>OX421979.1:9150030-10498780 GCA_949128135.1 Parasteatoda lunata | reverse complement strand
CTTGACCTATTTTTTTCTTTAAATATACTTTCAAAAGCATCAAAAGAATCAATTAGACTTAAAATACAAAATATCATCAAACAGTTAAAATTAAAACTTGAGAGTGATAACGATAATCGCGTATTGAATGAAGAAGTATCGAGACAAAAAAATCAACTTGAGTGCATCGGATTTGGATCAAGAATTAAGGGAAGATATTCAAACATTTTTGTTAAAATCTCCTATGTCTATGTGATTAAAAAGGAGTGATTGATTATTAAATATTAAAAACAATATGGAATTTTTAGTTTTTTATTTATTTTCAATATTATACATCTCATTTTTTAAATTTACTTTGATTTCTTTCCATAAGGATTATTTTTTTTCGCCAATTAGCATATTAAGTTTGCTTCGGAGCCTTTAGAGAATTTTGGACACCAATTTCCATCTCGAGTTTCTTTGCATACTGACTTTTAAAATTTTTTTTATATTTTTCAATCAAAAAAATAATTTATGCAAAGTAATTAACTACGTCTACTAAACTTGTCAAATGATTTGGATAATGATAAATTTTTGGAGGATTATTGACGAATGGCATTAAATATTTATGATTTAACATAAACAATTTCGAATTTTCACCCATTTTTATGACAGCTGTGTAGGTATTTTGATCATATTTGTTCACGTAAAGATAGACTGCATTTTGATCAATCAATATATATGAAAAACATGAAACAAATGCTTATTTGATTTAATTTCCCACCACACGACTAAAGCATTTTTCTTTTTTTTTTTTTTTTTTCAATTAAAAATTGTGCACTTTCGAACTGAAAAAACAATAATAAAATACATATAACTATGAGAATAAACTTCATTAAAAAATTTTAATAACATTTTTTAACCCCTTCTTTCTCGCTCCCGTGAAAATGACGGGGTGAGATTTCGTTCGTTATTTCTCGCTCCCATGATATTGACGGGATGGAAACTAATTCATTTTTTTTGTCCGGAAAACATTTTATTTCTCATTTTACACACCAGATAGCAGTACCTGGATATTTTTAAGGTAATTAAAGATAGTTAGTTTATTTTAAACCAGATGCCAGCAATAGCCATATAGTCACAGTTGCCTAAGGGCAAATCCCAACAGATGAAAAAGTGAGATGCCCGCTTCGCGGGCAGGTACTTTGAATAAACTTATATCAAGTCAAGTCAAGATGCCAGCACTAAAATCAGCTAATCAGCACTAATCAAATGCGTGTATTTGTGATATGTTATTTGTAATCTTAGCAAAGTTACCTAGTTAGGCTCTTTGTGAATACACCTGGTTTGTGCTCAAGATAAAATTTATTTTTTAACCCCTTCCTTCTCGCTCTCGTGAAAATGACAGGTTGAGATTTCGTTCGTTATTTCTCGCTCCCATGATATTGACGGGCTGGAAACTAATTCTTTTTTTTTTTTTTTTTTTTTTGCCCGGAAAACATTTTATTTCTCATTTTACACACCAGATAGCAGTACCAGGATATTTTTAAAATTTTCCTTGCTTGCTGGAAAACCAACATTAAGTCATAGTATCACTGAATGTTGGCTTTTCCAAAAAATTAAATTTTTTAAAATTTCAAGCTAAAAACAAATCAAGATTAAAAATGAATATATATATTGTTCATACACATAGTTTCATATAATTTTCAGGGGTAAAAAAAATAGACACTTTTATCACCGTTTTCTTGAAAATTAACCGATCATTAAGGGGTTAATAAACTTTGTTAAAAAAATTTTTAGTAGAGCAATGTCAAAAAGAAAAAAAATAAAATAAATAACAGAAGAATTTAAACTTTAAATTTTTTTTAAATAATACTTAATCAATTTTTCTACAAAAGCTCATGTTAAATCAAATTAAAATATTGTGTAATTTTTTTAAATCTGTAATTTTATTATTTTTTCAGAAAAGGTACATCGAGTTTTTTTTAAAAAAAAAAACTCATTTTGAGATACGAGGTAAAATGTCCAATTTTACATTAAAAAAGTTACAATACTACAAATTTCAATAATTTTTTAAGCTTTTTTGAGTAGCTTCTACTTTTTACATTATATTATAAATAAATATGGGCAATAACTCATTTACTTATAATATAATGTAACAAGTCATTATTTAATTAAAAATTTTTGTTTGAAATAAAGATTTATTTTTATCAAGAAATAAGAATAGTAGTTAATATGAATTAATTTTAAGCATTTCAATGAAAACAAATTTTACAACAAGCAATACATACATAATATATATGCAATAAACACTTTTTTTCTAGATTAAAAATTTCTCATGAACATTCAATAGTATATATATATATACACTCAAGAGCCAAAACATTATGACCACCCCTACATTTTGCAATGAACTGTTCTGGATGACGTGAAAGGCAACTGTTGCTGGAGAGTTTGAAGAATCATTCTTTCACTTACTTCTTGTGATGGGAAAGGCTGCGGATCTAAGCGACTTTGATAGAGGGCAGATTGTAATGGCTCGAAGGCTCGGAACAAGTATTTCCGAAACTGCAGGACTCGTGGGTTGTTCGCGATCTACAGTTGTTAGTACATATGCAAAGTGGATGAATGACGGTGAAACCAGCAGTAGACGGCATGGTGTTGGTTGTCCACACGCTATCAAAGAAAAAGCTCGTCGGAGATTGTCTCTCTTGGTGAAGCAAAACCGGAGCCAGACAGTGGCTTAGCTGACAGCCCAATACAATGCAGGGTCAAGTAGAATAGTACCAGAGAACACTGTTGGATATGGGGCTACGCAGCAAACGTCCCACTCGTGTGCCTTTGCTGACCAAGCGTCATTTCCAACTACGCCTGCGCTGGGCCCGGGAACAGTGTGACTGGTCCATGGATCAGTGGGAGAGAGTTGCCGGGTTAGTTGTAGTTGTAGTTCATTTACGTCGCACTAGAGCTGCACAATGGGCTATTGGCGACGGTCTGGGAAACATCCCTGAGGATGATCCGAAGACATGCCATCACAATTTTGATCCTCTGCAGAGGGGATGGCACCCCTGCTTCGTTGCCGGGTTAGATGAATTACGGTTTGTCATTCATCACGCCGATGGCCGTGTTTGGATACGCCGTCTTCCAGACGAACAGTTGTGCCCTCAATGTACAGTAGGTCATACAAAGGCCAGTGGTGGCGGTATTATGCTTTGGGGGTCGTTCTCTTGGGCGTCTCTGGTTCTCTTGGGCGTGGTTGTGGTAGAGCAGACCATGAATGCTACAGGGTATCTGAACATCAGTGCGGACCAGTTGCACCCTTACATGGCCTCTGTTTTTCCAGCTGGAAATGGAATTTTCCAACAGGACAACACCCTGTGTTACAAGGCTAAAATTGTGTTGGAGTGGTTCCAGGAACATGATGCTGAATTCCAGTTTATGTCCTGGCCGCCTAACTCACCAGATCACAATCCGATAGAACACATTTGGGATGTCATGGAACGGCAGCTCAGAGTTCAAAGACCACTAAGTCGCAATATCTCGGATTTGCGTGACCGTTGCTTAAACATCTGGTACAATCTGTCTCTGGCCACCTACTTGTGGCATCCATGCCAAGGCGGGTTGCAGCTGTGTTGGTATGAAAACTTACATAGTAGCACACAAAATGTTCAATGAGAAAATTGAGGTTTGTCTACTGCAACCTTCAGAAAATAGATATTTACATTTTTAATTTAAAATTCACAAATGTGTGTGTCACTGCTCTAGATAATAAAATATTATGCCATAAAAAAAGGAAATAACAGAGAATGAATAAGCTGATTTGACACGCTCAAAATATTGACAACTTGGTTGTAAAAGTTCTAAATTCATAAAAACGAATAATAGAACAAATAACAAATCTGTTGAAATTTAATTTTGTCAAGTGTCCTTTTTTTCCAGTTCAAATTTAAAATTTTTCATTCATTAAACTAACTGCAAGATTTCACAAATTTTTATTCCAAAAAGGTGTTAAAAATTAGTTATATTTACAATATTTTTTTTCGACTTTTCCTTAGGTTTCCTCCTGAAAATATTACAGAAATGGTGTTAAGTGGAGGCATAACAAGCTAACAGAATTCATTAATTAGATAAGATTATTAAACAAATCAATGTATTTGCATTAAAAATAATCGTAAGAAAAATTCTTCAACAATTTTCAAAAAATAGTAATATTATAGTACCTCTTGAGAATGACCACTTTCTGTTCCACAATAAAGTGGGCGTTAATGGAGTACAAGTAAATAAGAAATAGATGAAAAGGAAATAACAAGTATTAAAAATAGTAATTAACATAATTATTGTGACTGCTGTTATTTATTGCAGACTATAAATCATTTCTGGCTGTCAGACTAGTTACAGCTACATGCAAAGAAGTCACAAGACTATGTTGATTTCAATATTTTATTTTAATAACATAAAATGCTGCTTAACACAAATAAGTACTATCTTCAGATTTTAGTATGAATAGATAGCATTGATCTATCTTTTTGTAACTATTTGTAAACTAAGTACTTTTGTGGTAGTAAAATGCAGAGTTCATCCTAGGCGGGATCTGTGGAACAGGCCGTCCGGCTTCCCCTTTGACCATGGATCCTAAAGTGGTAGGATATCCAGCTCGCGCTTCGAAAACGGAAGCAGATCTTTTTCACCCTCCCAAACAAACTTTGTACTTAGCTTCAGAACTCCACCTAACGGCCAGAGTAAAAGCTCTGGCAAAAACAAGTTCTGGGTGAGAGGGGGGGAGTCTCCGTTTCTCTTCTCATGTGGGGATGATAAATAAAGCGCTGATCGCAAATCTTGGTTGAGTTTTCCAAACACTTAAAGTATTATTAATTGTTTGAAATTTAATTTATGTTTCTTCCTTTTTTATTTAGGCATGCTAAAATTTTTAATTTATAATTGGATAGAATAAAGCAAGGATGAGCAACACGCGGCCCACTTGCGGCCCGTTAAACATGTTTATGCGGTCCGCCAAGCATTTCTAAAATTGAATTTATTTTATCGACTTTCTCCCATCGCATTGTTATAAAATTAATTATAATAAAATGGTAGTACATACTAAACCGAAACAATATTTTGTGACGAGTTACTCGCTTGTCGGCGACTTGTTCAAACCATAGAGTTATAAATAACTCTATGGTTCAAATATGGTATAAATGGTATAAACTATGGAATAACTATGGTATATGCCATATACCATATACTATATGGTATAACTATGGTATAAATATTACTCTATGGTTCAAACATGCAATACAAACGCGCCGCGTCTGCGCGATTTTTTGTGACGAAATACACACTTGTCGGCAACTTGTTCAAACATGCAATACGAACGCGCCACGCCTGTGCTTGTTTGTGTTTGCTTCTGTGGAGGCAGCACTTGCAACCCTCTGTGTCAGAGAGTATACAACTTAAAAAGCGAAATACAATTGTTCGTGGATATGGAGTGAAACGCCTTTCCTCATTTTGGTAATAAAGAATGGATGTGCGATTTTGGGTTTCTTATCGACATGACTCAGCATCTCAACGATCTTAATGTGGAACTTCAAGGCAAAGGACAGTTTATTCACAATTTGTATGATAAAATTCAGGGCTTTGGGCGCAAATTAAAATTGTGGAAAAAGCATCTTTTGCAGAATAATGTGTCTCACTTTCCACATTTAGAAAAAGAAAACGTTACTACTTCTCAAAAATACGCACAATACATAGACATTTTAATCAACGAATTTCAATTACGATTCCAAATGTTCAAAGCTGAGAAGACAGCGGTTTCCATGAAAATGTTTTCCTCGCCATTTAGTATCGATGTGGATACAGTTCCCGAAGATTTTTCAAATGGAAATGATTGACATGCAGAATAATACCGATTTAAAAAATTTTATTTTTCTCAGTAAACATCGAAATTTTTTATAAATCGTATGTGAGCCCTGAGAAATTTCCACTTTTGACGAAAATGCAAAGTAAATGATGTCTCTGTTTGGAAGTACGTATGCTTGCGAACAATTATTATCAACCATGAACTTAATCAAAAATGACCACCGATCAAGACTGAGTGATGCACGATTAGAAAGCTGCGTACGTGTAGCTACGTCATCAATTCTGGCTCATATTGATCAGCTTGTATTGAAAAAACAGTGCCAAATTTCTCATTAAAATTTCAAGTAAATTCGTTTTATTGTTCTTTTCTTGTTTGTT
Source organism: Parasteatoda lunata (assembly GCA_949128135.1). Taxonomy (NCBI): domain Eukaryota; kingdom Metazoa; phylum Arthropoda; class Arachnida; order Araneae; family Theridiidae; genus Parasteatoda; species Parasteatoda lunata. The sequence continues at coordinate 10,492,588 of OX421979.1, read as the reverse complement.
TTTATTTTGCATTCAAATTTGTAAAAAAATCTTTACTTTTTTTTTAAAATTTTATATATTTTTTATTATAATGTTTTTTATAAATAAAGTTTTGTAAATTATTAATAAGTGTTACTTTATGTGCGGCCCGCCAAAAAACTTTCCAATTTTAACTGGCCCGTTGATTAAAAAGGTTGCTCACCCCTGGACTAAAGTAACAGATTAATTGAATAATTTTGCGATTTATGAAAGTGTATTTAGATAAGGTATTTTTAAGTACTGTAAAAACGTTTTAAAAAAATAGTCCGCTTTTAAGCATATCATGTAAATAATAATTAAAGAATCTGTTGATTTTCTTATTTACGTAATTGATTCTATTGAATTTTCAGTGATTTCAAAGAATTTACATAAGATAAAGCAAGCAAATATATTTTTTTGAGAGATACATTTTTTGATGATTGTTTTATAGAAATTTTTTGAAACGAACTTATAAAATTATGTGCCAATTTCATTTTTATTATTTCAGATAAGTCAAAATTATTATTAAAAATTGTTGGTTTTTATTTTTGAGATGGTTTTATATTGATGTTATAGAATTTTCTCAGGGCTAAACGTACTAAACAAACATCATGCAAAAGCAAACATTTATTAATTTAGTTTAGTAAAAGAGAAGTTATTTTTCAGACATTATTTCCTTTTTTTACATTTTTTAAAACAAATTCACAAAGTTAAATGCTATTTTAGTAGTTCAAAAATTAATCAAACGTAAAATAAAAATTAATTATAAATTCAACTGGAGAGCTATTGATTTTAATTAATTGAATGTTCAACTTTGAAAGAACTGTTTTTCTCTTAATACTTTTCAAATAAAAATTATGCTTTTATTATCCTTTGAGGCAATTTTCTAGTAAACTCTGCCTCTGTTCAAATAGTTAATTTTAGAAACTTTTAATAAACTACATTGTCAAAAAAATAATAAATTTCTGTATAAAAAAAGGCAAGCATAAAAAGTTTAGGAAAACATTATTATGAAACAGTTTTAACCTAAAAAATAAATAAAAAATCTCAATCTTTAAATTTGGACTAATACGCTGGATAACTACATATTAAAAGGAAGAAAAAAAAAGTCATACCGTGGCAATTATCATCGGAAGAACACTCTTGCTTCTGCTTCATTAACTCTTGGCCAAATATGACTGACCCCAAAGAGCTGCATAGTTTTACTAACATCAGCTTCAATGGAGTCAATTATTTAGCAATACATTCTTTGATGACTCAAAAGATGATACTTCACACACTATTCATAAGGAAAAAACGCTTTAGGATCCAAAACATTTAAAGTAATTTTAAATAAACTTAATCATGTATTTTAAACTAAGTCAAAGAGCAAGCTTTGCGTTATATAATATATATATCTCACACTTATAATATGAGTACAATTTGCAAATTCTAGCACAAGGAAGTATAAATTTATTCACCACACACACTATAATTTCTTCATCTTTAGAGACCACTAACTATAAAAATAATTAATACCTCAAATATGAAATTTATGAATGGCAAAAAATAGAAAATATTAAAGTTCCAGGGCAATGCCAGAAAAATCTAAAGAAGCAAAGAAAACTGCAGGTTAATAGATCATATCACAATTTATTCTTCACCTTTAGGAAGCACTGGCTATAAAAATAAACAATTATATTTATTTAATTTCTGAAATATGAGTTAATTTCTGAAATATATCTTTAGAGAATTAATTAATGAGTCAAACATGACAAGTATGAAAATAAAAAAGTTCCAGTCAAAAGGCAGAAAACAAATCATCTGTAAAGACCACCAGCTGGAAATGAAAATTGATTAATACTTCAAACATAAAATTTATAAAAGGCAAAAAATAATAATAATAAATAAATTATTTATTATTATGCCAGAAAAAAATTTATACACCATATTACAGTCTCTACTTCATCTTAAGAGTAGATATAAATTAAAACCAGTAAGTATGTTAAACAAGAAATTTATGAAGGGCAGAATAAACATGAAATGTAAAAAAAGTTCCAGGCAAATGCCAGAAAAAAAATTAACAGATTACATTAAAAAAAATTTTTTCATGTTTAGAGACCATTAGCTATAAATTAAAATTAATAAACGCTTCAATTAATAAACACACAAAAACATGAAATTGTTTCTATTCTCACAGAAGCAGAATACATGAATTGTAATAAATTTGGGAAATACTGGATAGCAGCAGGTTAATAAATCCAATAAATAAAATACATAAATCAATGAAATGGATTACAAGGTGCAGAATAAAAAACCTGACAACTATTTTCAATATTAGTATAAATGTTTTTAATTACAATATATTAGAATAAGTTAAAAATAATATCAATATTAGTATTAAGAATAAATCAATTAACAAAATTTAAGTACCTAGAAAAACACATTTTGACATGAAACATTCATATTATATCTTAACGATTGACATATTATTACATAGCCCAAAAATAAAGTGAAATGAAACTTACCCCGCCAAGTAATGTAATTTGATAATGGGTCTCAATATCATCGTCACCAAATTGCAAAGCACAAACATGATCATTGGACTTAAGCATCCTATCAGCACGAGGTATTGCTTTTTGCCACTTTTAAAGAAGACAAATATCCTTAAAAAATAATAAAGAGAGGTATTTATATCTAAACAACTCAGAAAATATGTATTATAAAATCTCTCTTAATTGGTATATATTAAAAAATATTAACATTAATTTGTGATTAAAAAATTATTTCATTTCTAAATGCTGGCAAAGAAGTCATACAATGGCAAACAAATACTTTGTCATTCAAACAAGTTAAATTATATCTGATATGAGTTAATAATAACATTAATAATAAACTGAATAACTTTGTTACTTAACATTACTTTGATGAAAGAATGATAATGTGAAGTAAATATTGTTACACACAGAATTTTCATTAAAATAGATAGAACATTAACTATATCCTTAATTATTAAAAATCTTAATAATCAATAATCTCTTCTATAACAACAGAAACTCTAAAAGTAATACACAAATGGTTAAAAAGAAATAATTCTTATAACAAACATACAATTTAGTATTCTTTAATGGATAACATTATCACATATTATTGAACAATTATTCGTTTAACATACACTTCATTAGCACATGACAAAACTATATCTGATTCAGCATCGTAAGTTAGAAGCTTCATTTCATAAATAAATCAGAATTAATTAAAATCAATGTCATTTACTTAAGTAATACACCAAAACTTGTTTAAAAAAAATTATGATAAAATTATTCTAAATAGTGATATCAAACTTTAATTTTGTATCAAAACTTATGTGAACACTTTCTTAAAATATTAAACAGACTCATCTGAATTACTGCATCTAATTATAAAGCAGATAAGTACAAAAATTACAAAATAGAAATTATCAAAAACAATCTTCATCCTCAACGATATAATTTTTTTTTTCTGCTTAGAAAATAAAAACAATCAATCATTCAAAGGGAGTAGCAATGAATTCTATCACAATAATTGACCTCACTTAACAAAATATAAATTATGTAAACATTCAGCACAATAAATTCCTTCCAGATAATCTCATGTAACTTTTTGTAGATCAATCAAAAGAAGCAATATTCGAAAATCAACAATCACTTTAACGATTAATCACTTAACGATAAGTTTATTATAAATAGACAAGAAGCAAAATAATACACACTTGTAGATCAAACTGGAAGATTTAAAACAAAATTTACTTACACTGATGTTTAAAAAACAATTCTACACGAGAATATCCTTACGATGTTATTGAAAGCATAAAAGTCAAACAAACGAAAGCATAGTTAAAAACTTACATTTAGAGTTTTAAACAAGCTGATACTAGGAAGCTGCAAAAAAATAAATATTAACATTAGCGATTAAACAATAAATTTAAAATTAGCACGTGCAGTAATAGCGTGCACGTGTATTAATAACGAGTGAAAAATTCCAACACCAACAGTATTAGATGCCACCTAGCGGCAGTTTTGCATCCATTATCCATTAAATTCTGATGAATCACATTGTGGGGGAAATTTTACATTAAGCTGGGTCTCCATATGATACTCTAGACTCCATGCCTTTGACCTATAAAAGGGGAGGGAAATGGTTACGCCAATTATTGGTAAATCCATGTGGTTTTTTATTGTTTTACGGCAGTAATAATGTTTTGGCCATTATTAATCGTTTTTTCAACCGTTTCCCTATGATCTTCCAAATTCTGATATCTTAAATATGTTATTACAACATGCACATTTCACACTTGTTCAATCACTTCCTTGAAGAGTTCGATTCGTAACAATTGTATCACAATTTCACGTCGTTTGATGATTAATTTTTCAGCCTTTTTCACATTGTTTTAACATCAAGTCTATACAAATTCAAAAAAAAATATATATATATATACATTTTTAAAAAAATATTCTGCTGAATATTTGACCAATCATTTAACCAACCGAATTTTTGACAAAAGGGGAAAATATGCATTACATCCCTAATTTAAATGCAATAAGACTGCAACCTGAGAAATTCATAAAGTGGCGGAAAACGAGAATGTTTTAACTGCTCACTGTCTGTTTTACTACTATTGTCTGCTCACTGTCTGTCTATAACAGTTTTGTTTTTATTTTAGGCTTTAGTTTAAAACTCATACATTTTCTTCAATTAAAATATTTAATTTGAATTTATATTACTTAATTATGTACTAAATTTTTTCCTACTATCATTCTGTGAGCATTGCAGTTTTTTTATTAGAATTTATTCTTGAAATGAATTTTTGTATTACATGATATGATAAAAAAATCATTTTTTTCTCTAATGTTTTATTTATATATTTTGATAAATCTATTGTTGATATGACAAAAATTGGAAATTTTTTTTCAAAAAAAAGCATTAGTTTTTTTTTTTTTTTAAATGAATTCTTATAATTGAACACCTTTAATTTTCTACAAATATATTATTAAATGCATTGATAAAAAAAATTAGAGCACTAATGTTTAAATAAATATTACTACATTTGCCGTTAACGTGTCTAAATACATGTGCGGCCCTTCATTTGTCAACCTGCGGTGCAAGTGGCCCTTCACTCAAAAAGGTTGTGCACTCCTATTTCAAATAGCGCTGATTGCGGTCAAAATGTTATGTTATTTTGCTACATCTAAAGCTATTTCTAAAATTAAATACAAGTATTTTTTATTAGTTTAATACAAAAAATATCTAGGTATAGCTGTTAAAATACAAACCATTTTAATTTTTTTTTTAAATAATGCAGTTTCATGCAAAAATTACATATTTTAATTTATAAAAATGTTTATAAAACAGTTTTGGTTTTTTTTCTATCGTGGTAAACTACATGTTCATGATTAGTAACGCGATTCTCATTTTTCATAATTTAGGTACCCAGTTTAAGATTTTCCACAGTTGAACCCCACTCAGTTTACATGCAGCTTTTTATATTTTCAAATTCTTAACTTTGAATCTAGAAGACAAGAGAACACCTGTTTAAAGATCAAAGTCACATTCATTTCAAGAACTCTTTTAAATAAAACTTATCAGCATTTGTGCATAATAGAGGTCGGAACTACTGAAGCCTCTCAAGGTTAGCCTGATGCCAGTGGAGTGGAGCTTTGATATGTTTCTACCAAAGTATAATTAACACCAGCAATTTCTGAAAGCAGGGCACAAAATAAAGTTTGACTATCTATATCTGTGTTTCCTTCATTAGTAGACTTAATTTTCATTAAAAAGTTGCTATTAGTTTTGTCAAATATATAAGTATGCTTATCATTTCGGATTTAATATTTTAAGCAAGCGCACGCATCTTAAAGATTGTAGATGAGACTATCCCTGTTAACAATTTAAAAATAATAATCCGAAAACTAGAAAACTTTTTGGTAATAAGTATTACGGATGTTAGTTAATTGGTACTGTTTTGTATACACTACATATACTGATATTTACGTATCAGGATACTTACTATACTATGAGTACTATGGAAATAGTTTTTTTACAGCCTACCGAATAGGATAAGTACCTGAGAAAATTGTTGATTGTGGTAATTTTTTACTATCTGGAGTTGGTTTGCAGCAAAAGAATTATGCCGAATGATTTCATTTTAATCTGCATATTTCATTATAATTTTGTGCATGACTCTGCAATGTTGATTACTGTCAATTTATTGATTATTTCATTTTATTTGAAAAATAAAAACAAGGATTCAGCAAGTAATAATAATAATAAACTGAAAACGTTGCCTATGCACAAAATATTTATTTTGAATGCGACTTTCATTTGAAAAAAAAATTACACTCTTTACTTCGGCAGCGTGTCTGAAATACAAACCAGAAAAAAGGTAGATAGGTAGTTTATTTACATCGCACTAAAACTGCACAATGGGCTATTGGCGATAGTCTGGGAAACATCCCCGAGGAAGATCCGAAGACATGCCATATCACAATTTTGATGATTTGAAGAGGGGATGGCTCCCCTGCTTCGGTAGCTTTCGTAGATCGAGGGAATGTGCACGAAGTCGAGCACTAGTTTAACAAACACCAATACAGCACACCATCGGTCCCTACACAAGATGATCAAAGGGGGCACCTACCCGTTTACTGACTTTAGCCAGTGATGCTTCACTTCTGTGTTCTATTGGGAACCATGTTTTGGCGATCAGTCCACTGCGAGAAGAACCAGGGAAAAAAAACTGTAGGATGAAACTGTTTAAGGGTTGTTTTTTTTTTTTTTTTTTGTCTTTTTCAATTATTGATTCCTAAAAAACATTAATTCCTCCTGAATAAATAGAAGCTGATGCTTCAAGTTTTTCCTTTTAACCAATTTCCTTTTCCCTGCGCTTTAGCATTCGGTGCCTAACCAGAGATTTTCTAAGGTTTATTGACTATTTGTCGCCGAGTCACCAACCCAGCTCTTTCATCAGCTGAATACTTAAAAAATGTCGCATAGAAAGGTTCTTCCTCTACAGCATCTTTGGAATGAATAGATTTAGCAATATAAGTGAATGTTATATATTTAAAAGAAGCTCAAATAAGAACTTTCCCTGAAAAATCTCTATTTTTTTTTCTTTTAAATGTCACTTCTTCCACTAAGCTGTTCATTTCTTAGAAAAAAAGAAAAGGTATTTCTCACTTTCAGTAGCTTAAAAGAACATGCAAGCATCACTTCTTAAATTTAGATGACCATCGAATTCAACTGAAAGGGAAAAAAAGGACATTTTAGATAAAGTAAAGTACTTATAGCAGGTTTGAAACAGCTACACATTTTTATATGTAGCTGTTATATGTATTATTACATGTATATGGCCCCTAATAGGTATGCTTTTTTAAACAAGGTTTCAAAATGTACACAGTGGCACACAGTATATTTTTCTAAAAATTTAAACAATTATAGGGTTTTGAGGGAAATATGTTTAAGGTATAATTGTTAAACCAGGTTTAGAGAAAAATAATGATTTTCTTACATAATGTGATATTACATAATTATCTAATAACTCCCAAAACCTTCAAACAGGATTACTTCGCTAATTCATTTAGGTTGAAAGCAGCAGTTGGGCAAATGACCACTGATTGCTCAGCTAAAAGCAAAATCTGGTGTTGTAATATTTGCGAGATCATTTAGTGATAGCTTATAAGTGTTTGTTAAATTGCTTACATGTAATAATGGAAAAAAATAGGGTTGGGTTTTTACCGGGGGAAAAACAGTTTTTACCAGGGCATGGTAAAAACTAGGTTTTTACTGTTAAAAACCATGGTAATAACCTGGTAAATACTTTTAACTCATGATTAATTTACAGATATAGTGGTTTGCTACTCATAACTGATAGGAATATATATTATTTCTATATTATAGCTAATAAGAATTATTAGATGATATATATTTTATCAGCAAGTAACAAGTCATTGGACAAGTGATATATGTAAGGCATTGGTTCCCAACCTCCAGGTCGTGGACCAGTTCGTAAATCATATGGTACCAGGCTGTCCAGGGAACATTAAATTCTTTTATTTTATTTACTGTGATTTATTTCTCTCAGGTTTGTGCGACTTTCTATGGACGAGAGGTAAGCTGACAAACATCCCCAATCCCATAAATGTAACTGTATTTTGTTTTGAAGAAATGTTTAAATATAATTACATTAAAATTATTAAATCAAAACCATTAATTATTTAATCAACATCTGCCTCTCACTCAGTGTGTCGCAGAAAAATTATCGTTAACGTTGACCGGTCCACATTTGCAAAATTCATGGGGAGGCAAGGTATCTCCTAAATTCTAATTGTTTTCACATAACCAGGTGAGGCAAATCTTCTCACAATTAAAAACTGTCCAATAAGATTTTCAATATGAGGCAATAATGATTAATTAAAATCTTATATATAAATTACAATATTGAATACTAAAACTTTATTACAGCTGCACTTACATGCAGAAAATAACCGAAAAGCTGAAATAAACAGAATTTTGAAATTTTATATAAAAAAAATCAAATGATAATAATTTTTCGTTTTTCACAAAAGAATATTTGGAACGTTTAAAAATCCACAGTAGTAAAACAAGGATTTATCTAACCAATCTTTTGCCATTGATTGTTATAAAATTAAATTATGAAAAAAATTATTTTACTTATTTCACTATGTATGTGCACTTTAAAGATCAAAATTTTTTTTAAATTATGTGTACAAAAAATAAGAGGCACAAAAAAAAAGGTATAATGATGTATTCATTAGAAATTAAGGTAAAAATGTTACTATAAAGTCGAAGCACCAAACCACTGACAACTTAAATGTTTCATTTTGTACAAAAGTTAGGTAAATTTATAAATCAACATAAAGATAATGGCAAAAACAGACCTCGTAGAGGTTCAAATAGAAAATCAGGAGAAAATAATACCCCCAAAAAAGAAAAAAGGCTACACAAAATCAAGACAACTTTAGCACAGAATATTCTTCTAAAAAAAAAAAAAATACAGCAAGAAAAAAAATAAATTAAAAAAAAGTTTTAATTTACAAAACTAAACACCTATCTGAAAAGTTATAATTTATAGTCTGCTTAATGAGGCACCTTTTTTTCCAACTGAAAATAAATTTAATAAACTTTTTATTTCAGAATGTCTTTATTCTATAAAAATAATATATGATACTTTCTATCATATTTAAATATTTAGAGAACTGCTGAACTTAATTTATTTTACAGTCACCTAACTTAAAATAATTTTTATAAAACTTAAAATAATTTTTATAAAAAGTATGAATCCTTTAAACAGTTTAACTTAATATAATTTCAACATGTGCATATTTAAGAATAAAAAATAAACAAAATATATTCAGCCTTCTAGTATTTTAGATCATAACATATTCATTTAGCGAAAACATAATTTATTAATAATTTTTAAGACCGAAATTGATTGTCCCATATACAATACAAGATTGAATGATGAAAAAAAAAAATTCATAATAAGCAAATACAGGATATCTGCTACATTTTAGATTTTCAAATTCATGACTTTCCATGACTAATTCTGAACTAATTCTTTCCATGAACTTTTCATGACTTAACAAAGTTACTATTTTCTCCAACAAAAACAGAATAATAAATTTAAAAAGCATTATAATAACATTAATCAAAATGATTGGTATAACCAAAACTGTTATACTCTGCATCTTCATATTTATTGATTTTAAATTAAAAAAACAGAGTAAAGAAAGAGTTGAAGCAATAAAATAGCCGAGCAAATAATTTTTTTTCTTCTGCAGAATTATATTCCAAAGATAATTTTCTTGTTGATCAGAAAGGAAATAAATACTCCTGATTTTTCTGTTCTCATTTCAGAATTAAAAAAAATTTGCCAATGACTGGCTTGCTTCAGCTAGAATTTTAAATTGATAAAATAAAAATAAGAAATTAAAAATAATAATTCTGAAATTGTAGATGTTTAAAAGATACTTCACTCTAGAAATGATATTTCTAGAATAATTATAATCTGGAATGATCTATTATCTAGAATGATTTGATTTTTTGAAAGAACACCATAATTTGAACATGATAAAAACATTTTATATTTTAATAATATATGATTCTGAGTGTGGATTTTGTTACAAATTCAGATATTCAGAACACCATGAAATTAGATTAGAATCCCATTTTAAAAATAAAATTTTCCGCCGACCTAAATCCATGACTTTTCATGATTTTTTAAAAAAATAGTTAAAATCATGATAAATTTTGTTCAATACCGAAATTCATGACTTTCCAGGTGCGCGGATACCCTGCAAATACATATAATTAATGCTAAATGTTATTGTTTTTCTTTAACACTATATTCTCTTCCACACTACATTTCAACTAGCATTAAATATCAAACAAGCAAATTAACAACAAAAAGTTATTGCAAGATGCGAGGAAACAATGAAATGAAGTGCAATTGATAACACTGAATGTTAAAGAATGTATAAGATGGCATGATAGATAGTGATCAACAAAAATTAAGATGCATTCTATAGAAGTATGCAGTACTGTAGCATTTTTTCTTTAGGACAACGTAGTTGGTAGCTGCCTATAAGCTTGCAACATAAACATTTCAGTTTAAGATTGTAAGGGAAAAACAAGTTTGAAATTAAGTAATAACTTTTCTATATGGACAACAAAAGTCCTTTTATCTCTATTTCGAGTATACATTATTCACTTAAACATAACAAATACACATTGCTCACATTGTATATATTGCTCACTTAACAAAAAAAGATATTGCTGCAAAAGCAAAAAGCTAGTTTAACCTGTTACAAACATACCTTTTTGTAGATTTTATACTAGCATTTAATAATTGTGCTCTATAACAGAAAAAAAAAATGAAAAAAAAGTGTTAAAAAGGACAACATTTTTATTGGGAATATCAAGAAAATTTTGATCCTTGCAAAATTTTTCAAACATTAGTTCTTAAAAATGATAAATTAAGCACATTTTACAAACCATGAATAAATAAAGCACCTTAAAGGGCTTTTAAAAAATGTAAATCAAAAAGTACCTTTAAGCAAGTTTTAAAAATGCTACGCACAATGAAAATTATTAATCATGCTCCTAAATAGTAACAGCCTCGTAAACAGATAAATGCTATACGCATAGAACAGAATTTTAAAATTTTAGAGACGTGGATAAGAATTACATCGAAACTACTAATTGCTTAAAATATTCAAAATCATAGAAATACTTTGTTCATAATAATTACAAATCGGGATGTATTTCTTAAGATACGAGAACAAGGAGTTCAATATTTTTAGAAAGAGAAAATTTCAAAATCTAGAAAAAGTACTGAAAGACTTTTTAAAAATTGTACATAATATTAAAAGATGTCATTTGAAAAAAAAATTACATGTATTTTTAACATATATTTCCTTAATGTTAGCACTTTATTGACATAGAAAAATTGTGTTAATTTCATTTGTTCTATTAGATTAATAATTCTCTTCAAAGTATGCCATGATTTTCTCAAAATAAGCCCAGTACATCTGAGTTTACAAAGAAGTACAAAATACAAGTAGCTTTGTGTCTTCACGATATAGCGACCAACTTTTTAAGAACCATTTTTGTTTGGACCACAGAAGTCATTATATTGATATTCAACTGTAAAAATATATAATAATATTTAATATTCTTGGAATCTTAGTGGTTCTGGACTTATCTATTCTAGAGAAAAATTAAACTAAGAAAAATTATAATAATAGTTTTAAAACAAGATAAAAAAGATTAAATTAAAAAGATTACCGAGAATAATTACCTTGATTTCATCAACATTTAAAACGTTCTTGAAACTTCTAGCAATGTTTGACAAATAGGAAGAGATTGAACACTAAAAAAGAACTAATTTTTAAAAAAATATTATAATTCAAAAAAAAAATTTTTTTATAGCAAAACTGAACTTAATATTTATATTTCTTAGGTACTTTTCAAGTGAACAATATTCGTTGAACGTGAACATTATTCGTTAAAAAAATACTGCTTACAATTAATAATATTGAATATCTGCAATAATTAACAACAAAAAAATTTTATATACATTCCTGCTCATATATAATAAATTTATCACATAACTTTAAAGTCACATTTACAAATTAAATTCACAACTTTGATTGGGCTAACTACTACGTACACTTAATTTCAATCCATTAAAACGGCCCAACATTCTTTGATTTTGAAATAGTTACAACGATTTATTACTATAGATTACCAAATACACCTTGGACTGCAACCTTAATTACCGTAGTATACAGCGAAACAATTTCGTTTAAAATAAACTTGTTTTCAAAATACGTCAAAAATAATAAAATTCATCAGTTTGATGTGTAAACTTTTATTAACTGTAATTACAGTTACAGTTATTTTGTGATAAACTTGGCATGTATTTTAATATTAATTAACGGTATAGTGCTGCTATCTTGTGATTAAAATTATAAAAAAAAGAAACTGAATTTTTTGCTTCTAAAATCATATCACTTAACCTAATTTCGCTTAAAAAATAACAAAATGTGCTTAATAAAGCAGTTACATGTCTATTTCAACCACTTTTAAAACTATTTTAATAACTGAATTTATATGTTATTATTATAAGTTAGTTACACCACATATACATATGGAAAAAAAATGTTTGACGACTGGCGATAGCGTCTGAAATTGAGCGAAATTCTTCCGCAATGCTAGAATAATGTATAGTTGTCATCAAATAAGTTTTATTAAAGATAGTTATATCAGTAACAGAGTTCTTAAAATTTCTTAACGTTCTCTAAATAATAAATATTTTGTTATAATCATTATTTAAATAGATATTTTTTCTGACACATTCAAAAGGACTATTAAGAATTTAAATAATAGTAATTTAAACATTGGTAAATGGTTTAATAATTCTGGCTACAGTGCTGCTATCTGATATCGAAAAATATAACCAAAGTATTAATTACTTTAGTATTTCTTTTTATGAAAATATAAAGTACAAATATTTGTATGTTTTTGTTCTTACATAACAAAAAAAAAAAAAACTAGAATAATGTTAATTATTATATAAAGCGTAATGCTATAAAAATCTATTATTTCTTTCTTTTTCTAATCATTCAGAACAGTGCTTCCCAAACTTATGACTTCTGTGTAACCTTTCTAAATTTTCCGTAACGCTGCATAATTGTAAAAAAAAAATGAATGTATTTTTTACTATAAAAAGTTGCTCAGACGTTAAAAATCACAACTGGTTGATGACACCAGTAATTTTTAACTCTTAACTCTGCAAAAAATAGCCAATAGAAAAATAATTCATCGTAAATTTTTATAGTTAGGTTTGTTTTTAAACATAATTTTTTAAAAAATTTTCGTTCCTTGCAAGATATTTAGCATAAGAACGTGTACCCCCTACTAAACTGTTCCTGTACCTCTGGAAGTACACGTACCACAGTTTGGGAAACACTGATTTAGAAGAAGAACATGAGTTACAATTTTTTTAAATATTAATTGCACTGTTTTAAAATTTACAGGCCTAGGACACTATATACTACATGTTTGAAAGCACTTTTTTGAAGATATCCCAAGTAGCACTCAATATCGATTGATCTCGAAAAAACTTCGCTTACGACGTCGATCGATGTTCTTCCGAAACATCGATCTATGTAAAAACGTCAGATTTTTTTTATATTGTACGGCATTGTAAAATTTATATAGATCGATATCTCAACAACGCCGTAGAATGTCGAGTTTGAAAAAACCATATTCCACGGCGTTTACAGATACAGTAGAATGTCGATGAATATTTTTATCACGTTATTCGTAAAACAAATATTAATAAGCATTTAAAGATGCGGCAGAACGCCGATCGATAATTTTAATACGTTATTCAAGAAATTTTTTTCACTGGATATTGTAGGATATAGGTACACGTCTGTTAATTATTTTATATGGTTTTGCACTTCAGATTTCATTTCGCTAATTATACTCCAGGCTGTACAGTTGCAGATTTAATTAATTTGATTTATAATGAGTAAAAAAAAATCCTTCATTTTTTGTCAAGGATAACTTGAAAAGAGCTACATGCTCTGCTCAGTCTATGCCTATTTAGCAGAAAATTAATCATTTCCTTGCATGCTAGACAATAAGCATTCTGCAAACTAGTGAGCAAAGATTTAATATTGCCTTAGAATAAAATATCTGCAAGTATTTAAGTCATACTTTTAAAGTTCAAGGTGTGTAGCCAGATTTTTCAAAAAAATAAAATAATAAGCACCCAAAAATATTTTTAATCAGTTTCCAAACAATAAAAATATATATATAATTAGGATTTGAGCAGTAATAAGCTTAAAAATTAATTAAGTGTAAAATAGGTGAAAAGGAATAAGTGTGAGCACTGTAGATGGAATGTAAGAAGTGAATATTAATTTAAGGCATGATAATTATTTTCAGCTCAACTATGATTTATAAATCAAAGACAATTTGCTTGTTTAAAAATTACCACATTTAACATGTATGTAAATTAGTTTTCTTATTTTTTAGCATTTGCAAGGTACATTTGATCTTCAGACAGGATTCAGTCACTGAAAATTAATAATTTAATATATTGCACAATAGCACTAAAAACTCAAAAAATATTATAATTTTATGGGTTCAATAAAATTTACACTTCTGATATGAACGTGCTTTGTAATATAGAAGGTGTGAATGCAGAGGAATAAAACAAAAAGTAGCTATGAATATTTTATTTGAATAAACATTTAAAAATTTATTAAAACAAATTGGCACATTCTTAGGTCTCCAAGTCCAAAGAATTGGTCATGTCTATTATCTTCCGTCCTTCCCAATCAGTGGCTGAAGCAGACCTTCCCAAATTTTTCCGCAAGCTCTTGGTCTCAAAGCGTTAGAGAACTGTAGCTGGAAGCAAAACATTGAGTAATATTATAACATTTAAAAAATAAAAACTGAAAGACTAACAAAACACAATTTATTAATGAGTATATAACGAAACTTAGAGAACTAAATTGAATAAGGGCTTTGAGCAATGATTCTCAACATTTTTTTGTTTTGTTGTTACGGCACACTTTTAACCATTTCGAAATTTGACGGCACACAATGAAAAAAATTAGATTAAAAGTTGTTTACTTACCTACAACACACTGTGTTAAATAGTTTGTGATAATAATAAGTACTACAAAAGCACGTTTATTAAGGGATTATTATTTCTTTTGAGTGATTTTTTATTAGTTAGTAACAGTTATTTTTTCTTCTTCTTTTTGCTAGTTATTAATTGTTAGCTTGTTTTCTATAGTTATTAACTGTTATTTTTTGTGATTTCTTGTTTACTAGTTTTTTGCTAATTACTAATTGTTAGCTTATTTTTTTTTGTTAGTTATCCTTTACTAATTTGTTTTTTTATATAGGGGAGAGTCGGGTACCCCCGACCAATGTCAATTTCATATGTAGAGAATAATAATTTTTTCAAGTCAATGGGCCATCGGACAATAATTGTTATATTAAAAAAAGATTATTTTCAAAGTTTCAAGTATTTATGCAGCTGGTAACATGGTAAACAATAGTTTTTAAAATATGTTGAATACAGTTGTCATGATATTAAGAAAAATTGGTTGAATGTTTCGATTAAACTTCATTTTAATATTAAAAAAATAATTTTTTCTATACATACAGCAATAAAGTATGTAGTCTTAAGCTTAGTTTGCACAAAGAACGAAGTTTATTTGTGAAAAATTGTTCGAGTAATTACAAATTTACAAAAAAATTGGATTTTGGGCAGCCCCGCTCACATGAATGTTAGGTATCACAGCCCACTTTTATTTCGTCGATAAATGTACGGTTCCAAAGATTTACTTAAATTAAATTATTTTCTTTAAATATTTAATATAAATATATATTAATATTATAATATACATTAATAATAATAAAAAATATAACATTTGTTGTTAATAAATGATAGAATTCACTAAAAGTATATAAATATGTAATAAAAAAAATAATTTTGTGATAAAAATGATAAATAAGGATTATCTATTGTCAATACATTGGTCATTTTCATTTACACCTGAAAAAACAATCAAAAAACATAATTTTTGTAACTGGGCGGGGCTACCCGACACATTTTGAAAAGAGCTGAAAACATGTTTTTTAAAATTTCTATTTTAAGTTAAACTATTCTTTTTTTGGTTTATTCTTTTTGTATTATTTAATTAAATGATAAAACAATAGAAACATACAAAAATCTTGATTATTACTCCATATTATACAGAAATATAAGCAATAGTCCTTAAGTGGGCGGGGCTACCCGACTCTCCCCTATTTGGTTTTTTTAGTTATCCTTTGTTAATTTGTTTATTAATTGCATAGCTTACTTTAATGATTAAGTTTTATTTCCATCTGTAAGTTAATATTTAGCTTGCTTTCTTGTTAATTAATCATTTTAAATTAAAATCATTAAATTTCCTACTTACTTCAAAAAATTTTTAAAACTATGTGTCAAAGACAATTTTAATTCTCTCATCTATTTTAAGATTGTCAGAGACAAGGCAATCGCCAACAAAGATGCTAACGCGGTTAAAGCTTAGAAAAATTATAAAAAGTATATATATATACACTTTTTATGAACATTTCAAGAATTTGGCAGCACAAAAAAGTACTGCGGCACTGCGGTTGAGAATCATTGGCTTAGAGAATCGACACACGGATCAAAAAAAGGCATGCTGCATTAGACACTGTCTTGTAAACTGACTGAATATTCAAGCGGCAATGCTGTATCTTTGATTAAATAATAAATCTTTAACAACAAAAAATACTATAATAAAAAGCTAGTCAGTTCAGCTTTAATTGTATTTCTTAATATTCAATTTTACTTCTATGTATTAAAGAAAATTCTCTTAAACTAATGTGAATACACAAAAAGTATTGAAGTTGAAAATAAGATTTATTTTTAGAATTTAGATCTGATATTGATTACTTATGATTGCATATACTTAGAAGTATAATTAAACAAAAGCTCAAACTTATTATAAATACACTGCACTTCCAAATGCATTCAATTCCTTAATGTAACCGTTTTTTTTCCCTTCCTTCTACAAAATTACTTTTTTTTTGTGATCAGATCCAAAAACTATTGACTTACAACTGTGTTACACTTAGAAAATTAAGTTTTTCAAGCCTCTCTCTCTCACTCACTCTTTTGGTTTGGATTTCTGAAACTTTTTTGCAATATTTGGTTTCCTTTACATGGGAAAAAATTTTTATTTTGTATTTTTCAAATAGAGAGAATCTCTTTCTATCATTATTTTTAAATTAAATTTAATTGTAATGCTGCCTTTAACTAAAGCTTGTAAAGATAAAAATCGACTGATGATATATATATTAATACATATTAAAAAATTGTGAGTATACACGAAAAATCCTGAATAAACTTAGAAATGTTAAGGATTAACTGCAGATCAATGTTTGTAAAATTTAATACAAAAAGGAGAGGAATTCTAAATATTTTGATTTATTATTAGCAATTGGAATTGTTATTCAGATTAAAAAATTTTTAAATTTTTTTTCTTAAAGCATTTAAAAACTGGAAGGAAAAAAATATCACATATATATATTAATAAAAATAAATAATATTTTAATCAACAATTTTACCCAAATGACATTAGTGATGGCAGGCACTCTTTCAAATGACTTTTTTTTCTTTTCGCCTCAGTCAAAATACCGGCATATGCTGTCAAAATACCGAATCTGAAAACAAAAGTTTGTTAATTTATTCAAACAGCTACAAGACAATACAAATTATGTAAAAATTTAATCTAAAAAAGTATTAAAATATTTATATTAGCTAGCCCACTTTCCAGTATTATTTATATGCACACTTGTTAATAATAAGAAAAATCGATGCTATAAACAACTCTGCAGCTGATACATCGCTTAAAATGAAAGTCACTATCAGTTGCTTAAATCAGATTTCTGATGCATCATCTAAAACAAAAGTCATCATATTGGCCTGTCGATATATGTGTTACGTAGATATTTTGAGATACATAGATTTATTGCCCAGTCCTATATAGAATAATCATTTAAACTCTTTCCATACACCCTTAAGTACAGAACAAATAAGATGGTTATAATCTTATTTAATAAGAATCACATATAGACCTGTTGTGTTATATATATACTCATACCATGTATATTTATTTATATATATATATATACCTGGTCTGTCTAGGTTTTTCTGAGAGGTACCCCTTTCGTGAAAAATTTAGACATAATTTGTAAAAATTAAAAAATCAACACAAAAATATGGATTTATCATTTCTTACGAGACACAAAAATAAAATTTTAAGAAAAAGTATTTGCTGAAACTATATCTAATTTTATTCAATTATATGTAATTTTAATTTCACTTTCTATTAATTTTATTATAAAAACATGGAAGACCATTGAGTATTTATTTCAGTTTTTTATTAAAGTCAAATGAAATTTTAGTTTTTACTGATTATAAATATTTACTGGTTATAACTTTACAATAGGTAAGATATATATATATATATATGTTTAGTAAATATATGTGCGTGAAAACGAAAAAATTAATAAACTTGTTCCTTTTATAATACTGTATTTATATTTTATAATGCTTGGGTTAAAAATTGTGAAACGTTATGTATTTAACAGTAAAGAAGATTCAACCTATGTATTAGTGATAATGTGTTATTCAAACATAATAAAAAATACATATAATAAAATTAAAATAACTCTCCAGATTTATTTCTATATTTAAGCTTATAGAACACTTTAAAAATATTTATACAGTAAAACTTAAAAGTTTATGACCACAAAATGAAAAAACCCAATTTCCCCCGGGTTTTTTCAAAGCCTGAAAAACAATAAAATATTTAATTAGAAAAGCTTTGATCAATATTTTCTAATCATTATCTTAGAAACTTATAAGTTTTAGTTGTTGTGCTCTTATCCAAATTATACTTCAGTTTTTAAAGTTATTTTAAAGATTAACACATTTTGATATTATTTTTGACAATTAAATTTTCCTTTTTATCTATAAATTTTTTTAATAATTTTCAGCAAACAAAAAATTCTTTAAAGAAGTTTTAATAAACATATAAATCTCTATTTTGATTTTGAGCCTTTAGTGTCTATTTTAATTTTCCTTTAGTATACTCTTGTTACATAACAAACACATATCATACTTTATACATAACACATACCTTACTTGATATCTGACACAATTAAAAAAATTTTTTTAGTAGTAACGAATAACAATCATTCCTGTACCATAAACTAAATCTTATATTAATAACTTTTATATAGAGAATTATATTACAAGACTGGATTAAATTTAGGTAAATAGAATATCATTGTTTTCAGAAATTGAAAAGTTAAACTTATTTCTTTTTTTAAAATTGTTTAATATTTTCATACTGCTTATTTTACTTTTAGACGTAATTTACAATTCGCTTACATTAATATTTTGATAAATTATGTATACTTATATCATTTTGAGCACAATTTTTAATGTTTTAAAACGAATTAACTGTTAATAAGCTAAGCTACAGAATTAACGTGGACAGACTTAATTTTTATGAAAAGTATTTATACACTCATAACTACAATGCTATGAACCTTGTTCACACAACAAATGACATTAGAAACATTTCATCTTACATAAAATTATTTACGAACCTAGTGAATTTATTTAATAAAAATTAGATAGATTGTAAAACATAACATTTAACATCCCAGTAAACAAGAAGTAAACAATTCAGAACAAACAACTTTGACAATAAATTTACGTCATTAATTAGAAATTATTCCGATAATAATATTTAAAATTAGCGAAAAGTTAAAAACTACTTACTTAATTATAATTCAAAACCAGCTACATATGATCTTTTATAATGGAATGTTCTTTCGGTAATGTAGGCTTAACCTAAATATAAAAGTGAAACATTGCAATTAGAAATGAAGACCTGACACGATATTAATAGAGTTTATATAAGTAAATAGAAGATGAATAAACTTTGCTTACCTAAATTAAATCAGTAAGGTGACTTTTGACGACAATATTACGCTAAAATTTCATGGATCATGGTAAAATCATCGATCGTAAAGCGCGACATCAGAGCTGAAGATCACGTGACAAGCGGATAAACTTTGTTGATAGCAATACTGAGATCGCTTCACCTTCCAATCCAGTTCCATAAAGTTATCACGGCATTCTATTTTTTACTTTCACTAATATGAGCAAGTATAAAGAAATTTTACTCATTTTTATCTTTCTAGCAAATATTTTGAACTATGGAACTAAAATATATTTAATATAGAGTGTTTTAAGAAAAATACTTTTAAAGTTTTATTGACGGAATTCATTCAATAACTTGTTCACTGTATCTATATTCCTCCGCTTTCAAAATATTGATAGGAACGGCCACGGTATAGATCGATGTTTCTGTGCTACTTGGGATAGTAGTGTGAGATGATGACGAGATTATACATTTTTCTTTTCTTTTTTTAAAGTTTCGAGTAATTTTCTATGTAGATTTTGTACTTTTTAAGATAAAGTTCAAAATGATCAGGGATTTTCCACAAATTTTATTTTGTTCTTGCTTTACGGTTATGAGATAGCGTCTTTTGCATTACTACAAAATAAAATTTGTGGAAAACCCTTAATCATGTTGAGCTTTATTTTAAAAAGTACAAAAAAAACTACATAGCTCGAAACTTTTTACGTTTGTAAGATCAAAGCTGAACCCCGTCCCGCCCCCGTCAGGGGCATCCGGAGAATACTGTAGACTCTAAGTGCACGCACGTGACCTCTCAGTAAAAAAGAGGATTCAAAAAGGTAGGCTTGGTGGCGATTCATGGCAACACCAGAAGGCCTCAAAGAATTTAGTGAAATTTTAAAATTAACAATAGTAGTTACTCAGAAAATAGGAATTTGAGTGTTCAGACATAATAGACGAGGCATCAAAAAAAAAAAAAAAAAAGAAAGAAAAAAAAACATTTAAAAAAAAGTAACAAACATATTTTGAAGATGAAGAGTACCAGAATTTGTTCAAAGCCCATGAAAACAGATACAATTTCAAAAGGAAGAGTTATGGCGAGCCAGCCGTAAAGAAAAATCCTCAAACAAGAGGAAACTCAAAACATGAATAGTTGGAAAATTTTACAAAATTTTGAACCATAAGTTAATCAAAAATTCGAAAATCATTTCTAACGAACACAAATACAGTATTAGAGAAGTTTAAATAAATAAGTAAATAAATTAATAAAAAAAATAAAAAATAAATAAAAAATAAAATAATAATAATAATAATACTATTAGCATACAGAAAATTGTTAACAGTGAGACACAATTAATGCATTACATGAAATATAGAGCTCGTTAATTGCTCAGCCCACATTTGTTGACGCCGTCTAGTCAAGTTCCCTTGTAAGGAAAAGGCGTTCCATTATTTCAATAATTCCCTGTTTGACTTTCTTCTGTTTCCAAAATAATTTAAGTCGGATGTAATTTAAATGTTCAGGAAAAAATTTTTGTCGAAGGTCTTGAAATTTACTGCAGTTTATTAAAATATGTTCCAGATTTTCAAAAGTATTGCAGGAGTCACAGAGTGCTTCCTTGACAAAAAATCTAGACTGGTGCTCTCCGTGAGCTTGGAATTAATTGATGGATATATCTACCAGCAAGGTCCCTCTGTATGACAAGAAAAGCGCCAAAGGTTTTTGAGCCGACGCATGCGCACATCTTTCATCCATCTAGCGTCTCTAAACTTGTTTAACAACAAATTTTTCGCCATCTTTAAAGTGACATCTTTAAGTGACCGATATCTATTTAAATTATATACCTAAGTTAAAATAATGAATTATATTTATTTTCAATGATTTCTTCACAAGTAAATATTTTCCTTGTTTAATAAGTAAACCTTTTTCAAAGCCATATAGTCTGTAAATGACAAAAGCAGACGGGATTTGAGTCACTTTTCATTAGCTGTTTGCATGAGTGGGGAGAAAGTTGTTTGTTAGGAGCGGAGGGGAATGGGGTTGCTTACGGGGTAAGGACGGAGGGACCCTCTGTTAGGGGGCAGGTTGTTTTCCTAGCAATACTTCCACACCTTGATGGGGGAAACCGTTGCCCCCGGAACAAGTTTACATGGGGGCCTATGAGAGCTGGTCTTCTTCTCACTTATATATTCTTTGTATCTACCCTTTTCCTCACTGTCCCATCTTCGCTGCCATTCGTTGATCAGTAGTTTTGTTATTTCCCTTCTAGTAGTCCCTTTCGTTTGAATTTCATGAATGTCGATATATGGTTTTCCACATGCGGATTTGGTGAGTTGATCAACCGCCTCGTTACCCTCATTTCCCACGTGTGCTTTTATCCAGTTAAGATGGATGTTTGGTTTGTAAATCTTTTTGATTGCATCAGTTATGTAATTAGAATTTTCAGTGTTTTCAAGGGCCTGTAGACTTGATAGTGAATCGGAAAAAAGTGTTACTGTTTCTGTTAAGTTTTGTGCTAAAATCCAAGTTATTGACTGGTAAATAGCCCATAATTCGGCTTGGAACACTGTTGCAAAATCAGAAAGTCTAAAGGTATGATTTTCCACTTCATGTCTGTCGGAATAGACGATAAAAGCGCATCCTGTTCGATATTCATTTTGAAACCTAAGTTTGGATCCGTCAGTATATATCTCGATTCTCTTTCCTGTTGGTTTGTTGTAATTGAAATTAATAGTTATAATCTCCGCTGGATGTATTATATTAAGTTTTGGAATAGTTTGATACTCGTTATCTTCTTCTTCATGAAAATAAATAATGGAAACTCTTGTTTCAAGTTTTGCGGTTAAATCAAGTGGCAAAGTTCCAGCAAGGATTTGGAGTGCTGCAGTTGAGGTAGTTCTGTAGCATCTTGTGATTGAGATTAAAGGAATTCTTTCTATTTTTCTTAATTTATTGTTAATACTTACTTGATCTTTATACCATATTTCACATCCATATAAGACGAGGCGTAATATACTATTCAAATAAATAAATTTTCTGATGTTTGGCGTGATTCCCAGTCGACTCCAATGAATCTATTGAATTTGGCGTAAAACTTAAGAATTTTTGTATGTTGTGACTCCAAATGGGGCAACCAGGACAACTGACCATTAATATTGAAGCCAGGGTAGTCTATTGTAGTTTGAACAGAAATTCTCTCTCCATTTAATTTAACTGTGGGTTTACGTGAGAATTGCTTCTTTTTGGGGAAAACGATAGCTACTGTCTTTGAAGAGCTGAATTTCAGGTTATGTTCTGCAGCCCATTGTTCGAACTTTTCCAACTGGGCTGTTACGAGAATTCTCAAATGATTTAGATCTGTTCCTGTGAAAAGAACCAAAAAGTCATCAGCATACGAAATTATTGTTTCACAGTCTGATCTCTGCATACTTAATCTTGTGTTGGCGATAAGGAGCCACAGGATGGGGCCGAGGCTCGAACCCTGTGGCACCCCTAAGTATAGTTTCTGAGTCAGGTCATCCTGTGCAAGATTGTAGGTTATAAATCGATCAGAGAGAAAACTTTTAATAAAGTTTGTTAATGTGTATGAAGTTGCGAGGCGATTAAGTTCCATAATGATGTTAACCCAAAGAACGCTATCGAATGCTCCTTTGATGTCCAATGAGATCCCCAGAGTATGTCTTCCGTCCCGTCTTGCCTTTTCTATTTGTTTGATTAAAGTCTTCATGGCTGTAATAGTCGATCTCCCGGCTCTGAAACTGTGTTGATCACTACGAAGTAAGTTATTATCTTCGAGGAAGAAAGTTAGTCTATTTGTTAAGAGTTTATCCAGTACTTTTCCCCAAACCGAAAGCAAAGAAATCGGTCTATAGGCTTCTGGTTTGCTTAAACTTTTACCAGCTTTTGGAATTAATACAATTCTTGCAATTTTCCATGACTTAGGAAAATAATTTAAATAATAACACTTATTAAGTAGGGTTAAAAACCATAATGGTTCCAGTTTAAACATAGCCTTTATAAGCTCTGGAGGAAGATTATCAGGACCTGAGGCTTTGTTATTTTTTATTTTGTTAATAACATGCATGACTTCATTCATATTAAATGGCTGTTCTATATTATAGCAAGTTGCTTCTGGCAGGGAAGGGTACTGGTTAGATACAAAATGATATTTGAGAATAGTTTCTATTGCTTCTTTTTTGTCGGCTGAATAAGTTCCGTCTGTTTTTTCAATTTTCTGAATATGTTCTTTGCTATTAAATAGCTCGGACCAAAGCATTCTTGATTTGTAATACTATTTAGATAAAATTTTAATTCGTCCCTTTTAGTTTTTAAAATAAGTTTTTTGTAGCTTGCTTTATTCCTTTTATAGTTTAGTAATTTATTCTGTCTCAGTTCCGGATCCTGCTCAGCTTGAAATCTTCTTCTACATGCTCTGACGAATTTTCTTTGAACGGCCAACTCCAAGGACCACCACTTAGGACTTAGCATTTTTCGATTTTCTTTTTAGAGTACTTGCAAATCTCGACGAGGTCTTCTTTAAAATCTTGGATAAAGTTGTCTAAATTATCGATGTTGTCAATTAGGTCAAGTTCTGACTGTCGGGAGTTCACCAAATCTCTAAAGGCCATACTGAAACTGAATAAATTTAAGTCAGCAAAATTGATTTGTTTTCCGTGTCCTGGACGTCTCTGATCCAGCAATAGAGTCATTGTAAGAAGTCGGCGATCACTCATCGTTTCAACGTCTTCAACGGTTCTGTCAGATGCATCATAAAACTCTTACTAATTTTCTATAAACCTTTATTACAATATTTACAAGTTATAAAGCGATCCACTTCTATATCTTAACATTCTCCATTTAAAACATAAACTGATGAACTGTTGCCATTCGAATTCATATAAGTATTAAACTAATGAATAAAATATTACATATTATGAACGATGACGTCATTACAAACGTTATTACGTAACATCCTCCCACCTTGATTAAATATTATTTAATCAACTATAACATTTACTAAAAATGTATAAACAAGCAATAAATATAAAATTTAACTACATATAAACTTACTAAATGCATTATATACTATATCTAAGAGTAAAAAGAAACATTCCCAAAATAAGTATTGAAACACTAATTCGTAAGCCTAAAAATGAATGTTATTTTTCAGTCATTTAAATATCTAATAGGTTTCTTAATCACCCGACCATTTCTGGTCCTAATATCCTTTACTAGTTTATCGGCTAAAAGTGATTTTTGTGTGTCTGATGGTTTAGCAGTAGATTCGCTACCAGAACTTATTTCCAACGGATAAAGGCGTTGGACAGGTCTCAGCAATTCTCCAGAAGATGTCTTTAATTTCACTACTCGAACTTTTCCATCTTTACCAGGATAAACTTCCATCACTTTAGCCAGTGGCCACAGGGTTCTTTTTATGGAGTCATTTTCGATAATGACGACGTCTCCAATGCTAAGTTGAAAACAATTCGGCCTCTCCTTACTTTGCTTTAACAGTCCGAGATATTCAATTCTGAATCTTTTCTTAAGTTGTAGTCTAAGAGCTTGCTGAAATCTCCATCTTTTCTTCAAATCTATTTGATCAATATCAGGAACTCCCCCAGATCAATATCAGGAACTCCCACCGATCGTATCTCTTGTAAGAACATTGCCGGTGTCAGTGGTATCAAATCTTCTCTATCTTCGGAAAGATAAGATAAAGGTCTTGAATTAATTACTGCCTCGCATTCACAGAGAAGGCTCATTAACTCTTCATAATTAAGTGAGGCATTTCCCAAAACTCTGCGCAAGAGTTTCTTGACCATTTGTACCATGCGTTCCCAAAACCCTCCCCACCAGGCTGCGGAGGGCGGGATAAATTTCCACACAATTCTTTTAACTGTTGTTTCTGATTCGACAACACTCCAATCAATGCTTCGGAAAAGGTTTTCCGCTCCTACAAAATTTGTCCCGTTGTCGCTGTATACAACACTCGGTCGTCCTCGACGAGCGATGAATCTTCTTAAACAGAGTAAGAAGTCTTTGGTAGACAACGAACTGACCAATTCTAAGTGTACAGCTCTGAACACCGCACACGTGAAAAGCACAAGCCAGCTCTTTTGGCCACCTTTCAAGATCAAAGGACCAGCCAAGTCTACTCCTACAATTTCAAAAACTGAAGCGTCTTTGACACGATCTTCTGGTAAGGAAATTGGAGCGGTTTCAACAGGCTTCACAGTGTGCCTTCTACACTTAATACACTTATTAATTACGTGGCGAACAGATCGTCTTCCACCTAGAACCCAAAATTTCTCCCTTAAGTTAGATAGAGCAGTTTGTAATCCAGCATGCATAAGTTCCAAATGGTTTTCTCGAATCAATACTTCTACAAATTTGTGTTTACTCGGAAGAAGATAAGGGTATCTAAACAAATCAGTATCTTTCCGGTCCGTTAATTTCGTCTTTACTCTATAAATTCCATTTTCATCTGTAAAAACGTTTAAAGTCTTCAAACTATTGATAAATTGCGGAGTAAATACTTCACCTTGCACTCTTTTTATAAGGACCCTTTCAGCTTCATCTAATTCCTTTACTGATAATTCTCCCTTTCGAAAATTGGTTTTGTCTCTTGTGTTGTGAATAAATCTTAATACCCATGCCATCATGCGTATAATTCTGGTATAAGTTGAGAAATAACATAAAAAATCTTCACTGCTTTCGGTAAGTAAAAGTGTTGAACAGTTGTGTATTTCTAGGCGTACTTCTTCCTCATTTGTTCTCAACTCTGTACTTGGCCAATTTTCTTCCGGCGTTCTGAGCCAAGGTGGTCCCTCCCACCATCTAGATTTTATAAGCTTTTCCGCAGAACACCCTCGGGAAGGTAGATCCGCTGGGTTGTAATCACCTGGAATGTGTCTCCAGCTCTCCTTTTTGGATGTCTTAAGGATTTCCTTGACCCTGTTCCTCACAAACACACCCCAGGACTCTTCCCTTTGTATCCACTGCAACGCAGTAGTTGAGTCCGCCCAAAAGAATTCCTTAAGGTTTATATTCAAGCTCCTCCGTACTAAATCAGCCAAACGTGAACCAATACAGCAGGCTAAAAGCTCTAACCTGGGTATAGAAATCTTCTTTAACGGTGCAACTCTGGATTTAGCTATCAATAGCTGTACCGAAATATTTTCATCTGTCTTACATCTCAAGTAAACTACAGCAGCGTAAGATAAACTACTTGCATCGCAAAAGGTATGTAATTCTGACTCCAAATAATTATCAGGAAACACTTGTCTTTTTATTTTTAAATCTTTCAGTTTCCTCATTTCTCCAATCCAATTTAGAACTTTGAGTTTTGTATCTTCACAAACCTCAGTATCCCAGCCTAATTCAGACCTCCAACTCTCTTGTAGTAGTAACTTAGGATACAACGTAGCTGGGCATGAAAATCCAAGCGGATCGAATACTTGCTGAGCCATGGAAAGAATGGACCTTCGAGTTATCTTTTCTGGATGGTTTGAAATGGATTGAGTATCACAAAAAATGACATCTTCATTCTTGTCCCATAGTAAACCTAAAACTTGTGATGGGACCATAGGAACAATTGAACGTTTAACGGCAGAATATTCCCATCCTCTCAACTCGAACTTTCCTTTGGCCATGATCTCTGTAGACACCTTTACAAATCTTTGTAATTCGCTTTCAGAATTAACTGAAGTAACACAGTTATCCACATAGTAAGCAGATTTAAGTGTCTCTGAAACATCTTGATATGGAGAGAATGCAAAAGAATTTAAATGATGTCTTAAAACAGCACCCAGTAAAAACGGACTACAATTAAGTCCAAAAACAACTCTGCAATGTTGGTATACTTTAATAGACTTTTTTCCTTCATCTGCCCACCATAAGAATTTCAAATACTTGCGATCCTCTTCTGCTACTGAAATTTGCAAAAACGCCTTCTTAATGTCAGCAACAACTCCTATTTTTTTCTGTCTGAATTTAAGAAGAGCAGTTGGGATGTCTTCGAGCAAATTCGGATCTTTAATCAAGCAGTCATTTAACGAAATATTTCCCTTCGACTTGCACGAGGCGTCAAAAACGGGTCTAACAGGTGTGGTAGTGGAAGCTGGTTTGAACACTGCATGATGCGGCAAATAGTGACCTGGCCCTTCTGAACATTCTTCAATTATTCCACATTGCAACCATTCTTGGAACACAGAATTATAATCTTTTATCTTTCCAGCTTTACTGAGTTTCCAAGAAGTGGACAATAATCGTTTTTCTGCAAGTTCGCGGTTACTTGGTAATTCGTCGGGACTTTGCATCCAAGGAAAACTAATTTCATAGCGCCCATCTTCAGTAATCTTTAGAGTCTTTTCAAAATGATCAAAGGCCACCTTTTCCAATAACTCTGTGTTCATACTTTCACAAGGATCTCCAATTCCTATTGCTTCCAGTTTCCAAAGATTTTCTATATTATGGCTTTGTAAAAATAGCGATGTTATAATGTTGTCTTTGCAATTATGAATTTCAGACCTTCCCATGATAGTCCAACCTAAGTGCGTCTGCACAGCTACAAGACCACATTTTAAAATTTGCGTTTGACCTGTATACAATTTGCCTGCAATATCTGCTCCAATTAGGAGCTCAATAGGAGGTCTACCTTTACCACGGTCTGTTATCTGGATCCCCAAGTCTTCTAACTCTTTTAAACAAGATACATCATTTGTTCTTGGTATCATTCCACAAATGGTTGGTTGGTCTAAGACTTGCATCTCGCAAAATTTGTTTGCATGAATACTGCTTACATTTAATTTATAGGCATTGTGTTTAGATCTTGTCATATTTCCACCAAACACCACATGATTCAGAGTTTCAAACCCTACAGGTGTTATTTTCAGTCTTTCAACTGTGGATTTTAGTACATAAGAGCGTTGTGAGCCAGTATCTATTAAAGCTCTAACGATACTACGTTTTCCCCCATAATTTATCACAACAAGCAAAGTCTGCAGCAAAACTTCTTCTGAAACATTGTGATTGGCTAAAGCAAGATTTTGTGGCACTTCTTGACTTTCTTGAATCGCCACTTTCTGACTTGGAGATAAATTAGGACACATTATTACACAGTGTCGCTTTCCGCAGACCATGCAGCGTACAGTTGATCTGCAGTTTCTCGATAAATGCCCTGGTTTCAAACAAAAAAAACAGCATCTATATTTTCTGACTGCTTCTCTCTTTTCTTCTAATGACAGTTTTTGTCCCTTAAAACAGTCTTTACTTTCATGTAATTTGCTACAAAATATACAGTTCAACTTGGCTTTTTCTTTAAACCCTGATATTAAATCATTGGCTGTAGGTGGATAAAATTCTGTTTCTCTGTGTTTTTGTCTCTTTTCAACTATTTCAGCTTGTTTAAAACCAGTTTTTGCTAGAACAATCCGTTCTTCACCCTCCACTTCCGTTCTTAGAAATGTTAACAGTTGAGCCAATTTATCGCTATAAGAATTCCCTTGTTTATTAATTAAAGGACTTCTAAGCCAAACTCGTAGATTTTCTTCGGGGATGCATGACTCCACTAAAGGGAATAGCATAGCGGCATATTTGTCAGATGTCATGCCAATGGATTCCAACGATCGCAAATGGGATTCTAATTTGTCGTACAATTGTGTAATATCCATTTTATTCTTTAAATTTGTTGCATTTTTAACGACAAGAGCCAACAGTTCCCGAACATAATATTCAATTAAAAGTTCCTCTCGGCCAAACCTTGATTTCAAACTCTCAATAACTTTGGAATAATTATCAGCCGTCGGCGGGTAACTATCCACTATTTCACGAGCTCTTCCTCCGGCTGTCACGCATTGAATAAGATATTGGAATTTATCTTCATCGTCCATCGATTTATTTTCGTGTATTCTACTGAATTGGCTCCAAAAATGCAGCCAATCTTTTATCTCGCCACTGAAATGCACAAGTTCTATTTTCGGAAGCTTTAGTTTAGTTTTTTCATTTTTTACCGAATTATCCTTCTTATCTTTCAGTTCACGAGAATTAAGAATTCTTTTTACACGAACACGAACAGAATCTAACTTTTCTCTGTATTCTTCAATGATACAGTATTCTTTTTCAAAATCGTCTGCTTTGGCGACTTCTATCAAAATGGCGTTTCATATATCTTCATCTAATTTCGATAAATCAATAGAAATTCTTTCCAAAGACGATAATTTACTTTCTAAATCTTCAAAATTTAATTCAGTTTTATCGAGAGCCGCCATTAAAATATTATATAAACGAGTAAAAGAAGCTCTTACCGACTTTCTTTTCACTATGAGCAGATCCATTTAGAATTCCAAACTTGAAAAACAATTTCAAATAAGAGTATAAAAATATCTGACTTAAATGTTGATCAAATGCAAATGATCACGTCGGGGTTTCACCACAATGTCAGATGCATCATAAAACTCTTACTAATTTTCTATAAACCTTTATTACAATATTTACAAGTTATAAAGCGATCCACTTCTATATCTTAACATTCTCCATTTAAAACATAAACTGATGAACTGTTGCCATTCGAATTCATATAAGTATTAAACTAATGAATAAAATATTACAGATTATGAACGATGACGTCATTACAAACGTTATTACGTAACAGGTTCGATTATCAATGAGGATATCTCCTCGGGTCAAAGTAAGATTTATCCAGCTCTTACCCGTGGTGGAGCTAAAAGTAGGGATGGCTTCTAGATCGTTAACAACTTCCAGGTTCATCAACATTATGAATTCCAACATTTTATAACCCCTTGGGTCATCTGTAGGCCCCCAGAGGGAACTTTCCATTTATTATAAAAGGAAAATCTTTTTTAAGAAGTAGAAACTGCTGCAATTCGTCCAATGGCTTCATTAGGCCAAATAAGACTTTTTTTTTCCTTTGTTGCCAAATACAATTCACTACAAAATTATGAAGAAAAAAAAATTTCAATTTTTTTCGCGCATGCGTATTACAAATGAACTACTTTAAATACTCATATCTTCAGTAGTTAATAAACTTTTTTCAAATTTTAAAATATAATTTTTGTATTAAGTTTTAAATTGTTTCAGAAAATGGTTGTTTAATTTTACAGTAATATTTTTAAAATTGTAGCAAAAAAAAAACAAAAAAAAACATAGGATAAAAAAATTTGTTTGTTATAAAAATGACAGTACATCTAGAAATATTTAAAGTTCCGAAATATCTAGGTTAGCAAAATTTTATGCAATATTTGCAAATAAAATCTAAAGTAATCGATACAAACTCAATACTTGATTTCCTGCCAAAAGGTATTTTTTTAAAAAAAAACTTGTTTTCTTTCATTACATATTGTCTGTCCCTCAAACCTCTGAAAGCTTTAAATCTTATTCCTAAGTATGAAAAATCGCATGAACTAAGCAACTCTAGAGTTACAAAATAATTCTCAGTATTTCTTGAGAAATTTTTTTAAAAAATGTCAAAAATTGAAAGTGTCTCTTCCAATCTGCTAGGAAAGTGTATGTTTGAGGCATCAATCCGCTGTTGGTACCTAACACCTCATCTTCTACTTATCGGTTATATATTTTATTTTAAAACCGTCGTTGAAAAGTCAACCCAACTTTTTGGGTATAGGACTACTAATGATCAACTCTGTAGCCTTGTAATTTTGAACCCAACAGAAGACAAGTGAACTCCTGTATCGAGTATTGGGAGAAATTTGATTTCGTGGAAGACTTTTACCAGCATTTAACCCGCATTTGAGTTACATGAACCCGCATTTGAGTTACATGAAAATCAGAAAAAAACATGAAAACCTCCCTCGGTTATCCCGTTGTCAAGATTTTTCTAAGCTATGATCCTTCTACCACCGATCATGCTTTACGTCAGCACAGTGATCGGTGCAAGCCCGATGCTGAATTCGTATCGACCAGCCATCACCGGGATTCGAGCCCTATTGGTCATATATTTTATTTTATAACCGTCGTTGAACAGCCGACCCAATTTCATGGGCTTACGACTACTAATGTTCAAATCCGTAGCCTTGTAATTTTGAACCAATCCAGAAGACAAGGAAACTCCTGGATCAGTACCTCCAGAGGTATTGATTTGTTATGGGAACATGGAGGACTTTGAGACTCGACAGATTTAACGTGCATCAGTCACCATTTACTACACGGGGAGTCCTCGGCCGGCGAGGATCGAACCCACGACCTCTTGGACATGGGCCCAGCGCCCTACTGAGCAGGCTATCCCGGCCCCCTATTGGTTATATATTTTATTTTATAACCGTCGTTGAACAGCCGACCCAACTTAATGGGTTTACGGCTACTAATGTTCAACTCCGTAGCCTTGTAATTTTGAACCCAATCCAGAAGACAAGGGAACTCCTGGATCGAGTATTGGGAGAAATTTGCCTTCGTGGAGGACTTTTTGATGGAGCTAACCCGCATTTGCGTTACATGGAGAGGAAGACCACGAGAACCTCCCACGGTTAGCCTGACTGCAAGGGGACTCTAACCCATGATCCGTCTACCACTGAGGATATTTCACGTCAGCACTGTGGTCAGTGCAAGCCGGATGCGGAATTCGTATCGACTGGGATTCGAACCCGGTTCGCCTCATTGGAAGGCGAACGCTCTATCCCCTGGGCCATCGCGGCTCCCTATTGGTTATATAGTCCATGAGTTGGAGACTGCATTTTCGAGTTGACACTCACACAATCAATAACACCCATGACTAATGAATAAAAAATTTAATCTCGCCTGGCATTATCAAAAATATATCACATTATCAAAAATATATCGCAATATTTTCCGAATTAATCTAATTTCTACATTAACATTATGGTGTCAATATTTTTTACCCCTATGAAATTTAACAGCATTCACATTAAAATCGCATTCAATAAATATCTCTTTTTATAGTAATCATGATAACATGATGCCTATTTTTAAGACTTTCCAGAGGTAACATATTTACGTCTAACAAGTCTTAAAAATGGGCGTCTGTTTTTCAGTGCTTTAAACATTTCGACTATTGTTTCCAATTTGCATATTTTTGAAGCGAGTGAAGTTTTTAATCAAGTAATATCATGCCGCTTCAGTTTTTATTAATAATCAGTTTTTATTATCTTAATTAAACAGTTTTAGTATCAGACAGTAACCTAATATTCAGTTTCTTATTATTAAAAACAAGTATTTTTAGAAAAAATGCTTGTTTATTAAGAAAAATTTTACTGCTTTTGTAATTCAGCTAACAGTTAGCGCCAAAAATTATTATATTGGTTGTCAATCCTTTAAACCATTTAGGAATGGTTTTCAATGCAGGTAAAGATTCAGCATTGAAAGAAAAGCTTTCGTTAGTTATTTAAGTTTTCATAAAGTTATTCAGTTAATGAAAAATATTTCATTGTTTTCCGAACTAAATCTAATTTAGAGTGTAATGTAATCGTTAATTTTGGAGTGTATGATAGTTAAATTATTGCATTAACTTTAAAAACCAAGTCCGTATAGGGTTAAGTTAAGAGTTCGTCGCATAATAAATCCAGAGATACTGAAAAGGGGAAACGGCTTTTTGACCATTTCTGAAAAAGCCTTCTTTTCTTTGGTAATGAACGAACAATAATTACAATTTAAAAAATAAACATTTGTATATATTCGGTAATTTTTTTTATATTTTTTTATAAAATAAAATCATATGTAAACTAAAATTTCTGTAGTTAAAAACGTAGTTTTGTAAAACGTGATTTAAGATAGCAATGATATAATCCATATGGGGATAACAAACTAAAATTTCTGTAGTTAAAAAACGTAATTTTTTAAAACGTGATTTAAGATAGCAATGATATAATCCATATGGGGATAATAATAAAAATAGGCCAATATTTTGCAAAAATGAAAAATAAACACAACAATCAGGAAATTTTTTGAGCCGTGACTGGTCAGACAGGTAGACCACTTTCCTCCCAGTAAGATGACCTAGGTTTGATTCTCAGCGATGGCTGGTCAATACGAATTCTGCACCCAGCTCGCACCGCCCACAGTACTGGCGTAAAATATCTTCATTGGTAGGTGGATCATATGCTAAAATCTCCTAGCAGTCAGGCTAAGCTTGGAAGATTTTCACGGTTTTCTTCTCCAAGTAATGCAAATGCGGGTAAGTTCCATCAAAAAGTCCTCCGCGAAGATAATTTCTTTCAATACTTAATCCAGGAGTTCCCTTGTCTTCTGGATTGGTTTCAAAATTACAAGGCTACGGAGTGAAACATTGACAGTTTAAAACGCAGAACTGGGTCAACTGTTCAACGACAGCTATAAAATAAAAGAAAGCTACTTTTAAAAAAGGGCAAATGATAGATTAAAGAAGGGATTAGCTCTACTAAGATACAAATTTTATCAAAAAAGAATAATAAAATAAGCATATTATTTTTATTTGATACTGAAATTAATTTAAATTTATTACAGAGTTCAAGACTTCGTTAATGTAATAAAGTAGGGATTCAATAATCTCGTAACGAAAAGTCAGTAAAAATGTCAATTGACATTTTTGTACAAAAATAATTTAGTGGATGACCCCTCGTCTCAGCCTTTGAAAATTCTATGATATTACTATATTGCTGATTTTGAATCTATTTTTTTTTTTTTTTAAATCAGATGTAAGTGAGGAATTAATAATTGTAAATGGCCCCAGAAATTATCACGATGTAAAATAATTAAGTGAGTTTTTGTTTTCATAAAATAATTGAATTCTGAAAAGGTTTTAATGAATCCTGCGTGAAGAAAGCTATTTGCTTGAACCACTCATATAATTAGTAAACGACCTCAAGGTTAAAATATAGAAATGTGCAATTTTTACCGACATTATTAAATTAAATGAAAAGATATTTGTTCAAATATCTAGATCTTTCGGTTCTTCTAATCGATTATTTTAAAATCCACACCTGTATTCGTTTAATGTTCCATATCGACACACAAAATTTAGGAATAACAGGACGAAAAATGAAAAATCAAAAGAAATAAGAACAGAATATTTTTCATCTAGAATATCAAGCTAACAGCGACCCCAGTAAGTTTATGCTAATGCGTTGAAACCTTTTTGTATTAATTATTTAAATTCAAAACACATTTTACTCCAACACAGCTTTTTCACGCCTGATTTTCCAGAATTATTAATTCTTTTGAAAATAAATGGTTTTGTTCTTTTAAGAGTTTCCTTTTAAAAAATCATATAAAAGCAAGGTAAAATCTATTGCACACTAGAAAGGTACAGTTTTGCAAAGAAATTTTTTTATTGACTAAAACATATTTTCTCATGATGCATTTTGACGTATTACAAAATCTAGCATAAAATAATCTAAATTGAAAAAAAAAATATTCATAAAATATGTATTTTTAAAACATTGCAAGACGCAAAATTTAGGAAAATTTGAAAGAAAAAAAAAGTAAAGTCAACAAATGATCTTTTATATGCCTCGATGAAAGAATAAAAGCAGCGATACAAGTGCACGTAAGAGTACACTACCTAGCCAAAAATGTTCCGACACTCAGTTATACGAACTCGGAGAGTCCTGACGCATATAATAACATGATTTTGCCGTCACCCCATAGCCAACGCCTCTCAAAAGAGAAAAGTCTTCCGCGCGTGTTACCATAAACGAGAAATCGATTCTTTAGTTGTCTGAACCTTGTGATAACTATCGTATTTTCCCTCACTGTGCAGTTAAGTATCCCAGACGTTGTATCAACTTTCTCATTTCTCCCTACTGCATTGTGGCAAATGATCAATGCGGAGGCCTTCTCTCTTCTAGGAGGATTTTTACTATGACATCCATGACAGCAATGCACACACGCTTGTGGGGAGACTTCCCACTAGCTTTTTAAAGGATTCCATGGGAAATGACTCTTAGGCGTCCACCACAACTATCCATTGGCTACCCAACCTATCATCTTCTAAACAGTTATATATTTTATTTTATAACCGTCGTTGAAAAGCTGACCCAATTTTGGGCTTACAACTACTTATGCTGAACTCCGTAGTTTTGTAATTTTCAGCCCAATTCAGAAGACAAGGGAACTCCTGGATCAAGCATTGGTTGAAATTTGCATTCGTGGAAAGCTTTTTAATGGATCTAACCCGCATTTACGTTACATGGAGAGGAAAACTACGAAAACCTCCCATGGTTAGCCAGACAGTAATGAGATTCTAACCGAGTCAAGTGCTGACAGTAATAATGTTCATTTGGAGACTACGGGATTTAGATCGGGGTTTAAGATCACCTGTCCAGTTTTTGAACATTTATTTTGTCAAACCACGGCTGCTCAAGTCTGAACGTGTGAATGGAGCAGTTATCTTGTTACAAAATAAATGAGTCTTCCTCGAAATATTATCAAACGTTTGAGATGTCAACACACATACACCGTTATATATTTTTTGGAAAAAATTGTTAAATGACAATTTATTTAATTGTTTACTTCGCCATATTCAAATAAAACTGTTAAATAATAAATAAGATGGTATTCAAAGTGTAAACTTTGAAGAAAATTGTTTATTAACTATTTTCACCCCATACGATTAAACATCCAAAATTTCCTTGCAACTAGGCCCACTTTATGAAGCCACTCTGTTCCTTGAAAATGGCGAGATTGACAGATAAGCCGAGAAGGCTAATCTGTCAATCTCGTGCCCAACAGAACAGGAGTTCGAATCAAAGCATTATCCAGCATTAAAGAGTTTCCAGTGCCCTGTAATCCCCAGATTTGTGACCCTGGGCTATTAGTATACGATATCTCATTCACGCATAGATGTCAACACCAAAAAGCTGCTGAATTATCTCTAATGTCCAGTAAAATTTCTTTTTTTCGGTTTTGAAACCATGCTAGTTGTAAATGATCAAAAACATTTAAAGGTAAAAAGGGTTCTTTACCGTAAAATTTACGGTTAATTGGATGGACAGGCTGATGCCGGTTATTTTACCACAATTTTAGAATGAAAATTCTAACAGTGTATAAGTGTTCGTGTTTCCAGCCACAGGAGCTTTTAGATCATAACTGAACAGGCCCGGACTGGCCAATAGGCAGACCGGGCCCGGTTGGCCGGTCTGGCCTGAAGGCCGGTTGGGCCGAGCCAGCAGCGCAAATTTTTTTTTATACATTGCATGAATTTCAAATAATATTGCGCAAATAATAATAATAATAATAAACATATATAATAAACATATTAAATAACATATTTATGATATATGTAGTAATAATATTGTTTTAATATACAGGGTGATTCAGACCGAGACTATGCGTGCCACACATTTTTTTCGAGAATGGAGCGAATAATCGACTTTAAATAAAAAATCTAATAACTAAATCGACTCCAAGGAATTCAATGGTGATATTGTTAATTCCCGGAAGTAGTCGGAAATTCCGGAATTTGAACGAAATTTTGATTTTTTAAATGGAAACCTATATCTTATTTGGCATCATTGGAGAGGGTTTTCGAAAAAGAGTAACTTTTACTTGAAATTTTTTTTATATATATCTCTTACTATTTTCAAGATAATAGATACGAAAAATTCTGATTATTTACTTCAATTTATCTTTTTTACCAAAAATAATTAACTTAAATTATCAAAATCGCTTCAATTTTAATAAAACATGGGAAGAAAAGCACAAATGTGTTTTAATGAAGGTATAAGACATTACGACGAAAAAAAAATTTTTTAGTGAACATGTCAAAATCTATTTAATATGTATTTTTTCTCATCTATTATCTTGAAATTGCTGACATTTTAAATTTTCTATATATCTTTATCAAACATTCTTTCCGAAGGAATCTTTATAATTTATGTAATTTTTTTAGCCTTTTGGATTTCAATTCCTACATAAGAAAAGAAGGCGTCAAATTTGATCAACACTCTGAGCGGCTTTTAAATCAAAGTTAAAGTTCCTCTTGGTCTTGAGCTTGGTGGCTGAGTAATGGATAAAAACAAGAAGCGCAAAGTAAAAGGAGGAGCAGAAAAAGTTAGATTGAAGAAACAGAAACTTTTAGAAGCCAGTGCCCAAAAATGTGTTAAACTGACAAATGTCTTTGCATGTCCGCAATCGCACTCCTCTACATCTAATGCAGAGGAGGAAACAGTGGCGGCAGCTGAAGAAATTGCTAATAGTTCTTATCGAGATCAAGAACAACAGTAAAATGATCAGAAATCAGAAATTGAACAACAGGAAAATGATCATAAATCAGAAATTGAACAACAGGTAGATGATCAGAAATCAGAAATTGACCAAAAGTACATTAAGAGTGACGCCTCTGATCTTGCTATAATCGAACTACAAACTGAGCAAGATAGCAATTCAATTCCCTCGTTTAATTATTTTGTACGTCCTGAAAAGAGTCAACTCGATTAAGTTTGTTAAGTATCATCCGAAACAAGACGTCAGTGACCCTGTGTTAAAAAAAAGCAATGTATCGGAAAGATGGTTCTAATAAGAAATGGCTGACATATAGCGACAAACAAAATGCTTTGTTTTGTTCAGTATGTTTAACGTTTGCTTCTCCTTGGGTTAGTTCATTTCCGTTTTCACACCATAATTGTGCTGAAGCATACTTTTTAAGAGATAACAAAGCGAATCTTGATAATTTGCTATTCTGCAATCAAATGTCTTTTCATCGAGCACAAGTACGAAAAAGAAGAGAAATTTTGCAACGAATAATAGATATTATTAAATTTATTGGGAAACGAAGATTAAGTTACAGAGGTGATAAGCTAGAAGCTGCCTATACTCTGGAAGACATGTCCGTAGATCATGGAAACTTTTTGGAACTTGTTGTTCTTCTTAGCGAATATGATATTACTTTGAAAGACCATTTGAAAGATTGTATTGAGAGCAGTAAAAAACTTCACGAGTCACAAAAGAGTAAAGGCGGAGGGTCTTTGTTAACGTTTCTTTCCAAATCCACCATTAATAAAATTATTCAATCAATTGGAAAACTTATATCACGGAATATTAGTATGGAAGTACTAGCAGCTGGAATTTTTTCTTTACAAGTCGATACAACTCAGGATATTTCATGCAAGTACGATATGTGAAAGAAGATCGTGTATATGAAAAACTTCTCGCTGTTGTAGAGCGTAAATCTTCAACAGGACAGAATATGTTTTCTTTAGTGGATGCAGTTTTAAAGTCTTGTAATATAGATATAACAAAGAGCATTGGTAATTCAATTGACGAGGCTGCAAATATGCAAGGTGAATATAAAGGATTTTCTTCATGGCTTTCCAAAGAGTCCCCTGGTCAAATTCATGTTTGATGTTATGCACATGTCTTAAATTTAGTTTTAGGTGATACCACGAAGGCACTAATTGAAAGTGCATCGTTTTTCAGCCTACTAAATAGTGTCGCAGTATTTTTTAGTGAATCATACCAACGCATGAACATCTGGGAACAAAGTAACGAGCACGGAAATAAAAAAAGGCTCGCAACTATTTGAGAAACACGTTGGTGGTCCAAAGATTCTGCATTAAAGAAAATTTTCAAACTCAGATTCAACTATAAAGCCGTTATATGTCACATTGATTATAAGTTTAGAAACTATACAACAAAATTCTAATTTCAAGCCAAATATTCGTACAAAGGCAAAAATATTTTTGGAATCATTTTGCAAATATAAAACAGTAATCACCGCCAAAATATTCTCAAGAATATTTGAATTAACTACACCGCTCTCCCAATATTTGCAAACCTCCGGTTTAGACATCTTAAAAGCTTTTGGAATGGTATCACAAACGTGTTCAGAACTTAAAAAAATAGTGAGAGATTTTGAAGGTGTACAAAAAGTTACAGATGATTTTATTCGCGTAAATAAGGAATTTGAAAAAACTGAAACTGAAAGAGAAATTCAAACAAAGTTTCCACAAAAAAGATTGAAGAAAAGAAAATTGATACAGGGTGAGACAGCGTCGAGTGAAACAGTTTTTGATGATGAAACCACTGCATTTAAGATAAACGTCCATAACATTATTTTCAGCACAGTTGTAGCATCAATGGAACGCCGGTTTCCCGCAAATGGAAAATTGTACGCCGATTTTTCCTGTCTAGATCCGAAACGTTTTCCTGAAATATGTCTTAACAAGCTTCAATTTGGCGAACTAAATGAGTTAAGCAAACTCTTGCTAAAATATGACGGAACAGCTATAGGTGATAATTTGCGGATTGAACTGATAAATTTAGCTTTGCATTGGTAAAAACTGAAAAATTCAGACTTAGAAGATTATAAAATAATCAGAGAAGATCATTAAAATGTAGATAATAACGACTTTACTTTGGAAACAGAAGTAGAAGTAAGTCTAAAATGTGAGACACGCAGTGCGTGCAAAAATTGTGTTATTTGCTGCTACAAGATATTACAGATATTCAATTTATTGAACAATTCTTAGAATTTAATTGGTCTAGCATTAAAATTTTAACTAACATTGTCAATAAGTCAGGTGGCTTGTGAAACATTATTCTCCACATTAAAAGTAATTAAATATCAAATGAGGAGTACTTTATCTTCGGATAATTTGAATGCTCTCATGGTAATGGCAATGGAAAAAGATCTATTAATGAAATTAGATAGCGACGACATAATCGATAAAGTGGCAGAAAATAGTGAGCTTCTTCAAAAGTCATTAAATTAAATTTTAATTTAATGACTTTTGAAGAAGCATTAAATCTATTTTTTTAAATTTTTTTATATAAATCATTCATGTATGTGTAGTATAATAAATATTTTTATTTACTCTTCATCTCTTACCTTCTTTTTGATTTTATCAACCTATGTTTCTTCATAAGAACCATGTATTTTAAACTGAAATATATTCTATAAAGGATTATTAAGCAATTTTTTATATACCTTCTTACTTCGATAAATTAACTTACGTTCAAAAGAATTTATGAGTAATAAATGCCTAGAAATGATACATTAGGAGCCGCATACGCTTCGCTCACGCAGTGTTTATGTGAAGTAGAGGGCCGATATCTCTAAAATGCTCGGGCCGATTTTAAATCTCAGTCCGGGCCTGCAACTGAACCATGAAATACCCCCCTTCCAACCACATACCATGATGCTGCCACTTCTTTAGGTGTATGTCTAGATATTTTTGGCCCGATTTTGAATATAGATAAATGTATGTAATAAAGACAAGAAAAAATTATTCTCAAAAAGTTTTTTTTAATTTTATTTATAATAGGTATGATATAAAACTATTACATTTTTAAAGATACATTCTACATCGTTTGATCATTTGTGATCAGTTTTGTTTTAAATAATTATTGAAAGATAAAATCAGATGATAAAATCATAACATTAAAAACAAAATCAATAAATATTTCTATAAACTTATGCCTGCATTGTCGGTGCATTCTCTTTTGTTAAAATAAATACATTGATACAATAATAGTCGCGTTGAAAAAATAAATAACGCAGACAGTTTCTAAAAATATTGCACATTGCTTGTCATTTGGCATCAACTGATAATTGCTTTTGTTTTGATATTTTTTATTGATTTTTCGTGCTAAATTTGACAAAAATGAATTTCAAATTAAAAAGATAATTGCATCAGTTTTTGCATTGGTGTAGAAACTGATCCTTCTTGACTATTAATATTTTTCTTCAAATTATATTATAATTCCTAAATAATGTCAAACGCATGCTTTTTTTTTTATCACCTTAAAAAATTCAGACTTTTTTTAACCCATCATCATCAAAATTTATTTTCAAAAATCAAAAATTTCATTATTTTATCAACTGTCACATTGTTGATCTCCTTAGAAACTAAAAGAATCTTTACGATTGGATAAATATTTGCAAAGAAATAATTTTCATTATTAGACATTTTATGACTTTATATTTTTACACAAAATCTACGAAATTTTTTGGTAAAAGGCTTTTGAAATAATACTAATTTTATTTATCTATAATCAAGTGGGTCTGTTATCCGTTGCCATGGAAACGGTTGTTATAAGATTATTTGCATTGGAGGTTATGCTTTCTACAATTAAAGATAGACAGTCCAAACTGGAAACTGGTGACGAACCTTGTGTTTCGTTTGTTCCTGAAAAAAAAATAAAGAAAATAATAATGAGGATGAGAATGTATTCAAAAATAAAATTCAAAGTTACAGAAAATAAAAATTGTATAAAATATTTTTATATTCTTAAAATCATTAC
Organism: Parasteatoda lunata; assembly: GCA_949128135.1. Taxonomy (NCBI): domain Eukaryota; kingdom Metazoa; phylum Arthropoda; class Arachnida; order Araneae; family Theridiidae; genus Parasteatoda; species Parasteatoda lunata. The sequence goes on along the minus strand of OX421979.1, from coordinate 10,450,309 downwards.
TTTGGAAAACTAAATAATTTATATTGGCTATATAAAAATTGCCTGCATAAATAGACACATAGAACAAATTCATACAAGATTTTGGACTTTATTGAAAGACTGATACGGCTATGGAACGACAGGTCTTTGAACATTGATTAATTAATTTTAATTTTTTTAATTAAGTTCATTCCGAAACTTAAATAGTTCGCATGATATATATATATATTATTATATTATATTATATATTATTATATATATACAGTCAATCACAAAAATAAATAAAAAAATAATGATTTTTTTTTTTTAAATTTGCTTTTGTAAATTGAAATTTCGTTTGCATTAATTGACTGGCATATTTAAAGTTAGGCCTTCGAAAATTAAGATATCATCTGCATTAATAAGCTTATTTAGGCCCTCGAAAATTAAAATTTTGAAAAACATATCATTAGACCAAATGTTTAATAATAATAATTTTTAATAATTATAATAAGAAGAAGAAGAATCAAAATCTTTTATGTTTGCCATCTTAGTTTTGAAAACTGTACGTAGCTTCATAAAATAATATTAACTTTATTTATTTACTGTTATTTGTGGGGAAATTTTGATTTCGGGTAACTATTTAATACTCAGAAACATGCAGAAAAAAATTTTCAAAGTAACTATGTGGATATTATCCTCGTGAATCTTATTAAAAAGTTACACAATTTATGCAGCTATTGAAGTGGACGCGGAACTCGACATCATACTTTTTTAATTTATATCAACAATAACTTTCACGCCACAATAGAATGATTCTGAAACTCTTTTAGAAACTCAAAAAAAAAAAAAAAAAAAAAACGGTGTGCCCACAATTCAGCCCAACTTAATTCCCTGTGTGTCTCTAGACAGAAATAAACAAGGTTTAAGTTGTAAGGAATGCAAAAAATATCTTTTCTTCGCGAGACTTTGTAAATAACGCGCCCGAATTTATGTCGCAGCGGTCGTTTTTGGCGACATCACCAACTAATCGCGCGATGAAAACTTCCACAATTAATGACGTACACCTCCCTCTCCCTCAAAATGGGGGTCTCGAAAGAATTAGGAGTTAATCGCTATTTCTGGGGAGGAGAAGGTCCATTAGTGTAATTTAGTGAGGTGACATTTTTCACACGCTGGTAATAAAATGTCCGTGAAAATGGTGTGCGGTTGAAACGTGAAATGTTCTAGAAAGAAAAAAAAAATGAAAATTTTTTTTCTCTCTCTCTCCTACTTCCTTTTCGTTTTGGTTTGTAACTCAAAACGTAAGATATCTTTTATGTAAAATTATTTCTTGCCACACAAAATGATAGTTTGGCTCACTAAACAAACCTCCTCCCGTAATATGCGAGTACAGTAAAAAAGAAAGCTGGCAATAAAATGACGGATATGACCGCTCATGAATCTTCACGCCAATTTGGCTTAATTCCACTGCATTTGCATGCCAAAGTGACATCAAGAAGTAATTAATGTAATACTATTTAAGTTGTGAATTATTATTATTATTTTTTTTTTTTAAATGATAAGTAAGAAAACATTCGAAACGCATGTTTAATTGTATTATAAAAGATGTATAGTGATAAAAAAAAAGACATCAACCTGAATAACTTTTGATCTATTTCTCTGATTTCCACCGTCTTATAAACCTATCTCAATTATTCGAGGGTATAACATCTCAAGTTTGCGTATTAACTTGTGTTTAGCTAAGTTACGAATTTATTTAAGATTTAATTAAGTTACGAATTCAGACACAAAAACGTACTTTCTTCAAATAAACAAACCTTATTTTTTTCATGGATTTAGGTTATGAGGGATTATATATTAGGCACCAATAATTAGCATATTTAATGCCAAACCTTATAACCATTAGGATTGATTCGGAAAATCAATCACTAGAAAAAATTTTATTTGAGTTAATTTTTTTTTCTTGTCACACTAAATTTTAAAAAAAATTATTATCCTCTGAAACCAAATTACCAAATAGTGTATAATGAAACAGTAAATTTTAGAATGTATTTTTATTATATTAAGTTTAAAAACCAGAGTAAAAGGTTAAATTAAAATTTCATCACATAATAAATATGTGGTGTACAAGTAACGGGCCACCATGAATAACTTATGATCTAATGATCGGTGATTGGTAAAAATAAATTTCATCACATAATGAATATACTTTCCGCCAAAAGAAACGGACCACCCTAAATAGCTTATGATCGGATCTTCACGTTCTTGGATTCAATCTTCATGGTTTGAGGAAGTAATCTTACATATGCTAATCAGTAAGAGCTGACAATATTTTAAGTTACGAAATCAGATACAAAAACGTAATTTCTAATTAGTAGCTGTAGACGATTATAGCTGATATAGCTATTAAATAAACTAATTAATTGCAGCAGGCGATGTTTTAAGTTTCGAAATCGGCTACAATAGTGCAATTTTTCTAACGAGATATTTTTTTTTTTCTTACCATATAGAAAATAAAAGTCTTAAGAGTTAAGAAGGAAAGCAGTCGAAATTAGAAACTATTAATTTCATTTTTTGCATATTTTATTTAGAGTTTTCTTTTTAAGTGATTCAAAATATTCTTGATCGCAGTTATGAAATTCAATTATCCAAAATAATTTCTTGTAAAAATTAATTTTAAATTTTAAAATACTATGCGTTAGAACATGTAAATTAAAATGAATATATAGTATAATTCATATCTTATAGTGTGATAACTTTTCAATGTTATAATTATTTATAACATTGTGTATGTATTATAGTGATAATTATTTCAATGTTATCCCTCCACCCTGAATTTTAATTAGAAAGCAAGGGAAAATTTTCAGTGCGGTTAAAGTGATTAAATGATTATCTTTCCTGAATGATAATACATAAATGCGATATAAATTGAAAAATACTAGAAAAGATTTAAAAGCAATTTTTACTATGACTTCAGTTTTCGATAATTGATAATGTGCATAAATATTATAACTTTACAACTTTAACACTCATAACCGCAGCTGTTTTGGGTGTTCAACTTTACGTTGCTTTCTGTTTTGTAGCCTCAAAAACTTTAAAACTTATAAATTTGAAAATACGAAATAGCATAAAAAAACACGCAATGAATACAGTGGAATAAAAAAATTAACTTTCGATAATTATTTCGAGATTTATTAATTGTTTTGTTATAAAAACCATCACGTGGACCGCTTTGCAGCATTCAGAAAAGATAAAGTCGAAATTCAGCGTGCAAAGAAGACAATTTTTATTTAAGAACTTGACGGGCGTTCGTTTGGAAATTTCAGTTTGTTTGTGAATATAGTATTTTATATGGTTTTCTTCGCAAATTTTTTATCGCTTTTATTTATTTATTTACTTGTTTATTTACTTATTTATTTATTTAGTACCCATTGGCAAAATGGGTCTTGGTTTGATTTTTGATACACTTTTCAACAGTGTTCAAGAGTAATAGTAAACAGTGCGCATACGTTGCTATGGCGACCGCTGCTGTTTTTCTATTTATTTTCACAAGCAGGCATTTTTAATGTATTAACATAATAATAATTTAAAGTATTTTTATATTCTTTTTATTATCAACGCATAAATAATTGCTTGGAGGTGATTTTAATATAAATATGAATACTGAAGAAGGAAAAGTATTTTGTGACGTCTTGAAACACGTACATAGGCAGTATACAAAAATCAATCCGACGACAATCATAAATGGAGACAGTTTTTGCAACCCATGATTTGAAATAGTCTGGTGTTTAACGGAGTCAATCCTGAAAGAAAAAGCATTTGTCCAATGGGTAACCAGTGATCCTAATAAGGCGATCACAACTTTTTTTATATTTTTGTTTTGTTTGCTGTAAAAATAAATTAATAAAATAGAGGAAAATATTGTTTATTTTTACTTATTTATTTATTTATTTACTTATTTATTTATTTATTTTATTTTAATTTTATTTTTTATTATATTTAAATTTTATTTTTTATTTTATTTTAATTTTATTTTTTATTTTATTTTAATTTTATTTTTTATTTTATTTTAATTTTATTTTTTATTTTATTTAATTATTTATTTTTTGCTTTACGTTGCAGTTTATTTCGATGCACATAAACTATAAGACTTACAGACTTAAAAATCGTGGAGATAAGTAGACAAATGTACCAGGTGTACAAATGAAAAAGTAATATTTGAAATCCAACTATAAGTTATTATAAAAATTATCAAATCTTAAACTTGTAAGCGAAAAATACCATACAGCCCAATCTCCACCCAGAGCGAGCTGGGGCGGAGCCTCCTAGTAACTCATAAAAATGAAATGTTATGAGTTAATTTTATTTCTGTTGTGACAAAATATGATTTTTCTCATAAATCTGTCCACAAATGTTTATGTTCACCTTTCCTCCACAAGTGTAAACAAAACAGTCGCATATCACCACAAATTCAAGTAAAACAAGCGCGTCAGGCGACATAAAGTATTTAAAAACTGGCCGTTAGGTGAAGTTAACGGTGTGGTAAACAGTGGCATTTCACCTAAAGACGGCACAAGTCAAACACACTGAAAAATATGACGTTTCTTAGTTTTCTTCGCCAAGATGTCTTTTGATGTTTCCTCGCCAAGAAGTTTCTTTTATTAGTTTGTAGCCGATTCAAGCAAAAGACGTGTTGAGGATAAAGAATGTAGTTAATGCTCGAATCTAAGCCCCTTAAACCGCAATTGTTAATTATTGCTATTGTTTCACGGTGTTCGTAAATCTGTCAAATGTGTTCTAAAAATTTAAGTATTTGATGCTCCAGATTCTTGTAGATTCAGAAAAAACAGTTCTTAGCTACATTTAGCAAGAATTTTAGAACAACAGAAATAGAAAAGTAATTGAGACTTATAGCTATTTTCGATGTTTGAAATCTTTACCGGCTTTTTACGAAATAAGATGTGTTTACTATAAATTATGCCTGAAAAGTCTATTGTAAGAAGTGTTTTCTTCATTTATTTTATTTGCATTGTTTTCACAGCTAGTTTAAGAAGTGAGCTATTTTTACTCATCATTAAATAAAGAAATATTGGGGAGGGATTTTTTCGAAATATCTTTGGAGGAATTAAACATGCAACAATATGACACCTTTTTTATTATTTAGTCCTCTTTTCAAAACTGTAAAAAATAATAGAGCAAAAACAGTTTTCATTACAAATTTGTACACACACACACACAGATATATATATATATATATATATATATATATATATATATATATATATATATATATATATATATATATATATATATATATATATATATATATATATATATATATATATATATTATATATATATATTATATATATATTATATATATATAGCACAAAAATACAAAAAGGGAAAAACGAAGAAAATTAATAAGTTATATTAACTGCGCATAAGCTGCAAGTATATAGAACTCATAAAATAAGCAAAAAATTGAGAAAAAATGGAGGGAAAAAAATATTTAAAATCCGGAAAACAAAATAAAAAAAATGATATAATCTCTTCATCAGCTCACACGATTATATCCGCAAGAAGGAGTGCTTTCTAATATTGTATCAATATAGCCAAAGCAAAATATATCAATACAATAGTGTGAGGAGCACTCAAAAAAATTAAAACGAAATTAGAACACATTAAGTAAAAAAAATCAAGCAAGAAACAAAAAATAAAATGTAAAGAGAACAGTAGACGAGAAGAAATCTGCATAGTGAGGAGTGAATTTAAATGAACTTACTCGTACCGGCAAATTTCAAGAATGATTTAAAATATTAGAATGATTTAAAATATTAATAAGATTGCCAGCTTACAAACTATGAAAACAGAAGCATAAATAAAGTGATATCTTATGGCACGTTCTTACTGCAATACTGAAGCGCGTCAAATTTGTTAGTTACCTTGGATGGGCCCGAAAATGGATGTGCGCAAGGTAATTTAAAGTTTGTAATTAATAAGTTTGATAATTAATATATATATATGTGTGTGTCTGCGTGCGTGCTTGTGTGTGTGTGTGTGTGTTCGTTTTTGTAACGAATACATTCCGTTTCTGAACAGAAATTTATTAAATTGATACACTGACGGCGTTAAATTTACTTTTAAAAATGAGAAAAATTCAAAGGATTGAATAAAGAGCTCACAAACTAATTTTTAAAAATTTAACTGATTTTCTTAGATGAGGGTGTTAGACGGATGATGAGACGGGTTTCGTTAGATGAGGGTTAGATCACCACTAAAATAATAGTGAAAAGATAGACAGTTTTTACATTATATGCTTAATTGTTTTTGAAAAACTTAACAAGAACTGGGTGCAAAAATTTTTTTTGAATCATTCAAAATTCTTGTAATTCTTCTGATAAATAAATAAATCGAACGCCATTTTTTTTAAATTAATCTTGCGCCCTTTAACGGTAATGCATAAGAGAAAGGCAGATATCCTGAATTACTTTCCATCTAATGAGCGTATTCTTGGATACGATAATTTACATAAAAGAGAATTCTTTAAAATATATACCTCGACTTAAAATTTTTTTCAAAAACAGTCTTGAAAAACCTTTTTTTAAAGTTTTACTGTCTCCCATGTTTTTTTAAATAAAATAAATTTATCAAAGAAGAAAACTATTATGTTTAGACCTACGAATAATCAAATTATATAAAACGTTACCTAACATTTAAATCACATTTTATACAATTATCTTTAAGCCTTATTGATTAAATATCTATCTTTGATTATTCCAATTTAAGTACAAACAAGAATATATATATGTATGGGAAGCTAACTTTGTCCCCTGTAAAAATACTGAATATGTTTGCAACGGCAATGAATTAATTGCATTAAGAAACGAAACCTTGAGTAACACATAAAATAAATGTATTATATTACACGGTAACTGTAAAATGAAAGAAGTTAAAAGATTAGGTCACGACATGAGCGTATAATCCAGTTTTCGTTGCTTTTTACCCTATAGAACGAAGAAGCAAATTAGGTAGACGAATTTTTCAAACTTAAATATGTGCTGAACTATAAGCCTTTTTTCTTTTTTTCCATTTAAAAACAATGATTCAAAATACAGATGGCTGTAATATGTGCCGATGACAGGCAATCTTGATTTACAACATTCGATATTAGAGTTTAAAAAAATAAGCAAAATAACATATGCAAGTAATAGGGAATAGGGGTGGTAATCCCCTTCTTATTTAATAGTTTAATTTATTTAATAATTGAAGTATTGTAGAAAAAGTATTTTCTGACTCAATTTTAGTTGATATATTTTACAAAGAGCAGATTGTCATAATTTTCATTATTTTCAAAATATTCATTCAAAAATAAATTTGAGAATAAAAAGTTTTTGAGAATAAAAAGACTATGAGAATGAAAGAAAAGTTTTTACAAAATTCATATGGGGAAATATACTGATATACTGATTTATGCAATTCTGTTTAAAGTATCTTTAGCCTTAGCTTACTTTTAGAAAAAATAATATTTATTTCTGCTTTGACAGCTCAAAACTTGCTGTATCATGCTGTATTTATTAACATTCGTGATGTCATTTTATTTCTGTCGGTATTTTCGTTACCCGAATAAAATTTATCAACACTCACTGTCATGCTGTATTTCATAACATTCACGATGTCATTTTATGTTAGTCAAATTTTTAGTTTTTGACTACCCATGTTCAACTCCGCACCCTTGTAATTTAACCCTATCCAGAAAACAAGGGAACTCTTGGATTAAGTATTGGAACAAATTTGCCTTCGTGGAGGAATTTCTGCTCGAACTAATCAGTATTTTACTTTATATGGAGAGGAAAAAAAAACCCAAAACCTCCCACGGTTAGTCTGACGATAAGGGGACTATAAACCATTATCCACTGAGGATATTTTGCATCAGCACTGTGGTCGGTGTGAGACGGGTGCGAAATTCGGATCAACCAACCACAGCCGGGATTCGAACCGTGTTCACCTTATTGGGAGGTGAGTGGTCTATTTCCTAAGCCTCCACGGATCGATATTTATCATTGTCAGAAATGATACAAGAAAAATTCCACAATCAAAAAAAAAATCCTTAAAGGAAATAAAAGAAGGGAAGCGAATTCAGCTGATAACTCGTTTAACTGATAACTGATTCAATTGATACACTTGACTGATTCCGTAAAATAAAAGGAGCGATAATTACCAAATAACATCATGTAGGTGTGGCGATAATCAGCTATTCGACTTTTTAATGAAAGCACGAAATAAAAGTTGTAAATGAGTAGTATATTCGTATTTCTTCAACTTCAGAATCAGACTTACAAAAATAATGTTTAATAAAAATAAAGAGAAATATAACTCTTCCAGTTTTACGATCCAGCGTCACACTGTCTGTATCACAGTAATGAAATTGTATCTGAAACTCTCATTACAAGTGATCTTAAAATACACACTTAACTGATGCCGCAAATGCTTTACGACGAGATAACTCGTCCAGTGCTATTTTTTGAAAGTACTTATCCGGTGATTAATTCTCCGAAAAAAAATTTCACAGCTCCAAAAAGAAAAGATCGTAATGTCTGTTCCTTTCACATTCTCTTTGTAGAACACAAAGCGAGACTTGTAGAATCCAGTCCAAGTTATGGCTGAGATGATCATAATCTTTCCAACGATGAGCCCCGTGCTGCCCGTCACAGGGTTAATGAGGCGGTCGCGAAGGACAATCTCTCGGAATTAGAGATGTTGACAAGGCAGATTGGGTTGCGTTTTACTACCTGGCATAATGACCGATGATGGAGGAGTTACGCCTGATACCGCCTGTCATAAGTTTCTTTTTTACTTCCTTTTAAATATTTTTAAACCGAAAGAAATAAGTGTGCATGCATACATTGCTCCTTTTCAAACTCATTTAAAAATAAACATTAATGCAGAAAACCATTTATTGGTACAATATAAAAAATAAAATTCTGAGAAAAAAAGTTTTTTTTTTTTCAGAATTTCCCCGTATATTTAACTGTTTAAAGCTGTTGTGTTGACAGAATGGTTTTTCTCCGTTTTTCATCCTCATTCCAAACGTATTAAAACCGTCAGTTAAAATTCTAGTTTTTGTCATGCAGTTTTTTGTGTTCTGTAATATAAATAATTAAGCTCTTTTACCAATTATTTGACGGGTTTTTTTCTCTATATTTTCGCTTACTTTTTAGCAATAACTTTAGCAAAAACTTTTTTGCAATAATTTTATAAATAAAATTACGATTCGACTTGCCAAATTTAAATAATATTAAAGCAAAACTCTCACTACTATAAGTTCTTCTAAATAAAGCTCTTGAGTCTGAAGGAGCTGAGTGGCTGAGGGAGCGCGCCTTTCAATAAAGTGGCCCTCGATCGAATCGCAACGATAATATCCTACTTTTTGTTTAAGTCTTCTGAAACAACAGATTTATTTGTTGAAAAACTTGTTTTTTTATGGTTAAAAAATATAGTCTGATTACGGGTTTTCCACATAATATATATATATATATATATATATATATATATATATATATATATATATATATATATATATATATATATATATATATATATATATATATATATATAAATATATATATATATATATATATATATATATATATATATATATATATATATATATATATATATATATATATATATATATATATAAATATATATATATATATATATATATATATATATATATATATATATATATATATATATATAAATATATATATATATATATATCTATTTTTTTTAATATTGCATATATTGATACTAAGCTGTTTGATACAAATGTTTCATTATAGGAAATAAGGGGGTTTTTTTCTGCAAAACGCCTCCATAGAAAATTTCGAAAATGTGGATTAGCGCTATATCCGTAACCTTTGAGTTGTTAAAAAAAGTCTTAACTAATAATAGAGAAGCTTTTTAAAGCTTATAATGAAATGTACTTAAAGCGTTCCTCGACTGCCATATTGATTTTTTTGCTTGCATACATAAATTTTTTGAGGCATATAATACCTTGGTAGACGGAAAAAAGTACTGGAAGAAAATATGCGAAATACAGCTCATTAATTATTATATAAATATAAAAACCGATTCAATTCGGTTGAACCAGAATTTAATGTAATTGAATAATTATTCGAATGGAACTAAGCATTTAACTTTAGTATATAAGTATTAGTTTAAACTTGTCGGTAAAAAGAACCTTCCCCACTTCATTCTATTTAATAAATTTATTAGGACTCCCCAATTACTCAGTGAGTACTCTTTATGTTTTATGATATACAAATAATACTTTTTCTGGGAATTATTTCCTAAACTAAAAACTCATCAATCATTCTTTCATTCATCAAAAGATTAATACCCCGAAACCTGAGCGATTACTGTTACTTGATACATTATTTATATCAATACTTTTACTCATTATATAGTTACTATTAAAAATATATAAACTACTAAAAGTTCTGTTCAGTCAACTTTAAAATTAAACTTATTACATCATGAATATTTTCTTTTTAAAAATATCTAATTACGATCAAATAATTGTTTAGTTACCTTAAATGTGGGTCCCATAGCCTGAATCAAATCGGACGTTTAATTAATAATAGTTTTTGAAGTGCTCTTTTTACTGATTTAATACCTAGGTTTGAGAGAGGTTTGCAAGGTATTTGAGAAAGTCAATGCTTTTTTGCATAAATTTGTAGCATATTTTGTTTTGTTTAAATCGCTAACATTATTTTTTCAAAGCAACGTCACAAAATCGGCTGCTTATATAGAATTTTTTTTTTTAGTTCGTAGATCACAAATAAACAAAATAAATAAAAGAAAAGATAAATTTACGCATACATAAATACTAAAAAAATTTACTTAATAAATAACTAAATAAAATAATGAGTAAGGAAAAAAAATAAAATAAAACATGAATAAAAAGAGTAAATAAATAAATTTGAATTTTATCATGATAACACAAGGTACACATTTTAAATAACTTCTTTAAAAAATAAAATGTGGCATCAATTTAAAACTATCCGACTGTTATACCGGAAATAAGTATGAACTAATAAAATAAAAAAATAACTGAAGAAAAAAAAGGTAAATAATAAAAAGAATTTAATAAAAACTCAAACGAATTTATACTTATAATGTTGAATAAATATTTCAATTTTATGATGTTAAAACAAGGTAGAAAATTTAAATAACTTCTTTAAAAATAAAATGTGACATCTATTTTAAACTCTCCATTATAAAACCGGGAATAAATATGAACGAATAGAAAAATAAAGATAGAAAAAGGTAAATAATAAAAAAAATTGAATAAAAATACGAACGAATTTATAATATTGAATAAATATTTTAATTTTATTGCGTTAAAACAAAGAAGAAATTTTAAATAACTTCTTTAAAAATAAAATGTGGCATCAATTTAAAACTCTCCACAAATATACAGTTTTTTATTACGAACTAATAAAATAAATAAAAATAATAAATGAAGATAAAACGGTAAATAATTAAAAAAATTTAATAAAGACACGAACAAATAAATAGGTTTCAATTTTGTTTTGCCAAAACAAGGATGAAAATTTAAATAATTTATTTCTTAAAATAAGTTATGATAATAATTTTAAATTCACTATTATTATATCAAAAATAAATGTGAACTAAATATATGCTATTTGAAATTGACGATGAATTTTAAATTTAATTGTAGAATTACATCATATTATATTAACGTATCTCACGTATTCGTCCAATAATGATAACTTTATTACGAAAAATACGAATTTTATTACGAATTTTTTTATTTTATTTTATTTGTGTCCCTAGAATTTTTAATTTTTTCAATTTTATTTACTTTTTTATTTTTTTGCATATTTTTATTTGATTTGTTTTTAATCTATTTTTTATTTTATGTCTTAATTTTTATTTTATATATTTTTTTCATATTTTTATTTTATTTATCTCTTAATTATAGTGCTTTTAAATTTTTATTTACTTCTTTATTTTCAATGTATGTTAATTCTGTTTATGTCTATGCTTTTATTCTCTCTTTAATTATTTTTATCTTAAACAGTCACTTCACTTTTTATTTTATTTCAGTTTTGTTTATTTTTATTCATTTTTTTAAAACTTTTTTTATTGATTTGTTTTATTTATGTAATTATTTATTTATTTTGCAATTCATTTTTTATTTGTTTATCTTTTATGATTCTTAATATTTTTCCCTTTTTTAAGGTACCGAATTCTTTTGAAAGAAGACAAGCGCAAATTATTTTAATTCCGCCTAAATTATCGCTGTTTTTGGAGAAAAAATGGAACTTTTATTTCTAAAAATGTAAGGCTTACAATATAATAAAGCTTATAAGTAGGGGAAAAAACGTAAGCTTACAACCATATTTGGCATACCATACTTAAAAACTCGATAACAAACTAATAAATACGGAAATTATTCTCTTTGGCGGTGACATAATAAGTGACAGAACGTTTCCACCTCCATTTGAAGAAGGGGTCAGAATCCCCCATACGGCCCATACACCCCCACTCAATAAATCAGTCTTCTTTTTTTTTTATATATGGTGTCCCAAGACAAATGTAAGGATTGAGAATAAGGTATTGAGTTACAAAGATCTTCCGGATTTTTTTTCGCAGCTTTTTCCGCAAAACGTTCAGAATTTTTGGGGTCACAGAGAATTAGTAGGAGACTAGTGAGGAAAGCCCCCTTTGGGTATAAAAAAAAGTAAGGGGGAGTTATTAAGATTGGGGGGACTGTTAGGTAACTTCCTGTGAGCTGAAATCCCTCGGTGTCTTTGGAATAGACAATGTGATTGTTTATAAGAGAGATGAGATAGCATCAATTAAAGAAAAAATGAAGAGAAGAAAAAAAAAAAGAATAACCACTCTCTAGGGTTGCATATACTTTTTTTTTTATTTGGGAATTATATTTTATTTTTTACTTTTTTTTTTTATATTTTACACCCCGCAGAAAAATGTGTGGCATAAAAATTTAAAGATTTGAAAATTCTAATCTCAATTCAAAGTCAGATTCGGAAAAAAAAAATTGTTATTAACGAAATTAAAAATTGGAAAAATTCTAATGAGTTTCTGTATATTTCTATTAATATACCAAACAAAAAAACAAAACGGGAACAAAAAATACAATCGAGGTTTCGCAATAAAAATTAAAACCAAAAATGGTGATATATCCTGTGTACACTGCGAGAAATTTCGGATCCAATTACGGTAAAAAAAAGTATCGTTACTTTTTAGCATAAAATTCATTTTACAGGTACATATTACTCAACCAAAAATCCGATATACCGTAATTTTTACAGTAATAATTACCATAAAATCAGTAAATTACTCTAATTAAATAAATATTGCTGACAAAAATACGGTATAATATTTTGCTGTAAAAATGGATTTTACGGACGATGCACCAAAAAGCCGGTGTTTTATGCAGTAATTTTATCCGGAATTTTTTACAGTGTACCCAGGAATGGTGCTATAGTATCTGCCATAGTGACCCATATGGAAAAATACAAACTTGATTTAGTGTATCCAATTCGTATCTGCATTTAGTGTACCCAGGAGGGAAAGTACTGTTTATGTTTCGCAATTTTTCGGAAGCTAATTATAAAATGTGTTCATGAAAGTAATTTTAACTTTTAACTTTTATATTTTGTTTTAAAGCACATTTAATAAATGAAAGATTTCGTAGATCTTTAGTAAAAGGGATCGTGAAATGTTCAAGTAGCATTTTAGAAAAAATCTTTTATTTTTACATTTCTACAGTTTTGCGTGGAAAAAAAACAATATGGAGGGTAAAGACTGAAAAATTGTTATCAAAATCTTTGAAAATGAAATTTTATAATGTTTCTTTGGATTGTTATAAATATTTAAAAAAAATGTCTTTATATACTGGATCAAATTAAGGTATGAAGTTCTAATACTTTGGGTGCATCATCCATAAAATCCGTTTTTATCTTAAAATATTATACCATAACAACGTTTACAGTAATACTCATTTCATAAGAGTGATTCTGTGATTTTACTGAAATTATTTTTGTAAAAATGATGGTGTGTAAGATTTTATGTTCCGCAACATGTTCTGGTTGAAATGGATTTAATTGAGATGTAATTTTTTACAGTGTAGAAACATTATTGTGTTTATTAAAGTCAAACTGTAATTATAGTTATTAGAACAGAGAAAAAAATTGATTCCATTATTTCTTTTTTAAATATATATCATACCGTAATGTTTACAGTTTAACTTATTTATTTATAGTGATTCCGTGATTTTACTGCAATTATTTCTGTAAAAATCATGGTATATCAGGTTTTTTGTTCCGTAACATATTCTGGTAAAAATGTATTTAATTGATCCGAAATTGTTTACAGAGTTGAAACATTGTGTTTATGAAAGTCAACCTGTAATTAAGGTTAGGAGAACGGAGAAAAATTAATTCCATTACTTCTTTTTTAAAAATCGTCCTCGCATTGTAATTGAGTACTTGCACTTCAAGAAGAAGAAGAAAATCACTGATACCCACACATCTGACCTATGACGTCAGCGCTAGCTGGTTGTTTATACGCAAAATGGAGTGCTAAAGTTGAGCTAAGTTTCTCCAAACAAGTTGAAGTGACGTTAATTGACGTGAAGTTAATTAAATACAGTGCCGTATCGAACATCAAATTTATTTAAATAGAATTCTTTTACGTCTACGTCTTTTACTTAACTTAAATTTATTATATATGTATTTTACTGTAACCGTGCATTTTCAATGCATAATTGTTTATATTTCATATGGCTTCGTGCCTGTCTTTATGTTAAGTAAGAAATATATAATGGAAGAATTGAAATCTTTGTGAAAGAATATAGAATGTGTAACTTAAGAAAATTGATACTTGACGGGTTAGCTCGAAATAAAATGGAAAAAACAGTTTCTAACGTAAGCAAATGCCACGTTTCAACAACCAATCAGAATCGAGATACCCACACTGCGTCAATTGCAGTGCTATCCGATAAAAGTTATTCGTACTTACAATCTCTCTCTCTCTCTCTCTCTCTCTCTCTGTTTTTATTCCTCTCTCTTTTATATATGGGTTAAAATGTTAATCTTCCTTCATTAACTTAGTCTATTAATTAACAATTTATCTCTAACTTTCTAAAATAAGATTTAGATATTCAGTTCTTTTTTTTTTTTCTTCTTTTTTTTTTTTACATTTTCGTATTTTTTAAGATAGTAGCTACAACTTAATGAAATGAGTAAATTAATCCAAATGCAAAGAATCAAATTCTTATTTACAATGTGATATTAAAATATGCATTCATCTTTAAAGTTAATGAAATGAGATCAATAAGAATGCTGATATATGCAATGCTTATTTTGCTTTGTATGCATAATAAACGTTGATTTCGATATAGATAGAGCTATAGAGATTAGCTTGAGTTTATATTAAATTAAAGAAAATAATCTTAAAATAGCAGTGACTTAAAAAATTTTAGAATTACAGAAATTACTTTAATATATAGGAACATTTGTGAGTTTTTTTTATAAGATTTACTTCCAAATTTGTGTAAATTTATTTATTTAATTTTTTTTTTTTTAAATTGAGAGTTTAATTAAAGTTACATTTTCCATTTGTTCTAAAAACAAATCTTTAAAAAATAAACGAGTTTCAATGATTCGCACTTGAAAAAAAAATAGCAAGTTAAAGGAAAAATCAAAAAAGTATTGAGCTCCTCAATCAGAAATATATAGTGCGCTAAAATATGAACAAAACATCCTGGGTAACTTTTGATCTAATGATTGAAATTTTACGTACTAGGACTCAATCTTCATGGTTCAATCTCAAAGGGGGCGATCTCAAATATGCTAAATGATTAGAGAAGACGATATTTTAAGTTACAAAATCATACACAAAAACGTATTTTTTCCGAATAAACAAGCCTTTCTTTTAATGGATTATAATTATTAACCCTCAAAATATAATGGGCCGCTGTAATCTGGGGAATAGGGTCCCAATAGGATCAGGAGAGCGATTGAAAGTTTGAAGCCCTTAAATGTTAAGTTTACTTTTTGCATATTATGCCATATCTTGCGAACTCTTCAAGCGAACTGAAAAAAAAAAAAAATTCTCAAAATTTTAGAGTGCGTTTATTCAAAAATAATTTTATGAAAAATTAATTTTTAAAAGTTATTTATTGTTTTTTTATTATATTATTGTATAATAGTTGAAAAAATTTTGAATTACGAGATATACAAGGTTTCACATCATATTGAAGAATGTAATTTTATATGACAAAATACAAAATTTGAACGAAATCAGTCAAATGGTTTACAAAAAATCGAATTTTTAAAAAGTAAGATATTTAAAGATATTGTACAGACTGATGTAAAGAGCAGAAATTGAAGGATTGCTGCCAACAAAGGGTAAGCGCAGAGCTCTCAACCCGTTAAAGAAGAAAAGCAAGGTACTTATATCGGGGACCTCAGGATTTTTCACCTACCTTCACTGCAGTATAAATAAAAGTAATGTTTACTACAGAACCAATATAATTTGAAAATAAATTCCAATGTAAATTTTAAAAAATATCTAATGAAAAAATATCCAATAAAAAATTTGTTGTTCCGTATAAAAGAAAAAAAATATTTCTTTTGAGTAACAACATAAACGTTACTCTGCCTCATAAATCTAACTATATCTAAAAATCTAATGATGTTGTCGTAGTTCTGCATTGCTTTCGGTGTATTTTTATCGGCTGGAAAATCACATGGTATGATCCAGTTTCACCACATTCATTTTCAAATTGGTTTGGTTGTCATCAGCACAAAATTGATATAAGTCATAAAGATATTGTTTTCCTATAAATATTTTCCCTAATTTTATTTTAATTTCCCTAATTATCCCTAATTTAAAAGTACAGTTTACATTACGTTTTTTATTTTATTTGTTTTCTAAATGAGTTACAGTTAATAAGATCTGTTAAATGATTTAGAACTTAACTTTCAGCTTCATACACAAAGTGATGAATGCAAAAAAACTGTATTTAAAATATACATCCGATCGTTGGTAAGCAAAAATATTAAATTACAGTTGTGAACTCACCAACTTTGTAATAATAATATGCTTTTAATTTTAAATGTTGTTTCAAAAAATGATTACTTAGAAAAACGATTTATGTTTATTAATAGATCTTAATGATATCATATAAGAAATTTTTTGACGTGAGAAGTGGAGTAGCAAGTGTTCTTTTTAGTACATATATTTTTAGTAGAATAATTTCAACTGCCAAGAAACGGCAATTATTGCGAAGCAATCATCGGGGTTGGTGAGCGTTGGGTTTTTTAAAAACAAGGATATTTTTTAAAGAGAAAATAAAATGAGAAGCAAGTAGTGCATGAAATTTGAACGACATATTTTTAAAGACCAATTTTTAAATACGTGATGAACCATCTGCGTCATAAACCATCTGCAGTGAGAGATTGTTTTTAGATTATATGAAAATTAATTTATTTTTAATTTTTTCTAAAGTAATCATTTATGTTTCGAATGTAGCAATAAATTTTAGAAAATAAAATGCACTCTTCTTTAATGGGCAAAAATAGTGTTAGAAAAGTGTAATAGTGTAAAAAAAGAACTATATTGATATCTCTAGAAACTATCATTATTTTCATATCGTGGTATTAAATTAAAATACGTACAAATAGTTGAAAATTTGTCAATCAATTAAACAAATTGGCGAAAAAAATAATAATTTAAAACGAACTTCGTATTTCTTATTAGTATTATAAAAAATAATAAAAATAAAAAATGCTTTCTGATTGCACGCAAATAATTCCTTTTTATGAATGAATTTTCAGATGGTAAGATTCCAACAAAAGGCTTATTTATTAACAAATAAATAAAAGAATAAATAAATAAATATAATTTTCCATAAAGTAACAGACAGAACAAAATAGCGAATAAATTTTTTTTTACTCTGTGATTGTTTTAAAATAGACGAATTATTATATTAAAATCATAACGCAATTAATATAACTTACTGTGATCATATGCTATTTTATAATTATTTTTTTAAAAGATAACATGATAACTATAACATTAAAAACAAACGTATCACAGTTTGAAACGAATCTTTAAAATTTAACGGTTCTTATTTTTCCATTTTACGTTTAGAAAATGCAAACGATTAATATTGCTGCCATTAAAGAAAAAGTATGGAAAATGTAGGATGATAAGCTAGTTATGGCTATTTACTACGATTCGATTTACTTGTTCCTAGAATACTTCTCTATAAAGCTTCTTTCTTTTTAAGAACAATTCCTTCTTTTAGCTTTAAGTAGTTTTGAAAAAAGATCTCCATTAATGCAGTTAATGTGTATGAAAAACCATAAAATCCAAAGAAAAAGAGGATATCGTTTGCGATTTTTACTTTCCGTGCTTATTTGAAATACACTGGTGGGAAGCAGCGCTGTCTGGAGGGAGGAAGATGCGTTTATTTCTGGATAATAACTTTTATTATCGTCTCATAGGTGTCATGTTTAAAGTAACTTCTCTCGGCGTAGCCATTCTACTCTAAAGTCTTGGCAGGAAACGAGTTACTTAAGAGTGACAAAAATAATTCCACCAATTTTTCAATTATAGATCAAGTATTCTGTCAGTACTTAAAAATTCCAACAACCATTTTTTTTTCATTGTGGAATCTATAACTACATTCATTTTATATAGTATAGTGACAGTAAAAATAAATTTACCTCAAACACTATTTCTGTTTTAATTTTATTGATGTTTCACAGAAAACTGGCTGCTTCTAAAATCTTTCTATGGTAATAGTAATAACAATAACGAAATTCTACTGAGCCGAAGAAAATTAAAAAAACTCTTTACTTTCTTAGTTTTAACTTTGACACTTGACTTGGTCAAGAATTTATTTTTAGGCACTGGGTATCTTTAAAAATATTTCACGAAACATTCATTCAAAACTGGTTTTTTGCGACCAAATTTTTTTTTAAAATCTGTAAAATTATTTCTTTTTTTAAAAAATTATATCCTAAGAGGTATTTTTAATAAAATGTAATTACAAAAGTGTTTTAATATAATTCTCAATTTAGCATTTTAAAAAAACTTGACAGATTTAATATTTTGTGTAGGTATAGCTGGTATACATAAAGTTTAGTTTCTAGTTTTAAAAAAAAAATAGTTTTTTTAAGATCCACTTACTCTTTAAGTTTTAGATATAGTTTTTAAAGTAATTGTAGTTATGATGTATTGAAATTGTAATTCAATGTGTTACTATCTCTGGATACTGAGCTTCAAATAATGGTAACAAAAATGTGATTTTTAATTACAGCAATATAGCTTAGAAAAATGTATACTCATAAATGTAATAAAAAATTTTTTTTTAAAAATTCAATTATTTAAACTTAATTAACTTTTTTAATTATTTTTGTTTCTTGCATAAAATAATGATAAATTTTAATATTTGGCATTTTTTTGCATTTTGTAGGAATTTTTCATAGTGTATGTTATCCCATTTTAATCATAATATAAAATACGCCGGACTCTAATAATAAGAAATATATATGCCATAAAACTGTTATAAAGGTTAATTAAATCGAATATCCCACTTTTTGTATAATTCTTCATTGTTATTAAAAACTTCGACTAACAAGTGTTAATCCCATAAGTGTTTATATAATATTGACAATCAGTTTTTTAAAAACATACAAACCGAAAAACAAATAGCAAAACATTATTTTTTAATCGATAATATTGTACAAAATATTGACCAATGAACGCTGAATCACAAATCATAAATCGTCCTATAATTTAATAATCCATGCTACAATGCGCTCAAAAGGAAAATCTTTTACATTTGTAGTAGTTGTTAATTGGCACTTGGCGTAATAAAACCAAAATATACTGTATTTAAACCATTCATTTAGTGATTTTTCCTTTCGTATTTTAACGATTTACCAGAAATTCTGGTTTTTAAAATTTCTTTCCAAAATTTAAAGAATTAAAGTAAAATTATTTTATCATGAATATTTTTTTATAAAAGCAAGCTGAAACACTCCAATCCACCGTCAGAAAATAACTACACGGAGAAAAAAAAATCTGGTAAAATAGCTGTATGGTAATGACGCATCGTAATGACACTTCTGGTAAAAAATAAGTATAAAATTTTTTTTTAAAAAAAGGCTTAATTCAGTTAATAAAAACAAAAATATACAGTATACAAACTATTCATTTGGTAATTTTTTTCGTTCGTTATCTAACCGGTTTACAAGAAATTCTGGTTTTCAAAATTATAGTTCTTATTAAGACACATTTAGTAAAAAAGACAAAACTGAAAAGTAAACTTAACCAAATAAATGGTTTTTATGCCACGCAGTAGGATATCATGATAAAATTACCAAAATTTATCAGATTTTATCTTATACTATAAATTCATATTTTACTGATAATTTTGTGAAACTGATACTGAATTGTACTGATAATTTGCGCTTCTTTAAAAATTTCTGAGTTTTTATGTGTTCGCATAGAATCAGAAACATGGTAAAATTTATCATATTTTGGTAGTTTTGACCACACTTTTTTTTCGCAATGTATAATCATCACATCTGAAATTTATCATTTTATTTTATTTTATAATCGTCGTGGAACAGCAGACCGAATTTTCAGTTAACCAATGTTTACTTTTTTTGTGTTTCCATAGTACCAGAAACACGGTAAATTTTACCATATTCTGGTAGTTTTAGACCATGCTTTTTCTCTCAGTGTAAGAGCCCTTAAAGAACGAGAAATGCCGTGTGTGAGAATTTTTCTACAAATAATAAAAACAAACAAAGTCAGCAGTCTATTAAGTGTGTTTTGGGTTAGGATTATAAGGATGAATCTTTCACTAACAAAGGCTATTCCTGTCAGTTTAGTTGTCAACATTTGAATGCGTAATAAAGGCCCGGAAAAAGTCAGAGTTCGAGAGGGTACTTGTTGATATGTTTACGCGTGGGGTCCGTTCCAGGAAAATAAAACGTAAAATAAATACACCACTGTTTTCTGTTATGAAGATTTTCCTTTTAATTTTATAACTTGTATAAAATGTATCATTAAAAAATCTAGTTTTGATTATTCAGTCTTAATTTCAATGAATGTGTCATAAAATTGGACTAGAAGTCTAGGTCAAGACTAGTAGAACCACCAATGATTAAATGAATAGATTTAACTTTAATACCATTCTTTCATTAAACTATATATTCATTATATAAAATCATATATATATATATATATATATATATATATATATATATATATATATATATATATATATATATATATATATATATATATATATATATATATATATATATATATATATATATATATATATATATGTATATATATATATATATCGATTATTATGCAACTAAGTATATTCTTTTATAACACAAAACTCATGATTTATTTGTTATCTTTTCACGATGCATCAATCGATGCACATTATTAATACAATCAATAGCATAATACAAATGATCATGAAAGGGTGGAGTTCACTGTGACAATAGAACTTTCGATAGTTCTATTTTTAGCCTCGACATCCTCAGTAATTTACACCTTTATCTTAAGATATCCATTTCGAAGCTATTAAAAAGCCCTCGAGAGATCTCATTTTCCATTTCTATTTCGACTTTGGTGTTGAAAGAACAGATATTTCAAAACACAAAACGAGTTAATAGCACTGACTTTTGATAATATCACGTAAGTTGGTGTTCTTTCCAAAAGTCGTGAGGGTATTGAGCATTGTTAATAAAACTTGAATGAATTCTGTTAAAGAACTTCACTTTATAATAGCCAAATTGTGTTGCCCAGTAAATGTTTTTATTTTCTGCCGTTACGCTTAACAAACTGTATCACTGCAATGAAAAAAGCCAAATGTCTTATCATCGCCACATTCTTTTTTTTTTTTTTTTTTTGTGAAAAAGTGCATGATTTTAAAGATAAACTTACAAAAATTAATTAATTAAAGTCAAATAATTAAAAGTTTATGAAGAAGGTGTTTTAACTGTTAGATGTTTGTAGAATTAACGTCTCATTTTTTGCTTCATTTTTGCATTTTTCATTAATTGCTTTGAACATGTTAAATCATATTGCTTAGCCAATAAATAATTAAATATATAAAAAAATCCTAACTTAAGTGTATTCATACAAATCATTAACTTGATTTTGTATACTATCTTCTTAACCCTTTGACGCAGAATTTTTATTAAACATATTTTTCATACTTTTTTTATTATTTTGTATTTATTTAGGAAAAAAATAAGTAAAAAATATATCATTTAGCGTTTAATAATCTATTGTTATAAAATACAGCAACACCGGTGCCTTTTTCTGCGTTAAAGGTGAAAACTTCCAAACATGGCTCACTTTCAAACAATAATTTTTCAAATTTTCATTTATTTGCAGTTATTTAGGTCTGACAGAAACAATATTCATCATTGATATTTCCTTAATTTACAAAATCATGATTTTGTTAATCATGATTATCAATAACTGCAGTTATTGATAAACTTTTAAATATAAATGAGGAAAAAAAATATAACTACTTTTTTCGGATTTTATTTTTTAGAGCAAATATTTCCGATAATCTAATATTTTTTTATAACAAAAACAACTGTTTTTTATAATTAAGAAATATTAAAATGTATTTTTGCTTGTAATTAGAACATCAAAAAAAATTTATATATATATATATATATATATATATATACAGGGTGATTAATAAAAGATGGGCAAAATTTTAGGAACTGATAGTACACACCCAAGCAAACAATTTTTACCAAAGAATGTATGGTCGAAAACAAAACACAAAACCGGTAGAGGGGGTCAAAAGTTACGTTCTTATATGAGGCGAAAACAAGCAAAAGAACGATGAAATTAAGTTATAAAAGAAAATTTAATGGCATGTGATTACAATAAGTGCCCAAAACACTGCCGGCAGAGGCTATGCACGCAGTGCAACAGCAAACAAAAGATTGGAGAACATTCTGAAACACTCCTGTCATATCGCGAACTTCCCTGCAGCGACCGAAGACTTGGCGACAAGTTCTTCTGCAGATTCAATGTGAGTCCCATACATAAGAGCCTTCAGCTGTCCCCATAAAAAGAAATCCAAGCATGAAAGATCTGGCGAGCACGATGGCCAGGCTATAGGACCACTTCGCCAATCCATTGGTATGGAAAGGTTACATCCAGATAGTTTCGCACTTCTCGTACGTAATGAGCTGGTGCTGAGTTCTGCTGGAACCAAATGCATATCGGCTTTTTCCTTATTGGAGAAGGACAACATCTTCGGATGCGTTACTACCGCGCTTGATAATGCACTTTCGAATCAGCAGCTTTTATGTATGAATCGTGACCAAAAGTTGTATACGAGCTCTTCTTCTTCCCATAACATACAAACAACTCGCAGCGCGGTAACTCGCAACATGAATGGAACTTTCACATTTTCATGAAACAACTTTCCAAATGCGCCAGCACCTTTGCATTTTGTTTTCGACCATGCATTCTTTGATAAAAATTTTTTGCTTGGGTGTGTACTATCACTTCCTATAATTTTGCCCATCTTTTATGAATCACCCTGTATATATATATATATATATATATATATATATATATATATATATATATATATATATACAAATCATGAAGAAAATTAAGAAAACAATAAGTTTTATTTATTGCGCATAAGCTGCAAGTAAATAGAACTCATAAAATAAGTTCAAAAAGTAGATAAAACAAGGGAAAATTACATAACTATGAAAGAGGGGGGGGGGGAATAATAATAATAAAAATAACAAGAAACCGGAAGGGGGGAAAAACAATCCGAAAAAAAGGACAAAAATATTTAAAAATCGGGAAAATAAAAGATATAATCTTTTCATGAGCTCACACTATTATATCCACAAAAAAGAGTGCTTTCGAATATTGTATCAATATAGCCAAAGCAAAATATATCAATATATTATTGTGAGGAGCACTCAAAAAATTTTTCAATAAAATTAAAACAAATAAAATAGAACACAATAAGTAAAAATACCACGTAAAAACAAAAAATAAAATATAAAGTATAAAGAAAAAACAGAATAAAACATGAAATGAAATCAAAAAAGCGAGTAGCGAATTCAAAAAAATTTTTCAAAAATGATTTAAAATATTTTCGTAACAAGATTGCCAGATCGCAAAAAATTAAAAGAAAAGCGCAAATTGAGATAAAAGCGTATAGAGAATTTTTGTTTTGAAGTGCGTTCTTACTGCATTATTGAAGTGCGTTTGATTTGTTAGTTACCAAGGATTGGCCCAAAATGTATGTGCGCAAGGTAATATCATACTGGATAATTTAAAGAAGTGACAATTATAATTATAGAAAATAAATATTTATCTAAGAAAAAAATATAAAATAGAAAAGAGAAAAAAACATGAATTGCCTGTTTTGCACATAATTTTAGCCACGGATTTGCCCGAAATGGATTGCACATGGAAAAATTATATAAATTAATAAAGAAATTTTTTTAGTTAACAATTTTAGCCACGGATTTACCCGAAATGGATTTGCACATGGGAAAACTATATAAATTAACAAAGAAATTTATTTAGTATATAAATTTAGCCATGAATTTGCTCGAAATGGATTTGCCCATGGAGAAATTATATAAATTAGCAAAGAAATCTTTATAGTAAATAATTTTAGCCTCAGAATTGCCTTAAATGGATTTACTTTTTTAATTTCATTACATGTTTCATTCTGTTTTTTCTTTATACTTTACATTTTATTTTCTGTTTTTACGTGATATTTTTACTTATTGTGTTCTATTTTATTTGTTTTAAATTTATTGAAAAATTTTTTGAGTACTCCTCACACTATTGTATTGATATATTTTGCTTTGGCTATATTGATATAATATTAGAAAGCACTCTTTTTTGTGGATATAATTGTGTGAGCTGATGAAAAGATTATATCTTTTATTTTTCGGATTTGAGGGTAATATTTTAAAATTTTTGTCCTTTCTTTTAGGATTTTTTTCTTTCCTTCCGGATTCTTGTTATTTTTATGATTATTTTTTCCCCCTTCTTTCATAGTTCTGTAATTTTTCCCTTGTTTTCTCTACATTTTGAACTTATTTTATGAGTTCTATTTACTTGCAGCCTATGCGCAATAAATAAAACTTATTGTTTTCTTAATTTTCGTCATGTTTTTTGTATTCATTTTTCATGCTATATATATATATATATATATATATATATATATATATATATATATATATATATATATATATATATATATATATATATATATATATATATATCCAGATTTATGATAAAACTAAGAGTAACTGCATTTAAAAAAAAAAAAAAAAAAAAAAAAAAAAAAAACAATTTAAAAATTTTCTTCTTAAGCAGATATTGTTGACGGAGCAATATATTCAAAATAATACTTACCGCTTAATGGACTGAATCTCTGTGGCTCTGCGCTGTATGGTCTGTATCGTTCATCCAGATATTGAGGACTGTGTACATTCTAGAAAAAAAAAAGGGAGGGTATTTATTTTAATAAACACTACAGAACATATATATTATGATCATTATTGCAAATTTCAATGTGAGGTATGATAAAATCGTTAAAAAAAAAGCTCAATGCCATATGAACTATTGGAAAATAATCATTGATGCCATGAAATACAAGTAAAGTCAAATTGAAGCGTTTTAAACCTTCAACATAAAAGCCTTAACAGTAAAAACGAATTCAAAAACGATTTTTTTTTCTCTATAATGATTTTGTTAAATTTTTGCATAAAGAGAATATTTCCCCCTTTTTTTTTACTAACATCAGTTTACTAAATAAATATTGTTCGATTTGGCTTAGAACCATTCCTTGTCATTTCGGTCACGATGTTTCGGTTTTTCGCCATTTCGGCCTCTTCCCATTTTTGTCAGTTTGGGTCCCGTTAATAATTCGATTCGTTTATTTTGTTATAGACATTCCATTATATTTATTATTTTTTTATTACATTGGTTATGCATTATTTACCATAAGTTTTCAAAATATATTTTAATGAATAATTATTCAGAAAATCGAGAATTTTAAATTTTTATTAAGTCTCTAAGAATAATTAAATTTGACAAAAATAGAACTGAGTATTTTTTAAAACCCTTTCTTTCCCCTTTTGCCAGTGTCATAACTATAAAGATTTTGAAAAGAACCTAAATGCTAGTAGCACAAAATTATTAAAAGATAATATATATATATATATATATATATATATATATATATATATATATATATATATATATCAGCGATTGCTGTTCCAAGCGAAATTTGTTCTCAGTTCGCACCGACCGTATTGCTGACGTAAAACATCCTCTGTAATAGAAGGGTCATCGATTAAGGTCCTCATTCTGTTGCGTTAACCAATTGAGATTTTTTTGGTTTCTCTCTGTATGTAACGCAAATGCGGTTTAGCGCTCTCATAAAGTCTTCAATGAAAACTAGTTTGATTTACTGCTTGATTCAGAAGTTTCCTTGTCTTCTGTGTGGGTAAATGTTTTTTTTATTTCTTTTTTGCCATTTCTTTTCTCTCTCTCTCTCTCTCTCTCTCTCTCTTTTTTCCCTTATTGGTTTTGCGCAGTTTACCTGTTGCACCTGTTTGCGCAGTAAAAAATTCTAAATTACTAATCAAACTCTAATTCAGGCTATTGTCACAATTTAAAAAAAAAAACGTTTTTATTATTAATAAATAATTTGACCTATATAATGGAAAATTTAAAAGATGTTTTACAATCAGCTTGAAAAAGATGTTTTCAAGAAAAGCGCTTTTAAATTACCACATACTACTGTTGACCTGGTCAGATATGGATTTGAAAACGTTAACTTCACGTCACATCTTTTGACTTACACTTTCATCTTCAATTTATGCTACAAATGAAAAACTGATATTTCTAATTAATTAAATTATTTTAAAGTTTATTTAAAATATTCTTTAAAAATTCTTTATAGATAAATTACACATTCTTTTAAATAAAAACACTATTTAAAATAAGTCATTTTATTTAATTTTACCAACAAAAAAAAATTATAATAAATATGTTAAAAAGAAAGAAAAAATCACCTTGAACAGTGATTCGATTTTATTTTTTCGTATTAAAAACTAAATGAAAACAAATTAAGTTCAACGATCTTGGAAGTTGTAGGAAGAAAAAAAATAAGTGATCTTCACCTTGAGCGGAAGTTCATACATATGGCGCGGTTAAAGTGACAGAAAAATTATTGGCGATATTAAATATTAGTTAAAGTAATCTTATCGTTGAAAGATGTCAGCTCCCTCAACGATTGCGATACTCAACCAGAACCTCTCAACGCTCCAAAATACTAACGGAAGTACGGAGATAACAACAAATTTACTCCAATTTTTTTTTCTTCTCTCTTGCTACTTCGTAACACAGTTACAGTTACTGAATGGTTGTGGGAAATTTAGTCGCGCAACTTAAACTCTTTCCGGAATTATTTTTTCCACCGGGATTACTTTTATTTTTTTAAGGATACAAAACTCATTAAAAATGTTCGACACAGAATCCATATGTTTTTGTCTAAAATGAATTTGGCGAGAAAATAAACTGCATTGAAACGCATTAGCGGCTATGGTCTCTTTTTAAAAACGGCTCTAAAAATACATTAGGAATAATTCATGACATGATTAGAGAATGCATCAGGAATCGTTTTATATTAGGGAACGCATTAGGAATGATTCATGATTAGAGAATGCATCAGGAATCGTTTTATATTAGGGAATGCATTAGGAGTGATTCATGATTAAGGAATGCATCAAGAATCATTCAAAGTAGGAAAGACATCAGAAACGGGTTCGTGATCAGAAAAGCATCAAATATGATTCGTAACCCATAAATGAGTCATAAGACTCAATGTATTATGAATGTTTAAGTGAGGCGCGAGGAATGATTCATGATTAGAAACTACATCAGGAGTAATTCTAAACGCGCCCGTGAATTGCATACATTTGAAAGAAAGAATTTTTCAGCATAAATGCGACTTATACTAAATGGTACACCGTAAAAAATTCTGGATCAAATTACAGTAAAAAATAATAGCACCCTGAGTGCATCCTTAAAATCCATTTTGCCGTAAACTCCATTTTTACCACAAAAGTTTATGCCATAATTTGTACAATAATACTTATTTAATTAAAGTGATTCGGTAATTTTACGATAAATATTACTGTAAAAATTACTGAATTAAACACTTTTTTTGTACCATTCAATTTTACAGTTATGAGAATAGGTATCCAAAACTCCGGTACTTTTTACTGTAATTTGATCCTGAGTTTTTTACATTGTATTAAATTTAAACGCCTAAAACGTCATAGAAAATAAATTAAGTTTGAGATATCTAAAACAGTATTTTTTAACAAAACAAAATGGTCTTAATGGATAGTTCTTAATAATGTTCATATTGAATTCTAATAGAAAATATTCATAAGTGTTTTATGCAATATTTTATGTACAAGAATAAGGTATAGCAAAAATAAAAATTAACAGTAAAACTCATGCCATTTGTTATAAAAATTAGGAAAAAGCAATAAAATCAGTCTAAAACAGGCAGGGATTTTTATTTCTGTGTGCTTATAACTACCCTGTATCAAGTGCATCCGAAAAAGTAATAATTTTGTTATCATTATTTATTAATTAATTAGCTTGATTGGAGCAATATTTTCAGAAAGAAAACTACGAGAATACATTTTTTGATGAAATCTCACATTCGTTTCTTTTTTTTTTACTTTAAATTATTATTATTATTTTATTTATTTATCGATTTATTTATTTTTCTCTTCTTCTTTTTTTGACATTCTTCGCGGCGTCCTGAAATGATTCAACTTTTTCGAATGAAAGTTCGAATGAATATTTTTCCAGTTCATTTCCCGACTTTTAATTTTCTTTCATGAAAAATTATTGTTTGAAAAAATACGACTTGGGCATTAAGATGAATAAAATGGGTTATACCACTAACAATATAATCCAACCATTTTACGGTATGCATGTTCGAAAAAAAAATTTCTAATGGTAAAGGGTGATTAAATAGGAGCTATATACAAAATGCGTCATAATTCATTCCGGGGTTCGGAAAGCTCCTAACAAACAAAATATTATTAATAGATTAACAAATTTTATTTTACCTGATTAAAAAACATCACATGTTGTTGTTGTTGTTTTTTTTTTTTTTTTTTTTTCACAAATGTTCAATATAACGAACCTTTGATCGCAGTCACTGCACACACTCTTCTGTTAAATAAAATTGCGATTCACACGAAAGCATCTTTGATTTAACCTCTTAAAAGAAATCACAGGGAGTAAAGTCTGGAGAGAGGGCGGTGTTCATGGAAGAAGTCAAATGTCGTCGTCCGACCCGCGTCTAATCCAAACTATGTAACAACGTTCTATCCATTGAGCCCCCTCGACTCCATATTGAACGATAGTGATAAAATTGTTGTTTGTTTGAAGTTTTTTTTTTTTTTTTATCAGGTAAAATAAAAAAATTTTGTGCGTTGGTAATTTTTTATTTGTTATAAACCTTCCGAATCGTGGAGAGAATTGTGACACGTCATGATTTTTCAATACGAAATAAAAACAAAACAATAAATGATATTCATGTGATTTTTTTTCTATTTTAGTTATTGACTTCTGGTATTTTTATTCGAAAATTATTTCATGCATCAGCTTCTGGATTCTTCTTCTTTTTTTTTTTTTTTCTTTTTTTTCGCAAATTCAATCCTCAATCTTCAAATATTGACCACTTTTCCGCATAAATATGTCCTTATTAAACAATTTACACAAAAAAAAAGTTTGGGTTTTAAGATTTTTGTTCTTATTTTGAATTATTCAATATTACCATTTAAGTCAAATTTTTCAATTAAACTACGAATTTTAGCTCTGTAAATCGATAACTTTGCCTTATAATGCGCGAAGCAAAACCCAAATAGATTCATTGTTTTTATAATAAATTATAAGAAATTCTTTATGCTGCTGTATTTCTTTCCAGGGTGGTTTGTCAAATAAAACTGAACTCAAATGTCAAATTTTATTAAAATTAGAGAAACAACATGGTTCTAATAGCGCTTAAAAAATGCGAAGTGCTAAGTTGATCATACTTTTTTATAAATTTAACGTGGCTATGCTTATAGATCGAATAAAGTTTTTAGAGAACTTTTTTACTTATGCAAATCATATTTTTAATATTGGATTAATTATTTTAATATCGACCAATTTGTCATAGGGAATAATAATAATATTTCTTTTTTGAATAGTGATAATATTGTTTTTGAAAGAGAATTTGTTTTAAAGTAAAGTAATGAGCCTATTTTAACAAAACAGAGCTCAGCAGAATTTCTTAAAAAATATCTTGAGCTATGTTTAAATATCTTGATCGAGTTAAGCAAGATTTTTTTTTCTCTTCTGAATTTCGTTTTAAAGGGAAAAGGTTTGTTTTTAATCTCTTTTTTAAACATTTGTGTATTTGTGCATTAAGTTTTCAAATAAATTTTTAGAACTCACGTCGTATTTTCTGTTAATTGTGACACTACAATTGGGTTTTTGCGCTTCAAGAAGATCACTGATACCCACACATGTAACCTAAGACGTCAGCGACAGTTGATCGTTTATAAGAAAAATGGCATGTTAAAGTTGAGCTAAGTTTTCCCACTCAAGCTACAATATTAATTAACGTGAAGTTAATTAAATATAGAGCCGCATAGTACATTGAGTTACTTAAATAAAATTTTTTCTCGCCTCAACTTTAACTAAATTAAGATTTATTATTTGTCTGTGTACTTCATTTTAACCGTGATATGTTTTTGTTTGTGTACCTGGCATCTTTGATGCACAATTCTTTTGTTTATGTTCTACATGACTTCGTGTGTGTCTTTGCGTTAAATAAGAAATATATAGTGTAAGAATTGAAATATTTGTGAAGGAATATAGAATGTGTCATTTAAGGGAATTGATACTTGACGGGCTTACTTGAAATAAAATGGAAAGAACAGTTACTAACGTAAACAGCATTTCAACTACCAATCAGGATCAAGATACCCATAACGTCACTTGTAGGTCTCCCATTTCAAATTCAGTTCAACCACCTTAAATAGTTTCGTCATAACGCGTTGAAGCGCAATATTTTAAGGGTTTACGTGAATTAAACAAATCTTTTTGGAGAATTAATTAGTAAACATAAAATTTGCCGATTTATATTAAACAACTAATTTTATGTACATGATACGGTACTGTTGGACTAAGTGTTGCTAACACTGTTTTAGTTTTGTAACAACATAGCAAAGTTTTATTTTAAAAAAATTATTTGAGTTAGTTTTGGAGTTATTGGCGGAAAAACCAATTGTGACTATATAGCACTTTAAACTTAGTTTATAAATATATTAAAAATACATGAAAAGAAATATCCTAAGCAATTTCGTTTCATTATGTGTTTTTTACTGATGATTAAATTTAAAAAATAGTTTAATATTTCAATTTTAAATCTTATATTGATGATTCCGTTTAAATGTCTTATTGATGTAACTATTATATTTAGATATCAGATTTTTGAATAACGATTCCATTTAAACATTATGAGAGACAAATTTCATTTAAATATTTTGTTTTATAATCTTTTTTATTTATGATTTTCTTGAAAGACTATATTAAAAAATATTTTTCATTAAATATTTTATTAAAACTCGAGCGGATATAATAACGTCTTCAAATACACAAACTAATCTTTTGCATTTTTTAAAAGACTACTAAAATTCCACGAACAAACACGCACATCAAAGTTTTTTTAATCCAGGTCAATATTTTCTACAAAACAAAGAAAAAATACGCAATTGCTATAATTTTATGTAACAACATTTTATTTATAATCGTAACAAAATAAACAATCAACTGGATTTGAGAAATAATCAGCTGTACTTGAAAAAAATAACTTAGAAATAAATACAAATGACATAATGAAAAGTAATATTTCTCGTCAACGATACTAATATCATTACAACAGTACAAATAGTTTTTGTTTCTCTTAAATTAAATTTTTTATATTTTTAAAAATTTCAATAAAACTGCATTAATTTTTTTATAACTTTAATATGGAAAATTTTTATTTGTTCTTGTATAAATTTTTAAACGAAATTCATCTCTTTCATATCTACATTTTGATATCAATGATCTAAAATGTCATGGTTTTAGAGCGTTAGGTATAAAGATATAATTAGCCTAGTATAATAGAAAATAAATAATTCCTTTGAAAACGACATATTTTTGTTAATAAAATAATAAAATTGAACATCATTTTCATAATATAAATTTGCATTTATTCAATTATAAGTTAAACGACGCATACAGCTCAAGTGACATTGCTAAAAATAAATAATTTGCTTTAAAAATACTACTCTTGACCTTTAAAATATTTTTTTGAGTTGAAGTATATATTTCTACTACTTAACTACGTCCACCTACTTATTTTTTTATTATTATTATCTCTGTGAATTAGAGGCGAGAAAACAGTTTTGAAGGGGATTTTTAAGATTTCAAATTAATTTTTAAACATATATCGTTTGAGCAATACTGTAAAACGTAGCCATTTTCAAATTTTCAGAATCCCAAAGTTTTTTTAAATTAGAGGATTTAAAAAAAATTGCACGACTCGACGCATTTATTGACGTTAAAAAATTTCTTTGGGTGGTAAATCGTAATGACTTTTATTTTTAGCTTTTAACTTAAATTTTCAATAGTCCATATGAGTTTAGTAGTAATAACTAGATTAACCGGGACAGTAGTAAGGCACAGAAACGTGGACTTTGATAACAAGCTCTCTGAATCATGTTGTATTTTACTAAAATGATAAACTTTGAAATTTACTTGCTTCTAAATTTAGAATAAAGGAACTTGATAGATATTCCGTCATCATGAATTTGTTAATTTATCTTTTGCTGCACAGTGTTGGAATCTTGGGCATCAATTTACTTTCGATTACACCTAAATTCTTTCCACTGCTGATGCGATCGCCGAATCTTATTTAAGGACATAAGTTCCTCCCAACCGCTTTGAAATGCATTTCTGCTCTGATTATCCTTGTTCGGACACCATCGTTCCTCTCAGTTTTATTGTTTTGTTTTTCACCTTTATTTATTATTAATTTTTTGAAACGTCTTGTTGCTCTTTTTCAGAGTCTGTATTGTTTCCCTCATTCACGTCTGGTAGCTCTTGAGAATGAATGCTTTTGTTTTGAGTGCTTAAAACATCCCTAACAGAAATTTAAGGTATTTTTTAGGTTATTTTGAGGTGACAAGATTGATATGAGGTTCATTCAAAGTTGATTTCAAAAACAACCTTAAGAGATCAACCTCTCAAGATTTATAATCAAGGTGTATGAAGTCGTTGTTTTTTTTCACATTTGAGGTTGTTTTAAAGTTGATGGAAATCTACTTAGGATCATTAGGCAACTAGCTTAGGATTAGGCAACTAGCTTAGGGAGATTGTTTTTGAGGTGTGAGGATCATTTTTTCTACACTTCAAGCACTTTTGTATTTTTGAGGGGTAAATAATTTCCCCCGATCTAAACTAAGACTATTTCTAAGTTATATATGAGGTTGATTTTGTGAGGTGTAAATGAGGTTGAAATCGACGCTTATTAATGAGGTTATTTTTAACATAACCACATTTTCTACCTCAGGTGTGTTTTTTACTTCTGTAAACCTCAAAACAACCTCAAAAAGACCTTATTTTTTTTAAGGTCATATTCGCCTTTTTCCAACTTGAAATTTTTTATGCTTAATGAAGTTTTTACATTATCACATTATGAAATATAATTCGTACTGCCTAACACGTTCGGTGCCGATCTGACGACAGCACGTAGCATTCCGTACTGTTCCAATATCAGTAGTGTAAGTACTAATCAAGCAAGAAACAATACTATTTTAATCTGATAGAACAATTAATTATAATCATTGTTAATCTTACTGTTTGGTCTTAATAATACTGTCTACTGAGTTTAATAAAACCAAAAATCATTACTCAAATCATTGTTTGCTCCGAATAGAAACAACACTCGAATCAAACAAAATTTAAAAAGATCATTCTAATTCCAACTCAAATGAAACAGAACCATCATATAAGTCTAACAAAGACGATAGCCATTGTTAAACTCATTACTTGGTCTTTATGTAATCATCATTTGAGTTTAATCAAACAAATTTTCCCCGATTCATTGTTTGGCCTGAATTGCAAAACACTCAAATCAAACTAAATTTAAAAACATGATTTTAATCCCATTTCGAAAGAAAAAAAGCATCAATAATCATCGTCAAACTCATTGCTTGTTCTTAATAGAATCATCATTCGAGTTTGACAAAACAAGCAAACATTTCTCAATTCATTGCTTTGTCCAGAATTGAAACAATACTCAAATGTAAAAAAAAAAAAATTAAAATAATAATGATTCTAATCTCTTTTAGAATGAAATAGAGTCATCATTTAAATCTAACACAACCAAAATTTATCATTTAACTCGTTACTTAGTCTAGATATAATCATCATTTGGGTCTAATAAAACAAAGAAACAGTGTTCAATTCATTGTTTGTTCTGAAATTAAACAACACTCGGGTGTAACAATTTTTTTTAAAA
Organism: Parasteatoda lunata; assembly: GCA_949128135.1. Classification (NCBI taxonomy): domain Eukaryota; kingdom Metazoa; phylum Arthropoda; class Arachnida; order Araneae; family Theridiidae; genus Parasteatoda; species Parasteatoda lunata. The sequence goes on along the minus strand of OX421979.1, from coordinate 10,415,572 downwards.
ATAAAATAATGATTCGAATCTTTTCTAGAATGAAATAGAGCCTTAAAAAAATCAACACAACCAAAAATCATTGTGAAACTCATTGATTAGTCTAGATAGAATCGTCATTTGAGTCTAATAAAACAAACAAACATTGCTCAATTCATTGTTTGTTTTGAATTAGCACTCAAATGTAATAAAACTTTAAAGAAAATAATAATTCTAACATATTTTCTAGAATGAAATAGAACCCTCATTTAAGTATAACCTAACCGAAAGTCGTTGTTAAACTCATTGATTGGGCTAGATAGAATCATTATTTGAGTGTAATAAAACAAACACGAATCGATTCTTTTTTTTTCGTCCTGAATTTAAACAATATTCAAATAAAACAAAATTTAAAAATATAATTCTAATTCCTGCCCGAATGAAATAGAATCATCATATCAATCTAACACAACCGATAACCATTCTTGGTCTAAATAGAATCATCAAAGTCTAAAAGAGTTCTATTCATTGCTTGTCCTGAAATGAAATCTTTCGAATCCAACAAAACCAACAATCTCTCAGTTACTTTTACTACTAACAGCCAAATCATTGTTCACCGTTCTACCTCCATAAATATTGTCGAAGAGAAAACACTTTAATTTGTTGGCGAGAAAATGAAAGCTCCACATTATTTCTGGCGCTGCAAAAATATTTCTTAAGGAAAAGGCCAAAGAACAACTTCACCTGTTGCCTGTGGTGACAGACGTTGGTATTTTCGAAAGAAGACATCCAAAGCTTCTCTCTGTCTTCCAATCCCGTAAATACGACACACGCTTTTCATTTTGGAAACATTTTTTTTTCTCCAACTTTTTCCCTCACTTTTGTTTTAACAAATTCAGCAGGATTTTTTTTTAAAAAAAAGGTGAAACTTGAAGTCTAGGTTTATTTCTTGTCATTTTAGACACGAAGAGTATTTACGTCGCATATCTCATTTTATCTTCTAATGTAGTTAGAAAAAAAATGCAAAAAAAAATTTTTTTACTCGACGTCGTCTCCTAATGTTAGAGATCATGTGAATTCTATAATAATCATTTTTAAGGGAATGGGTCGAAATTAATTTTCATATTGGATTAAGAAGACAGATGCAAAATAATATATTCCTCAAACACTATAAAAAAAATGGATACTCTAATATCTTTCTTTGTTTTTGACGAAACCATTGCCTCCAAACAAAAAATTTCGTCAAAATGACGAAATAATTATCGTCATTTCTTTAAGGAAATGAATTTCGTCAAAATTAAACAAAACATTTCATCAGTCTATTTTTCCAACAACAAAAAAACGTAATACCTAATATATCTAACATTTTTAGTAATCTCTTTATCGTTGGCAATATATATGTGTATTAATGTCGCCCCAACAACAAGACAAGTACAGGCAAAACAAAGAGATAAATTAGACCTAAGCCCAAGCGGGATTCGAATCCTCGATCTTCCTAGTACGTGGCCAACCCATAAAACGATCGACTTATCTCGCCACTTTAATCTTGATCATTATTACTTTATTCTAGTCTTCATTCTAATTTCGTCATTCCAATTAATGATCCTCCATAATGCACTACAAAGAGGTTACGAGTTGAGGAAACATTTTGGTCATGTATTCGAAAGTTCCGCGTTTCATTCACGTGATTTCGTGACGAAATTATTTTCCAAATAAACGAAATACAGCTCAAGGATTGCTGAATCGTCAAAAGTGAGAATTGTATTTCTTAGAATGAATAGATTCTCTTAGATACATCATGTTACCTTGAAAAGAAAGGTTTGAAAAAGGTAATAAAAAGGAACGATTACGATACAAAATACTAAAAGAATTACGATATAATCTACTTCAAAAACTTCTTTTTTCTTACTGAAATATCACGTACTATTAAACACGATAGTTTAAAATATCCTTTGTTACATAAATTATTTAACATTTTTTAAAAATAACTAAGAATGTAGTTTTAATTTTAAGAAAATCTATTTCTCAAAATTTGAATAAAAAGTTCACCTATACAAATTAGTACACTGTTTTGAAAGTACTGAACCGTAACATTGTTTGTATTTGTTTCAACCTTATTATAGGGATAAACTGAATAACCTTATAGTGATTAGTTGAATAGCCCTATAATAGTGATTAGTTGAATAGCCTTACAGTGATGAATTGATTAGCCCTATTGAAAAGAAAGTTATCTTACTTATTTAAACTTGTTCACACGATATTGTGAATCAAATTGGAAGGAAACAAGATTAAATTAAATACATTAATAATGTTTTATCAAATTCACAGTGCAAAAAAAAATAGTAGAGCACCATGGACAACTTTTGATCCAGTTGTAGGAATTTATATTCACCTTTAACGCTAAAAAAGTCATGTAGTATTTCATAATCATAACTTATTAAAATGCTAAACATAATATTTTCCACTTTTTAAGCTTAAATTAATACAAAATAATGAAAAAAGTATACAAAATATATTTAATAAAAATTCTGCGTCATAGGGCTAACGGTATTATCAGCTAACTGTCCTATTTAGGCTTTATACTCTTATTCTTATTTTGCTAGTAAACATTTAGACGCTATTAAAAAAGAATTTGGCGTTATCCTGGCTCATGACTGCCCGTTTAAATTAAAAACAATTATACAGAAAACTTTTGCAATAGTTTATTTTAATACCTGTCATTTGACTGAATTATAAAATTTACTCTAAAGTTTTTACGGTGCATACATTAAAACTTAATGGTTATCGGAACTTAAAGTTTCGATCTGTTATGTTCAAAGGGTTAAAGGTTGAAAATTACCAGCCAGTTTTAAATATTTAATCGCCAAACGAAATTTCGCTCCATGCCCTGATTCAAGTATTCAATCTTTCTGTTACTGTTCTACATTAAAACATTTATATCTCGTCTTTCTTTTATCACCATTTAATTTCTTAATTACACAATCATGACAAATGACTTTTTAAAATGTTAAGGCATGCGTGAAATTTTGAAACCTCTATAAAAGTAACTCGTGCTTCATTGTGAGTAAAATATTAAAAAAAGAAAGAAATAGTGCTTATGGTGCAGATTGGGATGTATCTTTCTCAAAAGCAGTTAGCGATGGAGAATGTTCTTAAATGAGGCGGGGAGAGTTAGAAAAAGGCATCTAAAATTGTTCTTGACAAGATGGAATGCTTTGCCAGGGTGAGAAATCCGGTAGTTTTAAAAGAAGCTTTCCGCTACTGAAAAACCCCGACATTGATAACCGTTGAACCCAATGCTCATTCGCAACACAAAAAGAAGAAGAAAAAAACATTCCTAATGTGATGTGTGTAGGAAAGGTGTGTGTGTTTTTAATTGAGCGTAGCGATCATTGAGTAAACTAAAAGCTTAGGGTTAGAAGATAAAAATAAAAAAATTTCCGAGAGGTACCCGAATAACATAGAGAAAAAATTTTTGGTAAAACTACTGTATTGTAAAAATATTTCTGATTTAAAAAAAAAAAAAAATAAAAATAAAAAAATAACGTAATTTTGGTTAAAATTTTTAAGACTGTAGTTCCTACAATTTAAAAAACTTTATATTTAAATATAACGTAGAATTACCTGATTCTAATAATAATAAAAAACAATCTTCTTAAACTGTGGCTGGGTGGCGCAGTTGGTTTGTCGTCGGCCTTCTGAGCCCAAGTCTGCGGGTTCGATCCCCGGCCCAGACATCGGATTTTCGGGATGCAGAAAATCCTCAGTGGCCATGTCGTATGATTATGCGGCATGTAAAAGATACTTGGAGTGCCTTATTGGCTCTTGGCATTTCCGGCAAAATTAAATTCCTAGCGCACTTTAGCATCCAAAATTTAATATAAACAGGGTGCGTAGCCAGAATTTTCATCAAAAATAAGCATCTTTTAAGTACCTTTTAGCACTCAAAAAATATTTTTAATCACTTTCCGAAAGAAAAAAAAATTCATAACTAGGATATGTAACTTAATTTATAAACATAAAATCAATAAAATTCAAAAACATTTTCAAAAACTTTACATAATCAGGATAAAATAACTAGTTTCTGATAAATATTACAGAGAAAATTATAAAAATCATGAATTTTTTGTAATTTAGAACGACAATCGATAAAAATCTCTAATAAAGAGAAAATCTCTTCTTAAAAGATAAATATTAAGCACTTTTTACAAACACCAAATAAAAAAGCACCTTTAAGGGCTTTTAAAAAACGTAAACCAAAAATAAGCACTTTTCAAAAACGCTACACATCCTGATAAAAGGAGTGATGGCATGACTTTGTGAGGAAACAGAAATCAAATACCCAAATTCAACCAAATGTGCAAGAAAACTATTGTTACAGTTTCCATCTTCATATTTAGCTGAATGTGGATTTAGTGCTGTAAATGATTTACTGGTAAAAAACAGAAATCATCTGGATGTAATACAACGGGGAGACTTGAGACTGAAGCTAACCAAATTGGAACCTAACATAAAATCTCTGTGCAGTAAGCATCAAGCGAAAGGATCTCAATAAATTAAAATATTAAATTATTATAGAAAAATCTTTATTAAAATTATTTCAAATTTGCATTTTAGTTTTTCATTATATGTTTTGAAAATTTACTTACTGTGTTTCGTTAACAATTTCCTAGTGATTTCTTCCTAAAACCTATCATTTAAGTTTCTGAAGTGAACAATTCAAATTTTTAATATTAAAAATTATGTATATGTTACATAGGGGGGCATAAGAATTTTAGAAAGGCTTAGGTGAGACATGGCACAAAGAAGGTTGGGAAACACTGCACTAGATCATTATATTAGAACGATTTCTCAGACACTTGGTTTTAACTCTAATTATAAGATTTTTTTACAAATATTTTCCGATGCGTTTTGGATGTTCCTTCTTTAAAAAAAATGATATTTCATTTTGTTTTCACTTGAATACGAAAGAATATCATACATTTTTCTCTTCTGAATTCAATAAGCCACAATAAAGAAGGAACATTACCACGCTATACTGAAAAAATCTCCAGTGCAAGATCCTGTTGTTTTGCTTACAGGAATTCATCTCAAATAAAAAACGCCCCCGATAGGTCGTTGCGTTCGCGAATACCTTTATGACTTATATCAATGTTATGCTGATTACAACCTAACCAATATGAAAATTAATGTGGGAAAACTGTATCCTACCATGTGATTTTTCCGGCCAATAAAAATGCACGGACAAAAATGGAATACTAAGACACCATCATTAGATCCTTATATATACTTCGATATCCAGAAACAAATGATTAGGTAAATAATTGACAATGATGAGAAAAATGCTAAGAAATAAGTGACGAAAAATGAAAAACAAAAAATGAGGAATGATAAGAAGCGATGATGATACAAATGATGAGAAACAAATCATTAGTAAACTTCCATTTTAAATATTCATTCCAATTTTCAATATTCCTTTTCAATATAACTTCCATTATAATATTCCCACTTAAATAACAGAAAATGTTCTTGTTTTTTTCTTTTAAAAAAAAATCACAATTGGGGAAGGCTAGATATTTTTAATTTGTTATGAACATAAATTTTCAGAATCTTGTAACCAACGGTAACTTGTAACATTGTTTTAATATCGAACTTCTTGTAATAGGCCGTATTCGTTATAATAAGCTTGGACGTAGTGTGGGTATCTCGAGCCTGATTGGTTGTTGAAACATGGCTTTGTTTACGTTAGCAACTGCTCTTTCCATTCTATTTCGAGTAAGTCAAGCCCGTCAAGTATCAATTCTCTTGAGTGGCACAATCTATATTCTTACACAAAGATTCTTTCATGAGGATTTCAATTATTTATATTTTTTAACACAAAGACAATCAGGAAGCCATGCAAAACATAAATAAAGTAGTTATGCATAGGTATTGATTGCCAGGTACACACAACAAAAATATTTCATGGTTACAATAAGATACATAAACAGATTATAATTCTAAGTCAAGTAAAAGACTTAGACGAGAAAAAATTACATTTCAGTAAATTCAATGCTTGATAAAGAGCTGTATTTAATTAATTTCACGTTAATTAACATTCTAACTTATATGGAAAAACTTAGCTCAACTTTAAGACACCATTTCGCTTATTAACTTATAAACGATCAGCTGGCGCCGACGTCATAGGTCAAATGTGTGTGCTTATTATGATCTTCTTCTTAAAGTGCAAGTACCCAATTGTTATTTTTTACGTAAGTGATACTAAACTTTAAGGAATCTAATCTGACAAATTAAACGAAACGGGTTTGTTTTTAAGTGTCAGAATTAATACATCAGTTCTAAATCAGCGGTACTTGATTGTTCCGAGACTAAAAATATGTGCCATGATTGTGTCTTTTAAAGGAGGTGAGAAACAGCAGAAAATAATTTGTCCGTTCCTCATTTTCGTCTACTGCATTGAGTAATTTGTTCTACAACTCGGATTGTTACTAAGGCGCTCGCCAGATTTCAGAGTTTTTTATGTTCTTGACGACATTGTGCGGCTGTTCCGCCTGCACTGAGTTGATGAAAAAATGACACATTAAAGGGTTTTTCGGAATGCACCGCATTCATTTTATTCAGTGACAACAATTAGTTACGTTTCTCAATTATCTTGAACTTTGTTTAAGTTTTGTTTTAAATAGAAGTATTCACTGCACCTGTGGCGGTTGATAAATGTGTGTAATGGCGGTTGATCGAAAAATATCGCGATTGTTTTCACTACGGCTCTAGAGCAGAAGGCTTTATCATGCAAAAGAATTAAAATTAACACCAAAACTTTTTAATTCAAAATTTTTTTCGTTTTGATTGTGTTTTCTTAAAACTTTGTTTTTGCAACTTTGTATCATGCATAAAAATTTACAGTGAAGATGTACTTTTAATTTATATTCAAAAAATAATAATTTTACATATGTAATAGAATGAGAAGAATAAGCGAAAATGTTTTGGTATTAATCCATTTCGAGATGCCCATAAAAAATCGTCAAACTATTATTGACACCACAGTGATAGACAAAGATGCCGTTAAGAAATCGTCAAACTATTATCAACACCATATGTAATAAACAGAAATACCGATAAGAAATCATCACACTATTATTGACATTATAATGATGAGCAGAGATGGCGTTAAAAAATCGTCAAACTATTATTGACACCACAGTGATAGACAAAGATGCCGTTAAGAAATCGTCAAACTATTATCAACACCATATGTAATAAACAGAAATACCGATAAGAAATCATCACACTATTATTGACATTATAATGATGAGCAGAGATGGCGTTAAAAAATCGTCAAACTATTATTGACACCACAGTGATAGACAAAGATGCCGTTAAGAAATCGTCAAACTATTATCAACACCATATGTAATAAACAGAAATACCGATAAGAAATCATCACACTATTTTTGACATTATAATGATGAGCAGAGATGGCGTTAAAAAATCGTCAAACTATTATTGACACCACAGTGATAGACAAAGATGCCGTTAAGAAATCGTCAAACTATTATCAACACCATATGTAATAAACAGAAATACCGATAAGAAATCATCACACTATTATTGACATTATAATGATGAGCAGAGATGGCGTTAAAAAATCGTCAAACTATTGACACTAGCAAGAAGTCGGTGAAAATCGTCAAGCTACTATCGACACCATAGTGATAAACAGAGATTCGGTTAAAAATCGTCAAGTTATTATTGACACTGTAATAACAAACAGAGAGGCCGTTATAAAATCGTGAAATTATTATTGACACTATAGTGATAAACAGAGATACCGTTAAAAAATCGTCAAATTATTATTGACACTGTAATAACGAACAGAGATGCCGTTAAAAAAATCGTGAAATTATTATTGACACTATAGTGATAAACAGAGATACCGTTAAAAAATCGTCAAATTATTATTGACACTGTAATAACAAACAGAGATGCCGTGAAAAAATCTTGAAATTATTATTGACACTATAGTGATAAACAGAGATACCGTTAAAAAATCGTCAAATTATTATTGACACGATAATATAAACGAAAATGCCGTTAAAAATGGTCAAACTGTTATTCACACTGCAGTTATAAATAGAGATGCCGTTAAAATATCGTCAAACTATTGTTAAGATTATAATGATGCAGAGTAAAAAAAAGATCACGAAAAATTTATGATTTTATAGTAGCAGATGGATTGGTTGGGTAAAACTATAAAACTTACTAAGTAAATCCATAGCCAAAATGTTTTTTTTTTTTTTTCAATTATAACAGAGCAAGTTTTTCTCAGTTAAAGTTGCAAATTAAATCCTATTTTTTTTTTTTTTTCAATTGTAACAGAGCAAGTTTTTCTCAGTTAAAGTTGCAAATTAAATCCTATTTTTTTTTTTTTTTTCAATTGTAACAGAGCAAGTTTTTCTCAGTTAAAGTTGCAAATTAAATCCTTGGTCACAATGGTCATACAAGAATAATTTTCCTCCGCAAAAACTACGAAGAAGAATGGTATTATTCAACCAAAAAAAGTTTTTTCTGTAAAAGTTTCAAGTAAGTCTGAAATCAAAACGATTTTTTAATACATAGAAAAAAAAATTTCTCTGTGAAAGTTACTAAGAAATCCGTATTCCCCCCATATATGGATATTTTGCATCAACATTGTGGTTGGTAATCACCGGGAGCAAAAGTCGTGGTACAGTCATCTCTAGTATTCGAATCTGGGTCATCCCTAGTATTCGAATCTGGGTCACCTCACTTGTAGGCGAGCAATTTTCCCTGAGCCACCACGACCAGTGTTCAAAGTTGATTAAATAATTGTAAATACCAATAATAACGTTTGATTCCTTACAACAAATTAAAAGGAAGCACTCCTGCAACAGCCTATTATGAGCTAGGTGGGTCATAGAAGTTGAAGCTCCACTATTTCGTGACAACAACTAATTGCTGTTTAATATCTGTATACATATTTATAACTTTCATGTTTATAGCTCTCATTCAAAAACCCGAAGTGATAATTTTTTGAAGAAACTTCTTGTTTTACAATCATTTTTTAAATTCTAAAATGAAAAATTCCCTACGTAATTGAAGATATTTGCAAAAACATATGTTTTATTTTATTTAATAACTGTCGTCGAAAAGCCGATCCAATTTTTTGGGTTTACGACTACTAATGTTCAATTCCGTAGCCTTATAATTTTGAGTCCAATCCAGAAGAACATGGGAACTCCTGGATCAAGTATTGGGAGAAATTTTGCCTTTCGTTGAGGGCTTTTTAATGGAACTAGCCCGCTTTTGCGTTAGATGGAGAGGAAAACCTCCCACGTTTTGCCTGACGGCAAGGAGACTCTAGCCCATGATCCGTGTAACACTGAGGATATATTTTTACGTCAGCACTTTGGTTTGTGTGAGCCAGGTGCGGATTCGTATCGACCAACCATTGCTGGGATTCGAACCCGGCTCACCTCATTGGAAAACGAACGTTCTATCCCCTGATCCACCACGGCTCGAAAACATATGTTAAATCATATCTTGAAAAATCTAAATTTTTCCGAGTTCATAACATGACATGACCTCAATCCACTGTAAGTATAAAATATTGATTTGTTCTGATAAAATTTAAAAAAGATAATTTTCAATAATATGCAACAAAAAAACTAAAATAGTTTTTATTTAGCCTCAAACTGATATTTTTAATATTATTTTAAATGCCACTAAACACATATTTTAAAAATTTCCATTATATCATTCTTTTCGTCACTAAATACAAAGTCGAAAAGAAATCAATCTTATAGTTTCTGAGAAAGTTCTTTTCATCTTTTCTATGACACCATACATTTTTATTATTTTTGAAACCTTAATATATCTAGAGATATTTTCATCGAATTTCTTAAAGAATCTATTTAAATTAAATCCAAAGTCAAGGGTAAAAAAATCGTCCAAATCATTTTAAATGAGAAAAACAAACTTTCTGTTTACAAATTAATAAGTTGATGCGAGTAAACAAATATGCAAATACATTTTTGGTATTATTTAATTATAATGCATTCGGCTTCAGAATTAAAATTTTCCTTAAAAGATAAAAGATTGTAAAACGATTTTTTTTTTTTTTTTTTTTTTTTTTTTGAATTGCATAAATTGTAATAAGTCACAGACATTCTTACTAACAAATCGGAAAAGCTGACAGGCATATTTAATCTTCAAATTGTTTGCTTATACGCTTTATGCCTTAAAAAATGGACTTATTGATTCTTTTGATTCTATGCCGTTAATCTCTTTGTCATTTTGAAGTTTAACGCAAAAATGAACTTTGAATTTAAAAATAGTTTTCTAGAAAATAAAATTATTGATAAATAATCAAGAAACTCTTTGATGATATTTCATAAGTAGCCAGTTCATTTCAGCATTTTAAATCATGCTGCAGAAGCTTTATAAATTTTTAGGCTATTTTTAGTATCTTTAATCTTTCCTGAAGAAATTTCCACTGTTTTTTGTTTGGAATTTATTTCGAAAATAAAAAATCTGCGTCGAAATTATTAAATGAATTTATATAGCCTTTTTAGATAAATATTGTTGTACTCTAATATGAAGTATTAATTCTTGTTTTAAAATAAATTTATTCAAATAAATCATTTGCATACAAAGCAATGTATATTGTATACAATGTCTTGCATTTTAGTCTTGCAAAGTGATAATCATTATACACTTAGCAAATTGAAAACTTTTGTATGTTAATCACCATGAGAATTATGTTCTTTATCTAGTGATAATTGCTACATATTTTTAACTGTGAGAATAATTTATACTAAATAAATGAGAATTATTATATACTAAGAAAAATGAAAATTATTACATTCTAAGTAAATTAAAATTATTATAAACTAAGCAAAATGAGAATTATCATATATATTAAAAGAAGTGATAATTATTACATATTAAGCAAACTAGAAATCATTATAGAATACTTTAAGTAATAAGAGAATTTTTATATACTGCACAAATTGAGCAAATTGAGAATTTTGATCAATTAAGCAAACTGAGAATTATTATGTACTTTACCTCGTGAACATTATTATATTCTTTTTACAGTGAGAGTTATTATATAATAAACAAAATAAAATAATTATAAATTAGGCAAAATGAGAATTATTACATACTAAAAAAAGTGATAGTTAATATATACAAAGCAAAGTAGGAATTATTATGTACTTAAGTAGTGAAAATTATATGCAAGGCAAGATGAGAATTATTATAAGCTAATAAAAATTATAATTATTATATACTAAGTAAAAAATGAGAATCATTATATGTTTTACCTTGTCATGGACGTATGAAATGACAATTTATTTTTAGGGGAAATGGTTGATGTAAATCGCAGAGAAAGAAACAAGATGTAATTTTTACTTCATTTTCTATTCTAAAAAAATATTTCTGATTAGGCGACCAAAGAAAATTAATATTTTCTCATCTTTTTTGGTGATTGTTATAATAAGAGATTAAGAAAAAAATTAAGGTAGAGAAAACTGGACAATGGCTCTTAACCTTAAAGTCATCGGTGAAGAAAATACCGGAAATAGTCCACAAGATTATTATTCCAATTTATCCGTTTACTATTACTAATGCATGACGGTAACTAAAAGAGTAAGTATTTCTTATTAAAGAAAAACAGCTACACCAAGAAATATTAATAAATCATAATTATACTAATAAAAAAAATAATAATAACTAGTAGTTCTGCAATAGGTTGGCATTCAAAAGTTTACTGACTTTATTTTAACAAGAAATACAACTTAAAAATTTATAAGAAAAAAGAAAAAAATTGAAAAAAAAAATTTTTGAATGTCGAGAGGCGATTACAGGTTACCCATTGACAAAATGGTTGCTGTCCAATTTTTTTAAAAATTTCTTTTAACCTCTTTATTTGTGATATTCAACTGAATTAGTATTGAAAACGATTCAGTTTGAACTGTAGGTTAGAATTTCTGATTCTTAATTAAAATAATAAAAACAAAATTATCGTTCAAATGATGAAAATCTTTTTTACTCACAAATCAAGACGTATTTATGGGATCTCTCTGGTCTCATATCTTAAAAATAAACTCACCAACTTATAACTCATAGCAACGCATGCAATGACGACGCAGGCGCATTGTTTGCTATTACTCTTGAACACAGTTGAAAAGTGTGATGACTTCTAAATAAAGTGCGCGAGTCGCGATGGCTCAGGGGATAGAGCGCTCGCCTTCCAATGAGGTGAACCGGGTTCGAATCCCAGTCGATACGGATTCCGCATCCGACTTCCACCGACCACAGTGCTGACGTGATATATCCTCAGTGGCAGACGGATCATGGGTTAGAGTCCCCTTGCCGTCAGGCTAACCGTGGGAGGTTCTCGTGGTTTTCTTCTCCATGTAACGCAAATGCTCCAACGTAGTTCCATCAAAAAGTCTTCCACGAAGGCAAATTTCTCCCACTACTCGATCCAGGAGTTCTCTTGTCTTCTGGATTGGGTTCAAAATCACAAGGCTACGGAGTTGAACATTAGTAGTCGTAAACCCATAAAATTGGATCAGCTGTTCAACGACGGTCATAAGAAATAAATAAGGTGCGCATGCCATCGAACCCAAAACAAGACCACTTTTGCCAATTTGTAATAGGAATCAATCATACTTTGCAGGTTTGTCATTTGGCAATGTATAGGTATTGTTTGAAATGCTTAAGCATTATATACTTTGCAGGTTATATTGTATACAATGACAATTTTCCTGAGTTTTCGCCTGTAAGCGAAACCAATACTCAATCCAATACTACTTAAACTCATTTTCAAAAAAATTTGTTGACGTCGACTGCTATACGCATTGTTTTCTTATCATTTATTTATAAACTGGTTCATCCATTCATTATCTACAGTTTGTCCTAAGCTATGTGTGAATGAGCGAGTTCACTAACACATCAACTCACTCATTCACATAAATCCTTCGTTTTTCCCTCTTCCTTTTATTCCTTCATTCACTCGCTATATCGAAATTTGGGTTTAACATAGGAATGTTGTTGTAAAGAAATTATTAAGCGCAACTACTGCGTTTAAACTGCAGCGAAGATGCAGCACATTTATTTACGTACATTTCTTCTGAAATCTAGCACATTTCTCGTGGAATGCATAGCTATTGTATATATTTCACGAGAAATTCATTTAAGCATATTGACATGAATTTATTTCCTGAATTTCAGATAGTTTTAGAAATAAAAAATATCAAAATCTCAATTTCGGAATAGATATATATTATTATTTACTAAATAAATACAGTAATTATCAGTATCTGGAGGAAATTATTTTCCTTTTAGGCTGTTTTTCAATGGTTCTGTCGTTATATGAAATAATGCTATTATGTTAATAATATGCTATTTTTATAATTGCTGTAACTTTGCAACTGTTATTCATGACTGTTAGGTCAAGTTTAGCCTGTCTAAAACCAGCGCTTTCTACGCTTGTTCTGAAAATGGCACCAAATATCAATATGGAGAAAAGCCTCAGTTCTTTAAAATTTAAAATGTTTCTGGTCTAATCATTTAAAAAATTACTCCAATGATGCATTAGAGCCGTGATGGCTCAGGGGATAGAGCGTTCGTCTTCTAATGAGGTGAACCGGGTTCGAATTCCAGAGACGACTAGTCGATATGACTTTCGCAACCAACACTCACCTCACCGACTACAGTGCTGATGTAAAATATCCTCCGTGGTAGACGGATCGTGGGTTGAGTCCCCATGCCGCCTAACGTTGGAGGTTTTCGTGGTTTTTCTCTCCATTCAACACAAAGGCGGGTTAGTTTCATCAAAAGTCCTCCACGAAAGCAAAATTTCTCTCAATACTTGATCGAAGAGTTCCCTTGTATTCTGGATTGCGTTCAAAATTATAAGGCTATGGAGCTGAACATTAGCAGTTGTAAACCCGACTACTAATGTTCAACAATGGTTATAAAATAAAATTAAAATAAATTGATGCACTATCTGGGCTCATAAATTTTTTTAAAAACTGAGAACAAAGCAGTGATTTCGATAATTTTCATCTAGGTAAAAAAAAAAAAACATTGACAGATTGGCGATTCTTTGAAACATTTAATAACTTTTTAAATTTTTAAGTATTTTTTCCGTTCTAAAACACAGATTCACGGCAATATGATATATATAGTTTAAAATCGTCACATCACTTCGGATGTAAGTCGCTTGAACTGTGACTATTTTATTTTACTTGGTGACAGAGTTTTGAAAAACAACATTAAGTACTAAACATTTTAGGTATGATGCGATGTAGTAACCTGGTAACCCAAGACTGAATGTTAAAGAAGATTAATAAAACACATAAAAGTTATGTATTTAATATCTTTTTATTGGGTTGACAACTAAATTCACACCGTATTTTTATACTTTTTATTTTGTCCTTCTATACGTCATGAAAATTTTTTGGAAAAGGTATTAAATCATTCAAAAATTTATGTTTGTTCCGTAGGATTCTATATTTTGTTCGACTGCTCGAGTAAATTTGTGTTAATTTTCAAATAATTAAAATGGTATGTCAAGCTGAAAATAATAAGCATTTTCGAGTCCTTCTTAGTTTGGTTTTAATCAAGATTCTAACTCCACAAAAACTGCTCGTGACATTTGTGCTGTGAATGAAACGGGTGTCATATATGAAGGAGCTACTGGAGATGTTGACCGCCAAGACCGTTCTGACTGCCCAATTCAATTCGATTAAGAGAGATTAAACATATTTTTACACGAGAATTTAGCGTCAAATGACAAAGGAAACTAACTGAGAGGAACCCAGCTTTTAAACTTACAAAAATTTTAAAACAATTTAAGACAACTTAGTCACTAATACTTTATTTTCAATTTTCGAAATGACGTAATAGCAAAGGATTTTTGTTTTCATGGAAAACAAACTTAGATTTTTTTTTTACGTCCCTAAAATATGATATATTTTTCGAAACCTAAAAGTTTTTCTTTGTATTTTAAATAGTGTATATGATCAGTTAATGTATTAATAGCATATTTTAATAATAATTCATATTATTGATTATAATTTTCATCGATCGGCACTATTATATGCATCATTTAAATTAATTTAAAATTTCATTTACAAACATTTGTTTAAAATTTATGCACACTTTTTGTACTATCCATAAACTAGGTCGCTGGTTTTTATAAACAAATAACAATTTTATTATTATGAAACAATTACAATTCCAAAATGATACATTGAACACACGAGAGGTTCGAATGCTTCGAAGGACAAACTACAACTACTACATTTTACAATTTCTTTTAAACTAGAGGGCGTTGCTCACTACAACAGAAGAAGAGCTCAAACATTCCGGCCCCCATTGAACTTGTTCAATAATTAAAGATAAAAATAAAAATTTTAAAAAAAGAACAATTGAAATTAATGCAATATCACAACAACTTACAACATACACCAATTTCACAATAAGCAATAAACAATACAATAATAAAGTTCAATTAATCATTATTTATGGGTAGGATACTTAATCGATTTACAGCTCTTTTAAAAAGACCCTTGGAAGTTCTTACCTTAACTACCCTCACATAATTATCTAAACCAGGGAGAACTTCCTCAATTCTACCGAGTACCCATTGACAAACAGGTAAGCGGTCCTCCTTAACGAGAACCATAGTGCCGATTGCAATATTATTTATTGAAAATTGCCACTTAGATCTTTCGTGCAATTCTGATAAATAGTCTCTATGCCACTTTTTCCAGATGTTCTGGACCATTTTAGTTACTCTTTTCCATTTAGTTAAGCGATTATCCTTTTCAGTGCTTATATCGGGTTCTACTGAGGCAATGATCGGTCTGCCAATTAAGAAGTGACCTGGCGTTAATGCGTTAAAATCCTTGGAATCTGAGGAAAGGGGAGTGATTGGTCTGGAATTCAGCATTCCCTCGATTTGTGTGACAAGCGTTAAAAATTCTTCGAGTGTCAATTTTGAATCTTCGATAGTTTTCTTAAGGTGAGATTTGAATGACTTTACCCCAGCCTCCCAGATCCCCCCAAAATGAGGCGCCCGTGGAGGGATGAACTTCCAATCTACTTCTTCTAACAGTAAATAATCTAATAATTGAGGTTCTTGAGAATTAACAAGTTTAAATAATTTCTTTAGCTCATTGCAAGCTCCTCTAAAATTTGTAGCATTGTCGCTAAAGATGGTTGAGCATTTTCCTCTTCTAGCAAAAAACCTCTTTAAACAAGCTATTAATGCTTCGGAAGATAAATCAGATACGATTTCTAAATGTATTGCACGAGTTGCAAAACATACGAATACTGCAACATACATTTTTTGATACGAACCCCTTCTTGATTTTTTTGATCTTATAAAAAATGGTCCACAAAAATCGAGACCACTTTTATTGAAAGTAAAATTAGGTACAACTCTTTCAACCGGCAAATTACCCATTTCTTGAGTTACCGGAGATTTACCAATCCATGCTAGGCAAATCATAGAGTCTGTCCATAAAATTACCTTCTCAATTGAAATTTTCAATGAAGGCAGAACCTTGTGCATCAACTGAGCCAGCAGAAGACATGAGCTCAATTCCAGGCGTGGGATGGAAAGTGATTTTAGAGGAGCAACTCTAGATTTACTGCAAAGAAGTCTAGCTGTGGGTATTCCATCAGTTGGAATCGATTGTACATAAATCGCTGCTCCATAAGCCATTTGCGATGCATCTGCAAAACCATGAATCACAATGCTGTCTTCACGAAAGACATACCTCGGAATTGCGAGATTTCTCAATTCTGGGAGCGTTGAAACGAAGTCAATCCAGTTCTTTTCTACACAGTCTGGTAACATTTGATCCCAGTCTATTTTTAGTAACCAAAGTTTCTGCAAGAAAATCTTGGCCTTTGTTATAACAGGGCCAATCAGTCCAAGGGGATCAAATATTCTTGATATGAGAGAAAGGACATCTCGTTTTGTGTAAGAGTCCTTCTCATGTAGTTCTATTTTGTACAAAAAACAGTCTGTAAGTGTGTTCCAAAGGACACCTAAAGTTTTAACTGACTCGCATTCTGGCTGATCGCTGAAACTATATTCAGTAATGCCCTTATTTTCGAAAGCAAGCAGTTCTGGATGGTTTGCACCCCATTTGTGCAAGTTCATTTTTCCTCGTTTCATCAATTCTACAAGTTGAGACTGAAGAACCTTAGTCCCTTCGATTGTGGATTCACCCGAAAGAACGTCGTCAATATAAAAGTCATTTAGAACGACTGAAGATGCTAGAGGTAAGTGGTTGCATTCATCAAGAGCTAGTTGTTTCAGTGTACGAGTAGCCAAATAAGGAGCGTTTGTTGTACCATAAGTAACCGTATTTAACTGATATGTTTCCACAGAAGAATCGAAACTGTTCTTCCACAAAATTCGAAGAAATCTTCGTTGTGACGGAATTATTTGAATCATTCTATACATTTTCTGGACATCTGCAGTAAATGCATATCGATGTTTCCGAAAGCGAACCATAATCGAAAATAAGTCTTGTTGCGGTATTTTACCCTTTAAGAGAATATCATTCAACGACAAACCTGATGTCGTAGGCATCGAAGCGTTAAATACAACGCGTAACTTCGTGCTACTTTTTTCTGGTTTATATACAGAATGGTGCGGGATAACATAACAGTCATTATCATTTTCTGCATCTTCAACTAATTCCATATGATTAAGAGTTTTGTATTCTTCCATAAATGCGGAATAGAGCGATTTCAAGTTCGAATCCCGATCAAGCCGTTTCCAAATGCCGTCGAGTCTTTTTTCCGCCAATTTTCTTGAATGTCCCAATAAAGCGGGATCTTCCATGGGCATGCTAACGACATATCGTCCATCAACCTCTCGATAATAGGTCTCCAAGAAATGATTTTCGCAGAATTTTTCTTCACTATTCAAAAGAATGTCAGATTCGCCAAAACCCTCAATTTCCCAAAATTTTTGCAAAGTTTCTTCCAATTGTTTGTTTTGAGTCATTAAACCACAGTACTGTAACTCAGAAGAAGAGTTAACAACACCACTAGCCACGTAACCAAACTGCGTTTCCTGGAACAGTAAATTATGCGAAGCGCTTCGAATTTTGTTTTCCTTTAATAAATCAAAGAAACATTCAGCTCCTAATAACAAGTCAATTTCCCCTGGGACATTAAAGTTAGTGTCAGCTAAAGAAATATTTTTAGGTAAATCAGCTTCCTCGATGCAAATTGGCATAGCTGGAGTTATTTCCGTTATTTTTGGAACAATAAAAAAGTCAAGTTCCCTAATAAAATCCCTTTCCTTATTTGTAATTGTTGACCTAATTTTATATTCCAGAGTAGTAGTGATTCCATTAAGTCCGGAAATAGGTGCAGATACTTTTATTTTCTTTAAAGCCAGCTGTTTTGAAAATTTATTAGATACAGCATTAATTTGACTACAACTATCGAGTAATGCCCGTCCTTCAATTAATTCACCATTTCTTGCTTTTATTTTAATCATAGCAGTAGCCAAAACCACAGATTTATTAGAGGTCATAAAGCAATTCGAAAGAGGTTTAGATATATGAAGAGAGGTCTCCCCTCTTCCCCCCTCAACAGTTTCAGTTTGCGATTTTTCATCCAAGCGCGTGGGAAGAGGCGCCGATAATTCATTATTAATTGGAGTAAATAATTCCCCTCGATGAAGCAAGCTATGATGCGATTTCGATTTGCATGTATTACAAACATATTGCGACTTACAATTTGATGTAAAATGTTTACCAGAAAAACACCTTAAACATAGTCTATTACGTTTAACAACAGAAAATCTTTCACTAAAATTCATATCAATAAATTTGGTACATTTAAAAAGTGGGTGCGGCAAATTACAAGCAACGCACTTTTTATCATTATTATTATTCGAATTAAGGAGAAATGATTTTGGTTTTGCTTCGCTTTGCTGTTTTGATTTATAGAACACATTTTTATCTATACTTTCTAATGTCTGGCTTCTTTTTTCAAGAAATGCCATTAAATTATCGAAACTTGGAATTTCAGCCGTATTTATAGAAAGTTCAAACTGCTTTCTCGATTCTCTATCAAGTTTGTCTAATATTATTGTTATTAACATAATATCCGATAAATCATTTCTTTCTAATCCTAAATTTTTTAAAGCTCTAATGTTTTTATTTATGACATCGATTAAACGTCTGAGATCTATAGATGATTCACGAATTATTTTTTCAAATTCTAAAATAGATTTAAGGTGAATGTTTACCATAATTCTTTTATTTTCAAATCTATTTTCTAATGCTTTAAACAACGATTCAAAGGTATCTTCTGGTGTTTCTAACAACTTAGCTTCATTTCTTAACGCGGCATGAAGATAATGCAATTTTTGTACATCAGACAATTCTTTATTATTTGTTACAATGTTATCAAATTCTACCTTAAACATATTCCATTCCTCATATTTACCATTAAATAGTGGAAGTGGAATTTCAGGTAACTTAATTTTACAAACATTAGTTTTGTTTTCTGATAAATTACTGGCGTTTTCTGATGAATTACTAGCATTTTTAGCATCATCAATTAATAATTGATTAAAGCTTACCTCTAGCTCTTCGATGCGAGTATCCATTTTTATTAACGAATTTTCAATTTCCGTCATATCCTCGTCTTCCGGTACAGAAGTGTAATAATCCGATCTAAGTTCTTCTATAGTGCTGGATATCTTTTCAAGGGCTTTTAACTTAGTTTCTAATTTTATTTTAGTCCAAACAACTGTATCATCAGTTATAGCAGTTTCTAGGCGAGTCAGTTGCGCTTTAAGCGAACCTCTTTTTCGATTTAACGCTACTAGTGTAGCCATTTTAAACTATTGTTTTGCTGATGCAACGAACGAAATAACTAAATTCCGGCTAAAGGGCCAAAATGTACTATCCATAAACTAGGTCACTGGTTTTTATAAACAAATAACAATTTTATTATTATGAAACAATTACAATTCCAAAATGATACATTGAACACACGAGAGGTTCGAATGCTTCGAAGGACAAACTACAACTACTACATTTTACAATTTCTTTTAAACTAGAGGGCGTTGCTCACTACAACAGAAGAAGAGCTCAAACACTTTTCTTTCTTTTAATAAAAACTTTTTGAAATTGAATTGAATATTTTTTTGTATAATTATAAATAAATAATCATCCTCAAGATCAAACTACGAGGGTTTCTATTTATATTTCTGGCCTTGGCAACAGTAAGTGTTGCTAGGCGACCGCAGACAATTTTAATCGAAAGTTTAATATTTTTAAACATAAATTCAGCAGACGATTTACCATTATAGCTTCATTCGTGTTGTTGACAGTAAATTGAAAAGTTCTTCTCTTTCAAAAAATGGAATTGAATTGTGAACATTTTCGTGCCATTATTTTTCACAACTTTCGACGTGGATTGTCAAGACAAGAGTGCTTCGATGAACTTAATTCTTTATTCAGCGATAAAGCGCCATCCTACAGCACTGTAAAAAAATTGGTATAACGAATTTAATCGTGGTCGATGTTCGATCCAGGATGAATACCGTGCAGGTCGTCCAAAATCCGTTGTTGTGCCAGAAAAGATCGATGCTGTGCGTGAACTGATAAAGCAAGATCGTCATGTGACATACCGTGAGATAGAGGCGTCTTTGGACATTAGTATGACTAGCATCAATAAAATATTGCATGAACATTTGAGCGTAAAAAAAATTTGTTCGCGTTGGATCCCGCATAATCTGACAGACGCTCAAAAAAAGGCTCGTGTCGATTGGTGCAAGGAAATGTTGGAAAAATACGTTCAAGGTACATCAAAGGCTGTGTATAACATCTACACAGGTGACGAATCATAGATCTATGCATATGAGCCGGAAACAAAACAGCAATCAACTGTATGGGTCTTCCAAGACGAGGCAAAATCAACAAAAGTTGTTCGAGGAAGAAGCACATCGAAACAAATGATTGCCTGTTTCTTCGGCATTAACGGTCATGTGGCAACAGTGGCGTTAGAGCAACGCAGGACGGTCAATTCTGAATGGTACACGACCATTTGTTTGCCAGAAGTCATCGGAGAAATTCGAAAAAAGCAGAAGAACAGGCGAATCATTCTTCATCATGACAATGCGAGCTCTCAAACAAAGGCATTTCTGACGGAGCGAAAGATCGAACTGATGGGTCATCCGCCGTACAGCCCTGATTTGGCACCCAATGACTTCTTCTTATTCCCACACATCAAAAATAAATTACGTGGACAACGATTTTCGACCCCCCGAAGAAGCGGTTGATGCATTCAAAACGTATGTTTTGGAGTTACCTCAATCGGACTGGAAAAAGTGCTTTGAAAATTGGTTCAAATGCATGCAAAGGGGTATTGATCATCATGGAGAATATTTTGAAAAACAATAAAACTAATTTCGATCCTACATATTTGTTTTTTCATTATTAGGCCAGAAATATAAATAGCAACCCTCGTGTTAGCATTTCCTTTTCGTAAATAAAGCTTTTTGTTATAAAAACACTTTTTAAAGTTAAAAATTTTTGACGAAATCACAGATGAATAGTTATTATTCAATAATTTAGACAATTAACATAACTTTTTTGTGTAATAAAAAAAAAGGTTTTGTAAATAAAACTTAATTGTAAGATGTGCAAGAATACTTAATATTGAATAAAGCATAATTATGCAAAATCATTAGTAGTTCAATTAGATATCGAAAATTAACTGAATTTAAAATTGTCAGATAATTTGAGTTAAAAATTTTTAAAAGCTTAAATTCTAAATTTATCTCCATTTTCCCCACAAATTGATAAAATTAATCTAGTTTATTCCTACATATAACTCAATTTTTTAACAAAAACACTCAACGAAATCTTAGAAGAAATATTTAATCATTCATCATTAGAGGTTTTTAGAGCAATCAAAACATTGTTTTTGTGAAGAAAAAAAGTGGAAAAAAACGCAGAGGTAAAATTTAAATTAAATAATTTTACTTTTTTATCGTCTTTTACTAAAATCGAAGAATATTTAAAGAATATTTGTCGCTTCCGTTATTAAGAGCTCTCTTAAAAAACGTTTAGTTTTTTTCCTTCTCCATATTGGTTACCGTTAGATGTTAATCTTTTCCAGTTGTTTTTCTACGCTTATTTCTTCAGCTGTATTGGCAACAGTTGAGGCGCGTCTGCTTATCGATCGTCATCTTGTTTTTTCTACTACTCGATATTTTATTTAACATTTAGAGTGTTGATATTTCAGAGGAATGTTTGGGGAAGGCGTTCTCTAACAGTCAATTTTTTTATTCACTATCTCAGGTTCGCAAATTAGCACTTTTTGACTTCAAATTTTTTGAGACAAGGAATTCATTGACAAATTCCCGCATCTAACATTTTTAGTTGGATTCAGCCATGCTGATATCCGAAAATATGTTTCGATTATTCAATATAAAAGGGTTAAATTTTGCCTTCTTTTTTTTCTTCCCTTCTCTTTTTTTACATTTTATTCGGCTTTTTTTCTGAAGATGCCAAGGAAATGGTATCGACAGAAAATTTTGTTAAGTTAGAAAAAAAAGATGAAGTAATTTGCGAATACAAAATTTCATGAAGGAACTTTTACTACTTCGTATTGGCACTACAATGTTAGGAATGTTGAAAGCAGTTATTTTAAAAATAATTGCGATTTTGGTATAATTTTAGTAGTTAATGCACACAGCTTATTCCTACAAGTGGCATGAAAAATTTGAAGCATGTTTAACAATAGTATCGTACAAATTTCCATGGTATTAAGTTAAACCACAGTATCATACAAATTTGTATGGTGCTAAGTTAAGCCATAGTATCGTACAAATGAGCATTATTCTATGCTGAAATATCATATCGTTCAAATTTGCATGGTGCTTAATTAAAAAACAACATTATACAAATTTGCATGATACTAGTTTAAACCATGGTATCGCACAAATGTGCATGGTAGTAAGTTAAAGCATAATATCGCACAAATATTCATGGTACTGAGTATAAACATAGCATCCTGCCTCTTTAGCCTAATGGCACGATACCATTGTTTAAATTGAAAGGGGAACTGGTCAATTTAACGTATTATGAAGCTTGAAGCAATTTTGGCATATTAATATGGTTCAAGTTAGCAATATTACGATGCAATGTCGATTTAACTTTTCTGTATATGTAAAATTGATATTTTAGTAGCAATATATGTAGTGTTTATTTTAGTAGAAATAACAATTTACTTTTAAACTAAAAAATACTAAAAAATATTTCACTCAATAATAAAAATGGTCCAGTTTAATAAAGTAAATGAACTTAAATGAAACATGAAAATAAAGCGTAAATTAAATCTTTAAAAAAAAAATTTCGCATATCCCTGTGTATAATAAATGCGGACATTTGTTGATCGTTAAATATCGATAAATTATAAACTATGATATAGATAATATGGGATTTATTCCTTTGAAATCTCATATTTTCTTTTTAATGTGTTACATACAATTAGTTCTGCATTTTCTCTCATCATATTTTCTTTCCATTTAAAGGTTGTTCTTTTTTTTTTTTTTTTCGAAACTATTCGTTAAATTACTCTCAGAAAAAGAAAAATAATTATTTCGAGAATTTTAGTATTTTTAACTTACAAAAAATTAAGCAGTCACTTAATAATTTATTTTCGTTAATTTTTGATTTTAGGAATTTTA
The DNA here is from genome assembly GCA_949128135.1 of Parasteatoda lunata. Taxonomy (NCBI): domain Eukaryota; kingdom Metazoa; phylum Arthropoda; class Arachnida; order Araneae; family Theridiidae; genus Parasteatoda; species Parasteatoda lunata. The sequence continues at coordinate 10,391,829 of OX421979.1, read as the reverse complement.
ATATTTGATTTTTTTTCAGGGTTTTTCCTTGAAAAACCTCGATTTTTTTTTTTATTTTTTTTTTTTTTTTATTGTTATCTGTATTATAACTTTAGTTTATTAGCTCTCCAAACCTTTTTTAAAGTTTTATCTCCAATTAAAAAAAATAAGTTAGAGTTATTTTTTCGTATACTGACAGATAAACTTGAACCTGGAAATAAACTGAAGAAAACGAAACTAAAATATTTTTTGTTTTACTTTAAGTATTTGAAACCTTATTTATTTGAATAAATTATATATTTTAAAACAGATAAAATTCATTTTCAGAAATTACTTTTCGAATTATTAGTCTTTTGACGTCAGAATTTTCGTACATTCCAGAATTTTCTTGCATTTTAATTGCACGCTCTGAAAGACACTGATTTTGATAAAATTTCTTTACGCTAGAGAGCCTTACAAAAAAAGTTTATTATAGAATTCTTTGAAATTTTGTATGTAGTTAAATGTTGAATGCGTTGAATTAAAAGCTAAGTTCTATGTGTTAATTTGTTACTTATATCAAGTTTTAAGTAAGAATATTTATAATTTTCCTTTAAGAAATTCAATATTAAACAATATATTTAGTTTAATTTCCTTGTTTGTTTTAGATTTTTTAAGACTTTAGCTCGAAACACAGGTGATTCTACAAGTGAACACATGGGAATTCTTTGATATTTAAAAAAGTTAACTTAAAAAAGTTAAGCAGCCACTTAATAATTTTTTTTGTTAATTTTTGATTTTAGGAATTTTTATATTTGATTTTTTTTCAGGGATTTTTTTATGCACCGGCATAAGAGAAATTTGCTGTCTCTTATTTAAAAAGGGAACGTATTGACTTACCCTTTTTACGGGACACCAGTGTCTCTTTTACACATTTTTTTTACAATACCCTAATTGCAAGCAAAAATATATTTTGGTACTTTTTATTAAAAAACAGTCTAATACATAGTTATTAAAAAAAATCTATTAGATTATCGAAATTATATTTGCACTAAAATATAAAATCCAAAAATAGTACCTTGAAAATTGTTTTTCATTCATATTCAAGCATTTATCTGCAACTGATTTTGTAAATTAACGAAATTTTAATAATGAATAACAGTTTCTCTCAGATCTAGATAACTGCAAATAAGTACAAATCTGAAAAATTATTATTTGGAAGTGAGCCGTGTTTGGAAGATTTTACCCTTAATGCAGAAAAAGACACCGGTGTTTTATGCTCTATTTCATAACTATAAATTATTAAAATGCTAAATGTAATATTTTTCACCTATTTTGATCTAATTTAAATCATGAAATCGTTTTATTTTAGCTACGCCATAAATTGTGAGATATCATCGAGAAATGCCTCCATGGTGAAACTAACTTCACCAAATTTTATTAGAAATCACACAATTTTGACGGAGACTGTAAACTGTACCATATTTGCTTACGTCCCCATATTTTCTTTACAACTCAGGTGTATCGGGGCAGCATCTAATGCATATTGTTTCAAGTGTCAATTTATTTCGATAGGTAAATTTTTAGGTGCATTAATTAAAGTTCATTTCTTTTATGTTACCTTTTTTAAATTTGGTTGGAGGTATTGAATGGTTAGAGGTCTGTCTGAAATACGGTAAATAGTTTTGTTATTAAAGTGAATAACAACCTACATTTGAGCGCTTTTAAAATATAAAATAATGGTGTGCTTTTGTAAAAGAAAAAAAAAGAGAGAATGAAAATTGATGTTTTGTTTCTTTAAAACTTTTGTTGCAACACTCTACAGATATTTGAAGTACAGTAAAACCTCTTTTTGTGCGGTCCTTTTTAATGCGATTTTGTTTTTGTGCGATTGGTTTTATGCGATTTTATTTTTGTGCGATTTTTTTATGCGGTATATGAATCTTAGCGGCGTTAGCACCAGTTTATGTTTACTATCAATGTGCATATACATGTTGTGGACGAACTCTGATTACGTGGCCTTGACAACGATGTATCTGGACTTCGCGATGCTCTGTTCATTTATTTTAAACTATTTCCTGACAAGGCAGAGTCAGTTACGTACATATTGTCGCTCGACGCGAGAACAGTATACGCTTTGTATTCAGAGTTTTATACACGATTCACGTGATTAAGGATTCATTTTATAGTGAGATTAAAGATAAATAAATTAGTTACGTTTGTTTCTATTTATATGTAGTTTTAATGATTTTTATTTTATTTTTAGACATAAGTACCCCCTTAAAATGAATAATTATAGCCAAAAGAAAGTAAAAAGGCAGACAATTCCACTATTTAATGTATAATTTGAAAACTTCTCCAGGTATATGTACAATGAAGAATTAAATATTTTACCATTTCTTTAGGTCTAATTTAATTATTTCATTCAATTGAAAGCATTCTCTCCTCTATTTCATAAATCACTAATGTATTTTCTAAGTCCGACTTTTTTTATGCGGTCCCTATCAACCGCATGAAGAAAGTTTTAGGTAGTATATCGTACAAACTTGTTTATTACATGTAAGAATTTATAAAATTTTCGAATTTTTTTTTTTTTTTTTGTGCGATTTCTTTTATGCGGTCCCTATCCACCGCACAAAAAAAGGTTTTACTGTACTAAAATATGATTAAATTGAGCTCCATTTTATGTAGCCAGCATATGATAACCAATTTTTGATGCAACGTGGCTCGGAACAGCATAGTTGCATAATGACAAAAACCTGAATCAAAGTTCCTAATTATGAATGGTTTACCGTGTAAAGCTAAGTACAGATGGGGTTAAAATTCCTCGTAATACTTCCGGGTAAATACTTTCGATTGATTTTTACGTCTATGGTTGAAAAGCGCCATCCAATAATATTACACTCCTAGTGTTAACATTATGACGCGATCTTTCAATTTAAATTTCAACTAAACGAACAGTAAATGAATTCGGAGACTCTATAAACACACAATGATGCTATCCAAAATAAAACTAACAGCGATTTCTTCTGCTTATAGAGCCAAATATGGGATAACACTAAAAACATAGCAAACCTTACACTTTATTTATGTTGTAATATCAATTTTCTTATATTTGTTTTACTCTCATGACCTGTTGGAATTAATAAATTACGGAAAACTCTTATGAATGGTAAAATTAAGCGTAAATTTAAACACACGTCACAATAACAAAACTTCCTAGATTGTTAAGCCTATTCACACATCGCCTCGTAAGTGGACGAATACACCGGAAGTTTTCTAATTTTTTTCTGGTTTTAGGAAGCTTGTTATTGTTTACGTTCAGTCAACAATCAATAAAAATCTTTTTTTTTTAAATAAAATATAGGAAAAAAAATGTTCTCTTACCCTGTAGTCATAAGTACTCATATCTCGAATAAGATTCCGTCTGTCACCAATCAGCTGTCGAGTTCTAATTCCGTGTGTCCCTTGTAGAATTTCTTCTAAATGTTCGATGTAATCGATTGCATTTCGAAGTATTTCTACTTTTGGTAACCTCTGGTTCGGATTCGGACTCGTTCTTCGTTTCAAAGTTTCGAAAGCTTCGTTCACCTGAAAAACAAAATGATTTTAATATGATAAAGATATAATTTATTTTTAAAAAAATGCATGCATGAAAATTAAATGATAAAATATTATTTCAAATGTAATGTAATATTTATGTTTACACGATCATTTGCGCTGCGTAAATTTAGTATCAATTTCACCCCCAGAATTTAGGTTCAAAATTATCAGTATTCACCTTTCTAAATCTCCCTCGTTCTCGAATTGTAACTCAAATGTAATCCAACTTAACGTTTATGCCATCATGTGTGCTGTATAGACTTAGTACCAAGTTCTACCAACAAATTTAGGTTTTAAGACTATCAGTATTCACCTTTCTGAGTTTCCTTCGTTCTCGAATTGTAACTTAAATGCAATGTAATTTAACGTTTATGGGATCATATGTGCTATATAGACTTAACAACTTCTCCCTTCAAATTTAGGATCAAAATTATCAGTTATTCTCTTTTATGAGTTTCCTTCGTTCTCGAATTGTAACTCAAATGTAATGTAATTTAACGTTTATGCGATCATGTGTGCTGTATAGACTTAGTATCAAGTTCTATCAACAAATTTAGGTTTTAAAACTATCAGTATTCACCTTTCTGAGTTTCCTTCGTTCTCGAATTGTTACTTAAATGTAATGTAATTTAACGTTTATGCGATCATGTGTGCTGTATAGACTTAGTACCAATCTCTCCCAACAAATTTAGACTCAAAACCTTGAGTAATCACCTTTCTAAGCCTCCTGCGTTCTCTCATTGTAGCTGCTTTTCTTCTGTCTACTGTCGGATTCTTTCTTTTACAGGCTTTGCATGCCCACAGTAAGCATCGGCGACCAGTGTCTGTAACGTGACCTTCCATGGAGTTCGACCCCCTATGCAAGGGAGGGGGAGCTAGAACATGCTGCTCCTCTTCATCTTCTTCCTCCTCATCTTCATCCTCACTACCTGATGCCGGATTTTTTGAGCGAGATGTGGAGCTTTGTTGTTGGGGTGACATAAAGGCACAATGATTGGATAGATAATCTTCATGGCGGTAACTGCAAAGAAATGGAATGTCATTGAATGAAATCGGTTAAATAGTTTCTGAGTGAAAAAAATCGTAAAAATAATGCAGTTGAAAAATGGTGATTAATTTGATGTCATTATTTTTTTATCTTTTTTCATCTTTTATAATTTATTATCCTTATATTTTTAACTATCGACTTTTGATCTACTTTCTTTTAATATTTTAAAAGAAATTCTTGAAACAAAATTTAAAATGAACTTAATATAAAATGAACGTGATACCTGAAAAATTAACTGAGACTAACTGTAAATTGATTCTAAATAAATCATACTCAATCTTTTATTTTTTACAAAACTATGGAAAAGTAAATGGAGAAAAAATTCTGGTAAAATTACAGTTCTGTATGATAATGACATTTCTAATTTTAAAAAAAATCTGGTTATCAGACCAATTTATAAGGCATTTTAAACCATTCAATTGGCAATATTTCTATTTCTATGATAACGGTTTTTCGAAGAAAAACACTCTAGACTACTCAAGGTATCTGACTGAGTGAAAATCAGCAATTCTAAAAAAAAGTTCAATTTTTTTTTTTTTTTTTTTTTTTTTTTTTAATTTATTTATTTATTATTACTTTTATCTACATTATGACTTTAGTTTATTAGCTCTCCAAACCCTTTTAAATTTTTTACCTCTAAATTTTAGAAATGAAGTTAGAGATGTTTTTTTGTATACTAACAAATAAAACCGAACCTGCCTGGACATAAACTCACGAAAACGAAACTAAATTATTTTTTGTTTTACTTTGAGTATTTGTAGTCTTATTTATTTGATGAAATTATGTATTTTAAAACAGATAAATTACATTTTCAGAAATTATTTTTCGAATTATTAGTCTTTTGACGTCAGAATTTTCGTACATTCCAGAATTTTCTTGTATTTTGATTGCATTTTTGAAAGACACTGATTTTTATAAAATTTCTTTACGGTAGCGAGCCTTACAAAAAAAGTTTATTATAGAATTTTTTGAAATTTTGTATGTAGACTTTTTATAATGTTTAGCTATGTGTTGAATGGTCTATGTGTTAATTTGTTACTTTTATCAAGTTTTAAGAAAGAATATTTACAATTTTCCTTTAAAAAATTCAATGTTAAACAATATATTTAATTTCATTTCATTCTTTGTTTTAGATTATTTAAGATTTTAGTTCAAAACGCAGGTGATTACACAGGTGAATTTTCTGATATTTAGTATGTAACTTCATAATGTTAGCGTTGCTTAGAACTATAAATGCTATTTAATATTTAAGTGTATATTTGCAATTTTTATTAAAACTTAAGTAAGAATAGCAATTTTTCTTAAAAAATTCAATATAAAACTATATATTAAGTTTTCTTTCATTTTTTTATGTTGATATTTTAAGTTTTAGTTCAGAACAAAGGTAATCTTAGGTGATTTGTTCAAAACACAGGTTATAGAATTATTTGAAATTTGCTATTGAATATGTAGAATTTGAATAATGTTAGTGATGTTTTGAACCAAAAACTAAGATCTAAGTTTCAGTTTGTCATTTTTATCACGTTTTAAATACGAATATTTCGAATCTTTCTTTAAAACTTTAATATTAAACCATATATTTGGTTTTATTTCATTTATTTATTATTATTATTCAGATTTTTAAGATTTCAGTTTTACACACAGTGAGCATAAATATTTTGCAGAAATTTACGCATTAAAATTTTGTTGTAGAGTTAATAGAGCAACATGAAAAATCTGCAGTTATTAAGCTCAAATTTGCCCGTATTTTAAAAAATGCTTGATAAACTTATAGACTTTACTTTAAATATTGAACTTTAGAAACCCAGCTTAGCAAATATAAAATTAAACTTTTAATTAAGTTTTATTTTATTTTTTAATATGAGTTAAAGTCAGTCAGATACCTTAACTGTTACAAACCGAATATATCACGAGTATATATACGGAGTATAACAGAATCGAGTATATCACGTATTGAGAAGATATACTCACCAATCTCTTTCTGAGTGCGAATATTGAGAGGGTGTCACGGGCGATGTGGACGCGGAAGAACTGGATGTGAAGGACGGTTGATACTGAACAGGTTCTGCAGTCGAAGGAAGTCTTGTATCTTTCATCTCCATACAAATTCTAAAAGAAAATTTCTTCATTTAATTTGCATATTTGAATCTTTTTTGGGACAAAATAATGATAAACCACTTTTTAAATGGTTTAAGAGAGAGTTTTTGGGGAAATAGTAATCCGCTGCTATATAGAGTAAATTCCTGGAAATGGTAAAGCAACAATATAGAAACTATTTGATGTGAAGATGGAAAAAATATGATTTATCACTATTATCCCCAAAAGATTTATTTATTTATGAAGTATTTTCTTTTTAATTTACTAAAAGATTAAATTTTTTTCTTGAACAAAATAACGTTAAACCACACTTCCAATGGTTTAGGCTAGAGTTTTTCGTGAAATAGCATTCCGCTGCTATATGTAGTAAATTTATGGAAATGGTAAAGCAACAAAACAAAAACAGTTTGAGGTGAAGATGGAAAAAGTGTGGTTTATCACTATTATCCCCAAAACATTTATATATTTATGAAGTATTTTGTTTTTATTTTACAAAAAGATTTAAAAGTCTCATAATGCTTAGTTATAGAAGTTTTGTAATGTTTTACATAGTTTTGAAATGTTGTTTTACATGGCCATTTTAGTTAAAAATAAGGCTTTTTAGCATATACTCTAAAAACTGTAGAAAAATTTCTATTGCTTGAAACAAAAAAAAACCTTTTGAGGATTAAATTTTCAAGGCTACCAACTATATTTTGAACAATTATCTTAACAAGCAAGCGCATATAATTCTGATTTAAGGATCAAGTTGTTAAAAAAGTAAATTTTTAAAAATTTCCACACTTGTCTTTGCGACAAAGCATGCATAAATTATGAAATTCTAGTTTTACTCACAGTCTGTAGCTCAAAACATGTGTGCTATAATCATAAACATACATGAAAAATTGTAGACAATTGTTTTAAAAACAATATGAAATATCGTGTTTAAAATGATGTAAAATGTGAAGAAACAAAATCTGATTTTGAGATTAAAGCATTTAAAAACATCATTAGTCTCTTCACTGTTATCCCCTTGCACAAAAACTGTTATAACTTTGTAAATAATTGAAGTGCAAACAAAAGTAAAGTATTTTTAAATAGCTAGTACTAGAAGAATTCTGAATTAATAATAAACTCAATTTCGAAAATTTAACCCAAAATAATATTTTTTCACTAGTCGTCTTAAGAACCTATGTATACAATATTTCTTAAAATAAAACTAGTTTGTTAATCAAAAATGCACACAGCAATGGAGAGAATATTAATATGAATTTGAATTAGGCTTAAAAAATTCGGAACGGGTAGAAATTAAAAATTATAAAATTGTTTAATACAGTTCAAAAATATTTTAAAATCAATTTATATAATAAATTAGTTGATAGGATGTTTTCAATTAATATTTAAAATCGTTATAATACATCTAAAATCATACATATTTTAAAGTTTTGTCTCTGTAGATACTGTATAGTGAAGTGGAAGAAAACCGCAACTCACTCCAACTCTTATTCGATGTAAACTATAACTACTGGGGATATCTAAATTGCGCCAACGTTAGTGTTTACGGAATCGGAAATCACCTGATCTTAGTGTAAGCTTACCCATTTGTTGGAGATTAGGTAATGTTTTATTAATGAAGGCCCTTTAAAATGTGTATGAATGTTTGATTCAGATTAACTTGAAAAAGCACACAATTTTTAGAGTCTTTTAACACCAAAGTTATTACGGATTAATAACAGTTTTTATTGTGTAAAATTAGCAAAAGAAAAAACGTATCACCCTGAATAACTTCTGATCGAATGATTAGATCGTCACGTTCTACGACTCTATAATTAAGTTAAATAATTAAGTAAACGATATTTGAAGTTACGAAGTCAGACACAAAAACGTACTTTCTCTGAATAAGGATATTTTTTAAAATTCGACTTCTCAGGTACTGTTCCACCAATTTCGCTAAAATTTTGTATTTTGTGATGTAAAACAACATTCATTAAAATGGTGTAAAAATCATATATATTAAAATCTAAAATTTGTTTTAACTATTATTAAATAAAATTAAAAAAATAATAAATATTTACCAAAAGCTTTTTTTTTTTTTTTTTTTGCATGGAATTATTTTTGGATAAACAAATTTATTATTGTGTACAAAAGTTATGTGCAAGATATGGCGAAATACGCAAAAAATAAAATTAACAGTAAAGGATCCAAACTTTCGACTGTTCTCCTTTTCTTACTATTGTAACCATATTTCCCCGATTGCGACAATCCTTAATTTTTTGGAGGTCTGAAATCCTTCAAAAGACCGTCCGTTCTTCCGTTTTTTAACGTTTGAATTTTGAGCATTTGAAATTACACAGTTTAAAATTATGCAAAATTTGTAAACCTTACAATTACCTTTTTATTAAATTAAATTGTAAAAAAAATACTTTTAAAATACTATAATTTGCTTGAAGTTATCTTTTGCAGAAACAATTTTTTAATTAAATTTAATAGGTGTTGAACCTTAATAACATTCAAATTTCTTGTAAACCTAATATGGTGGCAATAAGTTGAACCGTAGTATCGCACTTCTTAAAACTTGATTCACACATGATTGATTTAACTTAAACAGAAACATGGTACAACTTTACACATTATTAAAACTGAATAAAATAATTTAAGAGCGTGTTGAACCGTCATATTTTTCAAATTTAATGTAACTCAAATACTTTACTTAGTTGAACCGTATTACCGTGCTTCTTAAACTTGATGACACAATACTATGGTCCAACCTGAACGAAAACATTTAATTTAACATCATATAAAACATCATTTTATTAAGTATAAAACATCAAGTTTTTGAAACATAATATTTTTCAAATTTTTTCACAACGCTAACATACTCTATAGTTGAACAACATTATCGTCCTTTTTAACTCATGGTTACAAGATACTATAGAATAACTTGAATAGGAATCTAGTTCAATTTAACACTATCAAGGTTGGAGAACATTTATAGTATTATGTTTCAATGTATGATTTAGCATTGAACTGATTTTTTCTACGAGCTAAACTTAATAGATCAAATCGGAACTATTCCGTTTCCGTGGGCCTTTTAAAACCTATTACTGCAGTACGTTTAATAGATACCTATATTAGAATAATGAATACCCAAACTCACAGTACTTATAACAGCATTAACAGTAGTACCTATTACCAGAATTAATTAAGCATCGCTCGAGTTAATAATAGCTTGGCGATTTTTAAAATAATTTTGCCAAAATGGAATAGGAGCATGAAATCTTACCTTGTATCATCTGAGGAAGTGGACACTTCTGATGATTGGCATCGTTGAATCTTTTCTGCGTTCTTTTCGTAACCAAAGTTCTCGTTCAAATGATCTTCTGGTATGACTTCCATAGTGTAAGGATGCTGCTGCTTCTGTTGGTGGCAAGGTCTGTTGGCATCCTCTTGGCTACAGAAATATCTGTTGTTGTACTGTTGTGTGGACCTGTGATAGTCGAAGTGTTGGGGGGGTCCGTAGGTCATGTCGTAATGTGACTGTTGAGTGGTACTACTGACGAAAGGAGGTGTTGAAGTGAGAGGGGGTGAAGACTTCTGGTAACGGCAACTCCGCATTTCCGGAACCATCATCACTTACAGGTGTGAACAACTGTTCTAGAAGATTCTGAGAAAAAAACATCAGGGTCAACAACAACAAAAATTGAACATACTTTATTTTTATAAAACTAATTTTATTGTATACACAAAAGAGAGAAATATGGATCACTGGTTACCCATTGGTCAATTCTTTTCCGGATAGACTTTCATAAACATTTCATTCACATTTCAAGTCATTGTTTACGAAAACTGCATCAATTGATGCTTTGTCTTGCCGATCCGATTGGCTGGATTGGTTTTTATTCCAGCCAATATACGTTTAAGACGTCACAAAATTCTTTTCATTCTTCAGTGCATTAATACTTATATTAAAATCAATACCAAATCACAATCAATATATTAAAATCAACATATTAAAATCACCACAGCCGTTAAAATTTTTATGTTAACCTGTGGCGTAACTACCACTGTAAATATTAAATACCAATTCACTAGTATATAAGACATGTTAACTTTATTCTATCACGAGGTACCTTTTGATAAATGACGGTTGACATAGTCGACAAATAAAATCTCCTTCAATGGTGACCTGCGGACGTGATATGAACTTGCCAACATTGATCCACATTAAACAATTGATTTGCTTGAAAATATACTGCTCAAAGAAAGAAAAATATCCGGTGAAGTAAATAAAGTCTTTTGGTAATAAACAATATTGAGAAGAAGAAAAAAAGCGAAATGCTATAAACAAAAATGAAGGAAAAAAATAAAGAAATAATAAGCGAAATGCTATAAACAAAAAAATGAAGAAAAATTTAATGAGCAAAGATAAATAAATAAACTGCATAAATCAACTAGTGGTATTCGTTCATCGAATTCTACCACAGATAAAATTCTGGAAGGGGAGTAATGTGGCGTAACTACCACCAAAAATATTAAATGCCAATTCACTAGTATATAAAACATGTTAACTTTAATCTATCATGAAGTCACCTTTTGTTAGATGAAGATTGACATGGCGGAAAACATCCCCACAAGTACTATATTTCAAGTTAATGCCGAATCAAACTTTATTTACATTTGAATGGGTGTATTTAAATCTAAACATTAAGGATTGTGAACGCTTGCACTGAACTCATACGTGTTTACAGTATTCATGAATTGTTTCTTGCCTCCAAAAACGGCAAGCTACGTTACATCCGAGGACAACGTTAGATCGTTTACTATCGAGTTTGAGGAAGAGTTGTAGTCGCCTCGTACGCTACTAAATATTCATTCAAACAGAATAACTCTTATAACTGGCATGCATGTTTATAGTTATGCAATAAAGTTACTTATGTACTTATAAGAATATTTGCATAAATCTGTCAATCATAATAAATAGTTTTAGTATACTTAATTTCCATCCTTTTCTGTTCCCTTAAGCCTAATTAGAATTTGTTTTAATGTTCACTTTATAGGATTCATAATGAACTAATTTTGTTTAAAGAATTGTTGAGTGTAGATATAGTTCTTGCTGCAAATTGTATCGTAAAAATAACTTTACTGATTTTTACGTGAATAATATCTTATTTATTACGTGAATCATACCTTAATTAATTACGTGAATTATATTCTTACGTAAATTTTATTCGCACGTGAATTATATCTTAATGTCATGTTTTGTTGTTACTAAACACCATAAAAACACTTTGCACCAAAAAAAGTGAAATAGAAAATGTGTGATATTTACTGCACATTTGAGTTTCAGTTCATCATTTTTTGGTGTTAAGATGTACTAAACTTTTCTTACTTTTATATTATAAAGATCAAGACCTAAATCTGTTCAAAAGAGATATGTCTATGCAGAAAAATTACATTCTTCTGTCTGTTTTTGTTACTTACTTAATTCTTAGATATGTTAAATTAGTGTACATATTCAAAGTGTTGTACATTTTTCTTAGTACACATCAGCCCAATTTTTAAATGAAAAACTACTAAATAATTACCACTTAAATAGAGCACTTTGAATTCAAAAAATGTAATACTGATCTTATTACATAAAAATGTCAAGGCAATCCATACAAAATATGAAAAAACGATTCGAAGTGAGAGTACGAAAAGCCCTGCACTGACGTTTTTATAAATCCAATAAAAAAAAATATGACATTTCATATGTGAGGATTTTAAAAAAATATCTACTATTTTTTTCGATTTAAATAGAAGCTAAAAATAACTAAGAATAGTATTAACAAAAGTATTCAACGTAAAACATATTCCCATCTGTTTTTAGTTCGTAAAAAACTGTTTGAGAGCATTAAAGTTCGCAGTGAAAATGATTTTTTTAGATTATTCTAGAAATACACAGGGAAAAAATGGAGTTTAACAAAGCATATCTCTGAAAGAATACACGTTTCAAAGTTTAACAATGTATCGAAATATTTTTCAAAATAGTCTTTCAAGCTATTTACTTAGAAAGAAAAAAAATATTGATAAAAAGGTAAAAAAAAAAATGTATCTATATTGGAATGCAGAGTAATAAAATGAGTGTCTTGGTTTAGAAGCAAAATTATATCGACAGGGAATTATATTTTATAGCCTGTTTTAAAATTTGGTTTATATCTTTTTCTTAACACTAAAGTAAACTTACTATTTTAAAGGTACTGAAAAAGTTCAAATAAACATCGAAAAAAAGTGAATATATAAAAAAATCTCATAAGTATTTAAAAAATACGGCTAATATTGAACATAAATTATGTTTGATCTTAACTAGATATTTAATTTAATATCAAATTTTCTTGAATGTGAACTAAAATATAAAAGTAAATGTCCGAAATATATACTAGGTCTAGCTTAGTGCCACTGCTCGGTATGCATTTGCTCAGTATGCTCTACATCAATGTTTTTTTAAGGTCAAGTGCCCTTGCCCAGTATGCATTTAACTGGTACTCCGAACACTGATGTTTCTCCTAATCTATCCTCAGCAGATATTAAAATATGGAATAAATATACTGATATCAACGAATAAATTAACATCAAATCAATTTTTTTTTATAAAAAAAAATTTTATAACCGTCGTTGAACAGCCGACCCAATTTTTGGGTTTACAACTAAGAATGTTCAACTAGTCTTGTAATTTTGAATCTAATCCGGAAGACAAGGGAACTCCTGGATCCGGTATTGGGAGAAATTTGCCTTCGAAGAGGACTTTTTGATGGAATTAACCCGCATTCGCGTTACATAGAGAGGAAGACCACGAGAACCACCCATGGTTAGCCTGACGGCAAAGTAACTCTAACCCATGATCCGTCCACCACTGTGGATAATCAAATTGCATGTTACCAGAAGCATTTGATACAACACCAGAAATACCAGAATACCAGAAGCATTTGATACAACATTTATCTAAGTATAACTGGAGTCTATAATAATTTGGTGATTTCTTACGGACTTTGAAATAAGTGCCGATATTAATCGTTCACCAAAAATATTAGTGTCGTTACTTAATATTTTCGAGAATAATAATTAGCTTATTTCGGTAATAAAAACAAATTGAAATAAAATCTTAAATTAATGAAGAATATGTACTTTTTCATCTGGAAAAACCATAACAAATCCTATTATAGTTGACGCCAATGATGCTTAATTAATTTTTCTTATGGGTACTACTGCTCTTATGTGAATTGGTGTTTTTCTGTAAATACTAAATATATTATAATAATACTTTTATTAAGATGCCTCTGTGACAAAAAGTTTTTACGGCGCTCGTAAGTAGATATGGGTAGGACAAAATTTTTCATTTTGAAAATTTTCGAATACCAGGTGTTGAACTCAAAAAGTTGAATTATGTCAAATGAAACCAAACATAATTACCATTATTTTAAAGAGATGAACTTTTAAACACATGATTTGTTTAATCTGATAACATGAAGCCACCAGGAAGGGCATGAATAAGGAATAGATACCTGAGAAAGTTGTTGATTGTGATATTTTGTTATTGTTGTTGTTTCCAATCCTACATGCCAATACCCGCCAGCCTGATTGGGGAAACCAACCGAATTTAAGATAGATAGTGCGGTGCTTATATTTCAATGGCGCCATCGATGGTCAAGAATACTACTTCAGTCACGCACTTGTCACAGCCCATTTTTAGAGCAGACCCATTCAGTCATCCGCAGATCGTTATTTTGACCTGAACCAGAGAACGCTAAATCTCCAATTCAGTACCCCTAGAGGTATGATTTGTTATGGGAGCATAGTAGACTTAGTAACCCGATAGATTTTCATGATTTAAACACCATTTACTACACGGGGAGTCTTCGGTCAGTGTAAATCAAACTCATTACCTTTTGGACATGGGCCCAACTCCCCACCAACCAGGCTATCCCGGCCGTGTTAATTTTTAACTATTAGGAGTTGACTTCAATAAACAGCAGTATATGAAATTATAGTGTACATAGTTAATATTTATTTTAAAGGAATGAACTTCTAAAAACATGTTTGGCTTAATCAAATAACATGAAGCCATCGAAACAGGTAACAAATAATAAAAATGAAAAAAAAATTGAAATTGTTTTAGTTCAATAAATTGTGACGATATATGTCTTTCAGATTTGAGCATGATTTCTTAGTTTTCATTAATGTTGATTTATTGGTCTTTATTTTTTTTTCATCTCGTTCTGCAAGTGCATAATAAAAAATCACTGAAAGTACTAGTTTTTTGCAATATACATCCCAATAAATAGACATGAAAATACCATTCGTAAACTTAGTTCTCAAATTTACAAATATTATCATACACTATAAAGGAAGAGATACTTTCAGCTTTCAACATTTTTTAAATTTCTCAAGAAATACTTGGTGAATCGCTTTGTTACTTTAGAGGTTTCGATTTTAGAGGTTTAGGGTTACTTTTTCTTGCTTTAGGTTTTTGCGATTTTCCATACTTAGCAATGAAATGTAAATGTTTCAGAGGTTTCGGGGATCAACAATAAATGACGAAAGAAAGAAAAAGTGTTTTTGAGCACCCTTTACTGGAAAATGAAAAAATAAGCTTGTAACTTATACCAATCACTTCTGTTCTTATTTGCAATAACTGTAAAAAATTTAATAAACCTAGCTTAAATATTTGTGGAGATATAGACATTTTTATAAATAAAAAAACTAATTTTTTTTGTCTTACGTTTTCTTGCTATCACTTAAAAAATATTCAATTACCTTACACAAATTTTTTAAAACAATTAAAAGACAATTAAAAAAAAAAATTATATTTGGAAAAAATTCCTCACAAATTGCGCCAGATATGATTATTTAAAGTAGTTCTTTTTTACGGCGCATGCCTGGAAAAAAATTTTAAAAATCTTTTTTGAAATGAGTCGTATTTGGCAACTCATGAAAAAGTCTGTCTAATATCTTAAAAATTTGAGGAAATTCACACAATTGTCTAAGCATTTTTTAAAAGAAAGCTCAAAATTATCAAGAGTTTTCCACAAATTTCATTTTGTACTCTTATTTATTAAAATTCACATCGGCATTGTAAAGGAACATACCATAAAAGAATGTTTTGTTTCGCCTGTTTTCTTTCCTTTTATCTTCACAGTTTGGTGTCCGGACGATTATTGCAAGGTAGTATGATTAGTTATTAAATTTTATCTCATGATATTTAAGAAAAAACCCTTATTATTTTGAGCTTTTTCAAAAAAAGTACAAAACCTTCTTAAAAAATTGCATGAAGCTCTTTAAATTTTTAGGATATTCAAGCTAGACTTTTTTTATTAGTTGCGATATACGATTCACTACAAAATTGTGAAGAAAACATTTTTTAAACTTTCCGTGCACGCACAGTCTAAGAGAATTACTTTAACTAGTCATATCTTGTGCAGTTTTTAAAGATTTTTCTTTTTTTCAAATTTTAAAAAAATAAAATTCTAATTAATTTTTATTTGCTCCAAAAACTTTGTTTCAGTTTTTTAAAAAATGTTTTTAAAGTTATAGGCAAGAAAGGTAACACGCAAAATAATATTTCTTATAAAAGTGTCCATATTTCCATAAATTTCAAAGTTAGGTTTATAAATGTAATGCAGTCTTTTCAAGTAACAGCCAAAGTAATCAGTACAAGTTACAAGCTCTATGCTTGATTTTATGGCATAAGGTGTTCAAAAAAGATTGTTTTCTTTCATTATTTATTGTCCATCCTTCGAACCTCAGAAAACTTTAAATCTTATTCCTAAGTTTGACAAATCTCATGAACTAAACAACTTAAAAGTTACAAAATAATCCTCTGAGTATTTCTTGAAAAATTTAAAGAAATATCAAAAAGTGTCTTTTTCAGTATTGTAGGGTAGTGTATACATAGATTTTATATTATAAAGATAGGTTTTTCAAAATTGAGCATAAATAGCTTTGAAGCAAATATAATCGATTTTGTAATTATCATGTACTCATTTCATGTAATTTCTTGCTTAAACGAGAAAGAGCATAGTTTTAAAAAGGAATTTATGTTTTGATTATGGTATTATACTCAATAATGAATACACGGGGTTCTCAAATTCGATTTTTCAGAGTTATTTTGACACGGTCTTCCTCGATTTTAAAAAACTAATTTTTACAGAGTAGTTAGTTATATGAATCATTAGATTTGAAAGTCTATTTCTAAAAAGCTTACATTTTGTCTTTTGATAATAATTAAAAAGACTAGAAAAATCTCATAATTTTTACATGGCCGAAAGAAAAAAAAAATTTCGATTGCATATTAATAAAAACACATGAATGTATCTATCATTAATTTTTCAAAAAATGTGACATTAACAACATATGAACACTTATTTGAAGCATGAATCAAAACTTTTGAATATTATTAACTGAAGAATATTATGTTTTACTAACAAGGAAGTATTAAGCACTCTGTAAAAAATGAACAATTGATGGATATTAAAATAATAGACAATTTAAAATAAATTTTAAAAATGTAAAAACAAATATAAAAAAAAATTTTTAAAGCTCTATTGTTTTTTTTACATTAAAATAATAAACAATTTAAAATAAATTTTAAATATGTGCGGATCGACATAAGAAAATTATCATTGTGATTTGCAATAAAAGCTATATTTTTAAAAAACATTTTTTTTTTAAAAAACTTTAATAGTGGACAATTTAAAAAAATCTTTAAATATGAGGAAATAGGTTTATAATATGTTATCATTGTGGAAGGAAATACATAATTAAAACATGTTTATTCTCTTTTTTTTATTAAATTTATAAACAATTCAACAAAATATTAAGTATGCGAAGCTAGATAAAAAAAAAAAGTTTCAGTTATCTGAATGATTTTTAGTAAATGGAAAATATTTTTAAAGCATCTTTCTACTCCTTGTTCATCTTAAATGTTAAATTTATAGACGCATCAAATTCAATGATAAATATATAAAGATAAATAATAAATAAAAAGTATTACTGAGTTCTTCAAGAAAAGAAAACATATTTTTAAAACATCTTTAATTGATATTTTTTAATAAAATCAAAAAATAAATCATTATGTGAAGATAGATAAATCGAACAATTAATGTGGTGGACAGTAAAATACAAATATTTTTAAAATATCTTTTTAATGTTCTTTCTTTCATTTTTAGACATGAAAATAATGGACACTTTTAGTTAGATGTATGATATATGGTTATAAATAAAAATAAAGCTAACAGTTTACTTTTTACTAAGGAACAAATACATTTAACACATCTCTTTATTGCTCTTTTTTTTAAAATTAAATTGGTAAATTAATAAAAGTCTTTCTATGTGAAGATAGATAAAAAAAATTAATACAAAAGAAATAATAACTTGGCACGAAAAAGTATTGCTACAAAATGTCTAAAATATGTAAAGTAGTGTCTAATAAAGAAATGGCAAAAATTATGAGAGAGAAAAAATTTCAAAAGCAACAGATATATATTTTTAAGATTTATTTCCGTGATCTTTTACTTATTAATATGTAAAAGTTTAATGAATTGGAAATTTAGCATGATAAATTACAAAAGCCCCAAAATTTGAGGTGGTCTATTTATTGCTCTGATTATATAAATTAGAGGATGATATTTGAAGTTTTTAAATATCGATGCAGAATTGGGCGTATAATAAGTTAAAAGAATAAGAATAATTACAAAAGATTCTGAACTTGAATGTTTGATTAATTACTCTATCATTAAATACTGGAATTGATACTTGAAAATTTTAATCGAATTTTTCATTTTCAGAAAAGGCAAATCTATTTTTTCCTCACATTATTTCAATAATATTTAAAAAATTACTTTCAAATTTCTGGTAAAATAATTAATACTTTCATAAACTATTGCCAAATATATATGAATAACTTTAATAAATAAGATGGAAAAGAAAAGAATAATATTTATGTAGCATATGTAAATAATATTTCTTTATGTTTGTTGTTTCCTATTTATCATAAATATTTTAATATAAAAATTAAATAATTTTTAATAAACAAAAAATTTAAATCTTTAATCTTGTATTTTCTGCTTTTTTTAGTTAAAATATAGGAAAATTTAAAAACATATTACTTGAAATGAAATTAAGTAAATTACTTGAATTGAAATTAAGTAACTACCACAAAGTATTAAAAATTAAACTTTATTTTAAAATTTTAACTTTAAAAAGTGTCAGCCTGCTAAAATCAGAAAATGAAAAAATCTTAATATCCTTATATAAAACAAAGTGGGCATATATAAATAGAAAGTATTGCGTTTATTGTAATATGGAATTATATCCATAACGTTTATTATAAAAAAAAAATTTCTAGATTTATTTGCTGATTTCTTTATTAGAATCTCTAATTTTATACGTTACTTAAATTTTATTTAAATATACTAGAGTCTTTTCTCTTAGCTTACATCCCCCATGATTGTTCTATTATCCCTTTTGCTTTTTTGAATAATTGGTTACATCAAAATTAAACATTATTCATTTGAAAGATATCAAAATATTTTATTAACAAAGCTTTAGTTTTTGACTCTAGGGGAATAAAACGTAGAATTAATAATTTTGCTCGGTTTCTATAGCAACTTCATCTGCAATTGTGTTTCTTAACTTTCTATTTACTCTCTTGTTACTATAAAAGCCAGATAGACATTTTTCGCCGAAGAGATTATTTATGAAAGATTCGAAAAAGTCATTCTTATTATTGTTTTAGAATTTTAAATATACTTATATATTCATTAATTTTACCGCAAACGTTAACTGAATACAGTTTTACATAAAATTTATCATGAAAGTAAAAAGTTAAAATAAAACTTATTTACCGTTTAATAATTGTAAAATTTTAAAGGTCTTTATCATAAAATGTTGCACAGTAAAGTAATAATATAGGATTACTTCTTAATGTATTTTCGAAAAAAACTTTTACTTTCAAACCTTAATTTATAAAATATCTATATAATCAACAAAGAGCAGGGTAAATATATTTTTGAATAAGAAAAAAATTAATAGACAAGTCTCCATTTAAAAATTTAAGCTAATTACGATTTTATGAATTTTTAACTGATAGCAACCAAAAAATTTTCGGAACAGCGTTCATTAATCATATGTTTTATTAAAAAAGTTTGGTTTTAGGCCATGTGATTAATTAATTATTATATAATTTTTCTTGCCTATAAAAATTCAGCGACAACAATACGAAACAATTTTAGACCATTTTATCTCTATGTCATGTTTTATATTATTTAGAAATATTACACTTATTTCTTTTTAAAAAAAAAAGAAGAAGTTTTGTTACAAACAATTTACTTTTCATGAATGAAAATATAAATTTAAAAAAAATTACCAATAGTGAAATTATTGAAAAAAATTAAAAATTGTTATACCTGTGATTCAGAGTCTAAATCAATTGATTTTAATCCAATCTATTGCTTCTAGTTCTCCTATAATAGCGTTTTCATTTGAAAGAAAAACTTAAAAATTATCGGAGTTTCAAAATAATATAGATTACGTAAACATACGTGAAACCGTTAATAAATACTATAAAAATTTAAATGTTTTTCAATTATTCTTTAACATAAATTTGAGATAATATTTCCACGTGCATTTTCCTACATAATGTTCATTAACACTCACAGGAAAATAAGTAAATAAACTTTTCGAATGAAAGATTCAAGAAATAAAAACTTTTATTTTTCTCCTTCCGTCGGTAGATCTTAGAAAAGTTTTTTGGCCCCTCCCCCTTAACCAATGAGGATTTGCAAAAGGCATCAAGAGTAAGACTAGGGGGAAGGTAAATTTCGGCACCCCACTGCGCATGCTCTAAAGATGTTGGTGAACCACATCAGAAAATCCCACTAAGAATTGGGAGCCAAGTACGGATACAGTTACACTGAGAAGGGGAGACGATTTATTGTACGAGTTGGGGAGTGTGCACATTTTTATTTAAGGTCAGAAGATAACATATGAACTGTAACCGAATGAATGCTGTGTGTTATAGCGCTAAATGCTGTTTGCAAGTAGACGTCGGCCCCTTAATAAAGATGTTCAAGATCTGATACGGGTGATAGAAGATAAAAATAAATAAAAAAGTTAAAAATATTCGGTCATTTAAGTCAAAAATACATAATATGCCTAGAAGTTTAAGCTAAACGCCATTATTTCAATAGAATTTCTTTTAAATGTAGTTGAATTGATTGTTAAAAATTTAAATTTTAAATAATTTAAGAAAAAAAAAATTTCTTCTTAGAAAAGATTTGTTACTTTATTTTATTACCGGCGTTACAGCTGTCCTATTTTTTACAAGGAGTAGGGGAAGGTTACTACTATCAATTGCTAGCTCCGCAACCTTGTAGTTTTAAATCCAACCCAGAAGTCAAGGGAACTCGTGGATCAAGCATTGGGCTAAACTAGCTTTCGTAAAGAACGTAAATAGAACTGAGTCACATTTGCGTTACGTGGAGAACGTAACCACGAAAATCTTCTGTGGTTTGCCCAATGGCATGAGATTTTTCAAGAAGAGCAAGCGAGTTAGCTATCAACCGTTGAGGATATTTTATGTCAGCACTATGGTTAGTGTTAGCCGGGAGCAGAATTCGAATCAACCAGCCATCGCAAGAATTCAAACTTATATCTCCTCACTGGGGGTCTCCTCTATACCCTGAGCCACTTTTAATTCAGTTTTTTAAACAAAATACTGGCCATAAAAATTTTTATATCGTTCTTTCTAAAGATGAAGGCCAGTTGTCAGAATATTTTTTTTTTTTTAATTTTAAAAAACTTAAAAACATTTTTTATATTATGCAACTAACTTTTCAACACTAATGAAAAATAATAATGAATTTTAAAAAAAAAATTTTAGGAAATCGATATAAACAGTCATGTTTTAAAATAGTAAAAATAAAAAATACTTTTAAACTATTTTGGCAGTCTTTTCAGTTTTGGTCCGGCATAGTCTGGCCGGTAGGGTGTTGGGCCCATATCCAATAGGTCGTCAGTTCGATTCACGCCGGCCAAAGATTGGTGTAGGAAATGGTGATTGGTGCAAGTTAAATCTGTCTGGTCACAAAGTCCTCCATGTTCCCACAACAAATCAATACCTTTGGGGGTACTGAAAGGAGATTGATCGTTCACTGGTTCCGGTCAAAATTACGATCTGTGGATGAATTAATTGATGTATGAATGGGTCCGTCCTACAAACGGGCTTAGATGAGTGTGTGGCTGAATTCTTATTCTTGGCCATAGATGGCGCCACTCGTAAACAAGAAACGCACCCTCTGCCTTGAATTTGCTTGGTTTCACCAAGCAAGCTTGCTGGTATTGGCAAGTAGCATTAGAAGCCCCATTATCAGTTGTAATACGGTGAAGAAAAGTAAAGTTTTTATATAATTCATTAGAAAATAATTGTTATAACAACAACATTTTTTTGGGCAAAATATCAGTAATTCGTAATTTTGGTCGATATTCAGAGCGAATGGGCGAATTCATTGGCGAATGGGATAACATTAATTAAATTTCCCGTATTGGGACAAATAAGATTTAAACTTAGGGCTACTGTAATCAGTATTGTTTTATTACGCGAAAGGGAGACTTAGCCCATCCCCAAACCATTCCCTTTTTTACGGGCTTCGGACCGGCTGTTGTAAGACCAGGCTCTCAGCACCAAAGGAACCATGCAGAAGAATTAATCTCATGAAATCATTAATAAGACCAGCTCTTTTGTATAGTTCAGAAACATTGAAACTGGCAGTAACACAAAATAAAAAGAAATTAACATTTTTTTCAAAATAAATGTTTGCGAATTATTTTGGATATTTTTTGGTCTAACACCATTTATCAATGAAATGCTATTACAGGAAGTAAAAATAAAAACCATAGATGAAGAAATAAAAAATTAGAAAATGACACCTTATCGGCCATGGATGGAATTCCTAGCGTCGCCCTGAACTGGGCACCAGATGGAAAAAGGAGGAGAGGACACCCAAAACTAAGGTGGCACAGTATAATGGAAAGAGAGAGGACACATAAGACAAAGATCCTTAAGTGTCATTGGGCATGAAAAGAGATGATAATGATGATGATTAAAAAAAACAATTATTACTTAGATTATCATTATTTTAGACAAAATATCAATCATTTTAAATTATTATGTATAATAATTTGCGAAGATTACAAAGTATTGTATAAAAATATCTCCTTTTATTAAATTCTTTTGGGGTTATTGTTAAGTAAAATTCCAAAAATATCATTTATGTAAGAAAAATACACCCATAAATATGCAGTGCTGTCACCTTTAAGAAATAAAGTAAGGCAACATTAGAAAAAACCTTTGTATGAAAAAAAAACACGTTTTTTATTAGAATAGAATATATATTGCCATTATTTTATCATAAAAAGAAATTAAATTGAATAATTTCTCTAGACTTGATTCTAAGTCCCTTGACAATCCTTCCCCTTCCTCCATCCATTAAGAAAATTTAAAAGTATAGCTTTTTTTTACATAAAACTATCAAGTATTGTTTGCCAGGCATGTATTGTTTGACAATGCAAGTAAAAATTTTAATTGCATTATATTCCCTCTAATTAAAATTGTATTAAAAGTCTACTTTAAATTGAACTTTAACCTCTTAAATATTAAAAAGGTAAAACAGCAGATAAAATATTTTACGATAAATAAATACGAGTTATATGTTAAATGCAGTGTGAAACAAGATTTCTTTTTAAAATAACCTTTTTAACTATTTATTTTTTTGATCCGTGTCTAAAATTAAATCCAAAAATTGCACACATTTCTGATCGCAAAATCAAATTTGAGTAATCAAGGTACAAAAATGCTATCATCTGACAAATCATTATTGAGAAAAGTGAGAAAGAAGACATCAATGCCTCTGTGCTAGTTAGGAGATGGAACTGAGAAGAGGATAGGAAATAAGGTCACAGTACCCAAAAAATGACCAAAATATCGATATTCTTTAATTGCTTATAATAAAACTTCAAACTATTTAAAATGCACTGAAAAAAATAATCTCTCTATCGACATTTTTAAAAACGTTATGAATGATTTTAGATTGCCCTAATACAGAAACTTGATCAGCAGGCAGACTTTAAGGTGCTTTTTCTCATAGATGATAATTTTGTGTTTTAGTCTTAAGTAAATCCCTAAGGAATTTTTTCTGTTTAAGATAAAGCTTTGAAGTAAACTTTTCTACCTTAAGTATAATGCACTTAATTAAACTGTGCATGGACTAAGGATTTTATGAGGTATTACAATTTTTACAGCATGTTATACCTAACAGGAATTTTGATCTTTTTTTTCTACTTTTTTACAAAATAATCTATAAAAAATGTTCCAACTGATATATCAACCAATGAATGCCCAAAATTGTCAAGATAAATATTGTTAGCAGTAAGAAAAAAAAATTAAACATATGTTCAAATAAAAAAGCCTTAAAGATTTAAAAATTTTTAATTTTTCCGATTTTGTTTTTTAAATTTTAAAAAAATAAACAGTTTAACTATTTTTTGAAGATAAATTATTGATTATAAGTTAAATGAGCATGTAAATCCTCCACAAAATGCATCATTATACCTGTATTTAAAAAAAAAGGTTGCAAGGGTACTGTGACCCCTTAAAGAAAGTGAGAAAGAAGACATCAATGCCTCTGTGATAGTTAGAGGGGATGGAACTAATAAGTTAATTTCAGTGCTTCTTTTTCTTTCTTGGTCAATCAAACAGGTTTTATTGTTTTTTATCGTGTCTTCCTCATTATTTATTCGTCAGCTTTCTCGTTTAAATATTCATCTTCTGAATGTACACTGAGTGTTTCGGCTTCATTCTTGACCAGGATACTGCAACTATAAATATGAATTCTGTGACAAACTATTCAATTGTGTCACAGAATTCCCTACACGTATCTAATTGATATACGTTATTGTTAGAATTCTAAAATTACATTAAACAATCAGCAGCAGTCTGTCTAACCGCAAAATGAATTTACGATTGGAAGCGTTTCTTTACCTTTCAGTCTTGAAACCGTATATAACTTATATGATAAAAAAAAAACATGAATACAAAATTATCTTTTTTTTGTAACCATTTACAGCGAATACGGTTTCAAAACCGTAAAAAGGAAATCTAATGTTGCATTGGAGTTAGGCATTTCGCTTATATGATGGACATTAGTGTTGTGTAGAGATAGAGTTAAGTTTTGCCAAATGAACCGTGGAATATGGTCTAACTAGTTTATCTGATGGTGCCATTGATCATGAGAGAGGGAAAATACTAAACTTTTTTCCCGTGAGAGATGGGAAATATTAAACATTTTTTTAATGGTGCTGCCATCTATGCTTGAATGAAAGTTATGTATTCTAAAAGACCAGAGTCACCAATTGGGAAGAGCAGGACACTAGAAATTCATCGTGAGTTGAGGGAATTTCAATTCCTTTGCTCGGACAGCTGGCCGAAAATTATCAGAATTTAGTAACTCGAACTCGTACCACTATTAAACATTATTTTATTGGGGGTAATTTTATCGAATTGAAAACACTCTGTACAATAATTGAGCATTGAAAGAAAATATAATTGAATGGTTAATATAGGGCGAAAGCAACTCTATTTCCAAAAGTGACATTTTCTTCAACGAACTTTTCTTTTGTATTGTTTACAGATTTTACAAATTTTCGAATAACACTGCAAGTGGCGTAAAATAGCCTCGAATCGACGACTAAGTGCCTTAATACTATAATTCTGGTACGACACTGCGAAAACTGTTTTGATTAATGAATTAAATACTTCAGTACTTGTTACTTTAAATACTTCATAAATATTATAATACTTAATTATAAAGTATATAATTAAGTATTATATAAATATAATACTTAATTAAAC
Source organism: Parasteatoda lunata (assembly GCA_949128135.1). Taxonomy (NCBI): domain Eukaryota; kingdom Metazoa; phylum Arthropoda; class Arachnida; order Araneae; family Theridiidae; genus Parasteatoda; species Parasteatoda lunata. The sequence goes on along the minus strand of OX421979.1, from coordinate 10,366,201 downwards.
ACTTTAGTTAAGTACTTGGCTAAAGCAAAAAAACTTTATTTAGATTAGAATGTGGTTTTCAAACCAATTTCATAATGAAGTTTTGGATCATTAAAATCTAAATATTTTTTTTACATTTATGGAATTTTAAAAATATTTCGTTTGAAATGATAATTTCTTTCCTATTTAAATAAGTTTATCCTAAAGTGTAGGATAATTAGGTATTATCATAGAATTACGTTACAAAAAATACAACTCTTTTAGTTTTAAGCTCTTAATTTTTGAAAAGAATCAAAATCTAACACGTAATATTAGCTAAGTAGAATAAGTAAAATAAATATTACAGGTAGTTTATCATTACCTTACCTTGCCAGGTAACTTAATCTTAATATAAAGAGGTACATTACCTAATTAGAAGTTAATTCCAATAAACTTTGCAGGTATTTGTTTTAGTTTTGAACTCTTAAGTTAGAAAATAGTCAAAACCAAATACGTAATAATAGCTAAGTAAAATAAATATTGCATGTACCTTGATATTACCTTACCTCAAAAGGTAACTTAACTTTAATAATACCAGGTAACTTAACCTTAATATTACCAGGTACTTTACCTAATTAAAAGGTACTTGCAATAAATATTACATCTTTTAATTAATATAATTAATATTATATTTTAATTAGGAATAAAACAATATTTTATAGGAAAGCAATATCTTAATGACTTTTATTAATTTTATGCAGATGACAGCTAAAAAACTTATAGGAGTTAGTGAAGGAAAACAATATCCTTCCATGGGATTTTCTAGCCAATAAAAACGCCTATAAAATGGTTTTACAACAATATGAGACAACTTTGTTTTTATTATATTTAGAGACGTTCTTTAAATGTTTATTTTTCTTTTTATTGAGTTAGGTTTTTTGCCCTCTCTTGAGACAACGTTCCCTTCTCAAAGACGACTCATCGAGTAGTTTGCACCAGGTGTGCACTCAATTCTGCACCAAATTGCAATACACAGAAATAGCTTATTGTCTACACGGAAAACTTCGTGTTATTTTTTTGCAAAAATTTCTCCTGAATAATTTTGAAACAAAAGCAGCCTGTTATTATTTTACGACAATACCATCAATTATAAACATAACCTCTCAGTACGATTCCATTGGTGAATCTTGCTGGCAGTGGCATTTATATTGAAACCCCCTCAAGCTAATTTGACTCTTTCTCATCGTAATACTAATCACTGCTCTGTCTTCAGAAGTGAATTGATTGCAATAGACCTGGGACTAGACGCTATTCTATCCGAAGAGGATTATGATGACCTATGGATCCTGTCCGACTGCCGTAGTTCTCTCCACCATCTTAGTAATTGGCCTCTTGTGGGTGAAAGGATCAGCACCTCTATCCTGCTTAAATTAAAGCTCATTTCACTTAATCATGATGTTCATTTGCAATGGGTACCCTTCCCATGTGAATCTCCACGGGAATGAAATGGCCGATATTCTTGCTAAGGAGGGTTGCAGGATTACAACAACTCCCTCTTCCACACTTACTTTTTTGGAGTTATACTCTCTGAAAAATTAAAAGTCTCGGAGGAGTGGAAAACATCCCCAACCCATAATTGGTACAAGGGATCAAAACCGGGTTTGTCCCTTGACCTCCCGTGTGACAGACGTACCCGGACTGTTCTATCAAGGATTGCTAGCGGTCACATCAAGTGCCTCACTTTCAATGAAGGCAGGAAAACCTTCGTCACCTGCACCAAGTGCCAAATTCATCAAGCTTCTCTTGAGCACCTCTTGAATTGTATGGGACTCTCTAAGGAGGATCTTTTTTGCAATCCACTCCTAGTCTTCGACTTCCTTTCAGTCAACGAACTCGTGGATCTTGTCTGACTCCGTCAGACAGTGAGGATAAGCAGCAACAACACGATTCCATAAATCAAAATCAAAATTCCGCGTTAATAGACAAACGTGTATTTCTTTCATGTCACCTCATTTATAATACCCCAAAACTCACCGTTTCCTCATTTCAATTCAGTCTGAGGTCATTTCAATATCTTCATTCAAGGTTTGAGCTTTCGTCTCTCAATGAAGAGACAATAGTTCGAATCTCTGTGATAGCTACATCGACCACAGTGCTCACATAAAAAGTATCCTCAGTGGTACTTGGATCATGGATTAAAATCCCTTTGCCATAGCTTTAATCATGACAAGTTTTTGTCTTTTTCTCCCTACTCAGTTGACAAGTGAACTCCTGCAACAAGTATTGGAAATTTGCCTTCCTGAAGGACTTTTGAATGGCCATAACCCACATTTGCGTTACATGCAGAAGAAAACCACCCAACCCTCCCAAGGTTGGTCCGATGAGAAGGGTATTCTTAACCATGATCTCTCTACCCCTGAGGATATTTTGCCGCCGCCCCGTGGTCAGTGCGAGCCAGGAGCAGAAATTGTATCAATCAGGAACCGATGGGATTCGAACCTTTGAGAGGCGAACATTCTATCCCCTGAGTCACCGCAGCTTCCAAGAGCCCTTGTCTGCTGTGTTGGGTTCAAAACTACGGAGTTGAGGCATTGATAGTGTCATTAACTCAAAATTGGATAGACTGTTTAACGCCAGCTGTAAAATAAAATAGAATATCTTCACTCAAAACCGTGATTTTTCAGGGAATAATATCCCTATAAGACAACTCGTTTTCCAATCCCAGTGATGACTGGTCAATTCGAATACTACTCATACTATTTAATACAATGCTAACTTATAATATTATCAGTGATAGATGGATCATGGGTTAGACTCCCCTTACTCTCCGACAAACCATAGTAATCCAGTAATTCCCTTGCTTTCTGGGTCGGAATCAGTATTACATGGTTAAGAAGTTGAACATTGTTAGCCGCAAAACCAAAAATGGGTCAGCTAGCGTCGGTTATTAAATAATATATCTCCTTTCAATAAGCGTTAAAAACAACAATGTCTTGAAAAGCAATAGAAACAATTACATCATAACGACCACTATCGCATTGGTTCGTAAAAGACGAAAATAAAAACCCACCTATTAGTGCCATGATTACTTGAACCACAATATGGATACTTTGAACCTCAAAGCGGTGTGAATTTGCTGCAACCTTAATAAGCTGTTATATTGTATCATAATAATTACAGAGTTTAAGAACTATGATAATATTGTTGAACTAAACTTCGTAGTATTAAGATTTCAAAAAAAAAATGAACGATATTATGAATTCTAAAAGTTCTAATATTTCGAGCAGTGTGGTAATGTGACGATGAAATCGTGTCCGATTTGGTCCAAACATTTATAACAACAACATTTTATACGGCATGAGAAAGTCAGATTATTTCAGATTATGTGTTTTTCTGAATATTCTATAGATGAAATCTAGTCCGATTTGGTCCAAAAGTTTATATCAACAACACTTTATACGGCATGAGAATGTCAGATTATTTCAGATTATGTGTTTTTCTGAATATTCTATAGATGAAATCTAGTCCGATTTGGTCCAAAAGTTTATATCAACAACACTTTATACGGCATGAGAAAGTCAGATTATTTCAGATTATGTGTTTTTCTGAATATTCTATAGATGAAATCTAATCCGATTTGGTCCAAAAGTTTATATCAACAACACTTTATACGGCATGAGAAAGTCAGATTATTTCAGATTATGTGTTTTTCTGAATATTCTATAGATGAAATCTAGTCCGATTTGGTTCAAAAGTTTATATCAACAACACTTTATACGGCATGAGAAAGTCAGATTATTTCAGATTATGTGTTTTTCTGAATATTCTATAGATGAAATCTAGTCCGATTTGGTCCAAAAGTTTATATCAACAACACTTTATACGGCATGAGAAAGTCAGATTATTTCAGATTATGTGTTTTTCTGAATATTCTATAGATGAAATCTAGTCCGATTTGGTCCAAAAGTTTATATCAACAACACTTTATACGGCATGAGAAAGTCAGATTATTTCAGATTATGTGTTTTTCTGAATATTCTATAGATGAAATCTAGTCCGATTTGGTCCAAAAGTTTATATCAACAACACTTTATACGGCATGAGAAAGTCAGATTATTTCAGATTATGTGTTTTTCTGAATATTCTATAGATGAAATCTAGTCCGATTTGGTCCAAAAGTTTATATCAACAACACTTTATACGGCATGAGAAAGTCAGATTATTTCAGATTATCTATTTTTCAGATTATTCTCTCTCTATATATAAAAAAAAATTTCAAGCACCACCATTATTTTAGGGGTTCATTTTTAAATTTGCGTTTAGTTTTGCTGCTCTGTAAGATTTAAAAATGTGAAATGACATAGTTGAGTAGAAAATTTATAAGAAATATAATAGGAAAAAAATTAATAATCCATTATTGAGGCAAGAGCTTTTAACTGTCACAATTATTGTAAAAAATAACATTCGGGCCGCTCTGCGGAACTCACGAATGCAATTACAGAGTTTAAATTCCAAGTAATTCAAAAAGACGAATTCTTAATAACTTTTTCACGAGCTTTTTTGAAATTCCAATTTGTTCAAAAGCTATTGCAATTTTAAGTGCTTTCTGCGCTATTGTAATTTTAAGTGCTTCAGATATTGCAATTTTTTTTATGTGCTATTTTTTTATTTAAATTCTGACTATTTATCCATTGGTAAAGAAAATTCAAGCTCTCTCTTTTCATTTTATAAACTCTCGCTAAACTTGATATCAAAATCAACAGAAAAATAAGTAAAATAAAAAATAACGGAAGGAAATTCTATTTTTCCAGATATTAATCAACAATTATATCGCAATTTTAAAAATATAGACAAATAAGGACAATGAAAACCGTTTTCTATTTGTATGGATAAATGATATAAATTTATCGTTGTACATTAATAACAAATAAAATTACTTTTTCATTTATTACTCTTTATTTTGTCATACACTCTGTATTTTGTCATTCTCTCTGTACTCATACACTCTTTATTGTAAGTTCATTTTTAAATGCAGTTGACAATTTTTAAATCCAAGTAATCGTTTATTAACATACTAACATATTAACAAATGATAAAAATAAAAAACTTTAAAATTATAAACCTCTGAACTCGAGTCCTAAGAGGAAGATGAAAAAAAATGTTTGGACGAAACCACCAAAACTCTAACCACCTTGAAGGTGAAAAATTGGAAGTTGAAAGCCAAAAATAGGAAAGCTTGGAACGATATTATTCGATAGACCAAGGCTCACAGTGGGCTGTAGTTCTGCATAAGTAAATAAATAAATAACATATTAAAAAATTATTTCTACATGAAATTGTAATGATTAATGTTTTGTAAAAAAAAAAAAAAAACATTTCTTTAAAAATTGAAATTATTGACTTTTTAGAAAGAAAGAAAAAAAAAACTGTTGGTTAATTGAGAAGAGCAACGCTTTTCCTAGAAGTGAGAAGGACTACTCCACACGGCGATGTAACGAAGTCCGATGTAACGAAGACGCAACGGGGAAATAGGAAAGTTGTCATACGTTTGCAGGGATGCCAACTTGTTCCGCCTTGTGGGCTAAATTTTCCTAGTGCTAGTAAAATACTCGTATTAATGTGTTCTTGGTTTAGAAAATTAATTCGCTTACCACTATGTATAAATAGTTCAAAAGCTCTTATAAATGCCACTTTATTATGGTTATGCCGTGATAAAACTTTCAAGGCAAAGTTTGAGTTAACTAAAATTATGAAATGTATAGTTTTGAAGTCTCTGCCATTTTATAAATTCTTTTAAAGAAAGCGGAACAGTTGACATCTCTGCGTTTGGAGTACTAAAGGCTCAGATTTCTCGTTGAGTTAACTAAAACTATGTAAGTTTTAGTTTTGAAGTTTTCACTTTATAAAATCTTTTAAAAACTGGAAAGCGTATCAGTTGGTCTCTCTGCCTCCGGACAACTAAAGGACGAGATTACCTTTTTCGTTTATGGTTACCCGTTCAGAGGTCTTCTCTCTTCCGGAGGTGTTGAACAGAATGTGTCACTTAAGAGAATTCATATTTAATGGGCTAAGCGTACTAGAAATAGAATGGAAAGAACATTTGCTAACGTAAGTAAATGCGCCCTTCTAACAACCAATCAGGATCGAGATACCACGTCACTTTTAAGTATCTCATTATTAAACAGTAACTAAATTTGTATTTGCTTCAGTTCTAAGTTTTGTCAAAAACTGTGCCCAGTCAAGCATGTAATTAAATTAAAGAATACACAAAATTTTTAAAAAAATCATTAGGATCAATTTTTGCATTATTAATAAATAATTTCTTAAACGAGAAACATTTACCATTTTTTTGTAGCCGAAAATGAAATAAAAATTTAGAAAAAGAAGTTAGTGGATGAAGAGGCAATGTTAACCGAATAAAATTATTAATCATATTTTTTGTGATTGTAACAAACATTAAATTTGTGTTAATACAATAAAACTTTTCGCAATCTTTCAATTCAATATTTTCCAATTTAGATGTATTATAATCTGCTTATCGTTAAGAATCAAAAATAATGATTGTAGCAATCATGTGGGTAGTGAGCACAGACCTCAAAAGCCCCTAGTCAATTATAGAATATATTTAAAATGTTAATGAGGTATTTTGTGCCGGGAGGAAATTTATGGGCCGATTACAATTCTGTTTAAACATTTATTACTGAAGTTTAACTATTATAAGTAATGAAAAGAATCGTTTCCTTAAATAACTAGTTTAGTATTTATAAATCTGAACTTTTAAATAAACGCTTCATGAAAAATTACATGTTGATATTTTTCACTTAAATAATTATTCATTGCATTTAAATCGAATAAAATAAGTTAAACCTGTTCAAAATACTGATTCATGGTTTTATTTATTGTTTTATTTCATTTTAAAAGATATATTTTCTCTTGCGCAATCCCATAGGTAGTTTCAGATTTGCCTTCACACCTAAAAAATCGTATTTTTGAGCTTTTAGAACGTTATTGATTTGTTTCGAAAGGAAAATGGCTGGTTTTGTGTAAAAGTTATTCTTTAAAAAAATAGGTTTTGATTTTTTTTAAGTCCTTAGAATCATCTTTTTATAAGTGATGCGAGAAGGAATAACCTATGTTTTTTAAACACTAATTTTTAAAGATATGTGTGCTACAAGATATTTTGCGTAAGGCATGCATCAGTTATCGTGAAAATGTGATTTTTATGATGTTCGATTTTCAATTTATTTACCAATAATTGTTTTTCCAGGTTGTTGATAAATTTGTCTTGGACAAATAAAACGCTAAAAATGCTTTGTAGTTTTATAAACTTTTCTTAAGCTATTTATAAACAAAGAATCGTAGTTTTGTAGAGAGAAAATTTTCATCCACTCCCGCATTATCTTTTTTTTTTAGATAAATTACTTTTCTAAATGAAATAAAACGCTGATAAATCATAGTATGTACCTTCATTATATAAATATGTTATCCGTATGTACTGGGGGTGGACAAAATAATGGAAACACTTCTATACTAGTACATGTTTTCACATTTTTGTCAATAAATAATTAAAGAATCATTTAATAACTTCAGAAGCCTATCATGTGATTTCTCATACTTCTCAGGGAAGTTTAAAGTTTAGAAGTTTTAGGGACCGACAAACGGGGAATAGTCTTTTGGAACACCCTATGCCAAAACATGAAGGAGTAAATTTGTAACTTGTACCAATTATTTTGGTTATTATATGAGATAATTGCACAATATTTGTGAACTTATCCCAGATATAGAGATTTTTATTAAAAACTAAACATTTTATCTCACGTTTTTTTGCGATAACTTTAAAAATATTCAATAAAATTATAAAAAAAACAACTTAAACTAAGTTAATAAATAAATATGGAAAATCACATGATCTAAACACCTCTGAAGTTATAAAATGATTCTATAATTATTTCTTGGGAAAAGTGAAAAAATGTATTAGCACAGAAGTCTTTCCATTATTTTGTCCAACCCGCTTTGGCAACGACAAACTGAGCTGCGACAAACTGAGCTGTAAGTTGGGAAGAAGAAAACATTAAAAGCAAATTGTTCGTATTAACTAAAATGAGTTATATTTTTGTTTTAATTATGCTTATTAATATGCATAATAATTTATAGCTTTCACTAGTATTAATCGCTAAAACATTTTCGCAATACAGAGAGAGACAATTTCATGAAACTGCAGAAGGACATAAACAAGAGAGCATGGCAAAAAAAAATAATGAAAGTACATAAATTGAAATGCTCTATAAACAAAAAACCTTCTTCAGTGTCGAAACGTCAAAAAAACGTTTAGACTTTGACATTTAGACACTGAGAAATGTTCGTGGAACTGTAACTATTGTATGTCAATTTGTGTACAGTGCGCAAAATAAAAATAAAAACGGGCTGATCTAAATAACTTTTGACCTAGAACGTGATGATCGGATCATCATGTTTTAGGACTCAATCTTAAAGATTTGAGGGGGTCACCTGAAATATGCTAATTAATTAGAGCAGACGATATTTTAAGTTCCGAAGTCAGACGCAAAAATTTCTGAATAAGCAAACCATGTTTTTTCCGGATCATTTTTTACCCTCAAATGATACGGGATAGACGTTAGCTGGGAAATAGGGTCCCAATAGTTTGGTTAGGAAAGTGGTCCAAATTTTAGACTTATTAATGTTAATTTTGCGTATTCCAAAGTATATCGAGAACTTTTTAAGCGAATTGCAAAATTTTTGCCCATAAATATAAAATTCGTTTATCCAAGGATAATTTCATGCAAAATATAACCTTTAGTAAATATATATTACTTTTTATTGTTTTATTTAATAATAGTCAACAAAAATTTGAATTTTAGAGTATATAAGTTTAACATCATTTTAAAAAGGACAATTTTAATGGCACAATACGAATCGAAATTGATGAATTTTTATCGAAATAGTTCCATCAAAATCAAATTTTGAAAAAGTCGTATGTTGAAAAGTCGTCGACCAATTTCGCTCAAATTTTGTATTTTTCATTTCATTTGCACTTTGTAAAATAATGTAAGTGTTTGTGGACCTTTTAATTCAAAATTCGTTCGAATATTATTAAATAAAATTATAAAAAGTAATAAATATTTACTTAAAGCTATATTTTTCATGAAATTATCTTTGGATAAACGAATTTTATAATTGGATGCAAAAGTTTTTCAATTTGTTTAAAGAGTTCTCGAGCCATGGTGAAATACGCAAAAAGTAATATTAACATTAAGGGGTCCATACTTTTGACCAAACTATTGGTACCATATATTTCCCAGACTGCAGATACCTTTATATTTTCAGGGTCAGAAATCAGAATTCATCGAAAAAAAGATATTCAGAAAAAGTACGTTTTTGTGTTTAATTTCCTAACTTAAAATACCGTCTACACTAATTAATTAACATATTTGAGATCACCCCCTCAAATCATTAAGATTGTGTTCTAGAACATGAAGATGCGATCATTAGATCAAAGGTTATTCAGGGGGATACGATTTTTGTTTTGAGCACAGAACTTTCATTTGAGATTTACTCACGTTGTTTTTTGTATCAGTCTACGTAGTCTCCAACCTTCTCCTTTGTTGAATATTTTGATTTTTTTTAAATTATTAAAAAAAAGATTCTAATAGTTACGAAAAAAAATCTCTTGGATAATCTCTTATTTTACTAAAATATAAAATCCCAATACGAAGTTTAATTTTTCTTCCTATGCAAAAATTTATCTATAATTGATATTGTAAATTGAAAACATTTCAATTATGAATAACTGTTTCTCTTACGTCTATACAACTGCAAATAAGAACAAATTTGAAAAACTATTGCTTGGAAGTGAAGTATGTTTGAAAGATTTTACGAACGAAAAAAAAAAAAAAAATACCGGGATCAGATGATGTATTTCATAACAATAAATTATTCAAAGGCTAAATATAATATATTTCACTTATTTTGACAACTAATACAACATGAAAAAGTATGAAAAATATGTATCAATAAAAATTCTGCGTCAAAGAGTTAATGGTTAGAAGAATTAAATATGTTAATTAATTTGTGCAGATGATATCATTTACAAAATCAGACACACTTTGGTCGTAATCTTTGGTCATTAGACCTTAAGTTTTTCAGAGTGTTCCTTTTTTTAGGGCATTGTACTCCCTCATTTGGAGTTACTTTAACGATATGATTGCATTACAGTGCTCTAAGAAAAATGGGAAACCTAAAAACTTTTGATTAATGATCGGATCTTTACGTTCAAGGATTCTATCTTAATGGCTCAAGGGGGTGACCACTAATATGCAAATTAATTAGTGTAGACGATATTTTAAGTTACGAAATCAGACACAAAAACGTACTTTTTCTGATTAAACATACCTGTTTATTGACAGACTCCGATTTTGGTCTCCCAAAATATAGGTGGTAGCCGCAATCTAGGAAATATGAACCCCATAATTTAGTCAAGAGAGAGATCCAAAGTTTGAACCCCATAATCTTAGTTTTTATTTTTTACGTATTTTGCCATAATCTCGAGAACGAATAAGTGGATTGAAACATGTACCGTGGGTGGTTCTCGTGGTCTTCCTCTCCATGTTACGCAAATACGGATTAGCTCCATCAAAAAGTCCTCCATGAAGGCAAAATTTCTCTCAATACTCGATCCAGGAGTTCACTTGTCTTTTGGATTGGGTTCAAAATTACAAGGCTACGGAGTAGAACATTAGTAGTCCTAAACCTTAATAATTGCGTTGGCTGTTCAACGCCGTTTATAAAATAAAATAAAGTATTGCCAATAAAACGTGGCAAATGCTTGAAAATATGCATGGTGTCTTTTATTGTTATTTCAAAATAAATCTTATACATGAATATAAAATGAAAAAGAAAAATGACGTGAAAAATAAATAAATTCTAAGAAATGTTTTCATTTCGTTTAAGGATCTAATTGACTTTAAATTAAAATTTCAACAACTTTTAATCTAGTCTTTGAAAAGAATTCTCATAAAATTTCTTTACATCTTAAGCAGCGTAACTTTTTATTCTCTTACCTTAAATCATTCTTTTGTCACTATTTTTATTAATCCGCAACACCGAACGAGAAAAAAATAAAGGAGCGACGGTTTTGGAGAAAAAAATACATTAAAAATACGCTCGATTTTTCAATAAACATCGCCAAAATTCATCAATTCCCTACTTTTTGAGCATCCAACGCGTGGGCGGGAACGATATCAGCCAGCAGCGCTCTTTTTGGCGCTATTAATAAAATCTCCTTCTTTCGTAAAACTAGCCAACACACCTTCTCCGTTAAAACAAATCATCCCCCAAGTTTGGATTGTGCTAACAGGTGAGCTTTTATGTATGTATAGGTTTTTTAATCACTTTCTTTTTAATTTTACATAAAATAATTAAAAATACATTTTTTTTTGTTTTATTTTAAAATTTACTCTCTAATTTTTAAGCAATATTGTTCTAAATGTTTTATATTTCTTAAATATTAAAAGTTTTAAATATTTGATAAGCAGTTTGAAAGAAATACTATACTATACTATTCCGTATTATCTAAATAGTTCCCCTGCATTTACAATACCTTTTACTGAAATAATATTTGATTAATAATAATTTCATATGCAATATACGTTTACATCAATGGTTTTACATTGTTTACAAAACGTTTTTCTGAAACAGTTTTTGAGCAGAAAAATATTCTTTTAATAACTGTTTTATTTATATAACAATATAATTTAGAACATAATTAATATTATTACAATATTTTAAAATAAAAAAATTTTGAGAGATGCAGAAATCACAAAGATATTTATTTAAGAGCTAGGGATATGTCCCCTATTCGCTTAGCTCCCTAATTCCCAGAATTAATCCAAAAATATTTTGTTGTATAAACACAGATTTAACTCCCGATTCTATTCGGATAAAATTGAAACCTAATCATTTTGCTTGGGTGCCAAAACAACTTCATCTACAATTTTATTTTTTAAATTCTTATTAAAATTTTGGTTACTTAAAAAATTCCGTCCAAGAAATTACTTAGTAATAGTGCGAAAAGTTAATTCTTAATTATGTTTTATTATGTTGTATTCATTATTTTGAGTTCATTTGTTGAGGGGGGGACAGTTTTACTCAAAACTTTTTTTAAAAAATTAAGCATTACTTATTTACTTTTTAATATTATAAAATAGTTAATAAGTTAGTTTCCTTTTTAAATATGTTTATAATAAAATGTTGCTTAAACAGGCAGTAATTTAGGATTACTTTATAATATAGGAACACAATTTTTAGTTTTGTATCCGTAATTATGAATAATAATCAAAAGCAAAAACGTAATAATGGCCGATAAGGAAGGGTAAATAAATCTTACAGATAAATGCCATTAAATAAGAGATAAATAAGTGTCTTAATAGAAAAAAATACCTTTATAAAATTTATTTATTTTAGCTGATGACAATCAAAGAAATCTGAACCTTCTTTGCTAATTGATTTGATTTATTAGTGATTTTGTGGTCAATGAAAATGCTCTGATAACAATACGAAACGGTGTTCGGACATTAAAGTTTTTTAAAATTTAGTGATATCAGTTTATTGATAAATTCTTAGAGAAAATCGATAAACATATATCACTTTTACGATGCAAATGATATCTAGTTACAAAATTGTGAAAAAAATGTTTATCAAATTTACTAGCTTAAAGAATGTTTTTTATTTTTCTGAATTGAAAATTTAAACATAAATATACTGAAAAACTTCAAATAGAAAGAAATCTAATTTGTTTTTTCACAGACATAGAATGATTTAATATAATCTATTTTTTTTAAATGTAATAAATTTGAAATGTTATAATAACAGAGAATAATATTAAAAAGGGTAGGAAAACATATACAGTTAATTGACGTTAAATAAGCTAAGAAGCTATGCCACAAGCAATTGTTTTAATACTACATTAATGAAATACCATTGTAACAATTGCATTGATGACAATTAAGAAAATTTGGATAGCATGCATTTTTTCTAAACGATTTTAAAACGTTAGATTTTTATGAAATACACTGTCAGAATTTTCCTTCTAAAATTACGGTAACACTGGCGACAGCATTCAGTCCATCCACGTAACCGTAAGTTTACAATTGGAAATTATTTACCTTTACAGTTTTGAAGCCGTTTCTATTTGGTATGGTTAAAAAAATCTGTAAAACCGAATTATATTACGATTATTTTATGACAATTTACCAAACCGTAAAAAGGAAATTTAACTGAACATTAGAGTTAGATTTTTCGTTTGGTAATTGACATTAGAGTTAGGTTGGGGTTGAGATGTGTTTTGTCAAACGAAACGTGGAATTGGACTTGATTGGTTAATCTACTAGTGCCATCTTCCTTGAGAGATGGAAAATTCTTGATTTTTCTGTATTAAGAAGCTCTGTGGTGCTGAAATCTGAGTGTGAAGGAGAGTTTCGTATTCTAAAAGCCCAGCGTCACCAATTAGGGAGTTCAGGATACTAGGAGCTCTTCAGTTTGAAGGAATAGAAAAATATTGTGGTTTCAAAGCTGGGATTCGAAGCCCCATTCAGGCGTCTTGAGATTGGCAGCTTAGCACTTTTAGCTTTGGTATGTACCCAGCTACAAGAAACAAAGTAGTGCCTAGTTGGTGCCTTCATAAGGTGGTCGTAGTTGGTACCGATAAAATTTTGGTTGTTTAACCATATTATGCGAAAACTGTCAATAAACGATTTTTCTAACAGTTAACAGTTCGAATACCATCCTTTTTATGAGTTTTTGACAGTTTTGGTTGAACATGGTAAAATAACAATTACATGAATTGCTATTTAACCATTTATTTCGAGTAAATTCTAACACCATACACAGACATCGATACTGATAAATTTTAAATAGAAAATAAAGCACCTCGATATTCTAATAAGTATAATATTTCACTTTTAAATTGTGTAAATTGTGAAAATTGCTTATTAAATTTTACGAGCTTTAAAGACTATAATTATTCATTTTAGTTTGTTGAATGAAAATATGAACATTAATGCATTTAGAAACTTCAAACAGATACTAAACAAATTTGATTTTTAAATGACATAAATTGATTTAATATGCTATAAATGTTTTTGAAATATTCATAATTGAAACAAGTGTTGATAATGATCATATCATATCAACAGTAAATTATTATGTAGTAATTTAAAAAATAAAATGAGTGAATGTATTGTTGTAATATGTATATATATTATTGTTTATAACTAGTTGAAAATTATCATTCGATAAATTTTAAAAATGATATTACTAATAAATATCGATATGCTTGCAAGCATAAAGCAGACGAGAGATCTACGGGAGGAGCAGTATACCATACCTATTTTAGGAATGCGCATTTATCAAATGTTAAATACTTTTAAAACTTTTAAAAGTGAAAAATAGTTTAGGGTCTTTTTAGTACGCGAATGAATAAATTTGATAAATAGATAATTTTAAAAATTCTTGTTCGGAGAAGGACTTTTTAGTGAAATTCTTTTAATTCCAACTCTCAACCACACGAACACGAAAAAAAAAAAAAAATTATATATATATATATATATATATATATATATATATATATATATATATATATATATATATATATATATATATATATATATATGAAAAACGCATTTATTACACGGGGTCAAATTTCGACAAAACTTTTTTTACATTTGTTAATAATTAATTAATTAATTTTGAAGTGGAAAGAGATTTTTTTTTAATTCTTTTTTGGTGTGAGATATACTACTAGTCACTTATATTTAATTTGTATTGTTCATAACTTTGTAATCTAAAAATAATTAATCAAAAGCACATTTACAACCAATGCTTTAGTTGAAGAGAAATCCGCAGGAAAATAAAACGAAGCACCCTGAATAATTTTTGATGCAACAAAAGCAATGGAATAAAAAAAATTTATAATTCCATGCTTTAATGGTTAGAAACCCAATTTAAAAAATAATGTTTATTTAAAGAAAGTACGATCCGTGTTTTTGATATCGTCTGCACTAATTAATTAGAATATTTGAAGTTAGACCCTAGAACCATTGGAATTGTGCGCAAAAGTCCGATAGTTATTTAGGTTGCTCTTTTTTTCTGTTCTTGTTAATGAATGATTAATTAATTTTGGAACACCCTAAATGATTGTTAATTTAACAAAATCGATGAAATAAACTAATTTTATAATTTTATGCAAAAAACCTCCCATACTTTGAAGGCTAAAAATTGATTTATTTTTTAAAAAAAAAAAAAAAAAAAAACACGTTTATTTTAAAAAAATACATTGTAAGTTTGATGCCGTAGCTTAAAATATCGTCTGCACTAATTAATTAAAATATTTAAGTTAGGCCCTAGAACCATTAAGATTTTACGTAAAAATCCGAGTATTAGATTAAAAGTTATTTAGGATCATCTCTGTTCCTGTCTGGTCCTCAGTTTTTTTTTCGCACGATACGTTACTGTCATTACTTAGAATATTTATTGTATTACTTAGAAAGCTCCTAAAAGTTAAATAAGAGCTCCGTTTAACATTTTTCCCATCTAAGTTTAAAATAAAACTGATTCCCCATTGCTCAAACAAATCATTTGTATTGCAAATCCAGTTCCAGTGAAAAGCATGATACCACTCAATAATCACTTGAAAAAATGATATTTTTACAAAATACTGCTAACGGAGAAACAATTGAAAGATTTCCATTGCTTTAAGAAACATACAAAAAAAATTTTAATTTTAAAAAAATTTATTTGCGAAATGGAAGGAATATTCCTATCTACTTTGGGAAAACCCTGCAAACAAACTTTGTAAATATCATAAAAGTTTTAGGAAAAGGCGGGATTCGAACTTCCGGTCTCACGAACACGAGTCTGACGCCCTACCAACCTAAATACCGTTATTACTTTCATTCCTTTACAGCTGATGCGAGAAGAAAATAATTATAAAAAAGTTTCCGTAGTACTCGTATGGGACAAGAAAAAAAAGAAAGAAAAACCAAAGAATTTTGGTAATAAAACCAAATTATACGTTATTTAATTTAAACCATTTATTTTGAAATTTTTCTTTCGCATGGTAACCATTTAACTGAAATTAAGGTTTTACGAAACCATACTTCTTATTACCTCACATTTGATTGGAAATAAAAAACTGTAAAATATATTTTACCGAATAAATGATTTTTATGTCACGCTCTGAGATAGCATGATAAAATTACCATATTTTACCACATTTTTTCACATATTATAAAATCTACATTTTATTACTAATTTTATCAAAATCATTACCAAAGCGGCTTCTACAAAAATACCGAGCTTTTTGATGATCCATTGAGCCAGAAGCACGGAATATTTTGCCAGAATCTGCTAGTTTTGACCCTATTTTTTTCTCAGTTAATTTAAAACTTATATTGGGATATCAAATTTATGATTTTTATACACTTAAAGCAGTCTAAAAGAATAAAATTAAAAAATTCTCATTTCATAACGTTGCAAGTCTTCAGTAGGTATTGGCTTATTGCTATTTGTTCGTTAACCATGGTTTAGCTAAAAGTATGTTTGTCAACCACTGTCTAACTAAAGGTCTTTCGCGGAAGCCATTGCTCTAGTTATAATTATATTCATATCTTTTGGTACATCATCTAACTATCTATTTTTCCACTGACGCTTGAGTTATTAGTTTCCAAGTAAGAAATTTTCTCGAACCCTACAGTTTTTTTTTTTTTTTTTTTTTTTTTTTTCGATTACTTTCATCTCCATTGAATAAATCGAATGATGATTAACCCTTAAATTCAAGAATTTTTATTTTTAATAATCGAAACCTGATGAAAAATAAATATAGTTAATAGAAAAAATTAAAATAAAATAAAAATAATTAATTTTCAAAAAAAAAAACATGTTCATTTATTTCTGCATCTACCTAAAACAATCACCCCTTGAGTTTTACAAATCTATAGCGCTCAGTAATAATTTATTATATTTTATTTTATAACCAGCGTTGAATAGCCAAGTTGATTCTGAGCTTAAACCATATATGGCAGTACTTTTACTTTCGTTGCTTGTACCGCCGGTACAAGTAAAAAGTACGTACTTTTACTTGTACTTCGTTACTTTTTAAATTTAGTACTTTTACTTGTACTTTCGTTACTTTTTTAGGGAAAAAGTACAAGTATTTGTAACGGAAATGTCGAATGAAATCGTTACTTTTTTCTAAAACTCGGTAAGCTTTCTAAATAAATTTTAAAAAAATGCTTATGTTTTTTTAATTTATAAAATTAATGTGCAGTATATATGCATTCACAGCTAACTTCGTGTTTAAATACCTTGACCTTTTAAAATTGTTATTCCTGAAAGGGAAAAGACGGCTCTTTTGATCTTTTTTTGACTGCAACTATCATTGTGAGTGTTCTTCATTTTCATCTTCATCAAAAATCATTTTTGTCTTAATACATTTAGTAGTAAATACATTTTTACCTAGTACATTTTTTACTAATATTATGTTTATGCCCGACCTTGTCAAACAACGCCCAGTCAAATCTCTAAGAACTTCAGAACTACTTGTGCTATTGAAAACTATTATAATTACTATTTTAACTCTTGAAAACTCGAAGGTATTAATTTAGCCACTGATACTACAATTCATTTACAAATTTTAATTATTCCGTTAGGCAGAAATGTTTGGAAAATGATTTTCTCGCATGACTTCAGCATTAGCCATTGTTACAAATAAAACTGTTGACTGTTCTGTTTCAACTTATACTGCACATTCAATTATTTTTTACTAGCTCAAAGATCACAAAGCTATCTGAAACCCCGTGTTTGCTTTGTTTATGTTTGTGCTTTTAAAACGTGTTTCTATAGAGCAAAAAGAATTTTAAATCAATGGTAATTTAAATAAATAAAAATTATAAACTAAAAATTAAAATCAATAGATAAAATTTCTTTTTCGTGCAAATCCATAAAAAGTTTGATATTAAAATTATATTTGATTTCAAAATTATATTATACGATTATATTATAAAATTATATTATAATATTCTTCCGAATTTAAAAATAAATTAATGTCTATAACTTTAAAAATTAAAAATAATTAAATAAATAACAACATTTTTGCAAAAACATTAAAGAACATAAGAATATTATTCAATAAAATTTTAGGTTACTTCGAATTTTCGATTTCTTAGAAATGTACTTTTAAATCGGTACTTTTTTTGTTTAGTACTTGTACTTTTTACTCGTTACTTTTTAAAATAAGAACTTTTTACTTTTTACTCGTTACTTTTTTTAAAAATACTTGTACTTTTACTCGTTACTTTTTAAAAGTAACGTTGCCATATGTGGTTTAAACTATATTTAATTCCTTACTCGTGAACTTTTGAACCTATACCTAGAGACAAGGAAGCTCTTGGATCAAGTATTAGGACACACTAGCCTTCATTGAGGGCTTTTTTATGAAACTAAACCGCATTTGGGTTATATAGAGAGGAAAACCTCCCATGGTTAGTCCGACGGGAAAGAGATTCTAACCCATGATCCGTCTACCGCTGAGGATGCTTTACGTCAGCACTGTGTTTGCTGCAAGACGTAAGTAGATGTCGTATCAACCAAACACCGCTAGGATTCGAACCTGGGACATCTCATTGGGAGGCGAACGGTATATCCCCTGAACCACCAAGGCTCAGCATGCAATAATATTTTATTTTATTTTACTTTATAATCTTCGTTGAACAACCGACCCAATTTTGAATTTACGACTATCACTGTTCAACTCCGTAGCCTTGTCATTTTAAACCCAATCCAGAAGACAAGGAAACTCCTGGGTCAAGTATTGGAAGAAATTTTCCCTTCGTGTAGGACTTTTTGATGTAACTACCAGCATTTGCATTACATGGAGAGGAAAGCCCCATTTGCCTAACGGCAGGGAGACTTTAACCCGTGATCCGTCTACCAATGAGAATATACTTACGTCAGCACTGTAATCGATGCGAACCAGGTGCAAAATTTCCATCTTTCAGCCATCACTGGGATTCAAACCCGGGTTTTCTGATAGGAGGGCGAGTACTCTATTCTCTGAGCCGATGTACCGTATGAAGCAGGCTGCTAGTGATAAAATTTAAGCGAAATGATTAAGAAAAAATAATTTGTGAATTTTTTGGCGACAAGTTGACCCTTAAGCCTTTTATAAAGGGACACTAGGCATTAATGGCTTAAGTCATTTTTGTTACAGGTAAGTAACATATAAAAGCAGAAATTGCAAACTCTGTAAATATTAAATGTTTTTTTTAAATCCTTCAAGGCATTAAAATGTATTATTATCATACCTATTATTATTCAGAAGCTAAAACCTATTCGATATATTTAGCAGGAAATAAGCGAAAATAAGCTGGCACGAATGACATCCATTACATGTTAATAACTCGGTTGGCGTGCTGGCGACAATTAGTAGCTACAAAAATGAACGACAGTTCTTTTTAAGAAGTTTTAAATGATTATATTCGTAAATTTCTTTGACATTTCTTGAGTATTTCGTTGCTTATATACGTGAGAAAATGCCATTTTATGCGTAATACGATACTATTTGCACAATTGTAAACTGTCATCATTCCAAATTAAGAGTATTGTTAGCCAAACGACTTCGTAACAGGATAAATCGTTTTAATTAACTGATTCTAAAAATATCGCTTGGCAAGTTTTGTTCTAAAATAAGAATTTTTCAAAGTATATTTAAATATGCTTTGAAATTTTACATTCACTTCAACTAGACTCGATTATTAAATGATACTTTTTTTGATAGATTTTTTTTTCTTTAATTTCAAGATAAATAAAATCTCGACTTATTATAAAAATATATTATCGTCTTGGCGTTTTATGCATTCTCATTGGACAGAAAAATCACATAATATGGGATTGATTTTGATAAAATTAACGATAAAATTTCTATATATGGTAAAATTTGGGGATTTTATCATGGCACCTTAGAGCATGGCATAAAAACCATTTATTCGGTTAAATTTACTTTTCAATTTTGTATTTTTTTTTTTTTTTTTTTTTTCTAAATGTATAGTAACAAAAACTGTAATTTTGAAATTCAGAATTTTCGGAAAACCGTTCATATAAGAACGGAAAAATCACCAAATAAATGGCTTAAATACCGTACATTTTTATTTTGATGACCAGAATTTTACCAGATATATGAATACCATGCAGTACGGTAATTTTACCAGATTTTTTCTGCTTGAAATTTTGGGGAGCTGTAAAAAAAAAAACCTATCACCTTCATTAGTAAATTGAATACTTCTTTCCAGGAACCCGGGGGGGCAGAAGGAGCTTTAGCCCCCTCAAATTTTATAAATGAAGGGCCCTTTCAAAGATTACGATTTTTCAATTAATGTTTGTGCAATTAAAGTTTCAATTAAAAATATAGATGATTATTTTATGTCTAAATTCCACCCAAAAAATTTCTATTTCAAGTGAACTTTCCATGGTGAAAACTTCTACGAAATCATCCCGTATTTCATTCCTTCGTACAGGAAATAAACGCACCCACTGCTGATCTATGGGAAAATTCTTGGTTTCAAATATCACAGTGAACAGAATAAAAAATAAATAAGGAAAACAGTGAAACAGTTTAAAAAATGGCCATTAAATAAGAAATAAATAACTTAAAGGTAAACGATTTCTTTTATTAAATTTAATTTAAAAAAGAATTATTATTTTATTAAATTTTTATTATTTTATTTTATTATTTTATTTTATATTTTATTAAATTATTTTAAATTTAAAGCAACTTGAATCATAAATTTGAAATTGCAGGGGTATATATTTATAAATAAAACATACAAATTACATACAAATTTTAGATTTCCCCCCTCCCCCGTAAACGAGTAATGCTTCTATTTCTTTTGCCCTAATTTAAAACAAGTTGAGTTGTGTAATTAAATAAACTTTTTCAGACTGACTACATGGCCCAGAGCGCAAGAGCAAGATTTCTAAATCAAAGAGTAACATTTAGTCTATCCTTGGCAGTTGTATTTGTATCTTCAGTTAGTTGTAAGTATAAACATTCACTGAATTTCTTACTACTGTTTGTCGAAAACCGTTTGACTCCCTCAGTACCTGTCATTCCATTCCAACACTTGTTTACCGTGCTTCTACAATTTATCCTCCTCAATTAAAAGCTCCTTTATCTTAAAGCTGTAAAAGCCGGTTTTTCCTTTTGATCTTATTCATTAAATTTATAGAATATTCTCGCAATCCACCAAAGTCTCTAATTTGAACTTTCAACTAATTGATTGTTTTTACTTATCCAAAAATCAGAATCTAAATTGCAAAGATTTTAAATAAATTTCAGTTTAATTTAGTTTCATCCCTCAAAAATAAACTAAATTTCACCAACCTTAAAGACACTATTACTGAGATTATAATTGAATTTATCAAATTTCATGTCGATGAGGTCTTACGTTAATTAGACAAACCAAAAGTATCCTCAAAGACACATAAAATATGTAAAAAAATCAGGACGTTTATTCGTCGTCCAGCGGTCTACGTATTTAGAATTCTAATCACAGGTTTGAGTTTTCTTCTGCTAAAATCATTCAACGCTGCTCATTATCTACAGAACTTGATTTTGAGATATCATTCCAAATTTCGAAAAATTTTAACTATTTAGTTAATGATATTTCTAGTATGCCACCTCTATCTAATATTTGGAAATCTATCCTAATTTTATATTTTGCATCCTGCGATTCCCGCTAAACAACGTCACACCTGCTTCTCATCTTTCTTTTTTTTTTTTTTCCTTTTATTTCCTTGCTCAAGCTTGTTCGTCTTTAATCATTGGTTTAACTACATTACACGTGTTTCTCTTTACTTCCCTAATATCATTTGTTGTTTAGACACTGAAGAAGATTTTTGTTTATAGAACTGATACTTTAGGGTTTATTGATTTCTGTGCTTTCATTTGTGCTTTGCTTTAGTTCACATAATACAAGGAATCCTCCTTCAGCTAAACATAAATTCATGTCTTCCTTAAAATGCTCATCAGTAAAAATAAACAGAAGAAAGAATTTTATCATCGTGGGGAACGATTTTATGCATTATTAATTTAAATAACTAGTGTTATATAACAAGTGGTACAAACAATATAGGACCAATCCCGTCAAAATTATTAATTTTTACCACTTGTTCATTTTTTTTTTGGTTAGGTTATTTTTTTACAAAATTAATAGTGAAAAACTAGCGGCTGTAAAGCGAACAGTGCCTTACATCGAAGTACAAAAATGTACAGTACGCCGAAAAAAACCGTCCACCCTGAATAACTTTTGGTCTAATAAACGGATCCTCACGTTCTAGGACTCAATACTATAGGTTGAAGAGGATAACCTTAGATATGCTAATAAGTACAGACCAAATCAGAAACAAAAACATACCTTCTTTAAATAAACATACCTTTTTCATCCGACGGATTCGGATTTGTGACTCCCAATTTGGTTAGGAGAGCGATCCGAACTTAGGATCCCTTAATGTTAATTTTATTTTTTGCATATTTCGCTATATGTCGAGAACTTTTTAAGCGAATTAAAAATCTTGTAAGTACGATCATAAAATTCGCTTATCCAAAGATAATTCCATGCAAAAAAATAAAATTTTGTAAATATTTATTATTTTCTATTATTTTATTTAATAATAGTCGAAAATATTTTGAATAGTAAGGTATGCCATTTTTTATACCATTTTAAAGCATGTACATTTACACGGCAAAATGCAAAATTTGATAGGAATCGGTCGAATTGTTCCTGAGATATCAATTTTAAAGAAGTCGTAACTTTGGATTGCTCTCCTAACCAAAATATGGGAACCATATTTCCCAGATTGCTGCTACTCCCTATAGTTTGGGGGTGTCAAAACTCCGAATATATTGAAAAAAAAAGTATGTTTATTCTGAGAAAGCTTGTTTTGTGTATTATTTCGTCTCTTTAAATGCCATCTGCACTAATTAATTGTCAGATATAACCATTAAGATTGAGTCCTAAAACGGGAAGTTCCAATCATTATATCAAAAGTTATTCAAAATTCTCCGTTTTTATTTAAGCTAATTGTACATTTATTATCCGCTCTAATTAATCCATTAGTTATAATATAAAATAACTACGATCTATGAAATAACTTCGCCAGCATTGTGATCGATGCAAACCGAGCGCAGCATTCGTACGCTGGGATTCGAACCTGGAGTACCTGATTGGGAAGCGAGCTCTCTGTCCCCCGAGTTACTGTGGCTCGAGTGCTTCATCATGAAAAAAAAAATCTCTTCTCACTTATAGAAATTTAAGTGTTAAAAGGTTTACAACTACAGTGGTGCCACCCGTATGAAAATGTCTCGCAACTTTAATTACCAAAAAATTTTATCTAAAAAGTTATTAATCAAGCACAGTATTAATTTGTCAATAAATTAGAATCGTAGTTTTGTTTATACGATATTCAAAACGCAAGAAGCGTGAAGGATTTACCAAAGGTGAGATCTCTTTCTAATACTATCAAAGATTATTTTAAAGAGAAAAGCATTCCTCTTGAGAATATTATATCTGTTGCCATCTGATGCAATGGTGGGTCGACCTCACCCTTTTGAAAAGGGTGGTACCAGCATATTTTAGCTGTTCATCGCGTTATTCACAGACAGCATTTAGTTGAAAAAATCTCAACAATCGTTTGCATCAATCATTGCAATATGTTCATCTCTGCTGTGAATAAAATTCGCAGTAATATTTGCAACGATTGTTTATTCAGAGCAGCTGTGTAAGAAAAACGATGAAGAATTCAATCGCTTGCTACTACACACCGAGATTCGCTGGCTTTCCAAAGGCGAATGTCTCAATAGGATTTGGAATCTTTTCAACTCAGTGCCTGAGTTCCTCGAAGACAAAGGTGTACCTCTGAGAGACAGATTGCTGGAATTTAAGATAGACGTTGCATACATGACGGATTTATTTGCAAACTTTAATTAGGTAGATTTACAGCTACGAGCTCAATTTGATCACTACAAAATCAGTTATTTCTGTCTCTTCAAAAAAAAAAAAAAACTCTTTTTGTGGAAAGAGAGCTTTGGTCGGAATGAGTTCAGCCAATTTTCAATCTTATCTAATCTTAAAAAGAATTGTGAAATTTCCTTTGAGGATACACAAGAATAATATTGCCAACACCTTGACTCTTTGCACATGGACTTTTCTGACTATTTTAAAGATGTTTTGTCCCTGGAAATCGATCAATGGGTTGTGAACCCTTTTGTGACTTTTGAAACAGCAGAGGTTCAGATTCAGGAGGAATGGGTCGAACTTTCAACCAATGAAACTTTGAAATAGTGATCGTCTCACAGAATTTTGGCATCAAAGTAACATCTGTCGCCTCTACCCTGGACTGTGGATTATCGTCAAACAAATTTTAATAACCTTCCTTTCCTCCTACCTTGTCGAACGAAAATTCAGGGCCGTGACGTATCTAGTCAGGAAAAAAAAGAAATCGACCCGAAATCGTGCAACTAGGGGACTTTTGGTCTAGGGGAATATTCAACCGAACGTTAAAAAACTGGCTCTAAACCATCAAGCACAACCATCCCACTGACATATTTACTTGATTGTTTCGTTGATACTACTTTTTAGAACTAAAAAATTATTTTTAGATGCTTTTTAATCAGCTAATTAAGATACTTTTTTATGCATAGGTTTCTATGTATTTTTTTTCCGTATTTATTGCAATATTTATTTTGATAATAAGAAATATACTGCGATTACCTGCCTTAAAAATGCTGCTACTTATAATTCAGCCCTCCGTCCTCATGCTCTAAATAACTGGATTTTCACAAAGGGGGGCGTTGAAATTTTTTCTGCTCCTGAGGGGGGCGGCGGCAACATTAAAAAGTTTGAGAATCTATACTTTAGGATATATACTCTCGGAGCGTGGCCCTTTCGCCGGTCCTAAACTGGTTAAACACCTCTTGTATATATTAATTATGATAGCATAATATCTAAATTGAGTAAAAGTATAAAGGCGTGTGTAAAAATAAAATTGAATGAATTTTTGCTACCAGAAATATTCTGATAAATGGGGTTCTGCTGCATTTATTGGCAACATATTACTGCAAAATTGTGGTGTGGGCAACTATCCACACTATAGCAAACTTATTTATTTATATCGATGCATAAAAGCTTGCACTCATTTTTAAATGCATTGTTGCGCGTTGTTCCGCAATCGCCTGCCTTAATGCGTAATAAGTCGTCATTCGGAGAAAAGTCCAACAAATGTCGGTGAAAGTCGACATTCTCTCGATGTTGGTCATACACGGTAAAAGAAACACTACTTCTTCAATGTTGATACTTGTGAAGAACTTCCTTTTCGTTAAAGCAATTGTTTTATTTTATTTTATAACCGTTGTTGAGCAGTCGACCCAATTTTTTGGGTTTACGACTACTAATGTTCAACTCCATGGCCTTGTAATTTTGAACTCAATCCAGAAGACAAGGGAACCCTTGAATCAAGTATTGGGAAAAATTTGCCTTCGTGGAGGACTTTTTGAGGGAACTAACCAGCATTTGCGTCACATGGAGAGGAAAACCACGAGACCCTCCCACGGTTAGCCTGACGTCAAGGGGACTCTAACCCATGATCCAAGTACCATTGTGGATATTTCACGTCAGCACTGTGGCTGGTGTAAGCTGGGTTCGGAATTCTTATCTACCAGTCATTGCTGGGATTCGAACCCGATTGCTGGGAAGGCGAACGCTCTATCCCCTGAGCCATGGGGGCTCTAAAACTTAAGTTACGTCACATGAAATATGCAAATATTAGTAAAAAAATTGATGTTGAGTTTGCCAAATAAAAAATGAATGACATCAAAGATGTTGCTATGCAAACTGTCTTTAGGCAATTGCGAAACTCAAAATATATCTTCCTCGGGCATACTATAAAGAACTCTTTTAATTGCGCTTGATATAAAATTTATTACACCGAACAAAATACCTTTCAGAGATCAAAACAAAATATTATATCATTTTACATTTAGATCATTTTTCTTCTTCTCCTTTTTATATCTTTTTCCGTATCTTCTATTTTTTAACTTATGAGTATTTCTTAGCTTATTCTACACTTTTAACTTAATATGATTCGAAACTGAGATTAAAAATTAATTAAGTAGTTTTCTAAATGTTTTTTTGTACTCTTTTTTTCCAGCTTATTCCTTAGAAGTAAACGAAATTCTAGATGCCCAAAGGAATATACAGGTAATAAAAATCATCTAAATTTAATATTTTTCTAAAGAAATGATTATTAATCTGCCAACTAAAGTTTTGCGAAAAGCAGCACATTGTAATTAATATATAGTTTCTTTGATTTTACAAAAAATGCAGTGCATTTTCGAACATTTTAACGAACAGTTGATGAAAAAAAAACATTTTCGCATTCAGCCTAATCTATTATAGAAATTAAATTAATTAAGTCAGAATTAAGGAACAGTGTATTAATGGAGCTTCAAATAAATTATAAATCTTTTCATATTTTTATTGCAAACCTAATTGACTAATTATTTGACACCAGTCATCTTATTTTGAAAAAAATATATATTTTAATTTCTCTTAATTTATATTTTTTAATTAAGTAATAAACTGATTATATTTCACAGAAGCTATTAAGCATACAAACTTAAATAGTTTTTAAAATATATATGTATATATATATATATATATATATATATATATATATATATATATATATATATATATATATATATATATATATATATATATATATATATAGTTAGTTAACGTGACTGCAATTTCATGATTTAAAAAAAATCAAATTAAATATTCAATAGGGAAAAAGCATCCTATGTTATGTTGCCTAATATTATTTATAATATCCAAAAGATTATTTTGAGTAGTTAGAGTGATGAAGTAGAAAAAATATGAATTAAAACATTCATCAAGCTAAGTTGTTATCAATGATAGAAACTTAATAATGTTCAAAGAAATATTTAAAAAAAACAGCAACCCTTCTGGTATATAAACCAACCATTTTAATTCGCATGAATGATATCTAATAATTATGCATATTAAATGTATATATTACGTAAAACGCAACGTATATTATTTATGGCTGAACATTTGATTTTTTTAAAGAAATGTATACAATTTATTTTATTAATTTAATATATTTTACAATTAAAATTAATTATTCCATAAAAGAAAGTTGATTTTCTATCTAATAAAACAATACTATTTGAAAGGGAAATGTAATATAACCTTAATCCATTGTATAAAAAAGAAATTTTTAATCAAAAGTTAATTAATTTTTTTTCTTCTGAAATAAAATAGTTTTACAGTTATAGCTTAAAATTTATAAAAAAACTGATTTAATATATTACCTTAATTTTTCCAAAATTATTCAATTATGAATTTACAGTAATAGCAAAGAGTTAGAAAAGTTATTTGAACACATTTCTTTAAATTTGTCATAAATTAAATTATTACCTTTTAATGATAATGAATAGCCCAGAATTTAAAAATGTAATTTTAAAAGAAATTTTCTTTAATTTTAACAATTTAAACCGAATTATAACTTATTTTTTATTGAATAATGAGTAGCTCAGAATTTAAAAACGTAATTTCAGAAAATTTCTTTAATTTTGAAAATTAAAACCAAATTATAACTTATTTTTATTACTATTTTTATTGCTTTAAAAATTTAGTTTTAACATATTTCTTTAATTTTGTCTATGGAAACCTTTAATATATTTATACTCTAGAATGAATTTACAGGAATAGCATAGACTTCAAAAAATAATTTTAACAAAAAAACTGAATTATAACTCTTATTTTAAACAGAAAAAAAACTTACTCAGTTTTCAATCCACATTTCTTTGACTTTTCTTCCTAAAACTGTCCCCGTGAACATTGCATATGATAGAAAAATAAAAAGAAATTTTGCTCCATCATTAAATAAATAGACAAGAAAGAGTGGATGAATAAAATCAGTTTCCGCTGTTTATTTTACTTTTTTTTTTTGCGTCCTTAGAAAATTATTTTTATTTAATAATTCAAACTAAATGATTTAGTTTGGTGTTGATAGATGAGTGTTAAAATATTTATTAACTAAAAAAAAAACCTCTATCAACCTCTATCAGAGTTTTTTTTTTTTAATTAAAAAAAAATTTTATTTTTGAGAAATGGCAGCACACGAATTTCGACTTATCTAGCACAATCTGACCATTGCGTCAGATTTTTCTAGGAAATGTTAATCCAAGACAAATTGAAGCATCGATTTCAATATTTTTTCGGCAAAGAAACCCTAAATAATCAATTTTCTTCCGGCGGAACCTCGATTTCATAAATAATGTTAATTAAGGTAACTGTGAACGTTATAACCTGAATAAAAAACCATTTTTATATATTTTATTAGAGGAATGAAGATTTTTCACCATTTTATATTTTAAATTTGCAGTCCTTGTGCCATATCTAGTCTAGTTATGATTTTGTTTTTGGTGTAAATGTTACCGTGAATGACATGAATGACATAATTACAAGCGAATGTCGGCTTTCATGCCAACAATCACAAACAATTTTTTTTTAATAATTTTTAAAAATATTTTATTTTAATCACATTTAATTACTCACATTTTAAATTATAAGTTATGAAATAATTTCTTGCGAAACATATCCCAAAGATTCATTTAGGTTTTTTTAGTTACCAAAATGTCACAAATTATGACAATTCAATATCAGTGACCAAATAATTTAAAAGCTACACTTATTTTAATTAAAAATACTTGTAGTTATTTAATACCTCACTAAATTTTCGATATTTTTTATTAAACTAATACGTAACGTAGTTTTTTTTTAATATAGTACACATAAAAACAATTAGAATTTTCTCATCTAAACATTTAATAAATTAGTAAAATTAAAAAGTTCATTTTCAAATTACTAAGATCCACTGTAATCTTAAACAAGCCATAGTAAACTGAATTCAACTTCCTTCAGTTTGTACGACTTTAAACTTTATCAAATCTTACAGTTACTAAATTATACACCAATTTTAATACTAATTCTTGAAACCAATCTATTTTAGTAATTCTTTTTAATATTGTTTATATTCCATACGGTCACCATTAAAAGTCAAATACAGAAACGTAAATAATTTTGTTTGAATATTTCTAAGGTAAATATTGCTTTTATAATCGTTAAATCTTCGTATCTGATCACAAACCATTGTTTGTTGTGTCCTCATATTTTCTCCATTTCCTATTTTCTTGGAAGGTTGTAAATTATACACCAATAAGTGTTTGGACACCCATCCTATTACATGTCAGTGAAAGTGGAATTATTGTCTGGGGTGGTTCTCTTAGTATAGATTGGTGCTCTTGGTGCCCCTGTTAGGCACCATTTGTTAGCAGCATTGTGATTGTTAGGCACCACGACGAGATTTGTCTGTTTTGAATTCAGTTTTACTTGAAAAAAGCTTCCGTCCTCTTCCTTTCAGTACATCTCGAACTCCCTTATCTCTTCGAATTTATTAATCATTTTCAGTTCTTCTGCGTTATCAACGTTTGAAAAAATATTTTTCGCCAATGACAACTGAATTTTTAAACCCTTTTCAAATTGCATGAGCATCCTGTCTCGACAGATACGCGCCATCTATTTGTCTAAATATGAACTACTTTTATTACAGATTTATTTTTCCCATGCCCCATATGCTACGATAAAATAAATCACTAATTCTGATATATCCTAGGTTTTACCGGTAAAACCTAGTTTGGTAAAAGTCTGAAGTTTGCTTCAGTATGATTCTACATGACCTCTTACTAAGCCTATACGATAAAACCTAAACCAAATCCTAATTTTTGCGGTAATCCTACGTTTGAACCAGTAAATAAAACCTAGAAACTACCTTCGGGCTTTTACAGTTATTACGGTTGACACCAAAATCTGGTAAATCTTAGATTTCACAGGTGAAACCTAGGATATACTAAGGCGGCATGGTGAAAGTTCAAATCATGATTTAATATTATTCTATTTCGGTCTTTTAACAAGACAGGTTACCAAGCCAATTTGGTAAATCCTAGGTTTTAATGATTGAACCTAAAATTTAACAAACTTCGGGCTTTTATAATTACATAGATATCAATTTTCATTTACATATATCAACCAGAACGAGTTCTATTTTTATTTAAACAGGGTAACTTTAATTAGAACATCCCGATATAATTATTACACTTATAGTTTTTTTTTTCTTTTTTTAATGTTGTTTTCAGAAAAGGAGCCTCGTAAGCGATGACATTGAACTCGTAGAAGTATGTTCATCAGTGCAGAGTTTTGAACAGCTTGATACGGCTATCAATGTTGACTTACTGAATGTAGAAATACACCCAGATGCATGGGTATTCGTCACAAGGTGCAGAGTACCAGGAAAATCATGCAGAGGCATCGACGGTAAATTTTTTCACCTCTCACGTTTTTTTTTTTTTTTTTTTTTTTTTTTTTTTTTTTTACATTTGAAAAAAAAAAACAGTAGAGGAAGATTGACCCAAGTACGGCCGTAGCTCAGGGAATAGAGCATTCGCCCCCCAATGTTCCAATGAGATGAACTGGATTCGAATCCCAGCGAAGGCTGGTTGACACGAATCAAGCACCCTGCTCGCATTGACCGACTGCTGTCGTAAAAATATCCTCAGTGATAAACGGCTCATAGGTTAGAGTTCTTTGCCATCTTTTCCTATCCATGTTACGTAAATGCGGATTTCCTTCAAAAAGTCTTCCACGAATGCACAACTCCTCCCAATACTTGATCTAGGAGTTCCATTGTCTTCTGAATTGGGTTCAAAATTACAAGGCTAAGAAATTGAGCATCAGCAGTCGTAAACCGTTGGGTTGGCTGTTCTGTTCAACGACGGTTGTAAAATAAGATGAAATAAAAAAGAATTGTTCACTAATTTATAGTCCGTCTATGTAAGGAACTCTCCTCGCCATTTCTCTGGAGCAGTAGTGGTAACCGTGTTTACGAGATTTAACTATTTCAAGTAAGGTTGTTGGATCAATATTTAAAACAGGTTTTTGCCTATGGCCTCCGGTTTACAGGCCTCTGGTTACTTAACCCAAAGACAGGCAGGAAGAACATAAAGAACCTAATTATGCATCGAAGTTGCCAGATACACAAAACAAAAATATATCTCGGTTACAATAAAATACGCAAACAAATAATAAATCTAAATTAAGTAAAAGACGTAGACGAGAAAAAATTATATTTCAACGTATCCGATGTGCGATACGGCTGTGCATTTAATTAACTTCACGTTAACTGACTTTCTAACTGACGTGGAGAAACTTAGTTCAACTTTGACACACTATTTTGCTAATAAACGATCAGCTGGCGCTGACGTCATAGGTCACGTGTGTGGGTATCTGTAGTCTTTTTCTTGAAGTGCAAGTACCCAATTACTGTCGCTATGCATAATGTTCGCGATGTTACATTTTTGATATATTATATAATGTTCGCGATATATGATTTATTAATAATGATTGCAACATTTTCGGATTAAATATATATTATAATCATTAATGATTGCGATAATGTAGTATTTTATTAACCGTTTTGTATAATCAGTTGCCGGTGACCTGTAGTAAACCAGAATCTATCATAGTTCCTACATTGGGACAAAAATGTTCCTACAGTGTAGGACAAAAAAGTTGACAAATCGAAAAACAGATTTTTGCTCAGAAAAAAATTATAAATTCATTTATAATCACTCGAAAAACAAAATATCGAGAAACAGAATGTCATAGGAATTAAATATAAATCTTACTGGAATTAAATGTTATTTAAATCGGTGAGAAAAGTATGTTTTCGTATATGCGTTTATTGATAGTTAGCATTTAGAATTCAAATAGGATTCCTCAAACACTTTATTTTAGTATGTGAAAATTCGACATTAGTAAAAAAATCCTCTTGAAATACAGTTAGACCCTACTTTAGTAAACTGCCCAGCAATAAATCCATTATAAATTAAGGTAATAAATATTTTTTAGCATATTACACTAGTATTGTTGGAAGTATTGATTGCAATATTACATAGTTAGCTTTATAAAGTAATAACTAACTGTTGAATCCTCTTCAACAAAGTTTCTTAACAGCGTGTTACTTCCTGTAACGAAAACTTCAATCGAAGCATTTTATTTTATATTATAACCGGCGTTGAATAGCCAACCCAATTCTGAATTTACGGCTGTAAATGTTCAACTCCGTAGCCATTAAGTTTGAACCCAACCCAGAAGACAAGGGAACTCCTTGATAAAGCATTGGAACGAAGCAGCCTTCGAGGAGAACTTTTTTGATACGTTACGTGGAGAGGAAAACCTCCCACAGTTAG
Source organism: Parasteatoda lunata (assembly GCA_949128135.1). Lineage (NCBI taxonomy): Eukaryota > Metazoa > Arthropoda > Arachnida > Araneae > Theridiidae > Parasteatoda > Parasteatoda lunata. The sequence goes on along the minus strand of OX421979.1, from coordinate 10,333,782 downwards.
CCTGATGGCAAAGGGATTATAACCCATGATCCGACTACCACTGAGGATATTTTGCGCCAGACGGCTTCATCCCCTGAACCACCGCGGCTCTAATGAGAAATTTAAAAAACGTTCAAAATATTTTCCAAATAACGAAGTCAAGGTATATTCTTGAAAAAAAAATTTTAACTATTTCTTTTTTCAATTTTCATCATTTTCTTTCTTCAATTTTTTAGCTGTTAATTATTTTTATTTTCAACATTTTTTGAAGGAAGTTGTATTTTCAAGATGGAATCTCTGAGCAAATAATTGACTTTCCCATTTGCTTGATTCAAAGTGTATTACTTCATTTTTTATTTAAAGTCATCGTTAAACATTTTTAAACTTAAGTTAAAAAATAGAGTTAAAAAATGGGCAGACATTTATTTAGATGTCTGCAAAAAGGAAAATTGGGACCACTCTAAGAGATCTACCAATTTCTTAACTGTTCTCTATAACCGAATGAAGTAATATTAGTTTAATAACAGTACAGTAGGGGCAACTGGAAACGTTCTCTATAACCGAATGACGACAATATCCCGAAATCATGGAAGTGGGATTTAACTGTATAAAAATCTACAAAATTGAAATAATACATGAAATTAAAATAATATATAAAATTTAAGTAATTGAAATATAAATTGAAATTGAAATAATATATCAAAATGAAAAAATATAAATTTAACCTTTTTTTTAAGATTATGGAGACAAGATTAAATAAAATAAAAAAAATTTGCAAAAATGATTAACTCAAATTCAATTATGCATTTTAAATTAGCTTTCTAAAATTCTGAATGCAAAAGAAAGTAAACAAAAAGTAATTTACCGTGTGTTTACTTTAGTTGAAATTTATATATAGTTAGTATAGTTATAGTAGTTAGTCCTGTAATGAAAATTTCAATCTAAACAATAAATAGCATTCAAAAAATTTTCCATAAAACGAAGTGTTGCATCCTTCGAGCGAATATTTTAACTCTTTATATGCGCAATTTTTGTCTTTTTTTTTTTTTTTTTTAAATATTTTTATTTTTTTCCTTTTTATTTTCACCATTTTTGAAAGAAAGTTGCATTTTCAAAAGGAAATATCTGGGCAACTCATTCAGTCTCCCATGTGCCTCATTCAATGTGTATTACTTCATTTTTCATTGAAAGTCTTAGTTACACACTTTTAAACTAACATAGAGTCATAGACTAAGAACTGTGCAACATTTATTTAAATGTTTGCAAAAAGGAAAATTTAGACCACTATAAGCGAATAACATTAGTTTAATAACAGTAGACAACTGAAAACGTTCTCTATAACCTAGTGTCGACTATATCCCTAAATCCCTATAATGGGGTTAAACTGCATAAAAAATCTCCTAAATTGAAATAAACAGTTTCAAAATTCAGCCTTTTTAAAAGATTATGGAGAAGGTATTAACAAATAAGAACTCAACTTAAACTATGCATTTTAAAATGATTTTTAAAATTCTCAATACAAAAGAAAATAAACAAACTGTAGTTTACCTTGCATCCAAAATACCTTATTTTATCTATAAATTGTCCAATCTTGAATGAACGAATAAATTTGTTTCGTCTCAAGCATATAATAGTTAACGGTCAGGCAGGAACATCCCGAGTTACGAAACTAAACCATCACAGACGGCTGATAGGGTCGTTGTACGGACTCAGGTGAAAATTGTTAATTCGGCAGTATTAGTTTAAGACTTTTATGTCTGAAAATTATTTTAATTTAACTAACATGTTCATGCTCATGTCATGCTACTGAATAAAGTTCTTTTAAATCTGGCTGGTCAAACATGAGGTGAAAACGCCAAATATTGTCTGATGACTGCTTATTTCTATGAAAAATTTCTGTTTTGAACCAAAACAAAATGCTTATCGTTCTTTTTTTTAAAAAAAAATATTTACAAATTACATAATTATTTACAATTACATAATTATTTACAATTTTATAATTATTTACAATTATATAATTATTTTCAATTACATAATTATTTACAAATGAATTCCTAATTCGGAAAATCATTGTACGAAAGACATTTACCAAAAATAACCATTTTTAAAGAATACAACGAAAATAAATACGTATTTGATTAATTTTAGTGCGGCAATCGTGTTATAAATCAAAATAAAAGTATCAATATCATTATAATTTTAAAGAAGAAAAAATATGTTTTTCTTAAATAATTGAAATAGGTATTTCAGAAGCTTATATAATAAAATTCACTTACATTTGTACAACATAAAGAAGTTAGAAATATTTAGATTTTTTTTAACCATTATCTTAATAAAGACTATAACATAATATTGCACTCTTATGACGTTTCACTGAATTTAATAATAAGATTAACAATAATTGTCAAATTAATCATTGTGAGTTACATCTTTTGTGATGAGATTAATAAGAATAATATAATAAAAAACAAATGTTTTAAATAGCATTATTTTTAATAAAATGTTTGGAAGTTATAGGGAAAGCTTTCTCAAACGATTCTTGTTTATTCAAGGAATAAAAAGAAATAAGATTGTAAGAAGGTCGAATTAGTTTCAAATTATTCTGCTTAATTACCAATTCATTACTAAAAATCAATTTACGATATAAAAGTGATTTTTATTTAGTTTATATCATGCAAATAAAACAATTAAAAGTTTCAGAAAAAAAAACATGCATTTCTAAACAAACGATTCTAATAATAGGAATTATAGAATAAAAAAACAAACAAAAAATTTTGCGTTGTTTAAATGCCAATATGACAAAAGTCAAAACACTTGGAATAATAAACAACTTATATTTTAGCAATAGTTAGTAGTTTTAATAAATCATATGATGAATACTTATTTCATCATATGAAAAGCTTGTGGCAATATTCACATTTTACAAATTGTTCGGAAAGCGTTTTCTTTTTTTTTTTAAAGCGCAATCTTGACTTTTTTTTTTTAAAGCGCAATCTTTTAAAGCGCAAACCATGATTTCAATGAACGCAATAAAATACATTTACCTGTGCGTCCATCTAGTGCACATTCAGGTAAATTGTTAAAAAAAACTATCTAGAAACAATTCTAAGGAAAAGTTTTATATAAAAATGTCATTTTCTGTTAAATTATCACTTATTTATAAATACTTTCATACTTTTTTATTTTTCTTACTCCTGAACTTTAATGCGAGGACATGAAAAAAATATTAAAAAATGTTTGTCTGTTTGTTTGTTTGTTTGTTTGTTTGTTTGTTTGTTTGTTTGTTTGTTTGTTTGTTTGTTTGTTTGTTTGTTTGTTTGTTTGTTTGTTTGTTTGTTTGTTTGTTTGTTTGTTTGTTTGTTTGTTTGTTTGTTTGTTTGTTTGTTTGTTTGTTTTTGCTAATTTATTAACTTATTGTCAAACCTCGCTAAGACGAAGACGCTTAACTCAAATTTATTCTTAAGATTAGAGAAAACAGTTTCTTTTATACGTCATCTTCCAAAACAATAATAATCGGATCGTTTGATACGGGCATAAAAAGTACACATCACCCGTTTAAGAGGAAGTGGTTGTACATAATGAAAGCCGATAGTAAAAATTAATCTTTTGACCTCATTGTGACCTTTTCAGTGATCTTTCATAGATGCTCATCGCTTTTCTTGAACTGTTAGAATAATGAATTTGTTCTTAGAATTAAGGAATTAAATAATAAATTTGTTCTTAGAATTAATTCACCATTAGTTCACATCAATCTGCCCTAACTGAACACATGAGGGGGTTTTGACGACGGGGTGAGGGGGGCCGACCTAGGTGGTAACCCTGGGGAAGGAAAATCTAATTGTTTTCTTTCCCTGCTTATCCAGATATTCTTTTATGATCGTTGTTGCGATCATCTAGTTGTTAGTATGTTGTTGATACTATAGTTTGTCTAAAGTAAGAACACCCCTTGCCATTCATCTGGACCCGTGGCGGTGATCATGGTAATGAGGTATAACTATTTCAAGTAGGTGAGTGGGGTCATTGTTTAGGACAGGTTTTGGCTTGGGTCGGCGAGAAAAAAGGAAACTTTTCCTTCGATCCATTGTGTTAGACCTAGAGTGAAGAGAAGCTACCCTTCCTGTAATGCGCTATTCTTGTTTCCATAGCAGTAGACGGCCTCAGACTTTGTGGCGGGTGAGTTCTTACCGTAGACAAACTATAGTTGTATTGGAGCTCTAGCTGTGAAAGGAAATTCTAATTAAGCCCTTGGCTGTTTAGCGAAAGGGCGAAATTGGGAGAATCATTTTCCCCTATACACTATTTCCCTATCCAAGTACATGGGAAAAACGGTTTGCTTTGAAAATATGACTTTTGTGGTTAAAATACGACTTTTTACGTGCAGAACCGTGAGTGGGTTAATTAAAAATGACTATAAAACCTTTCTCTAAAGATATAATTTAATATGTTCATTATTTTAGTTATTTTTTATAAATGATCATAAAAGCACTTTACTGTTTTAACGGCTGATATTATACCCTTCGTCTTAACGAAGTTCTACCGTATTTTAATTTTCTAATGAATTGTTCGTTTATGCAGAGAATATACAATCCATATGCAGACCGAAGAAGTCATGGGTTCAAGTGTACGGAAGGACATCTGGTGACACATGGAGGCCTCACTGGGTTGCCGTGGACACAGCCTGTGTATGCTCAATTCGAAGAAGAAGATTCTTAGAATCAACATCGAGGATTCCTTTAACAGGAAAAAATTTCCTTCCTTAACAAGAAAATCAAACATTTTAAGCAATTTCACTTAAAAACGAAACACACATTTTAAAAAACTTAATTTAATTGTTATTATTACACTGATTCAAAAAAAAAAAAAGTTTTTTTTTTTTTTTTTTTTGGTGCTACTGAATCAGATATTCATTTTATCACTGATTTTAATCAAATATTTTTTTTATTCAATTTAGTTTAATTTGGTTATAATTTGATGACTTAAAGTAAAATTCTCGAACATATTTCGACTCAAAAGTCGTTAATCTATTAATTTATTTCAATTGTTTTAAAATAATTAAGCACAATTCATCTAAGGCGAAAAAGTCGGTTGAATCATGCTACGGCTAATTCAAAACATGAATTTTAAATTGTAGATGAGAGTCTGTCCTTTTAGTCCAGAAAATATAATAATATCAATTAAATAAAATCAAAGGCTCAAACCAAAAAATTTAAATAAAATCGGTGGCTCAAATCAATATATTCAAATTAAATTCGAATTTATGAATCAAGTCAATAAATTTGAATTAAATATATTAAATCCAACCTCTTGGTTCATTTATTCGCTTTATAAGTGTTTCATGTCTGTTTAATAAATATTCAGTCGGTTTTATTCTATTCATTTGTTTTTGGACAATTCTTCTAATAAGTTTTCAGAAAGCTGAAAGAAACATGTTGGAGTGTTCTATAATCATTAATCTTGATATGTATATTTCGTAGAATCCTTGCCAAAACTGAAATCATAAAAACCCGCACATTTGCAAAACTATAATATATGGAAAAAACCGTTATCAAATTCTGATAAATCATTATCGATGCCAGTCACACCCAAAAAATCTTATATACACAAAATTTACTTCAAATCGTCATTGAAAAGTAATTTAAGTAAATTAAGAACAAATTTCATTTTCACCTCATAACAGAGCTTGAAAATTATATTACTCGACAAGTCAAAAGCATGTAAAGATTCCTATCAGGCTTGTATTTTTTACTTCTACATGCCCGGATTGGCGTGTGAATATTAAAACATGGATACGATACCGTTAAATGCTGATTAACTGCCCGTCACATTTTCATGAAAATCACCAAAATGAAGAATGGAGCGAAAATACGGAATTGATGGGGGAAATAAAAAGGAAAACCGATCTGATTTGATATAACATAATATTATTAAATTTAATTCTGTAAAAATTAATTTTTTTCAAAAAAGTTAGCTTATTATTATTTTATACCTAATATGAAATAACTAATATAAATGTTTATAACATCGTTTTAGAGTAAGAGCTTGCACTTGCCGATAGTAATTAATAATTGGATACCTGCAAGTGACTTTATCGTGGATATCGATCTTGATTGGCTCTTTAAACGTCTCATATGTTTATGTTAGCAATTGTTCGTTCCATTCTATTTCAAGTAAGCATAGCTCGCCAATTATGAATTCGATATACGGGTTTCGTAATCGATTATCGTACCGTGCGATAATCTCATTACTAAGGAATTGTTGTAAATTAATGAAATATGCAATTAATATTTAGTTAAACAAAAGAAATGAACCATTAATTTTCCTTTATTAATGAAACAAAGTCTACAATAAAACAAGCCTAACAGCTAATACAGTTAACACGCCATCTGATTTATAAACAATCAGGTGACGATGAGGTTAGAGGTCAGGTGGTAGTGTATCAGCGATCTTTTTCTTCTCGAGTATTCCATTCTGATAATTTTGATTCTTTGTTAATAAGAATACTCTGCATTTACTTTATCAATGCTCGTTCGTGCTTATATTTCCTTGTTAATAATATTTAACACTTTTGATTTGTACTGAAGATAAAAGTGTTGATGTAGACATATATTGTTATAAAAAAAATTCCCATTTTCTTCGACATGCATCCATTTGTTTTCATAAAAGATGGTAGGGCATGTAAAAGTTTCATTAAAATCTATATTTCTATCGATTAACATGCCCGACTGGGCATATGAAAGATTTTACATTTTTCGAGCCCTGCCTCATAAATAAACTGTTTCTTTTTTCTTTTCCTTTTGTAATTCTATTTTTTTTCTCTGAATGTTTCTACATATTTTTAAAGTGTTTTATTCTTTTCAGTTCTTAAATTGAAGGCATTTACGTCTGCTAATGAGTAGGTATTTCATGTTAAGATATTTCATGTAATGTTAGGTATTTCATGTCATGCATTAAATGCAATGATAATGGTATGCGATGAGAATTTTCTGAACAATTTCAAAATATAATAACACTTAACAGAGCTGCGATTGCTAAAATACAGCAACATAAATTATTTATCTTAAGTTTTTTTCAAGCGTTGGAAGAAAAAAAACTATCGAAATCAAAAATGGCACAAATAAGTAAACCAAAATAAAAAAATTTTAAAAAAAAAAAACATTGAAACCTATTTAATAGCGCAAAAAAAACAGAGAAGAGTTGAGGGGCGATTAGTAAAAACACCCCTTGGCTTCATCAGGCATTCCATCTGGTTTTGCTGTTTTTCATCACGCTTTTCTCACTGATCATTCAACAAATTTCGATGGTATTTTGCTTTTGTTCTAATATTCGGCCTCTATTATGTATATGTCACAAGCTAGTTGGAAAATTTTACACTTTTTAAACTGCCGACGTCATGCATTAGATATATGGCTGTGCGTCGGCGCATTGCAAAATGACTTCGGCACTTTAGAAACAACCGAATTTTCCATGTAGACACATATATTTTTTACTTAATTTTTGGAAAAGTATTTGAAACGGTGATTACGCAACATCCAGTGATTACGCAACACAGAGTATGCGAGAGTTTATAATTTTTCGATGCGTTTTTTCCTTCAATTCTGTTAAACAAAAACAATTCCTATGAGAGGAAGGATACATCTAAAACATGTTACCCTTTTTATTAACTATTATCGTGGTGATTGTGAGATGTAACTATTCCATTCGTTTCATAACTGTATTTTATTAGACAATCATGTTTTGTTTAGACAAAATGCTGTGTCGCGGTGTAAAAACGTTCTTTCCATATTGCATTCCTGATGTATAGAATGTTTATTTGTGTCCAATAAATGTATGAGTAGCTGTTATAACAGTTTTTATTTATTTATTGATGTGGTGACTTATTTTCCTAAGCTTCTATGCAGGTTGATTATAAAATAACATTGCCGACCCTTCTAGTGACCTTACCGTTCGAGAGAATTAAACGTTGTTTTTCAAAGGCTCCGCCGCCATATGAAATTATGCTTTATTGCGAATAATATGCTATTTTCATAACTGCTGTGAGTATGCACTCATGACTGTTTTTACCCTATCGATATCTATGCTTATTCTGAAAACTGGCGAAAAACGTCATTATGGAATGAAGTCATAATTTTGTGAAACTGAAAATCGTTTGCTGTCTAATTTTTTAATATTCAAAAACTTACTCTAATGCTGCATTATCTGGGATCATAAAAAATTGCAAAAACTGAGAATAAGGCAGCGATTTTGATCATTTTCGTATAGGTGGAAAACCGTCGCCAAATTGGCGATTTTTAAAAATAAAAAATCTTAACAAAAAGATAAATTACTTTTTTATTTATTTGCTCGTTCTAAAGCCCAAGATAATTCTTCTCGGTAGGATGGTATTAAAGTATTGCTTTGTTTCAAGTGTAAGGCACTTAAACTGTTATTGTTTCTATTTCCCTTTCCTTAAGAACTTTGAAAAACTATGTTTTAAATATCGATTTATAAGCTACGAGTTCAATGATATTGTTATGAATAATTACTCAGCTCTTAAGGTTACGGTTACAGCGATAGATTTTCGAAGTTGCAGAATATACTTTTTCCTCTGAGTAAAATTATAATGGAATTAGCACGATACTTTTAAGTATTTATATTTGTAGAGTTTAATGAAGGATCTTTTAGTTAATTTATGGAAATGTATAGAGACAACAGAAAGCAAGTTACAAATCATATTTTCTTTAAAAACCGTAATGGAAGACTTAGAATAATAAAACATATAACAATAATTTAATAATGTTTTTAAATAGAGAAATTTCAATGTTTCTCATTTTTAGTTGAATTAAAATATTACAAAAAATGTAAAACTTCTTGAATAGGAATTTTTACAAGAATTGATATAATACCCAAACTTCAGGAAATGAATGATCATGAACAGTTTGAATACTGATGAATATAAACATAGATATTATACTAGTGGAAGGGTGAGTAGTAAATATTAGTATGATATAAAGAGTAGAGGTCTAACAAATTCATTAGTTTTCTTACGAATCATCAAAGAAGAAAAATATTATCTTTAAAGAATTAAAAAGAATTCTTAAGACATTAATTAAAGATCCACACAAATTTAAACTCTGATTTTGCATGTCTTCATTTTTTAGCAATCATTGAAAATTTTGAGAAAAAAAAATTGATTTTTTTTTTAAACATTTAAGAATGCTTTGGTGCTGCCATCTTATGAATGAGATATAAGAGAACACAACAAAACGTAAATTCCCGACAGCTAGACTGAATATTGAACCAATGAAATTGTATTTAAAATAAGACACTCTTTAAATTATTTTGAATTCTTAATTGTACGACACAAAGTTCTTTTTTTATAAATATAAGGAATATTTTCCTTTCATAAAAATGTCCTTAGAATAAAGATTGAAAAAAAAAATAAAGCATCTAATACTTTAGTGCTGTTATCTTGCGGAATGCAATGATACTAATATATAAGATAAGCATTATGAATGCGTGCAAAAATTTACTCGTTAAAAAATAAATCATCATGATCATAAAATTACAACTATTTATACAATTAGCTTAGTAGATGCTGTAATGAATTAAAATTACTCGACTTTTACATTATGATACTTTTTATTTGATGATATAAGATTACGGACTCAATTCAATATTAGACAAACGTCATTTATTATTTTCTGTTACAATTATGATCATTTGTTTTCTCCATTATATACTGCATTGGTTTATCTTTAGTAGGCGACAAAAACTAGTTGAAATTCAGAGAATGTGCGTTTTTGTGCCTGATTTATAAACCGATATAAGTTTTTATTTTAACATCGTCTGCATTAATAATTTAGCATATTTGAGGTCACACCCTCGAACTATTAGACTAAGTCGCAAAACGTGAAGAGACAATCATTAGATCAATAGTTACATAGGGTGGTCAAACTTTTTCTTTTTTATTTATTTTTTGCGCACTGTACATTACTTTCGAATTTCAATAAATGAGATAAATACGTGAAAAAACGTTCAGTATGGATTTGATTTTTTTTTTAAATTTTATTCATTCCCTCAATATTTTTTCCCACAGATACAAATTCTTCAAATATTTATATATTACCAAAAAAATAATAATAAAATGAGTTATTAAAATATATTAACGAATCCGAGCTTCCCTGCGCCCCAAACTGATTTTAAACGGGATGTAAGGGATTCAGCGTCCAAAATCTAATTAGGAAAATAGTACAATTATAACTTTAAATGTAATTACTATGCACTTTTGGTAACTAAATGAAATTTACAAAATTTCTGCAAAAATTTAATTTTAAATATTTGTAATTTCTAAAATTTATTATTGTCGACTTCAACATGGGCTAGCAGCTTCTTTCATCTACTTAAAACTAGACCCCTCAACTTTGGAGGAAAAAAAACATATATTATCAATTGTAATTCAATAATTTTATTTTTTAGATTGCATCAATTATAAATACATTACTTTATGGGGAACAATAAATAGTCGCCCCTTATTATTGACACCTTAACCCTTTCGAAGGCCGTGGGAAGTATACTTCCCACCACTTTTAATTTACGTTTCCATTTGTTAATAACTTCAGCTTTCTTGAAGAGCGTTTGAATAAAATTGGTAACCATTTGTTAGTTTAAAAAAACGTATAAAAGTTACAAAATACATAATTCCTTTTGAAGTTTGTAGCATTTATAAAATTTATTTTATAAAGAAAGAAAAATAAAAGTCAATAAGTACTATATGGTCGTGTTAAATATATTTACCATCAAAAAAAATTGCCTTTTATAAAAAAAATTTGGAATTTCTTTCTTATATCAATTACTATTCTTAAAACAATTTCAATTTAAAAAATACCTTAATTTACCTTTACTAGAAATAAATGGCCCACGAAAGGGTTAATTCCAGTAATTGGCACTACTGGCATTATGGTAATTGATGCAGTTTTAATAAATAACAAATATACTCTTATATAGGTACAAACTCATTTGGATCTTCTATAATTATCGGGATAACTAAGGAGTAATTAGCCTAATTAACAGTAATACGATATAAAATGTTTTTACCAAGGAGCCTCAAATTTGCAAGAGTTCTAAATGAGATAAAGAGAAAAACTAAAAAGTTTTATTTCAAAATTTTGCAATTATTGAGGGTAATAAGCAAAATTAACAGTAATGCTAAATAATATAAAGTTTTGACTAAGGTTAAAGTGTCAATTTTGAATCATGTGTTCGTTAAAAAATTATTCGAAACGCTAAAATAAAATATCAATAATGCTCTAAAACGTTTCTACCAAGAAATCTCAAAACTGGACCACGTGTTTCTTATCAAATATAAAGAAAACTAAAAAAGTTTCACTCCAATATTGTGTAATTTTCGGGGTAGTAGCCTAATGGACCATATAACTAACCCAAAAGTTTTTCCCAAACTAAAGTCTCAAAACTTGGTCCAAATGTTCATTATAGGATAATGAGAAAAAATTTAAAGAGATTTATTTTGATGCTTTATAACCGTCGTTGAATAGTCGACACAACTTTGAGTTTATGACTACCAACCTTCAACTCCATAGCCTTGTAATTTTAAACCCAATCAAGAAGACAAGGGAACTCCTGTATCAAGTATTGGGAGAAATTTACTTAAGTGAAAGACTTTTTGATGGAACTAAACTGCATTTGCGTTACATGAAGAATAAAACCACATAAACCTCCAATGGTTAGCCCGACGACTAACCCATGAGCCACTGAGGATAGGAGTCAATATACTAGCTACTGTTTATCTAAGATAGGTACTCTGCCAGACATTCGTCTGGACCTGTGGCGGTGACTATGGTAACGAGGTATGATTATTTCAAGTAGGGGTGCGAGGTCACTCTTTAGGATTGGTTTCGACGAGAGAAAAGGAGACCTCTTCATCGAAGCTACCCTCCCTAAAATGCCCTCTTCTTGCTTCCATAGCACCAGACTGCCGCAGACTTAGTGGCGGTTAGAGTACCTATATTATACAAACAGTATATAAATGTAATATTTACAGTGTGGTACTGGGGTCAATGAAAACTGAGTGCAGAAATTGTATAAACTTGCCATTGCTGGGATTTGAACCCGGTTCACATCATCGGGAGAAGAGTGCGCTATCCCCTTAGCCGTCACGGCTCATTTAGATATTTTGTAGTTATTCAGGTGATTTACCTAATGTACTGTAATGCTAACTAACACGTTTTTACTAAATCAGACGCAAAGTGGCGTGTATATTCTAGCTGACAAACTGGCCGTCGTAGGTGACTAGCTATTGGGAAAGGTGACTAGAATTGTGAAATAAAAAGACACAGCCAATTATTAAACACAAAAATTCATTACACCTAATGAAGCATAATTTCAATACACATAAAAAGGACAAGAACATTTACACAAATAGTAATGGTTGAAAACTGTTACAAAAGTTAAATACTGAAGAAAAATATATCTTTTCAATGCTATCAAAAATGTACTCTTTTTTTTTTTTTTAAGCTTCCACTTAACATAGGGTGTGGATGAAATAAAAAATATATATACACCCATTAAAAGCCATTGACATTCAGAAACAACAAATTGGAATTCTATTAATATCACTTGATTCTATCACAGATTAATCCACATCTTTATTATTTTTTTTAAAAAAACAAATATTCAGAATTGTTTATTAGTTGAAGTTCTTATTTTTAAAAAATGCATATTGGAAATTTTAGAAAATTTTTAGTTCCACACCCTTAGTTTCATTTTCAACTTCAAAAACATACAACTGACTTTCACAATAATACAAATCATGTATCACAAGCCTCTACTCTTTAAGAAATTATGATAAAGAAACAATCATTCTTAAAAATAATACTGTGAATCGCACATAATTAATTAGATATTTCATGTTTTTTTTTTAAATTTACATCTTCAATCTACAATAAAAAGTTAAGGAAGATTGAAAATCAATAATAATATTCATGATTTGTAAGAATGGAGTTGGACCTGGTCGTTATTCTGACTTTCCCTTATAAAGAAATACAATAAATATTGCATTCTGGGAAGTAATATAAAACATATTTTAAAACAAAATACTTTGAAAATGTTGTGGTTTTTTACCCACAGTTAAAGATACTTTTGGTTTATCATTCAAATAACAAAAACTTGTAACAGAAACTTTGTTTAACTGAATGCAATATATTTGTAAGCAAATAATTGGACATTGCATTATGTATAGACCAAAAAACTGTTATACTGCAAAATATATAAAAATAAGGGGAAATACACCATGGAGAAAATACCAGTGATAGGTAAACAATGACACTTTCACATACATACACACACACAACGATTAAGAGAGATTCATTAAAATACAATGTATCTATTGAACATAAAGCAATGATGATGGTAACGCTAAAATTGTAAAAGTGATTTCTTTTTGGTTTTTTTTTAATCTACATTTATATAATATAAATAGCATCTTAAACATGATAGTAAAAACTGCAATTTTACACTCAGATTTCAACATAGTACATTAAAAAAAAAAAAAAATTTATGTTTAGAAAATTCAGAATTTTGAGTATATATTACTATTAACTTAAACCTTATTTTAACATTACGATAAAAAAAAACTGTCCTCATAACTAGAATTTATAGTCAAAAAAACATTTAAAACAATACATTTTTAGCATCTGTCTCCAAAAAAACTAAGAATAATAGACACAGGTAGTTCATATTATTCTTATCTTTTAACTAGAATAGATATTTTCAAAGTAAATATAATTCTAGTCTTAGGGATTAGAAATATAGTATTTTGAATTAATGATTAAAGTTAAAAATTTTCGACTTAGTTAGATAAGAAAATATTTTATGTTTTCACAGATGCAGTTACTATTTAGGATTTTTTAAAAATAACATATGCTGAGAAAGAAAATGCAATATTTATGTAGTTATAAAACTTGAAATCATAAAAGATTATTAAAAAAAAAAAATTTTATACATCAAAAAAAATTTCTATCATCCCAAAACTGTAAATCCTAAATTTTTGAAAAAATAATGAATAATTTTTCTCAATACAGCACTCAGTGAAAGTTAGAGAGATTCTACTATCTAAAATAAATGGCAGGATGCTTTGTAAAAAAGCAAGAGGTGGTTTGAAAATCTTTAAAAATGTTATTTTAAATTGCAGGGTAGGGAAGTGAATTTAACACTAATGCTCGATGCTGGCAATAGATAAGTGCACAAAAAAATTACTTATTACTGTTATACTCCCTATGGCTAATAGATCTATAGCAATACTATTTATTTTAAGAATAAATTGAAGTAAAAACACACATAAACCAGTCAACACTGCTTTCAATTAAATAAAATGAAAAACAGAATGGCTGGATAATACAGGAGATAAATTAGTAGTATATATAATACACTCTTATCTCCGTGAATAAATTATCTAATCAGAAATAAAACAAGGTTAAGAATACAATAAAAATAATAAAAAAGATAAATAAATGCTAACTACTATCTAGTATTGTATATAATGCTCATAAAATAGATCTTGAAAAGCAAGGTGGAAAAAAAAAATATCACCATTAAAGAGCTACACTAAAAAAATAAGCAAAAATAAACTAACTAGGTGAACATTAAAAAGGGCTTTTCATTTCATTAAGTATTAAAAAATCAAAACAGGCTAGTTAATTATAAGTATTTTTAGAATCTGGTTCCAAACTGTATATCTGATTTCATCAAATTTTGAAAATAGTAAAAGCAAATATATATATATATCAAAGTAAACAAAAAATACATATTTACTTTTTATTAATGTTGTTTCAATACAAAAAGCATACCCTACGTGTAATTAATTAACAGTATAAAATTTATAAAATTCCAAGCAAATTTTTAATTATTTTAGGTTTTTTTTTTTTAACAGAGGCAAGAATTCACAATTATAGGAGATTTAAAATTAATGGGAAGGGAGAAACAATGCAATTCAGAATTTTCTTAAAATACATTAATTCTTACTTACCTAAATTAAATTTTCAAAAAAAAAAAAACATTTATATTTTAAATTAGGAAGATTGCAAAATTATAATTAAACACTAAATGAAATTTTAAAAAATTGTGATTGATAAAAAATACATTTAAAATTAAAAACATAATTCAAAAACATTAATTTAAAAAAAAAACTAGAATAATCAATTTAGTTTTTTAATAAAATTAAATATGTTTCATAAAAATATTAATAAAAATAATGTAAGAAGAATTCCTTTTAAATGTCACCAAGTTAGTTCTAACTGTAAATCAAATTGAAAAAAAAAAAAAAAAATCTTTTAAATATATATTTTTAAAAGAATCTTATCACCAGCATTTTACGGTGAGCATCTAGACCACCCTGCATTTTTATTTGGGATGCTTCAGAAGCTCAGCATAGCTGCTAACTGTGCTCTGATTACTATCAACATATGGCACCAAACTTTCTTGGGATGAATTGGGCTCAAATGGGGAGGGCTCCCCTTCATTTGGGGATGAAGGTGGTGATTGGTCAATGACAGGATTTTCATCAGGATTAGGATCAACTTCTTTATGGACTATATTGGCATGATGACCGAGATCATGCCGGCGATTGTAATCCTCGATAATTGCAGCTGAAGAGGCAAGGTCGTGACGACGATTGTAATCCTCAATAATTGTGGCTGGAGGGGCAAGATCGTGACGGCGGTTGTAATCTTCGATGATCGTAGCCGGAGAGGGGAGATCGTGGCAACGATTGTAATCTTCAATGACAGTAGCTGGGGTGCTCTGTCCAGAATCAATTGAGTTGGATTCAGGAGGGATGTCCAAGATGATGTGGCGCAGGTCTTCGCGCTCTGATTGAATGGGCGTGGCAGCACGTGTGGGTATGAGAGGCTCTCCGACGTCACGCCTACCATCGAGCATCTGATCATGCAGGCTTTCGGCAATGGAACTAGATATGGATCGTCGGTTGGGCGTCTTGAGAGTAAAGCCTGAGAAGATGCTTCCTTCCTTTTTGGGTGTCTTGGGCGTACCAGTCAAGTTCTCATTACTGGAGCCAATTATCATGTTGAGAAGTTTGGCACCCGGAAAATGCTCCAGAAACCTCAACCCTGACTGTGAGACATTATCTTCCCCATTAAGATTAATTTTACTTCCAGCAAATGACCTGAAACCTGGAGACAGTTCATTTGTTGGACTTTGAGGAGGACTGTTGTAATTGTTGTCATCATTATCTTCTTCGAGAATTGTTTCCATGGGAACAAATTCTGCCTCTTCAGGGTCAATGCTAAACAAAGAAAGAAATGTATTCTTAAAAGACTGAAACACCATACATTATTTTTGAAAAAGGAATTTTTTTTCTATCAAATTAGATTAAATTTCTTGAAATCAAATGTTTACATTTTGAGCAAATTAGTATGCATTTTCTTTTCTTTTTGTTCCAACATTATAGCATGACATACAGTTTGTTATGGACAGAAAAAAACTATGTTTAAATTGGTTAAAAATAAGAAACAATCGCATAAGTAGTTAATAAATACTGCCTCAAATCTGAAAATATCAACATTTGATAGTATCGAAACATCAGAAATCAGTTTAACATGTTTTTAAATTATACCTTTTAATTATTTTAAGTACTGAATAGTGAATTAATAATTTCTTAAATAGGCAAGCAACAACATAGTTTTCAAAAAAGAAAGTGAGCCTCGCAACGTAAAAAATGAGTTTTCTTTATTATAAAATAAATAGCGTTAATTACAAAGTAAAGCATAATTTTTTACATTGATAGAATAATAATTAAGTGTAACACTAAATTTAAAAAAAAAAAAAAGCATTCCAGTAATTTCAGTTTGAGCGACTATTACTTGCTTCAAAACAAAAATATATTATTTACACTTTTGATAGAATTAAATTCTTACAAAAGACAGTTTGAAAAATTTATATTTTGTTAAAAATGAATACTTTTCAAAACTAATGCTTTAATACTTCTTAATAAGAACTTAATGTTTTCAATTAAAGAAGTGTTTGAGTAATTTTAAATGCAGCAAAACAATTCTTAAAAACTACAATTATGGATAACTTTTTAGTTCACCATTTAAATCAATTAAAAAAAAACAGATTAATTCAAATTTCTGAAATAATTAATCATACAAGACCTGTCTTTTAAAATTAGTAAATACAATATAAAAAAAACACCAGCTCACATTCATAAAATTTCAAAACAGGAATTTTTTTTTCTTTTTTACCTAATATTATTTTAGACTTAACTATTCTGAAATCAGCAAGAGTATATGTTTTTCAATTTATACACTTTTGTAAAATTTGTGGAAAGTCCTCAAGTTTCATATCAATTTTTGACAATTCTGAAACCAATAAAAAAAAATATATATATATAAGTAAAAGTATAAGCAAAGTGTTTATTTTTTATATTTTGCTAACTTATGTTTAATAAAATTCCATGAAAAATTTTTTGTCCATTTTTTAAATGCACCGTATTCTTCAGGAAAAGACTTCGAAAACTAGATGCTTTAATTAAGATCATACAACTGAGCACCTCAACACTGACATAACAATGATAAAACAATTTTTTTTCTTTGGTAATTTTTAAAAATTGAAAAAAAAGCCTTGGCTCTTAAAGTTCAAAAGCATTTGCTTGATTTAAAAAAAAAATATATATATATATGCTAAATAAGAATTTTTACTTCATTTTTTAAATAAAAATATTAACTATTATCCTCAAACAATGCTTTAAAAAAGCAAGAAAAAAAAAAGAAAAAAAAACTCATTTTTTAAACACAAAAAAAACACATATCTGAAATTTGAATTAAAGTTTGATTAATAATGACTGAAAAAAGGAAATGAAAGAAACTCACTCTAAATTAACAGCCGATCCAAGATGCGGTTGTGTTCTCATCATGAAGGATGATTTTGTGTAAGGAAGTTGAGGTTCAAGTTCATCCCAGTACATGTCTTTAACGAGACGTGGATGTCTCTGGTGCATTTCATCCACAATCATGAATGACACCTATTCAGGTAATGCGTAAAACATTCAGAATAAGCAAATAAGAAATTCTTTTGTTGTGAAATACTGAATTATCAGAGAATTCTTCTGATAATAAACAATTAAAGCAGAACAAGTTAAAAAGTTGCTCATAAAAGTTTATTTTAAATGGAAGCATATAAAAATTTGAATTATGAAATCCAAGTATAAATAATTAAAATTTATTGGAGAAAGGAAACCCTTGAAAATTATCATATGGTCATTGTTAGAAAAGATAAGATAAGATTAAGATAAGATTAAGATAAGATAAGTTAAGATAAAGATCATGATAAAGTTTAAGATAAAGATAAAGAAAAGATAAAGAAAAGATAAGATAAGATAGATATAATTTTTTTTTTTTAAATTAACACTTGTAATTGTGAGAAAGATTACAGATTACAATTCATCTTAATATTTTTTTTTTTCCAATGCCCACCAATGTTAACATCCTTCAATTCAGGCATATACGGGGCAATTTTGTTGGCCTCTCTTTCAGGTGTTTTGGATACAGCACACCCTAATGTTAATTTAAGCTCATTATGTAATAGGGATGTAACGAATAAGCGGCCACCGCTTATGAGTTACATTATTTTGCGTTACATATATTTCGTGTTCTGCCTATTCGCCTCTTTTGCCCAATATTCGGTTGGTTAAATATTAATTTTCAAAATATAGTTTCTTTTAAAAAATTGTTTTTTTTTTATTTTTTTATAGCTGCTTTTAAGATAGCACTGCATTTTTAAAAGTATTTCTGATAGATTTTAATGCTTTAAGGGTACTTCTTTTCCGAAAAATATAATTTTAAGCATTAAAATTTTGTTTTAAGAATAAAGAATTTTTTTTCCACTTTTTTTTTCAACTTTAAAACTTTGGTATAAACTTTCTTTTTCTAATAGCTGTTAGTTTTTTATCTTCAATATTTCTAATTATCTTAATATCTATCTTTATCTTAAATATTTCAATTTAAGCTTTTTCTCTTTTCCCTATACCAATAACAGTTAAATTTTGATTATTTTTCAATGACTAAACTTATTTCTGAATAAAAAATATATATAAATAAATCTCTAGCTATTTGGACGTCGAATATTCAGATATTTTTGGCCTAATATTCGGCATTCGGCCAAATCACTATCTGTTACATTTCCAGTATATGTAAGTATGTCTTCAGCACATATGGCTTTTATTTTATTAGGAAATTAAAAAAATCATTTTTAATGCTTTCATACCAATTCTAATTTTTCACAAAACTGTTAATTGAACAAAACATTTTCTTGAAATTTAAACAAAAATTCTTTGTTCAAAATATATAAAAATAAAAATATCTTTTCTTAATAGGCCTCTTCCCTCACCGTCTCTAATTTTAGATTAGGTTTTGATTTTTCCATCCGATTTTGTTTGAATTTCAAAAGCTTTTTATGAAAATTAATATATATTCAATCCTAAATTGGAAAACGCAAAATATTTTTGTGAGCAAGCTGTTTTTTTTTTTGTTTTTTTCATGACCTATTGGTGATGAAATATGTGATGTCCCGTCCACCAATCTCTTGTTTTCCTTGCAATGCACCCAAGCTTTACTTTTAAAAAAATAGACTGTGGTAACATATTTATTTAACTCAACTGCTTTAAGGGGTTTAAGAATAATATACAGATAAATTAATTTCTAAAATTATGTAAAATATATTGTGGGAAATTAATTTTCACTTGATAAATCAGAAGTATCATCTTCCGACTGAGAAATAATAAATTCACTGTCACTTTCTGAATACATCTTAACTATTTTGACATGCAACTGTAACACTAATAAAAACGAAATAACAGAAAGTTCAAAATTATTTTTATTACAATTCAAGGCGGGAAATCACACGTTGAAAATTGTGAAGAAAGTGGGACAAGTTACGCCATGTCTTAACAATGTTCAGAAATACAAAAATCATGAAGGGATTTAAAGAAACGTGCATGTAACATCGAAATTCAATTTCAATTATGCAGTTTTTCTCTCAGTCACATGGAATGCAATTACAACCATACGGACATAAGAGCGTCACTGTATGAGATGTGACACTGAGATAGAAGGGGTTACATCTTTGATTTGTAAAGGCAACCTGTACCCTAATGCTGACCACATTACCACAAGTGGTCATGAAATAGTGGAATTAATCTCCATGATCCCCCTGGCCCACAGGCAGCTGTTGCAGGAATGTTTTACTAAAACTCCAGTTGGTAGTAAATAGATAATAATAAATCAAAAATAAAGAAAAGCATTGTAAAGAATTTAGCAAAACCAAGTACTTTCTAAAATATTCTCTCATGTAAAAACTTCCAAAATAACAATTTCAACATAGCTATGAAATATTGCTAATGAAGTTAGAGGCAAATGCAGTGAAAACACAGTTTTCACAAATTAAAGTGTTTCTGACATATGACTGAGTGCATATACATTTTCAATTAATACTGAGTTAAAAACAAAATACTATAATATCTTAAAACATAGAAAATGTACCTGTAAATTTCTATCCAAACACCAATTTAATTCAAAATCGTCATCGTCTTCTCCGAATGGATTTATGAGTTGTTCCGCAACCTGAAACAAGCAATTTATAAAATTAATACAAGCATTTAACAAAATAACTGGAACTCATTTTGAAAAATAAATTTCTATTTGTGAAATCATTTTGCACAAAAAAAAAAAACATTTAAATTATCAATATACTTATTTAATAAAAATTTCTACTGTATGCGTACATTGACAATCCAAAAATTGTTATGCTTTATATATATATACACTGGTTATCATAAATTAAGGAAAATTCACAAAAATCGCGATAACTCAAGAAATTACACATGGAATTTTATGAAACTTACCCACAATATACAACACATAGTAAGGTATTAAACAACATAAAAAGAAATTATCAGACATTAATAGTAGTATAGAAATTAGCACATGTATAAAATAAACAAATTGGAAGTATCGGTTTGCAATAGAAAAAGTACCTTTAATATGGAATATGATTGCCTCTAGAAGCAATACAGCACAAACAGCGATTTGTGATGCTTTCAATTATGCGGTCTATCAGTTCAATAGGAAGTGAGAGCCATTGCTCTTGTAAAGCAGTTGCAAGCGTGGCAAGGGTCTGAGGGGGCGGATTGATGGCAGATACACGCCTCCCTAGAGCATCCCAAACGTGCTCGATAGGATTCAAGTCCGGGGATCGAGCTGGCCACTCCATGCGAGTAATTGTTTCCTGTTGAAGATAATCATCAACAATGCGAGCTCTGTGTGGTCTTGCATTATCGTCCTGTAACAGGAAGCAATCACCAATTGCCCCGGCATATGGGCGCACATAAGCATCAAGGATGTTGTCTCGATAAACCTGAGCATTCACGGTTCCCCTTGGAAAGACATGGAGGTATGTGCGCCCTCCTAAGGATATGCCTCCCCAAACACAGACACTGCCTCTTCCGTATGCATCTCTTTCACGGATGTTTGATGGATGATAACGGGTCCCAGGTTCTCTCCATATCAAATAACGTCTACTGTCACTTTCTAGACTAAACCTGGACTCATCCGTAAAGAGAACAGGCCTCCATTGATCTGACGTCCAGTGGACATGTTGTCGGGCCCACTGCAAACGGTCTCTCCTATGGCGTGATGTGAGCGGCACGCAAATGGCTGGTCGTCTCGCATACAGACCACCTTCGTGGAGCCTTCTGCGCACAGTTGACGTTGACACCAACCTTCCGGTGGCTGCAGCAAGAGAGGATCTAAGATGTGTCGGAGTAGCGGTTCTATTCCTGCGTGCACTTAATGTCAAATATCGGTCATCGGCACTGGTCGTAACAGTTGGCCGTCCTTGACTGAACCTCCTAGATGCCGAATCTGTGGTTTGAAATTGCCTCCAAAGTCTATGAACCACAGATGGACTCACATTTAGCCATCTGGCCACTTCTGATTGACTCTGCCCTGCCTCTAGTCTCCCGATGGCTCTCCATCGTAGTTCTTCAGGCAAATGATGCCTAGAAGTCATTATTACGAATTGGCTATCTCAGATTTTCAATGTCGCAATCACAGTAAAATTTGTGTGCTTTCTCTCAAACTTGGACTTTTATGCTCCAGGCAGATGACGTAAGCCGAGTGCAGCGCCACTAATTTGCATATTGCAATTTTACTCAGCTACTCTTAGTGGACAACATATGCAAATTTTGCACGGTTTGGCTTACTTTTGAAAGAGTTATCGCTATTTTTGTGATTTTTCCTTAATTTATGATAACCAGTGTATATCATGTTCAAGAGAATAAAATAATAAATGCAAAAATATTAAGAATTCTTCAGTTAGTCAAAAACTCTGCCATAAGTCTGAAGAATCTCATGCCTGAATTTAATGCATTACAAAGAATAGTAGACTATACTTCTTCAATCAATGCATTTTAACTAAAATTATTTGTATTCACGAATTATTTTTCAACAGTGCATATCATATTCTGTTTTCACTTATCTATCATTTATTATGTTCTATTTAATATTAATCCTCATAACACCTTTAACTTTTATTTTTATTCTCAGAATTTCTAAATTTGGAAAATAAAATTCCTTATTTATGGTCAACTGGGTTTTTACTGTCTGTCTCTTTGTCTTTCGAAGACAAAATCTCTTTGCTGATTAGAAAAAAATAAATATATTTCAATAAAAAAATTGCTGACAAAAGTCATATATTTTTTAATATATCTACCTTCTTCATTATTATTTAAGGAAAATAATATTTCTTAACTAGTATGAATATCATGATTCTCGAGAACTTTTAATAAAACTAAACATTTCAAAAAGTGAAGAAAAAAAAGCATGAAAAAATTGGAAAACCTTTAATTACAAGAGTAGGTCAATTGAAATTAGGATTTTCCTGTATGGTTTAATGGCAAACTACATGTACAGTCCGCAAAAAAAAAAAAAAAAGATATCACCCTGACCTATAAAAAAGATATCACC
The DNA here is from genome assembly GCA_949128135.1 of Parasteatoda lunata. Taxonomy (NCBI): domain Eukaryota; kingdom Metazoa; phylum Arthropoda; class Arachnida; order Araneae; family Theridiidae; genus Parasteatoda; species Parasteatoda lunata. The sequence continues at coordinate 10,310,773 of OX421979.1, read as the reverse complement.
TAACTTTCGTTCTAATGATCGGATTTTCACGAACTAAGTGTCAATCTTAATGGTTCCTGGGGGTGACCTCAAATATGCTAATTAATTAGTGCTAACTATTAATTAAGTTACGAAATCAGACATAAAAACGTACTTTCTCTGAATAAAAATTTTTTTTTTTACATATTTGGAATCCAGACACTTGAATTATTTTATTTTATTTTATAACCGTCGTTGAACAGCCGACCCAATTTCATGGGTTTACGACTACTAATGTTCAACTCCGTAGCCTTGTAATTTTGAACCAATCCAGAAGACAAGGAAACTCCTGGATCAGTACCCCCAGAGGTATTGATTTGTTATGGGAACATGGAGGACTTTGAGACTCGACAGATTTAACGTGCATCAGTCACCATTTACTACACGGGGAGTCTTCGGCCAGCGAGGATCGAACCCACGACCTCTTGGACATGGGCCCAGCGCCCTACCGACCAGGCTATCCCGGCCTTTAAAACACACTTGAATTATTGAAGAAAAAAAAAAAAAAAAGAAAAAATATGAAGAATTGGGTGGTAAATAGGGTTGCAATAAAGGTTTATATATTTGGTGATAGTCCAGAAAACCGCCAAAAAAGGTTGCCAGCGCTAATGAATATTTTAAGATAACCCGTTGACTAATTCAAAAGAAGAATGCTTAATTTTACTAGGTTGCTAAGCAACCGAACTCTGACTGTAAAAAAATTTAAATAATGTTTTGTGCTTGCTCGGAGAGGTTTAATTAATAGTTAATAGAAAATAACTCGAAGTCTCTAGGCAATAGACAATTTTTAAGCTGATTTCTATCCAAAAAAGCAAAATTTTTTATATTTTAATCTCCTTTGAAAAGAAAATTTTTATCGATTTATAAATTATATGATTTTCTAAGTTTTTAGAATCTAAATACATGAACTTTTTATCTGATATTATTTAGATTATGTTGTTTTTGCTATATTTATTCGAGGATTTCATACCAAAATCAAATTAACATAACTTATTATGGCTATATACAAAATTTTAGGGATAATCATTTTTACAGCTTTCATCGAGTCTTCTAGGCAAGAAAGTTTGAAGGAAAAATAAAATGTATATTGTATAGTAATTCTGATGTATATTCACAAGTTTTTCTATAATTCACGATATTTCTTTTTTCTATAACTCAAGTAATTGCTGATTGTTTAGTGGTATTTTTAAAAAAATTGAAATATGCTATATTTAAGAATAAGATATTGAAATAATATGTTGCATATTGAATGATCCATTGTATGATTCATCGCTTCATTCTGCTAGATATTAAGATTACCAGGTTTTCTTTGGATAAAGATGATTAGCAAATAGCATCCACATTCTTTGATACATTCAGAAACTTACCAATCAGCAAATTCACCATAAAATATCGCACAGCATATTCTTCAACTACGATAGGCTACATTTACCACCAAATACTGTTACTATGATTATTTTTGTTTTCTTATATATATCTGATATGATACTCTCTTTTTAAACAGAAGCTTGTAAGGTCCTTAAGATACTGAAATGGGAGCACGAAAACTTAAAAGATAAAATATTTAATTTCATTAACTCAAAATATCTGGTCTCAAAATTTTAATTTTAAAGTTAAATATAACTTTAACAATATTGATGCTCTTACGTTTTTAAAGACCACATAAATCCTGTTAAAAAATGAAAATGCATATGTTTACTTTAACGAGTGTAAAATCCTTATTAAAATAATGATCAAAACCCAAATGTAAAATAGTATAATTGATGATAAAAACTCAACTGGCATCAAAAATTATGAAGAGGGAAGTAAAAGTCGACATGTTTCAAATGTTCAAATATTATCGCCCATTCTCAAAACTTGTCAGGCTTGAATAACTTGTGACTTTTATTATTTGACACTCAAAACATGTCTATTTTTATTATCATCTATTATTTTTTAAATTAATGAATTTTTAAATCAATGAAGTTTTTATATTTTCAATTCAGTTTCTTGGGATTATCTATTAAGTTACACAACATATAAAATTATTTCACTCCATATTAAAATGAGTTTTACATAAGTTATAGGCACAGATTCTTAGATTGAAAAAATAATAATTCACCACTTGATAAAAAATAAATGCAGTACAATTATTATTATTATTATTTTGCTGCAAGCCTTAACATTTTAATTTAAGGATATAAAAAATTCCGTTTACAATTGAAATTTCAGAAGTAGAGTGTGAAAATGGAATGTCCCGTAGCACCAGGAATCGAAATTAAATAGTTACAAGAACCACTATTTTAAACAAGTTAGCGTTTCCGTTCTATTAGAAGTTGTTTGAAAAGGTAATTTTTATATATCGATTCCAAAGTTTATTCTACATATATTTTAGGGTATACTTTCGGAGCATTTTGATCGAGTTTATTTTTACACCCTTATTTGTTTAAAATTATTGAATAATATGCTTAAAATAAATTATTCAAGCTACATGATTTAATGCATTTATAGTATAATAGTAAACGGGCTTCCATCGCATATCCTTAACCTTGATACTGCTATCATTAAATAAATGGAATAAGCTTAGATAAATAATAAAAGTTAATTTTTTCCTAGTATTAATTTTCAAGGAAATATGTTTCGATCAAACAGATTTCATTCTGGAAATAGCAAAATTATTGAGTAGGTCCCTTGGAGCAATATCATTCTTATCCTTTTTTGACGAAATATAGGAAAAATTGGTTTTCACAGTTTCTGTAAAAAGTATGTTAGCCTTCTTGCCACGTTTTTTAAAATTTTTATTTTTAATCAAAATAAGTACGGAAATTGCATATTTTTTAAAAATCAGATGATTCTAAAATTCGCACGGCTTCGGAATCTTCTTACAAATTTCAATTTTTAGTATTTCCTGCTTAACAAAATAAGGCATTTTTCCTGATAACAAATCATACTACAATAATATATTGGGAATCGTGCTAAAGTAAAAAATTAAACAAAATAGTTAAGTATATTATCCGGAAAAAATTCTACATGGAATCATAAAGAAAGAGTAAAAGATATGATGAAATAATTAGTGAATCATTCATGGTCAGATAATGAAAAATTTAATTTCACAACTAAGATGTTAGAAAAACAGTTAAGATACTGATATATTTTAAGACGCTTGAAAATTTTGGCTATGTATTCGACAGTTTTTAATGTTCGGTATCTTTATACTCTTTGTAGTGACTTATAAAACATCAATACTATTTTAGATAATCTATGTTGAAGTCACAAGAAACAAACAAAAACAAAAAAAGACAATCAATGATTTATGTTCTTTTTTCGAAAAAAATAGTATGCTTAGTAAATAATCAGCCGTTTCGCATTAAATAATTTTATACAGCGGAATGTTTTTAATTTCTTAACAAGGTTTTATTCTTGGCTAGCAGACTTGGCTTTATATTATTAAAAAAACTTGACTATAATTTTAAAAGGAACTTTACTTTAAAGAAAACCTAAATTAAAGTACTAAAAAAATTTATTAGTATACTAATGAAGAAATAATAAACGTAGTAGGGTAAAGAAAAAGATTTTTGAAAATGTTAAAATTTAATTAAATAGTTGGTAAAATAGTTCTGCAAAACACTCCGGACAGGTGATTAAAAAATTACTTTTAAGATTAAGACAATATATAAGATGTTGAGAAATATAGGATGATGTGAGATATGCTTAAATATGTTTACTACGTATTTTTATTAATATTTATAAAAAATATATTCAAGAAATTGATAAATATTTTATTCCATATCTATTCATATGTATTTATATTATTATAATTGTATCAATTATTGAGAAAAAAAAATATAAAAAAAATATAATCACATTAAAAAAGCACAATCTGGTGTATAATCATATTCTATCAGAAGCATGATTTTATAAAACTCTACATTCATTGAATAAAATGTTTTTATTCAATGAAATGTTTTTTATTCAATATAATGTTTTATTCAAATTTCTTTACGAAATTTCAAATAGATTTTTAAAGGACTAAAAAAGAAACATCGTATTTTATAGTTTAAAAAAAAATAAAAATAAAAAGATTAGCAAACGATTATTAGCAAAAAAAATATATATGAAATTTTACGCAACGCGCACTAAGTCAAGTTTATCACATTTTAATATTAATCGCCCAATTTAATTATTTCTTTGTCGCTAAATTATTTATTTTTTTAAATAATTAATTTTAATTTTTCTCATCTTCTAATAAATAAAAACAGTTGAAACTTTGGATTTTTCAATTGAAAAATTTGTAGATTAATATGGTATAAAAAATCTATACCTTATAATTCAACATCTTTTCATCCTCACTTTAATTAAATAATAAAAAATAATAAATTATTAAAAATTACTTTTTTCATGAAATTATCTTTGGGTGAATGAGTTTTATGAGTGGGTGGAATTTTTTTTGAATTGCTTGATTAGTTTTTAAAATATGACTAAAAACATAAAAAGCGAAATTAACATTAAGGGGTCCAAACTTTGAATCGCTCTCCTGACCAAACTATGGGGACCACATTTCCCATATTGCAGCTACCCCATATATTTTGAAGATAAGGAATCCAAATATGTAAAAAAAAAATATATGTTTATTCAGAGAAAGTACGTTTTTGTGTCTGATTTCGTAACTTAATTAATAGTTAGCACTAATTAATTAACATACTTGAGGTCACCCCCAGGAACCATTAAGATTGAATTTTAGTTCGTGAAAATCCGATCATTAGAACGAAAGTTATTCAGGGTGATATCTTCTTTTTTTTGTGACTGTACACTACTACACTACTCTACAGTTAATACTCAAAACATTCTCAAGATAACTAATTCAGATCAATTTAGAGGTTACATCATAAACTTTTCAACACAAGAAAAACTGAAAATAGCGCTATATAGCCAGAAAGTCTAAAGGGCAAGATTGGCCATTCCCAGAGTGTATATGTATATCAGACATCCAAAATACAATAATTTAATAAATACATGTTATTTAAATCATAATTAATTTAATAAATACATGTTATAGACTTCATCCAAATTCTATGATATTTTATTCACTTATGGTTGAGACAAATAATTGATTTAATGGAACACTGGCTTTTCATTAGTTTCTTAGATAGTTGAGTTTGAAATACTTATTTTCAATGGTCGGAAACAGTGCACTACAATTAGTGAAAATACAGTACTCGCTACTTTTTTTGTGCTTTGTAAAGAAGTGTGCTACTCTTTTAAAAAAGTATTGTAATGAGTAATGCAATACTAAAAAACAGTATGTGGCAAACTGTGGCAACTATTTTTAACACTACTTTAGTATATGAACAGGACTCTAACAAAACTAATCTTTTCAATTTGAGGGGTGCAAATCTTAGCCAGTCTGTCAAAGGACACAATTTTAATTGCTCTTGTGACTGAGTTAACAAGAATTGCATATTTAGAGTCACGTATAACTAATATTTAGCCAGCCAATATATATAACAGATAATTTATCACTTTGTAGTTTTATCACACTTTCACACGTACACTTTGTGAACGTACACTTGTAAAACAATGTTATTTCAAAAGAAAAGATATTTTCAATGTACTTAATTTCTTAGAGGAAATAAAAGAGCATTAAACAGTTGACAAAAATGCCAAGTGTATGATAATTATCTAGCATCTCTTAAACTAAATATTCGCTGTCAAGAAGTGCATAAAAAGTTGAAGATGAAATATACAAATTTGAAAACAAAATGTTTAGAACGATTTGCTCATATAAACATAAATAAATATTTCTAAAAAATTCTTCATGAATAATATAAGCTAACTTTTCATTGAAAACCATTTTGAACATAAAGCATAAATTAATTTCTTCAGCAGAGTAAATTTTAAAGGTGTAAAATAATTTCTTTACCAAAGTTCGGTTCCTCAAAGTAATGAAGAAGTCACTACAATTCCAAAGTAGTTTGTAGTCACTACATTTAAAAAAAATAGTTGCAGTTAACTACATTTGTACCAAAGTAGTTGTAGCAAACTACAAAAATAATGTAGTTTTTACGACCACTGATTATTTATATATACTACAGAGTAATTTATATATTTACAAAATATACCTTATACCTAAATCTATCTAGGTTTATGAGATACCTAAGGGATCACTCTGATGCCTCCAGTCATTTTAAATATAAGATTATATAAGGCTAACAAATGAATAAGCACTTAAATTGGATCAAATTATAAAAAGTCAGAATTATTCTACACTTTCAAATATATTCTGAATTACAGAGCAACAAAAAACGAGAGGGGCCAATACATCTTTCTAGTATTAAAAAAGACCAATATATTAAAAAACAAAGTAATTTGAACACCATTCCATAGATACCTTAAGCCAACCCATGTAAAAGAAAAACTGCAGGAGAGTGAATATGGGTATGTATAAATCCACTTCATGTCCTGGATACCCTTTTTCAGGATCTAAATACTGACGGCCCATAACAGTGGCCAAAAAGTAAGTATAGATGGCTAAAGTAACAACCTAAAAAAGAAACATTTATTTGAAATATTAGAGTGCCACTGATATTTATTATAATATCAATAATATCAAAGTAATTTGAAAAATCTTTTATAATGAACATATAACATTAAACTGTATTTCATAGGGATGTGATAAAACAACGGGAAAAATTTTAAACGTGTGTAAAACATTCACTTACAATAAACATTTGGCACAATCTAAAAATAACAAAAATTGGAAACTTAAGTAATAAGATGAAGCCCTTTTTCTTCAAATATTCAACCTCCTCATATACGTATATTGCAAATAATATATATATATATATATATATATATATATATATATATATATATATATATATATATATATAGTATATCATTACATATTCTTTATACATCCAAAAATGAAATAAAGTAAGCATAAATTTTTTTAGCATAAAAACTGTGGGAAGTGTGCTATCAACAATGTCAACCTTCATCAATGAAAAGGTACCCCGACATAGAGTGGAGTTAACATATCTTATACATTAGCGAAATGGAATTGAATAATTGTAGTGAGAGACACGCCTCAGTACTCCCCCACCAGAATTTTATCTGTGATAGAATTCGATAAACGAACAAAATTAGTTTATTCATTATTTTGTGAGTAGCCGGGAGATCTACATAAAGATCACCGGACTTTGAGTGCTGATTTTGAGAGCAGTATTAAATTCATGGTGGCTCCTGTGTTGCCATTAGCAGTTGAGAGTATACGGACGAACGTAATGTGTGATCGAGACTGGGTAGCAATTGAGGGAGGAGGTGGACAATGTCACAATCACAATTAGCAAGTCAACTTTGATAAGAATTCTACACCCGGCTCACAACGACCACACTGCTGGTGCAAAATATCCTCAGTGGTAGACGGATCATAGGTAACACAAATGCAGGTTAGTTCCATCAAGAAGTCTTCCATGAAGGCAAATTTCTCTCAATAATAGAGCCAGGAGTTCCCTTGTCTTCTGGATTGGGTTCAAAATTACAAGGCTATGGAGTTGAACATTAACAGTAGTTTTAACCAAAAGATTGGGTCTGCTGTTCAACGATGGTCATAAAAAAATGTGGACCATCAATCAAAGTAGGCATGTTCAAATCGAAGTGGGAATTTCTGTCAAGGTAGTCAGATTATGTTCGGGTCACCAATTAGGGAAGTATGTTATTGACAATGTCAAACTTCATCTATGTAAAGGTACCCCAGCATAGAGTTAAGCTAACATACTAGTGAGAATTAGAATTTAATAATTGTAGTGGTAGACACGCCACAGAACATGTTAATAGCATTTCATTGCAATTATTTAAAAAAAATGAATAAACATAATTACCTGTGTATACACAAGGGGAATACTAATCCAATCATAGGAGAAAAGCATACCACAGTTTCCACGAAATACATGCATCTCCTAACAGAAATAACATTTAATGTAATCACAAAAAAAAAAAATTAAAAAAATTCTCTAGTTAATAAACAACTTGCGCATTGTGACAGCTATTTATGCAAAAGAAAAAAAGTCAGTAATCTAACCTGTAGAGATGCTCTACAGTGTTGCAGAACTATTTGTTCAAAACAAAGTATTCATAAAAACTGAGATGTTAATGTACTGATAGGCGTTAAAATACAAAAAGGAAATGTATTCTTTTTCTCTAGGTTACACATGTTTAATTCTATAAAGCTAAACAATCATAATAAATAAATGTAAGAAAAATTGCTTTAAATTTAATAACTAAATTTAAAAAAATAATTGTACTTTCACAAAAACTCTTAAAATACAAAAAAAAAATAATAATAATTGCTTTTTGAGACATTTATAATTTAATAAACCATTATTCTCCCTAAGAGTTTTTAGAAGAACAGCCAGCCCTTTGATGCGCCTTTTTTTTTTGTAAAAATAAGCCGCCATCCCTTTAAAACACTGTCTTTCTATTCATATTCCATTTTTAAAAATATTTAACTGTTTAAATAATAACACACAGGTAAAATTATCTGTGTTTATAGGTTTAGTTCTGATTATTATTACAAATATTTATTTTTTTAGGATTACTTTCAATTCTCACAGGATTATTCTCAAGCGATTTTAAATTTTTTATGAGATTTCAAATTTTAATATTATTTTAAAATACATTTTTTTTTTAAATGCATCTTTAAATATTTATTTTTCATAATTTTCAGTTTAAGTTAAAGAAAAAATCTTCACTTGTTTAGAAATTAATTATTTTTCTTTAGTTTACTTTTTTTGGCACAGTTATTAAAAAAAAAATTAAAGTACAGTGATTGTTTTTAAGCATGCATTTTAGCATTATCTTCTAAAAAACTAAAAAAATTTCTCTTATTTTGATCGTGAGAATTACTTTTTTAAATACACACCTAAAATAGTTAAAGAGGGTAATTTAAAATTGTAGAGGATCAAATTCATTTATTATCTAAATTATTAGACATTGATGAATTTTAACGGTAGTAAGAGAGTGCCCTTTCAAAACTCAAAGTGCCTTTTTCTGTTAGGGACCACTCTGCTTCTTTTTTAATCCCAGGGAAAACGTAATAATCAATTCAAAATTTAAATTTTTTTAAAAAGTAACAGTATTAGAAAATAAGTAGCCTTGACAGATTCTTGTGACTCAAATTTTAAAATATCCATAGTAATAGAAAATTCACTCAGTAAAATTTAAATTTGTATAGTCTGAATAATAAAAGAGGGACATTGTACTTGTAAAAGATCTTGGAGCAATACGTCATCTTTAATTCGACCTTCTTTTCTAGCCCTGGCAGCAAGCGAGCTAAACCATTGAGCAGGAACCCACCACTTTCCATGAGTTACGTGAATATCATCGTATACTCTCCTTTCTTCTTTAGTCATCAAACCTAAAAAAAATAAAAGAACATTTTCAGATGATGTAATAAAAAAACAAACCTTCACAACATACATTAAAATTCATTACATACAAAAACCACACGAAGGTATACTGTATTTTCAAAGAATAATTTTCTAAAAAAGCATTTAAATAGCTAATAAATTTCTTAAATAGCATGAAAAATTTATAAATTAAATAGTTACAACTTTGAATCCCGATTTTCAATCCTGAGAGCTCAACTCCAACTAATACTTAAAATTTCCATTCTTGTTGTTGTTGTTGTTTCTTGTTGTTTGCCATTAAGGCACGCGGTGTATCGTTGTTTTCCAGTGGTGCCACCTGTGGCCAAGAATTAAGACTTCTGCCACATCAATACATCACACCTGTTTTATACGGCAGACCCATTCCTACATTCATCCGAAGATCATAATTTTGACCTTAACCAGAAAACAATCTATCTCCAATCCAGTACACCCAGTAGTATTATTTGTAAGGAGAGGACTTTATAACCTGACGGATTTAACATCCACCAGCCACCATTTCCTACACAGAGTGTCTTCAGTCGGCTGGATTCACAATCCCGTTCTCACGAACATGAGTTTTACCAGCCAGACTATACCCGTCCAAAATGTCCCCAAACTACCAGATAAAATTTAATATTATATATTTCTATTTTATTATGTACAATTAGAGTAAAAAGATACTATATTTAAGATTATATCACATATAACATAACAGTTAAAAATATATTTCCAAAAACATATTTGTACTAGGTACTAAAATTATGTTTAACCTTTAAAAGGAAAGAGCTAGATAACAAAATCTTTCATGCACACTCTCTCAAATATAAGCGAGTTATGAGAAAGTGTATAGTGAATATTCATGAACTAGGAAACTATTACAAATGACATAATAAACACAATGGCACATATTTTTAACTATCTAAATCAAAAAAAAATTGGGTTTTAGAACTTAAAAATGAAAAAATTAACTTATTCATTTATTAACTAGATGCATAAATAATACTGCTAAAGACATTCGATTTTTGGTGATATCTAGGCAAATAACGGCTATACCTGCACATTTTAATTATTAAAAAAGGGAATACCATTAGTATGAAGTGTACTAATGCATCTATTTGTTAATTATTCAGTAATGCAAAGAAATGAAAAAAAAAATTTATATTCTAGATAACATTGTTTTTGAGCAATTTGTCATGCTTTAACAATTTGGAATATTTTTATTTCTAGAGACAAATGATGGCTTTAACAGTCAAGTGTCCAAAACATTTTGAATACTTTAGTTCAGAGGTGAACCGAGTTTGAATCCCAGCGATGGCTGGTTAATACGAATTTTGCACCTCGCTCGCACCGACCAAAGTGCTAACGTAAAAATATCCTCAGTGGTAGATGGATCATGGGTCAGACTCTCTTGCTGCAAAGCTAATCGTGAGAGATTTTTGTGGTTATCCTCTCCATGTAAGGCAAATGAGAGTTAGTTCCATCAAAAAGTCCTCCAAAAAAGCCAAATTTCTACCAATATTTGATCCAAGAATCCCCTCCCTTGTCTTCTGGATTGGGTTCAAAATTACAAGGCTACGGAGTTGAACATTAGTAGTCTTAAACCTGAAATTCGGTCCACTGTTCAACGATGGTTATAAAATTATAAAATATATTAGTTCTCTCAGTTGATAAAACTCAAACAATTGACAAAAAATTTGTTTCAAAACATGATCCTCAAATTTAAAGTGTGATAACATCAATATTTAAATCATATTAATTATTGGTTTCTCAATTACATTTTGTGTTCTTTTCAAAAATAGACACAAAAATATGCAATTGGGATTAACTTCAATAAGTTCAAATTGAAATAATTATAACATTCCAGGGGTCTGTCCAGGCCAAATTTACTACCATTTAGCGATACCTTCACAAATTCATTTTTAGGGAAAACGGTAGTTTTACAAATTCAACTTTAGGGAAAACGGTAGTTTCACAAAAAACTTCTTAAAAGAAACGATAAATCGATATTTTTGTGTTGATTATTTAATATAATTTTTAATTTTTCACAAATTATGTCTAAATTTTCACAAAATAGGTACCTTTCAGAAAAACCTAGACAGACCCCTGCATTCATTCGAAGCACATGCATTATTATTACCTGCTTCTTCCACATGGTCCAATGTAGGAAATCTTTTCTTTACAGAAGTACTAACTGCCTGGAATGTTAAGGCGCTCAGAAGAATCAAGTACCTCACTAGAGTTCTGCGAATGACTTTGCCCCTTTCATCAGAGCCATGAACATATGATGCAATCAACATAGACACTCTGAAAATATAAACATTAGTTACATATTTATGAAATAAAAATTGATTTTATTAGTCCTCTATACTAAACATTAAAAACTTGCATCTTGAATTTTTAAAGAAATCCCTGCACTAATTGTACAGGTCAAAAAAAATTTAAAAAGCCAGATCTTTTAATTTTATAACTTTTAACACCTTGAATTATAAAATATTTCTTTTAGAATTTTAATTTTATTATTTCAATGTTTTTTTTAAAAAAAATTCTTCAAATTAGCTATAAAATTTCTTATACAGTACAGAACCTCTTATCCAGAAATCAGAAAACCGAAACGAAATTCGATATATTTTCCCACCATTTTTTAAAAAAAAAAAATTTCCTCATAAAATTTTAGGATTTTTCTTTCTTTTTTAAAAGAAATAAACCTTACCATCATTTTAGAAATAATCATTAGTGTATTACTTTATGGTTTTTTCTTTTTAAGATTATTTCTAAATATTTCTTTTTTTAGTTGGGTTTGACAATAAAAAAAAAAAAACTGCTTTTTGTAGCAATTCAGAAAACCAGAAAAACAGTTATCCGGAATAGCAATGGTCCCGATCATTCCGGATTATTGGTTCCCTACTCTATAAGTTTTGTTGTTTTTACCAATGAATTCAAGAGCAACAATTCACACCTGAGCCAACAGCTTGTACACCTTTTGAGCACTATTAAACATTTAAAAATTTGAATATAAAAGATATATGAAGAGGTAACATACTTATCTGGCCAAGGAATGGCCATGTACTGTTGCCACCACCTCCCAACAACTATTGATACATAAAAACCCAGGACAAATGAGAGTGGAATAAGATTTGTAAATGCTTCACAATATATGGTCAGTTTTTCAAAAACACTGTAAAGGAAAAAAAAAAGCTCAGTAAGTATTAAGATAAAAGAAAATGTTAAAACATTCACATACAAAAAATTCTATTACAAGCTATCACTATAAATAACCCTCATATAAATTACAATGATTGACAAACAAATACAGTAAATAAAAAATCCAAGCGCATCTTTATTCATTTACATGTTTTTCAAAAAAATTTGATAAAAAATTTACTTGAAAGCAACCCAACAGAGCTGAAATTTAAAAAATAAAGCGAAAAGCACTTTTTCAATGAAAATTTATCAACAAAATCTGGTCCTAAAAAGGAATTATAAATTGATAAAGTGAAAACTTTTAATTGCATAAGAAATAAAGTTTTAATAAATATTCAATTTTTTTTTTTTTTCTTTTTTTAAGATTCAAAAGAACTGTTTGCTTTAGAAAGTCTGATTTACCACTCTCAGGCAGTTCTATAAAGGAGAGATACGCTATGATGCACACTTTCTGGAGTTCACACACACGCTCTGCAAAGCAAACAATCCATTAAGTTTTTCTAATCTTACTCCTATTGAGACGATATTGAAGCAGACATGGCACATGCCTGGAAGGTTCACGGATATGAAAATATCAATTTCATCATAAGATAAAAAATAGTCCTTCCTTAAAATTAAATAGGTAATGACTATTAAATAAAATATAATTTTTTGGAACTTCTTGCTTATTTAAATTTTTTTAAGAGTTATTCAATTTTCAAAATAAAATGAAGACAGATCCTCTCTACACTTTGTTTCACACACTGCACTTAGTTAAAGCTAGAGTTCCAAACTTTTTCTTTTAACTTCTTTTTTCTAAATCTTGTTATTCCCTCTCATTCAGTTTTAAATTTAATAGACTGAAATCAGTAAAAAGATCATAAATTTTTACACCTAATAACCAGGTCCAGAAAAGAAAAAAAAGGCTAAATTGATAGTTTATGAATTATTCACTTAGATCTAGAATAAATATCAGGCAATTTTTTTAACTAAGTTTTTTTTTTTTTTAAATTTAGTTAGATACCAATACAATAAAGATAGCAGGATGAAAAAAAATTTTCTTTTAATACATCCTTTTAATATTTAAACAAATAAGTAAATATTAGGGCTTTCGTAACTGGCGACCATTAAAAAAATTACTAAATTATTATTGATATCAGTAATGCTAAATTGTGGTAAAAAGTACCAAATATAGGTATTGTGGTCAGAGTGCTTTTATGGTAGCCAGAAACGGAATAGAACATAATCAAATATTATACAGTAGAACCTTAATCTGTCGTTCCTCGTGGGACCATTCCTTACGATTAATAGATATGGGAAAACGATAAATACTGGTCTAAATTAAATAAGGACTTCAAAATGTAGTAAGGTAAGAGACTTAAAAACTAATAAGCTTACTACAAGTATAACAAATTTGAATTAAAAATATTCATAACAATATTAAGAAATTTTGACTTTTGTAATAGATTGCTGTTTATTTTTTGCACATTCAAGTGAATACAGAATTGCTCATTGTTTCTTACTATTCGGCCGACGTTAGCAGTGGCTGCAGTTCCATTCTGTCGTCTCTTGTACTTTTTTTGCTTTTGCAACAGTTTCTGAACTTACAACACCTCAAGTTTCAACATTTTTATCAACTAATACACTATAACATCAGACTCACTATTTTACCAAAACTAAAAAATCCTTATTTTCTTAATCACAAGAATTAGGAGTTACTTTTTTCTTCTCAAAAAGAAAAGAAAAAAAAAAATTTTTAAAAATGTCAGTAAAATTTCTGAATGATAGAAGCAGGAATTAGTTGATTTCCAAAACAATCTAAAGAGGTATCATTAACATTATAAGAGTAGCATATCTGGTAAGACCATTAAAACATACCGATAAACGTAAGATGTGGGAACAATGGATAGAAGTTAGACTGTAACTACAGCAATGATATGATATACTTACGTTCTCTGATTTTCAGTAAAAACATAACGATAGAGTAAACTGAGGCTATAATACAGCCCACAGAAGATCACCATTTCACGATACAGCAGCTTGTAGATGCTTCCTCGCCATCTCACCAGCAACTTTGCAAAGCCGCAAAGTCGAGCCTTACTCACGTTTAAAGAATATGTGACAGTCATACTTTTTTATAAATGAAAACACTGAGTACTAAACAATAAGGAGAAAAAGGAGAAGTTCACAACAACACCTAACACTGGAATTTTCTGCAATGGAGTACAGCAATAAACAAACAGTTTTTTTTCTCTATTTTTTGATGAATAATGGCAAAAGTCTCCGCTAAAGGAAACAGAGTTCTTTTCAACATTTAAGTATCAAGCTGATTCATTATGTATCTGGCAACCACGTTGGACCATTCCTGGGTTGCGGAAAGCATATTCCCGTTACATGGAACAATGGGATAGAGATTAAATTCTTCCATGAGTAAGTTAGTCTTCAATCCAAGAATAGGTATTAAAATTGCAAGTAAAGAGGGAGATCGTCGCTCCTAGAAAAGAAAAGAAAAATATTTAACACTTTATTCATCAGACATAATTATCTCACTCAAGAAAATAACTTATTTTTATTTTCATTTTTTCCAACAGTTACAGATATCTAATGTTTATAAATTATTAGAGCTAAAACAAAAAGTAAAAACATTTTTTTCAAAAATGTTAAGAAGCTTAAACTGAAATGCACACTTAAATAGCAGTTGTTTTTTTTGTTTTCTTTTTTTAAAAAAACTTAAATATTTTGTTGGGGTTATTTATATATTACAAAAACTTTTAATATTAGGATTGTTTGCATACTATAAAATAATGTTAAAATAGATTTTAAACGAACTCCAGCTTGATGTTCTTTAAAAACATGGTCTAAAACAAAACAAATAATTAAATCTTAAAGTAAGAACTGCTTAAATATTTTTGATTATTATTAAATATAATAAGTAGGAATTAAAAAAATTGTTTTAGGCCATATAATTTTAATGAAAAAAAATAACGAAAACACAGCTATAAAAAATAAAAGTCAAACATAGGTCAATAACTGCTTACCTTACTACCCTAAATTTAAAAATAAAAAAAATATTAAAATTTCTTGAATTTGAAAATAATTTTCTGCAATTCCTCTACAAAGAAAAATTTGATTTCTACTTATTTAACAAGAAAAAAAAAAAAGAAATAAAAAAAAAATTGTAAAAGAAATTCTTTAAAAATTTAAATACATAATTTTATCAAGAAGCAATATTATTTCTCATACATACACTTTTATACATTTTTCCAAAAATGTCTAATGATTTATAAAGAATGAATCTTTGCTCAGGTAATAAAAAAATAAAATAAAAAATTTAAAAAATAAAAGAAACACTGAAGGATTTTCTAGAATATTTTTCAAAGTATTTATGCTTTTAAAATTTTAAATAAATACAGTCTTATGTAATTTTCTAAACACTTAGATAACAACGAAAGAAAAATTATTTAGATCAGGAAAAAAATTATTCTAAATTAGTCTCAGCAGAGCAAGTCTTAATTCATTTTTCATACTTAAATAAATGATTGAATGAAGAAAATTCGCGATTTAAATCCTGATTTACATCTCAAAAACTCTAAAACACATAAAATTGACAGCTAATTTTACTTTGTTTTAATACTCAAGCAAATAAAATTTAAATACGTTATAAACATTTGATTAAAAATGGCACTATAAAATCTCCATTTACTCAAGAGTATGTTTAGACTAACTTACCAATTATTTATAATCGTATTTTCAGAGCTAATATTTTCTCACACTATAACCAAATAAAGTTAATAACGGCTTAGTTATTAAATGGAAGGTTTTTAGAGTAAATTATCACAGTATAATTACAATGAATGCCTCGCTTTGAGGAGAACTAGAGAACCGCATCGGATGAAGGTAAAAGATGACGCAAGATGAAGGAGCAGACTCCGATTTATCTTTTCGATTATAATATAAGTATTTCCCTATCGATAGTTCATGATGATAAAGCTCACAAGATGGCAGCACGAGTACAATATTTATTAAACTTTTTTTTCCAGACTTTTCTGTTCTTTCCGCTTATTGGAAAAAAGAGGACTCGCAAGTTATTTTTATTACTATATTAAATGGTCGAAAAAATTTGAATTGTAAAGTATGCAATTTTTTAATGTCATTTTTAAGTATGTAATTTTACAGAGCCAAATAAGAAACTTGAGCGAAATCGGTTGAATAGTTCCAAAGAAATCGAATTTTAAACACTAGAATTCTTTAAAATTTTATTTCTCAGGAATTATACAACCAATTTCGCT
Source organism: Parasteatoda lunata (assembly GCA_949128135.1). Classification (NCBI taxonomy): domain Eukaryota; kingdom Metazoa; phylum Arthropoda; class Arachnida; order Araneae; family Theridiidae; genus Parasteatoda; species Parasteatoda lunata. The sequence continues at coordinate 10,293,879 of OX421979.1, read as the reverse complement.
CAAATTTTATATTTTGCCATGTAAAATTAGATAATTTAAAATAACGTAAAAAATTGCATTCCTTACAATTCCAAATTTTTTGGGCTGTTGTAATAAAATTAAAAAAATAATAAAAATAAGAAATATTTACTAAAATTTATTTTTCGTATGGAAATGTCTTTCAATAAACGAATTTTATAATTGTGTACAAAAAGTTTCAATTCACTTAAAGAGTTCTTGAGTCCTAGAACGTGAAGATCCAATCATTAAATCAAAAGTTATTCAGAGTGGTCCGGGTTTTTTTTTTTTTTTTTTTTTTTTTTTTTTCCTTAGCGGCATGATGGAAAAATTTTTCAGCGTTATCCATATCCGCTTTTCTCAGTTGAAACAATGAATCAGTGATCCTGCTTCCAAGCAACGCATTAATAAAATTGTAGATAGAAAGCCCCTGGGACGCATAATTTTCCATCGTGAAAAACAAAATACCACGCCAGCAGATTCATGTATAAAAAATAACCATGCTTTGGATCTACCTTTAGTAAAAAAAGATCCAGAAAAATGGAAGTCCTGGTCCTAAGCACCCGTAACTCCAAATAATCACTAATAACAAAAGAAAAATCACTGATAACAAAAAAAAATCACTGATAACAAAAAAAAAATCACTGATAACAAAAGAAAAATCACTGATAACAAAAGAAAAATCACTTATAACAAAAGTAAACTAAAAAAAAACAGGCTAAGATGTACAGAAATTACTATTTAAAATGCATTACATTTATGAGAAAAGATCTATTGAAGCGCTAATTTTCCTCATATCAACGGCTATATTTTGTGTTAACAGGTTAACTCAGATTTAAATGTGAATTCAAACCCAAAATGACTTAAAAAATAAAAAATTCTGTAGAATCTTAATAAACAAGTCTTAAAATAATCTGAACAAAGAATTTAAGAGTAACTAAAACATCCTATAAAAATGAACGATCATCATAGCAATAGGAACTAATTACTCGCACTATTTAATGACTCTTTCAAAACTTAAGATTTTCTTTCAGCAAAATAACATAGATCTATAAACCTATTTTAAAAAAAAAAAAAAAAAAAAAAAAAAAAAAAAAAAAAAAAAAAAACATTGAAAATTCCACAAATGCATTCCTTACTTGAAGGTTGCAAGCGAGCGATTACAATTGGCCTGCCTGTCAGCCAAATTGCGATATACATCAGGGGTGCAAATTGCGAATTGCGATAAACATCAGGGGTGCAATAAACTGGTCCGCCGTTCCGGCACTTTGAAGAACATTAAATTTTACTTTGTAATATTTTTTTTAACTAAAGGGGGAAAAAAGAACAAGTTTTAATAAAATCATTCTTAATGCAAATAAATCGTTAAGTAATACTCGCAATAGTATCTAATTGTTTTGCAAATATGCTAAGTTATAGCGCAATTGTGTTTGACAAAGACAATAAGCACATTTACGAAATTAGCATTAATATAACCCTATATTTCGATTTTATAACACAGATTGTGATATTTTTTCACTTATTGTTTCTAGAAACAGTTTATAAAAAAAAGTAAAATCTCAGTAAAAATTTTTACATTTTCAAGCAATTCCATATATTAGTTTTATTGCTTATTAATTCATAAATCTGTAAGCTTCTATCGATTTTTAAGAGAATTAATTAAACATGAATTTGTAAAAAAGAATATTTAGAAGTGCTCTTTTTGCAACTGGAAACTAGTTACAAATATCAGAAAATATAATAAAGCAGTCAATGCAACAGCTCATTGTGGACCAGAGGGGTCACGGAAGTTAAAGTAGGTAGATAGGTACTTTATTTACGTCGCACTATAGCTTCATTAATGGGCTATTGGCGACGGTCTGGGAAACATTTCAGAGGATGATTCAAGGACATGCCCGGGCAATTTTGATCCTATGCAGAGGGGATGGCACCCCTGCTTTGGAAGTCTAGTACTTAACGGTAGAACAGTTTAACGAAGACCGATACTGCGCACCCTCGGTTTCTACGCCGGTTGATCATAGTAGTCACCCACACGCTTACTGTCCGCAACCAGTGATGCTTGACTTCGGTGTTCTACTGGTAACCGTGTCTTTACGATCAGTCAAATGCGGGACCTCATAGAAATTCAGGTTCCACAATTTAGTGACAAACGGCATATTTGTAGCTATGTGGTCAGCATTGCGCACAGGCCGCCTTGATTGACCGTACAAGCTGTTACCCATCGATCTGTAGCTGGGTGGGCTTCAAGCTACCACTGGGATCGAACCCAGTCCTTTACAATGATAGTCCAGTGCTTTAAACAGTAAGCAGTTCCATAATAAAAATAGGAAACTTAAATAAAACTTAAAATTTTATAATTTTTTTTTTTCTTTTTTTGTTTTTTTACTTCACACTTGGGAGATTTGCGTCCCGCGAAAAAAAATTTCTAGCACTACAGTACGATATCTACAGTAATGTTGCCTTTTTTTCATAACAACAGTCTATACCCAATACTTAAGGTTACCAAACCAATTTTCATTAACCTTTTACCAAAACAGACTGAAAGTAATATAAAATTATTAAAAAGTGGTATAGTAAAGTATAAAGTAACATAATAAAAAGTTTATGATTGAATTTTGAAACTTTAAATTATTTGAATATTTCAATTCTTTCCTAGAAACCTTACGTAGCTGCAGTAAATATAATAGTCATTAAAATATGTGGAGCGGAGAAGAAAAAAATTGTTTAAGATGGTGGGAAACCTGTTTCTGCTACTTCCCGTTTTGAACGGATTATGATGAACAAAAAGACAAAAACCGGACATGATCATTCCATAACACAAGATATTGCAGAATACTTCTAATAATGAATAGAACTAAACTGGTTTAATAATAAGTCAAATGTTTTTACCAATTATATTTAGTAAGGTCTTAATTACATTATAATTAGATTTAGCAATTTCTGAAAAATTAAAATAACTCATAGAAAAGTTTCTAAAAAAGCACAGCTTTATCTCTCAGATTAGAAAATTAATAAATAAATAAAATTTCATTTCTGTTAGAAAAACCCGTTCTGACAATTAAGATTTTTTTTAAAAAAAAAGCCTACAATTATAATTTTAAAAAAAGTTTTAATAATAAAGAAAAGAAAAATGAAAGAATGTTGCAGTTAGGGAATTTAATTACAAAAATTTTAATTACTAATTTAGGAAAAAAAATTGGAAATTATACGATAAAAATGCGTTAATTTTTTAAACAAATCATACAATCAAATACATCAGGACATATCTACAGAGTTACCCATGCACAGCATGAAAGAAAAGATGAACATGAGATATTTTTACAAGTCAAATAATTTTAATGCCAGTATTTTAAATTTTAAACATCGTAAATCACTAGTTGCAAAATGGCGAATAGTGTAAAATAGTGTAAGAGTTTACGTCAAAAGTCTTATTAATTTAATTGATATTATGCAAATACTCCCATTTTTTCTGTTCTACAATTCTTGAGCAATACTTAAGTCACATATTTTTTAATAATTAAAATACGTCGCCTTAAACACTGATAATTTTCTTAGCATTTTTTTTTTTTTTAATTTTTTTCTACATATATCATTTTTCTACAAGACACCATATTATAAAAATATAAATTAAAAACATATACAATCTAAATATTTATGTATTTTTCACAAGCGTTTATAAATTGTTATTTTACATCCAAATGAAGAAAAACATAACAAACTAAATGTAAAATTACTAAATATTTGAATAAAATTAATCAGCGTACCAGAAGAAACTATTGCATTAGTTCTTGTATTTCAGAAAATTTTAAAAGGCCACGAGACCAATTAAATATATATATATATATATATATATATATATATATATATATATAGATATATATATATATATATTGAATGTATCTTTACACATAAATTAAGTAATGAGAATGTAGAATCAAATAATCATTCCAATCAAATTAATTTTAAAACAGCTTTAAAACAATTTCGATCTTTAGTTTCTCACTTCAATCTTAAAATTTTCTAATACATGATATGAAATATTCACAGCAAGCAATATCAATATATGAAACGGAAACAGAAGTGTTCAAAATTCAAATAGCGAACACAAAACATATTTTCAAAAATCATAAAGTTACAAAACAAAAAATAAATCACGAGAAAAGTTGAAAGCCAAGAATAAAGAAAACCACTTCGAAAAAGATTTTCTTTTGTCTCGTTATGCTAAAATAATAACAAATACTTAAAAATATTAATTTTAATATTAAGTCAGTTTAATTTTGACACTAAATATCACAATTTTTTATTTTAAGAATGATAAAATGTCTTCTAAATTACATAGAACACGTATACTTCATAATGATGAATTTCAAACGATCACAGGCATAAAAAAAAATTAAAAAAAAGGAGTTAAAAATATATCATTACAAAAGAATATAACTTACTTGGATCACTTTATGCAAAGGAATCGAGAAAAGTTAGTAATCAGATGAGGATATGAAGAAAGCAAGTACACGGCGAGATACTTCCGAATCAGCAGGTAGCAATAGAATGTCTGTGGTTTTGTGAATCAAAGATTATTCAGATGCATTCCCAGCAACACCATTAAGACACGCATGCGCATTTGAATATCTGCAGCAGCCAGCTAGCTTGTCGCCAAGTGTCTGGCAAATGTAGACCCCAAAATGTTGTTCTTTTTCCCCTTTTTTTTTACTTTCAAATGTCGTTTGCTAAAAATGCTTTTGTGTTGTAACATGAAGAAAAAAAAAAGCAAAATTTTAAATAAATAAATGCATTGCATCCCTTTTATTTTTATTCTTTATAAACGTTAAAAATAATATAACGATTTCTTAGAACAATTTAATATCAATACTTGTTTAAATCAAAGGAATTCAAAGCTTTTTAGACGACTTCACATGACTAATCATATTTTTGTATATATATATATATATTTTTTTATGAAATGTAAATGCGTGAAAGATTTTTACTTCATAAGTCAGAACAGTTTCCTAAGAAAAAGAGGGGGGGGGACTAGGAGTAGAAAATAGACAATAGCAGAATAATATTAATATCAAGGTGACAAGCAGAAAACTCTTAAGAACTAATTTATTTGTCTCGGTGAATTTTTAGTAAAAAGAATATTCAGGAATATTCATGTATATATCATTTTAATATTTTTTTTCTGAAAATGTTCGAAACATTTAATTCTGATAACGTTCAGTACTGGATATTTAATGCGGTATAATGAAGGCACTCAGCAATTATTATTTCTTAATTAGAGTAATTATGCATTGCATACACGTAAGCATGCAACAAAGATTTTCATTGTCGTTTTCATTTTTAGTAGTTGTCAGTGGATTTTATTCATTATATACAGAGTGTTCCGTTAATCAAGGATATTAATGACTATTTTAAGAATCCTTGTTAAAAGTAAAGTAAAAAAATGAGCATCATGGATTATAAATTTAAGATAAGAATAATGAAAACGTTATATAAATATGTAGAATCACTCGCGAGGACGAGGACGGAAAATGCCAAAACCAGTTTGATTGACTGATGTAACCTAGAGATGTTTATAATTATCGTATTTTAACATCTTTTTGCTTGCTTTAGCTAGCAAACTGGTTTTGATATTTCTAGTCGCGGCTTCCTCGGTAGTGATTTATTGTGATGTTTTTGTTTCCCCCTCGCTAAAACTAATTTATAGCAATGATTTAAAATACATTTAAGGGTGGCCATTACAGAATATTGAATAAACTAAAAGTTTCTCTCTTTCTTTCTTTTTTTAAAAGTTTCTTAGTAGAAGAATATTTCGTTTTTTCCTCTAAGAAACGTAAAATTTTTGAAATCCTAAATAAAAGAAATTGTGATCTTTGTTTTGTTTTTTAAGAAAATGATAATTACCAAGGCGTGAAGCACTCATCAATTATTATTCCTTAGTGAGAGGAGTTAAACATTTTAACTACGAAGTATATAAAATTTTTAATATTCAAAATATATTCAACTTAGAGATAAAATAAGAGAAAAAATAAGTTAGGGATAAAATAAATTAAATAAGTTAATATAGTTTTAAATAAAAATTCACAAAATCAATTATTTTTTCTTTGTATTTAGTCTGCCGCTTATTTAGCAGGTTTTTTTTCATGACGCAGTCTTTTGGATAATTGTAAACCATTAAATGTTGGAAAATTAATTTTCTGTTGAATTAATCGAACTTATATATTATAATCAATATTAAGTCAAAAAATAAAGTATCTCCCCTCCATTTTCTCCATTCTTTAACAGAACGTGGTTTGAAGCATGTCATTTCACGTGCTTCTAGATTGTTCTTTTTAAAATAAAATAAAAACTTTATGATGATTGTAATTTTAACCAAAAGAGCTGTCAACTTTCGAAATTTATTCTCAAATGCTTCGTTCTGTAGACTCATAAAATGCTGAATCCTAACGCACGCTTACTCTCCGAAACAGATAGACTGAAAGTAATGACTTTTTGAACAATAATGAAAGAAACCGCTTTGACGTGGGCTTTTTTAAGTCAGGTATTATAAATTGAAGAAAATTGACTTTAAGAACACAAAAAAAAATATATATATATATTTATTGAGGTTATGAATCATGATCAGTCCTCTGGAAAAATGTTGCACAATTTTTTTTCCCTTTTAATAGAAACGGAACATAAGTGTTACAAAGAAAATTTACCCTTTAATCAACTGTTCCGAATTATAAATAAAAAAAAAAATTTCCAAATCTGCATTCGAACGAAAATATGGATAAATGAATATACCATTGAAGTCATTATCAAGCGATTTTTCTTTTCAAGTTACAAACTAGATTTTTCTATTAATTCAGCAGTGAAATTTTAATAGTAAACTTTTTTAAAAATTCAGTTTGTATGTAATACGCTATTTGAAATATTGTAAATGTTCCCAACATATTATGATTGTTTACTGAATGGTTCAAGCAAAACGTTTCACTATTTTATTGAAAATTAAAATTTATTAAATGACATTCCTCAAACAAATTAACAAAAAATAATAAAATAAATAAAATGTTTTTAAAAATTCATATCTTATGTAGTATTTAAAATATTTTAAAAACTAGATTAGATATGTAGTACATAAGTATATGGTCTGTAAAATATAAAATAATTCTGTTTTTGTCAGACCAAAAAAAAGGCACATCACTTTCCGTGGCTTCGACCCTCCGAACCCCTTCCTCCCCACACACCTTTCGAAAGTGATGCACTCCAAGTTTTTAGTCTGCTAAAAAACAAAAACAAAATTTATTTGTTTATTTGCTGGCACGACAGCCACTGGTGGGCCTTGGCCTTCCGCTAAACACCATTCCACGTCGTTTGGTCGTTGGCCAAGATTTTCCAGTTTGTTATTTTATTTGTTTTAAGTTTTTTTTTTTTTTTCATACAGTGAATCCAATTAAAGTTTTGTCCTCCGCTTTTCCCCCTTTGTACAGTAAATCTAATCTAATGATGTCTGCCTCTTTTACCCTTTGACAAAGAATTTTTAATAAGCATACTTTTCATCATTTTTTTCATTTTTTTTTTTTTTATTAATTTTGGTCAAAATAAGAAAAAAATGTTACATTTAGCATTTGTATAATTTAACGTTATGAAATACAGCAAGAAACACGTTACTACGCATGATAAAAGTTCTTCTGCAGTAAAGGTAAAATCTTCTGAACACGGCTCACTTCCAAACAATAACTTATCAAATTTGCAGTTATTTAGATCTAAAAGTAACAGCCATTACTCATTGAAATTTCTTTAATGTACAAAATTAAATGATTTTTACATTGTAATGGTTGTTAAATTTTTGAATATGAATTTTAAAAAATCCAAACTTCTTTTCTTAGAATTTTATATTTTAGTACAAACAAAATTCCGATAATCTAACAGATTTTTTTTAGTAACTATTAGACTGTTATTTTTTATAATTAAAAAATTTAAAAATATATTTTTGCTTGTAATTGAAGCGTCAGGAAAAAAATATATATGAAAGGTACACCGGTATCCCATCTTTGTCAAAGTGTTAAATAGTTTTTTTCGGAAATTGTGTGTTCCAATTCGCAACAATTTTCACATTTCTCCTTTTTATCCCCCCTAACAATGTATTTTCTAAAAATTTTTTTGTATTTTATTTTATTATTTCTACTAATTCGCTTACGTATTCTGTTGCATTAACTGTAACAATCTTCTTCTTTCATCATATTAATGTTGAGTCGTCCTTCAATAAATATCAATTAACCAATAGCACGTTCTTTTTTTTTTCCCAGCTACGTGGGAAATTAAAAATGTCAAAAATTAATTATGGAATGCACAAATCATAATAGTAAGGACTATTTTCGTAGTGAAGTTACGTAATCAAAATAATATCCTTGTAGTTGTTGTTTCCTGCGAGTTTCCTGAAATTGGACGGATCTAATTTTTCTTTCCTATAAAGCAGCTTTGAAAAACATTTTTGGTTATTTAGATAATTGGTATTAGATTACCTTATTGAACGTGAAAAATATTAAATAAAAAAAAAAAAAAAAAAAAAAAACCTTACAAGCGTTCAAAAACAGGAGTCCGTTTTGAAGACTTACCAAACGAGAATCAGAAGAAACAAAAGCGATTAAAGTTTAAATCTGTATTATGCTTTCATCTTTTAAGAACTATACCTCAGAAAATACTGATTTGATTATTTATTGATGTTTTTTATATAAAATATTTTAAAATACAGAAAAATGTTAAATTCAAAAGCTCTTTTAGTTAAATATTGTTTTATTTATTTATTATAACCATCATTGAACAGACGACCCAATTTAGGGTTTACGACTCCCAATTTTCATCTCCGTAGCCTTGTAATTTTGAACGCAATCGAGAGGAAAACCTCGAAAGCGTCCCACGGTTAGCTTAACGGCAATGGCACCCTAACCCGTGATCCGTCTACCACTGAAGTTATTTTTAGTCAGCACTGTGGTCGGTGCGAGCCGGATGCGGAATTCGAATCGACCAGTCATCGCTGGGATTCGAACCCGGTTCACCTCATTGGGAGGCGAGCACTCTATCCCCTGATCCACCACGGATCAGTTGGATATTGTTGCGCTAAACCGCTTCCAATTTTTCCTTTTTCTCATAAATCACATTTTTTTCATCTCATTTACGTCTGGCGAGTCCTGAAAATGGGCGCTTGTTTTTAATCGCTTGAAACACGTCGACTTTTTTTTTTTTTTTTTTTCGTGTGTGTGAAAAGAATGAAGTTTTTAATCTAGTTGTGTCTTACCTACCACTTAAGTTTCTTGAGATTATTTGTTTAAGGAGATGCCTTATTCAACAAAAGCAAAATTTTGAAAACTCTCAATCAAAATCTCAGTTATTAAATAAAATCTTAATAAACAAAAAAAAGGAAAAATTGCATGTGGTATAACACAAACAATATCCAACTAAAAGAGCTTTTCATTTGAATTTAACATTTTTCAATATTTCGAAATAGTTTATGTTAAAAAAAATCAATAAATAATCAAATTTTTATTTTCCGATGTATTGATCTATCTAGTATGAGCCGTTCTCAAGAAATGGGAGCATAATACAGATTTAAACTTTAAGTTCTTACAACAATTAAGTTTACATTTTATCCACGGTAAAAACATTTGAGTAAATTAATAATATTGTCGAGTTATAGGAATTAACATAAATTATCGAAAAAAATGTTCTATAAATACCTTTAAAAAAAGTAAAAGATTTTTGCAAACTAAAGGATTTTTTTTTGTTATTCTATTTATGAGAGACAAAATAATTCTTTTTTAAAAGTTTGCAAATCAGGGAGCAAAATTCCCCTCGCAAGATAAATAAATAAAGGTTTTTGTTTGTTATTCTATTCATGATGTTAAGAGAGCCAAAATAATTTCTTTAATAGTATCTGAATCAGGGGACAAAATTCCACTCGCCAGATAAATAAATAAAAGTTTTTTTTTATTAAATTATTGATGATGGTAACAGTGCCAAAATAAGTTTTTTAATAATATCTAAATCAGAGGGCAAAATTCCACTCGCCGGATAAATAAATACAGGAATAATTAACTAAACAATCCCTATTTTTAAATAGTTGCTTTTTACCCCTTTCTATTCATTTATTTATTTTTTCATTTCAAATGCATAAAATATGCGTATTTTGTCTGATTTTTGAAACTAAAATATTGAAAACATTCCATCAAACTTCCGAATCTTAGGATAATCATTCACTCCTTATCAAATAACTTTTATCTATTCGTATGGGTCACTTCCTGACCTCCCCGAAGTAATCCAACAGCACATATTCCATCAATTTGGTCGTAGGAACCAGAACGAACCGGAGTGAACCGGCTGAAATCCGCATCTTTTACCCATCCCGCCTGCCAAATCCATTATTCCAACCAATAGCGTATTGACATTAACCGATGAATTCTTCGTTGGAGGGAAATACTTTTGAAAATCTCTTTGTGCCATATCGGATAAAATTTTTGAGTTACCAGTCAAAAACTCTTTCCTTCATTTTCATTGAACGGAAAACCATTAAAAGACCCTCTTCCCTAAAAACTTAACTGAAAGAGGAAGAGTGTTTGAAAGGAATCGCAGAAAAAAAAAACTCGTTAGCTATTATTTTAATCTCACAGTAATTAAACCAGAATTTAATGTCCTTAAACAATTATTCGAACGTTATTAGATATTTTAAAAAAGTTAATTAATATGATTTGAAGTTGACATTGAAGTTATAATTTAAAGAATTTTTAATACTTCATATTTTTAACGCAATTATATAATATATAATAGTATTATTATAAATATTGTATAAATTAAATCAATTAGCAATAATAACTCAGTGTTGTAATCTTTATATAAATTAAAAAATATTAAAAAAAAAATGATAAAGTTTAATTTAATTGTATTATTGTAATTTAATAGTATTATAGATATTGTATAAATTAAGTAAATTAAATATAAAATCACAGAATCTCTTAATCATTAGATAAATTAAAAATACTAACAAAAATGATAAAGTTTAATTTAATACAACAAGATGAAAAAAATAGCGAGTTAAAAAAGCATTATTTGTGTATTGTTATTATATCACTGTAAAATACGTGTTATTGTTCAAATTTGGAACAATTTTAAAACTGCTTAAGATTCATAATGATTTCGTTGAATAATACGAATAAGCTTAAACTTATTTCTTAATTAATAATAATGATTTTTTTTTTTAAATAAAATTTCATTCTAATGAATTCTTAAATTTTGGCTATCAAATGAATCGGTTATTAAAATCGTATAATTAGTATAATTAAAAAAATGCTGTCAACTATACACCTAAATTTTGTATTGATTTACAAATTGATTTTATTTTAAGAATTAGTGTACATATGCATCCTAAATAAATGATTCTTACTTTAGATTGTCTCGTAAAAATAACTTTTTTTGACTCTCGTGTGTATCATATCTCACTGTAACTAAAATTAATAGTTGGAAAGTAAAGTAGTTGTTAGAATTTGTAGCGTTGTGATACAGGAAAAAGTTTTACAGTTTACATTTAGTAAAATGTCAAACGAGAAATGTCACAGTACTTTTCTCACTTCACGTCTTGATTAAGGAATTAAAGTCAAAAGTTCTTTTTTAAATTTTGTTGCCAAAAACACAAATTAATTCATTTAATTCCATTGAAACCTGTAATGAATTGACGTCAATTAAATGTCACCATGCAGTGAGTATTTGTCAATCTTTGCTGCCTTGTATTTAATCAGGAACCGATGATGACGTCATGAAATAGTAAATGGAGATTTCAAATGTAACACCCGATCCGGAAAATATGTGGGTGTTAAATATGTGACGCAATCTTTACTCCCTTTTACAGGAAATGTTTTCAATTCTGAAAAGGGCTGGTGTAATTTCGATGCCTTGTGGAGAGTTTAATATAAATATCGGTGCCATATTATCGTTTTAAATCGAAATAAAAATAGAAAGGAAAAAAAAAAAAAAAAAAAAGCTTTGATAAGGAATCACAGTAATTTTTTTTCTTCATAATAAAAACTTTCTGGTTATACAAATACTTTAAACAATCTATTTCAATTTTTATCAAGTAATTGGACGCGCAACCTCCTCTAACCCATGATCCGTCGACCACTGAGGATATTTTACGTCAGCACTGTGGTCGGTGCAAGCCGGATGCGGATATCGTATCGACCAGCCATCACCGGGATCGAACCCGGTTCACCTCATTGGAAGGCGAACGCTCTATCCCCTGAACCATCGCTGCTCTTTCGTCAAAATTAAAAAATTTCCAAAAAAAATTTGTTGCATTTATACAGATGGGGATATTTCGATATCGGTACATGTTTGCGCCAACCAGAATTGTACACCTGTTCACTACACTCACTAACCCCCACGAATCCTCCCAATAGATTTTTTTTAAACAAGCCGTTAAGTTAAAATTAAAAAAATTCCGAATAAAAAAAAAAAAGAATTAATTGCATTAATACAGATGGGATCGGTACATGTTCGTGCCAACTATACTTTTGTCAAGGCACAGAAAGGTTTTTGCACTTGTAAAAAATTTAAAAAGAAATTGGTAGTGGTGCTTATACCTTTCAAGTTTGTCCCCTTCCTGTGATTTTTCCCCATCATTTACATAGAGTCATATTGGCGATTTTTTTGGCGCAGGTATCGATACGGAAATCTTCTCCCATATATTTAGTATCTCTGATTTAATTTCCGATTTAATTCGGTAAACATTAAACCTAATAATAGGCACGACTTCTGTTCCTTGCAAAATGTTCAGAATATATTTCCTGGTTTCAGAACTGAAATTTCATAAGTTCGCTAACAAAACTGGCTTATTATGTTGAATACAACTTGCATGAAACAGTCTAAGCACTTAATTATTTAAGGCTGTTTTTCGAAGACTCCGTCGTAATATTTAAGTATGCTTAGTTGCGAAAAATATGCTATTTTAATAAGTGCTGTGAGTTTGCAACTGTCATTCATGACTGTTAGGTCGAGTTTAACCTTTATGAAACCAGTGCTGTCAACGCTTATTTTGAAAATAGCGCAAAGCGTCAATATGTAGAAAATCAACAGTATTGTGGAAATGAGAAGCGTTTGTGGTCTGAAAAGCTTACTCCAATGCTGCATTACATTTGTTTTGTGTAATAATCTTCTAAAAAAGAGAAATATCCCAAAAAGTTTCCCTTTAATTAGAAACATGCTCATATAGTTTGAATATTTATATCCTTTTTATTCAAACTAGATAGACAACAAAGTAACAGGCGAATTTTGAGTTCATTAATATAGAGGAATATGTTAATCACGTGATGATATCATGAATCGGAAAACAAAAAACATCACGAATGACTGATTCAAATGACGTGACAACGATATTTGACCGAATAATACAAGTAGGAAAGAAAAAAGGTTTCGAATTATGACTAGAAATTATTTGTGTGACGTTTGGAATTCGCAGGTAAAATGTTCAGTTTACGCAACATTGGTTAAAAACGTTGTATCATACAAAATTTTGATGACTTAATGGCGTCAATTTTGCAGAAGAAAAAAAGACAGGATTGCAGAATCAGTAATTGATTACGAATTTTTGTGAGAGCTCAACCCCAATTCCGATTTATACTGAGTTAAAATTTTCATCGAATTGTCTGAAAATGTTAATACTGTTATTAAATAAACATTAGTATCAAATTATATATTTCTTTTTGTGTAAGATTGGAGTTAAAGATATTTTATTTAAAAATACATTTTGTATTAAAAAATAATCCTGTAAAAAATAATTGTGGGCAAATATTGATATTTTTCAAAATTATTGCAAAGAAAAAATGAGTTAGATATCAATAAATCGCATCCACGCTTTTATAAATAACTTATGACATGAAGTTTCTTTAAAGAATGTTCTGGAATTTAGAAACTCTTACAAATGTGATACATAGAATTCATTTGCATGTCTTTTCAATAAACTTTTCAAATGAGATAAAAAAAATAAAAAAAATTTTTTTAAATTTATGTACTTTTTTAATAGTTTTACCAAACATAAGATCAAAAATTCTATCCAATAGGATAAATTAAATTTAGAGCAAGTTTTAATTTAAATAATTGTTAGTTTTAATTTACACAATACTCAATTGAGTAATATTTTGGTCCCATTCTAACTATAAATATTTTTCCAACTACACTCCTGAATTACAAATTACTTCAAGGAAACAGTTAAAAAAATTCGCGGGTTTTTTTTTTTTTTTTTGTAATGCTTATTTAGATACCTTTTGTAAAATACGCAGAACAAACAAACAAAAAAATAAACCTCTGAATTTTCTGAATAAAAAAAAAGAAAGCAAATTCTGAATCCCTTTTGATCCGATTTTTAAGCTCAGATTTTCAAGTACTAAGATTTATTCTTCATGGTTCGTGGGCCTAACTTCAGTTATACTAATTATATTTTGCGAACAGTTTTTTAAACTAAAAAATAAACTACAAAAACGTAGTTTATCTCGATAAAAATAAGCAGCAATCTGGGAATAATGGTCCCAATAGTTAGGTCAGAAGAGCGGTCGTAAGCGTCAATTTTACTTTTCGTGTATTTCGCAATTTTAAGCTAATGGAAATTTTTTGCACACGATTGTAAAATTCATTAATCTAAAATTAAATCACTGCAAAAAATAATTTTTAATAATTATTTATAATATTCTTAATAATAGTCGGAAAAAATTTGAAAAGCAAGGTATACAAATTTTTCACATCATTTCAATAAGGTAGTTTCATATGGCAAAAAGCAAAATTGGCTCGTAATCGGTCAAATTGTTCGCTTAGAAATCGAATTTTAAAAAAATCAGATGTTTAAAGCTCGATTTCGGAGGAACTTTCCAACCGATTTCATATCTTGAGCAACAGGATCATGCAAAACGATACTGAATACAGTTAAAGATTATTTTTATGGGACAAACAAACAAAATCGTTTTTTTTCTTAATCTAATAACGTAAAGTCACCGATAAGGGCAGCAAATAGTAATAAATTTTAAAAAATTGGGATGATTTTAGCTTTATTTATTGCGCCGGTTTATATCTTTCAGTTTTGTGCATGATTTCGTAGTGTTGTTCAGTACTTATTTATTTAATTTTTTTCATACCTTACAACGAACGAATATTTAGCCTATATGATAATGAAATTAATGAATTCTTCTTGAGCCTCAACGTTATAAATCAACTCCTTAATAGACTTTTATCTTCGTTTAAACTAATTAAGTCGCTTTTAATTCATTTAAATGGCTGATTATGTGCCAGCAATTAAAGCACTTAGTAACAAATATCAGCCAAGGAGAAAAAAATTCTCCCCTGTCTTCACATTTGGCAGCTTTTCTACGTTCAGTGCATGTCATGACACGTGGTTACAAAACACAAGATATTTTCTCAGAATTGAGTCACCCTTTTAAGACGCTATTTTTTTGTGCCTTAAAATGTACACAAGACGATAGAACAAATTTCAGAATTGTTTTCACGGTTTGAACACGTGGTGGTAATTTGCATTAAATTCTTTCATATTTTTTTACAGGACGATTATTTATATTTTCTTTCGCAATCTTTGTAATTGGAGATATTTTAGATTGAATTTCTTTTCCTGCAAAAGTTTTTTTTTTTTTTTCTTGGTAATTATTTCTGTCAGTTAATTAGTAAAGGGGATTTTTCAAGAGAAATTATACACGTACTTTTTATCATTAAAAATTTATTAAAAAGAATAAAAATGAGAAAATAAATGAGACTGCCACTTATCATTTAAATATTGCGTAAGCACTTAAAAGGGCTTATGATTCCATTCCATGAAAAGGAAGGGGGAGGAGTAAGCCTTCTCTTATCATTGTGTTTTGTTTATTTTTTTATTATTTCGGCTGAAAAGGATTGAACTCCTTTAAGACCGTGCTCTGATCCTGAAAACCACCGTGAAAAAATTACGTTGTTTTTCAATTGAACATCAGAATAGTTCCTTTTACCGATGAGAACTTATTTCCTCGTTACAATCTTTTCAGCTATTTAATAGTTTTGCTTACACGTCTGTTTTCTACCACTTTCATTTTAGGTGAAATACTTTTTCACCAATGATTATAGAGTGTGAATAAAGCAAAAATAAAGGTACAAAAATAAACATACTATAATTTCGATTCTATAAACAGAAAACTTCTTCAGTGTCGAAACACAAAGTTAACAAGTTTTAAAGTTAATTTACTTTTTAAAAAAATTTTAATTGATTTTAAGAGGATTTTTCGGGAGGGCCAAGTTTTTAAGAAGAGTACATTTCTAACCAGTACAGGACGGTGAAACGATAAAGAATCACAGCACTTCCCCAGGGCTGCACGCTCTGAAAATATATGTGTTACTGTGCGAATGATCGAAATGGGTGGTTGTTGACTTCTACCGGTGAATCTTAACAATCACACGGTCGCTTTGGTAAATGTCCGAAATATATACTAGGTCTAGTCAAGTGCCACTGCCCGGTATGCCCTACATCGACGTTTTTCTAAGTTCACGTGCCCATTAGGTATTTAACTAGTACTCGGAATACTGATGTTTCTCGTAATCTATCCTCAGCAGATACTAAAATATCGAATAAATATAATAGTATCGGATAAATTAATATCAAATCGGATATAACATATAATTCGGACATTCACCAAAGCGAATATGTAGATTGTTGACATTCACCGATGAAAGTCTACATTCTCTTGATTTCGGTCATTCACGGTAATATATGCACTAAAGCGTACTTATACGTACTAATACAAATTATACGAGAGTACTTAATTAAGATCACATCCTTGGGCCGCTGGAGTCAGAAGAGCTAGTTTCAATATGATATCGATAGCCGTGAAACGAAAATTGCTTCATCATGTATCGCAGTTCTGACCGTGGAGTTTATTTCTACTGTGGAGTTTAACTGTAACGAAATTGATAGTTCTTCTATTATAAAGAAAAATTTATTTTACAGAAGTGATGAATTTTTGTTACGGAAGTAAATTCTAAATAACAATTTTAGGTGATATAAGTTCAAGGGTTTTAATTAAAAATAAAGTAATATATATCATAAAAGAGTGTTTGAAATTAATAATTTCCCTTCACATAAAATTCTATTGTTAAGCAATATAACTCGAATGAATAATGCGAGCAGTTCCAGAAACTGACACATGTGTAGACAAATTGGTTGTACAGAAATTTCAGCACTCAATTTCCTAAACAATAAAAAAAACAAATGCTAAACGATAAACGTCTGAAAAATTAGAACAATGAAGAAAATCGTAAAGAAAAATGACTGACAATTCGAATAAATGGATAGAATCGAATCGATGACAATCGAATAATGGTAATCGAATAAATAAACGTCTCAAAAATTCCAAAAATGATGGAAACTGGAAAGATAAACTTCTGAAATGTTCTTTAAAATGAAGTAGAATGTCTGGAAAGTTAAGAAAATGACTAAAATCAAAAAGATTAACAGTTCTAAATGATTAACAATTCTAAAAATGGCGAAAATCGGAAAAATAATCGTCTGCAAAAATTGATTACAGGGTAACATCTATTACGTTTTATGAAGAATGTTTTGTTGAATGTTTGAAGAATGTTTTATTATTTAATGTTCCAATAAAAATTATTGATATAGGAAGATATTTAGAGAATATCGTATCGTAACGTTTCTGCTGTTCCGAAAAATATTTAATTACCTGTTTAAATAAGCATTAAATAAATGCTGGAAAAAAGTAAGTTAGGAATACATTTTTTTTTTTTTAAATGAGGCAAAAATTGATTTTTATTCGAGGAAAGTATTTGTCATTGAAAGTATTTGGCATTGCAACTTTACACATTTCGGCTCACTACTTATTTTACATTTGGTCATTTCTTTGAAGGGAGGGATTGCAACTCATTAGCAGTTTTCCAACTAGAGGGTGGATGAATAAGTGTGTAAAAAATCTGTATGGATTGACGACTGAGATCTGAAATGTTTTACGATGATTATACTCAAGTTAAAAGCTAAGAAAAGACCATAGAGGTGTAGAATTTAAGTAATTATCCGCGACTGTAATTTAAGTATTATTCCATTTTATTTAGTTATCAAATTATATAAATATGCTTTCAAAACAATATAAAAGCTTTTAAAAGTTAAACTCGTTGGACAGAAGTTTAATTCGTGCTATCTTTTATGATGCATATCATATAATTAAAAAAAAAGATTATGATTACGTAGTCTCAGAGATTCCAACTGCTCCGGACACGCCAAAATAATTATTAAAAAAAAAAACGCTATATAACTACAAAGTAAATTTTGCTAATATTTGACTATTTTTTGCTTGCTTTTTAAAAGGTATAGCATGACAAAGGTACTATAAAATGGTGAATTATATAAGCCTACGAATTATTTAGAAATAGTGATGGATATAAATCTTCTAAATTGAATTTAGTAAACTAAGAATCACAATCGATAAACTACCACGTTAAAATATACATTTGCTGTCTGGAGCAAGTTGGCATCTCTGTAGTCTTACTAGAATCCTAGACTTGGTGACATATTTCGATAAATAAGTACATTCGCTCTTGAAAAGGAACAACTATATGACGTTGCAAGAACATTGGATTTGATTGGACCACTAAACATTTGCTGACATGCCCTTAACAAATCAAAGGCGAGATAAAGAATTATTTCACTTTTGTTTCGCTGTAAACGAACATTGTCTGCAAGAAACAATATTTATATTTCTTTCATCAGTTTCGTTAAATGCAAACAAAAAGCCATTTATTTATGATTTTTAGATATCATTTTTATTAATTCTTATATAGGAAGCAATAATTTTTATTCCATAAGTTTTATTTTTTTAATTTCACATGATTTAAGAAAGCAAGCCAAAAAAAAAAAAAAATAAATAAAACTGCGCAACGACGTTTCAAGAGTTGGCGATTTTGATATACGTTCGCGTTAGGAGCTTAGCATCCATTTGGCGTATACTTAGATGTAAACAGGCTCTCTCCATAAGGATAATGTTTTTTTTTTAATTTAAAAAAAAAAAAAATTTCACTTGCTACAGAGTATAATTGTTTTCAATGTCAGATCGAAAGGCCGGGATAGCCTGGTCGGTAGGGCACTGGGCCCATGTCCAAGAGGTCGTGGGTTCGATCCTCGCCGGCCGAAGACTCCCCGTGTAGTAAATGGTGACTGATGCACGTTAAATATGTCGAGTCTCAAAGTCCTCCATGTTCCCATAACAAATCAATACCTCTGGGGGTACTGATTCAGGAGTTTCCTTGTCTTCTGGATTAGTTCAAAATTACAAGGCTACGGAGTTGAACATCAGTAGTCGTAAACCCATGAAATTGGGTCGGCTGTTCAACGACGGTTATAAAATAAAATAAAATAAAATGTCAGATCGAGGTAAGCACAGTATCATGCAATTATTAAGGCATAACTCCACAAAAAAAACTACTTTTATCGTTCTCAAAACGACTTTTAAAAAAATACCATGTGTTGGCGATGAAAGCTTCAATATTTAATGAAAACAAAAAAATCTTAGTTTCCAACCCGGAATACCAATTTCCGATCAAATGGAAGAAGCTGTTTCCGATTTCAAAAAAACAATTATGTTTTTCTTTGTCATAATTCCTGTTCTTATTTTTATCATTTCCGTTGAAGAAAAAAGCACACCAAGTAAAAGGAAACGTAAAGCATCCTTCTAATTGAAGAATTTCTTTTCTTTTTTCATGTCAAATATAGTACTTATAAATAAATTTAAATGTTTAAATATTTTAATGCAATCAAAAACTTATGCTTATATTTCAGTACGGTTTGGACAGAAGAGAAAAGAAAGAAAAAAAAAAGAAAGAAAAGAGAAAAAAAAGGATCGGAAAAAAGGAATAACTTTTGATCTAACCTTCGGATTTTGTCGTACGAAGTATCTTTTTGGTTCAACAATCAAGCAGCTTTATCCGGTACCTGACTCTTTCGGCGGTTGAAATAAAAGAAAAAGATTCTTGCTACACTATCTATACTTATACAGTACTTATGGTATAGTACCTATATTTTTTTTAATTTCAATTGCCGTTGATTTCAACAGTAACAGAGGGTTCTCACTCAATTTCAGCAAAAACAAATTCCCTGACTTTTCAGGCTTGATCGGAAAAATTTCAATGAAAATTTATATCATATTTACACTATACAGAAAATTTTAATTTTCATTCGTAGTGTTAAATATTAGATTTTGAGATCAAAAAATTATCATTGAATGAGGATGGAAACATGGAAAAGTTTAAACAAAATGTGAAATTTCACAAATATTAGCAATGGATGTTAAAATTATTTAACTCGAATCTCATTAACTGATTACTGTTACTGAAAATTCTAAGATCGGTTATTTTCCAGAAATGAAGTAGGAATTTTATAGGTTTTTGTATAAAATAAATGTTTAATTACCTCTTGACCATTCTCTGCTTTTTAGAGTCAAAATAAAAATTCCAGACAATTTCATATCTTCTCTGTTGTCCCTGACCCGTGGGAGTCCTGATTTTAGGCTATTTAATTCAATAGAAACGCATTTTTAATATAAGCAAAATAAACACAGAAGTTTCAGAAAAATTTAAGAACACTAATTCGGTGACGTAGCCCATCCTTGCGTGTCACGTAAGCCCACCGTGTTGATGCTTGATATAACCAGGTATAATGAATAAAAAATAAAAAAATATAGAAGAACGCTTCATAGATAGTGTTTTCAAATACAAATGTAACCAAAAACATAACTCAAGCTCCTTACCTTCACGACTTCCGGTTAGACAGTTTACAGTCTACAGCTTATTATGCGAGGCGATATGGATGGGGTTTTCAATATCGATGTAAACAACAACGATCTCGAGATCTTGACCTGCTCTACTTCCGGTTAGAAAGTATACAGCTGCTTACTTCAACTTATTTTGCCATACGATATTTACAAACAGATAATTTTGATTATATAAAAAAAAAATTAATCATATAATTTCTGAGCTCAAGTCTACTATATTTTATAAGATATTAATGATGTTAAGTAGTTCTGGTGAGTTTGAAGTGAAAATTTGTTTTATTTATTTATAGATGTATTGTTAAAAAAAAGTAACATGGTAGCTAGATTTAGGAAAAACTCGCTTTTCTAGCAGTTCTGATTTGGCCTCTTTTTATTTATTTATTACTGTTTGTTCTTGATGCAAGCCGTGCACCTTCGCGTACGTTAGTGTTAGCATATTGCTCGAGCAGAAAAATTAAGTTCATTTTATAAATTATCATTTAGGTTTAAATTTTTAAAGTTAGTCTATTGTTGAGAAGGTAAGAAGTGTTTTATGTAATAACGATTCTTTTTTTTTTCAAATGACGATTTTTGAGTCTTGAAATGGCAAGTTTTCAACTGACGATTCCTTTTAACACACATAATAAATCAGGTAATAAATGCACGTATACAAGAAATAGTACTCAAGAGAATCTCAAAACACAATGGTCACGTTGTGAGTCAAAAGGCTTCAAAATACACCGGAAACAGTAACCCGGAAGTATAGGGTGTAAAGAGTTCGCAATGCACCCTAGTGTTGAAAGCACCATCCATTTTCAAACAGGTAATTTCACAAAACGGAATAAATCATATAATTTCTTTTATATTTCATAAGATATGAATAATATTAAGTCATTCGGGTGATTTCGAAAAGAATTTTTTTTTAAAGTTTTTTATTGATATACTGCTAAAAAAACGACATGGTTGCCATATTTAGGAAGAAATAGCTTTTTTGGCAGTGCTGCTGCGGCTTCTTTTGACTTGGTTATTAATATTTGTTTTTTTTGCAATTATCGCAGCAAGAATACGTTAGTGTTAGCATTTAGTATTTTGAGTAGCAAAACAAAGTTATTTTGCAAATTATCAACTTACGACGTTAGTATATTGTTACCAAGGTTGTAAGTGATTTCCTAATCGTGATCTGTAGCAATATAATCGCGAAGTCTGGACAACTTCCGGACCGCGAAACATCATCACAGAAAGGGACCAACTCGAAAGGTATATAACTCGTAGCCACCCCCGGGCAAATATCTACAGGTTTCTTTTTTAAAAAAATTGCAAGTTTAAAATCCATTCGGCACCTTGGCGATTGTAGTTGGCGTGACAGATCAGGATACGGAAGTATCCCCGTAAGTGTTTTATAAGGAACTTTAATTCTCAGATTAATTTTGAGTTTTTATAACATCTTAAACCTTATGTTTACTATCTTTTCACAAGTTTTCTGTAAAACTTCATCTTATTTTAACTTAAATTTCAACTAACAAATAATTATTTGAAAAATCCATAATTTATTAGAAGCAGTAATTTTAAAAAAAAATTTGAAATTTATAATTTGAAGTCATTTTTGAAAATCAATTGTCAGTAGAAGAGAAAACACAAATAATTGTTATTTTATTAATTATATTATCATATATTAGAATTTTAGTGAAAAAGATTTTGACTTTTTATTTTAGTGTGAAATTTTTCGCAATGCTTAAAAATAACAGTAAACAGTTTGCCAAAATGATGCAATATCTTGGCAAGTATTAAGCGTAGATGTGTTTTTATTTACTCGATTGTGAAATATCAGTCGGTAATGTAGAATTTAAGATTAATCTTTACTGTCTCAATTCAAAATAAAACATTCATTGTATAAAAGTAATTGTGTAGTTTTATTTTTTGCATGCACAGTACGCCGTAACATATTAAATCTTCTCACACTGTTTAACAAAAAAGTATGAAAAACGTGAGACCAGACGCCTAAATAAAAAACAATCATTTTGTCTTTCATTTTAAATAAAACTTTATTTACGACAGCAATAACAATACAAAAAAACGTCCTGTATGAATATAATTCAATTCATACTTTTCTTTTTTTAAAAAAAAAAAATAAAATAAATAGTTTATTGACATTTTTGACCCCATAAGATAATTCAGGTTCGAATCCCGGCAATGGCTAGACAAATTTCAGTGTCTTATGTAAGCAATACTCGTACTCCGTATTTCCATCTCCAAAAAAATAAACCGATCACAAAAACCTCCCTCCCCCTCTTTAGGGTACTTACGTAACATTTGAGCGGCATTTATAATGTTTGGCCCTAACATAAAATATCTCTAGTGGTAGATGGATCATGATACCTTGGTTCAGCGGTCCTCAATTATTTTCCGCAACGGAACCCTAACTTTATAAATAAAGTTCAAGGCAAATTTGAACGTTATAACTATATATATATATATATATATATATATATATATATATATATATATATATATAATTAATTAATTTCCAATGGCAGGCCAATTTAAAGGAACAAAAAGGATAAAATAACAAGAAAACAAGGCAAAAAGAGATAAATGGTATAGAATGCATAGTGACATGCTTAGCCCATACGGGGCCTAGCCTCCCAGTAGCGTCCACACACAGTAGTGGAGATGAGCGCAGGACAGACGGAAATATGGGGCAGGTCCATGTTCTCCCCAAGGTTAGCATTTCGGACAGTCAAAAATGTTTGGAGTGGGACAGTCTACCCGCATTCCACTGTAGCACACGCAACAGTGAGCATATATGTATATGTAATGCAAAAATTATAAAAATACTTTTGTATTAATAAAAGCATTGAAACTTTTCCGTTTTCATAAAATGTCTTAGTTAAAAAATTAGAGTACAGATATTCTATTTTGGGATTTCAAGGCTGAAAACATGCCAAATGAATTATAATTAAATTTATGTTTCAAAAGAGGAGTTACTTTAAGATCTTTCACTTCCATATAAGGAAGTATTAAACGATTTTCGATGAGGCGTAGGATAACAAGGAATGTAATATGACTGCCCTGTTACCCATTTTAATTATCGTATAAAACGCAGGAGCGATGGTTTTTGATATTTGATGTTTGCTAACTAAACTCCGTCGGAGTTGACGGGATTTGTTTCTCCCCCCTCCAGCTGGAGAGCGGTTGAGATTTCTGTTAACAACTTCCTTCAGAAATAAAGCTTGTGAAAAGCAATCTACTTGTGATTTCTACAATGTAATTAAAAACCCTACAAAGAATAACAGGGTTGTTGCCCTGTTATTTGATAGATATATATATAAAGAATGAGAGAGCCGTGGTGGCTCAGGGGATAGAGCGCTCGCCTCCGCAATGGCTGATGGTCGATTCGAATTCCGCACCCTGCTCGCACCGACCACAGTGCTGACGTAAAATATCCTAAGTTGTAGATCATGAGTTAGAGTTCTCTTGTCGTCAGGCCTACCTTGGGATGCTTCCATTTTTTTTTCTCTCTATGTAAGGTGGGTAGCTCCAAGTTCCCCAATACTTGATCAGGGAACTCCCTTGTCTTTTGGATTGGGTTCAAAGTTACAAGGCTACGGGAGTTGAACATTAGTAGTCGCAAATCCAAAAATTGGATGTTCAACGACGGTTATAAAATAAAATAAAATTAAAGGAATGAAGAGTTTTCATCATTTTATCACCGATAATCTTAAATTAGGTTTTATGTCCGACTATCTAAGCTAATTATGAATTTGATTTTGGAATAAAGTTAAAAGGATTAAAATAAGCCCAATTATGGTTTACTCCGAAATAAAAACTTAAAAAGAACGGCTATTAACTTCGAAAACAAGTTATTATCAGGAAATATATTTTTTTATCAAAGAATTTGGTTATTTTGATTTGAAAAGCGTGTTAGGAGATACTAATCGAATATTTTATAAATGATTGTTGTTGTTTTTATTTAATTTGTTGAATACACTGTTATTAGAAATTCTATATTTTTCTTTAAAAATATGCCATTTCTATTTCATTGACATTTGACTTGAAATAATTTTATGAAAGGGAACATAATATTAAATAAATTAAGAATTACAGGTGAGATCTAAAAATAATCAGAGACTTCAAATCTCATGACATGTTATAAAAAGTGCTAACTTGTGGAGCCCCTATTACTCTTCCACGAAACCCTAGGGATCCACGGAACACCATTTAGGAACCGATGAGTTATAGTTCCCCAGCTGCTAAACTAATTGGGAAAGGTTTTTGTAGTTTCCATCTCTATTTAACGCAAATACGGGTTATCAGTAAGTCAACCAAATGCAATGTCTGACTTTTTTTAAATGTGCCCATTTAAAGTAGCGAATTCATTACCATACGTTAACTTGAATGAAACGTTACATTTTTGTTCTAAGCCTTAATTTGAAATTTTAAGGAGTGGCTAGGGGGATGACACAGGTTCGAAACCCAGCGATGGGTGGTCAATACGAATTCCATTACCGGTTCGCACTGAAACATTGCTGACGTAACATTTCCTCAGTAGTAGGTGTATTACGGGTTAGAGTCCTCTATCTGTCAGGCAAACTGTGGGAGGTTTTCATAGTTTTTTCTGTATTAGTTCCATCATTAAGGTCTTCACAAAAGCTAGTTTGTCCCAATGCCTAAGCTAGGAGTTCTTTTATCTACTGGGTTGGGGTCCAAATGACAGGTCTACGGAGTTGAACATTGAAAGTTGCAACTCCAAAAATGAGTCGGCTGCTCAACGAAGGTTCTGAAATGAAATAAAATAAAATGAATGAAAGGAGAAGTTTGAATAAAGATGAATGTTTTGTTGACGATACAGCTTTTCTTTTTATTCGAAAACAATGTAAATAGTTAACCCTTTGATGCAGTTGAGAAACCGGTTTCTATTTTACATATATTTTTTCTGACGCTCTAGTTACAATCAAAAGTATATTTTGATATTTTTAATTACAATCTAATGTTTACAGATAGATCGTTTAGATTATCGGAAATAGGTATGTATTAAAAAATAAAATCTGAAAAAAAAAAAGTAGTTTGAAACATAATTTATTTCATTACTGTTCAAAAACTTATCAATAATTGATTTTGTAAAATAAAGAAATTTCAACGATAAATAACTGTTTCTCTTAAATGTAAATAACTGCAACCAAGTGCAAATTTGAAAAATTATTGTTTGGAATGTTTAGAAAATTTTACCTTTAAAACGCAGAAAAGGATGCTCGTGTGTCATGCTGTATTTCACAAACATAAATTATTGAAATGCTAAAAATTATATTTTTCAATTATTTTGATCTAAATTTATATAAAATAATGAAAAAAGTTTGAAAAAAATGTTTTATTAAAATTGTGCGTTAAAGGGTTAGTTGAAAATACATTTTTGCTCCCTTATCGTTTTTATTTTTCGATTTTTTTTTTTTCCCTTTCTATTTCTGCTTGTATACTGTTTTCCTTGATTACAATATTTTTTCGTTTTTTTTTTTTTTTTTTCGTTGGCTTTTCTTAGAATCAAATAAAAACTCTCATTTTGTAAAGCAGCATAGGGTGAATGACCACTAAAAGGGTTTTTTGCGTGTTTTTATGAAAGGTACCAGTGCATAGCAACCACCCAACAGCCTATTTTTAGTTTTCGATTGTAATCAACAAGAGTTTGTTACTTATAAACATAAACGAGTCGCTCGCTTTCCCCCCCCCCCCCACTTACTAAGATTCGGATGGATATTTAAAAAAATGAGTATCACGTGACTTTACTGACGAATTGTAGTTGTTTTTCGGTGTTTCAAAAACATATTTCGAATGTATTGATTTTGTTGCAGTGCAACAAAAGATTTAGTAGTAAAATGAAGTAACGTAATTTGCATAAGGAAATGCGCCTTAAACGTGGAAAAAAAAATTTAAATATCGTTTTAGAAATTTTTCAATATGAATAATCGTTTATTTTTAATTTAATTATTTCGATTTGAGACGATTACGGTCGCCTATTTTTGCGGAGCTCGTAGATTAATTAAGAGAAATTGGCTTAAAAAATATGTAGTCTAAATAGGCCTAAAAGGCCTATTTAGACGATCCAATTTCTTGGACAGAGATTGATTGATATTGATGGAAACTTGTTTTGCTTTGAGCTTGGATCGTGTAAACAAGCATCCAAGAACTTGGTCCAACTTCTTGGACGATAGTAGAGCATGTTCTACTTTCCATCCAAGTTTTTTCTCCCTTAACCAATCTGCGTCTTAGGTTTTGTGACGTCAACAAGCAGGCAGCAAATTATGTCATTTTGTTGTCTGTTTTTATATATTTTAGTCCAAATAAATTTATCTGTTGCGGTTTATTTGTGTTATTATGACTTTATTTGAATTTATTTAGTAATTTTAAACTTATGTAATTATTATTTCATAATGTTGAATATGAACAATGCGCATGCGCAAGTTTTTCTCTCAACGAATCAGTGACATTCAAGAACTTGGATAGTGTCAACGAATCATCCAATTTCTCTGACAGACAAATCCCTCCAATTTCTCGGATACAAGAAATTGGTGTGTGATGTCGATCCCGAGAATTATGCCGGCGGGAGCTTCGGCTCCTGGTAGGGTCACCCAAGCCGGATATGTTGGAGGGGAGACTCCAGACAAATAGGGACACCCTGGTCCTCCAGGTTAAGGGTTAGGCGTGGGGCTAACAACCTCACCCTGTAAAAAAAAAAAAAACAATTGTTACGAGTTCTCAAAAAGCTAATATACCCGGACAGACTTCTCGGAGACGAGCTGGAAAAGGATTTAAGGAACCGAGATCATGGAACATTCGCTCTTTGTACAGGAATAAAGGACTACAAATGCTGATTGATCAAATTGAAAACTATCAAATCCATATACTGGCCATCCAAGAAGTCAGATGGACAGGAGATGGAATAATTGAAAAGAAAAATCACACAGTTATCTATAGTTGTGATAAGAAAAAACATATACAGTAGAGCTCCGATTTCCGAACCCTTATTATCCGAACGTCCAATTATCCGAACCATGTCCAAATTCGCTTCTTTTTTTATTATTTTTTTTTTTTTTTTTTTTTTTTTTTTTTAGTTTAGAATACTTTTCAACTGAAAATTATCTTCTAAGAATGCGAGCTTCAATTTGACAGTCTACACTGGTTAGAATGAGGAAGGAGTTAATGAATTGATATGTACTGAAGTTCTACAATTGGGGGATGGGTACTTGTCACTTATGGCTAATGATTACATTGCTTGGAATCTTTAATCTTGGTATAAAATTCTTAACAAAAAAATAAACGAAACTGGAGTTTCTGAACCAGTAGATCTTCCCGATGAAAAGATGCCAGGTTATACAGCAGAAGAAATAGAAGACTGGTGTCGAGACACTGAAAACGACCCAGGATTTCAAATTGTTGCTGAAATTTTGAATGAAAATCAGAACTCCACAGACGAAGAGGAAGAAGAAGGTGATCAAATTCAAAATAGTGGACCTTCTCATATATAAGCATGCAATTCATTAGATATTGCAATGAATTGACTAAACCGTCAAGATGATGTTGATCCAGTTCAGTTGATTTATTTAAAAAGAATAAGGGATATGGCGAAAAGAGCTCAAAAAAGAACATCTTCTTTGAAACTAAAGTCTTTGCTGGATTTCTTTTGAAATGGAAAATAAACAAAAATGTGGTAAAATCAGTAATTGATAAAAAAAATTGTAGAAAGCTGAAATATGATAAAAATAATTCAAAATGAAAAAATAATTTGAAAAGAAAAAAGAAAAGAAAAAATATTTAAAAATTGAAAGAAAAAAAATACATTTTTATATAAACCAGAGATATTTTAGATAGTACTGCCAGTCCTAAACCTAGAAAAAGTGTGAAGGGATGTTTGTGCATAAATAATAATCATTTAAATTAGATTCTAAACAACTTTCCAATTATCCGAACTTTTCATTATCCGAACAACGTTTGGTCCCGAGCAGTTCGGATAATCGGCGCTCTACTGTATTTGGAACAGGCTTTATCCTGAGTAAAAGGATAAGACCATTATTGATAGATTATGTCACCAAATCATCCAGACTATGTAAAATTAGGATTAAGGGAGCTTTTTTCAACTACAGTTTCATTAATTTTCATGCTCCAACTGAAGACAAGGACATTGTAGAAAAGGAGCTCTTTTATGAAAAACTGCATGCTTTATATGCATCCCGCCCAAAAAATGATGTCAAAGTGTTACTAGGGGATTCAAACGCAAAAATTGGCAAAGAAAAGGAATTTAGATCAATAATTGGCAAATTTAGTCTCCATGACACTTCAAGCGACAATGGAAAGCGACTCATTGACTTTGCTGCAGATCATAATATGATCATACCAAGCACGATGTTTCAGCATAAGAAGATACATAAAATGACCTGGCGATCTCCTGATGGGATCACATTCAATCAAATCGACCATTTTTTGATTGATTACAGGCATAAATCGGATTTTGAGGACGTAAGAACCTACCGAGGTGCCAACTTAGATTCAGACCACTTCTTAATAATAGAAAAATTACGAGCTAGAATCTCCAACATTCGAAAGATTCGAGGAAAATGTTTGGAAAAGTTTGACTGTAACTAAACGAGGCGGCAATTAAGCTCAAATTCCAGAATCAAATTAACAGTAACCTTAAAGAATCTGAGGATAACCATAGGAAGGAAGATAACATAAACGCTAAATGGAACTCTTTGAAAACAATCGTTAAGACTGGTAACGAAGTTATTGGGAAAGTTAAGAAAACTAAAAGGAAAGATTGGTCTGATAATGAATGCTACATGGCAACAGAAAAAAAGAATGAAGCATATAAAAAGATGCTGAATAAGAGACATTCTAGAAATGTTGAGATCAAATACAAAGAGGTAAGAAAGGAGGAGAAGCAAATTCATAAAACAAAGAAGAAGGCATTTCTCGAGGATCTTTTAAAAAATATTGAACATTTAAGGAGATCTAATGAAAGCAGAGCTTTCTTTCGGGAAATAAACCTAGGACGAAAGGAATTCAAACCCAGAACTACCTCATGCCGTGATAAGAATGGAGCAATCTTGACTAACAATTTGCAAGTATTGGAGAGATGGAATGAGCATTTTTTTGAACTACTGATAGGAGTTAGCGATGAACATGAACCACCAACAGAAGACATTGGAATTTATAACCAACATATTGTGGAACCACCAACATTAGAAGAAGTCGATGACGAAATAAAAAAGCTAAAGGACAATAAAGCACCAGGCCCCGAAGAAATCCCATCAGAATTTCTACAAAAATGAGGGAACTAGTGACACGCACCATCTGTTTATTGATTTTAAAACAGCCTACGATTTAGCTTTACACTAAGTGAAACCAAAATCATGGTCAAGATACAGAATAGTCTTTCCCATCCAATAGAAATTAAAAATGGTGTACGACAGGGAGATGCCTTGGCATGTCTCCTCTTTAATCTAGCATTAGCAAAAATAGTAAGGGACTCAAACATCAACACCCGAGGAAATGTCTTCAACAAATCAGTTCAAATATTGGCTTTTGCTGATGATTTAGATATTATCGCTAGAACGCAGACAGCATTAACACAATCCTTTTTATGTCTGGAGAAGGAAGCCATTAAGATGGGATTAAGAATCGATGAAAATAAAACTAAATATATACCCTGCACAAAAGCTGGCGATGAAGAAACATAGTTAGAAATTGGAGCATACAAATTCGAAGCTGTTGATAGCTTTACCTATTTGGGGTCTAAGATTAACAACAGAAACGACACTACACAAGAAATACACAAGAGAATCACGATGGCCAATAAGTGTTTTTATGGTCTAAGAAGATATCTTAAGTCAAGCCGAATAAAAAGAAAAACAAAAGTGTTACTCTATAAATGTCTTATACGATCAGTGCTTACATACGCGAGGGTGTGCGGTATTGGTCCTCATTAAACTGTTCTACCGTAAAGTGCTCGACTTCGCGTGCAGGTCGTTGGGCTACCGAAGCAGGGGTGCGGTCCCCTCTGCAGAGGATCAAAATTGTGATGGCATGTCTTCGGATCATCTTCAGGGATGTTTCCCAGACCGTCGCCAATAGCCCATTGTGCAGCTCTAGTGCGACGTAAATTAACTACATCCACATCCAGTGCTTACATACGCATGTGAGACCTGGACAATGACCCGTGGAGATGAAAATATGATAGCTAGATTTGAGAGAAAAATACCGCGAAGCATTTTTGGTGGAATAAATAAAAACGGTACCTGGTTTAAAAGATCAAACACGGAACTTTACAAAGCATATAAAGAACCTGATGTCATTAAATTTATCAAAATTCAAAGGATTAAATGGGCAGGCCACATTATAAGAATGGAGGATAGCAGGGCAACTAAAAAAGTTTTCAGTGCCAGGCCAACAGGCACAAGAAAAAGAGGACGGCTAAACCTAAGATTTTCAGACTGCCTTGAAAAAGACCTACAGGTTTTAAAGGTAATAAACTGGAGAACCTTGGCTAAGGGAAGAATGTCTTGGTATAGGCTTGCTGAGAAGGCCAAGGCCCATCCTGGGCTGTCGTGCCAATGAGGAGAAGAAGAAGAAGTAGTCTAAAGGTAATGACATATTTCGTATTTGCCCAATAGAAAGCTAAGTAGCCCGAATGTAGTGACATATTTCTTAATTTCCTCCACTGCGCAGTTTATGTTCGTTACGCTGGGCCACTAAATTGATATTTGCTGAGGCCTTCTCTCTTCAAATAGGTGTTGGTCTCGGGTGGCTGCACATAAAAATCCCACGAAACCCTGTGACGGGCAGTGTCGGATAAAGCGTACGCGGGGCCTATGCCTTTCAAATTTTTGGGGCCCTTAGATTAAATTTCTTTCTCGTATATTTTTTATTTATTCAAATATAAAAGGATTTATATATCTTTTCATTTAATAAAGCATAGTTAAAATAAAAATAGATAATATTAAATTAAATTTAACTTTATTTTGTTAAATTAGAACTAAAAAATAATCATAACATTTTGAAAAAATTTGAAATTTTTTAACACTTTACAAAATCAACGCTGCTATAAAATATGCATTTAAAAATCTTTTTTTTCTGCTCTTGCGATCAATAAACTCATCTATAATGTTATCAAAATTAATTTCACGGAGAATATCTGATTCCATAAACAATTTTCAATTTCTTCGCGTGCAAATCAAAATGACAAATTTTAAACTTAAAAAACATTGATAAATCTTATAATACATAAACTATAATAATACTTATAAATAATAACTTAAATAAGTAATAAATAAATATGATTAGCATTATGTAAAAAAATGATCGTATTTTATTAATATTTATTTGAAATAGATTTTTTTATAAAAAAAAAATCATTGTTTTTCTTCATTTTTTAAAATTTATTTTCAAAAAATCCATCCCCTAATCATTGGGGGCCCCAGGCCATGGCCTAGTCTAACCTAATGGGTAATCCAGCACTGGTGACGGGTTTAGGCAAAAGGTGGTAAAAAAAGAGGAAGAAACTTAAATACTGATATTTCGACAAATGAGGTATTCGAATCCCAGCGATAACTGGTTGATAGGAATTCCCCACCCGGCTCACATCGATCACAGTGCTAACATAAAATATCCCTAGTGGTAGACGAATCGTGGGTTAAAGTCCCCTTGCCGTCAGTCTAACCGTGGGATATTTTCGTAGTTTTCCTCTCCACGTAACGCAAATACAATTTAGTTGTCTCAAAAATCCTCCACGAAGACAAAATTCTTCCCAATACTTGATCCAGGGGTTCCCTTGTCTTCTGGATTGGGTTCAAAATTACAAGGCTACGGTGTCGAACATTAGTATTCGCAGACATTAAATTGGGTCTGCAGTTCAACGACGGTTATAAAATTAAAATAAATGAAGTATTGTTTTCTATGTGTTTTTTCAAGCTGAATCGAATGCGACTATACAAAATTTTATCGAACAAACAATTCAAAAGTTTTTTGTACATAAAAGTACTTTCCTTTGACTCGTACTTGTGCACACACTTTACATTGTTACCCAGGAGCTAACTGAACAGGTGAGGTATATTTTTTTATGTAAAATTTCCTTCCCAATTAAACGAGATCAATCCTGAGACAATTGTTCTAATAATTTAGAAGTTATGAGCGTCTCACGAACAAAAAGTGTAATTTTGTGTTAGCACTTTTATTGACACCTTTTACATTGCTCTACAGACAAGTGAGCAGACGAGTATAATATACACTGTACCTATAACGCAGTGCGGGAAAGTTTTTCACCATCGAGGAAAATTTATTTATTGTCATTAAAAGAGAAAAACTCCGCTTCTGTTAAAAAAAAAAAAAAAATTGTCTCTCTTGAATTCCCGAGGGATGAAATAAATATTCATATTTTTAAGCTTTTTCCTACGAATACAACACGATTTGAAATTACACGTTATATGCACAACGTGGATTTTCGTATAAATTAGATGATGCTTTTCAACTTAGCAACAAAACAAAAATTTCTACAGTAACAAGCTTAAAGAGGGAAAAAAAATTGATGAGGAAACTTTTAAAGCTTTGCAGTGGCCGATTCATTATAATGTAAAAGATTTTATAAAAAAATCAAACTACTGTACATAATTATTTCATACAAACAACATTTTTTGTCTCAAAATATATTTCATTTTCAAAATTTTATTTTATTAGGAATTATGTCCAGGGAAAAGAGAGATCGAAACTTTAATAAGCGTGGGTATTCATAGCATTCGAAAACTGGTGGAAATGACTGGAAAAAGCAGGGTTATAATTTCTCGCATGGGAAAAAAAAAAAAAAAAGAGTTTAAAAACAACGAAAGAACTGAAGACCAGGATTTGGAAAACCTCTCAGTTCTCTGTAAATGTTAAGGGTAGAATATCATACTTATCATAAAAATATAACATTTGGAGTTCTAAACAACTAGAAAAGTTCCTCCATACTATGAAAATACGTTTTGACGGCCTATTGATACAAGAAAATGCTAATCCTCTAGCTTAAAAATGGCTTGCTGATAACGAAACAAATATTTTAAAGTGGCCCGCTTCATCCCCTGATCTCAACCACGTTGAGAATTCGTGGAGAATATATATCGTCCTTTTAACAGCAGACCCAATTTTGGGTTTACGACTACTAATATTCAACTCCTTTAGCCTTGCAATTTTGCACCAAACCAGAAGACAACGAAACTCCTAGATCAGTAACCCCAGAGGTATTGATTTGTTATGGGAAAATTGAGGACTTTGCGACTCGACAGATTTAACGTGCATCAGGCTCCATTTACTACACGGGAGTCTTCGGCCGACGAGGATCGAACCCACGAATTCCTGGACATGGGCCCAGTGCCCTACCTACCAGGCTATCTCGGCCTTTTGTGGAGAATAATGAAAAATAAACTTGGTGTAGCAGGAAACAAACAATTAAAGAATGGAGGAAGATTTGGTCAGGTTACCATAGCAACTCCCATCTGCTCAGATTTATTTTGGCTTAGACAAGCAGTGCGCCCTTGAGAGTAAAAAGAGGTATGATATTGGGTTGTTCGATAATTAATGTCGTTTTTTTCTCATAGATGACTTGAATTGCATATTTAATGTAGTAGTGATTGCGTGGCTTATATTATTGTATACTATTTTAAAGATTAGACTTTATTTAGTCAAAACCAGAGCGTCATTAGTAAACAACAAGTTGGTTAAAAATTTAGTTGAAAATGGACACTCAAAGAGAGCGTCATATTTTATTGTTTTACTTCCGAAAGCGCAAAAATGCGGTGCAAGCTCGGAAGAAATTGTGTGAAGTTTATGATGAGGACTGCCTTACTGAACGCTAGTGTTGGTTTGCTCGCTTTCGTGCTGGAAATTTTAATGTGCAAGATGCACCACATAATGGTCGTCCAACCACTACTGATGACGACAAAATAATGGCGTTAATCGAAGCTAACCAGCGTATGACAACTCGAGAGATAGCAGATAAGCTCGACATATCGAATTCAACCGTTTACTTGCATTTACAACAGCTTGGTTACGTAAAGAAACTGGATGTTTGGGTTCCTCACGAATTAAAGGAAATCCACCTCACCAAACACGTTGACATATGCGAATCTTTGCTGAATCGTAAAAAAACGACCCATTTCTGAAAAGAATCATAACGGGTGATGAAAAATGGATTGTTTACGATAACGTAGTCCAAAAACGATCATGGACCAAGCAAGATGAACCCCCCACAATCGACATCCAAAGCCAATATACACCAAAAAAAAGATTATGCTTTCTGTGTGGTGGGATTGCAAGGGTATAGTCTACTTTGAGCTGCTTCCAAGGAATCAAACTATTGATTCAAATGTCTACCGTCGTCAACTATCGAAATTGAACGTAGAAATCAAGAAAAAACGCCCTGAACTGGCCAATCGCAAAAGAGTTATGTTTCGTCATGATAACGTCAGACCCCACACATCTTTGATTACCCGTCAAAAATTAATGGAGTTGAATTGGGAACTGATGCCACATCCACACTATAGCCCTGACTTAGCACCATCGGATTACCATTTGTTTCGATCCCTTCAAAACCATTTGAATGGTAAAACTTTCGATTCCGATCAGGCTATTAAAAATGAGTTGGACCAGTTCTTCGCTTCTAAAAACCAAAGTTTCCTCGAACGTGGAATTTTTCAACTTACCAAAAGGTGGCAAAAGGTCATCCAACAGAATGATCAATATATCATTGATTAATGTTTGTTGTTAATATAAAAAAATTCACTTTGAAAAACATGAAAAAAAGCGACATTAATTATCGAACAACCCGATACATAAGAATAAGGTTGTTCTAACAAATGTTAGTTTACACCTATTTATTTTTTGTTCAGTAATGTGTTGTCTTGTTTTATTAATAAATATATTTTTATAGTGAGTGCCACGACGCCTACGATTATTGAAAATTCACCACGCAATTAACAAAAAGAGCCCCTACTTGATCTGGAAAATAACTTACGACATTCAAAAATCTCTGGTGGAATTCGGGACAAGACTGCTTCAAATGTCTAAAAATTGGGCAATCAACTGTTGTTGAAAGTAGTTTAACATGTTATTTTTATATCAGAGTCGTTTAACAGCAGACCCAATTTCATGGGTATACGACTACTAATGTTCAACTCCGTAGCCTTGTAATTTTAAACCAGTACAGGAGACGTGGAAACTCCTGGATACGTACCCCCAGAGGTATGATTTGTTATGGGAACATGGAGGACTTAGTGACTCAACAGGTTTAACGTGCACCAGTCACCATTTACTGTCTTCGGCCGTTGGGGATCGAACCCATAACCTCTTGGACATAGGTCCAGTGCCCTACCAACCAGGTTATCCCATCCTATTATTAAACATTTGCCTGTTTGAGACTTATGATAAATATCTTTGTTTTTGCGAAATTTACATTTAACGAAATTTTCAACAACATCTAAATCGGTTTTCACCGATTTAATCAAAAATTTAAGTAAAAAGCAAATTTTAAATGAACTAAACACCCACAAATGTACT
The DNA here is from genome assembly GCA_949128135.1 of Parasteatoda lunata. NCBI lineage: Eukaryota > Metazoa > Arthropoda > Arachnida > Araneae > Theridiidae > Parasteatoda > Parasteatoda lunata. The sequence continues at coordinate 10,257,508 of OX421979.1, read as the reverse complement.
GTACCAAACTAGTTATCCAACATGACTTACTGCATAGTTTTACTTTAAAATGAAAAATCCGTGGAAATTGTAACTGTTATCAAGTGCATTTTCATAAATCCCGATTTTATTTCCCGCCATTTTTTAAAAGATGCAAAAGATGCTGACGAATCTACCGTCAAAAGTTCGTTAAAAAAATAAAAAAAAGATAGTGAAAATTAAAAATTTTACCAAAAATCCAAGATGGAGGTGAAAGAGGTGACCCTATAAAAATATATAAATAAAATATATAAATATATAAATAAAATTATGCAAAAAGATACCAGCTATCCCTTTGGATAAACAAGTAAACACAATTTCAAATAAAACAAAAATCGAAACCGAAACTATCATAAACATTCCGGCCACTGTTCTTATTTGTTTTCGATATGATTTGAGATATCCGCAATGCAGCGATCGACCTCTAAAAATAAAAACAAATAACAAAAAATCTTAGAGAAATAGCAAATTATCTGTTTCCCCAGGAAAAGGTTTAAGAATGTCTGGTCTTCCGTCTGGAACATTTCCAAGTTCCGCCTGGAATTAGCGGCTGAGATAGATATCCATTGGAAAAAGACACTTTCTTTTTTTCCCCCTTTGCTTACGCAACCTTGAACTTCAAACTAACAAATCGAGTTTTCTTACATCTCAACTTCTATTCTGATCACGTGAGATAACTGTGCATTTTGATTTGCTACTTACGTCGGGAAAATGAAATTCTCACACAAATCGTGATCTATGAAAGGAAACGTTATTACGACTGATTTGATAGAAAAGTTAATTGCAGCTGTTTTGAATCAGGAAATTCATTCATAGTTAATCGTGATAATTACATGTCTTTAAATACGCAATCATTTCATTAACGTGAGATAAAATAATTAGTTTATTTTTGAATTGAAAAAAAATTTGAAAAAACTTTTTATTTCTATAGACCCTTTTTTGTCTCGCTTAAAAAATTTTAATTTTTAAAAAAAAATTTTATTTTTTAAATTTTTTTAAGTTTTGCTTCTAGACTCAAAAATAATTTACATCTATTTAAAAAAAAAATTTAAATAATGAGAATGGGACATAATCTTACAAACTATTACTGTTGTAAATAAAATCGAGTTGTTTTACCTTATGTTTAAGTAAAACTATTCATTACTAATGACTAGAGCCCGGATTTTGATGACCTAAAAAATCTCAATTAATGCCCTTAAAAAAGTGCAAAAAATGCCCTTTAAAAGTGCAAAAAATGCCCTTAAAAAATGCAAAAAATGCCCTTAAAATGCGAAAATTGTGCTAAAAACGCCTTATGACATGACTTAAATAAAGTAAAAATATTGAACTAAAATAATTTCTTACTTTTTAAAATTATTATGAGTCATTTCAAGAAATATAAAGCAATGCAATACTTGTTCTACGTTCATTAAAGTTTGAAAAATATGTTTTATATCCTAAAATAACAACAAAAAAAAAAGGAAAATATATTGACTCCAAAACATTTTCATTTTGTATAGAAACTTTAATGAATATAAAAACTTCCATCTCATAATATTACTAAATATCAGAATTACATTGCATTAATTATTTTTTTTAAATATTTTGAAATGTAAACGAGCGCTTTTTGTTTGAAAGTTAATTTTTATACATGAAGAAGCTTCTTTCAACGTCTACTGATGTTATTGGTGCGTACTTGAAAAAGACGGTCTCACTTACTGATAATTCTTCTTTATTTTGAGAAGATGTTGCTTCACCTGTTAATATCCTAGAGATTTTCTTCATTGTTTGGAAGCCAGTGTAATAATGAAATATGATAAAAAATAATAAAAATTGGAAAAAATTAACAAAAAATTTAAAAAATGCTTTAAAATGCAAAATATGCCCCAACATTTAAAGAAAAATGCCCTATAAATCTAAAAAAATGCTCTAAAGGACAAAAAATGTCCAAAAATGCAAAAAATGCAAAAAAATGCAAATGTCATCAAAATCCGGGCCTTACTAATGACATTAAAAAATATCATTACATTTTTAGGTAGTATCGGTTGGTATGGATACTTCTCTTCAATTGTATAAAAAAAATTATAACTTTTTTTATATAATAAAATTTTATATTAAAAATGTATATTCCAGTGTATGTATATTTTATTAACATTTATTACTTCAAATCATAAAAATTTATGAAACTAATCTCGATCCTAATGAAGTCACTAAATTCAAACATCAAATTCGAGCAACTAAATTCAATTTCTTTAAGAAAGTTTAGTAATTCCAACAACAGACTTTCATTGGTATGGTTAAAAAGAAACTGTAATAAACCTTTTAAGAAAAGTATTTTTAAAAAAGGAATTTTTATATTTTATACCTATTCTGTAAAGAAATGTTAAAATATTACAAAAGATATTTTCGAACATTTTGGATTCGTTTTCATCTTCTTGTCAGTAACACCTGCTCACGCCCTTTTGGGATGCTTACGTAATATCCTTTAAAAGAATTAGATCTTTTATTATTTTTTTGCTGCGCTGGAGTCCTAAAATATCTATAATTGTTATAAACTTTTCATATTAATATTCACTTTTCTTCTCCACTTCGGCTGGAGCACCCCCCCCCCTTCCCAGGAAAAAGTGCAAGGGTTGCGGGACCTTTGGACGGCCCAGACTTAAGTCAGCTATCTGTGGTGTTGTACATTTTACTCACCGCCCACTAATTCAAATTATTATAATTTTCCTGTAATATTATTCATTTTCGAATATGTTATTGTAAGAAGTCTTAAAATCGGTAAGAGATTGAGAACATTCATGAACATTTGTGTTAAATAAGGGTAATTCATTTTATAAAAGAATATGAAATCTAATCGATTTAATTTATGGATCGTATTTACACGTTCTTTAACTCAATCCTAATGATCTGAGGATCTACTTTAAATATGCTAATAACTTAGCGCAGACGATAATTTCAGTTTCGAAATCCCACTTACAAACGTACTTTTTCCAAACAAACGTGCATTTTTTTGTTTGTTTTTTTGTTGACCGATTTGGATTCTTTACCCTCAAAATAAGGGAGGGGGTAATCAGAAATATAGGGTCGCAATAGTTTGGTCAGGAGAACGATCTTAATTTAACCCTGTTATTTTTTGTATTTCGTAATGACTCGAGAACTAAGCGAATCTGAAACATTTTGCATACAATTATAAAATGCGTTTATCCAAAGATAATTTAATGCAAAAAATAACTGTTAATAAATAATTATTTTTTATTATTATTTAATTTAATAATTTTCGAAAAAATTTTGCATTGTAAGGTAGACAATTTTTTACTTTATATTATAAAGATTTGTCCAATTTCAAAAAGTCATATATTTAAAAATTTAATTTCCCTAGAATTATTTGCCCAATTTAATTCATTTCTTTGTAATTTGCTTTTTAATAATTTCATGCTTTAAAATGATGTAAAAATTTGTATACCTTACTATTCAAACTGTCCTCTACAATTATTAAATGAAATAAATAAACATGAAAAATTACTTTTTACATTGAATTATATTCAGGTAAATAAATTTTATAACTGCGTACAAAAATCCCTTATTTTGAAAACCTCTATTTAAAGTGCATTAAAATATTTTTATATAAATGTTTAATAAAAATTGCAAGTTTCCGAAAAGGAATAAAAGCCATTGTTTATGATTCTTCGTTCTCAAAAATTTTCTACGAATTATATTTCCGTTTGCCTTGACATACTTCAAATAGTTTTACAATTTCAAAAGTCTTTCAATGAATAATTAAAACAAAAAAATGATGAAATATCGGAAAAATCATGCGGAATCACCGTGAAGTCAAGGGAGTGTGAATTATCTTGGATATATGAATAGGAAATAAATGATTTATTCATAATTTATTACCTATACCTGACCTCATAACCCAAGTTTCTTTGCATAAAATGTTTCAGTTTGACTGTTACTAATTAAGAAAGACCTTTGTAAAAAACAGGTCAGAGAAATATTTCTTCTTAAAAGAGTTGAACCTATAAGTTAGAAAGACGTAAAAGAAATTCATTCATTTGCATTTTGAATTATTCTTGAAGGAATTAAAAGCATGTAAAGAATTATTTTTCTCTTTCCCATTTAACTATTTCTGTCATTTATAATAATAAATATAATAATTAAAAATTTGCTTGGAAAATTTTAATTGATAAGAAATTCAGTTCTGAGATGAGTCACGTAATTTCAAATGTAAGCATGCAATGTTTCAAATGCGAGCAAAATTAGGAATAAAAGTAGTCAAAACGTCACACTATTTATTATTCTACAGTTACCAGGTTTTAATACAGGCCTCTTCTTCGAAGCAAAAAAAAAAAAAAAAAAAAAATTCTTATTTTCATGTTTTGAATTTTATACATTGAAAATTTTAATATTTAAAAATAGAAAAAAGAATTCGCGATCGCAACGAACTATAGGGGGGCGTTGCTGTTTGAGACGAATACCTGCGATTTCTATATGAACAGTCATTCAGTTACTTTAGAGACGTCTTTAATGTAGCGTGTCCGTGTAGCATTGCAACGTTCCTTCTTTATTGTGGCTTATTAAATTTAAAAAAGAAAAATCTTTGATATTCTTTCTTATGCAAGCGAAAACAAAATGGTATCTCTTTTTTTTTTTTTTAGAGAAGGAACATCCAAAGCACATCGGAAAAATATTTGTACATAAACAGGAAAAAAAATGTATATTCTTATAAGAGTTAAAACCTACTGCCCGAGAAATAGTTTTGCTAAATTTAATGATATAACATGAAAGGCCTATTTAAACTTTCCATAGTTTTAAGAATCATATTACTTCAAAAATTAAAATGAACAAAAAGAGTACATACATAAGCCTCATAATTTTATAAAATTCAATTTTGTAAAAAAAAAGTTTTTTAACAACAATTTTTATCAAAAAATTTTAAGTTCCAATAAAAATCATTATTCGCGATCGCAACACTCGATACGCCATCTAGCGGGAGACTGTAAATATCGGGCATTAGTTCCCACATAACCATTGGCAATGACGGACGCCATTTTCTAAGTATCAAAAAAGAACCAAAATTTCCCTAAAGAAAAGGTAAAACTTCTTGAAAAAACTAATCAGAACATGTCAAACATTGAAGCAGAACACGCCAAGCATTTGAAGAACAACTTCTCAATATTTTTTACCTTTCTATTACCAACAACATAACATGATTTCATGATCACTTGCTGTAACAGATGTGTGTATTGCGGTAAAATAATTTTTCTGTCTTCAATTCATTACAAGTTAAAATGAAATCAACATTGCTTTCGTCATTCCAATGAATAAATGTGTTCCAATGAATTCCATACAGAACTGTAATAGTTATAGAATATTCTTCTTCTTCATAGAATAGTATATATTTGTGTATCTACATAATTGAGAAAACAACAATAAAGAATAATCCGAATTACTTGAAAAAGTATCTTTTGTGCTGATTATAAATAAATTTTTTATCGTTTTCTTGGTAAGTGTTTTTTAGTTTTGAAAGAATTTCAACTAGAATACAGCTATTCTGTTTTTAAGCTACATATTAAAATTCATATCGAGATCTTACAATTATAAAATTTTGATGTGTGGTATGTTACCTAAAAGTAATGAAGGGATAAACTATGTATATATTATTTGAGAATAAAGTTTTCAAACAAAGAACATATCATTTTGGAATTCTCCGGACTTATAAATCAGGTAAGTGTTATGATTTTTATAATAAAAAATTTGCTTGTGAATAATTTTTTTTCTTACTTGATGATCGTTCTCTACAAAATGGTTTTTTTACGTCTGATTAAATACTATAAAAATTTAAAAAAAGAAACAAAACGAAAGTTTTTATTGAAAAATGAGGAAATTTTAAAATCGTTTTTATCCTAAGAATTCTTTATTTTACGTTTTTTAGTTTATAATTTTTTGATAAAATTGTTGTCAAAATACTTTTTTTGAAAAATTAAATGGTATTAAATTATGTGTTTATGTATACTTCTTGCATATTCTAATATTTGAAGTAATATGATTCAGAAAAGTATGGAAGAAAAATTCGGTACTTACGTATTAACCACAGCTACAGATTTGGCAGATTTTTAAGTGCCGCCTATCTACACTTAAAATTTTTGGAAAAAATCTTAAAATGAAACGCTTTGTTTAAAATCAAAGTAGTCAATCGGATTTAGGTGGAAAATGGGCCGATATAGAGTTTAGCATAGATTCAAAACAAACTTTTCTCTCACCTGATTCTATAGCCATTATGAACTCTAATAAATAAGATTCAAAATGAAATAACATTTCCAAAACGGACTTTTACTAAGATAAAGTTTCATGTCATGGACATTGGTACATTTTCGTTATATTTCACTCTATAAAATATTTCGCTCTTAAAAAAATAAAATTGCATCTTGTTTTGTTTTTGGCAAGTCCCAAAGACGCATTTTCGTAACACTAAAAATGGCGACAAAAAAAGAATAGTTCTTTTTTTTGTTTCGTAAGCATTCTTTATTTTACGTTAAAATTTAAATGGGCCTTTCATGTTATACCATTAAATTTAGTAAAACTATTTCTCAGGCATTAGGTTTGAACTTTTATAAGAATATACCTATTTTTTTCTCTTTATTTACAAATATTTTTCCGATGTGTTCAGGATGCTCCTTCTCTAAAAAAAAAGGAGATACCATTTTGTTTTCGTTTGCATAAGAAAGAAAACAAGCATTTTTCTTTTTTAAATTTAATCAGCCATAATAAAGATGGAACATTACAATGCTACATGCTACATTAAAGACGTCTCCAGTGTAACTGAATGACTGTTCATATGGAAATCACAGGGATTCGGCACATACAACAACGCCCCCTATAGTTCGTTGCGATCGCGAATTTAGAAACTGAAAAACGTAAAATAAAGAATGCTTACGAAAAAAAAAAAAATTCTTTTTTGACGCCATTTTTTAGTGCTACGAAAATTCGTCTTTGGGATTTGCCAAAAACAAAACAAGATGCAATTTTATTTTTTCAGGAGCGAAATATTTCACCAAAAAAACGAAAATCATGACATGAAACTTTATTATGATAACATACGTTTTGGAAATGTAATTTCATTTGGAATCTTATTTATTAGAGTTCATATGGCGGCGAAAGAAAAAAGAGATTGTTTTGAATCAATGTTAAACTCCATATCGGCCCATTTTCCACCGAAATTCCGATTAACTACTTTGATTTTCAATAAAGTGTTTTGAATTTTGAAAGTGTTTTGATTTTAAATAAAGTGTTTTATTTTATGATTTGTCGAAAAAATTTTAGGTGTAGATTGGCGGCACTTAAAAACCGCCAAATCTGTAGTTGCGGTGGCGTTAATACGTAAGTACGGAAATTTTATTCCATACTTTTCTGAATCATATTACTTCAAACATTAGAATATGCAAGAAGTATACATAAACGCATAATGTTATACCATTTAATTTCTCAAAACAATTATTTTAACTACAATTTTTATCAAAAAATTATAAAGTAAAAAAAACGTAAAATAAAGAATTCTTAGGATAAAAAAAACGATTTTAAAAATTCCTCATATTGAAATAAAAAATTTCCATATTGTTTCTTTTTTTATTCTTATAGTTCTTAATCAGACGTAAAAAACCATTTTGTAGAGAACTATCATCAAATAAGAAAAAAAAATTATTTACAAGAAAATTTTTTATTATAAAAATCATAACATTTACCTGATTTATAAATCTAGAGAATTCCAAAATGAAATGTTCTTCGTTTCAAAATTTTATTTTCAAAAAGAAGAAGAATATTCTATAACTATTACAGTTCTGTACGTTCACATTTATTCATTGGAATGAAGAAAGCAATGTAAATGTTGACTTCACTTTAATTTGTAATGAATTGAAGACAGAAGAAATGTATTTTACCGTAATACACACATCTGAACAGTATGCAATACCGAAGTCGGAAGTTATCAGTTGCAAGTTTGTTGATCATAGAAGTTAAAAATTGAGGAATTTTTCTTCAAATGTTTGGCGTGTTCTGTTTCTGAGATTTACCAATATTCTGGAGAGTTTTTTCAAGTTCTTCGGCCTTTTCCTTAGGGAAACTTTGCTTCGTATTTGCTGCTAAGAAAATGGCGTCTGATTCTGCCAATGATTTTGATGGAACTAAATAAATTAATGTCGGATATTTTCAGGCTCCCGCTAGATGGCGTACTCAAGCGTTGCGATCGCGAATTCTTTTAACTTTTCCTCATTTATTAAAAAGTCGTTTGGGCCGATGTTTTGAGTGTTCTACTGAACGTTACATTTTGTTTTACTGCACAAAAACTGTAAGCGTAGGAAAATGTATGAGAAGTTGCGATGGAGTGAAAAAAAAAATATATATAACCGATTACTACTTCGAGAATTACTAATTGTTGTAAACAATAATATGCTTGTCAACAATAACATGGTTTTATAAATTTGTAAATTATGCAGGCTGCTCTGTCGATCGCAGGAATGCAGCTACAGAATTGAAATAAGACATTCTGAGGGTGATAGATTCGAGAGGGGGGTTTCAAATATGCTAATAAATAAGTGCAGTCGATATTTAATGTAACACAATCACACGCAAAAACGTTACAAAATCACACACAAAAAAGTACTTTTTCCGAAAAAGCATCCCTTTTGTTGACAAACTCGGATTTCTGACCCCTAAGATATAGGGGGTTGCCGCAATCTGAGAAACATGATCCCCACAGTTTGATCAGGAGAGCGATCTAAAGTTGATTCTTTGCATATTTTGCCCTATCTTGAGAACCTTTTAATCGGATTGAAAATTTTTTGCACACAATTATAAAATTTGCTTATCCAAAGATAATTCCATGAAAAGTATAACACCCAGTTGTCAATTATTTATTATTTTATATAATAATGGTCAAAAAATTTTTGAATAGCATAATTTTTGAATTCTAAGGTATACAATTTCTTACATTATTTTAAATGATGCAATTTTACATGGCAAAGGGTAAAATTTGAGCGAAATAGGTCGAATAATTTCTGAGAAATTGAATTTTAAAGAAGCTATAGTTTTAAAATTTGATTTTTCAGGAACTGCACGATCGATTTCCCTCAAATTTTGTATTTTGCCATGTAAAATTACATCCTTTAAAATAATGTAAAGAATTGTATGCCTTAGAATTCAAAATTTGTCGACCATTTTTAAATAAAATAATGAAAAATAATAAATATTTACTTAAAGTTGTTTTTTGCACGGAATTATCTTTAGATAAACAAATTTTGTAATTGCGTGCAAAATTTTTTAAATTTGCTTAAAAAGTTCTTAATATATGGCGAAATATTCAAAAAAATATATATAATTAACATTAAGGGATCCAAACTTTTGAGCGTTCTCCTTACCAAACAATAGCGACCATATTTCCCCGTTTGCGGCTACCTCCTATAGTTTGGGAGTCAGAAATCCGAATCCATCGAGGAAAAAAAAAAAGATATGGGTACTTTTTTATATCTGCTTTCGTAACTTAAAATATCGCCTGCACTAATTAATTAGCATATTTTAAGTCAACAAAATTATCTTTTTTTCTGGTAAATAGTGACTTTTTTGAAAACAACAGAAAAATAGGAAGATAAGTAAGGGGCAACCACGATCGTTTGTGAGTGAAGCGAGCATAGGGCGAAATCTTTTATGAAATATATCCAAATTTTATATCAAATTAATTAAAATCCAGTGAGGAAAAGATTTTCGAAACCCGAACAAACCTTTAGAAGCTTTTTTTTAAAAAAAAAAAAAATTGCAAATTTAAAACCCCCGATCACGATATGAAATTATCCCCGCACTGAATTTTTTGTAAGACATTTTGTTGCTCGGGCTTACAGCAATTCCGGGCCCTGATATAACTGTCCCTGTTTTCCATCCTCCTCCTCGAGTACGGCCTTGGAAATAGTTATTACTGCAATTAGAATTTGCAAGATAGTTATTATCGCAATGAATAATCGTCAAGGGATGATTCTAGTATTTGAAATCTAATGCAAACGAGTCATTTTATTGCCCAATAATCACCTGCTTTATTGGGCAACCGTTTCTCCTTCATTTTGCATTTCAAGAATTTGCATTTTCATCCTCTTAATGATATACATGTAATGTTTTTATTTTGCAATGCAATATCATTCAGTATTGTGTTCCATAATTTCATCATCACTTTTATGTGCTGAACAGTTATTATTGTAAGAGAAATACTAATTTGTTCCTTATGACTGACTTTCAATCATTGGCGGTCGCATTAAGTTTATGCATAGTGTTATCTTACTGCTCGAAATTAATTTCGGTTGGACGAATATAATATACGGTATAAACAAGAATTTTTTTTTTTAAATAGAAAAATCACTTTTTTTTTTATTTAAACATAATTTGCAAAATATGATTTTGAATTTTAAAAATTTCCAAAGTTCATCGACTAATAGTGAACACAACAGTATTGATTCAATACTATAAGATAAATGTGGTTCTTCGCTGCGGAGCAGCTTTAGACATAAAAATGGTGTCTTGGTATGGTAAAGCGGTTTTCACCAATCTCAGAAGAAATAAATACTCCACATACACGGTGTTTTGTAACCACTGCCTTTAATATTAACAGTCGACGCTCGATATAAAGATAAACGACTTTAGAAGAATGGACTCAAAAATTTTCCAATTTCATTCCGTTTTAATTACAAATGTAGCAGCGTGTATATTAGAAATACAATTACCACTGCGCATTCTTTTTTTTTTCCTCTTTTTTTTCAAATATTGGCCGCAAGATGCGTGATGAAAAAATTTCTTCAAAGTTTATTTTAATTTATTAAAAACTGAAAAGGAAAAAGCAACAAAAATACATGCGCAACAGAAACGGAATTAGAATCGAATAGCTGTTTTACTGTCAATAAAATCTAATTGAAGTTTCAACTTATAACTTAAAGGTAAATGTGTGTCACACCAGGTATTTGATAGAATTAACAGATTCTGTAACGCGTCGGATATCATGTAGCGTTCTTTTAAAACTGTTATTTCGCAACGCGATGATTGTGCTCTTATTACGCTTGAACACTTTATGATGTAACGTAATTTTTTTCTATTCATTTAAAAACCTTTCCTGTCTTGCAACTGAAAAACGAGATTTATAAATCAATAAATAAATAATAATAAAGGTTGCGTTTTAGAATTAGTTGAGAACAGTCAATAACTTTCTCCATAATAAGAAGGAAGGAAAAAAGTTTTAAATCATGATGTGGTGTACAAAAATTTTAAATAACAAGTGCTTCTAATTACGGCTTATTTCTAAAACAAAAGTTGGAAACTAAAAATGAACTGACATCATTAAAAAAGTCGACTGCTCAACTTAACTGTTATTCTTCATTATATTAATAATAATAATAAAGCTGATGATAAAAATGATATAAAATTGTCTCAAATATATTTTTCTAGAAAATCGGAATGGATTGCTTTGAAATTATGGAGAAAACGATATTAAACATAAGGTTTAACATCGTTTTCTCCATAACGATGTTAAACCTTAGTCGTCAGCTTGTTATGTTAACATAATTTAATTATATTGTGGCAACGATCAGCATCTTACATCAATACAAAGTTTACAAAAGGAATTCTGTTAAATGCTCGCTGGGAAAAAAATATTTATTCCAGTATTTCTTTTAGCGACGATTCGCCTAATGTGATATAATCGTTTGCTATGCAGAAATTGTTATCCTGGTTTTCTTTTCTTTTTTTATTTAATAAACGGGGAAAAAAGAAAATGGTAATAATAAAATAAAACGGTTGATAAAAAAAGCTGACGAATTTGTTATTTTTTTAAAAAATTATTAGGAAAACGGTTTTAGAACAAAGAGCTACAAATTTTTAGCTCTATTTAAATTAAATTGTGGCAATCTGCATCTTTCACCAATGCAAATTTTATTAAATATTTTAAAGAGAAAAAGATTTGTTCCAGTAGCCTATTTCGCGACGATTCGCCTGATGTGAGGTGATATTTTTCTGCGCTCTACCAAGAGCAGCCAGAGAGAGAAAATCTAGAAGGAACCGGTTCGGAGCGGCTGGATCCGAATTGGGAAAGTGGGCATCGACCTCCTTTCGGGATTATAAGGCAAAATGCCAGTTTTATGATGCGAAAGGGGTGATCATTTTGAAAAGACTTTTCTTGGAAATGAGGAATACATTTTCTTAAATAAAAGTAAACAAACTCGGTGAACGAACGGGAAAATACCTACCTGAGTTTGTGTTTATTCAAATGACTCGAATATGCAATAGCAGTTGTTTTCAAAATTAAATAATTCAATTGTTTTTTTAAATGATTCAAATATTTTTATTTATTTATTTAATTGTAAACCAAATAATGAAGCATTTTGCCTTAATTTCAATAAAATGAAGCATATTTTCAGTTAGAAAACAATGGATCTTTATTCACGTCATTTTTTTACACGAATACTTTTAGTTTATTTTTTTCATTCGTTGATATTTACGATCGACTGTTGAAGCGAGGTAAATGGACTATTTTTAATTATAAACATAACGAGATTTTTTTTCTTCCGAAATTCCATTCTGTTTAAAAGTTGCAATTTTAGCTGCTTTTTTCGGGGATTAATTTTTATTTTATTTATTATTATTTTTTTATTATTTTTTTTTTACTATTTATGCTTTAAATAATGGTTGTTGTCAAAAAATTTATCCCCCTCGAATTCATCCTTTCATTAGCTCGTGCTTGACTTGATGTCAAAAGTTACAAAAAAAAAAAAAAAAAATGGAAGTAAATAAAAAGAAAAGAAATAAGAGAAAACGATCAAATGTTGCCAGATATATATTATAACATTTATATTGATTTATTTTTTTTAAATATAAGTGTATCAAGAGAAAAAAAATCGCTTGCAATTTGAACTGCTCTACACTATAAGGTTATCGTTATAGATTGTTAACTACTAAAATTATATCTCATTAATTACTTCTTTTGATGTTACGTATGAATTCTATAAGTTAAATTCAATATTAATATTGCGTCATACGTAATCAATAAGATAAATTCTGCTTTTAGTGGTCCAGACACGACAGAAACTTGAATTCTCGTCAGACACAAAGCTCTTATTGAGATTTTAGTGCTCTAACTAGCAAGAAACAAATCGAAATTTCGATTGCAAGATTTTATCTTTACAAACACTAAAGCTAGAATCGAACCGTTATAAAAATAGTTCCGATTAGTAATCGATCTTTACAGCCATGTCTATATAAGAACAATGGGAAGAGATAAGCAATCCATCTTTTGAAAAAAATCTCAAAAAAAAACAAACAAAAAAATCCACACTTTTTTATATTTTCGTCCATTTCTTTAAAGTTACCTTTCTTAATTTTTTAAAATTTATTTCTCTCTCTCGTTTTTTTTTTTTTTTTTTTTTTTTTTTTTGTGCAAAATCCACGCATTTTAAGTTTTTTTTTACTTATTTCAATTTTTTTTTAAACACAATCTACATTTTTTAATCTTTTTTTTTTATATTTTACACTTTTTAACACTATCAACACTTTTTAATTGTTTCATTTATTTCATAATTCATAACTGTTTTTAACAAAATATAAATTTTTTAATATTTTTATTTATTTTTCATTTTATTTTTTAACAAAAGTTACTTTTATCATACTTTATTATTTTTAACATAATCTACACTTTTTTAATATTTATTTATTTCATATTTTATTACTCTTTTAACAAAATCCACACTTTTTTATCTTTTTAGCTATTCTACATTTTATTTATTTATTTTCCTTTTATTGTAATTATAATGGCTATGTTTAATCATGAGAAACTCGTTCCTTTCTTCTTCTCTCTCTTTCTTTTTTGAAGCAATGAATCAGACAAGGAAAAGCTGAAATGGTTTTTCCCAAACTATTCTTTTCGAAGAATTTGTCTTACAGGCCATTTTAGAACAATAGAGAAAAATGGCCACAGTTGTCCGAAGAATACTTTCAAGAACTAAAATAAGACAGAAAAATCTGTAAAACTGGTTTTTTGGTATGCATGGTTAGCGTACGGTGAAAACGACTTTAGGGGAATTATTGAGTTGATTGCATGTTATTCAGAATAAACTCATCACCTTTTTTGTGATGTTGGTTTATTTTTTTCTAACGAGTTTTTTTTTTTTGCATAATGTAGGCTGAGGTACATGTATTCAAATAAGAAAAATGTCGGCTTGGAATGACGCAATTTCTTTCATGAGGAGTTACATTTATAAGAAGTTTAAAAATAATAGACAATTCGCAGTTTAGGGACCGTTCATTTATTTCGTAAGCATGCCTTTTTTATTTTGTATAATAACAGTCGTTGAACAGACGACATAATGTTGAGTTCACGACTACCAATGTTCAACTCCGTAGACTTGTAGTTTTGAACCTAATCCAGAAGACAATTGAACTCCTGGATCAAGTATTGGGAGAAATGAGAACTTTTTGGAGGAATTTGCCCGCATTTGCGTAACCTGGAGACGAAAACCATGAAAATCTGCTGGGTTAGCTCGGTGGTAAGGGGACTCTAAACCACGATCCGTCTACCACTGAGGATATTTTACGCCAGCACTTTGGTCGGTGTGAGCCAGGTGTGGAATTCGTACCGACCAGCCACAGTTGTAATTCGAACACTTTAACCCCTAAGTCACCAAAGCATGCTTTATTTTATAACGTTGAACAGTGAACTTAATTTTCTAGTTTGAACTCATTATTGGGTCGGCTGTTCAACGCCGGTTATAAAATAAAATTAGAACCTAAAACCAAAATTGTGCAATTAAGGTTAATTTTATTCTGTAACCCTGCTGAACAGCCGACCCAATTTAGGGTTACGATGCTCACGTGCGTAGCTTTGTAATTTTGAACCCAATACAGAAGACAAGGGAACTCCTGGTTTAAGAATTGGGAGAAATTCCACTTCGGATGACTTTTTTGAGGGAACCAACCCATATTTGCGTTACATAGAGAGGAAAACACATCTCACGGTTAGAGTTAAAGACTTTTCCGTCTACCATGGGGATATTTTACCGCAGCACTCTGGTCAGTGGGAGCCGGGTGTGTATCAACCAGCCATCGTGGGTCATCCTCTGAGTCAAAGCGACTCAGAAATCTAATTCATCAACAACCTGTAGTACAGCTACCATTTTGAGCATATTCCAAAAACGAATGGTCGTCATATTAAAGTAATTTACAAATACTATTATCAATCATATGAAGCAATTTTACAGGTTGAGAGAAATCGCAAGTTTTATCTTAAGATTTCTTTTCTTATAAATTTATAACATTGCATTTCTGAAATCAGCATGTTTAGAAATAAAATTTAATGTTTTCATCTGTTTAATGTTTTCATCGATTTCTATAAAGAAAATAAAGGCCTTATTTATACAAAAAATGTTTCGTCACCCCAAATCTCTTTTCGTTAATTTAAAGAATAGCTTGTTTTAATAACATACAGACATACACTTTTACATTACGTATATAAGACTATTAGCCACATAGTTAAAAAGCTAAATGTTTGAAAAAAAAATTGAAAAAAGTTATCGTGCTATGGAAGTTTTAAGTTACCGGGATAAAAAAGTTCTGAAATACCGGGATGAAGAAGTTCAAAGTTATGATAAATTATAACAATGGAAATAAAAGTAATGTTCTTTATTTCTTATGTTTTCTAAGTTTTGAACATTTGTGAGAATTATGAGAGTACTGCACTACGACATTTTCCTCTTTTTTAATATTTAACTGTCAATTTTTTTTATAATTTCCACGACTCTTCCTTTTAAAACTATGTTCAATGTAGTTTTCAGTTCCATATGGTTTTATAATTTAAAAGTTTTAAATCTCCATTTGAAAGACAGAAACTAACGTACTTCCTTCTCCTACGACTCTCTACACGCTACTGGTGAAAGCAAGTGTTGCCATATGTTGAGAGTTTTGCTCTACGCCACCTGCAACCCATTTCTATCACTAATAATAATGTTTCCATCAGATTTTATTTAAAGCTAGAGAGTAATGGTGACGGATTTTAGAAAGTGTTTTAAAGTTGGTACCCTCCGATATAATACTTTGTGAGCCTGCAAGTAGAAACAAAAACGGCAGCGAGAGATGATTTTTTATCATTTGCAGATTATTTTCCCTCTTAGTTTTATTTAAAAAAGAAAAGCTGAATTGAGAGAATATCGCTAAGAGAGTTGTGGTTGGATAGAGCATTCACCTTTCAATGACGTGAACCAGGTTCGAATCCCAGCGATAGCTGGTCTATACGAATTCTTCCCCCGGTTCACACCGACCACAATGCTGATGTAAAATATCCTAAGTAGTAGACGGATCAAGGGTTAGAGTCCCCTGGCCATCATGCTATCCGCGGGAGGTTTTCGTGATTTTCTTCTCCATGTAAAGCCAACGAGGGTTAGTTCCATCCAAAAACTCCTCCACGAAGGCAACTTTCTCTTAATACTTAATCCAGAAGTTCTCCGTGAAAGTCCGTGAATACTTCATTCATTATGGAGGTCATAAATACCTTGATACTCTTTCAATGTAAGAATAATAAATGCAATTAATAGAAAATGCATAATTCTAAAAATATATTTAATTTATTGCGTACAGGTTATTCTGCAACGATCATACGTAATATAAATTTATAGATTCCTAAATACTGTTATATGAGTTTGGTAATTAAAAATATAATTAAAAAATAGCACAATTAAAAAATAACATAATTAAAAAAATAACATAATTAAAACAATTGTCAACCTTCAATTAAAAAGTTCCTGTTGTCAAATATTAATAATAATTATAATTTTTAAAAAAATTTTTAAACACAGATTTTTATTTCTCGAACTTAATACTATCCGTCATATGAAAATATCAGAAAATTTATAAAAGAAAAACTGTATTTTAAAATTGAGCCATTGGCGACAACAGAGGTTAGATGTATGTGCTGAGTTTAAATAAATCATATGTTATAGAACTCACATTTATGACTTAGATCAATTTATTATCAGGTCATAAGAGTGTTTTTTAATAAATAAATGTAGTGATTGTTTGATTTATAATTGTAAGTCCTGAGTGTTTAATGTTAAGTTATACATTTCTTTTGAAATAGTTTTTAAAATATGCAAAGCAGGGTGACATTCATTTCAACTTAAAAATCATCAACTTAACTTTCAATAACATAGATAAATAAAAAGCAAAAGTTAGATAAAAACTTTAAAGGAAATACTTTTAGAAAAATTCTTTCTAAATCATTTTTAAATAAAACAGAATCACTTCGCTTGAGTGATTTTTTAAGGAGTTCTAAACTTTTTAATTTTACAATTTAGGTGAAAAGTAAATATCTTACAATAGTGGTAGGGAATTAAGGAAATTCTAAATCTAAAGTTTGAATCCTAGAACGTAAATATCTGATCATTAGATCAAAAGTTAGTTTTAGATGTTTTGTTTACTGCTCACTGTACACTAAAACTGTACACTTTTGCACACTCCATTTGTAAATTATGAAAAAAGTTATTAATCTGATTGCGTAAACAGTTAATTCATTAAAATTGGACATTCTCAAATAATTCCTTTTAATAGTCATTTATATTAATAATAATAATTATTGTTCAATGAATTTTACGATTATTATTATAAAACTGTGTATAATGAACATTTCAACTAAAATAATTACGTACAAAATAGCTGCTAAAAATTCTCTTAAGCATTTATAAATATTATGCATTCATAAATTTAAGCTTTTCGCATTATTGCTAAATAATCTCTACGTCGAAAAATATTTAAAGAATTCCATAATAACTGAAAATTAAATAAAATTTTAAAAAAATTGTAAATGGTTATCGAGCAGAACCATTAAGTTTAATTAATGAGTATAGAATTGGAAACAAAGTCTCTGCTGAACAATAAAAAAAAATTTTTTTTAATCTTTTAAGTAAGCAAACTTTATTGTAATAATCATTTCAGGATGAAAGGTTATTGTGAAATTATTAATTTTAATTAGTGGATGAGTAGGTAAAGAAGTTCACTACTCGAAATACATTTAATGAAAGTTATGAAAATATAGAAGGGGTAATGGCGCGGTAATAATATATAATTTTTTTATCTTAGTTTTATTACGACCTTCTAAAACACGCTAGTAAACACAATTTTGTCGGCGCTATAACAAAAAAAAAAAAAAAAAAAAAAAAAAAAAACGCTTTATATTTTATTTAATGCAGAAGAATCTAATGAAGCCCGCTTAATTGAAACTCTGAAATGTGATACCGAAAACAAAGCCAAAACATAAGCGCACAGCTGTTTGGCGAACGCGATGTAAATTATTACTAGTGCGACGTAAATTATTTACCTACTTTAAATGAACCTCGTCTTGCAAGTACTTGCTCTTTTCATCCGAATTCAACTATTGAAGTGAAAATTCAAAATAATCGTTTTTATTCACATCAACTATCTGTTCGGCTTTCAAAACACGTAAAAACACAATGCCGTCCACCAATTAAAATTTGAGATGTATGATATTTCAGGTTATTTATACATTTTTGCCTAATAAATTTATACCAATTAAATACTACAATCAGCATTTTCGAAAGGTAGGTTAGTTTTACTTTTGAGAAGTTTTAGAGTTTTGATAAAAATCTTTGTTTTAACCTAATTTACATCAGAAAAATATTTTTAGTGTCCTTCACATAAGTTTTTCATTAATTTAATGCTTAACAAAATGAATTCTTAAAAACTCTAAAACACTGTTATTTAAAATTACTTACTCATAATCATAAAATTAATTATAATAAGTATAACATAATTGGCATAATTTTGTTATAATACGGTTTTGAGTAAAAGTCTATAAAAATGTATAAACAATTATTAAGCACTTTTTTCGATTCATTTAAAAAAGCGAAACCTTTATTTTTTTTTTTATGAAAAACAGCACAAATTCTTGCTGTTACATCTATGAAATGCGTCTATTTACGAATATGGCGGAATCGTGGTTAATTATTACTAATTATTAAGTAAAAAAAAAACGCTTACGCAAAGTAAATAACTATGTGAGAACAAAGATATAGGGTAAACCAACCAGTGAAGGAACACTACCCAGTGAAGGAACATTTTATATATATTGATTAAAAATAATAATTTAAAAGTTTTTCTTTAGATTGATTGGTAACAATAGCTTACTGCTAAACAATAGGAAGTCATCTAGCAATGGTTTGGATTACCGGGTCAAATAGACTTCTCTGGAAATTTTTTTAAATTTGTTATTATCTCTGCAACACCTTGTTTCTTTGAAAAAGTTATAAGGAGAGTGTTTGTATTTATATGTTTGAAGTGGAATTAATTGCATGTAATAGTTTTATTTTTCTTATTGAGAAAAAGAGAATTCAAAATATAGTCATTGAAGTTACGTTTTATTTTTTTTAAGCATTATAGCATAATAAAGTACTGAGATAAGGGGGTGTTTATTCACTGGATCACCAAACGATGAAAAACCAGTGAAGGAACAAGTGTTCCTTTACTGGTTTTTTTTCTAAGTTATTGAAAATAAAAGATAAATTTTAACTTTCTTGTACCTTTAGTGATGTTCCCAATCAAAAATATGCTAAAAATGCGAAAAACAACTTCTAACCAGTGAGGGAACAGGCATGTTCCTTTACTGGGCATAGATTTCCCAGTGAATGAACAGTATGTGTTAATATGTTGACACTTTAATTTTCAATTCATGATTACAAAAAAAAATTTAACATTTTCCAAGTATTTATATGTTATAATTTCAGGAATAGGCTTGTTTTCAAATTATAAATTCATAAAGAGCATTAAAAAATAACCAAAATTAAGTGTTCCTTTACTGGGTGTTCATTCACTGGTAAGAGCTGTTCCTTCACTTGGTCTTCTTACTACTTGTTATTTGAACCTACAAAACTTTAAAACAATATTATATAAGTTCTCTAAAATTTTTTTACATAATTTTCAATTAGTAACAAATATGTTGACACTGTCATTTAACTAAAATTACGAATTTTGAAATTAATATGATTTTTTAAAAGGCAAGCGAAGCTTAAGTGTTTCTTCACTGGTTAGTTTACCCTATATTATAAGTTATCCCCTAATGTAGCTTAAAGAAAATATGAGCTTAATATACCGTATTTTTATAATATTGCTACATTTCAAGTAGTAGTAGTAGTTCATTTACGTCGTACTAGAGCTGCACAATGGGCTATTGGCGACTGTCTGGGAAACATCCCTGAGGATGATCCGAAGACATGCCATCACAATTTTGATCCTCTGCAGAGGGGATGGCACCGCTGCTTCGGTAGCCCAACGACCTGCACGCGAAGTCGGCTAAATTTCAATGATACCCATTTGTTAAGAATTGTGAAATTATGCCACGAGGTGGCGCTCATGTCAATATCATTCAGTTGCCATTCAACTCTGGAGCAGGGCGCATCTCCCTGTCACCTCGCTGCGAATTTATCTTAATAATTTTTGTAAATAAATAATTTTATTATGTGTATACAGTCCAATAGATCGATATATCACACGTCCGTCGAGCCGGAGACAAACCGAACGCTTGTGGAAATTGATTACGAAATCGAAACAATGGCTTTGGAGCAAATAACAGTATTTAACCGAAAGCGAGATTATACACGAGGACAATTGACAAGGATTGAAAATGCACTTCAGCAAAATAGTGATTTTCCTGCGGACAATACGGACATTACTCAAAAACTATCAGCATTGGATAAACTTCGAACAAAGTTTGAAGATCTACGCAGCGAATGCTATTCTACTTTGTCGGATGAGGATTTGCCTGATTTTGAAGCAAGTTTAGATGAGCTACAAATGGACCTCGAAACATGCGAGGTAAGCCTTCAAAAACTTCTAAATCCAAATTCTAATTCAAATGAGAAAAGTTTGTCCTCTGGTAACTGTAAGCTAAAATTACCGTCAATTAATCTTCCCGAATTGTCAGGTTTATATGTTGAATGGTTGTCATTCAAAACGCAATTTATGTCTTTAATTGACGAAAACAAACAGTTGTCAGAACAACAAAAATTATTTTACCTTCAGTCGGCACTTAAGGGTAACGCTAAACAATTAATTACGGTATATGATACGTACAACAGTTTATTCGAAGCATTGAAAAAACGATTTGAAAATACACGATTGCTAATTATGAGTCATATTGGTGAAATATTTAATTTTTTAAAATTAAATGTGAATCTGCGTCTAGTTTAAGACAGATGCTCGATAAAATTGAAAGTAATTTGCGATCATTAAAACAACTAGAATTAGAAAAGAACCCTCTTTGCGAAGCAATATTAATTTATATAATTATTCAAAGAATTGATATTGATTCATGTAAATTATACGAAATGGAATTGGGTAGCGAATTACCAAGTTGGGAAAAATTTACGGAATTCTTAACTAAAAGATGTCAAGCACTAGAAAATGTAAATAGAAGTTCACGCGAATTTAAACGGAAACCAATCCCGAAATTCAAAACTCTAATGGTGAAAAACGAAAACAAAAATAATTGTTTATTAGGATGCATCGAATCACACCCTATTTTTAGATGTAAAAAGTTCATCGATTCTAATGCAGATGATAGATTAAAATGTGTTGTAAGGAATAAATTATGTTTTAATTGTCTCGGATTTCACACGATGTCTAAATGTAAGAAAATTCATTTAAAATGTAAATCTTGTAACAAGAATCATAGTACAATGTTACACGGAGTGAACTTTTTCTTCGATAGACAAAATCAAAACAAAAATGCGGGTGTGGCGCCAACGAGCAAGGAAGAAAGATTCAGTTTCGGAACAAGAAGTTGCGCAATCACAAATGCTAGATGGAATTAATAACAAACCACAAGACGCACCATGTTTATATTCTTTTAATGTAAATAAGAATGTTCTTCTTTCTACAGTGAAAGTTAAAATATTGCAATCGAACGGAAAATATTTGCATTTGATAGGGCTATGCGATTCTGGAAGTATGAAATCTCTTATTACTGAAGCTAAATTATTGGGTTTCAAAAGATCGCGTTGTAGGTCAAATTTAATTGGATTAAAAAATACAGTATTTTCGATAACTGAAAAGATTTATTCCCGTATAAGTAATGATGAGGAATCATTTAGTAAGGAACTCGAATTGTTAATTTTGCCAGAAATAGCCGGAAATGTTCCTTCGGAAGAAATAAACATTTCTAATTTGAATTTACCCGAGAACGTCAAGTACGCTAATCCTAAATTTTATCTACCGCAAAAAATATTGATTCTTTTAGGAGGTGATGTATTTTATGAATTGTTAAAAGGGAATCAAATTCGATTAACGGGTAATTCTATTATTTTAATTGAAACAGTTTTCGGATGGATGGTTACAGGTTCGATCCCCTCAAAACACCCACATGATTCTAATTGTTATTTCATACAGGACAATGTTGATGAAGGGTTAAATAAATTTTGGGAGTTAGAATCAATTGGGATAGTTCCAAATGATAATCCAGATGAGGAAAGTGCTGCTTTAGCTTTTTTTAAAAATTCTGTAGATTACAAGGAAGGGAGATATCAAAGTTAGGCTACCATGGAAACGTGATTTTAGGGAATTAAACGATAACTTAATTGTAGCCAGAGGACGGCTTAATCATTTAATTAGAAAATTTGAGAGACACTCAGAACTGTACGAAGATTATCGTGACATTCTGAAAGACTACGAAAATCAAGGCATCATAGAGAAAGTCCCAAATGACAAAGTACAGGCAGATAAACCGCTATTTTATCTACCATTTTCTATGGTTTACAGAGAATCAGTCAGTTCTAGTAAACGAATAGTTTTTGATGCCAGCTCACATGAAGAAGGTGAACTTTCCTTAAATGACTGTTTATACGCAGGACTTAGCATAAATCCCCTGATATTTAACATGCTTATATTTTTTCGTTTGAATGCTGTGGTGATCTTGGCAGATATCAAAAAAGCATTCCTTGAAATATCGTTGAATGAGACAGATCGGAATGCAGTGCGATTTCTTTTTCCAAGTTCGAACCCAGCCATAGGTGAACAGTATGACATTAATATTTTTAGATTTTGCAGAGTTCTTTTTGGTGTCAACGCCAGTCCTTTCTTACTTTCTGCCACTATTAAGGAACATATCAAAAAATATCAAGAGTTGCATCCCGCTACGGCGAAAATGCTCAATGAATGTCTATACGTCGATGACTTCATAGGAGCTCTCGACGACGTGACATCTGCCTTTCAGATGTCGGACGAAGCCAAGAAAATTATGGCAGAAGCGAGCATGAATCTGTGCAAATGGAGTTCAAACAGCAAGGAACTGGTACAATTATGGAAGGATTGCGGGTTCGAAACCCATCCCATTCATTCGGAAGCCAATCCTGCTGCCAATTTACACAAGGTTCTAGGACTGCCATGGCATGTGCATGAAGACTACCTCTCTGTAGATCTGAAAGACTTGCTTAAATTCGATGGAAAAGAAAGCGTCACTAAAGGAATTGTTTTAGGAACTATCGGAAAACTGTTCGACATATTTTGGTTTCTTAGTCCGTACACAATAAGACTCAAGTGTTTACTCCAAGACTTGTGGCTTAGAAAGTGTCCGTGGGATACGGAACTTCCACCAGACATTCGCCAACAACTTATTCAGTGGAGGTTGTGACATTGTGTCACTTCATTCTGGTTCTTTACAAAATTGTGACCTAAAAATTAAGCCGACCCCTAACCCCTCATCTCTGACGCCTTGCTGTCTTTCGTCCTTCACAACCTTGACCTTCGGCTGCTTTTGATGTTCCACATGCAAAACAGTGCAGTTGTGGTCGCGGTTAGTTTAAAATTGTAACTTCTTTTAAAATTTCTTTTAGTTCACTTCAAGTCCCTGCTTAAGCATGATTCTTGCTATGTTTTAGGCTAGGATATAAATAGCCGCCCAGTTCTTGGGATCGGGGCATTTCGAATTTATCTTCATAGCAAAAGCACTTACTCCGATTAACGGGGTGTTACATCTCCCCCCTTTCCTCTCCTTGAGGGACGGACTAAAGATTTCATGGGTTCGATATTGCAACCCTTCCTCGAATAACTGCAAGATGGGTACTACATAAATTCCACCTACAACTCAAGCTTAGTCATATTTTTGATGGAATCATGGATTGCCTGGATTTTCAACAACAGAGCAACCGCGCAGATCTCGTTAGTGTGGCATGTACGAGGACTATGGTTTCATCTTCTTTTGAACTTCCCCACCGTCAGTGACCCTGCTCGCAATTGATCGCCCCAGCCTTTTTCTTGGCTTTCAATTTTTTGTTTACATCAAATATGCCGTCTACTGCGGATCACCGTTCTCCAGTATGATGAATGTTCGACGATGCTGTGTTGTGACAATTGTGCGTTCCCCTGTGTGATGAATCGTCAATAAAGAAATGTGTGTGCTACTAGACTTTTTCAGTTTTTCCCACTGGTGGATTAAATTCTTTTTTATATAGGTAAAAATATAATTTTCATGCAGATTAAGAGATATGTCGTTTTTTTTTAATTGCTTTCTGTAAAAAAAAGTGTTCTTCTATTCTTCTGGGTTGCGGTTTGCAGCATAATTTTAGGTACTAACCATTATGGACTTTGTTCGGTCATTATTATTTCCATATCATCACTTAACATCATTCTCATTTTTAATACCCAGCACACCCTAAATGTAACAGAGGTCTGAATTATCGGACATTTCGAAATTACAAGTTCCTAGAATGATTCTTGACTCCAGTCTAGATGATGCCAAGGTACTTCAAATTCATGTATTTTCGGATGCCAGCCAAAGAGCGTACGGAACAGCAGTGTACCTAAGAGTGAAGTACAGTGACAAAATCACAGTTAATCTTATCGCATCAAAGAGTCGTGTTGCTCCATTAAAGAAACTGACTCTCCCAAAACTAGAACTAATGGGTGCATTACTTGCAACCAGACTCGCAAAGGAAATAGAGCAGATTGTAATGCGAAAAGGATCCCCCACAGTTCATTTTTGGACAGATTCCCAGATCGCATTGTTCTGGATCAAAGGACCTCATCATAAATGGAAACTGTTTCTAATCGAGTGAAAGAGATTCAAGCCCTTAGCAATCCTGAAGCTTGGTCACATGTTCCCGGTAAACTTAACATTGCTGACATTCTTACAAGAGGGGTTAGTGCAGAAGTTCTTCTAAAAAATGAGGCCTGGTGGTCAGGTCCCGAGTTTTTAAGAAAAGATGAGATTTCAGTGTTTGAGTGCACTAATTCTATTGCTGAAAACTCTTACCTTTCAGAGTTAAAAAAGGGTTCCTCTGTTGTAGAGAATATGTGTTTTGCTTTAACTAGTCAAAATGTTATGTTTTATAATAACCTACTTAAACTTACCGATAATTCTTCCAAACTTGTTCGTATAGTTTCATATATTTTTAGATTTATCAATAACTGTAAAAATCCAAAGAACAAAGCAAGTAGGTATTTAGATTCTGAAGAATTGAAAAATTCCGAAACTTTTCTTTTAAAATTTGCCCAAAGTTAGTATTTAGAAGAATTGAATGCTTTAATGAAAGGTGAGAATGTGAAAGGTAAAAGTAAATTATCTTAATTGTTTTATTGATAAAAAAGGTCTTATACGTGTTGGAGGTCGAATTGTAAACTCAAGTGTTAATGATTATACTAAACATCCAATTGTCCTTCCATCTAAACATCCCTTAACTTATATGATTGTAGATTATTTTCATTTGAAATATTTACATGTGGGAGCACAAGCTTTGTTGTACTTAATACGTCAAGAATATTGGCCTGTGAACGGCAGAAATTTGTGCAGGTTGGTAATACACAATTGTGTTACGCGCACAAAAAAACAAACCAGTTTTAGAGCAACAATTAATGGGTCAGTTACCTAAAGAACGAATAGAACCTTCTCTTCCATTTACCATAACAGGTATTGATTTTTGTGGACCTTTTTATATAAAATTTAAAGTACAAAGGAAAGGTGTATTAAATAAGATATATGTTTCAATCTATGTATGTTTCTGTACTAAATCAATACATTAAGATTTCGTGAGTGACTTAACGACAACAGGGTTTATAGCTAGCTTAAAAAGTTTTTTTTCTAGAAGAGGAAGGGCCTCTAAAATTTTCACTGACAATGGACGAAATTTCGTTGGTGCAGACGCTGAACTGAAACGGCTTTTCGAAATTATTAATTCACCAGATGAACCTTTGGCTCAATATTTTGCCGAGGAAAAAATTGATTGGCATTATAACCCCCCAAGATCACTGAATTTTGGAGGATTATATGAAGCCGGCGTTAAGTCTTTTAAATTCCACCTAAAACGGATTGCAGGAAACTCTAATTTTACTTAGGAAGAGTTTATTACGGTTTTAGCAGAGATTGAAGGAGTATTAAACTCCAGGCTATTGACTCCATTGTCAGCAGATCTCGAAAATTATGAAACCCTATACCAGGGCATTTTCTGATTAGGAGACCCATCACTTCCATAGCAGAACCCCAACTTGCAGATATCAATGAAAATAGACTCAGTAAATGGGAAAAGATTTCAAAAATTTCTCAAAAAATTTTGAGACTTTGGAAGAGGGATTATTTAAATAATCTCCAAGAACGCCACAAATGGCAGTTCAGTAAAGATAATGTTAATATTGGAACTTTAGTGTTGGTAAAAGTGGAGAACTTGCCCGGCACTAAATGGTTAACAGGAAGAATTGAGGAAATATTTAAGGGAAGTGATGGGAAGGTAAGAGTTGTTAACATACGTTTGCCACAAGGCAACATGCTTAAAAGATCAGTACGCAACATTTGTATCTTACCTGTGTATTAATTCTTGTATTAAAATCTTCATTATGATTGTTAAAGTTTAAATTACGTTTATGTATATTTGATGTTTTGTATTAATATTGTCAATTTTTCATTTTATTTTGCAATATATTAAGAATTGTAACTAATAATGATTGGATTTAAGCATCCAATCGGCGGGGAGTGTTAAGAATTGTGAAAATATGCCACGAGGCGGCGCTCATGTCAATATCATTCAGTTACCATTCAATTCTGGAGCAGGGCGCATCTTCCTGTCACCTCGCAATGATCCTGTGAATTTATATTAATAATTTTTGAAAATAAATAATTTTATTATGTGTATACAGTCCAATAGATCGATACATCACGAACACTGACACCATTGAAACATTCTAAATAGTTGGCGAAATTTTCTATTTCTGAATATTTAAGATTTTTTCGTTCAGTAAACAAAATTTTTTTTTAAAATGAGCTATGGATGTGTTATATTACTTACTAAAATGATGGAGACGTGGTGGCTCAGGGCAATAGAGTGTTCGCCTTCCAATGAGGTGAACTGGGTTCGAATCCCAGAGATGGCGAATCGAAGCAAATCCCGCACCTAGCTCGAGCCGTCCACAGTGCTGACGTAATAATATCAGTGGATCATGGGTTCGAGTCCTCTTGCTGTCAGGAGATTTTCATGGTTTTCACCTCCATGCTACGCGAATGCGGGTTAGTTCCATCAAGAAGTACTCCACTTAGGCAAAATTTCTCCCAGTACTTGATTTAGAAGTCCCCTTTTCTAGATAGTGTTCAAAATTACAAGCCTACGGAGTTGAACATAAGTAGTCGTAAACCCAACATTGGGTCGGCTGTTCAATGACGGTTATATTATTAAAACGAAACTTGTCATCCAGGAAGGCAAATTTCTCCCAATACTTAATCCAGGAGTTACCTTGTCTTCTAGATTGGGTTCAAAATTACAAAGCTACGGCGTTGAACATTAGTAGTCGTAAACCCCGAAAATTGGGTCGGCTGTTCAAAGACGGTTATATTATTAAAATGGAGCGTTATATTTACAAGATAGTTTTGTTCTTTCATTTTTTTAACCATTCCTTTTTGTAAAACTTAATTTTAAAGTATATTTTAAATTCACATCGAAGATTTGTTTTCACGTTAAGTGAAAGAAATGTTGAATCATTTTTTTTTAAAATATGGAATAGTTTTAGAGTTTAAAAATATAGAAAAGCTTACGTTATTGATTTTATTTATTTGTTCTAGCTTGAATTTAATTCAGAATATTATCTTCAGCATAACTGTAGCTTTTAAAAAAAATTGTGATCCGAGCAAAACTTTTAATTCATTCTTAAATGAGTATTTAATTATTTTTGCATTACAAAGAAGCAGGAATAAAATTAAAAATACATATAAAAATCATTTTTCGCCATACGAAATTCCCATTTTCTCAAAGAATAAAAATGTCGAAAAAAGATATCAATATTACTGTCTCTTTACTTATTTAATAAATAACAAAAAAATGTGCTATAGAATTTCTTTTCATTCTGCATGCTATTTATTTATTTATTTTTAAATTTTTTAGCTTTAATGAAAAAACGTCTAGCTTAATGATATTCGCTGAAATTACGCGGCTAAATTTAATTGCATTAAGTGAAAATTTAAGTATAAGCACAGTTTGTGGTGATGATGATGAAGAGATATATTTCAATGGACTAGATTCTTGAAAGTGTTTTCAGCGATACAGAATGCTTAACCTGGGATTCTTTTCACCTATTTTAATTAAATATTTTTTCTTAAAAATTAATAATGCATTAATTATATTATTTCAGAATTCTTCTTTGCAAGCACTGACAAATAGTTTGCAGAAATAAGAAAAATAAACAATAACCATATTTTATAAAAAAAAAGTTATTAAAAAGTAAAAAGTAATTAAAATTAGACTTTATCTTTTATTAAAAATATTTTTATTGATTTAAATTATATTTTATTACACTCAGTACATAAAAATTAAAATTTATAAATTTAAAAATAAATATATATTATAATTGTTACGAAATTACTGTTTACTCAAAGAATAATATTGATAATAGGTATGGGCGTTAATGTGTCTTTAAATATGTAATACATAGTAAAAATAAAATAAAAACACTGCATTAGTAAATATTTACTTAAAAAAAATCCTTCAACTCTAGCTTTTTTGAAATAAAAAAATATATATGTAAAAAAAGAGGCAAAATTAAATTACATTGCCTGAATTTTTGAACATTAACGCATAGATTGCAACGATGACGGATAGAATTATTTTAATGGACTAGATCAGGGGTTTCCAACTTACATGAGGCCGGGGGCCACAATTAAAAACACCAGTCAAATGGCGGGCCGCAACTTTATCAAAATTTTATATGGAACTCTTTTATGTTAGAAGGAACATTAAATATTACTGTCAGATTTCTATAAAGTTGTATAAAACAGAAGTATTGAATTACAAATTAAAATAAGAAGTAGATTTTTAAAAATATTTAATTGCATATTAAAAAATTCTGGCTACAATAACTTTAATGTGCACCTATGTATTGAATAATTAATGTGCAACAGATATTAAATTGTTAAGATATAAAACTTTAAAAAGGCTGGTATTAAAACTTACGTAGCACATACAATGTTCAATTAGAGAATTAAGGTTTTGTCTGCTGTACTTGCATTCGAATGAAAACTTAATAAAATAAGGATTATATTTTGCTTTTAAATATAAAGTTTTTTAATATTAAAAATAACAAGCATTTCAAATAATTTTGTTACGTATCTTCTCCTAATCAGAAACTTAGTGACAAGATTTTTTTTCTTCTTTTAAATTTAATTCTGTGATAAATTAAAAAAAAATTTTCCAGACCTATTAGGATTTAAAACAGAAAAGAAAAAAACTTCTCGAGCATCTGAAATTAATTTTTTTTCTCTTCCGCTCACGCCCTATTCGATTAAAAGAATTTAAATAAATATGATATTCATTACCTCCTTTATGCGTTTAAAATATACAAATGTAAATAATTTCGTCCAAAAGTAGTGGTTTCAAAAAGTTAAATCGGAGAATTTCTTCTAAAAATTTCTGATACGCACGTGTTAAATTATATTCACAAAATACAAAAAAACGAAATAAAAAAGAGCAACATACACGATTATTTTTGTATTTGAATAAATATTTTCTTGGATGCAAAACCTGAGAAAAAAATTTTTTTTCACCATTGGTATGTTAAATTTCGCAGAAACGAAGAGATTAGGTTTTTTTTTTTTTTTAAACGAAATAAAAGTATTTTAAACAAATATAGATTTTTTACGAAAATTTTCCGAAAAAAAAATGACAACTAATATATTTTAGTTCGTGGGCCACAAAAAATGGCTTCGAGGACCGGATGCGGCCCGCGGGCAGCCAGTTGAATACCCCTGGACTAGTTTTATAAAAACACTGATTTTTTAGACGCAATACCGAATAATAAAATCATTCACCAACCTATATCTAAATGTATAATATTTTTATCCAATCTGCGACTGATTTTAATTAAGTAATTAGGCTGCAATGGAGTATTATTTTTACTTAAAAATAAGTAAAATAAAATAGATTTTCTACGAATTTTAATACCACTGATTTCAGTCATGCTGATTCTCTGTGAAGAGCTGCATAATCATTTCTTCAGCTATTTTTGTGATAAATAAACATTTGAAGCTTTAAAATCCATTTTGCACACACAAAAAAAATTAATAATCCAATGTAATTCTGATATTTAGTAATATTATGAGATGGAAGTTGTTATATTCATTAAAGTTTCTATACAAAATGAAAATGTTTTGGAGTCAATATATTTTCCTTTTTTTTTGTTATTTTAGGATATAAAACATATTTTTCAAACTTTAATGAACGTAGAACAAGTATTGCATTGCTTTATATTTTTTGAAATGACTCATAATAATTTTAAAGAGTAAAAAATTGTTTTAGTTCAATATTTTTACTTTATTTAAGTCATGTCATAAGGCGTTTTTAGCGCAATTTTCGCATTTTAAGGGCTTTTTTTGCATTTTTAAGGGCATTTTTTGCACTTTTAAAGGGCATTTTTTGCACTTTTTAAGGGCATTAATTGAGATTTTTTAGGTCATCAAAATCCGGGCTCTACTAATAACATACAAAGGTCATACGATATAAATCATATCAAAACTAAAAATAAAAAAAATAGTGCGGAGTCCCTCCGCGCGGAAGAAGTTAAACTTCGTAACCTGCGACGTTAATTATTAACATTGCCTAGAATTCACAATCGATTGCATCATTTAATTATTATTTTGGAGTGGAGAAATATCAAAATCTATAAAATTTACAATAGGATTATGATAACTAAAGTAAGATATTACATGTTTGAGTCCTATTTTTTTCAATTTTTTTGGCAAAAACTGCATCAATGGTAGTTCCCCCTTTGGTTGTTGTATCATTCCTACCATTTATCATTTCCAATCCAAATTTGTGTTTAAGGAAGGTTATTAATGTTTCAGCTTCAGGTAAAGCGAAATTCACATTAAAATCTCCTTCAAGGATCACAGGCCGCTCACAATAACCAATTTCTTCACCAGTAACGTCTGCCAGAGCTTTTGAACCTGCAGTGGATAGTGGCAATAAAGATTTTGCAATAAATAATTTAATATCCCTCATGGCTGCATTTGGTGAAATATAAATGGCAATTAGAATCAATTTCTTCGGATTATTTTCGCTGTGGTTGACTATGCACTCTACAGCACATATGTCTCCGATTCTTTTTGACGTTGAAATTGTCACATCAGGGTTACCTGAGTAAGGAGCTTTTATATCTAAATATGGAGTCACAATATTACATCTATTTTTCTGATTGTGATAGATAGCAACCCCTGCATTCCGAATTTCGTTACGTTGAAATCTTACAATGAAATCAAAATTTGGTATGAGAACAGGAGGTTCATTATCGTCCATAAACGTTTCTGATAACATTAAAATGTTCGATTTTTCAAGAACTCTATCCTTCAAATCATTGGCGTGTGCACGAGCACTTTGACAATTAAATGCTACGATTGATATGTTTCTTTTCGAGTTGATATATTTACATAGATCCTCATCCAAGGTGGAAAGTGGGTTTTGACGCAATTTCATCATCTCATTCCGTAAAGCGACACACCAGCGGTCGTTACTCCCGTTCCCATAGTAAAATTTTTTATGTTTGTTGACTGGGATAATATACAAGCCTTCAATTGAAACCACTCTCGACATGGCAACGTAAACCAACTGTTGGGATTGATTTTTTTCATAATCATAAACCACCTCATTGAAAGTTCCCCCTTGCGACTTATTAATCGTCAATCCACAGGCTGGTGCTAGTGGAAAATGATTTCTCTTAGCTGAGATACTTCTTTGTCTATTAAGATAGATTGTAGCATTTCGTCGACCGATCGGAACAGCTAAAGGATTGAGATTATTAGCGACCATAAATGAACGTGCCACGGCCCGAGCTTTTACTCCAGTTCTTTCACAATTCGGAAATATCAACCATACCCGAGTAACTATTCCCCGTTATCATTTCTTTCGATGTGGTGCAATTTTCCCATGGTGCCGTTGGCCAATCCATCAGCAACTTCAGTGTTGGTCGTTATGATGTAATACTGCCCAAGGGCGAATGTTAAACTTTTCAGCAATCCACCGGTGTCTGCTGGTAATTTTTTCTTTTCAAGTGCTCTACGTGCACTTTCAAGTTGTTCCTCGTTGTCACAACCTGAGATGAAATCTATAGCCTCGGATATTGTCTGATTTGGTTGATTTTCTAGAATTTCTCTGTTATATTTCTCAACAGTTTGGTTGAAATAAGTCAGACCGATTAGCCTCTTCTTCTGTCACAAATTTCGATTCCACTAGTGAAATTTCGACATCATCCAATCGATCTCCATTTCCTATCTTCGTTAAAATCGTCGAAAATACAACATTTGATTGACGTATGACTTGGGTGAGTTCGTGAAGTTTGAATGAGCGCCAAGTTTTTGAGCCAATACAATGTTTCGATTGTTTGAAGATAGGTGTGACTTTGACTGGTGGGAGTTGTCTTAAATCTCCAACCAGTATGACATCCAATGATCTGAATTGTTGTAATGCTTCAGAACTCAAGCTATTATCTAAGCTGATGGATAGTGATAGAGCAGTGTGAATGGTCGTACCGCTGATTGCCACTGCAGCTTTTCCTGTCGAAGCACATGTTAGGTACGCATTGCAATGTGCATTTGTGGTTCCATATTTATTATAAATTTCCATGATTAGAAGAATCACGAAGGTTTTTCCGCATCCGGCTGGGCACGTCAGGAACACCAACAATGGTTGAAGTGGTTGAGATGTTAAATGATGGATAGTTTCTAGTAAAATCGATCGTTGTTCAAGATTGGTTGCTCGCATCAGTTGGCAAAATTCTTCATTTGGCATTAAATTCTCTCTCCACTTTGCAATCGCTCGGAGACGACTCAAAGTTGCTAAACGAAGATCATCGTTGATGTTTGAATAGGGATCCGCATACATGTCAGTGAATGGAGGTGGCTCTGGAACTACTCCCGGACGAACTTGATTGTCTAGTTGCCTCAAATCTTCTTCTTCACGATATAACTGTTCACATAGTCTCATAGTTTCCTCAATATTGATGTTAGATTCGAATTCCTTTCGACGCTCCATGATGATGTTCTCATTATCTGTGTAGATTTCCAGAAATTTTGCCTCAGAAAGTAGATCTATCTCTTCGTTGCGGAAGGGAATATGTAGCATCACCATTTCTCTTTTGTACTCTTCAAACTGAGTTACCATATTGTAATTTGTATATCTTATAATGTGTGAGGTGTTCATTTTTTTGTATTCATTGTTATTACATTTATAATGCGCACAAAATTGAGCAAGAGTGAGATCATTTAAATCCTGAGGCCATCTTTCGTATTTATCAATGGCATTATCTTTCCAAATATCGGTGGATTCATCATTAAGGTCTGCCAATTCCGTGCGTGCTTTTTTCATTCTTTGTCGATCGACAGGCCATGATGTTGGAATAAACGTTACTGATCTGGATGCATGTGACATTAGTTTACGCAGCAACCACCAAGCTGCTTCTTGGCTAGAAATTTCCACAGAATTCAATAAATCGACACTCATTTTTCTCGTGATTTCAACCACTCCAAAATCAGGATATTTTTCACTTATCTCAAGAATCTGTCTTTGCAAATTACTTATCCCTCGATTTGATTTATTGACGTAGTCTACTTCGTACATTGCACACGAATATTCGTCCAATATGAACTGCAAATCCATGTTCGATTTCAACACATTGAACAAGAATGGATTGTATGGATTATGCCATTTCTCCGATGGTTCACGTTTTAATAATACTCGTGGCCGATTGATTCCTGCGGAAATAATTTTATAATAATGCTCATCTGAAATTATATTGTTGCTTTGATAAAAGTCATCAATACTATTGTAATTTGCAATTTCGTACTGGGATTTGATTTTCTTGTAATGATCAGCATATCTGGCAAAATTATGTTCTTCTTTATCCATAGGAATAAGTATTTGCGAGAAGGCAGGAAAGGTGCAGGAAAGGATAAGTATAGACCGAGAAGGCAGGAAAGGTGCTTCGAACCGACATTTCTGTGGCTGATTACCCTGCACTTTCTTATAACATGTAAACGTGTGTTTATGTGTCTGTAGCTTGATGTTACCTGAGGCTTCTGAGGTTGATACTGAGATTAAAGTATCGATCAATGTTATCGCAGCTTCTTTGTCATCGCCTAGTGGACTGTTTGGTGCATCTTCCAACTAGAGTAAAATATGAGCGTGCGGACTCCCATGATGTTGAAATTCGATTCGTTTAAAATAATCTTTAACTTTATATTTTCCAAATGAGCATAAGCCGTTGTTCTGTAGGAGAGTCATTAACGTGTTAACGAATTTGTCAAAATAGATGGCACATGTGACTGCGCCCTCGTTGATTAGTGTACTTTTTTGCAACCAATTGAGTTCACTTGCTTCATTTTCAGAAATTATTCTTCCATCTTTAAATTTCTGTAGCAACTGCAGCAATGGGATCCAGCCAATTTCGTTTGCGCTCATCGTGAGGAAAACCGTCGGCCTACCAAGTTGCCGAATCATGGCGAATAGATCTTTTTGGCGCTTGGACCAATAGTACACGGAATTCGGTATCGACTTCAAGAATGCGAGATTTGTTTCTAGGCAATCGTTAACATATTCTTCTGATTCGATTTGTTGTTTCGTCACTTTTGTATCATTGCCGATATACTTGAAGGCAACAGTGAGTGATGAAGCAACACGCAATCTCATATTTTTCGCAGTCATATACAGCAAATGGCGTGGATTAACCCCTCGACGATCAGTTCGTCGTATTTCACTCGTTGCCATTTGAAAAGGTGTGACTGAAATTTCCTCACGAAATGTTCTCATGTGTCCAAGATAAATTCCTGGAAATGATAGTTCCTCGGCGTACTCGTCAAACTGCAGACTTTTTGGAATTTGATTTTCTCCTGGTGCAAGTCCCAAATATTTATCTTCATCCCATAATAAGGTTTGCTGCTGAGCAACGAGACTATCTTCCGTTGTGATCGCTTCACTCAATTCATCGTTCGGTATTTCTCCATCTGTTACAGGTCCATTCCAAAAAGACTGATCAATTTCAATGTCATGATACAGTGGAGCATCTTTCAGAAAAAGCAACCAAGTTTTAACTGTTCTTTTATTAACCAAGCCTTGAACGTAGCTGGATTTGTGAATTTTTCTTTTCTTGATATGGACATTTATTGCATGATCATCTCCAATATCCCGTGGCAGGCGTTTTACCATTGTATCCACGTTAACAGGCACATTTATAATCTGATCATATAAGCCCTATTGACCATGAACGTGTCTTAAGCGTTTGATCTGAATAAACGGGATTCGAGGTGAGATCAATCGTTCCGTTATAATATCCAGTGGTGGTAAATTTTTTGGCATTGGTGGATATTTGAAACCATTATAAACTGCATAAGTTAGTATTTTGTTATGTTGCACTGACTGAAAACACGTTGCACACAATTCGATACTTTCTCTCGGAACATTTGGTTAGATTCTGTCCAGAACTTCATGACCAATATCTGAAGAGAGTCCTCTCAAATTTTGTTTAAACCATAATCGATCACATATTGAGCATGCAAAACCAAAATTGTTCTTGGTGAATTTTGTTCTAATGTAGTTGTGAGCTTTCTTATGCTGATGGAATTGAGTATATGGGACTTGTGGATTTATCTTTGCATTTTCGTCACCAATATTGCTGGTATTTTCATCAGCAATCTCCACTGAACCGTCGTTGGTATTCGCAGCCCTCATAAATTCCCGTTGAGCTTTTTTCCTTGCTCTATATTCTCGCTGATATTGTGCGGGTGTTTTCCTCCTTGTTGGCTTTGCAAAACCAATATCACTACTCGTCGAAGGCCCAGCAGTCGTTGGTGGATTAACAAAAGACCCAGCAGTCATTTGTGGATTAATAGAAGGCCCAGCAGTTGTTAGTTGGTCTACTATAGTTGACTGATGAGTGGTAGTAAATCCCCCTTTCGAAATTGATGGAATTACAGCTAGCGAATCAATGAGTATATTGTCACGTTTGGCTTTTTTACGTGCTCGGTACTCTCTCTGGTATTCCACGGCTGATTTCCTTTTCTTGTATATTACTGATCCTGCGACGTTAATTGTAGAAGGATCACTAGTTTTATTCAACTCTTTTTCCTGCTCCATATTAAATTATATGTGTATCAAAACAAACTTAAATAATATTTATGGAAAAACAAAAGTTTTATGACTTATTATTTTAATGCTAGTGAGAACCAAAACAAAAAAAATATTTATGGAAAAACAAAAGTTTTATGACTTTTATTATTTTTATGTTAGTGAGAGCCAAAACAATATGGAAATGAATGAGGGAAAACTAGATCCTACCACGTGATTTCCCGGCCAATAAAAATGTAGCGTTAAACGTTTAACGCTTTCTTGTTGCAAGTCGCATAAGAAGTAT
Source organism: Parasteatoda lunata (assembly GCA_949128135.1). NCBI lineage: Eukaryota > Metazoa > Arthropoda > Arachnida > Araneae > Theridiidae > Parasteatoda > Parasteatoda lunata. Next base: position 10,220,572 of record OX421979.1, on the reverse strand, counting down.
AACTTCAAAAGCAATGAAATAGCCTTAGCGGATGGATGAGGCACGTCTCCATTCACCACATGTGACGTCATAACCAATCAGGGATTGTTTTTGATTGCATCTCTTACAGAGGTCTTTTTGAGCAATTTAAATGTTTAATAATTAAATAAATAAACATTTGAGGAGAAGAAAATAATCAGATTTTCGGAATCAGGAGAGAATTTCAAATAAGTTAGAATTTAAAGTAAGACCTTTTGAAGAGATACTGTAATTGTCCATTTCATTCAGGTTCGATCCCGTTTTATCTCATTAGGAGGCGAGCTCTCTATCAAACCACTACTATTCCATTTTCAGCAAAATTAATCCAATCACTAACAGCCTTCCTATACTTACGTAAGAAAGATGCAAAGCCCTCTTTATTGCAGTAAAAATATTCAAATCACTAACACTCTGTCCATACTTACGTAGGAAAATTACAAAACCCTCTTTATTGCAGCAAAATTAATCACATCACTATCACTCTTCCCATACTTGCGCAGGAACGCTGCAAAACCCTCTTGATTGCAGCAAAATTAATTCACCTCACCACACTTCCCATACTTACGCAGGAAAGTTGAAAAACCCTCTTTATTGCAGTAAAAATAATCATATCACTAACGCTCTTCCCATATTTACGTAGTAAAGTTGCAAAATCCTCTTGATTGCAGTAAAAATAATCAACTCACTAAAATTCCTCCCATACTTACGTAGGAAAGTTGCAAAATCCTCTTTATTGCAGTAAAAATAATCACCTCACTAACATTCTTCCCATACTTACGTAGGAAAGTTGCAAAATCCTCTTGATTGCAGTAAAAATAATCACCTCACTAACATTCTTCCCATATTTCCGTAGTAAAGTTGCAAAATCCTCTTGATTGCAGTAAAAATAATCACCTCACTAACATTCTTCCCATACTTACGTAGGAAAGTTGCAAAATCCTCCTTATTGCAGTAAAAATAACCAAATCACCAACACCCTTCCCATACTTACGCAGGAAAGTTGCAAAATCCTCTTTATTGCAGTAAAAATAATCAAATCACTAACACTCTTCCCATACTTACGTAGGAAAGTTGAAAAAACCCTCTTGATTGCAGTAAAATTAATCAAATCACCAACACCCTTCCCATACTTACGCAGGGAAGTTGCAAAACCCTCTTGATTGCAGTAAAATTAATCAAATCACCAACACCTTTCCCATTCTTACGCAGGAAAGTTGCAAAATCCTCTTGATTGCATGTTTAACTTTTGATTATTATTGTAGTATTCTAATTTTATGAGTACAACAGAAATAGTCTGATGACAATAATTTTCTGGACTCTGCTAGCAGAATTTATTGTCAATTAATCGCCAAATGGAATTAATAGTCACTCAATATTTCACCCATGCAACCACTATCTAACTAGCAAGAGTGCTTAAATTTTAATTGAAGTTCTGCCTTTAATGATAATAAAACTTTCAATCAATTCATAACTACTACAAGTGCATTTTATAGTGCTAAACAGTATTTCTTGTGTCAGCCAAATTTTGATCTCTTCCGACTATCTAGAGTGCTTGAATTTCAAATGAACTCTCTGCTGGATGAGATACAAGAAACAATTACGTCATAAATCGGGCAAACAGAATTTACCGTTAATAAAATTTTCTATCTCTATTTAGCTGACTAAATGAATAGTAAGCCAAACTTACTAAAAACTACGTTTTTCACGTTAACCAAGATTAAATAAAATGAAATAAATAAATAAATGAACGAAAAAAAAATATGGGCAATTATTAAATGGCAAATTGAAAAAGGGTAAAATAAATTTATTTTTGGCATTTCTAAAACGGAAAATGTGAGGCACATCTGAATTTCGGTGGCGATAGAAGTTAAAAATTCCAAAAATGCGGAGGCTTGCTGTTTTTCGTTATGTCTAATACAACGGTTCCCAAAATATGTTCCTCGGAGCCTTAGGGTTCCTTGGAAGAATCACAAGTTATCGGAGAGTTATAATCATTTAATAATTAGTAATAACTAGTAATAATTATATTTATATCCAATAAATAATCTACGATTGTTTTTTAGTGTTTCGGTTATTAATATCAAAATATTCATATATTGACCAAGAATAGAAAGTATCAAATTTTAAAAAAAAATAATAATAATTATGCACCAGTAATAATTATATTGATATAATAATAATAATTATACAAAAAATAATTATTATTATTTAATTATGTATAATATAATTATTATTATTTAATTATGTATTTAATTATTATATAATGATGTAATTATTATTACATCATTATAGATAATAATAATAATTCAGTAGTAATTTTTATATTCAATCAGTAATCCATATTTTTTTAGTATTTTGGGTCTTATGAAATTATTCATGCATTGCAAATGAAAAAAAGTACCAAAATTAAAAAAAGAAAAAAAACTTTTTAGTAGCACTACAATTAATATGTTTTGAAAAAACGTGTAAATGTATCAAAAGATTTCCGTTAGTATTTCTTATTAAGCATTTCAATTCAAAGCAAAATCACTAAAATCACAAAAAATTATGTTTCTATTCTCAACAATCATAGCAGTTTTTTTTTTTTTTTTTTTTTTTTAAGTGAAACTTCTTATGCGACTTGCAAAAAGGGTGCGTTAAACGTTTAACGCTAAATTTTTATTGGCCGGGAAATCACGTGGTAGAATCCAGTTTTCCCTCATTCATTTCCATATTGTTTTGGTTCTCACTAGCATTAAGTGAATATAGTATGTTGTTCATTCATAAAATGATCTCCAAGCGTTCAACAAAACAACATTTAATAATAATCAAAATCACAACACAACGAGATACAACAAAACAGCAACTGGCAGTTCAGAACGAAAAAGAAACCGTTAATGTAGATGTTTTCTTACAAGGTAGTAGTATATTTTATATGCGCTCGCAGCGTCATCTCATTACATGTACTGGGAGGATGAATCACTACAGAGTATCCCCCCAGTGAACAAGGGGAAAGACACAATACGAGAGTTCAATAATATGCAAATGCAGAATACATATTGAAAATACAATACGAAATGCAATTTAAAAAAAAATATAATGCAAATACAAAATGCAATAATAAAAATGCAAATACAATGTTTGATACTATGCAAAATACAATTTTGAAATAATGTACAAAGACAAAATTCAAAAACAAAGTTGTTATAGAAGTACAATTATTTCTATACATAATTCAAAAGACTATATACAAAACAAAATCATATGACATACTCTTTTACTAACTGTTTAGGAAAATGAACAGTACGTCCAGAACGAGTTTTTAGTGGTTTATAGTAGGTAAAGATAGGGGTTCAGATATTTTAGGTTCTGGAATAGGAATATTATTATTGACATCAATAGTGTCCGACAATCGATAGGCAGGCTCGATGCGATCTATCGAAACTGTTGTGTTTTTACCATTGACCTCAATAATAAAGTTTTTTGAATCTCTGTTAATGACAAGGTGAGGACCTGTATATGGTGGTGTTAGAGGGCGGCTAACTTTGTCTGATCTTAAAAATACATGAGTGCAGGTTGATAATGAAGGAGTAACAAAAATGCTAGGATTGCCATGCAAAGAAGTGGCAGTGGGATTTAGTGCATGCATTGTTTGAACTAAATTAGGATCAGCAGTTTGATTAAGTTGTTTCTTATCAGAAGGTAATCGCAATGTAGTACTAATTGTGCAGCAGGTGTTGCATTAATGTCATTCTTGAGAGATGAGCGCAAACCTAAAAGTACGATCGGAAGTGTGTCAGTCCATTTAGTTTGGTTATGTGCTTTAAGAGCATCTTTTAAATGCCTATGGTAGCGTTCCAAAATTCCGTTTGATTGAGGATGGTAAGCTGAAGTTCGAATTCGGTTGCAACCTATAGCATTTGTAAGTTCTCGAAATAGAGTAGATTCGAAATTGCGTCCCTGGTCGGTAGTGATAGTGACTGGGCATCCAAATCTGGAAATCCAATCGTGCAATAAGGCACGAGCAGTTGTTTACGCAGTCATATCAGGTGTAGGAATGACTTCAGGCCATCTTGAAAATCGATCAATGACTGTTAAGCAGTACTGATTTCCATCAGATGGAGAAAGTGGTCCAATGAAGTCTAAGTGAATGTGAGCAAAGCGAGCATCCGGTAGGGTAAATGTACCTATAGGAGATTTAGTGTGTCTTATTATTTTTGCTCTTTGGCAGTTATCACAACTACGAACCATAGATTTAATATCGTTATGCATGCCAGGCCATACGAATCTTTTCGAAATTAAATTAATTGAGGCTGACATACCAGGGTGTGAAAAAAAATGTAAATTTTCAAAAACTTTTTTGCGTAAACTCAGAGGAACAAAAGGACGGGGATGTTAAAGAGACATATCATAATATAAATTTATATCCTCAATAGGAAAGTAATGTTTTTCTAATTTTAGAGAAGTGGTATTTGATTGCAAAAGTGTTTGAAGTTCTTTATCTTTTGATTGAACAGAAGCAAATTCTTTATAATTGATGATTGTTGGGGAAATTTGGTTAATCTCAATACGAGATAATGCATCGGCAACTTGATTTTCGGAGCCTTTCATGTATCAGTAGAAAATTGCGAGATGTAATCTAAGTGGCGAAGTTGACGGGGACTGCATTTGTCAGGATTTTGATGGAACGCGAAAATTAATGGTTTCTGATCGGTATAAATAAAGAAGTTTCGTCCTTCAAGTAAATGTCGAAATTTCTTTATTGAAGAATATATGGCATATAACTCTCGGTCATATGTTGACCAATTTCTTTGGGATTTATTTAATTTTGCCGAATAAAATGCAATTGGTTCCCATTGATTGTCGGACATTTGATTGACGGAACCACCTATAGCGACATTTGACGCATCCACCCACAAGCTTAACTGGACACCAGGAATAGGGTGACGCAAAAGTGTTGCATTAGAAATAGCTTCTTTTGATTTTGTAAATGCAGCATCTGTTTCATCGTTCCATTCTAATTGCTCATCTGATTTTTGAGCACTGGAGCGAGGATGTTTTTTGCGATTTTTGTGCCCTTCGAGCAATTTAACTATGGGTGATAAAATATCGGCGGCTTTAGGGATAAATCTTCTATAAAAATTGAAAATACCTAAATATCTACGAAGTTGGGTTAAAGTTGTGGGCTTAGGAAAATTTAAAATAGCATTAACGCGGTCAGAAATTGGTTCAAGACCATCTTTAGATACTAAAACGCCTAAAAATTCTAATTTTGAAACAGCAAATATACATTTAGAAGGTTTGATTGTTAGTCCATAATGGTCAAGTCTAGAAAATAGAGCTTTAAGATGTTTAATATGCTCTTCAAGAGATTTTGATGCAATTAATATATCGTCAACAAAAGCATAGACACCATCTAAACATCTGGTCACTTCATCTATAAATCTCTGAAATGTGCTAGAAGCATTACATAAACCGAATTGCATCCGAGTGCTCTCGAAGAGTCCAAAAGGTGTGGTTGTAGCTGTTTTGTGAACATCTTCGGGAGCAATCGGAATTTGGTGGAAAGCTTTTACTAAATCTATGCGAGAAAAAATAGTTGTTCCGTGCAGCTGACTAGTAAAATCAACAATGCTCGGAATGGGGTATTTATCTTTTTTGGTATGAGCATTAAGTGCTCTGAAATCGTCAACCAGACGCCAGTCATCGCTGTTCTTTTTCGGAACCATGTGTAGCGGAGAAGCATAATTGCTGTTGGATGGGCGTATGTGAACCAAATCCAACATATGCTGGAATTCCATTTTTGCTATTTTTAGCCTATCAGGAGCGAGACGTCGAGGTTTAGCATATACAGGTTGGCCAAAAGTATCGATATGATGTTGTACCGAATGTTTAATAATTTGGTCGGGGCATGGAAATTTACTGATGTTAGGAAATTCACTTAAAATTTTAGAAAAAATATCATCATTTACAATTGATTTGATAGAATAAATATCAGAATTATGAAATACACAATGCTTATTTAAATGAGTTTCAATATCAAATAACTTACGCTTTCTAAGATCCGGTTTTAAATTAAAGTAATGCAGAAAATCAGCACCTATAATGGGGGTTGAAACATTGCATATATAAAAAGGATACACAAATTGTCTTCGTAGACCTAAATCAATGGATAATAATTTCCGTTTATAAACATTAATGGAAGCTCCATTAGTAGCAATGAATGTTTGAGTTGGAGCAGACATTTTATCATTTTTCGATGCAGGTATCAAAGAACAGTCGCTTCCTGTGTCCACTAGAAAGGATAAATTACTTTTCCGATCTTTTACAAAGAGGCGACGAGAGGTGAATGGCGAGGCGTATGTCGCCGCTACTCCTTGCCGTTGTCGTTTAACACTGTAAAATTACAGGGAGGTACACATTTATGAGCTTTCGAGTTAAATTTCCTATGATAGCAACAGAGTCTTTTAGAACTTGAGCTTCTCTGTCGAAAATTATTTCGAGTATCATTTCTGGATTGTCTCAAGGACATTTTAGCAACTTCTTCTCTCAAATGTTTTATTTCTTTCAAAAGTTCAGAGTCAGCATGTAAAGAATTTTGAGAGGAAACAGCACTTACTTGAGGAGGTGATATATCCAGCACTTTATCGGCAATTTCAGCAGCTTTTAATGGTGAGAGATCTTTTTATGATGCCAAAATAAATTGTGCGTTAGAGGATAGTTGTTGCAGAAATAATTCTAGAAGGAGGATGGATGTAGTTAATTTACGTCGCACTAGAGCTGCACAATTCTAGAAGGAGAGTATCAGATACGTTATGGTTTTCAGCTCTTCGCTGCATCACGCGAAGGAGTTCGGAAGGCTTGCGATCGCCGAGTTGTTCCCCGGCTAATAACCGACGAATCTCTTGCGATTTCGATTCTCCGCAACGTTGAATAATTTCCTCTTTTAATTTTTTGAAAGGATCCGAAATGTCCGGCGAAATTATTATGTCTCTAACAATCATTGCAATTTCTGGAGGTAAATTAGCAACACAATAATTATACTTGGTTTTGGAATCTGTAATGGCTTTGGGCGTTGCTAATTGAAAGGTGGTTTCAACCATGGTGAACCATAAGTCGGGATCCGTAGGAATAAATATTGGAATTTTTACAGCAGCAGTTTCAGTCATTTTGAACGAAAATAGAATGTCCAGAATGAAACGAGAAAACGAAAGTGCAGAATCACATCAAAACAAAATAGCTGGAAGTCACCATTTAAGTGAATATAGTATGTTGTTCATTCATAAAATGATCTCCAAGCGTTCAATAAAACAACATTTAATAATAATCAAAATCACAACATAACGAGATACAACAAAACAGCAACTGGCAGTTCAGAACGAAAAAGAAACCGTTAATGTAGATGTTTTCTTACAAGGTAGTAGTATATTTTATATGCGCTCGCAGCGTCATCTCATTACATGTAATGGGAGGATGAATCACTACAAGCATAAAAAAATAATAAAAGTCATAAAAGTATTCGCGATCGCAACGCTCGAGTACGCCATCTAGCGGGAGCCTGAAAATATCGTGAATTAGTTTAGATCCCACATAACCATTGGCAATGACGGACGCCATTTTCTTAGCATCAAAAAAGAAGCAAAATTTCCCTAAAGAAAAGGTAAAACTTCTTGAAAGAACTAATCAGATCATGCCAAACATTGAAGCAGAACACGCCAAGCATTTGAAGAACAACTTCTCAATAATTTTTACCCTTCTATTACCAACAACATAACATGATTTCATGATCACTTGCTGTTACAGATGTGTGTAGTGCGGTAAAATAATTTTTCTGTCTTCAATTCTTTACAAGTTAAAATGAAGTCAACATTGCTTTCGTCATTCCAATGAATAAATGTGTTCCAATGAATTCCATACAGAACTGTAATAGTTATAGAATATTCTTCTTCTTCATAGAATAGTATATATTTCTGTATCTACATAATTCAGAAAACAACAATAAAGAATAATCCGAATTACTTGAAAAAGTATCTTTTGTGCTGATTATAAATGAATTTTTTATCGTTTTCTTGGTAAGTGTTTTTTAGTTTTGAAAGAATTTCAACTAGAATTCAGCTATTCAGTTTTTAAGCTACATATTAAAAGTCATATCGAGATCTTACAATTATAAAATTTTGATGTGTGGTATGTTACCTAAAAGTAATGAAGGGATAAACTATGTATATATTATTTGAGAATAAAGTTTTCAAACAAAGAACATATCATTTTGGAATTCTCCGGACTTATAAATAAGGTAAGTGAAATTCTCCGGACTTATAAATAAGGTTTTTATAATAAAAAATTTGCTTGTAAATAATTTTTTTTCTTACTTCATGATCGTTCTCTACAAAATGGTTTTTTTACGTCTGATTAAATACTATAAGAATTAAAAAAAAGAAACAATACGAAAGTTTTTATTGAAAAATGAGGAATTATTAAAATCGTTTTTATCCTAAGAATTCTTTATTTCACGTTTTTTAGTTTATAATTTTTTGATAAAATTGATGTCAAAGTACCTTTTTTGAAAAATTAAATGGTATTAAATTATGTGTTTATGTATACTTCTTACATATTCTAATATTTGAAGTAATATGATTCAGAAAAGTATGGAAGAAAAATTCGGTACTTACGTATTAACCACAGCTACAGATTTGGCAGATTTTTAAGTGCCGCCAATCTACACTTAAAATTTTTGGAAAAAATCTTAAAATGAAACACTTTGTTTAAAATCAAAGTAGTCGATCGGATTTCGGTGGAAAATGGGCCGATATAGAGTTTAGCATAGATTCAAAACAAACTTTTCTCTCACCTGATTCTATAGCCATATTATGAACTCTAATAAATAAGATTCAAAATGAAATAACATTTCCAAAACGGACGTTTACTAAGATAAAGTTTCATGTTATGGACATTGGTACATTTTCGTTATATTTCACTCCATAAAATATTTCGCTCCTGAAAAAATAAAATTGCATCTTGTTTTGTTTTTGGCAAGTCCCAAAGACGCATTTTCGTAACACTAAAAAATGGCGACAAAAAAAAATTGTTCTTTTTTTGTTTCGTAAGCATTCTTTATTTTACGTTTTTTAGTTACTAAATAATGATTTTTATTGAAACTTAAAATTTTTTGATATAGTTCAAAAAACTTTGTTTACAAAGTTAAATTATATAAAATTATGAGGCTTTACGTCCTAATTTTTTTTCATTTAAATTTTTGAAGTAATATAGTTTTTAAAACTATGGAATGTAAAATTTAAATCGGCCTTTCATGTTATACCATTAAATTTAGTAAAACTATTTCTCAGGCATTAGGTTTGAACTCTTATAAGAATATACCTATTTTTTTCTCTTTATTTACAAATATTTTTCCGATGTGTTCTGGAAGTTCCTTCTCTAAAAAAAAAAAGAAAAAAAAAAAAAAAAAAAAAAAAAAAAAAGAGATATCATTTTGTTTTCGTTTGCATAAGAAAGAAAACAAACATTTTTATTTTTTAAATTTAATCAGCCACAATGAAGATGGAACGTTACTATGCTACATTAAAGCCGTCTCCAGTGTAACTGAATGACTGTTCATATGGAAATCGCAGGTATTCGTCTCATACAACAACGCCCCCTATAGTTCTTTGCGATCGCGAATTGTTTTTCTATAAATATTTTAGTTTGATTTGATACACATATAATTTAATAGGGTAGTAATTTTTATTTTCAAACTTAGTGGATAACAATTGTAAAAAATGAGTGAAAACAATCCCACGGATTTAAGGTTATGTCAAGGTACGTCTCTTGTGAATATCAATTGATTGTTAGGTTTTCTCTTTTCTAATTGCCATTTATATTTCACCAAATGCAGCCATGAGGGATATTAAATTATTTATTGCAAAATCTTTATTGCCACTATCCACTGCAGGTTCACAAGCTCTGGCAGACGGTACTGGTGAAGAAATTGATAATTGTGAGCGGCCTGTGATCCTTGCAGGAGATTTTAATGTGAATTTCTCGTTACCTGAAGCTGAAACATTATTAACCTTCCTTAAAGACAAATTTGGATTGGAAATGATAAATGGTAGGAATGATCCAACGACCAAAGGGGGAACTACCATTGATGCAGTTTTTGCAAGAAATATTGAAAAAATAGAACTCAAACATTTCGTATCTTACTTTAGTTATCATAATCCCATTGTAAATGTTATAGATTTGGATATTTCTCCACTCGTAAGTGATAATTAAAAGATGCGATCAATTGTGAATTGTTTATAAAGTTTGTCTTAAAGAAACAATATGATTTCATTAAAAATCAATTTCTACCCCTTCCTATTTTCATTTCCACATTACGAAGTTTCACTTCTTCCGAGCGGAGGGACTCCACGCACTATTTTATTGTTATTGTTGTCGTCGGCCATTAAGGCAGAGGGGGTGCGATTGTTCTTGTTTTTCAGTGGCGCCATTTATGACCCATATGTCACACCCGTTTTACGGGGCGAACCCATGCACATATGCATTCATTAATCCGCAGTTCGTAATTTTGACTTGAACCAGAGAATGATCAATCTCCAATTCAGTACCCTCAGAGGTTCAATTTCTGATGGAAACATGGAGGACTTTGTGACTCGATAAATTTAACGTGCACTAGTCACCTTTTACTACACGGAGAGTTTTCAGCCTACTGGATACATTTTCACGAGCACGAGTCCAGCCCCCCGCCAACCAGGTTGTCCCACCTAGTTCTTTTTTTAAACTATAATTAAGTTGATTTATAACAAATTTAATTAATTAATTTAGTTATTCATATTCAGTTAATATGTATTTAATTAATTAATATTCAGTTGGACTAATAACAAATTCATAATTTAAAATATTTGATTTTTCACAATATTAATAATTCTTCATAATGTCAAATATTTTCAAAATAATTAGTGGTACTTTTGTGTTAGTATAATTAACAGTTGCTAATGAACTTTTTTATAATGCCGGGATTCCACCAAAAGAAGCTCACTCAATCATTTAGGGTCCCGTAGCTTTAAATAATTGGGAACGGCTGGTCTAATTATTTATAAAAAACTTTTTTTTCGTCTGCTAGAAAAACATAGTTTTAAAAATTTTCTTTTATTATTTGTTTTGTTTTAATTTGAGAGAGTCAATTGAGACTTCAGCTCAATTTCATATGACAGCTAAAAATAATTGTATCTTTTCTCATTATATTAATCGAAAGTCACATGGTTTGTCTTGTCCAATGAGAATTTAGAAAACTGTTATCAATTCTTACATTATAGAGATTTCTTTCTATAATTGTGCGTGCATTGTAGAGCTTTTGAATATTTTCCAATTTCAAACAAAAGCTTTAGGACATTTAGGACAATAAAAATATCATTTTTAAAACTATACCCTTACAACAACATCGAACGACTCATCGAATCTTGCAGAAAATAATTTTTGCCAAGAAAGTCAATTTTAGTTCTTAAAAACGTAGAGTCCAATTTAAAAACTGAAACAGAAATAATTATTTTGACACCAAATACTTTTACTTTACCTTCGTTAAATATAATGATAGAGTCACTTAAACCTCATTTCTTTTTCCAAAATGTCAAGATAATTTCTTTATTTTGAGCTGGTAACAAAACACTGCAGTTGCTACGCTACAGGTAGTAATTGGAACAAATAAAATACTTATTCCCAATACCTTACCACTCTCTTTATCCTAAGTCACGTGGCTTCTGTGAAAAAAATTTTTTTTTCCTTTCTCCAAAGGATATCTTTCGTCGACGCCCATCATTCAATATATTGTAACCATATATTTATCGTTTTTTTCTTTTCTTTCCTACTTTCAATTTATTTTTATCAAGTCCATTAGATTGATTTGACTATTTAAATAGAATATAAGTTAAAATTAGAGTTATTTATATGGCATTTGAGACTGAGAGTAATTGTAGAAAACTCAAAAAGGTGAAAAACTTTTTTTGTTGTTGTGGGATTTAGGAGATTGCTAGAATTTAGTTCTGTAGATTAAAAACTGAAAAAGAGAATAAGAATTTAATATTATGAAAATTATTTAGACAAATATTTATAATTATCTAAGCAAAAACATTACTCGAATGAATATTATGACAATTATTTAAATTAATACTTGTCACATACTTAATTAATGACTTTTGAGTCAAAATATATCCGAACTATTGATAAAAAAAATAAAAAAAAACATTTAAATTATTGAAAAATTGAGATTTATAAATTATTTCTTAATAAGTTATCTTTTAATCTATAAATTCCATAACAAATTTATACTAGTTGCCCCACAGACTTGGTTTTATATGAATGCGATATCCAGCCTTTAAAGTTAAGAAGAAATGAGTTACTGGCTAAGTATTTTAACAAGCTTTACAGTTTTGGAGTTTTTATCCGCACTGTAAATTATTTCCGTAATTGGACAAACAAACAAAGATTGAAAAGAGAGAGCCCTTTTTCTCGTATTCACCTGATGAACTTACTAGTTAATAATGTTGAGAGTCACTCCGTGAGAAAAATCTTTAATCCCATGGAGGGCTTCCCTGGGGTACATTTCCAACCAGATTTTGGAGCTTATACTAACAAAAAGCAAGACTTGCTCTTGAAATAATCAACCAAATACGAGCCACAGATATCCTCACTGATGGCAGCAAAAACGACCGCGGCTCTTGTGGTAGCGGAATTTTCATTAAGGCTTCCTGACTTTTCTAGAAAACTTACGATTAAGAATCCAGACTTCTGCTCTGTTTTTAGATCTGAGCTAATTGCCATCGAAGAGGCACTCAACGCTATTGGGTCTATAACATCATCCGCTAATATCTGGATCTTATCCGATAGTCGTAGTGCCATACAGCACTTAAGTAACTGGAATAAGGCTGGCGACAAGACATCTGTCTCTATACTTAATAAAATTAAACAACTCTCTCATCGGCGTAAAATCTTCATTCAATGGATTCCCTCTCACATAGGCCTCTTTTGTAATGAAAATGCTGATCTTTTGGCCAAGCAGGCAGCTTCTGATAGCACAGTTTCAAGTCGACCTTTGACTTTCCCTGAGATTTGCTCCAAGAACAGAACCAACAACTATGGAATATCCCTCCGGCCCACTCTTGGTACAATGGGCGGACTCCTGGTGGGGCACTTACCATGGGGGCTGATAGAGCCATACAATCCACTATAAGTAGGCTCATAAGAGGACACATCAGGCGTCTCTCTTTCGAGCTCGGGCGAAAGACCTATTCAACATGGACGAGGTGTAAATCTGCACAGGCTTCTCCCGATCACATTTTACACTGTCTTGGCATGGAGAAGAAAGACCTCTACTCAGGTCCCTTGCTTGTTTTTGATTTCCTGAGGACTTTCGAGCTCATTGACTTGGTCTAGCCTGCGGCTGACCAAGAGGAATAAGTCAACAACAACAACAAATTTATACAGATAAGTTATTAATTTAATTATTTACCTAGTTATTAAATTATTTAGAAACAATAATTTAATAACTAGGCTTATTTTTAATTATTTAAGCAAAAACATTACTCGAATAAATATTATGACAATTATTTAAGTTATTACTTGTCACATAATCAAATTTAAGGTTAAATTTACCCGTATTGACAAAAAAAAAAAAAAAAAAAAAAAAAAGAATCATTGAAAAGTTGAGAATTGATAAATGAATTCTTAAAAAGTCATTTCAATCTACATATTTCAAAACCAAATATATTTAGCTAATTATTAATTGGATTACAAAAAATTCAATTCGCGATCGCAACGAACTATAGGGGGCGTTGTTGTATGTGCCGAATCCCTGCGATTTCCATATGAACAGTCATTCAGTTACACTGGAGACGTCTTTAATGCAGCATGTAGCATTGTAACGTTCCATCTTTATTGTGGCTGATTAAATTTAAAAAAGAAAAATGCTTGTTTTCTTTCTTATGCAAACGAAAACAAAATGGTATCTCTTTTTTTTTTTTAGAGAAGGAACATCCAGAACACATCGGAAAAATATTTGTAAATAAAGAGAAAAAAATAGGTATATTCTTAGAAAAGTTCAAACCTAATGCCTGAGAAATAGTTTTACTAAATTTAATGGTATAACATGAAAGGCCCATTTAAATTTTAACGTAAAATAAAGAATGCTTACGAAACAAAAAAAGAACCATTCTTTTTTTGTCGCCATTTTTTAGTGTTACGAAAATGCGTCTTTGGGACTTGCCAAAAACAAAACAAGATGCAATTTTATTTTTTTAAGAGCGAAATATTTTATGGGGTGAAATATAACGAAAATGTACCAATGCCCATAACATGAAACTTTATCTTAGTAAAAGTCCGTTTTGGAAATGTTATTTCATTTTGAATCTTATTTATTAGAGTTCATAATGGCTATAGAATCAGGTGTGAGAAAAGTTTGTTTTGAATCTATGCTAAACTCTATATCGGCCCATTTTCCACCGAAATCCGATTGACTACTTTGATTTTAAACAAAGTGTTTCAATTTAAGATTTTTCCCAAAAATTTTAAGTGTAGATTGGCGGCACTTAAAAATCTGCCAAATCTGTAGCTGTGGTTAATACGTAAGTACCGAATTTTTCTTCCATACTTTTCTGAATCATATTACTTCAAATATTAGAATATGCAAGAAGTATACATAAACACATAATTTAATACCATTTAATTTTTCTAAAAAAGTATTTTGACAGCAATTTTATCAAAAAATTATGAACTAAAAAACGTAAAATAAAGAATTCTTAGGATAAAAACGATTTTAAAAATTCCTCATTTTTCAATAAAAACTTTCGTTTTGTTTCTTTTTCTTAATTCGTATAGTATTTAATCAGACGTTAAAAAACCATTTTGTAGAGAACGATCATCAAGTAAGAAAAAAAATTATTTACAAGCAAATTTTTTATTATAAAAATCATAACACTTACCTGATTTATAAGTCCGGAGAATTCCAAAATGATATGTTCTTTGTTTGAAAACTTTATTCTCAAATAGTATATACATAGTTTATCCCTTCATTACTTTTAGGTAACATACCACACATCAAAATTTTATAATTGTAAGATCTCGATATGAAGTTTAATATGTAGCTTAAAAACAGAATAGCTGAATTCTAGTTGAAATTCTTTCAAAACTAAAATACACTTACCAAGAAAACGATAAAAAAATTTATTTACAATCAGCACAAAAGATACTTTTTCAAGTAATTCGGATTATTCTTTATTGTTGTTTTCTGAATTATGTAGATACAGAAATATATACTATTCTATGAAGAAGAAGAATATTTTATAACTATTACAGTTCTGTATGGAATTCATTGGAACACATTTATTCATTGGAATGACGAAAGCAATGTTGATTTCATTTTAACTTGTAATGAATTGAAGGACAGAAAAATTATTTTACCGCAATACACACATCTGTAACAGCAAGTGATCATGAAATCATGTTATGTTGTTGGTAATAGAAAGGTAAAAAATATTGAGAAGTTGTTCTTCAAATGCTTGGCGTGTTCTGCTTCAATGTTTGGCATGTTCTGATTAGTTTTTTCAAGAAGTTTTACCTTTTCTTTAGGGAAATTTTGCTTCTTTTTTTATGCTAAGAAAATGGCGTCCGTCATTGCCAATGGTTATGAGGGAACTAATGCACGATATTTACAGTCTCCCGCTAGATGGCGTATCGAGTGTTGCGATCGCGATATGAATTAAACGTATCATTTGTAATAGTTAACTAGTTCATAAATATTCACTAATTATTATTATTTTTGTCATAATTACGTTTATACATGCGTGAATGTGATACATTGATAAGTATTTTTTTTATAATAATGATATTGCGCAGATTCAATATTTTGTACAAAATCTTTAAAATTTATTTCTTCAACTGTTAAGTTATAATGCAAAATGTAATTTCAAATAAAGTGCGTTTAAGTACATTAAAAAATCGAAATATATAGTTTGAACTTAACAACGACTTAATAATAATATTAATACTTTCCCGGGATTAGGAGAGAATTTTAATTGAGTACAAACCGTAGTCGGTAACAAGCTCTCGGAGTTAGAATCTAACAGCCAAGAGAATGAAAATGTTTCCTAGTGCCAACTATTGTCAATCTCGAAAACTAATCGCAAACATGGTGGAATTCTTGCTTCAAGAAATAATTCATTCATTATTAAATAAAGCGTGTTTTTATAGCAATACATTAATAGTTTTAATAGGGTGAAATCTCAAAATAATGACTATTTTTCATAATTTCTAGATATTTAATTAGATTTTTTATAACAGTAAAGAGAAATGGTACTTTATAAAAAAAAATGCTTTAAAAAAAGCATTCCGTCCATCACAAATTAGGTGGAATTTATCATATGCTATAACGAAATTAGCCATTTAAAATTAATTCATCAATAAAACCTAGTTAAGTAAAGTTATAGATAATCTCTTCATTTCAATCAAATTAAATTATGCTTCAGTATATATAATCAGAAAGAACTGAGGTTCGATCCCCAGTGGCGGCTTGCGGCTAAACCAGCTTTAGATCGATGTATACCAACTTATCTGAGAAATAAAAGTGGCCTGTCCGTTAGTGCTGACAGCATTACCTCTATCATGCCGTTGGTCACGAAAGCCCTGACCCTCAATGGGGTGTTGCGGGAATGCTTAACTTCTCTAAATCATCGATGGTCAGTTTAAATGTGCCAAAATGAGTTGTTCTCTGCAATCACAGATATAAGAACTGTGGTGATTCAGGGGATAGAGCACTCTCCTCCCGAAGAGGTGAACCGTGTTCGAATCCTAGCAACGGCTGGTCAATACGAGTTCCGCTCCCGGCAGGCACCAACTACGGTGCTGACGTAAACAATCGCCAGTGGTAGTAGACGGATCATGGGTTGGAGTCCCCTTGCCGGCAGGTTTTCCTCTAAAGCAAATGCAGGTTAGTTTCATCGAAAAGTCCTCCACGGAATCATGCCTCTGGGGCTGTGTTCCAGGAGTTTTCTTGTCTTCTAGATAGGTTTAAAATTACAAGGCTAATGAGATGATTATTAGCAGTCGTAACAAATAAAATATAAACAAGTTTAGTCATCATTTAAAAATAATCAAAACTTAGCTATAATATTAGTAAGGGGCTAAGGAAAAAATTTTTTGTTAAAAATGTTTAATAGATAAGTAGAAATATTTAAGATAAATAAAAAACTGATTAACAGCTATAAAAAAATTCAAGTTGTAAAATTCGTATTTTCAAGAAAAAGTGATGTTTGAAATGTAATAGATACCCTCTTAATTACAGCGTCATAAAGAAAACAAAAAAAAAAAATTCGAAAATGAAAAATCTAAATAAAAAAACAAACCAAAAATCATTTATATTTTTTAAACACGAGAAATTGCAATTTAACTTTCTCACAAAGCCGTATTTTTAGAAAAAAGTGCCCGTAAAAGAACAATGTTTATTAGAAAAGTTCTTTAAAACCTGTTGTTATAATAAAAACGGTGATAAAAGAAGAGTTAATAAAAGAGAAACAAAAAAAATAATTTTTTTCTTAGTTCTGAAAAATAACTTGAATGATATGAATTTTATATTATTTTAAAACCGTCGTTGAACAGAATAACCAATTTTTAGGATGTACGACTACTAATGTTCAACTCCGTAGACTTGCAATTTTGAACCGAATCCAGAAGACAAGGGAACTCGTGGATCAAGTATAGGGAGAAATTTGCTTTCGTGGAGGATTTTTTGATGAAACTAACCATTTGCGTTAGATAGAGCGGAAAACCACAAAGACCTAATCAACTTTCCTTTATTATTGTTTGTTGGTATCTGAGCGAAGGAGGGTGGGTGTGAATAATTCTAGTTAAAAATAACCATTCTTATTTGGAAGAGTTTATATCTACAGTAGGTAAGTAAGGACTAAACATGTTTTTATTGTCAATTGTAAAATCAGACATCTCTACTATCATTGTTAGTTGCTATCTGAGGGAGGGTGGGTTTGGACAATTCAAGTTTAGGATAACCAACCTCCAGGAAAGATTAGGATGTGTAGTGAAAAAGAAGTAATGAATTAAAAGTGGATTGAAGACCTGGTTTAAAAAAATCGGTGATGAAGAAATCACAAACCTGAGGAGTGGAGAGACCTAAATTGACTAGCAGTACAAGAATGAATTTTAAAACCACAATAAAGATAAATGAAAGGCTGGATCACTTTATTTCAAAACACCTTTTATTACACTGCACAGTGGGCCAGAAGACCATGATCTTTGGCCAAAAGTCAAAATTAAATTTTCAACTAAAATACGTGTAGGCAATGTTAATATCGCCCAAATTAGGTATTCATAATCATTCCAAACATTATAGTTTACTTTTTGGACCGACGAGAGTACAATGTAGTGAAAAATATGTTAAAATTCTTTTTTTAAAATGTAACTTTTAAATTTATATTTCAGAAATATATATAGGAATTTCACCTTACTGTTGCATTTTTATCAGAGTAATTAGTCTGAAATTATAGTACAATTTTTAAATTTGTTGGATTAGTTAATACTCTTGACAAACTTATAGTTTAAATCTTAGCATTTGACATTTTACAATGTTTGAATCACTTTCGAAACTTATACCCAAAAAGTTCCACGAGGTAATTAGCCAAACTTTTTTGTTGTTGTCTTCTTTGATGTTTCTTCTTTCGAAAAAAACCGGCCCCATTTTGCCCATATTGCAAAGGTGGACTAAATATATCGAAAAACAAAAGTTATGTTTTTTTTCATGTTTTCGCGTTATTTTGTAATATTACTTCGAAAATATAATTTGCTTTTCATTTTTAATACAAAATTACGAAAATTATTATATTTTCATTGCTATATTTAATTATTTAAACGTACTATATTATTATTATTTTTTTTTTGCACGCCATATTTCAGCCGCCATTTTTTTTTTTTTTTTTTGGTATTTTTAGTGCTTTTCAAAATTTCAACTATGAATTCAATTTACCTGCACATAAAAACATACAAACTTTGAAACAAATTTCATCGAAATACTAATTTTGGCCGCGAACCTTGGATGCTGGCCCACTGTGCACTGACTAAAAGAATTAAGTTACTCAAAAGGGAACACAAGTATGCATTTGTGAAAAAATAAGAGTAAAAATGAAGAAATTCACAAATCTTTTTTTATTACATTAGTAACAAGATCAAGGTTTTTGGCCAGTATGAGAACAATTGTGTTTAGTTAGATTACATTTATATGAAAAACTCTTGTAAAAATTCTTATTGCATATTTTACAAGACTAAGGTTTCTCACCTGTGTGAGAGCGACTAAGCACAGTCAGATGAATCTTCTCTGAAAAACTCTTATTACATATGCTACAAGAATAAGGTTTCTCACCAGTGTGAGAGCGACAAAGCACAGTCAGATGAATCTTCTCTGAAAAACTCTTATTACATATGCTACAAGAATACGGTTTCTCACCAGTGTGAGAGCGACAAAGCACAGTCAGATGAATCTTCTCTGAAAAACTCTTATTACATATGCTACAAGAATACGGTTTCTCACCAGTGTGAGAGAGACAAAGCACAGTCAGATGAATCTTCTCTGAAAAACTCTTATTACATATGCTACAAGAATACGGTTTCTCACCAGTGTGAGAGAGACAAAGCACAGTCAGATGAATCTTCTCTGAAAAACTCTTATTACATATGCTACAAGAATACGGTTTCTCACCAGTGTGAGAGCGACAAAGCACAGTCAGATGAATCTTCTCTGAAAAACTCTTATTACATATGCTACAAGAATACGGTTTCTCACCAGTGTGAGAGAGACAAAGCACAGTCAGATGAATCTTCTCTGAAAAACTCTTATTACATATGCTACAAGAATACGGTTTCTCACCAGTGTGAGAGAGACAAAGCACAGTCAGATGAATCTTCTCTGAAAAACTCTTATTACATATGCTACAAGAATACGGTTTCTCACCAGTGTGAGAGAGACAAAGCACAGTCAGATGAATCTTCTCTGAAAAACTCTTATTACATATGCTACAAGAATAAGGTTTCTAACCAGTATGAGAGCGACTGTGCACATTCAGATGACTCGCCTGAGAAAAACTCTTATTACATATAATACAAGAATAAGGTTTCTAACCAGTATGAGAGCGACTGTGCACATTCAGATGACTCGCCTGAGAAAAACTCTTATTACATATAATACAAGAATAAGGTTTCTCACCAGTATGAGAGCGACTGTGCACATTCAGATGACTCACCTGTGAAAAACTCTTATTACATATGCTACACGAATAAGGTTTCTCACCAGTATGAGTGAGACGGTGGCCATTTAGGTGTATCTTCTGTAAAAAGCTCTTATTACATATACTACAAGAATAAGGTTTCTCACCAGTATGAGAACGACTGTGCACAGTCAGATTGCTCTTCTCTGAAAAACTCTTATTACATATAATACAAGAATAAGGTTTCTCGCCAGTATGAGAGCGACTGTGCACATTCAGATGACTCGCCCGTGAAAAACTCTTATTACATATACTACAAGAATAAGGCTTCTCACCAGTATGAGAACGATTGTGAACAGTCAGATTGCTCTTATCTGAAAAACTCTTATTACAGATACTACAAGAATAAGGTTTCTCCCCAGTATGAGTGAGACAGTGCTTATTTAGATGCATCTTCTGTAAAAAACTCTTATTACATATACTACAAGAATAAGGTTTCACACCAGTATGAGAACGACTGTGCACAGTCAGATTGCTCTTCTTTGAAAAACTCTTATTACATATACTACAAGAATAAGGTTCCTCACCAGTATTAGAACAACTGTGCAGAGTCAGATAGCTCTTTTCTGAAAAAGTCTTATTACATATACTACAAGAATAAGGTTTCACACCAGTATGAGAACGACTGTGCACAGTCAGATTGCTCTTCTCTGAAAAACTCTTATTACATATACTACAAGAATAAGGTTTCTCACCAGTATGAGAACGACTGTGCAGAGGCAGATAGCTTTTTTCTGAAAAAGTCTTATTACATATACTACAAGAATAAGGTCTCTCACCCGTATGAGAACGATTGTGTACAGTCAGATCACTCCTCTTTAGAAAACTCTTATTACATATACTACAAGAATAAGGTTTCTCACCAGTATGAGAACGCCTGTGCACAGTCAGATTGCCCTTCTGTAAAAAACTCTTATTACATATACTACAAGAATAAGGTTTCTCACCAGTATGAAAACGACTGTGTACAGTCAGGCTACTCTTTACTGAAAAACTCTTATTACATATACTACAAGAATAAGGTTTCTCACCAGTGTGAGTGCGATAGTGTACAGTTAGATCACGCCTCTTTGAAAAACTCTTTTTACATATACTACAAGAATAGGGTTTCTCATCAGTATGAGTGCAATAGTGTACAGTTAGATGACACCTATATGAAAAACTCTTGTTACATATACTACAAGAATAAGGCTTAATACCAGTATGAGTGAGACTGTGGATATTTAGATGCATCTTCTGTAAAAAAAAAAACTCTTATTACATATAATACTAAGAATATGGTTTCTCACCAGTATGAGAACGACTATGCAAGGTCAGATTACCTTTCTCTGAAAAACTCTTATTACATATACTACAAGAATAAGGTTTCTCACCAGTGTGAGCGCGACTGTGTACAGTCAGATTACACCAAGATGAAAAACTCTTATTACATATACTACAAGAATAAAGTTTCTCACCAGCATGAGCGCGACTGTGTCTAGTTAGATCCCAACTAGATGAAAAACTCTCATGACATATATTAAAAGAATAAGGTTTCTCATCTGTATGAGAGCGACTGTGCACAGTCAGATTACACTTCTGTGAAAAAATTCTTATCACATATAACACAAAAATAAAGTTTCTTATCAGTGTTAACATTAGGCCTAAGCATGTTACTGTCTGTTAAAAAACTCATATTGTATAAAATGGAAGTGTATTAATTTGTATATAACTAATTATAATTTGAAAGATCAAAATATATTGCAATCATAAGATTTTGTAAGAGTGCACTGTGTTATGGCAAGTTAAAATTTATTTGTAGAAAAACCTCATTAAAAATTTTACTCAATTGTCTCTCGGTAGAAAGAGTTATGGAGTAACTGTTGAATACTAATTAATATTACTGGATATTATATTAAAAGGCTAAAGCAAAAGTAGTACTTAAATTGCTATAAATACATCTTAGTTTTACAGTGGAATGAATATCAGAGTAACTCATAGTAATAAAAAAAGCATACAGTATTATTATAGTCCTATAAGGTAATGAAAATGCCTTGCTTTCTGTGTGGTGGGCAGTAGAAAAAAATTATAAGATCATTTATTCTTGGCTAACATCTTTGGTAGTCTTCAGGCACCATGAAATTCAGAACAATGCATCCAACTATAAAGAGCAACATTGAGAAAAAAATTAAAAGTCATAAATTGCTTTAAAATTTATTGTGTATTCAAATTTAATAAATTTTTTTTTTGTAACCATTGAAATAAAACTTAAATTATGCCAACAGATGCAATTAACTTTTATACAGGGCAAAATTAACAGTCAACTTTGCTTACGGGGCGATTAAAAATTGGTCTGCAAGTCCCTCCTTTTGATGTCAAAAATGCTCCATACGTCAAAATTGCATTGAATTATTATTATTCTTTTAGATTAACTATTCTGAAAATTACTTTGATAGCAACTTGTTTCTAAAAATAAGGCAGTATTAAGAATAAATTTTGTAAGGTTCATCATATTTTGGGAAAGGCTTGAAAAGAAAGATTTACATTATGATAAAATTAAAAAAGTAATTACACGTATAAAAATATTGCCACTATTAAAATGCTATGCGAAAAGTCAAGATTAAATCCACCCAAAAAAAATTTATTACATGATTAAGGTTTCTCACCAATATAAGTGCGACAGTGAATAGTTAGACACTCATTCCTTGAAAAACTCTAATTACATATACCACAAGAATAAGGTTTCTCACCCGTATGAGAGCGACTGTGCACCATTAAATTGCTCTTCCTTGAAAAATTCTTATTACATATACTACAAGAATAAGGTTTCTCACCAGTATGAGTGAGACTATGATAATTTATATTTATCTTCTGTAAAAAAAAAACTATTTTTCACATATACTACAAGAATAAGGTTTTTCACCAATATAAACCTGATAATGTTCAGTCAGACTAGATGATTGTGAAAATCTCTTATTACAGATACTACAAGAATAAGGTTTCTCACCAGTATGAGTGAGACTGTGATTGTTAGATGCATCTTCTGTAAAAATCTCTTATTGCATACACTACAAGAGGAAGGTTTTTTTTTTTGTCAGTGTGAACACTATTAAACTATTAAAGCACACTAAAAATACTATTAAAGCACACTGTAGTGTGCTTTAATAGTTTTTTTGTGAAAACAATTCATTACACACATTGCAAGAAAAAGGTTTATCACTAGTATGAACACAATCATGCATAGTCTGACGACTTCTGTGTGCAATACTCTTATTACATATACAACAAGGATTATGTTTTTTACAATGAATGTGTTGAGTAAACTGCTGTTTCAATTCAAAAATTTTATCACCTATGGTACTCAAATATGGTTTTTCACCAGTATGGACACTACTGTGCAGTCAGATTACTCTTATTTGAAAAATTCTTATTGCTTTACAGGGGTCTGCCCAGGCCAAATTTACTACCGTTTAGCGGTACCTTCACAAATTCTATTTTAGGTAAAAGGGTAGTTTCACAAATTCAACTTTAGGAAAAACAATAATTTCACAAAATACTTTTTCTTAAAATTTTATTTTTGTAACCCTTAAGAAACGATAAATATGAAAAATTTTTATTACATTAATTTTCTGATTATCTAAACACAAAAAAAAAAGGTTTCTTGTAAGTATGAACATGAGGCCTAAACATGTAACTGTCTGCTGAAAAACTCATATTGTATAAAATGCAACTGTATTAATCTGTGTACAGCTAATTATACTTTTATATATTTATATATATTCCAATAAGATTTTAAAAGAGTGAACATTCTTATGCTACATTAAAATATATTTTTAGAATTTTATTTCTCAAATGTCTCTTAGTAGATTCAGTTATTGTTGGATACTAATAACTATTACTGGATATTATAATAAAAGGCTAAAACAAAAATAGTACCTAAATTGTTTTAAATACATCTAAGTTTTACAGTGGAATGAATATCAGAGTAATTGATAGTAATAAATACATAGCGATAAAAAAAATTATATTAATAAAAAATGCATACAGTATTATTATAGTCCTAAAAGTAATGAAAATGCCTTGGTTTCTCTGTGGTAGGCAGTAGAAACTAATTATAAAATCATTTATTCTTAGCTAATATCTTTGGTTGTCTTCAAACACCATGAAATTCAGAACAATGCATCCAACTATAAAGAGCAACGTTGAGAAAAAAAAGCAAAAGTAATAAATGACCTTAAAATTTATTGTGTATTCAAATTTAATCCATTTTTTGTAACCATTAAAATAAAACTTAAATTATGCCAACAGATGCAATAAACTTTTGTACAGGGCAAAATTAGCAGTCAACACTTGCTTTGGGATGATTAAAATATCAGCTTCAAATCGCCACTTTGTACGCCAAAAATGGTTCCCGCCTGCATTTTATTATTATTCTTTTAAATATAGATGGAATTAATATGAATACTAGTCTGAAAATTATTTTATTTATAGCTTGTTTTCTTAAAAGGATGCATTTTTAGGAATAAACTTTGTAAGGTTCATCATTAATTTGGGAAATGCTTAAAAAGAAAGCTTTACATTAAGATTTAAAATTTTCGAAAAAGTAACCACGTTTTAAAAAGTTGCCATGTTTTAAATAAAATGCTACAACTAGCCACTGGCCAATATGAAAGTTTTTTAATTTTCTCATTGCTTAGGGAAAAATCTAGTAGATTTTAATAAATAATATAAGTTTTATAATAATTATTGTATAATGTAATAAATATTTTACACATAGGGAATTTTAAGAGATTCTTTTAGTCATCAAAATAGAGAAACTGCAATATTTTCAAATTAAATGAGCTTGAAATGTTATGAATAATGTTTACTCATAATTTCGAACAGTAATAGGCATTTTATTCCTCGAAATTAAAAAGATTTTTTAATTAATTAGAAAGAGTTCTAAATAAAAATTAACTGAAAATTTTCGAAAAAAAAAATGTATTTTATAAATAAGGTTTGCTTCATTATGCATCAATAATACTTATTTAAATATATAAGCAAGCAATAATCTGTACGAACAGAAAAGACAATAGGAAATATTTCACAGACCTTGCCGCTGAAGCTCAATATGCAGCGCAAAAAGGACAAATAAGTACTTTCTATCAGAAAGTGAAACAAATAAAAGGAAATAAACGAAATTCGCAATGTGCAATACGAGACAAAAACAATAAGTTACTTACTACGGATAAGAGGTTTGAAGAAAGATGGAGAGAATATTTTGAAGATACGCTTAACGCACACCATGTTGAAAATTCTGAGCAACTCCCAAATGTTACATTAAATGAAACATTTACTGTAGATTTTTCTTTGGAAGATATCTCACTGGATGAGGTACAGAATGCCCTGAGGGCTACAAAACCAAAGAAGGCTACAGGGAGAGATGGAATCGTGGCAGAGATGCTTAAGGCAGATTTTGAAACCGCTACAAGACAGTTGCAAAAGCTCTTCAATGAAATCTGGAGAAATGAAAGAATACCGGAACAGTGGAAAGAAGCAGTAATAGTGAAAATTCCCAAGAAAGGCGATCTTACAAAATGCGAAAATTGAAGGGGCATTAGCCTACTTTCCATACTGGGAAAAAGTTTTGGTAGGATAATTTTGAATAGACTAAAACATGAAATTTATGGAATTTTAAGAAAAGAACAACCAGGTTTCTGCAGTGGAAATGGAACAATGCAGCAAATCTTCGCACTTAGAAATATCATTGAGCAAAGCCTAGAATTTAACACTTCTTTATATTTAAACTTTATTGATTTCAGTAAAGCCTTTGATTCAGTTAGGAGAGAGAAATTATGGGAAATTTTATCACTTTATAATATACCAGAGAAATATATTAACATAATCAAAGATATGTATGACAACAGCAAAGCATGTATTGAAGTAAATGGAGAATTAACTGAACTCTTTTTGGTAAAAACTGGCGTGAGACAGGGATGTGTTTTATCAGGATTTTCATTTATACTGGTGATAGACTGGATTATGCGAAACAGCTTGAAAGATGAAAAAAGAGGAATAAGGTGGAATTTCACAACTACTTTAGAAGACCTTGATTTTGCTGATGACATCGTACTTATTTCATCCAAATGTACAGACCTTCAGCTTAAAACAGACAAATCCAACAAATTTTCAAATAGTGTAGGTTTATTCATAAACAAGAAGAAAACTAAAGTAATGAGAATAAATCAAAAGAAAAATGACAAAATTAAAATCGAAAATCACGAAATAGATGACATAGAGGCATTTAGCTATTTAGGTTCTATTGTAGATAAAAAAGGTGGAAGTAGTGAAGATATTAGACAGAGAATAATCAAAGCAAGAACATGTTTTAAGGGATTACATAAATTTTGGAGAGAGTCAAATATTGAAATAAAGACAAAAATAGTTGTTTACAAAGCTATTGTTAGAGCAGTATTATTATATGGCGCAGAAACCTGGAAACAGACTAAGATCGAAATACAAAAATTAGAAACCTTTCAAAACAAATGTTTAAGATTTATTTTTAAAATTTTCTGGCCTTACAAAGTATCAAATCAAAATCTATTAAAGAGAGCTAAAATAAAAACAATAGAGGATGAAATTAAAAAACGAAGATGGAGCTGGCTCGGACATATCCTTAGAATGCCCAAAGAAAAAATTACATCTGTTGCGCTTACATGGGCCCCTGATGGTAAAAGAACAAGAGGAAGACCCAGACTGACCATCCAGCGCATGTTTCTGGGCGAATTAAAAGAATGTAGAATTTCTGGCTGGGAGGAAGCAAGATCTATTGCTAGGGACAGGAGGCGTTGGAGGGATATGCTGGAGGCCTTAAGTGCCCAAGGCACGTAGAGGATAAGTAAGTAAGTAATCTGTACGAAAATTCTATTTCAATAGGCATTTTTTTACAAAATTTAATACAATTTTAGGGAATTTTCTAAAATGCAAAAATACCAGAAGGATTTTAACTGAACCAGGAGAAACTGGCAAAATCCAGTAGAGTTGGAAGTTATGTATATTGTTGCACTGTTAAATAAAGATTAAATAGTTTATTGAACTTATTTAGGTATCAGTCATTGTTCAGAAAGACCACTAACAAAAAGAAATTGTACTCGTACAGTTAAATAAAGATTAAATAGTTTATTGAACTTATTTAGGTATCAGTCATTGTTCAGAAAGACCAGTAACAAAAAGAAATTGTACTCGTACAGTTAAATAAAGATTAAATAGTTTATTGAACTTATTTAGGTATCAGTCATTGTTCAGAAAGACCAGTAACAAAAAGAAATTGTACTCGTACAGTTAAATAAAGATTAAATAGTTTATTGAACTTATTTAGGTATCAGTCATTGTTCAGAAAGACCAGTAACAAAAAGAAATTGTACTCGTACAGTTAAATAAAGATTAAATAGTTTATTGAACTTATTTAGGTATCAGTCATTGTTCAGAAAGACCACTAACAAAAAGAAATTGTACTCGTACAGTTAAATAAAGATTAAATAGTTTATTGAACTTATTTAGGTATCAGTCATTGTTCAGAAAGACCAGTAACAAAAAGAAATTGTACTCGTACAGTTAAATAAAGATTAAATAGTTTATTGAACTTATTTAGGTATCAGTCATTGTTCAGAAAGACCAGTAACAAAAAGAAATTGTACTCGTACAGTTAAATAAAGATTAAATAGTTTATTGAACTTATTTAGGTATCAGTCATTGTTCAGAAAGACCAGTAACAAAAAGAAATTGTACTCGTACAGTTAAATAAAGATTAAATAGTTTATTGAACTTATTTAGGTATCAGTCATTGTTCAGAAAGACCAGTAACAAAAAGAAATTGTACTCGTACAGTTAAATAAAGATTAAATAGTTTATTGAACTTATTTAGGTATCAGTCATTGTTCAGAAAGACCAGTAACAAAAAGAAATTGTACTCGTACAGTTAAATAAAGATTAAATAGTTTATTGAACTTATTTAGGTATCAGTCATTGTTCAGAAAGACCACTAACAAAAAGAAATTGTACTCGTACAGTTAAATAAAGATTAAATAGTTTATTGAACTTATTTAGGTATCAGTCATTGTTCAGAAAGACCAGTAACAAAAAGAAATTGTACTCGTACAGTTAAATAAAGATTAAATAGTTTATTGAACTTATTTAGGTATCAGTCATTGTTCAGAAAGACCAGTAACAAAAAGAAATTGTACTCGTACAGTTAAATAAAGATTAAATAGTTTATTGAACTTATTTAGGTATCAGTCATTGTTCAGAAAGACCAGTAACAAAAAGAAATTGTACTCGTACAGTTAAATAAAGATTAAATAGTTTATTGAACTTATTTAGGTATCAGTCATTGTTCAGAAAGACCAGTAACAAAAAGAAATTGTACTCGTACAGTTAAATAAAGATTAAATAGTTTATTGAACTTATTTAGGTATCAGTCATTGTTCAGAAAGACCAGTAACAAAAAGAAATTGTACTCGTACAGTTAAATAAAGATTAAATAGTTTATTGAACTTATTTAGGTATCAGTCATTGTTCAGAAAGACCACTAACAAAAAGAAATTGTTAGTTTATTCACACTTTCCAATGAAACACTAGATAGATTCAATATAATAATGCCTTGCTAAAAAACACTAGACTCCTAGCAACTAAAATTACAGAAGATTAAATAACCTTCGATCTAACCTTTAATTAACCATCTATTTCATTAATTAAGGACAGAGGGCAGTTTTTTTTTATTAAAGGCACCTCAAATTATTAATGAATAAGGATTTATTTAGGAAGGTAGGGATGATTGTGACACAAAGTGAAAAACCTTGACAATTGTATGTGTAAAAACTTGATAAAAAGATACCTATACTATTCCTATTTGATAATTTTTTGAACTAAGATTTATAATTAAATTACGTACTAATAAAGAATATCACACTTTTATGGTAACTTATTTAAGAAAAAGCTTTGTTCTTAAAAGAATCGCGACATTGGGTTTTAAAATCGTTTGAATATTATTTACGATAATGGATTTAAAAACTCGAAAATACAAATCGAGATGCAAGATGGATTTTTAGATTCCGTGAATACGAATAGCGATATTCGATTTTAAATTCATGTAAATACGAATTGCGCTACTGATTTTAAACTGGGCTGATTTCAAACAAATTACTGGATTTTTAAATCATGGGAACACAATTCGAGATCAAAATTTTTAAATTGCGTGAATATGATTCACAATGAGTAGCTTTCAAACCCTATAAATATGAAAATAAAAATTTAGTGAATTTGGATCGCTGTATTAGCGGATATCGGTGTAATTTTAAATATTAAAAATGATTGACAAATCAAAAAAAAAAGCACAGTTGCAGAAGAGTCACGTGAATGGAAACTTCTGGTTAACGCGATTTAGGGAAGGTTACAAAATTTAAATTGCAGAACTTAATTCTCATTTTAAAATTTAGATTGCAGTATTGATCACACATAACGTAAGTATTCACTCAACTGCTAAAGGCAATACAGAAGCGACCACGGCCAGGAACTTAATACAGCTCTCACGCTCAGCACTCAAAAGTACGTTTAATACAGTTCTCCTGGCTTCTCACAAAATAGAAATGAATCAACTAGTGGTATCTGTTTATTAAATTCTATCACAGCTATAATTCTGGTGGGGGAGTACTGTAGAGGGTCTACCACTACAAAATAACAATTAACTAGTAATAAAGACATGTTAATTCGATTCTATGTTGGGGTACCTTTTCATAGGTGAAGGTTGACATTGTCGATAACAGCTATTCCCCACAATGTCTTGTATACTAGTGAATTGGAATTGTATATTTGTAGTGGTAGATACACTACAGTACTCTCCCACCAGAATTCTATCTTTGATAGAATTGGATGAACGGATATCTTTAGTTGATTCATTGCTGCTTTGAGAGAAGTCGGGGAGCTGTATTAAGATCACTGTACTTTTTAAAAGCTAAACGTGAGAGTAGTTTTAAGTTCATGGTCGTTCCTGTGTTGCCATAAGCAGTAGAGTGTACACAGGCCGATGTTGTGTGCGATCGAGACTGAGTAGCAACCGCACGAGGAGGTGGATAATGTCATTGTCACAAGTAGCAAGTCAACTGTTCAATAGTGACCATCCTTCAAAGTAGTAGAGTTCAAATCGAAGTGGGTGTTACTGTCAAGATAGGTGTGTTCATATCAAAGTGTGAGTTTCTGTCAAGGTAGGCATGTTTACATCATGTCCGAAGGTCACCAATGTGAGTTAACATTTCTTGTAAACTAGTGATTTGGAATTGTATATTTTTAGTGGTAGATACACGACAGTTTCAAAATTTAAATTGTAGAACTTAATTTAGACTTTAAATTAGATTGTGATGAAAATTTCGATTGATTCGATAATTAAGATTGTGATGAAAATTTCTTCCAACGATTAGTTTTGATTCGCGAAAAAAATCACATGCACAGCTCTTAGTTTCTAGACCTGCAGATAATAATAATAATAAAAAACAGGATACAATCACCCCTGATGCTAAATGTTTCATATCATATATCACTGAGTTTTGATAAGGTAATGTTCAAATTCTATTGTTTGAACTTTAGTCATCAAAAACTGCAGAAGTAACAAGATGTTTCCAAGAAAAAAAAATCAGATCACACTTCCTTCACTAATAAAATGTCCCCAATGACAAAAAATAAACTTGTCTCAGGTTTTTGGCAGTTTATGAAAGTTTCCAACTGGCTTTCATCGTGTCATGTCAAAAACCAGCTTTTGACACCAAAAACCTAAATTCAATACTGTTCTGCACAAATTGCAATGATTAACTTTTAAAGAGATCATACTGCATATTATATTTTATTCTATAACCCTTGCTAAACAGCCAACCTAATTTTGAGTTTACAACTACCAATGTTCAAATCCATAGTCATGTAATTTTGAGCTTAATCAAGAAGACATCAGAATTTCTGAATCAAGTGTTGCGAGAAATGTGATTTCATGGTGGACTTTTTGGTAGAACTAACCAACATTTGCGTTATATAGAGAGGAAAACCTCCCATGATTAGCTTTAGGCAAAGGGACTCTAACCCATGATCCATCTATCACTGAGAATATTTTACGTCATTACTGACGGGCAGGAGTGGAATTCGTATCAACCAGTCATCATTGGGATTTGAACTAAAGTCACTTCATTGAGAGGCAAGGTCTCTTATTGTATATTTGAAATCTTCCATTTTCTTACTTTTATTTAAAAAAATTATGTAGTTGTTTGCCCTGGGGTGACTACAAACTATAGGATCCTTTTAATTGGTACCTTTCTGTGAAGTTATTTCTAGTTTCTCGTGATTTTGGCGTAGATCGTGTTTAGAAAACATTTCTGAAAATGTCCCTTTTAAGTCATTTTCCATAATTTCTTCAAGAAAACAAAAAATTGACAAATCAAGAGAGATATCTCATTGTAAAGTAATACCGAAAAAATTCGTATACTCAATTTTTTTAATGTACTGAATCATACACAACACGAATACTCACTAATACTTTATGACGAAGATGTTTTCTTATTTCAACAGCTTTTTTTTCCTCACACAATTTCTAATTAGGCTCTCTTTCAGTTCTAAAACATAAATACATTAGAACACGATAATATTCATGAAAATAAACTAATAAATATTTTTTACAAATACTCTTTTTATTATTTATGTTCAAGATTCAAATTGCACCCAGTGGCCAGTATTTGGTTGCCTATTTCTACTCACTTAAATTATTCACTATCGCAAAGATGTTGTTGTAGTTGTAGTTCATTTACGTCGCACTAGAGCTGCACAATGGGCTATTGGCGACGGTCTGGGACACTATCGCAAAGAGGGAGTTGCTGTATGAGATGGGGTCTCTATCTTTACAGGAATTGGTAACTAATTTTAAACCATAGTTTCTACTACAGAATGGCAACAAGGAAATGATAACGTCGGATCAATCGGTTATTCTCATTGTGATTGGCTATTGAAAATCACTCTTGGTTGCAAGAATTTGGAAAGTTATCGCGTTTATTGTGAATTAAAATAAAAATTCAAATAATTTTGTGCATGCTCGTCTGTGTTTGCTCACTTATCTCGTATTTGGAGTGTTGCCACAATTGATTCATTGATGGATTGTGTTTACATTTATTTTGTAAACAACCACTAGAAAAGAGGAGATTATTGTTTAAAAAATGAAATTAGACGAAAATGTTTTCAAATTTTTAGATATTTATAAATGTAACAATAAAAATGTACGTTTTCTTTTTTTTAGGTTTATTTGTTTTTAAATAAAATTATATCGTTTTGATATTAAGAGTATGTTAATAGGTGCTCTTAATTACCTTTAAATTAAGTATTCTCTTATAAAAGCTTAGCTGCACTATTTATGTAATTTTCTTACGTTCTGTTGTAAGGAAAAGAAAATTCATATTTTAATTAAAATAATAATTATGCCATGTAAAGTCTAATAATCTTATGCATATTTCCTAACATTTGTACTTTTAAGTAATAATTAAAATTATTAAGCATTGTAATTGTAACATAGAATATAATTGTGCAGTAGAGTTTAATTTGATGTTTAAGTGTTTATATATTATGTTTATTCAACATTGAAAGTGTTTCTAGTTATAAAATTTTTTAAATGAATTTGTAGCGTGCAGTTTTAATAACATGCGTTGAAAGATTAATTAAACTATTACAAGAGATTGCTGTTAAAAAAAATTATCAATAAAATTTTTATGTGGTTATCAATTATTATTTATTTATTTGGAAATAATGAAAAGTAATAATATATTTGTGAGTTTAAGCACATTATGATAAACAATAATACTGAAATGATAAAAATTCTGTGGAAATAACAATAACATTGAAAATGAAAAAATTCATGATATATAAAATTTATTTTCGAACTATGGAATACTTGCTCTTATGAGGATAGATTAGATTCTCGATAACAGATTATTTACTGCTGAGTATTAATAGTTACGTCAAATGTCAAGTATAAAAATGTTTTGTTTTTTTTAAACTTGCCACTGCTTTATTAGAAAAATAATTTTGTAACAATCAAATAATAAATATATAAAAATCTATATTTGAAACATATAAGGGTAAAATTCTTTATTTTTTTATTTAGAAATTATCAATCAGAAAAATCCTTTAAAATTTGAATTATATTTATATAATAAGTAGAAGGAAATATTAGCAATAGCAAAGGAAAAATTTAATGAGTCATTCCACGTCAGATCAATCACTTTTGAACTGACCCCCCCCCTCCCCTATTTTAATGAAATTTGGTGGAACATGCACACATGATAAAGTAAGCATTTCGACCAATTTTTAAGTTGAAATTTGTCCAAGTTATAGACACCACAAACCACAAACTTGCATACATATGTAACTTTTTTTTTTTTTAATTGTATCAGAAAAAAAAATTTAAACACCATTGCAATAGACCTTTCATTTGATACCTTATATGACTTTCTGAGGCTAGGTCAACTTACAAAGCAACCTGATTTGGCCTTATATGTGGTCTCAAAAAATTACGAAAAAAAAAAAATTTTTTTTCAGCAACATTCTTCTACACATTTTAAATTTGTATCAGAAATAGAAATTTTTTTTAAAAAAAAAAACATTAATAACTGCAAACCAAAATTTTTATTAATTGAAAGCGGTCTGCTGTACAACTTTTTTTCCCTTTAAGACATTTAATACAACATACATGGAAAACTGAGTAAAAAGCCTAAATCAATGATCATTCATATCAAAAGTAATATTTATCTCATACTTTTGGCTTCTAAAATGTGTTGAAAAAAACAATTTTATTTTTAGCAAGTGTATTATATTTTTCTTATTAAAAAATGGTTTACCTAGATATGCAAAAAATATGTGTACTAGTTACAAGATATGAATAACATTTATTTCATAAAAAATACTTTACTTCATAAAACTTAAAATAAAAATTATGATTATTAACTCTGCCACAATATGTTATGAACAGAATTAGTAATTGTATAAACATCTAAGCATTATAAAATTTTATGAAGTAGTTAGGAATGATGTAGTGCTATTTTTGTGTTTATTATTTTTATCTCATTAGGTGGTATGAACAAATCTTGACCTTTTTTTGTTTGTACATCAACATTCTAAATGATCTGTATTTTATTTACTTTCAATATCAAAGGCTTCTGTGGGTACGAGTATGACAGTGAGGGTCCATGAGGCTGTAGAAAACTTATCTTAACTTCTTTGTAGTTTATATTTACATCTAAAATACATCGTATCCACCATTGGCTGTCCTGCAAAATAACAACATACCCTCAAATATCTTCTAAGAGCAGTTCTAAAGAATTTAACACCACTGTCTGGATCTTGCTTTCAGATGAATTTGAATACATTTTTGTTTTAATTGATATGTGGGTTTTGTGTCTGTTTTAATTGATTTTTTGTGTATCAGGGATTGTGTGGCTTTTCAAAAAAATGTCTCGATTTCTCACAATCTTAATATGATTTTCTAGTACACAAAATTTGTTTATTGATGACAATATTAATATTAATGAATATCTAATTTAATTTGGTCAAAATGTTGCTAGCATAATATTTTTTTTTTTTTTGATGAAGTTATGTATGAGTGCTGAAACATGAAGGAGAAATTTTTTGCGGTACAACTGTATTGTTTTTATGTTAAAAGGGCATTTAATTTTTTATTTCTTTTTGCTTTGTTTAGAAACATAAAGAGACCAAAGAACATCTTAAGGGATTGTGGACCTTATTTGAAATCAGCTTAAATAAATAGAATTAAATTGTTTGTTCGTTATTATTTGAATTAACAGTATTTGTTAATGCTTACATGGTTACTGCTACTTTATAGCCTAAAATAAAAATTTTTTGTTTTGTAATCAAATGGAGAAGTGTATTATTTCTTCTTAGTCTAAATCAACTAGAGTTTAATTGGTAATAAAAAGTATATTAAATTTTTTATTTATTAACCATTTGTATCAATATTAATGTACTCAAGTGTTTCAAAGTTTGGTATGAAATAAAACCTAATATATAAAAGAAGCTATTTTTGTATATTGTCTTAAAAAAGCTACAAGTAAAGTTTCATTTCTTTTTTTCAAACTATAGCTGGTTACACACATTTTTTTTCTTTCATTTTTTTATCATGGCTAAAATAAATTGTAACAAATTTAATACAGGAAATAGGATGTGTTAAATATTTAGTTATTTGTTTAAGAATGAAAAAAAAATTATAATTTTTATTTTATTTACATGTATAGAATTGGCATTTTATGTATAATCTGCACTAAGGCACTTTCTCACACTGTTTAGCTTTTCTTTGATGCCTCATGCCCTATTGTTTGTATTTATATAAAAGTAATTCTTTTAAAAAATATATATATTCTGAGTTTTGGAATTTTAACTTTTTTTTTCGAAATGTTATTGAATACAGCTTTTTTTATTTTATTTATTTTTGTCTTTTCTTAGATGACCCCTTGACTATCCTTGGACTGCAACCCTCAAATACTAAGCCTATACTTTTCCCCGTGATTCATGCATAGAATGAAAAGGCATTGCCCCATTAATTTAACATTACTTTTCTTTTTTATTATTGATTTTTAATTGTTTATTTGTAAAAGCTCTGTTTGAATTCTAATGCACCATTTAAAAAGATTATCCTTAGAGCATGAGTGGTGAGTTTTCATTGCTTATTACTAATGAAAATAGTGCAGTAACAGAGAATTACAATTTATAATTTAGGATTAAAATCATAGATCTAATAAATAATAGCATTAACATTGTGCACAGTGAATTTCAATAGTTAAATGGTAATCAATAAATAATGTTTGAATTTCAGGGTTCCCATGGTCTTTAAAAGTCCTTAAAAACTGCTTAACTTTTATTTTGGATGCAGTCATCGAATTCCATCCAAACTCAGACATGTTATGCAGTTTAAGTAATGATATCTAAGAGCGTTAAATCTGACGCGCAAAAAAAAGATAAAAATAGGGATATTACTAAAACAATTTGTGATTTGGAGCTCGCGGTTTTTATTTCATTTCATAATCGTCGTTGAACAGCCGACCCAATTTCGGGGTTACTGTTACCAATGCTCAACACCGTCGCCTTGTAATTTTGAACCCAATCCAGAAGACAAGGGAACTTATGGATCAAGTATTGGGGGATTCAAGTATTTCCTTGGAACTAACCCGCATTTGCGTTACATGAAGAAAAAAACCACGAAAACTTTCATGTTTAGTCAGACCGCAAGGTGACTCTTTCCCATAATCCGTCTGCCGTATAGGATAGTTTACGTCAGCAGTAGGTGCGAGCCGGGTGTGGAATTCGTGTCGATCAGCCATCACTGGGATTCGAATCAGAGGTTCAACTCATTGAGAGGCAGGCGCTCTATTCGTCACCGCGGCTCTGGAGAGCGAGGTTTAAGGCATCCAAGCCATGTAAGGGGCTGCGGTGCTTGTGAAGAAGCAGATTGCTGGTCGATGAACCCTTAAACAAATTTCCAATCGCCTGTACTCACAGCTGATGATTTTCATATCCTCGAACCTTTTTGGATTATACGTCTTCATTTAAAAAAGTTTAAGCTATTACATTAACGCTAGTTTCGAGTACAAAATGAATAAATAAGGAAAGTGTGACCAAATTACACTTAATCGTTCTCATTTATCTGCGAACTCATTTTTCTGCTATATAGCAAAAAATTTTCTGGAGAGCGTGCATTGCGCCAACGAAGGATGGAGCACCAAAACCAGCACAGTAGTACGTTGTAATTCAGAGATTTTAATGTTCCAATAGTTTTGTCAGGAGAACAGTATTAAGTTTAGACCCCTTAATGTTAATTTTACTTTTTGCGTATTTTGCTATATCTCGAAAACTTTTAAAGCAATTTGAAATATTTTTGCGCTCAGTTACAAAATTCGTTTATCTAAAGCGAATTCTATATAAAATATAACTATAATATATAAATATTTATTATTTTATTTAATAATAGTCGAAACAAATTGAATTGTATGGTAGAAATCTTTTTAAAAATGCAACTTTTCGCTAATAGACCAATTTTACTGAAATTTTGTATTTTGCTTTTTAAAATTGCATTTTTTAAGATGCATTCCATACAATTTAAAATTTCCGACTATTATTAATAAAAAAAACTAATGAACATTTGCTAAAACATATATTTTGCGTGGAATTAACTGCAGATAAACGAATTTTATAATCGTAAATAAAAAAATTCCAATTCGCTTAAAAAGTACTCGAGACAGTAAAATACGCAAAAAGTAAAATTAGCATTAAGAGGACCAAATTTTGGAACTCTCTCCTGACCAAACCATATTTCCATGGTTCCGGCTACTCCCAATGAAAAAAGAAAAGGTAGATTTATTTAGAGAAAGTGCATTTTTGTATCTGATTTTGTAAAAAATTGTTACCGTAAGACTGTTTTTTTTTGTTTTGTTAAAAGGGCATAAATTTTCTATTTCATTACGTTTAGATTATGAGCATTTAAAGGCCAGATAATGTCTTTGGGTCGTTTATGCTTTTACGGTTACTGCTACTTTATAACCTGAATTAATTGTGTTTTGTTTTTTAATTAAGTGGCAGAGCCATTTTAATGTTTTTAGGGTCCATGGGCCTGTCTTTATTTGGGGACCTTTTATGAGTAGTTTTAAAGAAAAAAAATTTACTTATTGACTTTATTATTTCTTTGTAACTTTGAATTTTTCTTCTTCTTTTAAACAATAATATAAAAACAATAATAGATTATTAAAAAAACTTTAATACATTATTTACAAAGAAAGCTTAAGGCAGCAATAATGTTCACACTTTTTGAGAGGAGATACTTTTTATCACAACATTAAAATCAATTTCTTGCAAAACATAATATTCAAGGTTCATGATTGAAAATGTACAGTTTATAGAAGTTCTTTGTTCTTTTCAAAAATTTGAAGTGCAGCCGTGATGTTTCCGTAACTTTTTTGCAGTGCCATTGTTGCGTCTAAATGGGCGAACCACCTACCATCCGATACTTACGACTAGTGCAGATTCTAAGAATTCTGTTAATATGTATTCCACCGATGGGTAGAACTCAAGAAAGAAAAAAAAAAGAGTTAAGTTTCTGTAAAAATTGGAAATCCCGCGGTTCGCGCACGCATTAATTTTAGGCTATGTGCTAGGCATGGTAAAAAAAAAAAAAAAAAAAATTGCAATACTGCCTGTTATGTTGCCGTGGACGCTAAAAAAAAAAATATTATATATATATATATATATTAGGCAGATAAAAGGTCACAATATTTATTTAATAGTTATGAGAGATTGAATAATTATCCAAATGACACAAAATCGAAGTGCTCCTCAATAAAAGTTAGGGGAAATCTTGCACAATAAACCCGTAAAATGTTTCGTTTTAGGGAATAAGGGAAATCTCAATAATTACAATCGATATTAAAAATTGGTTGAGGAAAAAAAACTTTCCCACCGTTTAACTAAAGAGAAAAATCAAAAATGTTAATGCATGACTTAAAGCCAAAACAGATTAAAAGACAGGATGTGAATATTAAAGTGTGCGAAAGAGCGTTTTGTTTAGAATAATCAATTAAGAAATGGACTTAGATAAAGGAATAACCTAAAAATTTGAGTTGAAGCTTTTATGTTACACACACACATATGTAAGAATAGACCAAATTGCATCATCCGTCATTATGTAATATTTGGGAGAATTTCATCATCTACTTCCTCATTGAACGGTGCCAGCGAGTTCAGGCGGGATAAGTCCCGAATTTATAATTAACTCTCTTTTCCATAGAAAAATTTAAGAGAAGACAGCTCTCACCAATCATATCACTGTTAAACTTATTCCCTTTTTTTCTATTAAATGTTAAGTTTGATTATTAAATTATTGTCGTTATTTCCTCTTTTGCTACACACACACAAATATACATATACAGTGAAACCTCCTGTTATGGACACTCCTGCAAAATGGACGCCTCTCAATACGGACATATTTTTAATTCCCCGGGAATCTTCTATGAATAAACCATTATGCACGTTCTCCGCAAAGCGGACACTCCAGTAACAAGGCGCGGACAGTCATTTTGGCCCTGAAACGTTATTTTCTATCTCTTCAAAACGAACACTACTTTTTCTAAATTTGAAAAAACTGTTTTTGCTTTAAAATAGCAAGCTAAAAAAATGTGACTTTTCACCATTTTTAAAGCATGTAAATTTTTTGCCTTATCCATAACTAAAAATATTGTTAAGCTATTTCACTACTGAAGAATCAATCTTTCTCCTCTCACCTTGCCTTATTTTTGTAAAGAAAGGAGATAAAATGATACTGCTCTCCTGAAATAATTCGGTCATCGGCATCTTTTCATCTGGACCACACAGGTTATGAGATCCCTCAAGTTGAAATGACATCTTAAATGCTTCTTCCCCATTGAAAATTTCTTTATTTTTTCTTATCAATTTGAAGACTGTATTGTATTTAACACAACTGGTATAAAAAAAAGAGAACAGAAGAATCTTTGAGGTGTTCATGCAAACGAAACATTTATTCAGACACTTGATAGCTGATCAATTGTGAATAATCAACTCCATAGGTCCTCATGACTTACAGGTATGCATTGCTTTTTTTTCCTTCTGTGAATCATGGGAGGTTTACTTTCAAGAAGGTATTAACCATGTTTCCTATCAAATGATAAGTAGGTGTAAGGGGATGTAAACTTAATAACTAAAACCGACTGAGCTCCTATTCGGTATCATATGTCTAACTTAAGTATCTATGCTAATATGAAAATTATATTCATTTATCTGTAACTACATCTAGAATTATGTATTTATATCAAACTTCTTTATATATTCTTTTTTATCTTTCTTGAAGTTTAAATAAATATCCTTGTAGATTATTTAATTATTTCTACATCTTTGAAAATATTCTAAAAATAATTGAAGGTGTTGAACTTCGTTATTAGGGTACCCTTCCCGTAAACGGACAATTTTTTCGGTCCCAAGAATGTCCGCTTAACTGAGGTTTTACTGTATATATATATACATACAGGGAGGGGGGAGAGAGTCCCCCCACTCTTGCGGTACTGCTAGGTTAATATAAAAAGATGTTGGATTACAGTTAAGTGAAGTACTAGGATTAATATACTTTAAAATAGTCGCTTCCTTTGATATGTATATTCAGGGCCGGATTTAAGCTTGGCGTGCCCTTATAAGTTCAATTCTATTTCTATACATCTAAAGTAAATAGTGATGATTTTTTATTGATGAGTATTAATATTATATTATTAAAAAATTTGATAATATTACTTGATTGTTAAATATATTGATTATGATGAGGCTATAATGTAAAACCCTTTTTTATTACATATATTTTTTGAACATTTTTGGCTTATAATTTTAAGGCTTTATTAAAGAGTCTATTAAATCAGAAAGAATAAATGTAACCGCATATCCAGCTAAAACGCACATTCAGTATATCAATGGAACACACTAAAACTTTATATCAATTAGTTTTCGATAATGACAATTATTGAATAATTATTTTTACTATAGAATAAAATGTTTTAAAAGATCTGTTAATGTCTAATATTTAATGAATGAAAAAACATAACCCATATTGAAATCTAACAAATTGCCCCTGATAAATTTTGTGACAGAAAAAAAATTAAAGCCTCCTAGATTTACTTTTCAATCAAATTGGTTTCGATGTCTTTCATTCCACCTGTCTCATTAGTGATTCAACATATTTCGATATCATTTCTGTTTCGTTCTTACTTAATATTAATTTGCTTGCGATACTTAATTTGTATACCTTTTTTTAGGAGTTTAAAAATATAATATTAAGGGGATTAACTGAAATTAAATTGGCTTTTTCATCAGTAAATAACAATTAGATTTGATGTTCCTTTAAACAGAATTATTGTATTTTTTAGACACTTACTTATTGCTGTATTGGTTCTTTACATACTCACCCTTCAAAACAAAGAGGGTCAAATAACCCTTTAGTGAGAAGGTTTGACCCAGTTCTTTAGCTCTTAAAATATTTATAAAACATATTTTTTAAACTTGACAAAGTTTCTAATTTAGTAAGTAAAAAATATTGATGTAAACAGGGGACAAATATTATAAGTTATTAGATAATTACTAATTTCAACTTTGAATTAGAATTGATTCAAACGAAACGAATTGAACGAGGACCATTTTAACGACTATGTGACACAATGGAAATCTCAAAACAGAGTGACCCCAAAAAATACTAAGAAGACTATAGCTTATACGTATATTCAGACTTGTGTATATTCAAGAAACGATAAATAAATTATACACATTTTCTTTTGATCTTTATTTTTTAATTTTTAGTGGTACATAAGAGTACAGCGTAAGTGAAAAGTACAAAATAAAAAATACATATATATATCAAGTTGGATCTGGCAATTTGAAGTATTTCTATTCTTTTCGTTCCTATACAATGGACAAACAGTATTGGTAGCCAGCCTGACCCTCTGAAGTTGCTGCAGGTGCTATCATATAAGGTCTATGACTACTATTAGTGGCAACATCCTGAGAAAACAAGTAGCTTAAAGTCTTCTTTATAACTATTGTCTGCTTAGACAGCTAGAAAATAGAAGCATCTTTCTTGATAAAAAAATAAAAATCATGTTACCTTAAAATTTTGCAGTGGATCAGAATCCAATAATAATAATATCAGGCAACCATGTCGGAAAATAAAGAGCTCAATTAGCATTATGAATTAAAAGAAAAAAAAAAAACAAAAAAACAATTTCATTGAAAGACGAATTGAAAATTCAATGCCCGAAATGTTATCTTGTTGCTGTACAGAGATATTCTTCAAAGTAAATGAGAATCTTCATACACCATTGTAGTAATATTAAGTCCTGGTAAACATATCTCACAGAAAAGCTTTAAATAGACAATGCTGTGAAACTATTCCCCGGGACAAATATGAATCATCACTAGAAAAACAAACTGCAATGAGAATATTAATTAAACTTTTAAATTTAAGACAGACTATATAAAATTATAGAACAATTCCAAATATAAACCAGGCAAAAGACAGAAGAGAACAAGTTGCTTCAAATTAATATTTCAATCAAGATACCTTGTTAAGATTTCAAACAATGGTATATAGTTGAAAGCACAACTTTTCAAATTTTAAATATAATAAAAAATTGCATACATTAGTTGGAATCAACTTGAATTATAGAGAGAAAGAGGGACATTCCACACAGAAAACAACATTTTAAATTAACAGAAAAGTGTTATAACAGGGTTCCCACTCAATGTCAGAAAAAAAATTCCCTGACTTTTCCAGGTAAATTTCAATGAAAATCCATACCATATTTTATCTATACTACGAAATTTTTCATCAGAAAATTTGGATTCTTTCATTTGTTAAGCCAAAAATAAGATTTTTTGAGTAAAATAAATATCATTATATAAGGAAGGAAGCATTTTAGTATGTCTAAAATGTAAAATTTTTACAATAAATAATTGTAATAGATGTTAGATTTATTTAATTCGAACCTCAATAACTGAGTATTGTTACTGACAATTTTAAGACAGGTTTTTTCCAGGAATAATGAAGGAATTTTCCAGGTTTTTGTAAGAAAATTGCAACTTTCCCTGACTATTCCCTGATTTTTGGAGTTGAAATAAAATTCCCTGACAATTCCAGGTTTTCCCTGTTCTCCCTGACTAGTGGGAACCCTGTATAAGCATGCGCAAGAAAATTTCATGAAACATTAATTGGAAGCATGCATACATACAATCATTATATATATATATAATAACCATGAACAATTAACATAGGCATATCCATCCTTTTCCAGACGTACTTGCGACATCTTCAGAAAAGTCTCACTACTCCTTATCATAATTACGAAGCACATATACAATTAATGTTAAATCATATAATATATCGTATATATACATATTATATACTGGTTAATCTTATTCAATACTTCTATTGCAGCATCCATCAGGGTTTAGACAAAAAGACTAACGACATTAAGAACAAGACTATCACAGGACATTACATCACAACATCTAATAGTTAGTCACAGCACAGTTCTCCCCCCTTCATTTTATTCTTTTCATAATTATTTTTTAAAAATATGATATAAATGACATCACGGCCAACTGCTCGGTTGGCATAAACATAGTAACACACAAAAACACCACAATTCATATTATCTTTTTGAATTGCATGGGATAGAAAAGAAACCGATCAATTAGAGTTACAATTTTTAATCCTATTTAACTCCTGAATCTATTTAAATATTTCTTTCATATAGACTTTTGGTTTGGCAAGATCATATGGATCATAAAATTCTATTTCATTTTTTTGCAAAATTAGCTACCAGCAATGTCCAATGATTTTCTTTATTTATAGGAATAAAAATTTTCTTTGCCTTAGATAATTGATCACTGCTCCAATAATTCAGAGGAGATCCATTAGACATAATATAGGGGGTATGAGAGCAAAGTGCAGCTAAATTATTAGAACTTGGAAGATAGTTTTGAAATAAATGCATTAATGATACTGCCATACAGCCAGCCTTTCATAAAATTTTTATCAACTGCTTTTAAGTATTTATCTTCTCTTTCATGAATAAAAATGTCTAATGACTTCAATTCTAAAAGTGATATGTTAATTTTATTGATTGTTAGATTTATATTTTTTATGTTATTTAGTTTTGGAGTGAAAGACATACAGTTAACTTCTGAATGATTAGGTTCATCAAGTTTTTCTAAATTATACTTAGCTTTCTTAATGGTAGTTTTTAAGTTATTCGAAGAACCTCTCTTCATTATATTTACCTTTTTCTTAATGATATCCTGTTTTTCTAATTTA
This sequence comes from Parasteatoda lunata, assembly GCA_949128135.1. Taxonomy (NCBI): domain Eukaryota; kingdom Metazoa; phylum Arthropoda; class Arachnida; order Araneae; family Theridiidae; genus Parasteatoda; species Parasteatoda lunata. The sequence continues at coordinate 10,176,364 of OX421979.1, read as the reverse complement.
GCATTAAGAAGAACTGGAGATGGAATTGCATATTTAGTAGATGGTACATCAACTACTTTTGATATGCAATGACAACAAGATATTAAATGTTTTAAATTTTGAATAATACTTGGCAACAAGATGTTTTGCACTTTCTCATCTTCAATAAAATCAGTCAACTGAGAGATATATTGTTTACATTCAAAAATATCTGCACTTGATTTACAATTTAAATTAAATGGAATGGAAGGAGTGATAAATAGGCTCCTTTGTTTCATTAAAATATCTGCTTTCAAGCGACCTGAAATATATGTATATATATATACACAAATTATAAGAGGACTTCAATCAAGATTGGCCTACATTAAAAGTACCAATATAAAATAAATACATACTGCTTCATAGGTAACTTTTTTTTGTAAGACCTATAACATGCAAGCAAACAGTTAAGAGAATGCCATGTAATATAATAGCCACTGAGTGTGCTTTTTTACAGGGACAGAAATAATTTACTTACGGTTTAGATTTAGACAATTTTATTCTATCCAAATATCCACTTTCGGAAGATCTAAAATATGGAAGCAAGCAATAAAACATGTGTTTCATAATCAGAGTTTACTTTGTAATATACATCAAAATAACACGTAAACAAACATCTAACAATGGACTCTGCAAAATAACAATATGGAACTACTTTGTAGTGTTTTAGTTGAATTTGTATTCTCAGATAATAAGCACCATTTAAGTAGTGAAGTATTTGACATAACTATCCAACAGACTTTCTTATTTTACTATTTAAATACCTCACATATAAGTTTTTTTCTCTATGCTGATGTATCAGGGCAAGGAAATAGCCAGAAGTTTTCTTACAAAATCTATTTACAGAGGCCAGATAAATAAGGAATGCTTAGATTAACTAAATGATATGCAGAATATGAATATGCCAGGTTCTATTTGGTATAGTGCAGGAAAATATGTTGCCTGCAAACTGAAAGGAAAAAAATAGTTTTGGTATGTGAAAGGGATAAAAATAGCGGAGGAATTAGTTTCATAATTTAATGTATATACTATTGCTGTGCACCTATTAAACCATTGATAAATTTAATAACAAAGTGGCATAAATATCAGATCTATTTTGTAGAAAAGAAATAAGAAAAACATTTAAACAATTACATATGAGACATTTATATATATATATATATCTCTTTTGTGGTAAAATTTGACACTAGAATCTAAAATTAAATAAATACATACTTGTCTGTCGCAGACAACTTGACTTGATCAAAATATCCATTTTTGTTGAATTTAAATCAGGTAAGCAAACATTTAAAAGCATGCTTGGCAATAAAACAAAATGAATATAGCTTAGTAAATACCTGAGTGCTTTACATGGAAAGCATTAAATTCACATATGAAAGCATTAAATTTAAGAACTTATTGAAAGGCAAATAAAATAAAATATAACAATAACTTATCAATTTATATTTAATAGTAATAAATTAAAATTTTATTTAAATAAGCGGCAGCAAGTTTTAGCAAATGCCAATAAAGAACATATAAAAATTTTTACTTAACACATGCCTAAGGATTGTATTTATGGGGCTAATCTCCTCCTGAACCCATGAGGCTTTTCTGAGAAGCACCACGAGAAACATGAATTTATTGAAGTTTATTTGTTTAATTAAGTTTATGAAGAAATGAAACTTAAAAATAAAAAAATAGTGAATCAGGGATAATACTTTCATGCCAAAGTCACTTTTACCAATAAATTGACAGGGAGGAACACGTGTAGGTTGAGCATCTTTTAACCTTAACTAAATAATAAAGTTTCTATTTTACATTAATAATGAAAACAAATAGAATATTTTCAAATCATGTTTTATAAATCCCAACATTAGGTCAGATTAGATTGGAAATTATGTAGATAGAACATTAAGTATCTTTACAGAGCTAAGAAAAATTTTGAAAATTATTTCCTTATAAATTTCAATTCCAGTCACAATAAAGAAATAATCAATAAACGTATAGGCATTTTAACAAAAAATAACAATAATTAACATAAGTGATATATATATATATATGTCAAACATATTTACTAAAACAGCTTCAAAATTTTGAATTAAAAAAAACTTAATAACAATTAAGGTACAATGCCACTAATATTAAAACAATTCATTGAATAATAAAAAAAAAAACAGCAACATTATAGTAGCAATAGAGATAGATACTAACACTAACTGAGGCACTCTTAATGGCTCCTGTTCAAGCTGTCTTTCATTTAAGCTAAAAAAGAATAAAATTAGATGAATCTCTGAGCAACAGAGAAATTTTTATCAATAATTTCGCTCTTTAGTGTTGCACAATATACAAATTGTTATTTTGAAATAGTTCATTAATCTTAATGTCTGGTTCAATATTTTAACAAATTGCAGCTTTTTTAAAAATTAATTTTAGTCTTATTATTTTGTATTAGAATTTGCAACTCACTGAATTGTACCTCTTCTTGATAAAGTGATGTGAACAAAAAAAAAAAAAAAACCCAGCTAAACCTTTGTAAACTAGAAGGGCATTATGCTGCTTTTATTTTGCTGTTTAACAAACAAAATAGTTGCAAAATGTATATCAAAATCTATTAAGGCTTGTACCATTACTATTACTAAATCTATTAAGGCTAGTACCATCTGTGAAAGAACATGGAATCACCTAATAAAAAGAGTAACAGAGTTAAATATATGTAAGCATTTTGTGAAAGGACAGAAGAAGTATGCTAGGTTTGTTTCACATTGTCCTTTATGACTAAAACATAAACTCTAAAAAATCTTGGGGTGCTGAGATTAAAAAATAAATATACATATATATAGATCAATATAAAAAATACAAGTAGTTTTATTAATAATTAGAAAAACTTCAAATTAAAATCCAATCAAATTTGTTAATATGAATTATATTCTAATGAATTATTATAGTAATCTTATTATGTATTTTAAATAGAAAAACATTAATGTGTACAAATTGTTCTGCCCATAGATGTGATACATATAGAATAAAAATGTTAAGGAAAGTATGCATGCTCATAATCAATTCAATAGTTAAGACAACCTAAAACAATAATAATGAAAGCAGTACTTGCGAATAAAAGCAGGGGTCTGTCCAGATATTTTGTGAAAGGTTCGTTTTAGTAAAATTGTGAGAAAATTACTCGTAATTTGTAAATATAAAATAAAAGTCAAGTCACATTCTTTCAACTAGGGTCCTCTTCTGTGAATTTGAGCAAATAGGGTCCGCTATTGCAAAAAAATTTTTCAATGAGTTTTTAAACTGTTAAAGACATACAAGATTATGCTCAACACAGTATAATTATAATTAAAAAAATTTTATTTTAAAAAATAAACAGCAATTGCAACTACTAAATTAGCGGTGCAACATACAAATATTTGGTATTTAGCCTATACTGCTGAACGCAGAATATTCATTTCTGACGAATAAAGGAAGAAGCGCCTGCTGAAGACAAAATTTAGTTCCTTTACATCTGTCTCTCTCCCCCCTCCCTTTCCTGGGAAGGGTTTATTCGATTAACAAAACAATAATGAAGATAAACAAATTTGTGAAGGGTCCGATTAAAAGATAAATTATTTTGTGAAGGGTCCGTTTTTAAGTTAATATATTTTGTGAAGGGTACGAACGGACCCAAATTTCTTCTAAACAGACCCCTGAAAAGTGATAAATATTAGATAAAATCCAAAATAAGGATCTTTCCATATTTATTCCTAGATTATTTTTTTTAATTTTACAGCGAAAAAATGAAACAACGCTATTTTAAACATGATCAAAGAACTCTTCACTGTTAAAAATAAAATTCAATATAAAAGCTCTCAATAAAACTTTAGAAAAAAAAAAAATTTGTATTATGTCACTAAAATAAACATTAATCATCTAAATTTAATATAAGAAATTTCATTACTAAACTGCTTCACACATTTTTGACAGTACAAACAAAGGATTTCTAAGAAAGCAGAGAAAAACATTGATGAATGAAATGTTTTTTATTACGATTTTTTTAAAATACATAAATTTTACATATAAAGAGAGACAAACTATGCAATTTGAATTCTAAAGCGTTGTATTTTCAGAAATTTAATATAATTCATTAATCTTTTTTAAATTTCATGAAAATTTTTTTATATAATGCTTTGAAACATACACTAATGTTATAAATCTATAATTAATAAGAATTACCTGTATTTAAAACTTTCATAATGATACAATATCATATCCCGCGCAACCAAATCTAGAAAATGGCTTCCAAAAATGCTTTTGCATAAACAACGCCAAATGCTTTGGCGAATAAGTTTGGCACAGTACGGATCTTGGCCACCAGTATTGAGGAGGCCCGATCTTTTCCCTTCTAGCCTTCAGTAAGAGTGGGGACAGAAATATAGTGAACCTCCAGCCTCCTTCCGCGAGGGTAATAATTCAAAGCTGTCAAATTGAAAACCCGTTCCACTGTCTCCCCTACTTTTTTGGTGGGGGTACGTGTATTTCCTGCTGGGGTGCTAAGTATCGAAACTAATTGACTGACCACTGACTCTTGCAACCCGCGAATGCCAGCTTGCTTCCAAAAGATATCTGAAGAAACTTGCTCTACAATTCATAGGAGAACGAGATGTATTATTCTTTATCTCTTTCTCGTATTCTTTTTCTCGCTTCTTAGAAAAACTTTAAAAATATTTCTTTTTAACTGTAAAACGGCTTTATTTACAAAAAGGTTTTATCATTTTATTTAACATGCACTTTTTCTAATTATATCTTGAATTGTTTATTATTTTGATTTGATTATTTTGGGATTTAATAATAACCTTAATATTTAAATTTATACAATTTTACTATGTAGTCATATAAAATTAATACATTTAAATTAATTATTCATTTAAAGTAATTATTCAATTAAAAATAAATATAAAATTTTTCTATAAATAAAATAAAGTTTGTTACGAAAATTTTATGGAAATTCAATAAAGGATTTTATTACTTAACACCTTACATATACATATGTTCATATTTTTTTTCGTTTACTGAATTGAATAAAAATTCCACAATGCTTTTATGTTCCTGTGCATTTACATTAGAACCCTAAAAACAGGGATAAGTGCTTGGTCATGGTTGGAGGATGTGTGTTCTTGTGAACTAGCTTATTTTTTATTTTATTTATTTATTTATTTTTTATTTTATTATTTATTTATATTTTTTTCCGTGGAAAAACAAACTATCCCAGCCATTGGAGTATTTAAAGCTATTTATAGGACGGAAAAATTGAAACACTTTACGTTTATATTTAATGTAAATGTTTTTTTAAGCCAACAAATGAGTGTACGACATATATATATATATATATTTTTTTTTTAAAGGAAAAGTCTTTTCATATAGTATATTGGTCTTTATAGTATGTTGGAAGATCTTTACGTCATTATCTTGATTTAATTAAACTCACTTTATTCAGAAGCTAAATATTTTGATTCTAAAATATCTTTAAAAAACAAGAAGTAAAAAAAATGACAAAAAAAAGGGGGAATAATATATTTAAAAAATAAATTCTACTATCAAAATTAGTAAAATGCAAGAAAAATATTATTTCTAAATAAATAAAATTTATATGAAAGGAACGAATTAACAGCGAATATAACTATCATAATACATTACAAGCTTATAATTAAACAACCGATTTTTAAAACGCTCCCCGTATCAGTTCTTCAAAAGGGCAGTGAGAGAAAAAGATTTCCAAAAGTATGTGAACAGAGTGAAAGTATTTCGGAGAGAGGGAGAGAGACCACCTACAGAGATGATTAGTCACTGTGAAACCGCAATCGTATGAACTTGGGGGAGAAAGTTGCTTCCCTCCCTTACCCAAAGGTAGAAAGTGACTTGAGTTTCAAAGCCAATATTACAAAAAGTAATAAAGATCAAAAAATTTGACCCACATTTTCGTGGATAGGAAAGATTGAAAAAATTATTAGTATTTTTTTTAAATTGATTACTCCGATTCTTAAACAAGAAAAATCGGATCAAAGTGTGACAAGCCCGCCATAGACTTTACATGTTAAAAGCAGAAGTGAGGAGTCTGCTTGGTGCAACACTTTTCTCCCGGCAACCACGATTGAGGACCCCGATTTTCTTCTCTTTTGGGAATGCCGTTTCTATCCTTGTTTGCCATGGTACGGATTATACAATCAATATAGGGTTATAAGAAGATTGATGGATAAAAGCTAGCGCCAAGCTCACTCCGCCCAGTTACCAATTCCTAAATTGACCAAATATCGTATGGGGTGAAGAGTTGCGATTTCTAAGGTTGGTGTTTTCTTCACTAGGATGCACTGCAAGTTCATCAGTGTTGCCAGAACTTAAGATTAAAAAAAAAGTAGCGAATGGGAGCCCCAAAAGTAGCGGATTCGAACATTTTGTAGCCCAAAAAATAAAGGAATAAATAAAAAACTTATATATATATATATATATATATATATATATATATATATATATATATATATGGATGGTGTTTTCAGTAGAAATGTAAACAATAACAATCTCGAGCTGTATCCCTACTCTAGTTCCGGTTAAAAAGTTTGCAGCTGCTTACTACATGTTATTCTGCGAGGCGATATTTTCAAACGGATAATTTTGTTTTCAATAAAATAAATAAATTAGATAATTTCTGAGCTCAAATCTGCCGTATTTCATAAGATATTAATGTTATTATGTAATTCTGGTGTGTTTGAAGTTAAAATTTGTTTTAGTTATTTAGAGATATATTGTTAAAAAAGGTGACATGGTTACTAGATTTTGAATAACTCGCTTTTTTGGCAGTCTTGATTTGGCCTGTTTCCATTGGTTTATTACTGTTTGTTCGTGTTGCAAACTATGCACCATTTTATGTTAGTGTTAGCATATTGTTCGAGGAGCAAGATTAATTTATACATTATAATTCAGGTTTAAATTTGAAAGTTGGCATACATTATTGACACGTTGTGAGCCAAATGGCTTTGAAATAAACCAGAAACAGTAACCCGGAAGCATAAGCGGCACCAAGCTTTCAGCGCTCCCTAGTGTAGAAAACACCATCCATATATATATATTATATATATATATATATATATATATATATATATATTAACAAGATAAATTTAACAAAATTAATAAATTAATATCGCAGCATTAATAAATTGTAAAGTTTGCCATGTTTTGAGTGTTCTAATTTATTTGGCTATATTTATGTAAAACAGCGCCGTTTTCTATATTGTGGGTAGCATCATAGCAAGCTTGCGGAGTCTCCCCAATTCATTTGTGGTTTGTTGTGCTGAAAGTGTTAAATTGAAAGAACGCGTTATATGGAAAACACTAAAATTATAATAATATTGGATAGCGCGTTTTTTCAAGTTTTTTTAGGCATAAAATTCAGTCAGAAAAAGTAGCCCGGAAGTCCTACAGCGAATATTGACACTCAGTGCCATCTGCGCTTAGCTTTATACGGTCAACCATTCATTGAAATCTAACTATTTGAACGTGCCGTATGAAACAAACAAAATATTAATATTTTAAAGCAACTACGAAGCAACAAATACTTTTAATTAATTTTTTTTTCATTAAAAGTAGCCGTAACATCTGTTGTAAAGTTAAAAAAATAACAACGATAAAAAGATGGATTTGCACTTAATGCTCGTAAAATATTTTCTTTTCTCGCGGATCGCTTAGTTGCTGTGCTTACTTTACTTGCACAGTGAAACCTGTTAAGTTGATCACCTCTATAAGCAGAGCCTGACTAAGGCAAGGGCATATGGGACAGTTGCCCCAGGCCCCCAAATCGAATAGAAAGTTTATTTCACATTTGATGAACTTTTTTAAAACAAAATATCTGTACAGTGTAAAATCTGCCAGGTTTATATCAGTTCTTCATTTATCTATCGTACGGACACAATCTATATTTCGTAAATCCACGACTTCCTAGGACTAAATACAGCTAAATTTTCGTAATTACGATGGACAAATTTGGCCAGTCAAAAGCCTGTAGCTTTATATATCGCAAAATGCGATATGTTTACAACAATTCAGGCTTCTGATTGGCTTCATTGCGCCATTTTAATGCGAAAATTTTGTTGAATTCCGGACTAATGTCAGCAAGGTTATGAATTTTTCGCAGCTAGATGACGAAATTAACAATCAGAAAACTGCATTCGGCATGATAGACATAGAATTGTCCGAAAATCAATAAAATGGACAGAATGATATTTTGTCTGATCTTTACAGGGGCTTCATAGCTATATCAGGCTCTAGTTATTTTTCTTGTTATCTATAATGAGGTGAAAAATTTAAATACCTCCATAAAGTTCGGTTCTTCATTACTGACTGAAGTTGTGAAGCAGAGGGGGTCCCCAAAGAAGTTCCTGCCCCGGGCCCCAATTAGGCTAAGTCGGGCCCTGTCAATAAGTTAATCACCTATCTAAGATTTTGAGGATCAAGTACAAAACTGCTAAAAACAATTTATTATCATTTTTATAAGATGACTTCTCTTATAAAACCATCAAATTGTAGTTCAACTTGTGATCAGTTTACGCTAGTTTCACTGTAGAAGCTTTAATAATTTTCCAAATTGCTTTTATAACACACAGTATATACATTACCATGTTTATCATTCGTACTCGTGATTTTGCAATTACTATAAATGTTTCGAAAGGTTCAAATCTTTCGAAAGGTTGACATTTTCGAATTAAAAAATTTAAAATTAAAGTTAAACAAAACTAACCAAAACAAAACTAAAGTTAAAGCGTTTTCAACAACAACAAAAAATGTTCTTTTTAAAAAGGGTAAAGAAACTGCAAACTTTCAGAATATAATGGGAAAGGGCAAAATTAAAATATATATATATATACATTTCTGTGAGGAAAAAAAGGAGCGCATTTTTAAGATTTGTAGCGTTCGGAAAATAATAAAGTAGCCCAAAAAGTAGCGAGTAGCCCAAATTCGATTTTCAGTAGCGGGGACTTTTAAAAGTAGCCCAAACCGCTACTTAGTCCAATCTGGCAACACTGAAGTTTATTACCACATATACTTCCGGGTTACTGTTTCCGGTGTAATTAAAGCCATTGGATTCACTACGTGATCATGTTGTTTTGAGACTGTCTTGAGTAACGTATACGTATCTTGTATACGTATTTTTGTTACCTGGTTTATTATTTGGGTTTAAAAAATAATCTCTATAAGAATTGTGATTTTTAAGACCGGTCTTTTGAAGACGTAAGAATCGCCATTTGAAGAAAAGAATTGTCACAAAACACTTCTTGCCTAGTCAACAATATACCAACTTGAAAACTTAAAACTAAATGATAATTTGTTAAATGATCCTAATCTCGCTACTCATATAATATGATAAATCTAATGTATAATGACGCACCGCTTGTAATAAGAATAAATAGTAATAGTGAAAGGAGGCCAAATCAGAACTGCTAAAAATGCGAGTTCTAAATCTTGCAACCATCTCCCACAATTTAACAACCCATCTATAAATAACTAAAACAAATTTTCACTTCCAATTCACCAGAATTACTTAATATCTTATGAATTGAGCTCAGAAATTATATTGTTTATTTCTTTTATTTAAAACAAAATTATCTGTTTGAAAATATCACCTCGTAGAACCCAAGTAGCACAGGGATATTGTAACAGCTTTGGTCTACATCGATCGACATTGTCAATATTGGCGAGAATCAACACTGTAGGTACGATATTGTACGATTCCCGTCGATTTCACGTAAAAAGTTTCTTTGTAAAACTTTTCCTTTTATACTTTACTGTGTTCTGTGGGGGAGGGAGTTTTCGACCATGCCAACCGTAATCTATCAAAAGGTACCTCAAGATGGATTCAAGTTAGCATGCTTTATATACCAGTGAATTGATGTTTATATTTCGTAGTGGTAGTTACGCCACATGTTCTTTAATCAAGATTAATAATTTAAAATACAATAAATGAAATCAAATTGTTATAATTCCAAAGAATAAATTTCAAATATAAATTTAAAGATATCCGAAAAACCATACAATATTCAAATCAATATTGTGATTGCGTTTTTGTCACGCCATTGATCGATATCTCTAAATACTGAAACAAACGATATACCACTCGCAACCGCAATCGTAGCCTGTTAAGATGCTGTGGCGTAACTACGACTACGAAAATTAAACATCAATTCACTGGTATATAAGGCATGCTAACTTGATTCTATCATGAGGTACCTTTTGATAGATGAAGGTTGGCATTGTCGATAACTCCACCCCCATAATGCTGTTTATCATTATCCGCTACCCGTGCGGTCTATTTATCTTTTGTCTTAGTTATATATAAATGTAATTTCGTCTCATAAGATTTGTCGTTTTGAACTTATTAAATGAAAAACTTCTAAAACAAACTAGATGAAGCTGAATTAAGGTGAAATGAACGAGACTTGTTGGAATTCGCAGTTCTTTGGCAGGTATGTGTTGTTTTTGGTGTATATATATTTGCAAGAATTACGCCGATTTCCTCTTTTTTAATGTCCAAGTTGGTTAACTATTAAATTATATCACACTATTCAATTCTGATATTCACGAATTCCCATAGATACAACACGTTTGTGACGAGGTAAAAGATTTCATTTTCTAAATTCAAAACTCCAAAATAGTTTTCGAATCGCCATTTTGTATTCATTTGCCGTATGTACTTTCTCTTTATTCTGAAAGACATGGCTTGTCTTACATTTATTGAAAAATATCAACAAAAATTTTATTATATCTCAATGTTAAAAAAAAAATGAATTGATATATCACTTTTTGTCAATTAGTGCCACTTCTCGTATCGCCAAAACGGATGCTATACAATTCGAAACATTGGCTTCTTTCACCAATATATTGGCACCAACTCAAAAATTGTTAATTGAAGAACTTTAGTCACAAAAAAATCTTCCGATTACTTCAGAATCTATTACGAATATCAATCCCTTTTAAAATTAGAGAGATATCCATATCTTGATCTGTGGCAGAATAATCGCCAAGTCTTGGCTATTTGCGGGCAGCGGCCCGTGAGGAACTAAAAATAAAATTCACAGAAAGGAACTAACTCGAAAGGTATATCTCGTAGCCACACCTAGACAAACAACTACATGCTTTTTTTTTTTTAAAATGCCAGTTTAATACCTATTTGGCACCTTGGCGATTGTAGTTGGTGCGGCAGATCACGATACGGAAATGTCCATGGGAATTATGTTATTGATAAAAAAAAAATTTCTTTTGTTATATGGAAAGATTTGAAAATTTCGTAGTTGTCAGAAACGTCTCGGATGCTGTGAAGAAAGTTCAACTCTTGTTTACTTTTATTTATTTTGTGCACTATTACAATTTGTCTGCTTCTCTCGGACTAGGAAAATGTCTGAAATACTTCAAATTTGACGAACTTGTTCAATGTTTCTACCATATGCTCATGCCAAAGAATAGGGTATCTCTTCTAATACCCTTTTATTTGGGTACATATAGGTATTTATTAGGGTACATATAGGGCTTCTGAACACCTAGAAAGTCATGGATTTTATTATTGGACAAATGACTGCTCACGCTGAGCTTACAAAACAGTTTATTTGTTGGAGTCAGGTGAATGATGCCCAGATAAGGCGCTTGTCCTAAGAAACCAGGCCTAAATGCGTGCATTATAGAGCAATATGTTAGGGCACAGTTAGGCTACAATAATTTACTTGTCGAAAGAAAAGAATGCTTGACTTTTAATATGAAATATAAAGTAAACAAAATAATGACAGAACTTAAGAAAGCAAAATATTTTTCAGTGAGTGTTGGTTTAACACCAAACATTTCCCATATAGATTAACTGATATTTGGTGTCCGATCTATAAGCAATGGATTTTTGGGGATCATTTGTTGAATTTTATTCCAATTGAAAGGTCCAAATCTGAATGTTTGTCTGATACTAGTGTGTCTTTTCTTAATGACAAAGGCATAAATGTAAGTGATTTTGTATTTATAACCGTCATTGAACAGCCGACCCAATTTTCTGGGTTTGCCACTTATAATGTTCAACTACGTAGCGTAGTAATTTTGAACCTAATCCAGAAGGGAACTTCTTGATCAAGTGTTGGGAAAACTTTACCTTACTAGAGGACTTTTTGATGGAACTAACCTCCATTTGCATTACATGGAGAGGAAAACCATGAAAACTTCCCACTAAAAGCCTGGCAGCAAGGGAACTTAAAATCATAATCCATCTACCTCTAAGGATGTTTTTCATCAGCACTGTGGTCAGCGCAGGTTAGATGTGGAACTTGTATTGGCCAACCGGGTTCCAATCCCAGCCGATACTGGGATTGGAACCCGGATCACCTCATCGAAAGGTGACCAAATAATTTTTAAAAAATATTCAAATAAAAACTTTCTCCGTCTATTATATTATAAAATATAGTATTTTCCATATGTTATAAACTTACTCGTAAAGGTCCCCCCAAAAAAAACAGGCCCAGGGCTCCTGAAAACATAAAAACTGCTGTGATTCTATACGAAAGAATTGTCAACCTATTGATGCGCATAAACGCTGTTAGTAGTACTTGCGTTATGCTTATTACTTTAGTTCTTTACTTTAGTCCATGTAATGTTTTCAATATAACTTTTTGTCTTTAAATTTAAAAATATTAAAATTAACCACAGTTCATATCTTATTTTTTTCAGCTGCTTCCTTAAGACTGTTCAAAGAAGCTAACCGACAAGAAAAAGAGGAAACATTTGGTGAAGTTATTGCCTACGCCAACGACTGGGAAGGCAGAAAGACTAAGTTTGCCTCAACTGGCACAGTTTTGTTGTTAGAAATAATTGATTGTATTAAAGAATACAATAAATTATAGAAATTAGTATATTATTCCTTACTGTTTTATAAAAATTATACTTCATTTACACATTTGACAACCGTACAAGCCCTAATAGATTTTTTGACAACACTTTTAATGGACAAAGGCCATAAATAAATTAGATCGTAGCTTACTCTACTATGTTTACCCTTTTTTAAATCAGAAATCTGAAAAAGTGACTCCGGTTATTTTATTATGATAATTTCAGTGTAGATATTGCTTTTTTAAAAATTAGTTTTCTTATCGAACCAGATACTGTGAAGACAAGGAATTTTGTTTTCCATACATGCTATTTTAGTAAAATACAGATTATATAATACTAAAACTTCACAGCAAAAAATATTATCGTTTTAAATTAAACATATTGTAATTTTAATCTACATAGTAAAATATAGATGTTGGAAAAATTATTGCACAAATCACTTAAAATAGTAAAATTTTTTCACAGTATAAATGGCTGCTTGTACCATGAAAAAGAGAAAAAAACACGTAACAGAACTATTTTAATTTTTAGCTTATTTTCTAGAATAATAGTAAAATATACACAAAAACTTATTAAATGTTATAACATATACGCATGACTTACCTGCGGTAAAGTAGATAGCTTATAGAAAAACAATGAAAAAGAAAACCTAAGTTACAAACTTTAGAATTCAGTAAATTTTGGTAATTTAATTTTAAACAAGCTAGCACGGTTTTGTTATCAACTTTTCCCGGGTTACAAACAGGCATGAATATTTTCAAAAATAACGTAATTTTGGCGATTGTCGGTATTCCACAGCATTCGTTTTCTGAATATCGTGTTGACGGTGTCGGTCGGCATTGTATAACATTTGTAAATGATGAGAGATTTCGATCGACATTCCGCAACATATCTTACAATATCTTCTTGAGATATTGAAAATACGTTATAAAAGGGGTCCATTTTTATATTGTACAATATTTCGCTACGATATTGTACAACGTACGAAGCTGAGTTTTAACGATATCGTATTGGAGATATGTACTACTTGGGAATAAGCTGTAGTAAGCAGTTGTACACTTTCTAATCGACAGTAGAGAAGGTAAAGAGCTCGAGATTGTTGTTGTTGTTGTTTACATTTATATTGAAGACACCATTCATATGAACAATCATTCAGATGTTCTGGAGACGTCTGTTATGTAGCGTTTAGCATTGTAACGTTCCTTCTTTATTGTGGCTTATTAAATTTAAAAAAGAAAATTTTTTGATATTATTTCTATATGCAAGTGAAAACAAAATGGTATCTCTTTTTTTACCGAAAGAACATCTAAAACACATCGGAAAATATTTGTAAATGAACAGAAAAAAATTTACCTTTTTATAATAATAAAAACCTAATGCCAGTGAAGTCGTTTTACTAAATCTAATGATATTGTCTAAATGGGCTACAGATGGCGTAGAGCAGAACTCTCTACCTATGGCAACACTTCGCATGCTTAGGAGGAGAGGGAAGGGAGAAGGTGCCAAATGCATGGTACCCATGTTTTTCCCCAGATGGCGTATTCGAGCGTTGTGGTCGCCGTTAACATGAAAGGCCTATTTAAACTTTGCATTCCATAGTTTTATGAATCATATTACTTCAAACATTAAAATATATACAAGCCCATAATTTTATGTCATTTAATTTTCCAAAAGAAGTTGTTTGGCAACAATTTTTATCGAAACATTTTTAGTTTCTATTCGCGATCGCAACGAACTATAGGGGGCGTTGTTGTATGTGCCGAATCCCTGCGATTTCCATATGACCAGTCATTCAGTTACACTGGAGACGTCTTTAATGTAGCATGTAGCATTGTAACGTTCCATCTTTATTGTGGCTGATTAAATTTAAAAAAGAAAAATGTTTGTTTTCTTTCTTATGCAAACGAAAACAAAATGGTATCTCTTTTTTTTAGAGAAGGAACATCCAGAACGCATCGGAAAAATATTTGTAAATAAAGACAAAAAAATAGGTATATTCTTATAAGAGTTCAAACCTAATGCCTGAGAAATAGTTTTACTAAATTTAATGGTATAACATGAAAGGCGCATTTAAATTTTAACGTAAAATAAAGAATGCTTACGAAACAAAAAAAAAGAACCATTCTTCTTTTGTCGCCATTTTTTAGTGTTACGAAAATGCGTCTTTGGGACTTGCCAAAAACAAAACAAGATGCAATTTAATTTTTTTAGGAGCGAAATATTTTATGGAGTGAAATATAACGAAAATGTACCAATGTCCATAACATGAAACTTTATTTTAGTAAACGTCCGTTTTGGAAATGTTATTTCATTTTGAATCTTATTTATTAGAGTTCATAATGGCTATAGAATCAGGTGAGAGAAAAGTTTGTTTTGAATCTATGCTAAACTCTATATCGGCCCATTTTCCATCAAAATCCGATTGACTACTTTGATTTTAAACAAAGTGTTTCATTTTAAGATTTTTTCCAAAAATTTTAAGTGTAGATTGGCGGCACTTAAGAATCTGCCAAATCTGCAGCTGTGGTTAATACGTAAGTACCGAATTTTTCTTCCATACTTTTCTGAATCATATTACTTCAAATATTAGAATATGCAAGAAGTATACATAAACACATAATTTAATACCATTTAATTTTTCAAAAAAAGTATTTTGACAACAATTTTATCAAAAAATTATAAACTAAAAAACGTAAAATAAAAACGATTTTAAAAATTCCTCATTTTTCAATAAAAACTTTCGTATTGTTTCTTTTTTTTAATTCGTATAGTATTTAATCAGACGTAAAAAAACCATTTTGTAGAGAACGATCATCAAGTAAGAAAAAAAATTATTTACAAGCAATTTTTTTATTATAAAAATTATAACACTTACCTGATTTATAAGTCCGGAGAATTCCAAAATGATATGTTCTTTGTTTGAAAACATTATTCTCAAATAATATATACATAGTTTATCCCTTCATTACTTTTAGGTAACATACCACACATCAAAATTTTTTAATTGTAAGATCTCGATATGAATTTTAATATGTAGCTTAAAAACAGAATAGCTGAATTCTAGTTGAAATTCTTTCAAAACTAAAAAACACTTACCAAGAAAACGATAAAAAATTTATTTATAATCAGCACAAAAGATACTTTTTCAAATAATTCGGATTATTCTTTATTGTTTGTTTCTGAATTATGTAGATACAGAAATATATACTATTCTATGAAGAAGAAGAATATTCTATAACTATTACAGTTCTGTATGGAATTCATTGGAACACATTTATTCATTGGAATGACGAAAGCAATGTTAACTTCATTTTAACTTGTAATGAATTGAAGACAGAAAAATTATTTTACCGCAATACACACATTTGTAACAGCAAGTGATCATGAAATCATGTTATGTTGTTGGTAATAGAAAGGTAGAAATTATTGAGAAGTTGTTCTTCAAATGCTTGGCGTGTTCTGCTTCAATGTTTGGCATGTTCTGATTAGTTTTTTCAAGAAGTTTTACCTTTTCTTTAGGGAAATTTTGCTTCTTTTTTGATGCTAAGAAAATGGCGTCCATCATTGCCAATGGTTATGTGGGAACTAATGCCCGATATTTACAGTCTCCCGCTAGATGGCGTATCGAGTGTTGCGATCGCGAATAAAAATCATTATTTATAAACTAAAAAACGTAGAATAAAGAATGCTTACGAAGAGAAAAAAAAACGGTTCAAAACATTCGTCAAATTTAAATAAAAAAAACTTCCATGTTTTGTTTTAATTCGTAGTCGGACATAGAAAACCATTCTATAGATAATTATCATCAAATTGGAAAAAAAAATTATTTACAGGTAAATTTTTGTTATAAAAATCATAACACTTACCTGATTTATAAATGGGGAGAATTATAAAATGATATGTTCTCCGTATGAAAATTAAGATCTCGATATGAATTTCAATATGTAACTCGAAAACAGAATAGCTGAATACTAGTTTAAATTTATCATTCAAAATTAAAAAGTACTTACCAAGAAAACGAAAAAAATTTATTAATAATCGACACAAATGATATAATTTTAAGTAGTAATTCGGATGATTCTTTACCGTTGTTTTTCAAATTATACAGATACAGAAAAATACATTATTCTATAAAAATGAAGAATGTTCTATAATTATTACAGTTCTGTACGTTCTGAAATCACAGATGTTATTGATAATAGAAAAGTAAAAACTATTGAGAATCTTTTCAAATGTTTGGCGCGCTCTGTTTGAGAAAGATTTACCAATGTTCTGGGTCGTTTTTCAGCCTTTTCCTTAAGAAAAGTTTGCTTTTTATTTGCTGCTAAAAAATGACGATCTATTCTGATAATGATTCTGATAGAACTAAATGAAAACGAAACAAATAAACTTAATAAAATATATATCCGCTAGAAGGCGTACTCGAGCATTGCGAATTTTATGAATGGTTGAAAAATTTCTTTAAACAAATTTCGGAGTTGAGAGTTAGAACCTGATTTGTGAATCAGTAAAAAACTCGCCAATTAAGTTCTCGTTCGGATCTCCGAATTCTTATTTCTTTTTACCTAAAGTGTGAATGTTCCCTTAGAAAATGATTCCTAAGGCTTTGGTATTTTCAAAATAAGTTCTTTATTTTTTTTCTTAAAATCGTTTTAATTTTTAAGTTATTAATAAAACTTCTCGTTTCTCCAACAGAGCACACTACACTTATTTTTCTCAAAGTTTTGTTCTCTTTCTCGGAATAATAAAAATTCAACATAATTTTTAAATTTGTGAGCTAATTAATATTTAAGATGATGAACTGATAAAAGTTTTCTAAATCGTTTGAATGGAGAAAAATTTATTGAAAATTTTCATCAGTGCTGAAAAATAATTAGAATAGTCCTCAGTCAGTTGTTCACTCTTTCTGAAAAATAACTGTAGTATATATATATGTTCGAAATATTTATACTTAAGTAGAAAGTATGAATTCATAAATTTACTTCATTTTCGACTCGCTTTGTGGTGAAAACTTTTTATCTGGGATGACAAAAAATAAGCATTTTAGTAAATGTTTCAGTCAGTTGAGTTTCTTTTATACTTTTTATTGTTAGTTCATGATGGAAAAAAATTTATAGTCATTAATACTTAAGGAAACGGAAAGCAATTAACACTGAGTGAAAAAAACACGCTGCAAGTTCACATCTTTATTTTGATCTGGTATGTTGCCAACTAGAAAAAGAATATATGGAAAAAATGAGCTTTTGTAAATTATAAATGTAAAGGGAGAAGCTTATAGCTTACATGCTCGGTAATTGATTTCTATCACTCCTCCTTACCAGAGCATGAAAATTCTACATACAAAAATCCTGCTAACTACCTCAAAATTATAGTTGACAAGGCATAAGAAAAATGAGGTACTACATCAAGATAAGTACACACAAAAAAAAAAAAAAAAAAAATCAGTAGATGATACTTCTAGCACAAACATACAAAAGTTAAACTGGTGACATATATTTCTAAGCAAGAAATTTCATCATATTTAGAGATAAAAATAGCTGCACTTCAAAGAGTTAAATAGAAGGGATAATTCTCTATAAGAAAAAGTTTTGTACAAAAGCCTAAAAATGGCAGGCATTCTTGTTTAAAAACAGGTAAAAATGTACTAAAACACACACACACACACAAAAAAAAAAAAAAATTACTGAAAAAACTTGTCTTCAAATCAATAAGTTAAAATAAACATATCACAGATGATAAGAATGCAGAATACAATTATTCCTTAAAGCCTAAATAAGTTCTTAAATTTGATAAAACTTTCTTAGCAACGTTCTTAGTTAGAATGTCTGCAACATTGTCCTGTGAAGGGATATGTATAAATTCAATGGCTTTCTGTTCGACCAAATCACGAATAAAGTGATACCTGATGTCGATATGTTTACTGCGTTCGGATGTTGTCTGGTTCTTTGCGATAAACATGGCAGCTTGATTATCCACACTGATCCTTATTGGCGATGACACAAAGGTTTCCATGCCCAGTTCCAACAACAAACTTTTAACCCATAGCACTTCCTTCGTAACATGAGTGATTGCCAAATATTCTGCCTCGGCAGAAGACAAGGCGGTGCAGTTTTGTTTCCTGCTACACCAGGACACTGCAGCACCACCAAAAATGAGAACATAGCCGCTAATCGACTTGCGATCTCTACAGTCTGATCCCCAATCTAAATCAGAGAATATACAAATTTCCCCCCCTGTTTTGGTGAAGTTAAGTTGCAGATGTTTAGTTTGTTTTAGGTAACGAAAGATATGTTTCACACTTCGCCAGTGCAAGTCTGAATGCTTTTCGTTGAATTGACTCATGTAAGTTGCACTGAATGCAATATCAGGGCGAGTACCACAAGCAAGATACACTAGGCTTCCTATTGCTTGTCTGTACGATATATTGTCAAATTTTTCCTTCATACCGCTCCACTCTGTATCACTCAATTTATGGTGTTTTACACTAGGGTCTAAAGGAGTTGCAGCTCCTTTAATTGAGCTAACTTCGAAGGTTTCCAAGATTTCCTCAATGTTTGACGATTGATCTAAGGTCAAGGACCCATCACTATTTCTTTTTACTAGCATAGACAAAATTTCTTTAGCATCACCAAGATCTCTTGCTTTGAATCTTTGCTTCACTTGGAGCTTGAAAGCACTTACATCTTCTGGCATGCCCAAAATAAGCATGTCGTCAACATATATACCAAGATACAGTCTCTTATTAGAGTGGTAATATATGCAAGGATCATTCTTGGAACGCAACAACCCATAACTTTTGAAGAATACATCAAAACAATTATTCCATTCTCTCCCAGATTGCTTCAGGCCATACAAACTTCACTGGAGATGACACACAAGGTGTTCTTTTTCTTGTTCTTCGAACCCTGGGGGTTGCAGCATATAGATGTTCTCCTTCAATGTACCATTAAGGTAAGCTGCTGTGATATCCATCTGGTGGATAGTCATATCACACTCCACAGCCATGGCCAACAGAATCCTTATAGATTTAATTTTAATCACAGGCGAGAAAGTCTCTGAGAAGTCTTTTCCGGGAACCTGCGTGAAACTTTTTGCAACCAGACGAGCCTTGAATTTTTTCCCTTCGGCATTTGATTTTTTCTTAAAAACCCATATACACCCAATGAGTTTCACATTTTCAGGCCTTGGGACCAGTTTCCAGGTTTCATTTTGACACAAATTGTCAAATTCTACAATCATGGCAGCTTTCCACAACTGTGCACAAGGAGACTCCATGGCTTCCTTCAGAATACTTGGATCTTCTATGTTCTGAGTAGCAGGTATACTTTCACTGGTGACTTTGTATAGCACTGGATCACCATAATATGTCTTTGGTTTTCTTTGTCTGTTGCTTTTTCTGATCTCAGTTGTCTCAATGGTACTTTCTTGTCCATTGACTTCTGTGTGTGGATCAGCAAGTTCAGCCTCATTCGTTCTCTTAATGCTACTATCATTAGGAATTGGAACTTCTTGCTCTTCACTGTTGAGATTAATGGTTATTCCAATTTCTTCTGTTGTTTGATTGACTGGTTGCCTCCTCCTGAATGGAAACACGGTTTTAACGAACTTCACATTTCTACCAAGAAAGAATTTGTTTTCTTCTATATTCCATAATTTGTAGCCCTTTACACCTTCAGGGTATCCAATAAAAACACACTCCTGCGAGCGCTTATCCAAATTACTTCTCAGTTGAGTTTTATCAAGCTTTGCAAAAACTCTACACCCAAAAACCCTCAAGTGGTCAGTTTTAACCAGCTTCTTAGTCCATAGATTTTATGGTATCTGTCCCTGTAAGGCTTTGGATGGACATTTGTTTCTTAAATAGCAGGCAGTGGTTATAGCGTCTGCCCACAAATCATTTGGAATGCCAGAATCAATCAAGAGACATCTAGTCAAACAAAGTGTGATTCATTTTTTCTGCTATCCCATTTTTCTCCGGAGTTCGAGGAACAGTCAGCTGTCTCACAATTCCATTTTCAGTTAGAAAATCATCAAATGCTTTACTTAAATATTCTCCTCCATTGTCACGTCGTAAGGTAGAGATCTTTAGTCCATGAAAATTTTCAGCGCTGCTTTTATACTGAATAAATTTATCATAAACTTGGTCTTTTGATTTCACTGGCTTGACTACAGTATATCTGGAAAAATCATTTATAAAGGTGGCAATGTACTTAGAACCTCCTCTGGAAGTAGGTGTAATTGGTCCAGACACATCACTATGTACCAACTGTAGTGGTCTAGAAGCTCTTTCAGATTCTTCTTTTGGAAATGGAATTTTTTTCATTTTTCACAAAATACAAGTAGAACAAATATCACTCTTTATAGCTGCTTCCTCAGTTCTCATGTGTTTTTCTTCAGATCCATCACCATTCACTAGTTTCTTAACTGCATTAATGTGCCAATGTCCTATTCGTCTATGCATAAGCTCTTCATATTTGGATATAAATGCTTTACCTGTTTGTTTTTCTTCGACTTTATAAAGCCTGCCACATCTGTAAGCAGTCAGAATATCTCTCTTTTGTTTAGGATCTTTAATTATGGCTTTTCCCCCTTCAAAAGAAACTGCCATCCCCATTTCTTCGATTCTGCCAACTGATAAGAGATTGCCTTCAAGCAAGCACATTCGGCAAATGAATAGTGCAAAAGACCGAGTTTCGTATGGATTTCCTTCAGTGAGACCCATGCATCTTTTGCACGTGTACAGTCCACTATGTCGTCAAGGTATTCATCTTCAACCACAAGAAATAAAAATGTCAGCGCCTTCTCATTCACCTTTTGCTCTTCATTAGTCAATTCGTTTGCAAAACCAGGATCAATTGCTTCCCAACAATTCTTCTGAACCAATGCTGCTTTTGTGCGGATGCTCCATGCCGTATAATTACTTTGGTTTAGTTTGGGTATCTTTAATTCATCCATGCTGCTTCGCGGCAATTCAAGAAATATTTACTTCTAATTTTATTATAAAATGACTCTATACTTCAATTACGAAGAGCTTCGTGCTGATAAAGTGATGGAAAAAAATTTATAGTCATAAATACTTAAAGAAATGGAAAGCAATTAACACTGAGTGAAAAAAACACGCTGCAAGTTCACATCTTTATTTTGATCTGGTATGTTCAAAATAAAGAAAAAGAATATATGGAAAAATGAGCTTTTGTAAACTATAAATGTAAAGGGAGAAGCTTATGGCTTACATGCTCTGTAATTGATTTCTATCAGTTCATCCTTGGATTTAGTAATTATAGACATCTTACCCGAACTAAATCTGATAAATTAATTACTTCTGCCAGAATTTTAATTTCATCTGTTATATTATTTACATCAAATGTAAGCTATTATTTTATTAATTTGAACGTAAGAACAGTAGCGTCTGTTGACCTAATTCAAACCATTTTGTGCTTAGTAGCTTGGCTTTTACATATTTGTTTCTTAAGGAAATTGATGTCCAACCCAAGTTGCACAGGGATATTGTAACAGCCTTAATATACATCGACCGATATTGTGAATATCGGAGAAAATCGACACTCGACACTGTATGTGCGATGTTGTACGATTTCCATCGATGTCACGCTAAAAGTCTCTTTGTAAAACTTTTTATTTTAAACTTTATTAGGTTCTAAAATCAAAATTAATTATTTAAAAGACAAAATATGATATATAATTGTTATAATTCTAAGAAATAAAAATCAGATATAAATTTATAGACATCGAAATAACACAAAACAATATTTGATATTTCAATCGCGTTTTTCTTACGACATCGATCGGTGCCTCTAAATCGTGAAGCAAACGATATACCATTTGCAGCCGCAACAGTAGCCTGATTCGCTAGTCTCGGGTCTCTTTAAATCTTTTGTCCTCTTATTGAAATCTGATTTCATCTCTTAAGATATATATCGCAAGATATCATGCCAGTTAAATCGACTAAAACTCGTTTTAAACTCATTAAAAGAAAAGTTTTGTAAAGAAATAAAACTTACAGAAAATGAAGCCGAATTAATGAACCTTGTGAAAATGAGAGAACTTCGTTAAAGTTCCAGATCCTCGTCCAATCTTGGTAGGTACGTACTGTTTTTGATATCTCTTTTTTTTATGTCCAAGTTGGTTATCTACCATAATCCATTAAATTATTTAATTCACATATTCACGAATTTCCAAAGATACAATAAGTTAGTGACGAGGTAATCGATTTCATTTTCTAAATTCGCGATCGCAACGCTTGAGTATGCTCGCTAGCGGGAACCTGAAAATATCGAGCGTTAGTTTGATCATAACCATTGGCAAAGACGGACACCCTTTTTTTAGCAGCTAATAAGAAGCAAAATTTCCCTAAGGAAAAGGTAGAAAAACTAGAAAAAACTAACCAGAGCACGCCAAACATTGAAGCAGAACACGCCGAGCATTTGAAGAACAATTTCTCAATAATTTTTATCTTTCTATTACCAACAACATAACTTCCGATTTCATGATCGCTTGCTGTTACAGATGTGTGTATTATGGTAAAATAATTTTTCTGTCTTCAATTCATTACAAATTTTAGTGAAGTCAACATTGCTTTCGTCATTCCAATAAATAAATGTGAATTCAGAACGTAATAGTTACAGAATATTCTTCTTCTTCATAGAATAGTATATATTTCTGTATCTATATCAAGGGTTTCCAACTGGCGGCCCGCGAAGCCACCTTTTGTGGCCCGCGAACCAAAACATATTAGTTGTCATTTTTTTCGCAGAAAATTTTCGTAAAAAGTCTATATGGGTTTAAAATACTTTTCTCGTTAATACGAGGGTTGCTATTTATATTTCTGGCCTAATAATGAAAAAACAAATATGTAGGATCGAAATTGGTTTTATTGTTTTTCAAAATATTCTCCATGATGATCAATACACTTTTGCATGCGTTTGAACCAATTTTCAAAGCACTTTTTCCAGTCCGATTGTGGTAACTCCAAAACATGCGTTTTGAATGCATCAATCGCTTCTTCGGGCGTCGAAAATCGTTGTCCACGTAATTTATTTTTGATGTGTGGGAATAAGAAGAAGTCATTGGGTGCCAAATCAGGGCTGTACGGCGGGTGACCCATCAGTTCGATCTTTCGCTCCGTCAGAAATGCCTTTGTTTGAGTCGATGTGTGAGAGCTCGCATTGTCATGATGAAGAATGATTCGCCTGTTCTTCTGCTTTTTTCGAATTTCTCCGATGACTTCTGGCAAACAAATTGTCGTGTACCATTCAGAATTGACCGTCCTGCATTGCTCTAACGCCACTGTTGCCACATGACCGTTAATGCCGAAGAAACAGGCAATCATTTGTTTCGATGTGCTTCTTCCTCGAACAACTTTTGTTGATTTTGCCTCGTCTTGGAAGACCCATACAGTTGATTGCTGTTTTGTTTCCGGCTCATATGCATAGATCCATGATTCGTCACCTGTGTAGATGTTATACACAGCCTTTGATGTACCTTGAACGTATTTTTCCAACATTTCCTTGCACCAATCGACACGAGCCTTTTTTTGAGCGTTTGTCAGATTATGCGGGATCCAACGCGAACAAATTTTTTTACGCTCAAATGTTCATGCAATACTTTATTGATGCTAGTCATACTAATGTCCAAAGACGCCTCTATCTCGCGGTTATTCACATGGCGATCTTGCTTTATCAGTTCACGCACAGCATCGATCTTTTCTGGCACAACAACGGATTTTGGACGACCTGCACGGGATTCTTCCTGGATCGAACATCGAACACGATTAAATTCGTTACACTAATTTTTTACAGTGCTGTAGGATGGCGCTTTATCGCTGAATAAAGATTTAAGTTCATCGAAGCACTCTTGTCTTGACAATCCACGTCGAAAGTTATGAAAAATAATGGCACGAAAATGTTCACGATTCAATTCCATTTTTTGAAAGAGAAGAACTTTTCAATTTACTGTCAACAACACAAATGAAGCTATAATGGTAAATCGTCCGCTGAATTTATGTTTAAAAATATCAAACTTTCGATTAAAATCGTCTGCGATCGCCTAGCAACACTTACAGTTGCCAAGGCCTGAAATATAAATAGCAACCCTCGTAGAAACCTAATTTCCTCATTTCCGTGAAACAAACTAACGGTGCGAAAAAAATTATTTCTCAGGTTTTGCATACAAGAAAATATTTATTCAAATACAAAAACAATCGTGTATGTTGCTCTTTTTTATTTCATTTTTTTTTTTAATTTTGTGAATATAATTCAGCGTGTGTGTATCAGAAATTTTCTCGAAGAAATTCTCCGATTTAACTTTTTGATACCACTCATTTTGGATGAAAATATTTACACACACATTTGTAAATTTTAAATGTAAATATCTATTCTCTGGTGGTTGCAGCAGACAAACCTCAATTTTCTAATTGAACATTTTGTGTGGTAAGTTTCAATACTAACCTTTTTAAAGTTTTACATCTTAACAATCTGTTGCGCATTAATTGTTTAATATATAGGTGCACATTAAAGTTATTGTAGCCCGAATTTTTATTATTTATTTAATATTTTTAAAAATATTATTAGTAACAATTAAGTATTTTTAAAAATCTACTTCGTATTTTAATTTGTAATTCAATACTTTTGCTTTGTACAACTTGGTAAAAATGTGACAGTAATATTTAATGTTCCTTCAAACATAAAAGATTCTTACATAAAATTTTGATAAAGTTGCGGCCAGCCATTTGATTTGTGTTTTTAATTGTGGCCTCCGGCCTTATGTAAGTTGGAAACCCCTGATCTATATAATTCGGAAAACAACAATAAAGGATCATCCAAATTACTTGAAATAGTATCATTTGTGCTGATTACTAATAAATTTATATCGTTTTCTTGATAAGTATTTTTTAATTTTGAAAGAATAATTTCAACTAGAATTCGGCTATTCTCTTTTTAAATTACATTTTGAAATTCATATCGACATCATACAATTATTAAATTTTGCTGTGTGGTATGTTATCTAAAAGCAATGGAAGAATAATCTATGTATATATTATTTAACAATGGAATTTTCAAACTAAGAACATTTTATTTGGAATTCTGCGGCAGGTGAGTGTTATGATTTTTACAATAAAAAATTTGCTTGTAAATAATTTTTTTTTCTTATTTGATGATAGTTCTCTACAGAATGGTTTTTTACGCCTGATTAAGAACTATAGCAAAAATAAAAAAATAAAAACAATATGAAAGTTTTTATTTCAATATGAAAAATCTTTAAAATCGTTTTTTTATCCTAAGAATTCTTTATTTTACGTTTTTTAGTTTATAAATTTTTGATAAAAATTGTTGGCAAATACTTTTTTTTGAAGAATTAAATGGAATAACATTATGTGTTTATGTATACTTAATGTATATTCTAATGTTTGAAGCAGGGTTGGCAAGATTTTGCCGCAGTCATCCTGACAAAAACCTATATTTTCCAAGATGAGAGGACAAAAACACATTTTTGATACAAAATTATACATAAAACTGAAATATATACTATAAATATATATAATTAAAAAACAAAAACAAAATTATTATTCCTTAATTAAATCATAATGTTTTAATATATCATTTTAGTAGTTTAAAACATTATTGATCGGAAAATTAGTGATTATTCTTTTTTTCTCCGTGAAATGAACTTATTTTAAATTAATATAACTATAATTTAAAGCATAAAATATCTATCAACATGTGTAGTTAATTAAAATATACAAGTATCAATGCAATTTTTTAAATTTTCGCAATTTCAATACTTTATTTATCATCACAATACAATTAGTACTGTCTCAACATAGCATAACAGAACACTAGTTTTGAAACATTATTTACAGTCAACATATTCCGTATTTTAGAATGTACAAATGAAAAATTCGAAATTTTTTTTTCAATGGCAGCATTACTAGAAGGACATGAGTGTAAATGAGACATTAATTCACAAAATTCTCTGGAAATTTCACAAGAATTTAAATTGTGTGGTTTTGTTTGCATTTTGAAGTAATATTGAGAAATGAGGTGATTATCAAAATCTATCTAATAAAACATCATTCTTAGCTTTCTTATGTCTCTCTTTAAATATAATGTAAGAGTGATATAATGTAAAATAATACATACCAAAAGTTATTATGAACTAAAAAAAATACAATTTGTGAAAAAACATTTAATTAAGGATTCTAAAATGAAAAGAGGTCAAAAACTTTCAGTCTTTTAAAAATTATTACCCTTATATTAATTATTAATATTTTAAAAATAGTTTTCTTGTGTAATGTATCAAAATTATTATTCTTTATGATTGATTTAAATTTGCTTCAAGTATTTTGTAATAATATTTCATCAGCAATTTAGATAATATAGTTTTTGCCGCTGTCCTGGCAAAAACTCCAACTCTGGTTTGAATTAGTCTAAAAGTAATTCCATGCAAAAAATAATTTTTAGTAAATATTTATTACTTATTTTTATTTTATTTGATAATGGTAAAAAAAAAAATTTAATTATAAGGTATATAGTTTTTTGTTAATAAGTTAATATAGTTGAGTTAATAAGAAATTAAATTTAAAAAAAGTCAGACATTTAAAATTTGATTTCTCGGGATTTATTCGGCTAATTTTGCTCAAATTTTGTATTTTGCCATGCAAAATTATATTATTTAAAACGATGTAAAACATTGTATACCTTACAATTCAAAATTTTTTTACCAATGTCAAATAAAATATTAAAAAATAATGAGTTTAAAAAAGGGCAAAATTAAAAAAAAAAAAAAAAGAATTAGTAAAACTTTTGATGGGTATTTACTTCTGACAATGGTAAACAAACTAAGATGTCCTCCAGAAGAGAAGTTGAAAGTTTGCAACTAAGATATATTTTAGTTTTTTTTTCCAGCTTATATAAGTGTTTTAAATTTTGGGTAGAATTTTTTAAACAAAAAGCACACTTTCAATTGTTGACAGATAGCTTATATTTAAAAAGCTATCTAGCTATCTATATATCTAAAAGCTATCTATATATTTAAAAGCTATAGCTTATATTTATATTTTTTTCATATTAGCAATTTAATTTATGTTTCATTTATTTTTTTATATAGGCATGGGAAAAACACTTCTACATCAGATGTAGGAAAGGATCCAGCCTCACGAGCTAAATGATGTAGAAGAATTGGATTCTTTAATTGCTGCACTAATTGGATTAGAATCTTCTGATACTCTTCCAACAGTTTCAGTGGAGGTGCCACTTTTAAATAAATTTATAAAATATGTATCTATTAAACATTCGAATTACGGAGAAAACCGAATTCATGTGTTCTCTTTACAAGGCCAGATTATTTTTAAAAAATTAATTACAAAATTCATCAATCGTTAATAATAAGTAAGAGTTGTTAATAAGTAAGAATCGTTAATAACAAGTAAGTAACCGGCGTCGTATAGCTGCACAATCTACGTTCTGGCTTTATTGTCGGTCAGCAGTTAACTTAGTTACGTCACAAACTTAAGAGTTGACTAGTTTTATTTTATAACCGTCGTTGAACAGCCAACCCAATTCTGAGTTTACGATTATCTATGTTCAACTCCGTAGCCTTGTAATTAATGAACCCAACTCAGAAGACAAGGAAACTCCTGTATCATGGGACAAATTATCCTTCGTGTAGGAGTTTTGATGGAACTTACCAACATTTTCGTTACTTGGACAGGAAAACCTCACGTGGTTAGCACGACGGATCCTATACCCGGAATTCACCTACCACTTTAGATGTTTAACGTTAACTCTGTGATCGGTGCGAGCAGGGCGCAGAATACGTAACAACCAACCACCATTACCTCATTAAAAGGCTCGATCCTCTGAGCCACAATAAGGAAAAATTATAAAACAATATTTTCAGTATAACCAATATGTGATACGTTAAGAAATAATAAAAAAAAGCTAGATAAAACAGTTTTGGAAAAAGATATCCAGAAAAAAGTAGAGAAAAAAAAACAAACTCGTACGTAATTATGCGAGTTTAACATTCATTTTCAATTCGGACAGTTGATCCAGAATTTAATGCTATTAAATATTTATTTAAATGAAATATTATATATTTTAAAATTTATTAAATGCATATGAGGTTTATTTTGAGCTTTGCGGACCACAAATGATTAAGACTCTTAAGCAGCTCTAAATTTTATTCAAATTTCAATATTTACACAGGTTCGGATAGTCTGGTTGGCTAGGCGTTAGGAACATGTCCAAAAGATCGCGAGTTTGATCCCACCGTCTAAAAACACAAGGGGGGGGGGAAGCACAACGGTGCACATTAACTCTGTCGGGGTCACAAAGTCCTCCAAGTTCCCATAATAAATCAATACCCTCAGTAGTACTGCATTAGGGTTTGATTGTTGGCTAGTGCATGGCAAATTTATGATCTGTGAATGATTGGGTCCATCCTCTAAAACAGGCTGTGACGTGTGTGTGGCTGATAGTCGTTTTCTTGAACACAAAACACACCATTAGCCTTGAATTCGCTTGGTTACACCAGGTAGGCTTGCCCGTCTAGGAGGCTTTGGTTATACTAAGCAGGCATGCCAGTCTTGACAAGTTGCATTAGAATCAACAACAATATTTACACTTCTTGTATTGTGATATAAATAATATACAAATAATTCTTTTTCAAAAATACATGTTTTTTTTTTGAAATTCGAAAAATTTTATTATTTAAGTTAATAATTTTAAATTTTTCAAAGCTTAACTCTGTATTAAGTCTCAAAAGAAGAGAAAAAAAATTTCGTTAACTGATACATCATTTATAACAATGCTAGTATCTTTCTATATTAAAAAATCGAAATGGCTTCCGCCGCTGATTTGGATGTTCAACTAAACTTTGCATTTTGTTTTGCTACGCAAAAGACTATAAGACTTAGATACTTACAAAAAATATACACTGAATATGGAATAAAAAAAAATTATTGCCAATGAATATTATTAAGTTCGAAAATTATTAATAGTTAAAATTTGTAATTAAAAAAAAAAAAAAAAAAAAAAACACCATATGGACTTTTCTACAGGCTGCAAAAAGGTAACAACAGAATGAAAATTTAATAAGCTGAAAGTACAATATTTGTTTGTGAAATTAAAATGAGTTTATTTCATTTTGTTAATTCCAGTTTATACGAAAATTATTGCGATTTTAAGAGTGCCCTTTTGTAAATTTTTTCTTACTTTTTATTGCTATGCGTTACATTTTGTTTTCTTGCGCAAAACGTGAAATTAATAAGGTGTGTACGCGAAGTTCGGTGGAACAAAATAAAATTTAAGATTTGATAATTAGTTCGAGAATCACCAGCTTAAAATCTAAAAAAAGAAAATAAAACAATGTTAGCCAACCTATTGCCCGCATAAATGCAATTACAGCGCTGAAATTTGACATGCTAAATGGGCTATTTCTAATTAAAAATATAACGAGAGTTTTTTACGCTAGTGTGTCCGATTTCGTAACTTAATTATTAGTTAGCACTAAACAATTAGCATATTTGAGGTCACCCCCAGAAACCATAAAAATTGGCACTTAGCACGTGAAAATCCGATCATTAGAACGAAAGTTATTCAGGATGATATCTTTTTCTGCGGACTGTACAAACGGTAGTCGGTAACAAGCTCTCGGAGTTAGAATCTAACATTACAACTATCGACTCCACAGATCTGGTATGATGTTCCATACACATCGCCCTTAATATATATTTCTTTAGTCCTTTGCACAAAAATAATACATATAAGGGTAGTAAATTAACATTCAGACAATTTTCTTGAAATCTGGCGAATTACTGGAAATTAAGTAAAGATAGATAACAATGAAACATGTTTGAGTGCTGGAGATAACTGATGTCCAGATGAGTTGTAATGTAATGCGATTATTACAAGCACCTCTAAATTTAAATTATAAGGATTTCTAATAATATGAATAACGATGTTCTATAATCAGCAAAGAATTTAATTAAAAATTAAATTTGGGAAATAATTTTAAAAAGTATTTATTTTTAGGTAAAACTATGGAATGCTATAACATTTTCTGATATTTCTTATATATAATACTTTAGTCTAAAATAGTGGTATATTTTATTTGATCTATCTTTACATCACAACAGAAATTGAAAGATAAGAATTTAAAGACAATATAATTACTTAAACGAATTTTGAACTGGTTAGATGTTTCATCTAAAATCTCGATGATTATAATTAAAAAAATTTATATTTCAAAAAGTCATAATTTATTTTCTTTAAAATTAAGCCTTAATTTATTACCTGGCCGAGAGCATGAAAATGTTTCCTAGTGCCAACTATTGTCAATCTCGAAAACTAATCGCAAACATGATGGAATTCTTGCTTCAAGAAATAATTCATTCATTATTAAATAAGGCGTGTTTTTATAGCAATATATTAATCTGGTGAAATCTCAAAATAATGACTATTTTTAATAATTTATTTTAATAATTCTTAGATTTTTTATAATAGTAAAGAGAAATGGTACTTTAAAAAAAAAAAATGCGTTAAAAAAAAGAATCCTGTCCATCACAAATTAGGTGGAATTTATCATATGCTATAACAAAATTAGCCATTTAAAATTAATTCATCGATAAAACCTAGTTAAGTAAAGTTATAGATAATCTCTTCATCTCAATCAGATTATATTATGCTTCAGTAGTATATGGGTGATTCTCACGAAATATTGAAAAGCTGAGTCAACCTTGCCCGGCCCGAGGTTCGAACCAGGGACCTGTGGCACGACAGCGCGAAGCGCTACCGCTCAACCACCAGGCGTCGTAATTACTAATACAACGTCGTAAACATTTTTAAGCATCTTAATATTTCTCAACATCTCATGAATCGTCTTAATTTTAAAATATTTTTTTTAATTACCTGTTCGCGCGTGTTTCGCTGAACTATTTTACAAACTATTTAATCAAATTGGAATTCTTCAAAATCTTATTCTTTACGCTACGGCGTATATTATTTTTTCATTAATCTATACATAATAATAAACGCGGCTGTGTGTGTGTTTGTAATCATAATATATCGCCACAGAAGCCTCGCCCAGGCACGAAACTCGGCACTTAATTGTGTTTTGACATAATGACGAAGTATTTTTTTTCTTTTTCAAAAATTTGGATTCGTTTTTTAGTTATCAGTCATTTTGTAAGGAAATCTATGCTTTTTCATCTTCAAAGAGCCATATTCAAAAAACTATTTAATAAACTATCAAATAATAATTTAATTGTAAGGTTCGCATTAGTTTACATTTATCAAAGTGGAGAAAAGTTTAACTTTTGTATTAAAAATGTGGCAACATATTCGATACGTAAATAGAACGCTTCTCTTTGATATATTTGTCGCTGTTCATAATTGTTATAATAAGTTTTTCTTCTTCTTTCCACGCTCTATTTTTTTTTCTTAAGCGAAGACGATAATTTTTGTAGCGATATAGAAATAGAAAATGATACCATAAAAAATTATATAGAAATAGAAATTGATACCATAAAAATTTCATTCGTTTTCGTGTTCTTTTCATGTATTTAGCATTTTAGTTTTTGTAGCTATATAATATATAAAATAGGAATTTAATTGTTTTTGAAGGAACGATCACACTTACCTTGGATCTCTTTGGTTTTTCTATTCTTTATTTTAACAGTTTTTATTAAATGTAATTAGTTATTTTCAGAAAGTTTCAGTTTGCAGGTAAGCACTTAGATTTTAATATTGAAGTTTCATGATTTGCTTTAATAATTGTTGCTCTAAAGTATTCATTGACTTCTTAAAAACCCGATTACTGACATGGCAGAACTGCCTTCCAAAAAACTTTGTATTCTGTCAAAGAAAAAGATATTAAGAGATTCTCAAAGAAGGAGAAGGGCCCAAGAAACGTCTGTGGAACGTCAAAGAAGGATGGAACATGACCGAATTTTGACAAGCAATTCTAGAGCCCAAGAAGTATCAGAGAAATGTCAAAGAAGATTAGAAGAGGATCGTGTCTCAACTAGCAGTGCTAGGGCCCGAAAAACAACTGAGAAACGTCAAAGAAGATTGAAAGAGGATCGTGTATCTACTAGCAGTGCTAGGGCCCAAGAAACATCTGAAGAACGCGGAAGATTAGAAAATAATCGTGTCTCAACCAGAAATGCAAGGACCCGAGAAACATCCCAGGAACGTCGAAGAAGGCTAGAAGAAAATCGTGCTTCAACATTCCAAGCTCGATTGCATTTGTGGCAAGACAAGGAAAACTCTGGCGGACATCTGGCCGCCTTAAGCGGCTAGTATACTAATAAATTTAGGTTATCCATTAAAGTAAAATTGAATTTTAAATAATTGTCAAGTTTTTTATTAAAAGAAGAATAGAATTATTGTCAGTTAGCTGAGAATTAAATCTTGTTAAAAAAATTAAAAACATTCTGCTGTTTAAAATTATTCGACGCAAAACAGCTGATTATTTACAAGGCATACTATTTTTTTTTTGGAAAAATGAAGACAAATTATTATCTTTTTTATTGATTCTTATTTATTTGAGTTATTAAAAGTAAATGCATATATGTGCACTGCAAAAAAATAAATAAAAATAAAATAAAAAACAGATTGCTTTGCTTTTTAAATGAACAAAAGATTATGGACACGTGACGTTCAAACTTATTCTCGCCCACAAAATTTTTTAGAAAGTTGCCCTTTGAAAAAGGTTAATATTGAAAAAATTTGTTTAAAACAGTTGTTAATATTAATTCTCAACTTTAACACAATTCAAAAAAATATTGTTTCATCAGGAAAATGCTCGATATGCCTTATTTTGTTAAACAGCAAATACTAAAAAAAAAAATTGTAAAAAGATCCCCAAACCGTGCTATTTTTAGAATCATCTCAACTTCCTAACTTTAGAATTTCCTAAATACTAAAATAAGATGAGATATTTGGATAACAATTTATTATATAACTGTAATTAATTTGTAAAATCTATTCTAAATTTAACAAGCGTACAAATTTATTTGACGCCTTGACGATTTCAGTAGGCGAGAACAGGTACCGAAATGGAAATATATCTAATTTGATGGCTCTCAATAAAATATAAAAAAAAAATGACTAATTATTTTAATTTTTTTAATTCTGAACATATACATTTATTCTTTGATAATCAAGACTCCAAATCTGCCAGGAGAAAATATATATTCAAAGAATATATATGTTTTTGTGTCCGATCTCATTACATTAAATATCGTCGACACTAATCAATTAGCAGATTTTAATAAAATTTATAAAACTGTTATAATTGCATCTTAGTAAATGAAAATTTGATAAGGAAATCAAAAGTTACTCAGCCATTCCGTTTTCTATATGACGCACTGTACATAAATATAACTATTTAAAAATACAATCAAAATCATGCAGCAGTGACACAAGATAACAAAAGTGAAATCAAAATAACATAAAATGAATTACAATGAATAAAACTGCATAAATCTAAGGGTGGAGCAAAAGACACTCAGTTTTCGCAAAAGTTCAAAAAGTTTCAGTAAAATTTAAGAATATTTAGAGGTCTCTCTTATCACTTGAATTTTTTTAAACACGGATTATCTAATATTTACGACTTTTGTCGAAAATGTATTGAATATTTAAGAACCGTAACATGTGATGAGAACGTTAACGTTTGTGTACTCTAAGTCCATCTATTTATAAAACAATCTATCATTCTTTAGCCAACTCAAGGTTGGCAAAAAACCAGGTTTTTTGGGTTTAAACCAGTCAACTAATATACATACTTAAAAAATGAAAATTACTTCCAAGAATAAATAACAAGCAATTATATCAAACCGCACTAAATTTTATTACAATTTTTATATTTAAATACAGGGTAGGGAAAAAAACAGGAAAAGTTTAGAGAAAAACTTTTTTTTTTACCATTGAAAAACAAGTTTAGTATTCAACATTTTGAACAAAAAAAAAAAAAAACAAAAAAAACAAGTTTTGCAGCTTTTTCTAAGCCCAGTCTGTTACGCAATTTTGATTGTACAACTCCAAAAGTAGCAAAAATTCACTCAGCATTCGCTGCAGTTGCTTTCGCAGTAAGAATTACTTCAACTTCCTTAAACACGTCGGCATTAAACTTCTTAATATCGTTTTCTTGCATTCGCCACCATTCTATAACTGTTACATTTTCAATAAATTCCTTTTGAAACAGATACCTTAGGAATAGAAAACTTTTTGCACAAAATTTTAATATCAGAGTTAATAAGTTATTTTTAGGAAACATTTTCTTGGAATATTCTAAAGTAATTTTTTTTTTTTTCATCTGCTGACAAGTTGTAATCATCTTCATCTGCAGCTTTTGAATGCAACAGAAAACCAAGAAGGTGGGCTTGTTTTATTGCCATTTTACTAATTTTTTCAGAACATCTTTTTTGAATTTTTTATCGTGCATTTGCTTTTTTAAATTTTTAAAAATTAAAACAGTCTCTCCAATCGAACAATTTTCTCTCTGTGCCCTATCCAGAGCTACACTAAATGGTTTTAACTGCTGTAAGTAATCTTCTGCATTTCTTTTCAATGAAATGTTTGAAATTAAATTTTGAACATTTTTATCAATCTGATCTTTATAACTTTCACATATGTTTACTAGAATGGGCCAGGATTTTAGATACCTCTCTAAAGAATCAGCAAAGGAATTCCAACGAACTTCACTTGCCAATATTAACTTTGGTGCATTTGTGACTTTTCTAAAGCATGCACTTGCAAAATGATTATTCCTAAAATACTTAATGACATGCAAAATTTGTTCGTTTACGTTTGGATAACTTATACATCCCCAGCCAGTAAGTTCAAAATAAGAGCAGCACATCCGTAAGTAATAACCCTGAATTCTTCATCCTCAACTTCACACTCATCATTTTTTCAACATTGCCTGTATTATCCGTCACTAATGAACATACTGAACACTTAAATTCTGACTGGCACTTTTTAATTGATTTAACAGCCATGTCATAAAGATTTTTACCTGTATGAGCAATGCCAGAGGTGTCAATAGTATCCAGCTAAATATGTGTTTCCATCTTTTGTTGTAAAAGTAACACAAATCACCGGTTCATTGTGAATGTTTGACCATCCATCGAATCCTAATGTGACAATTTCACCTTTTAATATTCCTCCTGCACATTGAGTTGAATTGTTTGGTTGGTTGAAAGTTGAAATTATTTACAATATCAAACAATTTGAAAAATATAATTATAAATAAATAAATAAAAATACAATTTTAAATTACTCTTAGGGAAAAAAAACCAAATGGTTTTTTTCAGGAAAAAACCATTTGGTTTTAACCATGCCAACCCTGAGCCAACTTATATTTTCAACCAACTGACGGGTAATACTTAATTTTTATTTAAATTTGATAAATCTGCCAGCCTTTAAAGAAATATACATCACGCAAAACCAAAGAAATTCCAATGATTGGGGCAGCCACGAAATATTATTCAAATTTGCCTGAATCTTTGTGAACTTGATTTTTTAGGTAAGTAGACAAGTTTAATCAACAAAGAAACCAAAACTAACTTTTTTTTGCCCATCCTAATAGAACTGAGAAACTATGATACGAAAAAAAAAATTACATTTATTACAAGAGCAAAGTTATTAAAAAAACACACAAACAAATGGAACGGAAGTGATTTTTCGAAGTAATCACTTTTTAAAATAACATTTATATTCTTATAACATTATATTGTTCAAACAAATTTGATGAGCTCACAATCATAATTTAATAGTCTCGCTAATAATAGCAGTGCTGGAAAATAAGTTTAAATTAGGGATACAAAAATATTTAAAGAAAAACAATTCGTGATCGCAACACTCGAGCACGCCATCTAGCGGGAGACTGTAAATATCGGGCATTAGTTCCCACATAACCATTGGCAATGACGGACGCCATTTTCTTAGCAGCAACTAGGAAGCAAAAATTCCCTAAGGAAAAGGTAAAACTTCTTGAAAAAACTAATCAGAACATGCCAAACATTGAAGCAGAACACGCCAAACATTGAAGCAGAACACGCCAAGCATTTGAAGATCAACTTCTCAATAATTTTTACCTTTCTATTACCAACAACATAACATGATTTCATGATCACTTGCTGTTACAGATGTGTGTATTGCGGTAAAATAATTTTTCTTTCTTCAATTCATTACAAGTTAAAATGAAGTCAACATTGCTTTCGTCATTCCAATGAATAAATGTGTTCCAATGAATTCCATACAGAACTGTAATAGTTATAGAATATTCTTCTTCTCCGTAGAATTGTATATATTTCTGTATCTACATAATTCAGAAAACAACAATAAAGAATAATTCGAATTACTTGAAAAAGTATCTTTTGTGCTGATTATAAATAAAATTTTTATCGTTTTCTTGGTAAGTTTTTTTAGTTTTGAAAGAATTTCAACTAGAATTCAGCTATTCTGTTTTTAAGCTACATATTAAAATTCATATCGAGATCTTACAATTATAAAATTTTGATGTGTGGAATGTTACCTAAAAGTAATGAACGGATAAACTATTATTTGAGAATAAAGTTTTCAAACAAAGAACATATAATTTTGGAATTCTCCGGACTTATAAATCAGGTAAGTGTTATGATTTTTATAATAAAAAATTTGCTTGTAAATAATTTTTTTTCTTACTTGATGATCGTTCTCTACAAAATGTTTTTTTTACGTCTGATTAAATACTATAAGAATTAAAAAAACAAAAAAAACAATACGAAAGTTTTTATTGAAAAATGAGGAATTTTTAAAATCGTTTTTATCCTAAGAATTCTTTATTTTACGCTTTTTTGTTTATAATTTTTTGATAAAATTGTTGTCAAAATACTTTTTTTGAAAAATTAAATGGTATTAAATTATGTGTTTATGTATACTTCTTGCATATTCTAATATTTGAAGTAATATGATTCAGAAAAGTATGGAAGAAAAATTCGGTACTTACGTATTAACCACAGCTACAGATTTGGCAGTTTTTGGTGCCGCCAATCTACACTTAAAATTTTTGGAAAAAATCTTAAAATGAAACACTTTGTTTAAAATCAAAGTAGTCAATCGGATTTCGGTGGAAAATGGGCCGATATAGGGTTTAGCATAGATTCAAAACAAACTTTTCTCTCACCTGATTCTATAGCCATAATGAACTCTAATAAATAAGATTCAAAATGAAATAACATTTCCAAAACGGACGTTTACTAAGATAAAGTTTCATGTTATGGACTTCGGTACATTTTCGTTACATTTTACTCCATAAAATATTTCGCTCCTAAAAAAATAAAATTGCATCTTATTTTGTTTTTGGCAAGTCCCAAAGACGCATTTTCGTAACACTAAAAAATGGCGACAAAAAAAGATTGGTTCTTTTTTTTTTTCTTTTTGTTTCGTAAGCATTCTTTATTTTACGTTAAAATTTAAATGGGCCTTTCATGTTATACCATTAAATTTAGTAAAACTATTTCTCAGGCATTAGGTTTGAACTCTTATAAGAATATACCTATCTTTTTCTCTTTATTTACAAATATTTTTCAGATGTGTTCTGGATGTTCCTTCTCTAAAAAAAAAGAGATACCATTTTTTATTCGTTTGAATAAGAAAGAAAACAAACATTTTTCTTTTTTAAATTTAATCAGCCACAATAAAGACGTCTCCAGTGTAACTGAATGACTGTTCATATGGAAATCGCAGGTATTCGGCACATACAACAACGCCCCCTATAGTTGGTTGCGATCGCGAATACCTTTAAGACTATTGTTAATTTTATGCTGATGACAACCAAAACAATATGGAAATGAATGAGGGAAAACTGGATCCTACCACGTGATGGTAGGATCCAGTGGAAAATGGTATCAGACCATTATGATTTTATATTATATAGAGATATAGGTATATAACAGTTGCGATAACAAAAAATGTGAAAATCCAGTGTCATTTAATTTACTTGTTTGGGGCAGTGAATAGGAACATATTAAGCATCAATAAAGTAACACCTAAGTACTGAAAAAAAAAGTTCTTTATTTATAAAAAATAAAAATACAAATTTCACAAATTTAAGTATCACAGAAAAATATGAAATAAACATGACTTTGCTTGCAGCTATTTATAAAACTTTTAAATTATTGAATTTTCATATTATAAACAAAGTTTTTTTAGTAGTTCTTAGTACAGATTTCTTTGTTTTCAAAATCTAGATCTCATATTACACAAGTTTAAAATTGATAAAATATTAAAAACAAATATAAAAAAACTCAATAAATTGAGAAACAAAAAGAACTTTTTTTATCTAAATATACATCAACCTCCGACAGACGAACCTTAAAAACGATCGATAACTGTTTTCTATTTCAACCTAAAATTAGAGCTAAACTTACATTGAAATGGATAAATTAAATTAAAAAAAGAAAACATAATGTAGTACTTTCCCAAGGTACTTTTGCATGTAGATGCCACGTGGGAACTTTTCTGTAAATAACTGTTTAACAAAACAAAAGTGTTATTTGCAAACATATTCATGTAAAAGCTTCTATTTACAAAATAGTGTTTAATTTATTTACCTTCAAATATTTAACAATAGGATCGCAAAAACTTAGGTTGAAAAGCTCATATAAAAATCCAAAAATTTGTACATTGCTATTGAGTGTCATAATTTAACTTAATATTCAATTAATCAAATAAGTTTAAACAAAGCAACTTTTTAGAAAGCCATGGTAAATACACATTTTATTAATAATCCTTAAAAATAGCACTACCTCAAATATTTAAACATAAAAACTATGTTTATATTAGATTCACAAGGTCAAGTAAGAACTAATTTTACAATGTAATAAACTTAAAAAATATAGTTTTGAAAAATTAAAATGATATTACAGATATTACTCAAAGTCTACAACAGATGAGTACTTTTCTCTTTTTACTACATAATATTTACTTAATCACGGTTGTAAACTGTTATACACGGTTGTAAAATATCCAGCATATTTTATGAAATAATATAAATTTCATGATAATTGTTGAAAAATATATAGATATTTTACACTTAGGTATTTTAAAGATTTTTTAGTCATCAAAATAGAAAAGCAGCAACATTTTTCAGTTATAATTTCACATTAAATGAGCTTGAAATGTTATGTATAATGTTTATTCATAATTTTGAATAGTAATAGGCATTTAATTCATCAAAGAAAGTCAACTGAATTTTATAAATGAGGCTCACCTTATTATGCATTAGTGAAACGTATTTAAATATTCAAATAAGCAATTATTTGAGCAAAAGTTCTATTTCAATAGGGATTTTTTCAAGGAAGCTTACTCAATTTTAGAGAACATTCTAAAATGTACAAAAATTAGGAGAATTTTTATTAAAACAGTCGACCAGGAGAAACTGGCAAAATCCAGTAGAGTTGACAGCTATGCAATTAAGAACAAGACTGTGCACAATCAGGTTACAACCGTAAAAATCTTGTTACATATACTGGCAGAAAAGGTAGTTTAACCAGTATGAGCACGACGGTGCTTTGTGAGATAGTTACTCCGTGAAAAGCTCTTATTACAAATACTGCATGAGAAAGGTTTTTCACCAGTATGAATATGACTGTGCTCAGTCAGATAGTGACTCAGTGAAAAGCTCTTATTACATATACTACAAGAAAAAGGTTTCTCACCAGTATGAGTGTGACTGTGTTTAGTTAGATGACACTTATATGAAAAACTCTTATTGCATACACTACAAGAATAAGGTTTCTCACCAGTATGAATGCGATAGTGTCTTCTTAGTATTCCATTCCCTGAAAAACTCTTATTACAAAAACTACAAGAAAAAAGTTTCTCACCAGTATGAACACGGCTGTGAACAGTCAGGTTACACTTCTCTGCGAAACTCTTATTACATATGCCACAAGAAAAAGGTTTTTCTCTAGTATGAATAGCAAAGTGTCTACTTAATTGAGCTTTTTGTGAAAAGCTCTTATTACATGTACTGCAAGAAAAAGGCTTTTCACCAGTATGAACATAACTGTGCCGAGTCAGGAGACTCCTCCGTGCAAAAGTCTTATTACACAAGTTACAAGAATAAGGTTTTTCTACAGTATGAACAGGTAAGTGCTTACTTAAATTATCCTTTTTTGAGAGACTCTTGTTATGCATACTACAAGAATAATGTTTTCCATCAGTCGGAACATTAAGCTTGAGTAAGCGGCTGCTATTAGAGGCACTCATACCAACACTCTGTATTAACTTAACTAAATTATGGTATTGCATTTTCACATGAACTGAAATAGTAAAGTTTTATAGGGGTAGAGTCTATTATGCCTAGTCAAAATAGATTTTTAATAAGTAATAATAAAAA
The DNA here is from genome assembly GCA_949128135.1 of Parasteatoda lunata. NCBI lineage: Eukaryota > Metazoa > Arthropoda > Arachnida > Araneae > Theridiidae > Parasteatoda > Parasteatoda lunata. The sequence continues at coordinate 10,135,075 of OX421979.1, read as the reverse complement.
TTTTACAATAATATTTGAGAGACAGAACTAACTGATGGATACAAAAGGCTCAAAGCTAAGGCAACAGGCATGCCTAAGTTATTTTCATTACAAAATTATGCAATTTTATTAATGAATGAATATTAAGGAAACGTACTAGTCTTATTAAGTAATGAAAATTTCTTTCTTCAACTATTCTTTGTGGGAGTAGAAACAAGTTTTAAGATGTTAGATACTAGTTTCGGAGCTATTAATCAAGGTTATCTTCAAGACTCACGAAATGTAGATCCAATTTTAAATAGCAGAACCTGAGGAAAAAAATTGAAAAATATGCAGTTTCATACAACTTATTGCAAAATTTAGTTCATGTAAAAAAAATATTTTTATAACCATTAGAAATTAAATTTCATATTATATCAACAGATACAACAGTCTCATGTAATTCCACATTGTGTGTATGGTTACAATTAAAAAAGTCCAAAATGGATTATCAAATAGAGTTATGAAAATTGGAAGTCATTGGTACAAATGAAAATTTTTGTTTAATTGCTGTAGAAGTTTTTATCATATATCAACTAAATATAATAAGTACATAAACCAAATATTAACATTTTTTAAAAAAAGAGAATATCTAAATATGAAAAATTAAAAAAAAGGAAAAAAATAGTACAAATGAACTGCACAAATAAAAAAAATTACACATGATAAACAGGTATTTTATTTCACGTTGAAAAAGTGTGAGGCAAATATTTCTATTTTAGCTATATAAGTATATAATAGTTAATTTTGCGATAACAAGAACATAAAAAATTCAGTGTCATTTAATTTAGTTTGTGGCAATGAAATTAATGAAGATTTCAGAGGGATAAAAAAAGCAGAGACACAAATAAGAAAAAATTCACACAAGCACCTATATTTTTATATGAATAGCAACATATTAACCACCAATAAAGTAGAAACTTTAATTATTTATTTATCAAAAATAAAACTAAGAATTTCACAAATTTGAAAACCAAAGAAAAAAATATAAAATAAACATGACTTTGCTTATAGCTATTTATACAACTTTTTAATTATTGAATTTTCATATTATATCCAAGCTTTTTTAGTAGTTATTGGTACAGATTTCTTTGTTTTTAAAATCTAGATTTTTTATATTGCACAGGTTCAAAATTTATAAAATGTATAAAAAACTCAATATATTGAGAAACAAAAAGAATTAAATTTTATACAAATGTGCATCCCCCTCTGCCAAAATCGATGTTGAAACCCAAGGCACGAACCCAGTGAACGATCACGAAAGAACTGTTTTCTATTTCAATGTAAATTTAGAAATTATAATTATACTTACGAGGGTCATCCAGAAAGTAAGTTTCCCTATATTGGGCTTGAAGAAGATAGAAAGATTCATGCGGGTGCTGAACTTAAGAGCTTAGAAATGCTGGATTCAGAAGCCGTAAACGATTATATAGCTCGAGCTAAAGGATTATTTACTAAGTGTGCCTCCTCGGGACTGAAAATATCTGACAGAGAATTGGTGTTTTACACGGTCAGAGGTCTAGCTGGAAAATATGAGAGCATAAAACCAGTTTTAAAAAGAAAAGTTGTCAAAAGAAATACTCGAAGCCTTAAGGGATGAAGAAAAAGATTTACTGCAGAAATCCTGTGGACAAAGAAATTTGGAATCTGCGCATGCTACTCAGAAGAAGAGTTTACCAAGGAAAATTTGCTACGCCTGTAGACGACCAGGACATATAGTGAAGAATTGTTATTCAAAACATCAAGAAGTGGGAACCAATAGAGGCTACAAACCATCGACAAGTAGAGTAAAAACTCGTTGAAAACCAAATTTTCAAGAAACACTGGTATTCGATAGTGTTACTCCAGATAATTTCGCCTAAGTTTCAGTTGAACAGAAAGGACAAGGGGAAATAAGTTGGATTCTGTATACCGAAGCCACATCTCATATGTGCAAGGATGAATGCTGGCTTGAATCTCTAGATGTTTGCGACAGTAAAATATACCAGGCAGGTAAGACTTTTACATTGGATACTGAAGGAACTGAAACTGTTAAAGCTATTTCACTAAGTAATAAGGACAAAATTATAATTAGTAATGTATTGTAAGTACCAGAATTACTTCATAATTTACTGTCAGTTACATGTTTAATGGATAAAAGGTATAAGGTTAAACCACATTCAAGCTCAGTATCAATAATTGCTCAATTATTGACGCTTAGTTTTGAAAGCTTTAAATGTGTATAAAAATTTAGAAGTTAAGCTAAAACCTAATGTTAATAACGAGGTATGTTTTTCTGAGTGTAACAAAGTTAAAAATAAAGCAAGAATGTAATTTGGCATAAAAGATTGTGTCATTTAAATGCTGATTATATGCATAAAATGTCTAAAGTGTTAAATTTAAAAATGAATGATAATGAATTGTCTTGTGAATCATGAGATATTTCTAAGATTTCCAGAAAACCTCATTATAGTATTTTAACTTCTCAAAGTTCAACAACTTTAGAATTAATACATAGTGATTTGTGTGGACCATTCTCAGTCAAGTCTTTAGGTAATTCAAGATATTTTTTAATAATAGTAGATGATTTACTACATGTATTTTACTTATTTTCTTTAAGAACAAAACTGAAGTATTTGATAAAATTGTAAGTTTTAAGCTGAAATTTGAAAACTTACTAAATAAGAAAATTAAGAAATTTTGTACTGATAATGGTTTTGAGTTTGTAAATAAAGATCTTGAGTTTTATTTCACTGAATGCGGAATGACACATGAAATATCTGTACCTTACAACCGAGAAGCTGAACGAGCTAAAAGAGTTTGTTTAGATAGAGAGTTTGTTACTAGAACATTAATCTATGATAGTAAACTTCCTTTAAATTTTTGGGCTGAAGAAATAGCCTATGCAACACATGTTACCAACCTAACTCCTCGAAAAGGTAAAACTTAAGTTCCAAAAGAACTATTCTTCAATAAAAAGCAGAGCTATAAATATCTACGTGTTTTTGGATCGACAGTATACTATCACGTTCCTAAAGCTTTAAGACATAAACTTTCTATTCCAGGTAAAAAGGGTATTATATTGGGATATTCGAATGAAAGATGAGCTTATAGTACTTACGACCCTGAAATAAATAAAGTAATCAAAGAGGGTTCAGTAAAATTTAATGAGAAATTATTAGGTAGTAGTAAATTGTTCACTGAGAATAAATCTAATGACATCGATGAATTTTTTAATATCCAAACTAACGTAGAAGACCAAAATACAAGTTTTGAATTTCCACTGGATTTGAAGGACAGCCGAGATTTAAGTGAAACTAAAACTCGTGGTCATCCAGTAGGTTCAACTAAAGAAAACACTAGGGAATTAAATGAACAATGAATAACTAAAGACGGAAACAGGTTACTAGAGCTAGGTGTACGTCGGTCAGATAGAATAAAGGCAAAAGCAAGTTCAAACTTAGTAACTAATATTCCAGGTAATTTTGATGAAGTTAAACGTGATAAAAATTGGTTAAAATGGGAAAACGCAATGAATGAAGAATTAAATTCTATTCCTGAACACCATGTTTCGGATCTGGTTGATAAACCTGAAAATGTAAAACTAGTTAAGAGTAAATGGGCTTTTAACATGAAAGAAAATAAATGCAAAGTCAGGTTAGTAGCAGCAGGTTTTAATCAAGTATAAAATTGTGATTATTTAGAGTCTTATTCACCCATGTTAAGTACCGAATCTTTGCGTTTGTTGTTAGCATTATCTGCCAAATTAAATTTAGAAGTAAAATTTCTACATATAAAAACTACCTATCTTTATAGTGATTTAGAAGAAACTGTATATATTACTATTCCCCCAGGTTTTAAACATTTGTATGGTGAAAATAAAGTATGCAAGTTAAAACGTAGTCTTTATGGATTACCCCTATCAAGTCAAAATTGGCATTTACACCTTAAACAGGAATTAGAAAAACTTGGTTTAAAACAGCTAATTTTGAAAAATTGTATTTTCACTAGAATAGAGAATTCTAAGTATTTTGATATTGGAATATACGTAGATGACTTAATAGTTATTTATTGAAACTTGCAAATGTACTATGATATAGTGGAAAAATTATCTCGGATATTTTAAGTGAAAGGAAATACAGAGAATAAATTTCCAGGTATTGAAATAAATAAAAGTGAAAAGAGTATAAGTTTGTCTCAAACAGAATATTTAAACTATTTATTGCAGAAACATGGTATGTTTGATTCTAAATGTATAAAAACACCAATCGTAAGAGGTGAGGATAGGAGTTTAAATTGTTCAAACGAAATGGTTAATCAAACACAATATCAAGAATTAATAGGGGAACTTTTATATCTCTCAAACAGAACTCGACCAGACTTAGCATTTGTCATGAGCTACTTATCTCAATTTAATCATAAACCTGAGAAACGACATTTTAATTTAGCTAAAAGAGTGTTAAAATATCTCAAAGGTACAAAGGATAAAAAATTATTTTTTAGTAACAAATCAGGACTTTTGAATGCTCATGCCGATGCAAGCTGGGGAAACGCTGGAAATAATTTTCAGGAGAAATTTTAATGTTAGGTGATTCTTAAATTTTATCGAAGAGCAATAAACAAAAAACAGTTGCTCTATCCACTTGTGAAACGGAACTTATTTCTTTAGTTGGTGTTTGTAAAGAACTAATGTGGATATTACATTTATTAGAAGAATTGCATTGTTCTATATTTGTAAAGAAACCTGTGACCATTTCGTCTGACAATCAATCTGCAATTGATTGGTTGAATAGTGCAAAAATATTTTCTAAAACGAGATATATCAATTTGAAACTACATTACGTAAAGGATATAATTGGCAAAATTATTAAAGTGGAGTATATGCAAACGGACGAAATGATTGCAGGTTTCCTAACTAAAGCTGTAACTTTTGACAAGCTCACTTGGGCTTTGTCACAAATAAATTTAATTGATTAATTGTTAATAAGTTTAAGTTGTATGAGAAATTAGTTTATTTATGTTTTATATTTTATGAAAAAATGTGTATTTATCCGCAGGGGGAGTGTTGTTAATATGCAAACAAAACCCCATTTTTCCTAACTCTCTCAGGTAAGTTGTGCGAGTTAGTGTAACGACTTCCGGATAGCGGAAATCTGTATATAGTAGTTGAAGCAGCAGCCTGAGATGTGGTCCGTTCAGTCGCATCATAAGCTATGATGACTGATTAAGATATATTTTTCTTTTGCATAGCACTGTGCGTGTGTGTGAGATGTTATTTCCTCAAGTTGTATTTTAATAAACTCTTTATTTGCCAGCATTGCTTCTGTGTTCAACAAAACAACAGTAATAAATTATATAATTTATATAAAAGGCATCAATTTTCTAATTAATTTTTAACCTGAAAAATGTGTTCGTGTAATAGCCCTTCGAATTGCCTTTTCAACTGTCAAATTGTGTCTCATGTTACGTCAAAGTAAAGAGAGCTTCTAGAATAAGCTTTAGTATCTCAATAACAAAAGATACATCAGAACTAAAATTCTTGAAAAAGTATATCAGCAATTGTGTCTCATGTTATGTACAGGGTAAGATAGCTTCTTGCATAAGCTCTAGCATCTGGATGAAAAAAAAAAAAATCAGAACAAGAATTCTAAAAAGAGTATTTCAGCAATTAATAGGCGCAAGGAGCTATATTTTAAAAGTATTGTTCATAAGTGTAGTTAACAAGAATCACAGGCCGGGGAAAATAGTACATATTTAAAAAATATTTTTATAAGTAAATTATCATTTCACTGAATTGTGATTATAAAAATATTATATAATGTAACTTCCAATTGCATTGTGATTTAATATTTCAAATTTTTGTGAGAGCAACTTTGTACATTTTTGGAATTCCCAATAATGCATGCTTTAAAACAGGTGTATTAAAAATTTTAAAGCACAGAATATAAAAATTTGTATAACTTGATTGAAATAACAGTAGACATGTTTAAAGCACTCAAAAGTAAATGCCCATTTTTAAGACAGACCAGATATGAATGAGTAAAAAAAGTTATTTGAAATACAAAACGTTAAGTTGAGGGGAAAAAAAGGAAAATAAAGGTGAGAAACAAAACCCACAGCAACCGAAGGCAAATAAAAATAAATACAAGAATAAAGTTTTTCAATACACAGCCGCCAACACGGATAGAAAAAAATCCAATAGATTTCACAAAAATATAAAAATATAATAAATATTTTCCACAAAGGGAATTTTATAGTCCTAAAAATGGAAAAACTGCAATATTTTCCAGTCATGATTGGCATTAGATATGTTTGATATATTTACTCAGAATTTTGAATAGTAATAGGCGCTTAATTTATCAAAGATAGTTAACTGAATTTTATAAATGAGGCTTGTTTTATTAAGTATTAGTGAAACTTATTTAAATATTCAAGCAAGCAATAATTTGCACAAAAATTCTATCTCGAAAGGGATTTTAAGGAATTTTCTAAGATTTACAAAAACCAGAAGAATTTTTATTAAACCAGTAGACAAGGAACCGATTGTGTTCAGTCAGGGCACACATTTGAGTAAAACTGTTGTTACACAAGTTACAAAAATATGTTTTCAAGCTAGTATGAATGCGACTATGTTTAGATAGCAGTCCCTTTATAGAAAAACTTTCATTACACAAGTTACAAGAATAGTGTTTTTCATCAGCATGAGCATTAAGCTCAAGTAAGTGGCTGCTTATAGGGCTGAAGTACTCATACTGCCACTCTATATTAACTGTGTGTGCCTAAATTATCTCACTATATTTTCCCTTGAACTGAAATAGTAAAAGTTTTACAGGGGTAAACTGTATTATGTCTAGTCAAAATAAATTTTTAATAAGTAATAATAAAAATTTTACAATAATATTTGAGTGATAGAATTACTGATGGATATAGAAAAGGCTCAAAGTTAAGGCAACAGATATTTTTTATTTATTATCAATACAAATTTATACAATATTATTAATGAATGAATATTATGAAAACGTACTTGTCCTGTTAAATAATGAAAATTTCTTTCTTCAACTATTCACTGAGGCAGTAGAAACAAATATTAAGATGTTAGATAACCTTTCCATAGCTATTATCCTAGGATATCTTCAAATGAATTAAAACGCAGATCAATGTATCCAATTTTAAATAGCAGACCTGAAAAAAAAAATTTTAAATATGCAGTTTTTTACAATTTATTGCATAATTTAATTCATTATTATTTTAATATAACTATTAAAACTAAATTTAATATTATATCTACTGGTACACTAGTCTTATTTAATTCCATATTGTATGAACAGTTACAGTTAAAAAAAAATTAAAATGGTTTATCAAATAAAGTTATTAGAAAAGGAAGTGCAACGAACCAAGCTATACTGAAGAGTTTTTATAAAAATATATAAAAAAAACATTTATTTGACATATCAACATGCAAAAATAAATTAAAACATTTGTAACACAGTAATAAAAACCTTACTCTACTACTCTACCAGCTCGACCCAATGTGGTTGTGCTTTTGAAATGAAGTGGAAATTGATGATGATTTTTAAAATCTTAAATAAGGGTCTAAGAAGTCAGATCCCTATAACCAATTAGTAGAGTAAAGTAGGGTAAGATCAGATAGCTGCATTTCGAAGGTCTATTAGCATTAAACTGTCAGATTTAAACAAGATATTCATTGTTCAGTTTTCTACAATATATCATGAAGAATACTCCCTAGGAATAAAAAAGTACAGAGCACTTCCTCACTGAAAAGAGCACTCACTTAACACTGTAAAGATGCATAATATTATGCAATAACTGAATTTTATCCTCAACAATTTTTAAATTACCCTCTTATACTATTTTCTGTGCATATTTTAAAAAGTAATTATCCTTAATCATCAAAAGAAAAGAAAAATTTGTAGTTTATAAAAGTAATTAAAGGCAAGCTGAAAGTCAATCTCTGAGCATATATATTTTTTTTATTTAAAAAAAAGTAAAAATAACAAAAAATTAACACAGTTAATCATATAAAAAATTTTCTGCTTTAAATAAATTAGGAGATAATAGGGAATCGGGGATATATAATGGGGAATAATTTATTACGAAAATAGCTATTAAGTGCATAACAAGAAAGTAATAAAGCAAAACAGAACATGAAATTAGCTTACTGAAGGGAAATGTGCTACTTTAAATTAATTCATAGGTTTATTCAGTTCTTTCACCAATGAGATATAGAATTTTGCTCTAAACAGAAAAAAGAAAAAAATTTCCAGCTCTAAATTTATTTACTCAATATAAATAATTATGCCTTTCGGTGTCGTACGTAAACGATCTGTACTGCCTTATATAAATTTTTGTAGAAATCAAGCTGTGCAGTTATTCTACAATATCACATGACTTGTCTTTATATGATTTGTTTCAATGATCAGTTACTTCACTTCTCAATATTAAAATAATTTTATAAAAATTTTAAAAAATTATTCTGTTGAAAATCATTTAATGTGACTAAATATTTCAGATGATATTGCCCTTTATTCAATATCCTAGAAATCTCTAGTATCTTATTTCTAAATCTTTAATTTTTTTATGTTTAAAAAGAAACCTTGATTGTTAAAAATTATTTATTTCAATTTTTCATCATTTGGTTGACCTTACTGTGGAATTGCCTAAAGAATATTGCAACAATGTCAAATAATTTGGGAAATGATAAAAAAGATTAACTCATAAAAAAATATCAAGTCATCAATAATTATTAGTTTTATAAATAAATAAAAAGACATTCAAAACGTATAATTGAGTTAAAAGGCATACGAATTTGAAATGTTTAAGTGATTATTGGGTGATACTCTTAAGTTGCAACTTTTATGCTGACATTAAATTTAAACAATATATAAAATTAAGATCTTAGTGCTAGACTATCATTATCACAATAACAAATATCTATTGTTTGTATCAGGTACACGAACGTTACAAATACTGTATTCCCATCATTTTTATTTAATCAAGGCTAATTTTCAGTACTTAAAGGCGAATAGCTTTTGTTTGTCGTTCAAGAAAAACAAAAATTAGTTTTTAAATACAGTTAATGAGTTAAGAGTTAATTTTTAAATACGAATATTATACTTAATAAACTAGAAGTATTTACAATCTTTGCAATTTTACCCAAATAATTAGAATTGACTTGAAATGAATTTTCGATCTGGGATTTGTTTACCACAATTGTTGACCATTTTTTCCCGCCTAGCACGTTGAGCATTCGATTGATCTTTTAGGATCCTAGAGGGCGCTTTTTGAATGATATATTTTCTGTTTAGATGTTGGGGATATATTAGAGTTGTGTGTACAGTATGCTTCACTTGGATTGTGCAGCCTGTTATTAGTTAAGTTATTATCAGTATCAGTTGGAAGAAAGTTGAGACAGTCCCAGCTGATCGTTTATAAGTAAAATGACGAGTTAAAGTTAAGCTAAGTTTCTCCACATAAGTTAGAAAGATATTTAACTTGAAGTTAATTAAGTACAGCGCCGTATTGCACATCAAATTTGTTAAAATAAAATTCTTTATTGTTTACATCTTTTACTTAACGTAAATTTATTATTTGTTTATGTATTTTATTGTAATCATGATATATTTTTGTTCCGCATACCTGGTGATTTCAATGTATAATTAGTTTGTTTATGTTCTACATGACTTTGTACTAATCTTTGTGTTAAGTAAGATATATGCAGTGAACGAATTGAAATTTTTGTGAAAGAATATATAGAATATCGCACTTAAAAGAATTGATACTTGACGGGCTTGGCATACTCGAAACAGAATGGAAAGAGCAGTTGCTAACGTAAAGAAATGCTGCGTTATACCAGTGCTCGCCTCGTTCATCAATATCCAAGATTGCTTCTTTTTCAGTATTGTCTACATTTCTTTTTAAAAAGAGAAAGCAAAGATTAAACTAATAATATATATAATTATAAATTAATATTAATGCATCATTATATTTATAGGAAACACGAAAGTCGTATCAGCACGAAAGTCGTTATCAGAAAATATCTTCTGTGGAAGAGCCGAATATCTTCAATAACATTGACTTTATGTTTTCAACGGTAAAAGCTTGATAAGTGCCAGCGGAAGACACTTCCACGCCCAGGGCGAAACAGGAAACGAAGCCCTTAACTCGGAACGATTTTGGAATAGGAATCTGAAGTAAAATAATAATTATTATTATAACTCATTTTCCCCTTAAATTATCTCTCTGGTCAAATTACAAGTCTGTATAATTTTGCCCGAAAATTATAAAATCTATATCAACCCTCATTTTCTTTAGAAATTATTGCCGAAGAATTTCGTCTCTCTTGTGTAGACTTAAAATAAGTTTTTATGCCTTTTAATTCGCTAAAAGAACCACAAATATTGGAATTTTTAAGAAAATTCTTAAATTTATGAACAAAAGTTTGGAAAAATATCTTTTAAGTTTTTCTTATGAATGAACATTAAGAGATCAATTGAAGATATATTTTATTATATTTTTCTTATAATGGTATATGTTTAAATAATGTTTTAAATGTGCTTTTCATTCAATGCACGCCATTTCATTAAAAATTCTTTTTAAAAATGAAAAAATGTCCTGAAAATTGCTTTTCTCGTTCTCTGGTTCGACCATTCACTTTTCAATAACTTTTTGATAACAAATTCACTATTATTTGTTGCTACTCGTTGTTAGTACACCTCGCTCAAATCTTTTAGTAATAAAATGTTCATGAAATATACACTATTTTTAAAATAACGATTTAACAACAATTTTTATCAAAAAATTTTAAGTTTCAATGAAAATCATTATTTAAAAACTAAAAAACGCTTACTAACGAAAGAATGCTTACTAAAGAATGCTAAAGAATGCTTAAAACTAAAGAATGCTTACGAAACAAACAAAAAAAACTTTTTTGACGCCATTTTTTAGTGCTACGAAAATTCGTCTTTGGGATTTTCTAAAAACAAAACAAGATGCAATTTTATTTTTTCAGGAGCGAAATATTTTACCGAAAAAACGAAAATGTACCAATTTTCATGACATGAAACTTTATTATGGTAAACGTACGTTTTGGAAATGAAATTTCATTTGGAATCTTATTTATAAAAGTTTATATGGCGACGAAAGAAAATGGAGATTGTTTTGAATCAACGTTAAACTCTAAATCGGCCCATTTTCCACCGAAATTTCGATTAACTACTTTGATTTTAAGTAAAGTGTTTTGAATTTTGAAAGTGTTTTGATTTTAAATAAAAAGTTTTATTTATGACTTGTCGCAAAAATTTTAGGTGTAGATTGTCGGCACTTAAAAACCGCCAAATCTTTAATTGCGGTGGCGTTAATACGTAAGTATCGAATTTTTATTCCATACTTTTCAGAATCATATTACTTAAATCGTTAGAATATGAAAGAAACATAAACACATAATGTTACACCATTTAATTTTTCAAAAAATGTAATTTGACAACAACTTTTATCAAAAAATTATAAACTGAAAAACGTAAAATAAAGAATTCTTAGGATTAAAAAAAAAAAACGATTTTAAAAATTCCTCATATTGAAATAAAAACTTCCATATTGTTTCTTTTTTTATTCTTATAGTTCTTAATCAGACATAAAAAACCATTCTGTAGAGAACTATCATCAAATAAGAAAAAGAAATTATTAACAAGCTAATTTTCTATTATAAAAATCATAACACTTACCTTCTTTATAAATCCGCAGAATTCCAAATGAAATGTTCTTCGTTTGAAAATTTTATTTTCAAATAATATATACATAGATTATCCCTTAATTACTTTTAGATAACATACCACACATCAAAATTTTATAATTGTAAGATCTCGATATGAATTTGAATATGTAGCTTAAAAACAGAACAGCTGAATTCTAGTTGAAATTATTCTTTCAAAACTAAAAAATACTATAAAAATTACAAGAAAACTATACAAATATATTAATCATCAGCACAAATGACACTATTTCAAGTAATTTGGATGATTCTTTACTGTTGTTTTCCGAATTATATAGATACAGAAAAATCTACTGTTCTTTAACGAAGAAGAATATTCTATAACTATTACCCAGATAGCAAAGTAAGGCTTATTTTCACTGGACAAAAACCTTTTCATGTAAACCTAAAAAGGTTTTTTATGCGGTTTACGTGTAAACCTTCTAACCTTAAAACGAGGTCTGCGACAATCTGCTCTATTCTACGCACATTACCCTAATCCAAAACCTTGGGAAACAACCTTTTTTTAACAACAATAATTCGAGGTCGTCTTAAGGTTTTGGAGCATGAAAAAAAAATCCTTAAATAAAGCCTATCTTAAGGTGAATATTACCTTAATTTTAGGTAATTATAAGGTTTCTTTTTGCAACGTTTTGTATGCCCAGCTAAAATAGACCTTTTCATGTGATTTTTGTGCCAATGCAATTTGATCCAATCGCTAGTGTGACGTGAGCTAAAACGTCAAAAAAAAATGATTTTCAAAATTTCTCATATTGCAATAAAAAACTTTCATATTGTTTCTTTTTTTTATTCTTATTGTTCCTAATCAGACGTAAAAAACCATTCTGTAGAGAACTATCATCAAATAAGAAAAAAAATTATTTGCAAGCAAATTTTTTATTATAAAAATCACAACACTTACCTAATTTATAAATCCAGAGAATTCCAAAATGATATGTTCTTTGTTTGAAAACTTTATTCTCAAATAATATATACATAGTTTATCCCTTCATTACTTTTAGATAACATACCACACAGCAAAATTTTATAATTGTAAGATCTCGATATGAATTTTATTATGTAGCTTAAAAACAGAATAGCTGAATTCTAGTTGAAATTCTTTCAAAACTAAAAACCAATAAAACGATAAAAATTTATTTATAATCAGCACAAAAGTTACTTTTTCAATTCGGATTATTCTTTACTGTTGTTTTCCGAATTATATAGATACAGAAATATATAATATTCTATAAAGAAGAAGAATATTCTATAACTATTACAGTTCTGTACGTTCTGAACTCACATTTATTCATTGGAATCATAGATATTGGAATGAAGAAATCAATGCTGACTTCACGACTTCACTTTAATTTGTAATGAATTAAAGACGGAAGAAATGTATTTTATCGTAATACACACATCTGTAACAGTATGCGAATCTGAAATCGAAGTTATGAGTTGCAAGTTTGTTGATAATAGAAGTTAAAATCATTGAGGAATTTTTCTTCTAATGTTTGGCGTGTTCTGTTTATGAACGATTTACCAATATTCTGGTGAGTTTTTTCAAGTTCTTCGGCCTTTTTCTTAGGTAAATTTTGCTTCTTATTTGCTGCTAAGAAAATGACGTCTGATTCTGACAAAGATTCTGATGGAACTAAATGAAATAATAATAATTTAATGCCCGATATTTTCAGGCTCCCGCTATAGGGCATATTCGAGCGTTGCGTTCGCGAATAGCTAAATTAAAGAAACCGCGATTATATTTATTTCCGCAAGCATTCGATTGGTGTTAACAAATCTGTTATGATATGTTGTAGGGTTTTATGATTTTCAAAAGTTTTATTTATCGTTTTGAATCGTAAATATTCTATTCCATACTATTCATTTATTCATTTAATCACGTTTTACCTTTTTTATTGTTAAATATTGTAATCGCTTGATTGTTAATATTGTGTATTTTTTTCTATAAACGTGTAAGTGTTCAGTAAATAATGTATGACTACAATTCTGCAGCATATAATGGTTTATGGTTTATAAATCTTCTGTGTTGTAGCTTCGGATATCATAATTTAGACTGTTATGGCAAAATGTGTTTAGGTGGCGGGCATGCATTTGCTATTGCATTGCATGTGATTTGTTTAACTATCAAAACATGTGGTGTAATTTATAATTCAGTATTGTATAATACGTAATATTGTATGCATAATTCAATCATATAAAAGTATAATTATAAGCTCTTAATTTCGTTTCATTCGTTAAAACGAAAAATATGTTTTAAAATTAACTACAATTAAATTCAGTATAGTAAAATTAAATGTTTAAAAATATTTAAATAATTTTAATGTATGAAAAAGAAATACAAAAAAAACTAAAAGAATTTAATTAGTTAACACACTCTGTGATCTAGAATTTGTTTAATTAAAGCATGTTTTGACTTCTAATAAAAAAAAATTTACCTAAATTTTCATTTAGATGAAGGCTTTAGTTATCGGGGATTCAATGTTAAAATATTTAAATGTGCTTATGATGATCTTAAACTGCGTTTCTGCTGTAATTTCTTTCTTCCTTTGAAAAATATGTGCAATAAAAGAAAGGTTTTACATTATAATCTCAACACAATCACATTTAGCTTTCAAGTAATGTTATCAACTTTTTTAATAATTTAATATTAATTTAATATTAATACTCAACAATTAAAAATAATGACAGTTTACTTTAGGTGTATAGAAATCGAATTGAACTTATAAGGGCCCCATCATTTTCAGTAGCTTAGGGCCCCGCCAAGCTTAAATCCGGCCCTGCTCCAGGTACTTATCAGGATTTTAAAATCCAAACTGTGTATTACTAGTGTTTGAATCTGAGTTTTGCCAAACGTAGCATTTATAATGTTTTCTTCACTCACTTTCAGGTTTATTTAAGGCTTGAAGATTGAAATTTAAATTTCGGCAACTTTCCAATTAGCTTAAGCTCATTAATTTCTAGACATAATAATATGTGTTTTATTCGTTTTCTAACCACTATAAGAGAATTTATTGCTTATAGGAATAATCTTCTATCGAAAATTTGACTTTTTTCCTAGCAGCTGTAATGCTCAATTTAAAATTGGAACTCTGAGCTATATGTCAATACATATTTTAATCGCTTTCTGTCCACTATTAGCACAACTTATTACCATAATATTGGCTGATAGGAAGTCATCATAAATCGAAATGTTAACCCCTCGCCGACTGCGACTTTACACATTGTCCACTCTCGGGCACTTCTTTGGCACCGTATTTTGAAATTCGCCAATGTTACATTCGCCAAGTCGGGTTTCAAATTTTCTCGCGAAAATCTTCGAATACTAATTCGCGCCTGTGTCACTTGCAACATACGATTTAAAAAACGCATGAGTGAACATGAGGTGTGAATAAATTTAGCTGCTTTAAAAGTTTTTGTGTATTATCAGTCTCTTTTTATTCGGACTTTCTGAAACACCTATTTATTTCTTAGTTTTTTGTTTCCTTTTTAGGATAAAGCTTTGTTGTGGATGTAGAATATGTGTATGAGTAGGATATAGCTTTTTAATTATTTTTATAAATTTGTTTCAAATAATTTATGGTGTCTTTACTAAGTATGTGGACGCAATATTCAATAATGCAGCAGGGTTTTGCACCTTACTGTTTAGTTTTTAAAACCTTTAGTTTAAGTAACTACACAATTTATGAGTTTTAAGCAAGTTTAAAAGTTTTTGTGTATTATCAGTCTCTTTTTATTCGGACTTTCTGAAACACCTATTTATTTCTTAGTTTTTTGTTTCCTTTTTAGGATAAAGCTTTGTTGTGGATGTAGAATATGTGTATGAGTAGGATATAGCTTTTTAATTATTTTTATAAATTTGTTTCAAATAATTTATGGTGTCTTTACTAAGTATGTGGACGCAATATTCAATAATGCAGCAGGGTTTTGCACCTTACTGTTTAGTTTTTAAAACCTTTAGTTTAAGTAACTACACAATTTATGAGTTTTAAGCATTTTCTTTTTATATGTGTGTAAAAACTGAAAAGTTTTCTAAGTCTCATTTGTCTCACTTTTGAAGCAGAATATAAATTAAAATACACATCTCACTTTTTCTGATCCTGCTTTTCTCTGAATCGTTCTTATTAAAATAGATGAATCGTGTTAAATTACGTTACCTTAAGCTAGTAAATGTGTTTTCGTACTTAGGAGGGAAAAAAAGGCCTCAATTTAGAGTGACAATAAATGTAATAATTTTCATAGTATTCTCTCCATATCTTATTTAGAAGCCCAAAAATTGAATAAAAAATATTATAAAATATATAGACCAATTGTTGAGTTACAGAATCTAATAAGCTAAAGTTGTTATAAAATTATGAATAAAAAGTTACAAGATGGATAAGTTATGAAATTAATGAAGCATAGAATGAAAGGATAAATATATATAGCAAAATATAGGATAAAATTAATTAGGAAACAATTAAAAAGCAGGTGAGTAATTTCAGATATACAAAATAATAGTGATAGAAGCAAGAATAATGGAAAATATCGGAATTTTCCCTGACAAATTTAAGAAACATTAAAAAAAGTTAAGCAGCCGCAATTTTAAGTTTTAATAAATATGATTTGATGTTATAAAAAATAAACTGTATTGAGGCGAGCATAGGGTTGCCTTTATGTGAGGGTTACTAGATAAGGCGAAAAAGCCCGCGGTCAATAAAACCGCGGCCAGGGGAGGTGCTCGGGAGTCGACAATGTGTAAAGTCGCCTCCCGGGCACCTCCACTCGCCGCGGTTTTATTTGACAACTGTTTCATCGCCTTATCTAGTAACCCTCACATAAAGGCAACCCTATGCTCGCCTCAATACAGTACTCGCGAAATTCGTAAACGAATCTTCACGCTCATGGATATTTTTAAAAGTTGCTTGTTGAATAAAGTGAAGATTTTATCCTCGTTTAAGACTAGAAAAATTCAAATAACGAGAAAAAATACTTCGTCCTTCTATAAAGAAAGAGGAAGAAAAATTTACATACACACAATTATTTCAGTTAATTACATAAATATTTCGGTTAAAATAAATTTTCAAATAGAAACTATTCCTGTAAATTAAATAAAAATTTGGAGTAATAAAATATTTATATCTTCAGAATAATCAATTTCTTTTGAATACCTAAATTAATAAACTAAGTTTAAAAAAATAATCCCCTATATAAATCATCACATTATTAAATGTTCATATTTTTAAAGAAAAAAGTATCACAAATTTTTTTACGTAGTTTGAAAAATAATTATTTTTATTTCCTTCATTTTTACCAGGTTTTTTCAATTATTTCTATTTTAGAAAAATAGGCATTCTTCAAAATGCTTACAATATCTTGAAAACAAATTTCTTATATTTTATACTGAACAACTTTTGATTGACAATATTTTCTTCATAAGAGAGTTTTGAAAAAAATTTGAAAATATTTTCATTAAATTTGTTCAAATATTTTCTGTAAAATGCGTGCTTGTATTATGAAAACAAGGGGAAAAAATATTTTTAGTAAAGCCATGACATAAAGAAACAAATTTATGACATATTCACTACTATTTTCGTATAGTGAATTAATTTTTTATAACATCAAATCATATTTATTAAAACTTAAAATTGTGGCTGCTTAACTTTTTTTAATGTTTCTTAAATTTGTCAGGGAAAATTCCGATATTTTCCATTATTCTTGCTTCTATCACTATTATTTGTGTATATCTGAAATTACTCAACTGCTTTTTAATTGTTTCCTAATTAATTTTATCATATATTTTGTTATATATATATTTATCCTTTCATTCTATGCTTCATTAATTTTATAACTTATCCATCTTGTAACTTTTTATTCATAGTTTTATAACAACTTTAGCTTATTAGATTCTGTAACTCAACAATTGGTCTATATGTTTTATAATTTTTTTTTATTCAATTTTTGGGCTTCAAAATAAGATATGGAAAAAATACTATGGAAATTATTACATTTATTGTCACTCTAAAATGATGCTTTTTTTCCTCCTAAGTACGAAAACACATTTACTAACTTAAGGTAACGTAATTTAACACAATTCATCTATTTTAATAAGAACGATTCAGAGAAAAGCAGGATCAGAAAAAGTGAGATATGTATTTTAATTTATATTTTGCTTCAAAAATGAGACGAGACACAGAAAACTTTTCTGTTATTAATTAATAGTATTCATTAGTCTTTAAAATTTCAAAAGAATTTTTTAGTAGCTCGAATCATATAATAGTCTCATTTGTAACAACTTATTTTTTAATTTCTTTTACATAATAGCTTTCATTGTTTGTAATTTGCTTTAAAAGTTCAAACATTTATTCTTAGATTGTCATGCATTCTGTGTGTCTGGAAACTGTATGATCTATTTTATTTTATCTGTCCCTTGCAGAATGGTAATAATTGTTTCTTATTTGGTAATAAAAATCTTACTTTTGCTGAGATAACTGATTGCAGGAGTTTTGTTTTATTATCATAGCATCGATTAATCATAGAATCGATTTAGAGAAAAGTGTAAGTCCTCAGCCTTTCAACCCAATAGCTTTAAAACTACTTTCTTTATTTAAAGTAAATTGTTAAATTTAAAAATTGTTAAGATTCTCTTATTTGACTCAATATCTTGTCTATAATGAATCAGAAATAAATAAACAGATTGTTCTTAAATTGTTATACAGTTATGATATGAGAATGCCAAAGTTGATGCTTACTGTTTATATTATATTTTTATTTTACAAATCATAAAAAGTTTTCTTTAATCAAAATTTTGTTCCCCTCATAAATATTCTTTAACTGCTACAAATTTTTAAGTCTTGTCGACCAAAACTGTGAAATTGGCTAATATGTATAAAGGAATTAATCGTTTGGGACATAACATTTACAAAAAAGTGTCAAATCTAAGTACGATTGTTTGGACGCAAATATTCTTGGCACAAATACTGCAAATGGGAATCATTACATCAAATTTAATCATAGATATCAGTGTCAGAAAAGTAAAAAAGAATAAATTTATATAAAATGCTGACAGCAACAATCTCCTCATCATTACACACATATAAAAAGAAAATGCTTAAAACTCATAAATTGTGTATTTACTTAAATTGAAGGTTTTAAAAACTTAACAATAAGGTACAAAACCCTGCTGCATTACTGAATATTGCGTCCACATACTCGGTAAAGACACTATAAATTATTTGAAATAAATTTATAAAAATAATTAAAAAGCTATATCCTTCTCATATATCCTACATCCACAACAAAGCTTTATCCTAAAAAGGAAACAAAAACTAAGAAATAAATAGGTGTTTCAGGAAGTCCGAATAAAAAGAGACTGATAATACACAAAAACTTTTAAAGTAGCTAAATTTATTCATACCTCATGTTCACTCATGCGTTTTTTAAATCGTATGTTGCAAGTTAAACATGCGCGAATTAGTATTCGAAGATTTTCGCGAGAAAATTTGAAACCCGACTTGGCGAATGTAACATTGGCGAATTTCAAAATACGGTGCCAAAGAAGTGCCCGGGAGTCGACAATGTGTAAAGTCGCGCCCGGGAGTCGACATTAGGGAAAATCGCTTCCCGACTAGCTAGTGCGCGAATTTAGACTAAACGTCTTATCGGGATGCATACACACCGTCGCTTAAATTAATTACGTTTATTAAATGGGTATTTAGATTACATAACTAACGATTCAGAAACTTTTCAACCATTATTAATTAAATTTAAAAAAAAAATTTTTTTTGCCAGAATTATTTTTTGTTAAATGAATTTTATAATTTTGCGTAAAATGTTTAGATTTATTTGAACGTGAAATACACAAAGAATTAAATTGACATTAAAGAGTGTCCCAAACTTTCGATCCCTCTCCTACCTAAACTATTGGAACAATATTTTTCATATTGTGACGACAACCAATATAATTTAAAGGCAATAATTGAAATCCTACGAAAAGTAATAATACTCTATTATTATATACTCTATATCCTAATAATACTCTATTATTATAAACCACTAATCATTACCATGTAATAAAATAGTAATCATTACCGTGCAATCAGTCAGGAGCAGTTTCTGCGATCATTAGTAAAATACCGCGGACAACCCCAACTGTATCCAACCCCAACTAAGTATTGGATAGTATTGAATTTGTCTGTAATCGGCAATTTAATTCCCTGTTTTCATATTTATTTAAATACATAAAATTTTATTTTACCTTCTGATTCTGAAAAATTAGTGAGATTACTGTATTTATACTGTACTGTATACTATGAGATTACTGTATTCCTGTATTTTTGAACAAAAACAAAATTTTAAAACAAAACGAGATATAACGCTATATTTCTAAGCTAATTTTCCGGTACAATGTTGAATTTTTTTCAAAAATAAAAAAAGTGCCAAAGATTTTCTTTTTTGCAAATTGAAGGGCAATTCTTGAGTCAATATTTTGCATACTTTTAAAGGACTTTCTTTTTGGTTTCTCTAGGTGTTTGACGATGTCTCGAAAATCTTATGAGAATTTGACGAGACAAGGCAAATTAAAAAGACTAAAATCTGTTTCCACAAATTCCAGATTAATTTTGAGTAATTGTCCAGATTTAAATAAATCAGATTCAGGATTAAAAAGTTTTTATCATGGTATTGAAGTTCCTGAAATAATTCAGATACAGGATCAGGACAAACTTGAGAAACAGCAAGGAAGTAATTTGCAAATCAATATAGAACCAACTTTAGAAGAAATTTTAAAGCTTGATCCATCTGACGACGAAGATTATTTCGACCACAGCTTAGCTTTAACAGAATTAATCTCAGTAAAGGAAAAAATAAAGTTATGGGCGAATTCTTTTCGAATTAATCTTGTTGCAGTAAGTGCATTGCTCTCTATTCTCCGTGAACACTCGTGTTTTTCGGATATACCATTCGATGCTAGAACTTTGCTCGAGACTCCTCCTTGCGTCATTACGAGGGCAGTTCAACCAGGCCAGTATTTCCATATTGGAATAAAGAAAAATATCGACAGATTGTTGAAGACTGTGACAGAAAATATTTCAAATATTCATCTACTAATAAATATTGATGGCCTGCTTTTATTCAAAAGCACACCCACAGAGATTTGGCCTGTTTTAGTTCTTGTAGCAAATGTCCCTTCTTTGAAATCCATTGTATTCCCTATCGGCATATACTGTGGGAAAGGAAAGCCCGTTCTGTTTATCTAAAGGAATTATATAGAAGAGAGTATAAAATCAATAACAGAAGGATACAGCGTAGCCGGAAAAAAAATATCATTAACTATTAAAGTTTTCATTTGCGATGCACCCGCTAAGTCTTTCCTTTTGGGAACTCAACGGCATACCGGGTATAGTTTATGCTCAAAATGCCAACAAGTTAGTGAATGGGTAAATAATCGTATAGTATTTACTGAATTTACTGCAGCTGAAAGGACCCACGATACATTTTTTAATGATGAAGAATTTTATGTTTCAGAGTGCTGCTTATTACCCATTCCCAATATTAATTTTGTACATAGTTTTCCTCTAGATTATATGCACCTAGTTTGTCTAGGTGTGGTAAGATCCCTTGTTTATCTATGGATTTTTGGACCAGTACCAATTCAGTTTTCCTCACGTATAAGAGAAAGCACTTCTTCTGAATTAAATACTTTGAAAAATTGCGTTCCCTTAGAATTTGCCAGAAAGCCCCGCCATTTAAATTATATAAAGAGATGGAAGGCAACTGAGTTTAGACAATTCTTATTATATACAGGGCCAGTTATATTTAAAAAAATATTTAAAAATGAGAACCTACCAAGATATGACCACTTTCTAAGCCTTTCTATTTCAATTTCAAACTTGCTTTGCCCAGGAATTTGCACGCCAGATAATTTAAATTATGCCAATGATTTACTCCAGCATTTTGTCAAGACTACTATCGCATTATATGGTCCACAGTATATTACACATAATTTCCATAATTTAATCCATCTTTCCAGCAATAGAATTTATTTTGATTCCCTTGATTCTTGTAGTTCATTTCCTTTTGAAAACTTTTTTCAATCTCTAAAAAAATTAGTAAGAAAGGGCAACAAGCCTTTGCAACAAATAGTTAAAAGAATTCTTGAGCAAAATAGTTTAAAACCATCTATTTCAACAGCTAATAATTTTACTCAATACACAAATTCTCATTTCCATGGTTCAGTGTTTTCACCTTCAGATACTAAAGATCAGTTTGGCACAGTAAAATTTCCCAATTTTACTCTTCGAACTGATTATCCTGATAATTATTGTTACCTAAAATCTGGAAACATTATTGAAGTATAAAATATTATTTTTTCTAAAAGTAGAAAAAAAATTATGATGGTCTGCAGAGAATTTTTAAACAGGGAAGACTTTTATTCATTTCCTTTCATTAATAGCTCTTAATTGAACGTATTTTTAGTTTCTGACTTGTTTGTCTTAAAAGAATATTCTGATGAAGATGTTGCTGGAAAAATGGTTCTTCTTCCTACAGAACAACATAAAAAAGTTGCTTTTCCATTGCTTCATATTTTATAAACTTTAAGTTTACTGACATTCCTTAAAGTGATTTATTATATTTGTATTATCCAAGCACATGTTTTATAGGAGAATATATAATGTGCTTTTTTTGACCTTTTTATTTCATTGTCAACTGTTTTGATATTAACCTCTAAACTTGTTTTTTAAGAAACTAACGATGATAGCCAGAAGCTGCTATACGATGTCAAACACAACTATTATTGCATATTAATATTGTTTATTTGCTATAAATTAGAACTGGCACAAAAGCTGAAGTGTGTCATTTGTAAATAGTATATTTTGGCAGTATAAATTTCACCAGTTGTATACAATTATTTTTCATTGGTCACTTGTTCACAGGGAAGCAACCCACCGGTAGTCATTCGCAGCAGCTGTCAGAAGGTGATTCCGCTGGCTTCTTCACTTAAATTATTTGACACTCATTTTAATTTTATTTGTGTCATGTTTTGTAACGTAATTTCTGATTTTTGACTAACCACCTGTTCTCTCCAAATGTCGCAATCCTATATTATATAAATGAGAGTCTCGGCTAATACCGAGTAATAAGTCATGATAAGTAATTGTCATGAGATCAGTATTTATCTAAATCACCTCTTAATCACTTACATACAGAAGGATATTTGAAGAAAATGTGATATGTGCTCTGAAATATGGAAGATAGGTGTTCTGAAAATACGTGAAATATAATTACATACAAATCTAATATTCCATCCAACTGACATGAGGATGGAATAAAAAAAAAAAATGAAAACAAAGTTTGTTTCTCATGGAAAAAAAGAATTTTTTACAGACATAATAAATATTTTTCTCATTGCTCACTAATTTACATTATTTATACTTTTTGACGTTGTATTAGAAAGCATGAAAAGTAGTCTATTTACTCTGGCAATTCCTTATATTACAGCTTTGAAAAATGCTTATTAACTATTATTACTTTTTTTTTAACTGTTATGTAGTAATTTTACTATGAAAAACACAATATATAATTTCATTTACAGTTACTTCAAAGAAGTACTTTTATCTATAGTTATTTACATAAATGGTAAAAATTTGTTAGTTGTAGAAAATGTACTATAAAACTTTTATCAAGTCATTTAAAAAAATATTTTCAAGATATTTGGCTGCAGTATGTTACACAGGTGACCAGTGATCAATAGAGGGCAATTGACTTAAAACTTATTATTTTTTTGGAACACATTTATTGAACGTGTACATTTTAAATTTTCTATCAATCCTACAACAGAGTATGGAATATACTGTAGTGTTATTCAAAGAAGAAAATTCATTAGGTGTAATACCGACCCACTGGATTTTTAACAATGGCAGTCATTGTTTTTTCCCCAAAACACACTCTGACTTAAAAAAAAAGCAAATTTGTAACACACAAAAAAAGATGGCTGGAATGTGAAATAAGAGTTCTGAAAACATACAGTAAGTTCTTTTATTTGAAATAATGTGTGTGTATGTATATATATATATATATAAGGAAAGATCATTTTGTTAAAAAATTTCAAATTATTAAAATTTAATGTAAGAATGTTTATTTAATACGGTTCTCGTAAAAAAAGTTAACGATTACTTGGATTTAAAAAAAAAATTATTTAAACTTAAAATATAGAATGTGTGACGTAATAAGAAGTAATTTTGTTTGTTAGCAATCTATAAGGATAATTTCATATTGTTCAACTAGAAACGGTTTTCATCTCACTTGAGACATTCATATTTTAATAATTTTTGAAGTAAATGTTTTGATTTCATTTTAACTGATCGAGCGGAATGAGTTTTTGTTCTTTAACAGTTAATTATTTTCAAACTAATAATCAAAACTTTTTTTTTTAATTCATCCAACTTCTTGTGCATTTTTCTACGTTATGTCAAGTTTCTAAATTGCGTTAACTTTACACCCAAATCAGCGGTTTGTTTTTTTAATATAGTGAGATGTTTAAATTGAATTTATTAAAGCTGTTAATGATGTTAAACCTAAAGTAGAGTTATTTAACAATTCAGATCGATTTCTTTACTGTAAAAAAAAGTTCATTTTCTAAAAATAAATCTTCTATAAATCATTTGCAGTTAATGCGTATATAATCCATATAGTATTTTCATAAAATTAGGTGTTCACTGATATAAGGGGAAAAAAAAAAAAAACATATTTCCTAACTCTTGTATATTTATTATATTTAGCTTCGTATCAAAATGCAAAAGATCATGAATCTCAGGCACAATACACATGAAATATCGAGTCGGAAGAGGAACTTCCTCTGAAGAAAAGGAGGAGGATTGAAAAAGTAATAAAACTTCCAGGAGAAAGTAGGAGCGAGGATGTGGATACTCCACCTGTACCTCCAACAATTCCATCGAGTTACCCGGCGCCTCCTGTTTCTTCGAACTGCTTTATGACAAATGCTAGTTCATCAACTAAAACATCATCTGAATTTATCGCATAGTCGATGGGTAAAGAACTATCATTCTTGTGTCTTGTTGTAATAATTTTATTAGTTTCACAATGCGACAGTTTTTTTTTTTTTTTTTTTTTTTTTTTTTTGCAAATAAAGCAAAAAAGAGATAAGAAAAAAGTTAATATTTTAATTTAAGGTGGATTAATTTTAAGAAAAATAAAATAAATTCTAATTCTATATTTCTTGCGTTACTACTGTATTATTATTAAGCATTAGAACTTGACATGTAATCACCATATATTTTAAACATCTTTTTCTTTTTTCAGACGAAAATTTATATTTCAACTAAAATGAAGATTCAAGTATCCAGAATGTTCCAAAAGCAACAATTTCCTCGGCTAATAATTTAGAAATAATCTATTTTCATTGGAATAATTAGTTGAAAATATTGAACATGCACAGAAAATTCCATAATTTTGCATTAACCTGATGAAACAATTTGTCTTAGTATTAAGCCAGTAAAATTAGACTTTTTTTTAAATAATAATACTTCAGATCTTTTTCACGAAAAACTTTATTATGTTCTTGTAAAATATACCTCAAAGCTTCCTTATTCTCATCTGTACGATTCAAAAAAAAAATTTCTTTTCTTTTTTTGAATGAAATGAAGAGTGATTTGAGGAGGGGATGATGGATTTTCTTTTAGAGAGGTAAGTGAGGCACTAGTCTCGATGAATTTTTTTTCACGCTGTATGGAATGAGACTAACCGTGAGACGATAAAAAAAATTTCCTATGTGTTTTGAGCATGCTCAATTTAATGACACAAAACAAAATTCAATATGATGAATAGTTCAAAAGTTATAAATTTTGTACTTTACGAGATAATTTACGAGTTCTACATTGCTAAAAGAAGCCTCGTGGCTGAGTGATAGCGCTTCACGCTCTCATGCCAGAGGTCCTGGGTTAGACCCTCGGATGGGGCAAGGTCAACTCAACCATTCATCCCTTCTCTGAGTTGAAGAAATGTTTACTAAGCATGCTTGGGGACTAAACACTAGAGAGTTCCGCTTTCGACTGACCACTGAACTGGAATATCTGCTCCTGCAGCCCAGAGCTCAAACTGAGATGGGCATAGTAGACCTTCGCCCTTTAAGAGCTGTCGTGCCCCTAAGTTCAGTTTAATTTGCTCAAAAGAAAGGTCAAGCCTCCCCCCCCCCTCTCCGTATACTTTCCTTACTTAATCAAATGAGAAACATGAGTATAAAAAAACTAATATTTTATAGGTTGAAATGATTATTTGCATAAAAAGTACTATTTTTGAAATGTACTTATTATAAAGTACGCGTGTAATTGATAAAATATTTATTCGAATTTTTCTCATTCAAATAAACACAAAAAAATAAAAAAATAAAAACAATTTACCCCGAAAGATGCACTTTACATGTTTAGATAGTTCTTTGACAAATGTACTTACTACACGTTAAAATTAGTACTCTTATACATGAAAATGCTTGTAAATTTTGAACCACTCATTTTATTAACTCGTGACTAGTCTCAGTCTATTAAACGTAAAACAAGAGCTACTTTGTAAACAATGTCTCATTTGTTTCGATAACAATCTAAAGTAAATAGTACAAATTTGTACTTTTTATTTTATTTTAATTGTATTAAAAGTAGGTCTATTCAAATAAGTGAGGAAAATATATCGAAAAACAATGCATCATTTTCTTGCTAAGAAATAATTTAATTTCCCGCCTCGAATCATCCCTTTACCTTCAAAAAAAGAGGAAGCATGCATTAAGAAAGTAGAGAAGATTTCAGGCAATTCATGATAAATGATCTAACGATCTGTCCAAAAATATCTTGGTTATAATTTTTTTCCGAATTCCTATTTTATTTGAATTCCTATAACTTTTCTAGATAAAATATCTGTTTAAAACAAGATTTAAATTACATTTTAACTTATGTTTTTAAACGCATTCTCAATGATGGGCTTAAAAAAAGAAAGAGAAAAAAACATTAAGATTGTTTTAAAAGATTGTAATGAGTTTTGCTACTATGACAGAAGAAAAACCTTTCCTGTTGTCTTTTTATTTATTTCATAAGAAAACTATATAACTCTTCAAATTACATTTGCGTGTTTATTTGTTTATATTTGAACAGAAATTAAACATTTATTTTTTGATCTGCCTTTGAAATTATGAAATGAAAATGCCAGTAATGAAATTTAACTGGCATTTTCACGAAACATGACAAAATCGCTGAAAGAAAAATTTCAGCATGTGAAACCTAAAACGGATATCTATTCTTTTTCTATTAAATTATTGCACTGGTAAAATTTGTTTGATGCAAATGTTGTCTAAACATAAAATAATAAGTATGAAAGCAATCCGATTTTTTAAACCGCTATTTAAGAAAGATACCTTAATTAAAATTCTAAGTACTTTAATCTTTTTTTATTTATTTATTTTTACATAAATTCGTTTTTTGTTTTAAACCTATTCAAACTCTAAATATTTTAACATTTCAGGGAATTTTGACTCAGAGGAGGTAAACAAAACTATGCTTCAAATAATTAATGATCAAAGTGCAGCGATTTTAAGAATCGAAAGAAAGATTGATCTAATTCTTCTGCACTCTGATAGGAATAATAAAAGAAGAAAATTATAATAGTTCGTTGCTGGGTTTGATGCCTTTTGGAGTTAGTGATTTTACAAAATTAAATGAAAATTTTAAGACAAACAAGACAATGAGGCAACAAATTGTAATTACTATTTTATATTTGTTTTCTTTTACTTTTGATTTAAAATATTTTGTTTCATCTACAATTGAAAATTTTTCTTTATAAAAGAAGCAGATTGTGAAGGAATTAAATATCAGTTTAAAAATTAGAAAGGAAGTTTGGGAAAATTTCTTTATGCTTTATTAATCGGTAAATATTTTTTAAATGTACTGCAATACACTGTACTTAATATACTGCTATAAAATATAACTAGAATCAGAAGTATTACATTTATTACTTCTATACAATTATTTCCTACTGCCTATTTCACACTTTTTCTCTACCCAACCCTATTCACTAAAGTAATTTTGTTTGAAAAATTGATTGGTTTTCTATATCAATTAAATACTTTAAAAATTAACTAAATACTTTTAAAAAAAATTCCGAATCCGATTGATCGTTTCACATTTTTATAATTTCGTACTGAAATTTCTACTCAATACACAACTTTTTCATTGAACAAGAAAAAAAAAATTGGATTTCCATCAGAAAATGAAAGAATTGAAAATGTTTTATATTTTTTAGAAAGATTTCATGTTTAGCTGCCATGGTAAAGATGGTAAGGCCTTTGTGGCAAATCTTCTTAGAAGGTTAATAACAGATGGCCATCTGCTACAGTTTAACTGGAAAAAGTAAAAGTGGACAATTCAAAAGCTCTTTTGAAAAGACTGACATTTACAAGGTGATTAGAGGTAAATAATTTATATATATATATATATATATATATATATATATATATATATATATATATATATATATATACAGAGAAGAATTATAAAATTTCATTTGCATTTATTCACTTTTTTTAGATGTTTGCATCAAGTCTTTTGATACATTTAAAGCAAACTTATTTAGAGAAGCCTTAAGTGACTGGCTTTTACAAGCCAAATTTAGAAAAAGGAGAAGGTATGTTCTATTTTGTTTTTAAAATATTATTGAGCAGATAAATTTAATAGATTTAGTTCATTAATACATATTTTTCTTTATACACAAAAAGATACTTGTAGTTGATATTTTAAATTACTGGCAATTATAAATGATGAAAAAAAAATGAAGAGTTTTACTTGTGCAAAATCTTTCTATAGTGATGCTTAAAAATATATACCTTTAAGAAAATTTTTTTCATTGTTAATTATTCATTAATAGTAATAAAAATACCTGCTATTATTTATTAATTAGGTGTGAGATAACATTTAAATTAATATAAAAATTCCAATAACAGTTAAATGATAATCTTATAAAAATATTTGAAAGTCTTAAAATTACTGTAAAATAAAATCCGATCAAAATTTTAAAAATTGCTCTATGAAGTTAGCGAATTCGTGTGGAAATTTAAAATCAAACTAAATTCTGTAGCTCTGAAATGCTCACAAGTAGGCACGCAAAGAAGTTCAGGAGTAGACTTATTATTTTATTGTATATGGACAGGATGCGCGAATACTTTTATTTATTATTATTGATTGGTTTCATGTTTAAATTATTAACGGAGTCACAGTACGATTTCATAGACAGATTCTAATGCAATTGTTTTTTTTCATCGTATTTCACTAAAAAAATCTATTATAAAAGATTTTTGTAGTTTTCCTACAGACATTTCTATAGAAAATTACCTTTTTTTTAAAATTACAAAACAAATTTACTGCAAAATGTTTTGATCTGAATTATTATGCATATTTATTTGTATAGTTCAAAGTCTTTACTGTTCGACGACTACTGTTTGTCTAAGACAGGTACTCTGCCAGACATTCGTCTGGAGCTGTGGCGGTGACTATGGTAACGAGGTATGATTATTTCAAGTAGGGGTGCTGGGTCCCTCTTTAGAACTGGTTTCGGCGAGAGAAAAGGAGACTTCTTCACCGAAGCTATCCTCCCTAAAATGCCCTATTCTTGTTTCCGTAGCACCAGACTGCCGCAGACTTCAGAGTACCTATCTTAGACAAGCAGTAAAAACTTTGATATCAAAATAACAACAAACATGATATTCAACAAGTTCAGCTCAAGCCAGTGAACAAAGAAACCTGTTTTCCACAACCCTTTACAATGATGAACACACATAATGAACATGAAGTTCTCTCGCTTCTCATGAGATGACAAGACTACCACAAATTCTATTTTCTATGGTAAACACCATCTTTTGATCCACAATCAAAATCAAATTTAAGACATCAGCTATACAGACTTTTACCGAACCGTGTATGCAGGAAGAAAAAATCTTATTTACGAAGATTTTTTTTAATAGTTTTTGTTTAAAAAAAAAATCAGTTACTATTTTTTTTTCCAGTAGCCCGAAAAAATTTTGTGGTCATCAGTGATCTTCTATAATACGAGTAATACAGGGTTTTTGTTTGTTTTTATAGTGTAGTTTCAATTCTACTGATGTAAATTTTTCCATTTTATTTTTCAGGGATAACCTCAGTTGCTGAATAGGACCTGAATGTTTAAAAACTTCATTTTTTATTTTTGTTTTGACAAATTTTTTATTTTTATATTGATGCGCAATATTTTATTTGATACAACAATTATTTATGGAATAAATATTTGTTTAAAAATCTATTTATTGCTATTGTATTTTCTACATTTGAAATCCAACTGTTTTTGAGAAATTTTTAACCTAATTGAGCTACAAAATATAAAGACTAGATTTTATTTTCTATAGATAAAATATTCAGAAATGTCCCATTTATCTAGACAAAATTAAAAAAAAAAATGCTTTTCCATAATATCAAAGAAAATAATACTGATGCCAGTTGTTAGCACTATGAATTAAATGTGTAATTTTTGTTTTATCCTTTTATATGCTTAAAAATTAAGGTAATTTTTCTGTGTGTCCAATTTATTGATTTAAAATATAAGCGTTGCGAAGAAAAATTTTCAAATATTTTCAACATTCTCATTTTGTTGAACAAAAATTTGAACTATTTTAGCATATAAATCTTAATTTTTACCATTTTTAATGACTTCCTGGTGATTATCAATTTTAACGGGAAATTAAAATTAAAATCAGTAAGAAAGAAGTCAGTTTAAATTTAAAATAAAATCTTGATTTATAAACTTCACGAACAAAGAAATTTCTAATACACAGGGAAATATGCAAAGATTTTTTTTTTTAAGCTCAAAAAAGAAATATTTGAAATGTTTACTTTTTCTTATTGGTTAATTTCTTACTGTAACAGGAAAAAAATCAAATATTAACACTTCTCTGTACTTCAAGCAATAAATCACTACATTACATTAAAGAGAATAATGGCAAGTTTTCGCATAAATATGTGTAAAAGAGAATGTAAACTACTTCCTACTATACCCACTAAAATATCTCATTCTTTGCAGAATAAAAATCCATATAAGAGAAATATACGTAATGTGACATATAGTTGCAAATTATCAGAGTTCTTAAAGATCCGCCAAAAATAGTAAAGTGGTAGCAAACCATTCATCAAAGAAATTTGATGCTTTCCTAACTTCGTAATCACTCGAATTTAGAATGTATCAGACTTCTATACATGTAATAAGCTTTTAAATCTTTATGGTGATCAAGAAAAGTTAATGATAATTTTTTAAAAACAGAAAATATATCTTCAATATAAATTTTACTACCATTTAAAAAATTTTAGCGAACCATTGGCAACCCTGTACTCAGGGAGTGACGTCACGTCCAGATTGACGTTTTAGCTCACGTAACACTAGCGATTGGATCAAATTGCATTCGCAATTCAAATAAACTATAGACGGCGCTGCAGTCTAGGGCAAATGGCGTCAGAAAAAGGTAATACAATCTGATGTTGTACCTGTTTCCCAGTGTATAACTGTGTGATACATTAGCATTTTTTTACTAGCTAGCTTAATTTTATTGTCCAGTGATGGATTTTATTAAATTATTAGATATTTTAGCATATCTGGAAAGGGACGAGAAATCCAGGAGCATCACTGAAGGTGAAAAAATTATTAATTCAAACCACATTATAACATGTGGTGTTGTAAAGCAGCCATTACCGCGGAAAAGAATTATTTATGCGGTTTGCCTTCGTTCTACGAAGATAAATTCTTCTCCGTATATAATTGAATGTGCTTTATTTAAAAGAATGTCTGGAAATGGACACGGCATATCTCAATTTTATTGCAGTTGTCCTGCTGGTGCTGGTGGTGTCTGCAAACATGTGGTTTTGTATATATATAACCAATAAATGCTTTTTATAAATAAATAATGCATTTCTTTACTTCCAATAAAAATCTTTTTCGAGCAAAATAAAGCAGAGGACTCAGAAATTTACTTTCCATAATTCTACTTACTATAAGGTAAAGTCACCAATACTTATTCTCATAAAAATTAAGCAAGAATATCTTTATCCTTTGGTTACTTATGCTTAACCAGACATACATTCAAAAAATAAACAAATGCCATATTCTATTTTTATTTAAAATAACATACTTTTCATCCAGTTATAAGATTAATATTTAACCAGATATATGAAGCAGAATTTCATTCAATTATAATTTCAATTCTGAATCCTCCAAAATAGAAATGCTTTATTTTTAGGAAAATAAAAATATTTCAGAGGATAAATTATCATATAAATGCATACATACCGGGTAAAATATAGTCTTCCTTTAAAAAATGCTTCAAACACACAAGCATGTGCTTTGTAACAGTTTTTCCGATGCGGAGTTTATTAATCCACAAGTTTCTTCAATTTTCTTTCTTTCCGTCTACGAAAACAATTTCCTCTTCTTTAGGAAAAGAATGATAACTAACGTCATCTCGAGAAGCTCTCGAGTGACACTGAGGCACACAGCAATTTCTATTGCTAAAAGCCAAATTTTTAAACATTTTATAATTTCGCCTTTAATGATAACAACAGCCGTCATAGCAACAAATATAACCCTTGGTTTTACCTGTTACGTTAAATTCTTGAATCCCCACAAGGTGGCGTATTCGAGCTCTAGAATTGCGAATTGGCACAAAAATCACATGAAAAGGTCTATTTTAGCTGGGCATACAAAACGTTGCAAAAAGAAACCTTATAATTACCTAAAATTAAGGTAATATTCACCTTAAGATAGGCTTTATTTAAGGATTTTTTTTTCATGCTCGAAAACCTTAAGACGACCTCGAATTATTGTTGTTAAAAAAAGGTTGTTTCCCAAGGTTTTGGATTAGGGTAATGTGCGTAGAATAGAGCAGATTGTCGCAGACCTCGTTTTAAGGTTAGAAGGTTTACACGTAAACCGCATAAAAAACCTTTTTAGGTTTACATGAAAAGGTTTTTGTCCAGTGAAAATAAGCCTTACTTTGCTATCTGGGTAATAGTTATAGAATATTCTTCTTCGTTAAAGAACAGTAGATTTTTCTGTATCTTTATAATTCGAAAAACAACAGTAAAGAATCATCCAAATTACTTGAAATAGTGTCATTTGTGCTGATGATTAATATATTTGTATAGTTTTCTTGTAATTTTTATAGTATTTTTTAGTTTTGAAAGAATAATTTCAACTAGAATTCAGCTGTTCTGTTTTTAAGCTACATATTCAAATTCATATCGAGATCTTACAATTATAAAATTTTGATGTGTGGTATGTTATCTAAAAGTAATTAAGGGATAATCTATGTATATATTATTTGAAAATAAAATTTTCAAACGAAGAACATTTCATTTGGAATTCTGCGGATTTATAAAGAAGGTAAGTGTTATGATTTTTATAATAGAAAATTAGCTTGTTAATAATTTCTTTTTCTTATTTGATGATAGTTCTCTACAGAATGGTTTTTTACGTCTGATTAGGAACAATAAGAATAAAAAAAAGAAACAATATGAAAGTTTTTTATTGCAATATGAGAAATTTTGAAAATCATTTTTTTATCCTAAGAATTCTTTGTTTTACGTTTTTTAATTTCTGATTTTTAGATAAAAATTGTTGTCAAAATACCTTTTTTGAAAACATAAATGGTATAACATTATGTGTTTATGTATACTTCTTGCATATTCTAATGTTTGAAGTAATATGATTTAGAAAAGTATGGAATAAAAATTCGGTACTTATGTATTAACGCCACAACAGCTACAGATTTGGCGGTTTTTAAGTGCCGCCAATCTAAAACCTAAAATTTTTGGGACAAATCATAAAATGAAACACTTTATTTAAAATCAAAGTAGTCAATTCGGAGTTAGGATTTCGGTGGGAAATGGGCCGATATAGAGTTTAACATAAATTCAAAACGATCTTTATTTTTTACTCTATCTTAACAATCTCTATTTCTGTCTCCATATTAACTCTAATAAATAAGATTCCAAATGAAATAACATTTCCAAAATGTACGTTTACCAAAATAAAGTTTCATGTCATGGGAATTGGTACATTTTCGTTTTTTTTTTTTTTTTTTTTTTTTTTTTTTTTTTTTTTGGTAAAATATTTCGCTCCTGAAAAAATAAAATTGCATCTTGTTTTGTTTTTGGCAAATCCCAAAGACGAATTTTCTTAGCACTAAAAATGGCGTCAAAAAAGAATTCCCCCCCCCCCCATTTCATAAGCATTCATCGTTTTTTAGTTTCTGAATAAGGATTTTTAATGAAACTTAAAATTTTTTGATAAAAATTGTAGTCAAAAAACTTTTTTTACAAAATTAAATTTTATAATATTATGAGGTTCACGTATACTTTTTGTTCATTTTAATTTTTGAAGTAATATGATTCGTAAAACTATGAAATGTAAAGTTTGAATAAGCCTTTCATGTTATATCATTAAATTTAGTTAAACAATTTCTAGGGCATTAGGTGTTAACTCTAATAAGAATATGCATATTTTTTTTCTGTTTATGTACAAATATTTTTCCGATGTGTTTTGGATGTTTCTTCTCTAATAAGAAATTTAATTATAATATATTATTGTTTTTTGAATATTTTGTTTTCGTTTGCATAAGAAAGAATATTAAAAATTTTTCTTTTTTAAACTTAATAAGCCGCACTAAAGAAGGAGCGTTGCAATGCTACACGCTGCATTAAAGACGTCCCTAGAATAATTGTTCATATAGAAATCGCAGGTATTCACCGCATACAACAACGCCCCCTATAACTCGTTGCGATCGCGAATATAAATATAGTAAAAATATTGATATTGAAAGAATACCGAGGGCAGAACTGATCCTGAAATGGGATGGCGAGCAAGTGACTTGTGGCCATCACATCTCATGCCACGCAGAAAAGTGCGGGAA
The DNA here is from genome assembly GCA_949128135.1 of Parasteatoda lunata. Lineage (NCBI taxonomy): Eukaryota > Metazoa > Arthropoda > Arachnida > Araneae > Theridiidae > Parasteatoda > Parasteatoda lunata. The sequence goes on along the minus strand of OX421979.1, from coordinate 10,100,333 downwards.
TGTTACCGAAGGCGGTTAAAATCAGACTGTGAATTATAAGTCTTTCTTTCTTTTTGATTGAAAAAAAGGGTGAAAAAATGGAGAAGATCTCTTGTGAAGCTTCCCCATTTTTTTTTAACACTTTATCGACCAAGACTGGAAATTTTGCAACTCTCTGGATTGTGGACTTTTGAAAAAGCCTATTTGATAAACCATTAAACGATCCTAGGGAATTTTCCCAGAGAGTATTTTTTTCTTTTTGCCAAGAGAAATTGTTTTATAACTATAACATTCCAAAAATAACACTAAAGAACCGGTTTACGACGTGCAGAAATTTCTGTTCTAAGCAGTATATAAGGAGTTGTGATTCAGAGCCGGAGCTCTCCATTCGATCTCATCGAGTTAGGTTGTGTTATAACCGAGCTCCTGCTACAATGGCTTCACGTAGATTTAGCCGCGGCTTTCCAACCCTATCGTGTACCGGACATCGATCTTGCTTCGATAAGAGAAAACGCCCGCACTAATTGCCAAAAATAATGGACATTGAAAAGAGAATCAGAACAACTTGCACATGGATGTAGAGAAGACCTAGACAACATTCTCCGAAGTAATAGGAGAGCAAACCCAGATTATTTGGGAAACCTTTACTGACTAATCTACTATGATGAAGAACTTAGAATCCTGATAGATTCTCAGACTGCCAAGACAGACCCAGCTATGGAGAGCTCAGAACCAGCAGAGATTCAGGAAAATATCCAGACCACGACATCAGTTGACTCTACAACCGAAATAGCTGAGAAAGGCTCAGCAATGGAGACTACTGAACCAACTGAAATCCCGAGAGAAATCCAGACCACGACAACGGTCTATTCAACACCTGAGTTAGATGAGCAAGGCCCAACCCCCATCTCAGAGCCTGCAACCCAACATCCTAGTACACCTTCAAAAGAAAAGAAAATGCGGAGGAAAAACGGTGTCAACACGGCGACACCAACTACTCCCGAGACCGATAGTGAGACATCACAACAGGAAGAAGAGAAAATCCCCACAACACCGGCGGAGATAGAAACAACTGAACAGATGGAGATAGGAGCCACTGCTGAAGCCCCGGCTACAGTTGAGACCCCTTCTACCAACCCTGAACAGATGGAAATTCTGCAGACCACCGGCAGAAAAATAAAAGTTCTTATCCGAGAACATGATCCTGAAATGGAGATTTCCAATCTCGAAAAAGAACTAATATAGTTAATGTAGCAAAGTTAGCGTCCATGAAATGTGCAGGAGCACATTGGACCTATCTTCGCAAGAAACCCATCAACGAGCCTCTCACAGGTGTAAACTGCAAAGGAGATCACCCGGCCTGTTTCACAGGCTGCGGTGACAGGAAAACAACACCCAAGAACAGGCAACACAGGAGTGCTGCCAACTCTGCATCCAGATTTCTTTAAATCGTCAAAGAATTACAAGAACTTTTGAAGGACTCTGAACTACTCAACCTTATTCAATTTCTTCTCCCACCTACCAAGGCCTGAGTGTGGAGCTACTTGAAGAAGATAACCGCAGAAATTCTTTGTGGTACTCTCCTATTTCTAAAGTCATCTAGTCACCGTTGCCTTAGGGCTAAACAACAGATGAAGAAGTGAGATGCCCGCATTCGCGGGCAGGTACTTCAGCCTAATTCATATCCAAGTCGGAGCCCAGGGAGATCTACTCAAGCCTTTGCAGAGTACGGTGTGTTGCGACCAGCTCTGTGCGTACCATGTCATATCAACGATATGCCCGAGGTGGGAAGCGGCGAACCGAAAGGCCCGTGCAGCAGCTCACTCCTCGTGAACAATTCGAAATGCTGAAAATAGACGAAGAGCGTTTTGAGTTGTGCTCTACATTTGCTAGTGATTGCGTCACTAAAGAGGCCATTGATAGACAAATTGAGTCAAGTAAAGCTGCAGTGCAATGGCAAATAAAAGAGGGACACTAGTCACTTTATATCTGTGAATTCCAACTGAGAGCCCTCATCATCAGAAGAAACGAACTATTCCTCGAGGAGCCTGGTAAAGAAATCATGCCTATGGAAACAGTTTTGCTAAATCAACCTGAAACGACGAAGGAATCCTCAGATATAGAAACAACTCCTGAAATGAATGCTCCAGTACCGGATACCAGCAATGAGAACAACATGGAGCTTAGTGAAGAGGCTTCGGCCTCGGAGCCCCAGACCCTAAACAACAAAGAACGGCCGGCAAAGAGGAGAAAAAGGAAGAAGCAAGCCAAAGGAACTACTACATCGACTACTAACAGCCCTTCTACTCCTGATTCCCTCCCAGTGCTTGAGCCCACTACAACCACACCATCAGAACCCAAGGAGAGCTGCAGCGAAGCCCCTCAACCTCTCAAGACTGATGAGAAAGAACAGCTACTCAAGTCTGCAAAAATCCTAATCCGAGGGCTTCCGGATGACTTTAAAATTGAAGATATTTCTCTAGAAATATAGAAATTAGGCATCAATATCCATAGAGTTATCCAGTTCAAGAGGGTGGGCGGAGCCTATAGGCTCCTTCCCCTTTTCCTCATCATCACTCCACTGGCCAATCAGCTGAAGGTATACTCCATCTCGAGTATCAAGCAGATTCTCATTAGCACCGAGAGATTTCGTGGCGGCCGGCCCGCCAGTGTTTCCGATGCCATGGCTACGGCAATACTCAGCAATCCTGTACAAACCAGCCACGATGTATGAAGTGCGCAGATTTGCATTACTCATACCAATGTGAAAAAGATAGAAATTCTCCCGCCAAATGCTGTAACTGCGAGGAGAACCGCACCTCAAATTTCACTGGGAGCGAGGCCCGCCCCAGTCGAAAAAAGACAGCAGACCAAGGATACACCTGCATCTACAGCTCATCATCTGGTCTCTCTAGTAAAGGAACTACAGGAGCTCCTGAGAAACCAAGAAGTGCTCAGTCTACTTCAATCTTTATTCAAGGGGTTATCCCCCTCAGAATTATGATTTGCTTCTCACCTAATGCCCAACACCACCAAGGACTTGGACTTTTAATTACAACATCCCAGAACTTTAGAGTAATTAGGACTGCCTAGTTTATGACAAACAGAATCGATGAATCAGTTGGTGGTCCTTCGGGCCAAATACTGAGTTCTCACCAATATCAAGCAGCTGGAGCTCACACTCTCCTTCAATCTATCCTACAGGGGAAGTCCCCTGTGCTCTTCTTCAAACCAATGACTATTTTTCCACCACTTCAAACTCATCTCACATTTCTCGGAGCTTCGCTCCAAATTTCCAAAATATCTCGCACAGAGATGAATTACTTTGAGCCCCTCTCAGGGCCGACACTAGGATAACTACAACATATAAGTATGAGCCAGAGCTCACACTTTCAGGTGAAAGTGCGGAATCAAATATTAAGAGCGCCAGTTGTTGCCGTTTTCGAGGCTTGGGTAGGAGCCCAAAAACCAGCTTGAAAAGCCACACTCTTCAACTTATTACATCTTCTTTGTCTGGGACAGGGATGGCCGAAAAACGTGACTTCCCTGGGGCTAGTAAGCTTCTCTAATTCCTGCCCCCCTCCCCAGAAACTCGGCGGTGTTAACGTAATCATAAAAAATTATAACGTTTGACCTAATTTCTATGCTTTTCTCTCACTCTTTTAGATAGTCAATAAAAGTCTTAGAGACTTGTTTAGTATTCAAGCCACTAGTTTGAGTATGATAAAATTTAAACGGAATTTGTGAAAGAATTGTAAATAAATCCATTTATTTTTTAATGTGTTTACCGATTTTTTTTTTTTAATTTTACGTTGTCTTGCATGAAATGTTATTAATATATAAAGTATATAGCGATAGTATTTTTGACACTCAACCTTCAATGAAATTTCGGAAATGTCTACTGTTTGTCTAAGATAGGTACTCTGACCGCCACTACGTCTGCGGCAGTCTGGTGCTATGGAAACAAGAAGAGGGCATTTTAGGGAGGGTGGCTTCGATGAAGAGGTCTCCGTTTCTTTCGCCGAAACCAGTCCTAAAGAGGGACCCCGCATCCCTACTCGAAATAATCATACCTCGTTACCATAGTCACCGCCACAGCTCCAGACGAATGTCTGGCAGAGTACCTATCGTAGACAAACAGTACTTAGGCTTGCATTACTTGCATCTTGAAAAAACCGGATCTTATTCAATCTCCAATATTAGCATATATCTTATTTGCCAGATACAGACAAAGAATGGACACCAATATCGTTTTTTACATAGATTGGAATTGGACGATGAAGATTTGTATCAAATATTAAAAAACATAGCAAACGAGTACCTTAAAAGGGTGTTTCTTTCCAGAGCTCCCACAGTTTTAATCATGATAAACAGAATTTATACAAAATAATTACAAAATCAAAGACAATCAATAAATACAACAATTCAAAGACAAAATGCTTTGAAAACAATTTAAACACAAGTAATACAAAAGAAAGTAAAATATACAAAATGAATTTAAAAAAACCACTACCATTAATGAAGATAAAAAAAATTATACAAAAGCATCCAGTTTGTAGATGTAGGGAGGGGGTAAAGTGGTGTCCATGCATTTGTTTGAGCTTCAATTTAAATTCGTCTGTGGTATTTGGTAAATGTATGAGGAACTCGAACCAGGCAGTTCTATGCGTTGGACCCTTGCAACGATAGTCCCTCATCGCTGCCCTGATATCCTCCAATTTCCTGATATTTTTTCTCACAATTTCCGGATTGAACTACTTCTGAATGAAATGTTGTGTTTGTGGCAGGGCCTAAGGGTTTTGCTTCCAGTAAATGCATCCGACGCTTGCGGTCAAAAACATAAATATACATATTTTTTTAATTGCATTTTTACTGTCTTTAAATGTGTTTTATTTTTTTAAAAAAAAATTACTAAAATTTTTTATAAACATAATATTTTCACTATGATTAGATGTGTTATTTTTCTAAAACTTTTATTCTGAATAAGGATCTGCTTCTCACCAGTATGAACATGGCTGTGCTCAGTCAGGTTACACCTCTTTGTACAACTCTTAATACATACACTATAAGAAAAGGTGGTCTAACATGTATGAACACGACTGTGCTCAGTTAGATGGCTACTCCGAGAAAAGCTCTTATTACATATACTACAGGAAAAAGGTTTTTCACCAGTCTGAACACATCTGTGTACAGTTAGATACCAATTGCGTGAAAAGCTACTATTGCATATACTACAGGAAAAAGGTTTTTCATCAGTATGAACATGACTGTGCCGAGTCAGATGAGCACAAAAGTCTTACTGCACACGTTATATGAATAAGGTATCTCACCTGTATGAGTGAGGCAGTGTCTAGTACGTAGTCCCTTCCGTGAAAAACTCTTATGACACAAATTACAAGAAAAAGGTTTCTCACCAGTATGAACCGGTAAGTGATTACTTAAACTATCCTTTTGTGAAAGACTCTTATTTACGACAAGAATAGAGTTTCTCACCAGTATGAACACAGTTGTGCTCAGTCAGATGAATATTAAGGGAAAAACTCTTATTGCATTTACTACAGGAAAAAGGTTTCTCACTAGTATGAACATGACTGTGCCGAGTCAGGTGACTCCTTCGTGCAAGTCTTTTTACACACAATACAAGTATAAGGTTTCTCTACAATATGAACAAGTAAGTGCTTACTTAAATTATTTTTTTTTGAGAAACTCTTATTATACATACTACAAGAATAATATTTTTTATTAGTTGGAACATTAAGCTTGAGTAAGCGGCTGCTGTTAGAGGCACTCATATCGATATTCTGTATTAACTTAACTAAATTATTGTATTACATTTTCACATGAACTGATATAGTAAAGTTTTATAGGGGTAGACTCTATTATGCCTAGTCAAAATAGATTTTTAAAAAGCTACAATAAAAAGTTTACAATAATATTTGAGTGATAGAATTAACTGATGGATGCAAAAGGCTCAAAGCTAAGGCCACAGACACGTCTAAGTTACTTCCATTACAAAATTATGCAATGTTATTAATGAATGAATATTAAGGAAACATACTAGTCCTATTAAGTAATGAAAATTTCTCTCTTCAACTATTCTTTGTGGCAGTAGAAACAAATTTTAAAATGTTAGATAATATTTTCGGAGATATTATTCTAGGGTTATCTTCAAGAGTCACAAAATGTAGATCAAAGTATCCAATTTTAAATAGCAGACCTGAGGAAAAAAATTGAAAAATATGCAGTTTCATACAACTTATTGCAAAATTTAATTTAAGTAAAAATTTTTTTTTTAATAACCATTAAAAATCAAATTTCATATTGTATCAACAGATATAACAGTCTCATGTAATTCCACACTGTGTGTATGGTTACTGTTAAAAAAGTCTAAAATTAATTATCAAATAGAGTTATGAGAAATGGAAGTCATTGGTACAAATGAAGATTTTCATTTAATTGCTGTAGAAGTTTTTATAATTTATCAACTAATTATAATAAGTACATAAACCAAATATTAAAATTTAAAAAAAGAGAACAAAGTGAACTGCACAAATAAAAAATTACACATGATAAACAGATTATTTATTTGATGTAGAAAAAAAAATTGAAGCAAATATTTCTATTATAGCTATATAGGTATATAACAGTTAACTTTGCGATAACAAGAAATGTAAAAATACAGTGTCATTTAATTTAATTGTTTGGCGCAGTGAAATTAATGATCGAAACAGAGGGATAAAAAAAGCAGCGACACAAGAAAGTGGAAATTTCACAAGAGTAGCTATATTTTTAAACGAATAGGAACATATTAAGCGTCAATAAAGTAACACCTAAGCACTCAATAATAAATTATTTATTTATCAAAAATAAAATTACAAATTTAAGTATGACAGAAAAATATGAAATAAATGATAACTTTGCCCACAGCTATTTATAAAACCTTTAAATTATTGAATTTTCTTATTATATCAAGGCTTTTTGGGCATTTCTTAGTAATATCATAATTCAAGATAATAATCACGTAATCAAATAAATATAAACAAAACAAATTTTCAGAAAGTCATAATAAACAAACATTTCATAAATAATCCTTAAAAATAGCACTACCTCAAGTATTTAATCATAAAAACTATATTTATATTAGTTCACAAAGTCAAATAAAAACTCATTTTACAATGTAATAAACTTATGAAATATAGCTTTGAAAAATTATATATATAGTTTTATAGTTAAATATAGTTTTGAAATATTACAGATGTTAGTCATACTCTAAAACACATGAGTACTTTTCTGTTTTTACTACATAATATTTACTGAATCAAGGCTGTAAACTGTTTCCCCCCTTAGAAAAAAACGCAATCTGATAGATTTCTTGCTTTTTTTTTTTTTTTTTTTTTTTTTGAATTTGGTGATATTGTGTCTATGTGAAATTGTGTCTCATGTTATGCACAGGGAAAGAGAGCTTCTAGAATAAGCTCTTGTATCTCAACATCAAAAACTACATCAGAACAATAATTCTGGAAAGAGTATTTAAGCAATTAATAGGGGAAATTGTGCTTCATATAAAGGGAAAAAGAGATTCTATAAAAAGCTCTAGTATCTCAATAACAAAAAAATACAGAATAAGAATTCTAGAAAGAGTATTTTAGCAATTAATAGGTGCAAGAAGCTATAATTTTAAAAATATTGCTCGAAACTATAAGTAACAAGATTCACATGCCAGAGAAAATAGTACATATTTAAAAAACATTTTTATAAGTAAATTATCATTTCATTGAAGTGTGATTATAAAAATATTATATAGTAAAACTTTCAGTTGCATTGCGATTTAATATTTAAAATTTTTGTGAGAACAACTTTGTACATTTTTGCAATTCCTAATAATGCATGTTTTAAAAAATGTGTATTAAAATTTTTAAAGCACAGAATAAAGAAATTTGTATAACTTGATTGAAATAACAGTAGACATGTTTCAAGCACTCAAAAGTAGATGCCCATTTTCAACAAAAAAGGGAAAATAAAGGTAAGAAACAAAACCTCAGCAGCAGAGAGAGAATAAAAAAGAAACGAAAAAAAAAAAAAAAAAAAACAGAGTATAAAGACAAATTAAAGGAACAAGGTTTTTCAATTACATAGCTGGCAAGGCTGATAGGAAAATGCTAGCAGATTTTACGAAATAATATAAATTTCATGATAATTGTTGAAAAATATACAAATATTTTACACATTCGTAATTTTAGAGATTTTTACTGTCATCAAAATTGTAAAACTGCAACATTTTTCAGTTATAATTTCACATTAAATGAGCTTGAAATGCATAATGCTTACACATAATGCATAATGTTTACACATAATTTTGAATAGTAATAGGCATTTAATTCATCAAAGAAAGTCAACTGCACTTTATAAATGAGGCTCACCTTATTATGCATTAGTGAAACGTATTTAAATATTCAAGTAAGCAATAATTAGCACAAAAATTCTATTTCAATAGGGATTTTTTCAAGGAAACTTATTCAACTTAAGAGAATTTTCTAAAATGTACAAAAACTAGGAGAAATTTTATTAAATCAGTAGACAATTAGAAACTGGCAAAATTCAGTAGAGTTGACAGCTATGCAATTATGAACAAGACTGTGCACAATCAGGTTAAAACTGAAAAAATCTTGTTACATATACTGGAAGAAAAGGTAGTCTAACCAGTATGAACACGACGGTGCTTTTTGAGATACTTACTCCTAGAAAAGCTCTTATTACAAATACTGCATGAAAAAGGTTTCTCACCAGTATGAACATGACTGTGCTCAGTCAGATAGCGACTCAATGAAAAGCTCTTATTACATATACTACAAGAAAAAGGTTTCTCACCAGTATGAGTGTGACTGTGTTTAGTTAGATCACACTTATGTGAAAAACTCCTATTACATACACTACAAGAATAAGGTTTCTCACCTGTATGAGTGATATAGTGTCTCTTTAGTACTCCCTTCCCTGAAAAACTCTTATTACACAAACTACAAGAAAAAAGTTTCTCACCAGTATGAACACAGCTGTGAACAATCAGGTCTTTCATCTCTGCAAAACTCTTATTACATATGCCACAAGAAAAAGGTTTTTCTCTAGTATGAACAGCAAAGTGTCTACTTAATTGAGCCTTTTGTGAAAAGCTCTTATTACATGTACTGCAAGAAAAAGGTTTTTCACCAGTATGAACATAACTGTGCCGAGTCAGGAGACTCCTCCGTGCAAAAGTCTTATTACACAAGTTACAAGAATGAGGTTTTTCTACAGTATCAACAGGTAAGTGCTTACTTAAATTATCCTTTTTTGAGAAACTCTTGTTATGCATACTACCAGAATAATGTTTTTCATCAGTCGGAACATTAAGCTTCAGTAAGCGGCTACTATTAAAGGCACTCATACCAACACTCTGTATTATCTTAAGTAAATTATGGTATTGCATTTTCACATGAACTGAAATAGTAAAGTTTTATAGGGGTAGACTCTATTATGCCTAGTCAAAAATGATTTTTAAAAAGCTACAATAAAAATTTTACAATAATATTTGAGTGACAGAATTAACTGATGGATACAAAAGGCTCAAAGCTAAGGCAACAAGCATGCCTAAGTTACTTTCATTACAAAATTATGCAATGATATTAATGAATGAATATTAAGGAACATACTAGTCCTATTAAGTAATAAAAATTTCTTTCTTCAACTATTCTTTGTGGCAGTAGAAACAAGTTTTAAGATGTTATATACTATTTTTGGAGCTATTATTAAAGGTTATCTTCAAGAGTCATGAAATGTAGATCAAAGTATCCAATTTTAAATAGCAAAACCTGAGGAAAAAAATTGAAAAATATGCAGTTTCATACAACTTATTGCAAAATTTAGTTCAAGTAAAAAACATATTTTTATGACCATTATAAATCAAATTTCATATTATATCAACAGATAAAACAATCTTATGTAAATTCTCACAGTGTGTATGGTTACAGTTAAAAAAGTCTAAAATGGATTATCAAATAGAGTTTTGAGAAATGGAAATCTTTGGTACAAATTAAGATTTAAATTTAATTGCTGTAGAAGTTTTTATCATTTATCAACAAAAAATAATAAGTACAAAACCCAAATATGAAAAATTACAAAAAACAAAAAAAAAAAAAAAAAAAAAAAAAAAAAAAAAAAAAAAAGAGGTGAACAGTACAAATAAAAAATTACACATGATAAATAGATTTTTTATTTCATGTTGAAAAAGTGTGAGGCAAATATTTCTATCTTAGCTATATCAGTATATTACAGTTAACTTTTCGATAGCAAGAAATGTAAAAATCTAGTGTCATTTAATTTAACTGTTTGTGGAGAGAAATTAATGAGGATTTCAGAGGGATAAAAAAAAAAAATAGAGACACAAAAAAGAAGAAAATTCCCACGAGCATGTATTAAACATCAATAAAGTAGCAATTTAAAGTATTTATTTATCAAAAATAAAATTATGAATTCCCCAAATTTGAAAACCAAAGAAAAAAATATAAAATAAACATGACTTTGCTTATAGCTATTTATACAACTTTTTAATTATTTAATTTTGATATTATATCCAAGCTTTTTTAGCAGTTATTGGTACAGATTTCTTTGTTTTTAAAATCTGGATTTCTAATATTACTCAGGTTTAAAACTTATGAAGTATAAAAAAAAAATTAAAAAAAATTCAACATATTGAGATACAAAAAGAATTAATAAAAGAATATACATCTACCTCTGCCAAAAACAATATTCAAACCCAAGGCACGAACCCAATGAATGATCGTGAAAGAACTGTATTCTATTTCAATTTAAATTTATAAATTATACTTACATTGAAATGTATAAAGAAATTAAAAAAGAAACATGAATGCAATATAGTATTTTTCCAGGTGGCACTTTGCATGTAGGTGCCACACGAGAGCTTTTCTGTAAATAACTGTGTAACAAAACAAAATTTTTTTTTTTTGTGTGTGTGTGTGTACTTATTGATGTAAAACCTTAAATTTACGAAAGTGTTGAATTATTTACCTTTAAAAATTTAACAATAGAATCACAAAAATTTAGGTTGAAAAAATTCAAATAAAAGTCAAAAATTTGTACACTGCTATTGAGTATCATAATTTAACATAATATTCAAGTAATCAAATAAATGTAAACAAAACAAGTTTTCAGGAAGTCATAATAAACAAGCATTTCATTAATAATCCTTAAAAATAGCACTACCTTAAGTATTTAATCATAAAAACTATATTTATATTAGCTTCACAAAGTCAAATAAAAACTAATTTTACAATGTAATATACTTTTGAAATATAGTTTTGAAAAATTAAAATATTACAGATATTAGTTATAGTCTACAACTGATGAGTACTTTTCTGTTTTTACTACATTATATTTATTGAATCAAGGCTGTAAAAAAAAATTTTTTTCATACAAAAAAGGCAACCTGCTAGATTTTTTGTTTTTTCACAGAGTTTTTGGTTTTTTTTGTGTGGGTATTACAAGGATTAATTGAGTTTTTTCCAACTTTAGTTTTTCATAATTTTTATTTTATTCTTTACACTGTTAGAGTGAGTCCTACTACATTATGAAATACCATTATTCATTTAATTAACTAAGTCATTAATAACCTTAATTAACAAATTTTATTATAAATTCAATTTACATTGATAAATTAGCAATAATATTCTTAATGACAGTACTAATAGCGTTCAATTACCTTTATTATGTAGAATTATGTAAAACTACTAAATGTTTAAGTGATGAAATAAATTATTTATTTTATTATGAAGGCATCAATTTTCAAATTAATATTTAACCTGAAAAATGTATTCATGCAATGACCTTTTGAATTGCCTTTTCAACTGTAAAATTGTGTCTCATGTTACGTAGAGGGAAAGCGAGCTTCTAGAATAAGCTCTAGTATCTCAATAACAAAAGATACATCAGAACAAGAATTCTAGAAAGAGTATTTAAGCAATGAGGTACCTGCATGCGTTGGGTAATCGCAGAATGTTGACTATTTTAAATAGTCTATATCTTAAAACTCCCTAAAATCAATTCAGAATTTAAAAAACTGACCCCGATATTAAAAGAAACTTAACTTAAAATTAGCCCAAAACGAAACTAACTTCACGTGACACAAAATGAGGCGGGGTTTGCTTATGACGTCAAAATATAGTAACTCAGCGAACGGGAGGAGTTAAACCAAGGCTTCCTATCTAGAAATGTGTTTTAATTTGAACTGCATTTTTTAAAAATTGTTTTTCTTTCATGTTTATATTATATATATATATATATTTTAAATATATGTAGTGTATGTTGCATCCTCCCCCTTAAGAAAATTTTTGTGGGCACCTTTCAGCATAATGAAATAAAATTGAGGAATGATAAAATAAATGCCGAAACTACTTTTTTTTCAATAACTTTTGAATTTTTTCTTTATTTATACTGATTCATTTTAATTTATATTTGTCTATATATAAAAATCTGAACTGTTTGGAAAGTTTTTATTTAATGAGTTGATCCCAATTAGAGGGAATGGAATAAATGGTATATGACCTGGAATTTAGGTAAATTTTTTTAAAAAATTCTTTCTGATTATTAACTTCTAAAATATTTTCTTGAATTTTTTTTTGTTGAAGAAATGTAAATAATGCTAAACCCCTATAATTTTTTATTTTAACTTTGATAATTTTTTCTTCTAAATAAAATTATTTTTTAACTTTAAAAAAAAGAACCTGTACACCACTGTTCTCTAAGAATAAAATCCTTTCATTTTAAAGAATTAAAAAAAAAAGAAAAAAAAGAGAGAGAAAGAAAGAAAGTGATCTGAACAGCATTTCATAAATATTTTAATTCAGTATAATGAATTATTCATTCAGAGAAGCTTATCAATCAGAAAAACAATCATATAGAATTAAATTATAATTAAGTTACTGTAAAATGGTCTTAGCAACAGTATAATGCAGTAGTTGCAGACAATTTGCGAGTATTTTTTCCATCGCGTTTGATGGCTTTGCACCAAATTTGTATTTTTTCTCCTTTTGATAGACTAAAAAATAATGTATTTGGCATGTTTAACGTAGAACTATTGCACATGGTACAATGCAACACTTGTAGTTTTTGCTTGGAGCCATTTTTCAGAATTTATACTCGGCGCAGCATATGCTTTCGCCGTTTCACAACATGATGGAGTCGTGGTTGTACTATACTGTGACGTCACCAGAGTGGATGGGAAACCTAGCAAGATTTAGGGGGCGGGGCTAATCGAGCGATTTTAACTATTAATAACAAAATAACTAGTTATCGCACTGGTCTGAAATTGGTATCTATCTTTATAAAATGGCATGATGTTTCATTTTAAAACATTAAAAAAAGCATGCAGGTTCCTCATTAATAGGCATACGTAGCTATATTTTAAAAGTATTGTTCATAAGTGTAAGTAACAAGCATTACAGGCATAGTATATATTTAAAAAAATATGTTCAGTGTTTTCACTACAGCGCGAGAATTCCGCATATTTTTTTCTTTTCTCGCATTAAAAAATGATTAAGGCGAGAAGTTCGCGCGCTCTACTAATGAATTTCAAAATGAACGAATCTCGCGAATTTCGGAAAAAATTTTGTCTTCCGCCATTTTAAATTAAATCAGTTTCACTTTTCTTCCTTGATCTTTCATTATTTTTAACATCAATCCTTGTTATCTAGCTTTCCTATTTACCAGTATTCAGAATCAGTGCAAACAGCAGAACACAATGCCCCCCCCCCGAATCCCTTTCAGAACACATTTCTCCGCAACCACTTGTTAACCGTGGGTAAGATTTTTTCATGTAAGACGTTTATATATTTTTTTTCTTGAATATAAGATGGACAAATACCTTGTTAAGGCAACATCTTCTAGTCCATAACGGACAAATGAAAATGAAACACATGTCAGTAGAAATGGTCAAAATGAAACAAATCTGGATATTCAACGGATACGGATCAAATACTAGCATGAAGTATGAACATGGAAATAACATAACTATTTCATAGCAGAAATAATTGAAAAGCCTACGCTGGCAGGTGGAGAGGATAGGAAATTGTATGTACAATGCTACAAATTTACTTAGTGATTCCGTATAATTCAGCATCTGTTGCAAGGTCATTTAGTACCCTAAACCGAATTAAGGCAAAATATCGTAACAGATTGACTGATAAGCATTTGAACAACCTAATGAGAATAGCTGATGAAAAAGTACAAATAGAACATTTTCCATATGATGATGCAGCAAAAATATTCAATGCCTAAAAAATTATTATATATTAAAAATGTATTATAATTAAACAAATATTTCTTTTCCAAGTCTATTCATGTTTTTTTTTTTTCATTTTTAGAAATTTCACCCAGTTTTTGAGAAAGGGTGAGAAATTCTCACCCATTTTTTTTTTTTTCTGTAATGAAAACAGTGATGTTTATAAGTAAATTATCATTTCACTGAATTGTGATTATAAAAATATTATATAATGTAACTTCCAATTGCATTGTGATTTAATAGTTCAAATTTTTTTGAGAGCAACTTAGTAAATTTTTGCAATTCCTAGTAATGCATGTTTTAAAAAAGGTGTATTAAAAGTTTTAAAGCACAGAATATAGAAATTTGTATAACTTGATTGAAATAACAGTAGACATGTTTCAAGCACTCAAAAGTAGATGCCCATTTTCAAGACATATCAAATATGAATGCGTAACAAAAGTTATTTGAAATACAAAACGTAAGTTGTGGGGAAAAAAGGAAAATAAAGGTGAGAAACAAAACTAGAAAACCCACAGCAACCGAGAGCAAATAAAAAAATTAACATAAATACAAATTAAGTCTTTCAATACATAGCTGGCAACACTGATAGGAAAAAATCTAATGGATTTTTTAAAAAAAAGATAAATTTCATGATAACTGTTCAAAAATATACTAAATATTTTCCACAAAGGGAATTTTAGAAAGTCCTAAAAATAGAAAAACTGCAATATTTTTCATTAAATATGTTTGATAAATTTACTCAGAATTTTGAATAGTAATGGGTGCTTAATTCATCAAAGATAGTTTACGAAATTTTATAAATGAGGCTTGTTTTGTTAAGTATTAGTGAAACTTCTTAAAATACTCAAGCAAGCAATAATTTGCACAAAAATTCTACTTCGAAAAAGATTTTAAGGAAACTTACATGATTTTTTAAGGAATCTTCTAAGATGTACAAAAACCAGGAAAATTTTAATTAAACCAGTAGACAAGGAGAAACTGGCAAAATCCAGTAGAGTTGGCAGCTATGCAATTATGAAGAAGAATGTGCACAATCAGGTCATGAGTAAAAATCTTGTTAAATATACTGCAAGAAAAGGTAGTCTAACCAGTATGAACACGACTGTGCTTTGTCAGATAGATAGGTACTCTGTGAAAAGCTTTTGTTACAAATACTGCAGGAAAAAGGTTTCTCGCTAGTATGAACACGACCGTGCTTTGACAGATATATATTCTGTGAAAAGCTTTTATTACAAATACTGCAGGAAAAAGGTTTCTCATAAGTATGAAGCCGACTGTGCCGAGTCAGATGAGTCCTCTGGACAAAAGTCTTACTGCACACGTTACATGAATAAGGTTTCTGACCAGTATGAGTGAGGCAGCGTCCAGTTAGAAGTCCCTTCCATAAAAAACTCTTATGACACAAATTACAAGAAAAAGGTTTCTCACCAGTATGGACACAACGGTGAACAGCCAGGTTACACTTTTGTGTGAAACTCTTGTTATAAATATTACAAGAAAAAAGTTTCTCACCAGTATGAAAACGTTTGTGCACAGACAACTCACCAATTATTAAAAAATTCTTATTACATATACTGCAGGAAAACGGTCTATCATTAGTATGAACATGACTGTGCTTAGTCAGATGATTCCTGTGTGCAAAAGTTTTATCACACATTACAAGAATAAGGTTTCATGCCAGTATGAGAGCAACAGTGTCTAGTCCGCTGTTCTTTTATTGAAAAACTCTTATCACAAAAGTAAGGTTTATCACAAGCAGGGTTCGTTGATTTAAATCAAGGATTAAAATCAAATGATTTTTTTTTAAAAAAATCATTGATTTAAATCAACTGATTTTTATATATATATATTTTTTATTGATTTTAAAAAATAAAAAACAGTGCCTTAAATCATTGATACTTTTATTATTTTCTTTTCTTAGTTTTAAAATTTATTTTAAATAAATTGCTGCATAAATTAATTTTAGTTAAAGAAATTACTTTCTTTCTTGGTGCGTGTTAAACACATTTGAAATTACATGTTTAAAAATCTTTTGATTCTTAACATTGAAAGTACAGATTAAAGTAAATATTTAATGCTGTCTTGCATAGCTGTAGAAAGTAAATAAACATGATTTTTTTTCAAAAAGAAAAAAAGCAAATGTTAATTAAAATTCCACCTTTTGATTAAAAAAGCATGGAATTCAAATCTACATTATAGTTTATTGATGGAAATTTCTATATTTCTAAAGCTTGAGGTTATATTAAAAAGAAATTACCTTAATATGCCAAAAATAGAAAGAAAAAAAAAAGCTGAGTTCAGATATTTTTTTCCTGATACATATAGTGTCATTCTTCCTTTTCAAAGTCTATTTGAAGCAGTAGGGTTATTAACTGGTACTTTTTTTATTCTCATATGTTTATGGTATCTTTGAAATTATCAGATTTTCTTTTGTGAAAAAAAATTCCAATGAGTAGATAGATTTTTTGAAAATGTTTTTTAGCTTAACTTATGTATTTTGATATAGGATTAAAATTGAATATTTATTTTTTGATGAATGACAACATTTATAAACACAATCTGTTACATTTATTTTGCCATTTTATAAATCGTGAGAAGAAAAAAAAAAAGAGATCACAATTTTAAATTAAAATTATGGTGTGCTAATTGAAACTTTGTGTTTCTAGTTAAAGTAGTATTCTTTAAATTATCTATTTTATCTTGTCTTTTAATTTCAATCATGCCCTTGTATCGAAATGGTCGCTATGCATTATAATGAAAAATTATTTTAGTAAGTTAGAGCTTCTAAAATATTGTTATAATATAGTTTTAATATCAATTTAATTTTGATTAAGCATTTATAAAGTTTAATCATAAATTAAAGCTCTTATAGTGTATTTGAATGAAAATAAAAAAAAATCTGATTTAAATCAAAATAATCCGATTTTTTTGATTTGTTTTAAAAACCCTGCTCACAAGTATGAACATGTCTGCGAACAGTTAAGTTCTCAGTGCAAAACTTCTTATTACATATAAGGCTACAAGAAATAGGTTTGTCACCAGTATGATCACGATTGTGCTCAGTCGGGGCACACATCTGAGTAAAACTCTTGTTACACAAGTTAAAAAAATATGTTTTCTCACTGGTATAAATGCGACTGTGTTTAGATAGCAGTCCCTTTGTTGAAAAACTTTTATTACACAATATACAAGAATAATGTTTTTCATCAGCATGAGCTCAAGTAAATGGCTGCTTATAGAGGTGAAGTACTCATACTGCCACTCTGTATTAACTGTGTTTAACTAAATTATCTTATTAAATTTTCACATGAACTGAAATAGTAAAGTTTAACAGGGGTAAACTCTATTATGCCTTCTCAAAATAGATTTTTAAGAAGCTACAATAAAAATTTTACCTTTTCATAGCCATTATCCTAGTATATCTTCAAATTAATTTAAATGCAGAGCAATGTATCCAATTTTAAATAGCAGACCTGGGGGAAAAAAATGAAAACCATGCAGTTTCATACAATTTATTGCATAATTAAATTCATTATAAAATATTTTAATATAACTATCAAAACTAAATTTAATATTATATCTACAGGCACTTTACTCTTATTTAATTCCATATTGTATGAACAGTTACAGTTAAAAAAAAATTTAAATGCTTTATCAAATAAAGTTATTAGAAAAGGAAGTGTAACGAATCAAGCTATACTAAAATGACAGTGTTTATTATTAAAAAAAAACAACATTTATTTGACATATTAACATGCAAAAATAAATTGTAACACTTAATATATAATTGTAACAGTTAATATAAACCTTACTCTACCAGTTTGACCCAATGTGGTTGTGCTTTTGAAATGAAATGGAAATTGGTGATTTTTAAAATCTTAAATAAGGGTCTAAGAAGTAAGATCCCTAAAACCAATTAGTAGAGTAAAGTAGGGTAAGATCAGGTAGCTACATTTGGAAGGTCAATTAGTATTAAACTGTCAGATTTAAACAAGATATTCATTGTTCAGTTTTCTACAATATATCATGAAGAATACTCCCTAAGAATAAAAAAGTACAGAGCACTTCCTCACTGAAAAGAACACTCACTTAACACTGTAAAGATGCATAACATTATGCAATAACTGAATTTTATCCTCTACAATTTTTAAATTACCCTTTTATACTATTTTATGCGCATATTTCAAAAAGTAATTCTCCTTAATTATCAAAAGAAAAATTTTTAGTTTATAAAGTAATTAAAGGCATGCTAAAAGTCAATCTCTGAGCATATATATATTTTTTTTTCAAGAAAAGTAAAAACAACAAAAAATTAACACAGTAAATCACATAAAAAAACTTCTGCTTTAAATAAATTTTAAAAAAATGTGGTGCAAAATTTATTAAGAAAATTGCTATTAAGCTATGAAATATGCTATTTTAAATTAATTTATAGGTTTATTGAGTTCTTTCATGCATATTTCTTATAAGTCTCATCTTATAAGTAATAAGAAAAATAAGGCAAGAAAGTGAAAATAAATTTAAATATCAAGGATACATTGGTGTTAGATGTAAATAGTGTTGGATATAATAGGTATTAATAATTCCTTTACAAAAGAAATATTCAATAATTACCAATGAGTTATACAAATTTGTTTCAAACAAAAAAATTAATTTTTCCAGCTCTAATTTTATTTACTCAATATTAAAAATTATGCCTTTCAGTGTTGGCTAAACTATTTGTAGTGCCTTATGAGATTTCTCGACAAAATCAAGATGTACAGCTATTCTACAAATACAAATTTGAAATGTTTAAGTGGTTATCGAGTGATACTCTTAAGTTGCAAATTTTATGCAGACATTAAATTTAAACAATATATAAAATTAAGATCTTAGTGCTAGACTATCATTATCACAGTAACAAGTATCTACTGCTTGTATCAACAAAGCAAAATTATATGTTAATTACAATTTAAAATTAGAGTTATCTAATAATGTTTCCTCAAATGTCAACTTATGAGTTTCTATTTATTGACATACGATAAAACATTTTAACATCTCCACGAATCAGGCAGTAACAAACACTTCCCGTCTGTGAACATTGAACAGACACTGCGTCATAAATTTTTCATTACTAAAAACATAATACATTTTTCAATGTACCTAATTAGTTAAGTCGCTTGCATCCTATCCACTTTTACAATGAAAATAATGTTTCCATCTCTCGCGGTTTTTACATCACTCAATTCATAATAAACCTTTATTTCAATATGAAAAAAATTATCCCATACAAACAAGAAGCTTTTGGGATACACAAACTTAATAAATACTTTTTAAAAACAGTCTTCCCATCATTTCATCAAGGCTAATTTCAGTACTATAAAGGCGAATCGCTTTTGTTTTTCGTCAAGAAAAACAAAAATTAGTTTTTAAATACAGTTAATGAGTTAAGAGTTAGTTTTTAAATACGAATATTATACTTAATAAACTAGAAGTATTTACAATCTTTGCAATTTTACCCAAATAATTAGAATTGACTTGAAATGAATTTTCGATCTGGGAATTGTTTACCACAATTGTTGACCATTTCTTCCCGCCTAGCACATCGAGCATTCGATAGATCTTTTAGGATCCTACAGGGCGCTTTTTGAATCTAATCGGTTCTCGCATCTGGATAGTTCATTCAGCTTTCGGATTAGAAAATCTTAAGGCTGTTTTACGAGAGCTCTATCGTAATATGAAATTATGCTTTCTTGTGATTAATATGATATTTTAATAACTGCTGTAAGTTCTCAACTATTACTTATGACTCTTAAGTCAAGTTTTAGCCAGTGCTTATCTAAAGCCAAGTTTTCTAAAGCCAGTGCTGTCAACGCTTATTTTGAAAGTGGCGCAAAACGTCAATATGAGAAAAAGTCACAGTTTTGTGAAAATGAAAAGCATTTGTGGTCTAATTTTTTAATATTTAAAAACTTACAAGCATGATATATTATCTGAGCTCATAAAATTTTTTAAAAACTGAGAATTAGGCAGTGGCTGTAATAATATTCATCTGGGTGGGAAGATATCGCCAAATTGAAGATTTTTTAAAAAGTTTAATTACTTTTAAAATATTTAAGTTATTTGTCCATTGTCAAGCCCAGGTAATTCTTCACTGAAAGGTAATACATGTATATTAAAATCCTCGCATTGCTTTGAGTGTAAGGCACTTCAACTGTGTATTTTTTATTTTCCTTGGCAACAGAAGTTCGAAAAACAATGTTAAAAGAGTGAATCGATATCTCATCGAAATAAGATACCTCAGAGAAATAAGGTATCAGCCACCAATTTAATTAATAGCTCTAAACAAAACACTTACGATTTGTTGAATTGAATTCGAAAGTTGATAAGTATGTAAATTGAACTGAACAACACTTGAATACGCCATCTGGGAAGAGACCGGTTTCATGCCTTTAGCCCTTCTCTCATCCCTCTCCTCTTCTTTTCAGTTGTATAGGAATGCACTACGATATTTTCCCTTTTCTTAATATTTTTCCCTTTTATTTAATAAAAATATTTTTTAAAATTTCCGTGATACTTTTCATTAGAACTATGTTTAATGTAGTTTTCAGATCCATATAGTTTTCCAACTTAAAAGATTTTAATTTATATGAAAATCAAGAGAGAAACTAACGTACTTCCTTCCTCTATGACTTTTTACACGCTAATGGGGAAAGCATGTGAAGTGTTGCCATAGGTAGAGAGTTCTGCTCTACGCCACCTGCAGCCCATTTCGATCGCCATTACTAAAGTCATTGTTGACCATTTCCCCCCCCGCCTAGCACGTCAAGCATTCGATTGATCTTTTAGGATCCTAGAGAGCGCTTTTTGAATGCAATCAGTTCTCGCATTTGGATAGTTCGTTCATCTTTGGAATTAGAAAATTAGTTTTACGAAGCCTCGGTCGTAATATGAAATTATGCTTTCTTGTGATTAATATGATATTTTAATGACTGCTAAAAGCTCTCAACTATTACTTATGATCCTTACGTGAAGTTTCGCTTATCTTATGCCAGTGCAGGGCCGTAACTACGCCGGACCCGACGGTCAAGGGAGCCCCATATGAAGAGACCACATCAAGTTTTCTCAAAATAAAGTACTCTAATTATGTACTCTATGTGGGAAAGAAGTTGTGTTAAGATAGAGTTGATGAAAATTTTCTTTTTGGTAATTGCGTACCCACTATAACACAAAGGGAAGGGTAAAAAACGGTAAAACACATTTTCGCGAATCATTTCCCTTTCTCAAAAGAACAAACACGCTTGGCAGAGAAGGGGAAAGGCCACAGCTGCATGTAGTTGATTGTTAACACTTTCTGTGTATTGCACTTATGGTTTACTTTGTTGTTTCCTCTACTATCTAGCGTCAGACCCAGTGACGTGCCAACCAGAGGGAGGCAGAGGGCCACTTTAAAATTTAAGTAATGGGTCAAACGATGCGTTTCGCCCCTCCTGAAATTTAGACACTCACAAAAATAAAGAAAAATCGGTAATTTAAAAAAAAAAATTTTTTTTTCAATTTTGAAGCTATTTTTGAAATAGAAAACTTTATATTCCTCTAACATTTATGTGCCTTGCCTCTTCTGATATTTAGTTATACGCCAAGACGAAGTCTAGTAAAATAGGTAATTTTATCGAAGAAAAAAAAAGCTATTCTTTCTCAGCTTTGAAGATATACATCAAGTAGGAAACTTCATTTTGTGATGAGAAATTAATGAATTAATGTGTTTTTTGACTTTTGGAAAAGTATTGGAAAGTGGGAAAAATATTTTATTTCCAATTTTCGCTCTATTTTCTTCCGAAATAGTAATGAGGGGGCGAACATAGTGTTTCGCCCCTACTAAAATTTCAAAGTGCTCGAAAATAATTAAAATTGGTAACTAAAAAAAATGTCATCTTTGAATCTATTTTTTAAATAGAAAACTTTATTTTCTCCTGAAATAAAAGTGAGGGGGGGGGGGGGGCATTTGCTTCTCATCTTCTGAAATTTAGACATTAATAGAATAAAATCAAGTAAAGTTGGAAATTTTAGAAGAAATTTTTTTTTTAATTTCATAACTTCGACGATATTTCCCAAATAGAAAACTTCATTTTCCTTTTAAATTATAGTAAGGGGATAGAAAACTTTATTTTATTCTGATATAAAGTAAGGGGGACTAAAATGTGTTTTGTATCTTCTAAAATTTAGACATTCGAAATAATAAAGTCTACTAAAATTGTTTAAAATAAAATTTAAAAAAAAAAGAAACTTTGAAACTATTTCCAAATTTTTTATTTTATTTTCCTGATAAATTAAAGTGAGGGGGCGCAGAATATACTTAACCCCTTCTGAAATTCGGACATTCACAGGAATAAAGTCAAGTAAAATTTATATTTAACTCTTATTTTCGACTTTAAAACTATTTTCCAAATCG
This sequence comes from Parasteatoda lunata, assembly GCA_949128135.1. Taxonomy (NCBI): domain Eukaryota; kingdom Metazoa; phylum Arthropoda; class Arachnida; order Araneae; family Theridiidae; genus Parasteatoda; species Parasteatoda lunata. Next base: position 10,077,591 of record OX421979.1, on the reverse strand, counting down.
GAAACTTTATTTTCCTCTGAGATGGAAGATAATGTGCACCACCCCTTCTCGAAATTTGACATTCGCTACAATAAAGTAAAATAGAATTGAGAATTTTAGAAAAAGAAACTACTTTTTTTACAACTTACTAGCTTTTTTCCAATTTGAAATAGAAATCCTCCCCCACAAGAAAAATACTTCGGTTTTGTTTCAATTTTTTTCTACGTATTGCAACTTTTAATTAAAAAAAATTAAAACTAAAACACGAAAAGAGAAGAGGAGCATATCATAAAAAAACATAACAAGTGTTTAGAAAACTAAAATAAGTACCACTGGTGGTATAAAGGTGTTAAAACCTTCATACCACCCACAGAGTTGACCCACAGTTATCTGACTCCTCAAAAAATAGTCATCTCCTTTTACACCATGGAAAAATGACCTTTTGCTTCTTCAAATTGCCTTAATCATTTTTATGACCCTGGGCTCTTTTGTGCTTTTTTAAAATGTCATATATTTACAGTACCATCTATATGTCCTTTAAGTTGTCTTAAACTAGTAATTATCTAGATGTTCTAGGAAAACAGATGTAAGCTTTTAAGGGATCCTAGGGGATGACTCTTGTTTGACATTTACTTTGGTCATTTTGTATCTTAGGTCATTAGAGATTTTTTCTGAGACAAACGTAAAACGTTCCAGTTAAATTCCAGTTTTTAGCTCATTTAATTGCGTCATTTAAATTAACCATTTTTAATTCAGATATAAATTTTCTGTTAGCTTTTATTTTGTTCAATTTTGTTCAATTAATATTTAACTTTAATTAAGAGTTATTGAAATTATTTGCAACTTCCTTTTTTCAAACATAAATCGTGATATTAATAATTCCCATTCTTAATAAAATTTTTATTTGGAAAACAAGAAAACCAAAAGTAAATTTATTTATAAGGAGGTAAGTAAATGTTTGCATTAACTCATTTATTACAAATAAAATTTTATATTTATGTACTGTTAGAATTCTTTTATAAGAATCCAAATGTAAAAATTGCTTTTTTTCATGTTCGTATATAAAATTTAATTTGGTATAGTACTTTAATTGATACTATTTATTTTGTGCATGGATTTTGTTCTTATTTAATATTTTTTAAATTATTAAGACCTTTAAATTTTTTAAATTGGAATTTCGAATTTTCAGGGTTTTGAACAACTTTGTTTTCATTAAAAAATGAAATGCAATCTTTATTTTATATTTAAAAAGAATCATATTTAATTTAATAAAAGAGCGCATTTTATTTAATAAAAAAGCTATGAACAGCTTAGAAATCCGTAGAAATTAAAATTCATTGCCATGACAAACTATTAAAAAGAATTTTTTTTAAATTAGCAAATATGCTTTGACTTTTTCTCTTTTTTCTTTCATAAGAAAAAAACTATCACTCTTTGTCATAATTTTGTCACATATGATTACATGGCTTCATGAATACATTGGCCAAATATTCAAGAACGAATTCTTTTCAAAATAGCTATATTTTCTAGGGACCTGTCCATATTGGAGTAAGGCAACTTTTTTTTGTTAATCAATGTATATAGAAAAAAAATTTCTGAATATTTTTTCAATTAGGACCTTTTAAAATATGGGTATATGTACCGATAGAAAAAAAAAGTCTATAATTTCCTTCAGTTTCCATAATGCGATCAAAACTTTTAGATTTGAAACTAAAAAATAATTTTCAATTTTATAATGGTTTTGTCTTAAAAAGATTTTCCTAACGATATAGTAACCGGATTCAACAGGTTTATAAAATTGGTATTTTATGATTAGCATTATATTTGGAGGAAAAGGAGGCTACTGTGGACATAGGGGACAAGAGTAGACAACATGAATAGCTTTTTTTCCCCCTAGTCATATTTCCTCGGTGAGATGTCGTAAATTGGTAACATTTACGTACAGTGAACCAAAAAAAGTAGCAACCTGAATAACTTTTGATTTAATGATCGGATCTTCACGTTCTAGGACTCCATCTTAATAATTCGACGGTGTGACTTCAAATATGCAAATTAATGCACGATATTTTAGTTTAAATTACGGAATCAGACACAAAAACATACTTTCTCAGAGTAAACATAACTTTTGTTCAACAGATTCGATTTTTCAACCCCCGTAATATAGGAGGCAGCTGTAATCTGGGAAATATGGTCCCGGTAGTTGAGTCGGGTGAGCTATCCAAAGTTCGGACCCCCAAATGTTAATTTTATTTTTTTTGTATTTCATTACAGATCGAGAGCTTTTTAAGGGAACTGAGAAAAGTTTGCACGCGATTATAAAATTCTTTTTCTAAAGATAATTCCCTTCAAAAATAACTTTTACTAAATATTTATTATTTTTTATTTAATAGTAGTCTGATGTTGATCATTAACGTCGCACTAGTGCTGCACATTAGGCTATTGGCGACGGTCTGGGAAACATCCCTTGAGGTTTGATCCTCTACAGAGGGGATGGCACCCCCGCTTTGGTAGCCCGGTGACCTGCACGTGAAGTCGAGCTCTTTATGGTAGAACAGTTTAACGAGGACCAATACCGCACACCCTCGGTCCCTACGCAGACTGATCCAAGTGGTCACCCACCGACACACTGACCGCAGCCAGTGATGCTTGACTTCGGTGATCTGCTAGGAACCGTGTCTTAACGATCAGTCCACTTCAGGACAATAATAGTCTGAAAACTTTTGATTCGTAAGGCATATAGTTTTTTTTAAAACTTGTATCATTTTAAAGTATCTATTTCCACATGGGTCCTGCAGTGGACTGATCGTTAAGACACGGTTCCCAGCAAATCACCAAAGTCAAGCATCACTGGCTGCGGTCAGTGTGCGGGTGGGTGACCACTTGGATCAGTCTGCGTGTGCGGTATTGGTCCTTGTTAAACTGTGCTACCGTAAAGTGCTCGACTTCGTGTGCAGGTCGTTGGGCTACCGACGCGGGGGTGCCATCCCCTCTGCAGAGGATCAAAATTTTGATGGCATGTCTTCGGATCATCCTCAGGGATGTTTCCCAGACCGTCGCCAATAGCCCATTGTGCGGCTCTAGTGCGACGTAAATGAATTACAACAACAACTACAACAATTTCCACATGGAAAATACAAATTATAGCGAAATTGTTTGATTAGTTCCTGAGAAATTGAGTTTTATAAGTACGACTTTTTTAAAATTTAATTTCCTAGGATTAATCGATTTCGCTGAAATTTCGTATTCTGCCATGTGGAAAACTTACAATGTTTTGTAATCCAATTTATATGCGAACGAATAACTTGTTTTCATAAATATATTCGCTAATACATAAATAGCTAAAATTACGTTTAGGGATGGAGTACTGAAAGTTTTTGAAAGGGCCCTCGCCAAAAATTTTTGCCCCAGGGCCTCGAGGGGTGAAGTTAGGGCACTATGCCAAGTGATGTCAACGCTTATTTTGAAAGAGGCGCAAAACGTCATATTGAAGAAAGGCTACAGTTTTGTGAAAATGAATAATATTGCCAAATTGGAGATTTTTTAAAAAGTTTAATAACTTTTAAAATATTTTAGTTATTTGTCCATGACTAAACGCTCTAATCCATTTCCACTCGCAGAAAATGATCAAGAACATCGGACAAAGGAAAAACTTCCCCAACATTGTGAAACAGGATAAGAAGTCAAACAAGTGAGAGGCAGACACGTGACAAATGAGTCAAATATGATATTCAACAAATTTGGGGACTTTTCTTGTTCGCCAGTAAAGGATTCGCGATCGCAACGAACTATAGGGGGCGTTGTTGTATGTGCCGAATCTCTGCGATTTCCATATGAACAGTCATTCAGTTACACTGGAGACGTCTTTAATGTAGCATTGTAACGTTCCGTCTTTATTGTGGCTGATTTAATTTAAAAAAGAAAAGTGTTTGTTTTCTTTCTTATGCAAACGAAAACAAAATGGTATCTCTATTTTTTTAGAGAAGGAACATCCAGAACACCGGAAAAATATTTGTAAATAAAGAGAAAAAAATAGGTATATTCTTATAAAAGTTCAAACCTAATGCCTGAGAAATAGTTTTAATAAATTTAATGATATAACATGAAAGGCCCATTAAAATTTTAACGTAAAATAAGGAATGCTTACGAAACGAAACAAAAACAAAAAAAAGAACCGTTCTTTTTTTTGTCGCCATTTTTTAGTGTTACGAAAATGCGTCTTTGGGACTTGCCAAAAACAAAACAAGATGCAATTTTATTTTTTTAGGAGCGAAATATTTTATGGAGTGAAATATAACGAAAATGTACCAATGTCCATAACATGAAACTTTATCTTAGTAAACGTCCGTTTTGGAAATGTTATTTCTTTTTGAATCTTATTTATTAGAGTTCATAATGGCTATAGAATCAGGTGAGAGAAAAGTTTGTTTTGAATCTATGCCAAACTCTATATCGGCCCATTTTCGACCGAAATCCGATTGACTACTTTGATTTTAAACAAAGTGTTTCATTTTAAGATTTTTTCCAAAAATTTTCAGTGTAGACTGGCGGCACTTAAAAATCTGCCAAATCTGTAGCTGTGGTTAATACGTAAGTACCGAATTTTTCTTCCATACTTTTCTGAATCATATTACTTCAAATATTAGAATATGTAAGAAGTATACATAAACACATAATTTAATACCATTTAATTTTTCAAAAAAAGTATTTTGACAACATTTTTATCAAAAAATTATAAAATTATTATAACTAAAAAACGTAAAATTCGCGATCGCAACGAACTATAGGGGGCGTTGTTGTATGTGCCGAATCCCTGCGATTTCCATTTGAACAGTCATTCAGTTACACTGGAGACGTCTTTAATGTAGCATGTAGCATTGTAACGTTCCATCTTTATCATGGCTGATTAAATTTAAAAAAGAAAAATGCTTGTTTTCTTTCTTATGCAAACGAAAACAAAATGGCATCTCCTTTTTTTTTTAGAGAAGGAACATCCAGAACACATCGGAAAAATATTTGTAAATAAAGAGAAAAAAATAGGTATATTCTTATAAAAGTTCAAACCTAATGCCTGAGAAATAGTTTTACTAAATTTAATGGTATAACATGAAAGGCCCATTTAAATTTTAACGTAAAATAAAGAATGCTTACGAAACAAAAAAAAAAAAAAACAGAAAAAAAAAAAAAAAAAAAAAAAGAGAACCATTCTTTTTTTGTCGCCATTTTTTAGTGTTACGAAAATGAAATATAACTAAAATGTACCAATGTCCATAACATGAAACTTTATCTTAGTAAAAGTCCGTTTTGGAAATGTTATTTTATTTTGAATCTTATTTATTAGAGTTCATAATGGCTATAGAATCAGGTGAGAGAAAAGTTTGTTTTGAATCTATGCTAAACTCTATATCGGCCCATTTTCCACCTAAATCCGATTGACTACTTTGATTTTAAACAAAACGTTTCATTTTAAGATTTTTTCCAAAAATTTTAAGTGTAGATTGGCGGAACTTAAAAATCTGCCAAATCTGTAGCTGTGGTTAATACGTAAGTACCGAATTTTTCTTCCATACTTTTCTGAATCATATTACTTCAAATATTAGAATATGCAAGAAGTATACATAAACACATAATTTAATACCATTTAAGTTTTCAAAAAAAGTATTTTGACAACAATTTTATCAAAAAATTATAAACTAAAAAACGTAAAATAAAGAATTCTTAGGATAAAAACGATTTTAAAATTTCCTCATTTTTCAATAAAAACTTTCGTTTTGTTTCTTTTTTTAAATTCTTATACTATTTAATCAGACGTAAAAAAACCATTTTGTAGAGAACGATCATCAAGTAAGGAAAAAAATTATTTACAAGCAAATTTTTTATTATAAAAATCATAACACTTACCTGATTTATAAGTCCGGAGAATTCCAAAATGATATGTTCTTTGTTTGAAAACTTTATTCTCAAATAATATATGTATAGTTTATCCCTTCATTACTTTTAGGTAACATACCAGACATCAAAATTTTATAATTGTATGATGTCGATATGAATTTTAATATGTAGCTTAAAAACAGAATAGCTGTATTCTAGTTGAAATTCTTTCAAAACCAAAAAAAACTTACCAAGAAAACGATAAAAAATTTATTTATAATCAGCACAAAAGATACTTTTTCAAGTAATTCGGATTATTCTTTATTGTTGTTTTCTGAATTATGTAGATACAGAAATATATACTATTCTATGAAGAAGAAGAATATTCTATAACTATTACAGTTCTGTATGGAATTCATTGGAACACATTTATTCATTGGAATGACGAAAGCAATGTTGATTTCATTTTAACTTGTAGTTGTTGTAGTTGTAGTTTATTTACGTCGCACTAGAGCTACACAATGGGCTATTGGCGACGGTCTGGGAAACATCCCTGAGGAAGATCCGAAGACATGCCATCACAATTTTAACTTGTAATGAATTGAAGACAGAAAAATTATTTTACCGTAATACACACATCTGTAACAGCAAGTGATCATGAAATCATGTTATGTTGCTGGTAATAGAAAGGTAAAAAATATTGAGAAGTTGTTCTTCAAATGCTTGGCGTGTTCTGCTTCAATGTTTGGCATGTTCTGATTAGTTTTTTCAAGAAGTTTTACCTTTTCTTTAGGGAAATTTTGCTTCTTTTTTTATGCTAAGAAAATGGCGTTCGTCATTGCCAATGGTTATGTGGGAACTAATGCACGATATTTACAGTCTCCCGCTAGATGGCGTATCGAGTGTTGCGATCGCGAATAAAGAATTCTTAGGATAAAAACAATTTTAAAAATTCCTCATTTTTCAATAAAAACTTTTGTATTGTTTCTTTTTTTTAATTCTTATAGTATTTAATCAGACGTAAAAAATCCATTTCGTAGAGAACGATCATCAAGTAAGAAAAAAAATTATTTACAAGCTAATTTTTTATAATAAAAATCATAACACTTACCTGATTTATAAGTCCGGAGAATCCCAAAATGATATGTTCTTTGTTTGAAAACTTTATTCTCAAATAATATATACATAGTTTATCCCTTCATTACTTTTAGGTAACATACCACACATCAAAATTTTATAATTGTAAGATCTCGATATGAATTTTAATATGTAGATTAAAAACAGAATAGCTGAATTCTAGTTGAAATTCTTTCAAAACTAAAAAACACTTACCAAGAAAACGATAAAAAATTTATTTATAATCAGCACAAAAGATTCGCGATCGCAACACTCGATACGCCATCTAGCGGGAGACTGTAAATATCGTGCATTAGTTCCCACATAACCATTGGCAATGACGGACGCCATTTTCTTAGCATAAAAAAGAAGCAAAATTTCCCTAAAGAAAAGGTAAAACTTCTTGAAAAACTATTCAGAACATGCCAAACATTGAAGCAGAACACGCCAAGCATTTGAAGAACAACTTCTCAATATTTTTTACCTTTCTATTACCAACAACATAACATGATTTCATGATCACTTGCTGTTACAGATGTGTGTATTGCGGTAAAATAATTTTTCTGTCTTCAATTCATTACAAGTTAAAATGAAGTCAACATTGCTTTCGTCATTCCAATGAATAAATGTGTTCCAATGAATTCCATACAGAACTGTAATAGTTATAGAATATTCTTCTTCTTCATAGAATAGTATATATTTCTGTATCTACATAATTCAGAAAACAACAATAAAGAATAATCCGAATTACTTGAAAAAGTATCTTTTGTGCTGATTATAAATAAATTTTTTATCGTTTTCTTGGTAAGTGATTTTTAGTTTTGAAAGAATTTCAACTAGAAAACAGCTATTCTGTTTTTAAGCTACATATTAAAATTCATATCGAGATCTTACAATTATTAAATTTTGATGTGTGGTATGTTACCTAAAAGTAATGAAGAGATAAACTATGTATATATTATATGAGAATAAAGTTTTCAAACAAAGAACATATAATTTTGGAATTCTCCGGACTTATAAATCAGGTAAGTGTTATGATTTTTATAATAAAAAATTTGCTTGTAAATAATTTTTTTTCTTACTTGATGATCGTTCTCAAATGGTTTTTTTACGTCTGATTAAATACTATAAGAATTTAAAAAAAGAAACAAAACGAAAGTTTTTATTGAAAAATGAGGAAATTTTAAAATCGTTTTTATCCTAAGAATTCTTTATTTTACGTTTTTTAGTTTATAATTTTTTGATAAAATTGTTGTCAAAATACTTTTTTTGAAAAATTAAATGGTATTAAATTATGTGTTTATGTATACTTCTTGCATATTTTAATATTTGAAGTAATATGATTCAGAAAAGTATGGAAGAAAAATTCGGTACTTACGTATTAACCACAGCTACAGATTTGGCAGATTTTTAAGTGCCGCCAATCTACACTTAAAATTTTTGGAAAAAATCTTAAAATAAAACGCTTTGTTTAAAATCAAAGTAGTCAATCGGATTTAGGTGGAAAATGGGCCGATATAGAGTTTAGCATAGATTCAAAACAAACTTTTCTCTCACCTGATTCTATAGCCATTATGAACTCTAATAAATAAGATTCAAAATGAAATAACATTTCCAAAACGGACTTTTACTAAGATAAAGTTTCATGTTATGGACATTGGTACATTTTCGTTATATTTCACTCTATAAAATATTTCGCTCTTAAAAAAATAAAATTGCATCTTGTTTTGTTTTTGGCAAGTCCCAAAGACGCATTTTCGTAACACTAAAAATGGCGACAAAAAAAGAATAGTTCTTTTTTGTTTCGTAAGCATTCTTTATTTTACATTAAAATTTAAATGGGCCTTTCATGTTATACCATTAAATTAAGTAAAACTATTTCTCAGGCATTAGGTTTGAACTCTTATAAGAATATACCTATTTTTTTCTCTTTATTTACAAATATTATTCCGATGTGTTCTGGATGTTCCTTCTCTAAAAAAAAAGAGATACCATTTTGTTTTCGTTTGCATAAGAAAAAAAAAAAAAACATTTTTCTTTTTTAAATTTAATCAGCCACAATAAAGATGGAACATTACAATGCTACATGCTACATTAAAGACGTCTCCAGTGTAACTGAATGACTGTTCATATGGAAATCGCAGGGATTCGGCACATACAACAACGCCCCCTATAGTTCGTTGCGATCGCGAATACTTTTTCAAGTAATTCGGATTATTCTTTATTGTTGTTTTCTGAATTATGTAGATACAGAAATATATACTATTCTATGAAGAAGAAGAATATTCTATAACTATTACAGTTCTGTATGGAATTCATTGGAACACATTTATTCATTGGAATGACGAAAGCAATGTTGACTTCATTTTAACTTGTAATGAATTGAAGACAGAAAAATTATTTTACCGCAATACACAGATCTGTAACAGCAAGTGATCATTAAATCATGTTATGTTGTTGGTAATAGAAAGGTAAAAATTATTCAGAAGTTGTTCTTCAAATGCTTGGCGTGTTCTGCTTCAATGTTTGGCATGTTCTGATTAGTTTTTTCAAGAAATTTTACCTTTTCTTTAGGGAAATTTTGGTTCTTTTTTGATGCTAAGAAAATGGCGTCCGTCATTGCCAATGGTTATGTGGGAACTAATGCCCGATATTTACAGTCTCCCGCTAGATGGCGTATCGAGTGTTGCGATCGCGAATAGGAATGCCAAATGCTGTTAACCAGAAACAAAGATTTTTGATTAACAAAAAAAGTTAAAAAGTCTGGCAGCCAATCAAATGCTCAAATCTGATACTATTTAGTTTTAAGGTCTGGCAACATTGCACGTCACACATGTTAACATGTTTGTTTATTTCGGTGCATTTTTATTGCCGCAAAATTTGTAGTTAAAATAGCTTATATTTTTATTCTTTTGGGGTGAAAATAAACTAGTATCTTTACAAAATCTGATTTATCTTTCAAAATGACTGTTACTAACGATATGAAAGAAAATGATGATCCCGACATGGATCTTGGTGAGGAATCTTCCAATGATGAAGAAATTTCAGAATCTGACGAAGATGTTGATGAGGAAAACACAGTGTCTCGTGTTTACCTTCCAAATGCCGATAATTCTGAAAATGTTGACTTAGAATGTGATGAATCGGCTTACGTATGTCACCATGCTATTAAAACTGGTATTGTAAAAAAAAAAGTTTCATTACACTTTTTTTTTTAATGTATTTCTCAACGATTTGTATGGTGTTATATTTTTCATTATTTTTAATTCAACAGTATTATCAGTACAGTAAATTTTACTCATTTTAATAACTTAATTCCCATATTTTAGTGGTATGAAATTTAATGTTTTTTTTTTTTTTTAATTTGTTTGTAAGAGAAAATGTATCAAGAAAATGAACCCACTTCGGGGATATTTACGTGTAGTGATCTGTACCCCAACTACAATTTTGGAAAATAAATCGAATTCTTATTTAGCAACTGACTTTTCACAGGATTAACTTTGTCCGAAGAGCTTTCACTGATGCTATAAAGAATATGAAGACGTTTCCCTATAGGTAGTTGTCCATATCAAGAATGACAAGAAATGCAAAGTTTCTCATCAGGGAATTTATGAATAAATTTCCCTTTAGATTCCATGAATTGTTGAACTTCACTAATCAAAGAAAACAAACTGGCTCTGAAGCATCTTTCCTAGGCTTAACCAACATATTTCTCTGTAATATCTGTGTTATGTAGTGTAGTATTCTATATATCATAATGTCTCTTTAGGTAGTGTAGTATTCTTAAATTTTTCCAATATACAAGGTGATTTTACCATATACTAATGTCAGGTTTGCAGGCTTTAAAAACATATGACTCTCCATTTTTTCTAAAAGATAATTCAAAGACTAAGTTAATTTTAAGAATCAATTAAGTCATCAGTTTAAATGAATGACAATTGATATATTATTTATAATAAATTATAAAAATGCATTTCATATAATACAAGAGCCTTAAAAATTGTTTTATAGTGATACATAATGCATACAATTGAACAAAAAAAAAAAAATTTTTTTTTACACATTTTTAATAATTTTTGATAAAAAAAAGTCTAAATGTAATTTATATCAAATAACTTTTAGAAGTTTAAAAAATTAAAATTAAGTATTAATGGCAACAGAAGTTGTTTAAAATAAATTCTTTCAAACTGCTTGATTCCTTTTTAGCTCTGTGTTCTTTTTGTTTGCAAAATTGACATTCGTAAATCATGGAATTGTCCAAAAGTTTTTCATATTTTGTATAGTCTTAATTTATGTGATGTTTCTTTAAATTCTAGGTTCTCCTTGTTTAAGTTTTGATATTTTACCTGATGAACTTGGTGACAATAGAGCTGATGAATATCCTCTAACTATGACTGTTGTTGGAGGCACACAAGTTGATAGCTTGCATTGTAACCACTTGCTGATTATGAAATTATCTAACATGCACAAAAATAAACACAAAAAAGAACGTAATGAAGATGAAGACGAGGAGGAGGAAAGCGATTCAGAAAGTGACTCTGAAGAAGACACAAAACCTGTTTTAGAATGTGCTTCAGTTCGACATACAGGCTGTGTAAATAGGATACAGGTGAATATTTTCAGTGTTCTTGAAACTAGGATGTTTTACTATAAAAGTTAATTTTTAGGTGGATAAGATTAACACTACCAATGAAAATTTAGTTGTCTGAAAAGACCAATACATTCAAAATTCATTTTAAAATGCTAAGGTAAGAAAAATCAAATAAATAAAATAGAATTAAAGTTAAATCTAACAAACTATGGGGTTAAAAGTTAAGAAAAGAACTAAAGGGTAATACTAGTCTGTACATATTTTAAGAATAAAGTCTATCCAAACACTTGGTTAAAGTGCTACATTATAAGAAAAAGAGCTGAGACAAAAAAAAAAAAAAAAAAAAAAAAAACAGCTGTGCAAAAATTTGTGTTTTAGTATAAAGAAATTTTGTTTTAATTCTTTAAATTTTGTTTTTCCATTTATCTTCCGAATGATAAATTTACAAGCTGTGTGCAAAAATGTGTAAAAACTATTTCTATTAATTTATAGTTAAAAATGTGATTTTAAATTATTCTTTATTAATTCTATTCATTTACCAAAGAAAAAAAAAACCTTTTTTACTTTTGGAGTTTTGAGAAAACCAAACTGATTCTCTCTTTTTTGACATTTATTTTTAAAATTTTAGCATTCAAGAAATTTTCATGTGATATCTTGTAATGTTCGAAAATTAGAAAAATGCATCTTAAGCTTTTGTTCTGAAAGTTTTAAATGTTTGTTTTCCAATTTTAGTCTATTTCCATGTTTCTGCACCATATTAGGGCGTGTGCCGAATGCTCAAAATCATTAATAAAAGGATACTTTGTTCAGATCAAGAGGGGGCAGTGTTAAAACTTATTAAAACAATCATATTTGATTCACACAATATAAATTCAATAATATAAAATAATTTCTAATCACATTTGTCGCACATTAATATATATTTATTGAAAAACTTCTGCACTCTTTTTAACAACGTTTCTTCTGCACGTTCGATGTACTGTGGCAAGCTGAGTCCAATCAAATTATAGAATTTTTGTTTTTTCAATTATGTTGTTTATCTTATTTATATCACAGAATAAATCTTTTTTAAGGAAGGGGGGATAATTGTTGGAAATAATAAAAATATATAGAAAAACATTATATTTACTATGTTTGACAGTCTTATTTTACCAGTAATTTAATTAGATAAAAAAATATGTTTTTATTCAAATTTAGGTTAACATCATTGCAACACCAAATGTGTACTTATATTTGGTGTTCTCTTAATTAAATGCTATAGAATTTTTAATTTAAGATTCTGTGACTTAGTTCAGAGTTTTTTTTCTTCTTTTTTTTAAAAAAGAAATTTTATTCAGATTATAGATTGTACATGAAAAAAATTGGCAGAAAATTTATTTTTTTCAATCAATTTAGTTTTTAACTTAATAGGAAATGTTTTAATATGTTTTCAAACAAATGTATACTCTTAGTAATTTTATAATTTTTTGTCATTTTTATAGTTTTTTATTTTATTCTACTACTTCTTAATTTACTATAATATTTAACGAATGGAATTTTCAAAATATACTGCAACATTAAATTATATTGATCTCTGAATAGTATGAACATCATATTTTTCAATGTCGCTTTGAGTTATTATTACGTTATTTCCCTTTACTGGAAAGAGGAACAAACATCGATAAAAAATATTGTAAAGTTTTTTTTGAAATCATCTAAGGTTAAATGTTTAATTCAGTGCAATTTGAATAAAAAATAAATAAATAAAACACTTTTCATAAAATGCTTTTAGTTAATAACATATAATTTATGAATTCAATTTAATTTGAGAAAAAAACATTCGATGCAGGTATTTGACATGTTTGTTTACAGACACAAAAATTAATCAGCCAAAATGTTTTGGAAAGAATTGCTTTGTTAGCTCACAGGGCTGTGTTATGAAACCTGTATTTTTATTGGTTCATTGCTGGCAAAAGGTAATAAGGCTAAAAAATTAGTCATAATTTTAAGGAACATACAAAATTATTGAACTTTAAATTTTACGTAATAAAATACTATGAAACCTATTTTTTTAGTAAAAAGTAAATTAAAGTTGCCCCACTTCCATCGGAGCAAATTTGAATGATAAACGCCACAGTTTATATAGCAACATTGCCTTGTAGGCTGCTATTTTTGTTTTTATTTTTATCTCTTATATTTATACAGACATAATAAACTTAACACTATCAGAATATGTAATGCATGGTTTATATATTCCAGGTGACAACACTCGGAAGTGAACCATTCGCTGCTTCCTGGTCTGAACTGGACAAAGTCTATTTATGGAATCTTACTCAACCAGTCAGAGCTGTGAATGATAAAAGAGTTATGACAGCTTACATTCAAAATAAAGAAAGCCCAGCACCCGTGTTTACATTTAATGGACATACAACTGAGGGTTTTGGTTTGCAATGGTCTCCAACTGTACCTGGTAGGTTTTCTTTTAAAAGAATTTAAGAATGCTTGTGTAGGGGTCCAAAATGTTGTGAAAAGTGTTGTCACAAACCTTATAATTTTCCACTTAGCACACATGTACATGCCATAAAAAAGCCATTTATTGGCGAGTTTTTTTAATTTTTGGCATAGTCAAAATTAGTGTTTAAGAAAATCAACACATCATAAAATGAGTCTTTAAATCTACTCACACCGCTTAAAATGCCTTGAAAAAAATGTCTGGCTTAAACTGCCATGAGACCGAGATAAAGATTTCGTTTTTTAAACTTGTCTTTCTTATTTTAAATATTAAACTAATAGAACAGTTTGCTTAAACCACAAGTGCATCTTTTTTAAATTAGTCTTTTTTCTTCTTTTTTTACATGGTTGTCAGGGATCTTATAAATTTATAATAGTGACATTTAATTTATGTTGCATACATATAGATTTTTAAAAACTGCTTTATCATTTTGTATCTTGAATACGAAGAGATTCCGTAAAAAGTTGCATCTGCTATATATACCAGATTTGAAGTCTGGTACTTTGCCCCGTAATGATTTTGTTTGGTGTTTGAAAATGTAAGGAAAAGCCAGTACAAAATTTTAGTTTGGGTTAAACATTTCTGCGTCCATTATCTTACTCAAGCATTTTGTGCTGTGTCCATTTTCTTAAGCATTTGTAAAACATCTCTTTTGAGCTGCTTATTTTTTTTAACTCTTTTTAAATTTTGTCTGTTTTCAACTGTGTCTTGGGATATTCATCCACTTTTAGATGCACCTGGATAATTTTTTAAAAAAATTTTTTCCGCACATGCGCTGTATAAAGCAACTATACTTCAATTACCCTTATCTGGCGCAGTTATTATTATTATTTTTTTAATTTTAAAGCAATAATTTCGTTAACAGTTTAAAATTGATTCAAACGCTTTGTTTAATTTTTTTTAAATATTCAAGCTATAGCAAAAGTGGCTGTAGACCTAGTATATATTTCGGACATTTACCAAAGGTCTAGTCATACTAGGTCTGGTTAAGTGCCATTGCCCGGTATATCCTACACTAATGTTTTTTTAAGGTTCAGTGCCACTGCCCGGTATACATTTGCCCGGTTTACCCTACACTGATGTATTTTTAAGGTCAAGTGCCACTGCCCGGTATACCCTACATTAATATTTTAAAAAAGTCAAGTGCCATTGCCCGGTATATATTTGCCCGATACTCCAAACACTGATGTTTGTTCTAATCTATCCTCAGTAAGTATTAAAATATCGAATAAATGTAATTATATCCACAAATAAATTAATATCAAATCGTATGTAATAAATATTTCGGACATTCACCAAAGCGACTAATTTTATTGTCAGCATTCACCGGTGAAAGTCAACAACCACTGATTTCGGTCATTCACAGTGACATGCACATCCTTTACATTACATAATGACCTCATCTGGACGTTTATTTCATACTTTGCCTAAATAGCATCGGGCATTTCAAAAAATAAAAATAATTGGTTTTGTTGGCGATGATCTCGTAAGGCGATAAAGAATCATGTATAGTACAGGTAAGGAAGATATTAACCTCAAAGGAAAAGTGGATGAATAACCCAAGGAACCGTTTTCAACATGCATTTCTAGCTGTGTGTTCATTTTCTCAACATGCGTTTTGAAGTGTGTCCATTTTTAAGCACATTTTTCAAGCTGCATCCATTTTTGAAATATGCTTTTTAAACTGTCTACTTAAACACACATTTTGTGCTGCATTCGGAATAAAAAGCTCAGTCAAAGATGGTTTTTTTTTTTAAAAAAATGTTACCTCATGTGTCTTCAATTTGAATTGTGTGGGCAAATCCACAGATGCATGAAATTCAAGTTGTGTTACAAAGAGCATGACATAAAACGTATGATCAAGAACCTTTTAAATTATCACCACTCATGCCAACGCATCACACCGACCAGAGTCTGAATACCAATCATACAAATTTCTTGACTTTTTCTTTTTTGAATTGGATGTTTCGCTTCACAATTTTTTTACAACCTTTTTATTAGTTACAATAGAGATAATTAACTATTTTGATGGATTATTTAACTACTTATTGATTCTTGTATAAGATATTTTGTATATGTAGAGCTTTTTTTAAAAAATATTTTTATATAATTTATTCTAAATTATAAATGTGGAATTGTATTCACCTGCAACATCAGAAAAATTTTATGTTTGATAATTCACAGAAATTATGAAGAAAAAGAAAATTATACAAATTTGAACACTTATGGCGAATTTTTTATTTATTCAGTATATCCAATTATAGCTTATTAAACAATTATTTACTGTTTATAAGCAACTTTTTTTAGGTTAGTGTATACTTAGTAGTTCTTGTATCGTTAGTCACCATCTCAGAAAATAATACAAAACTAATAAAAAATAAAAACTTATGATGCTATATTACACTGCAGCTTTTTTTTTACTTTTTTAAATATAAATTGTTGACTTGGGTAAATTTTTCAGCTTTTGATTTTTACATATGCATTTTACATATTTTTATGTCTGTTAAAGCAATATTTATATTTCGTTTCAAAAATATATTTTACTTATTTAAGTTGTACTACGGGAGCCTGTAAATTTAAAAAAGAAAAAAAAAATTAAATAAAAAATCAACTTTAATAACTTTTGATTTAATTATCAGATCACTTCATGCACTCAATTTTAACGGTTTGAAGGGGGGAACTCAAATATGCTAATTAGTTAGGGCAGACCATATTTTTTTAAGTTATGAGATCATTCACAAAAAACATACTATCTCTGAATAAATATACCTTTTTTTTGTTGTTGATAGATTTCGATTTTTGATCCCCAAAGTATAAAGGTTTCCTGCTATATAGGAATATGGACCCAATAGTTAAGTCAGGAGAACTATTCAAGCAATTTTGTTTAAATTTTGTCTTATAAAATAATGTGAAAATTTTTAAACCTTACAAAAGATTTGCTAGACATTAATGGGAGATCAATACTGTCAAGGACCTTTAGTTTGAAATTCTATCAAAATATAGATGAAAAGCTTCACTAAACATACCATAACTGGTCAGATGATCGTTTAAAAACTTTTGCATCGAAAATGCTCTTATCTTATCATTTGAGCATATTTGACTTCATATCTTTTTCTAACAATTATATACAATTAGTATTCTATTAATATTATTTTTTTATATTTTGTTTGTTTTGAATAATACTTGGCGTATACCTATTTCAACCACAACTGATCATTTGACCGGGAGTACAATTTATTGCTTTATAAGGTTATCGGATCAGAAATTGTGATGTAATGCGTGTTCAACGTATTGCAGTTGATTATGCAATTGATTTTGATAGCTTTAATTCATTTCTAACTAACTGTTAGTTTTTACCCAGAAAAATGTCGAAACAATCACGACAGCACCAGTTCTTAGAAGGAATCATATTAAGTATAAGAATAAGTATATAAGTATAAGTAAATTATAATTCTTATATATTCATATAATTAGAAGAAATATATTTGTGGAGAATTTATAATGGAAACACCCTGTATATGTAAAAAATTAAATGAGCAATCAATTAAAATTTTTTATTCTTTGTGTTTGTAATACATAAAAATTTGCAATATACAATTTTGTTTAATTATAATAGAGTTTTTTTTAGTTTATTTCCTTCCTAACATTCATATTTCATACATTCAATCAAGAAACATAAAATCCGGTCATTTGACCGGCTATGGTAGAAATAGGTATATATTAAGTGTTGATATGTTTAGTGTTAAATAAGTTTTAACAAAGCAAACAAGCTTGACATTTTTCAATTTACTTACTGGTTAAATGTAACATTTTTTATCATTAGTTAATGCATTGCATTAGGCATGCTATAAATTTTTATTTTCAAAGGAGTATGTTATTAATTCTTCTCCTTTTTGAATGCAGGTGTACTTGCAAGCGGAGATTGCAAAGGAAATATTCACTTGTGGAAACCACTAGAAGGAGGTACCTGGCATGTAGATCAAAGGCCTTATAATGCACACACTGAGTCAGTTGAAGATATAAAATGGTCACCAAATGAGAGTAATGTAAGTTCTTTGCATAGTAAGATGTTGATATGTATTTATTATAAATTTGTCTAGTGATAAAGAAAATACAAATAGGTTCACATAAATTTGCAACTTGATATTGAGAAGTAAAAATTTGACTAACAAGTGTTTAAAATAAAAATTTCCATTAAAAAAATAATGAACATCTGCCAAAAACAACAAACAACTTTTATTGGAGAAGTGATAACTTCCCCAATAAAAGTGTGTCTACAGGGGTCATTGTATTCTGGATGTTCTCAAGAATTCTGGGTGTTTCATATCATCATTCTAGGTCTAAAGACTAGGAGCGAGGCATGTTATCTTTCTACAAATTTCATGTATCACGAAACTTATAATCCGATGACAGCTCTTCCATTTAAAATCTAAATTTAGAAACTTTCTCTAAATTGTGTTGAAGAATCATTTTCATAAATGGTATTCTTCTGCCAATCTGATTCTTAAGGTGACATTTTTGTATTTGAAACTACACCGGAATCTGCTAATATCGGGATTCATATTCACACGATTTTAGTATCAAACATCACTAGTCGAATTGACTTGATTTAAAAGTTACTTATTTTGAATTGTATTCTTCACATAATTTAAAAATCTTACATGACCATCTGTATTCAAGTGATTTAAAAATCCAATTTTGTGATTTGTTTTTAAATTCAGTATCGTGATTCACATAATAAGATTATATATCTATTTCTCTTACACGGCACCAAAAAAAAAAAACCTCATTGCAACTTCCCGAATGGCAACGTTAGAAAATCGACCAATGATTGCATCTAAAAATGTCACATGGCAAATCTAGCTGAGGTGGCTCAACATATAGCGCTTTTAAAAACGGAAACAATAACCAGAGTAAGCATTATCAGGTTGTTCAATTCAGCTGCGGCAAAAAAAAAAAAAAAAAATAACACTATAAAAGCACTATAAAGGCAAAGGTTGTTGCACTATAAAAGCAAAGATTTCTAAAACTACTCTACAACTGCAACATGGTAGCCTTTAAATCGTCCTATTCATTTCCCCACTTAAAAGCAGAAAATATCTGACCAATAGTTTGAGTGATTATGACAACCCAATCAAATTTGTAATTTTCTGTCATCCACAGGACCAGTTTTATGCATGAGGTCCCAACCATAAAAAAAAAAAAAAAAAAAAACTCTTTTTGTTCTTCTTGTTGTGTTGAAATATTCCTAAAGATAGTTTGGCACGTCTAGTTGAGGTCTATCTAACAAATTACTCTCACAACAGACTCTTAGATTTGTCTTTTACTATGAAAACAAAAAAAAAGAGCACATTTTAGAGAAGAAAATTTTTAATACTTCTATCGCCAACTTCTGTATAGGTTTGTCTAAGCATTTACTTAGCACCCCTGTTTGAAATAGTTCATCTTCGTAACCAAAGTGCTACAGAAGACTGACTTCTTTAGATATATTTGTTTTGATTAATTTATATTGTGTTTATATAGTGTGAAAATTTTCTTTTTGCTCTACATAAAAAACTTCTACATTTTTGTAGGTAATGATCAGTTGCTCGGTAGATAAAACCATCAGGGTTTGGGATGTGAGAGCAGCTCCCAACAAAGCTTGCATGCTGACCAAACAGGATGCTCATGATAGTGATGTCAATGTAATTAGTTGGAATCCAAGCGATCCTTTTATTTTATCTGGCGGTGATGATGGAAAACTTAGAGTATGGGATCTGAGAAGGTTTCCTGTAAGTTAAATAATAGTTATTTTTAACTCTTAATTTTTTTTTATCAAAAAAATGATTTATGTACCCAGTAAAATTATTTATCTTAGTTGGTTTGTCTTAAGATAATGCAGTTTTGACTTACAAAAATATAGTTTTTTCTTGACTATCCGGATAAGTAAAAAATTAAGAACTGTCCTTTTTCGAAATCATCTTGAGAGATGGAAAAAGAAAAATGAGGACTGTTAAAGGAATCGCCTGTACATTTTGATCCTTTCCAGGTTGAAATTGGGACAGTTTTGTCTCCTTTTCAAACTCTAAATTCAAATTCTAAAAAACAGCCCCTTAGCAGTTAAAACTCTAAAAAAATTACCTCCTTATGAAGCTCTAATTTCTAAAAACAGCCCCTTGGTGAAGTGTCACAATTGTGGAGTAAAATAATCATGATTGTAGAACTCTTGTAGAAACGATCGCAAATTGACGTAATTTCATGACAGCATAGCTGCGGATTGAACACTTCAAAATTAGATATTCATGTGTTGTAATAGCATATTAAAAATACCAGAATTCGAAAAAAAGAAGCAGAAAATCATGATGAATTCGTCACAGATCTAACACGTTAGAAAGTGATAAGTTGAAATAGAAATTGGAATATTGGAATTAAATTAATTATTAAATATTGGAATTTCTAAAGCCATGTGGTTTGCCTTGAAAAAAGGGTAAATAACTTACAAAAGAACTATTATCATACGAAGTTAAATTGCCACAAATTGGTCTGTTTGTAAAAGGGATAGCTGAAATCCAAAACTCCCGTGTTGTAGCAAATTATTAGATATATCGGAATTAATTTAAAAAATCATAAAGCAGACAAAAAAAAAAAAAGAAAAACAGAACAAAATCTACTGACTGCTAAAACTGAATATTTTTCATTAATTAAGAAATTTTGATAAAAGTAATTTCTATTTTACATGAAAATAAATCCACCAAGAAGAGAAAAATAAATCCAAGAAAAAAGTAAACTTCATGATTTGTGATTGAACTCAAGCAGTAATTTAGGATAACTGCAAATTAATGTTGTCTAAAATGATTTTGTATTTGGTAATTAAAAGGCTTCTATAAATTAAAACAAAACTAATTTCAGCCAGTAATAAACAAGTCTATTTGTGGAGATAAAGAGTATTATTTAATTACATCATTCTTTTCAAAATATTATGTATCATTAATATTTTCCAAGAGGTAACTCAAGGTTTTATTCAAAAAAATTTTTTTTTGAATTACATACCTGTCAACTTGTATGGTTTTGCTGTACACTGTGCGGTATTTTACCCGATTGCAGGAATGTACTGGCAAGCTTTAAAATTCCAGGGTTATGTATTTATTTAAAGCTCTTAAAATTTTTAGGAAGCAAAAAAAAAAAAAAAAAAAAAAAAACATGCTTATTTCAGTTGCGAATTCAAAGGTTTTCAAAATTTTAAATGCCAATTCTGTTAGATAACCAATTAGTCTCATAACCAATTAGAATTATATTAGGTCCAGATAATGAGAGCAACGAGAGATTATGTAAGAGCGAGACAAACTAGCATAGAATACAAATCACCATGTTTGTTGCTGGATCATGCAATATGCCATGAAGAAATATTTTGTACAGTTTGTTTGTGTCTATAACAATGATTATGCGGTAGCAAGATGGATATTATCTTCCAAATATTTTTGCAGAAAATATACTTTCTTGTGACAACTACATATACAATAATGTGGCAGTAATATAATGTTGCCTAAGGTTTTTTCTTATACAGGGTTATTCATAATTCCCTCCGGGGTTTCGAAGCATTATTGTAAAAAAAAGAAGACGAATATGAAAAAAAGGAACTTATGAAATTATTCCGAAACTATTCAAGTTTTATTTACATACATTACAGGTGTTCTATGTATGAACCCTTGGTCACACGGCATACATCAATGCAATAGTCCAGTTCCTGCCATACTCTACTCAACATGGTACTGTCTATGTTATTGATAGCACATGTCATCCTTTCACGCAGGTCAGCTACATCACGCGGTATAGGTGATACAAAAACGTGGTCTTTCACTTGCCCCCACAAGAAAAAGTCACACGTTGTTAAATCCGGTGACCGTGGAGGCCACTTTAGAAGAGGTACTGTTTGTCTTCTCTGCCAGGCATTCGTCTGGAGCTGTGGCAGTGACTATGGTAACCAGGTATGATTATTTCAAATAGGGGTGCGGGGTCCCTCTTTAGGACTAGTTTCGGCGAGAGAAAAGGAGACCTCTTCATAGAAGCTACCCTCCCTAAAATGTCTTTTTCTTGTTTCCATAGCACCAGACTGCCGCAGACTTAGTGGCGGTCAGAGTACCTATTTTAGACAAACAGTACGTCATCTTCGGAAGCTCGTCCAAACCATCGATGAGGTAAGTGTGTGTTCAGGTATTCACGCACATCACACAAAAAGCTTTCTCTTCGTCCGTAAACGCCATTTTTCTTTACAACTGGCTTTAGTGGTACATGTTACTAAACCAGTTGTAAAAACTCTCATCTACCGACAACTGCTTAAATTAAAACTTGAATACTTTTGCAATAATTTCATATGTTCTTTTTTGCCATATTCGTCTTTGTTTTTTTACTATAACGCTTCAAAATCCCGGAGGGAATTATGAATAACCCTGTATTACTGCTCTAGTCTAAGAAGTTATCAAAAAACAACCACAATATTTTCTTATTTCTTTCCCTCAAAGACGAAAAAACATCTACATTTTTCATCCTCTTTCCCCCATTCATTGCTCCTATATTCAACTTTAAAACGCCTCTTGATTTGAATTTGTATTTTAACAAATATACAATTTATAGCAAATACAATTTATAGCAAAATACAATTTATAGCAAATTTGTATTTTGATTTGAAGTTTTTTATGTTAAAAAATTGTTAAGATTTGCCTTTGGCTAAGAATTTTGAAATTTGGATAATACTTTTGATATTTGACTAATTTACTGGCTAATAATTTGAAGTGCTTAGCGCTAGCCCTGCGTACCTACTATTTTGGACTAAATTTACTGTTAGTTCTGAGTCATAGTTACTGTTTGCCCTAAGTATTGTAATCATAAATAAAATAAAGAAAATTACCTGTTTCTTCACAGGATGGTGATGCCATATGCACATTTAAACATCATACAGCTCCTATTACATCAGTAGAGTGGCATCCTACTGACCACTCAGTATTTGCGGCATCCAGCTCAGACGATCAGTTAACTCAGTGGGATCTTGCCATCGAGAGGGATGAAGATGCTGAAAGGGGTGAGGAAATGAGTGCTGAGCTCTTGCAACTGCCTCCACAGCTTCTGTTTATACATCAAGGACAAAAAGAAATTAAAGAGCTGCACTGGCATAAGCAAATGCCAGGTGTGCTAGTATCTACGGCTCAAACGGGATTGAATGTCATTAGAACTTTAAGTGTCTAACTGTAGAATGGGCATTTTACTGTTAAATGTTTACTTCTACAAGATGTTTCTAGTAAATCTGGAATCTGTAAAAAATATTAATTAAATATTTCTGCCATATTTTGTTCTTTATTACTGTATTTTGAAATGATAATTCTGCTTAATAATATTGGGTATGTGTTTCTTTTTATATAACCGCCATTGAACAGCTGACCCAATTTTGAGTTTACCACTATCAATGTTTAACTCTATAACCTTGTAATTTTGAACCCCATCCAGAAGACAGGGGAACTCCTGGATTAAATATTGGATGAAATTTGCCTTCGTGGAGAACCTTTTTGATTGAACTAACCAGTATTTGCGATACATGAAGAGGCATACCACAAAAACCTCTTACAGTTGGCTTGTCAGCAAAGGGACTCTGACCGATGATAAGTCTACCACTGTGGATATTTTACGTCTTCACTGTGGTCTGTGCAAGTTTGTTGTGGAATTCCTTTTGACCAGCCATCACAGTGATTCAAATTCGTTGGTTTACTTTTTATTTGTGTACAAGTCTATATTGGTTTCTACATAAATAATGATTATATCTTTTAACAAACTTGCTTCGAAATCTCAAAAGTTTTAATGATTTATAATCACATAACGATATCTATTTTATCCTTTATCCATCAGCTATCTATTCATTCATCATATCTATTCATCCAATAGGATTTCAGCATCACTGAAATCCTATTTCAGTGATAACTTAAAGGCCCCAGCTTCAAATTTATGAGGACCCACTTGTCTGGACGGTTAGTACTTTAATCTCTGTGACCTTTTTCTTCTGCAATAGATTGTTGCTTGTTGTGGAACTACTTTATTTTAAAGATTTCGTATAATTAGTTTTTGATGGGCAGTGATTTGATTGTTTGACCTACTGACTTAATAGTCATTATATATGACAGGGCTCCAACGGGTTAGGGAAAACCTGGAACTGTGAGGGAATTTTGCAATGTTTTACAAGAAACCTGGAAAATTCCTATATTGTACCTGAAGAATAACCTGTCTTAGAATTTTCAATAATAGTAATTGGTTATTGAGATAAGAGTTAAATAATTTAAAAATCTATAACAATTCTTTTATAAAATTCCTTTTTTTAGTGAAATTTTTCTGTGCTTCCATTCTCATTCTATTATATGTTTTTGCTCATAAAATATAATATTTGACATTAAAAATTAAAAAAAGTTTTCTGATGAAAAATTACATGATATTGATAAAATATGGTATGGATTTTCATTGAAATATACCTGGAAAAGTCCAAATTTTTTTTTTTTTTATTTTTTTTTTTTTTTTTGAAATTGAGTGGGAACCCAGATTGTTAAACTCATAAATAATGGCATTAACATCAAGTGGTGATAGAAAATTTCTGTGTATCCAAGTTAATTGTTACAAATTTCGTAGTTCTATGTAAAAAAACTTTATTAAAAATACATTTAAAAAAATCATACAATCATGATGAGCTACATAAATGTGGGTTGCATCAAAGATTAGCGTGCGATTTAGAAGAAAGGACAACACTGAGGGGAGCTCCTATTTTCTCTTGTGCGTTCTTTCATTTTATTGGAAATTCCATTCTACTGATTGATTCTTTACAGAGGGTATTTTTTTTAAAATCTTAGCCACTTTTCCATTAAAAGAGTGGTCTTAAAGATCGAATTAATATTAGGAAGTGCTAAATGAATTCAGGGTTGCCACTCCGCAGGGAGAATAGGGAAAACACAGGGAATTTAAAAATCACCTAAAATGCAGGGAATTTTGAGTTTTTCTTTAGAAAGTGGGAAAATACAAGGAATTTTGAATGAATGGTAACTTTTAAAAAATGGTAACCACTCTTAAGTGCACTTAATGGGATATTTAAGGATAGATATTTCAGCTATATTAAACTAGTTTATTTACTATAGCATTATTTGTTTTAAGTGTGTTGAGCTGTTCCTCTTTTCCTTAATTTAACTAGTATAGTTAGCCCAATGCAGCAAAAGAAGCACAGTGATAGTGTTTTTCCTCTTAATATATTCTGTACAATATGTACAGGGAAAACACAGGGAATTTTTTTTTTCCTGATTTGAATAGCAACCCTGTAATTTCTTTTTATAAATTATTCTCAATTCCAAAAATATTTTAACATAGCACTACAAGAAAAAGAAAAATGGCCCTATTGAGGGTTAAAGTATATTTTGGAGTTATTTCTATTGGGAAAAAAAAAAAAAATGAAATAAGTTTCATTAAATCTTATTTCAACCATTTTTCAAAAAAATTATTTTTATCATTTGTACTGTTGCACTGTACTAGGGGTGAGGGGGTAAAGATCCCACTAATTCTCTTTTTTTAAAATATACAGTAACAATCATCAAGCAAAACCCTTTGCTTCGCAATTGTCTAACAATGAAAACCACTTATTTTTTAAAACCATAAAAAAAGTGTAATAGTTTTAACCTCATTAAAAGACAGTTTTTTTTATCAAATTTTGTAAAATGTTGGTAAATCGTATCGGTTTATTGAAGACGTGCATAACAATGAATATTATATTCCTGTGAGTGACCGAAATGTATGGTTGTTGACAATCACAAAGTTGCTTCGGTAAATATCCCAAATATATAGCTAGATAAATGCCATTTGCTCAGTAAACTTTACATCAATGTTTTTTTAAGGTCAAGTGCCACTGCCAGGTGTGCGTTTAACCTGTACTTAGAACACTGATGTTTCTCTTAATCTATCCTCAGCAGATATCGAAATAAACAAAATAATATAAACGAATAAGTTAATATCAAATCGGATGTAACAAATATTTTGGACATTTACCAAAGCGAATATGTGATTGTTGACTTTCAAGTCGACATTTGTCATCTAGTCGTGTCTGAGGGTTAAATATGTAACTATTTATTCCCATAAAAAAGGGGATATTAAATTTTCGAATATTAATTTCACTTGATTTTATACCTTAATGATAGAAAAACATCTTTTATTTCATCTGGTGACATAACTTTTTTATTTCCTTAAAAAAAAACTCTAGACATCGATTGTTTACTGTATTTCTTTATATTTGTTTTCAGTACGTTTTAATTTATCTGCATTTCAATACTTTTTGGAAGTTATTTTCGGTATTTATCATAAATCAGAATTATAATTTGTTATTGATTATTCAAGTAAAGTTCTTGAAACTTTTGTGAGACTGAAAAATATAATAGTGTATATGTTACGGCCAAAGTCCGAAGTCGGCCAATTCGCGATCTGGCCGGCCAGATCGCGAATTGGCCAAGAGCGATGTAAATTAGCTGGCCAAAGTCCGAAATTTTTCTTGATTTCGGGAATTGGCCGGCCAGATCGCGAATTGGCCGAGGATGGCTGGCCAAAGTCCGAAATTGCTCTTGATTTCGGGAATTGGCCGGCCAGATCGCGAATTGGCCAAGGATGGCTGGCCAAAGTCCGAAACTGTTCTTGATTTCGGGAATTGGCATGGGAAGATCAGCCAAAGTTGGAAGAAAAAATCATTATACCGGGCAAATGTATGCCGGGCAGTGGCACTTGACCTTAAAAAACATCTGTAGGATATACCGGGCAAATGTACACCGGGCAGTGGCACTTGACCTTAAAAAAACATCAGTGTAGGATATACCGGGCAGTGGCACTGAACCTTAAAAAAACATCAGTGTAGGGTATATCGGGCAAATGTATATCGCAGTGGCACTTTACTAGACCTAGTATGACAAGACCTTTGGTGTATGCATGACAATTAAATAGACAATTTAATAATGATTATTAAATTAATGATTGTTTAATAGACAATTTAAAAACTTCTATTTTTTATATTTTAAAAAGGAATTATTTATATAATTATAAAAGGCCGCCAAAGTAAAATATTCACTGTTCGCTTCAATTATTTCGGACTTTGGCCAGCCATCCTTGGCCACTTCGCGATCTGGCCGGCCAATTCCCGAAATCAAGAACAATTTCGGATTTTGGCCAGCCATCCTCGGCCACTTCGCGATCTGGCCGGCCAATTCCCGAAATAAAAAAAATTTCGGACTTTGGCCAAGAGGGCCGGCCAATTCGCGATTTGGCAGGACTTCGGGCTTTGGCCGTAACATATACAAGAAAGCTCTATGAATCATTTTTTCCAAATGTAATTCCTAAGTATTGCATTTAATAAATGTTAAGTACAAGGCCGTAACTTCACCCCTCGGGGCCCTGGGGCAAAAATTTTTGGCGGGGGCCTTTCAAAAACTTTCAGTACTCCATCTCTAACCGTCATTTTAGCTATTTATGTATTATGTTAGCAAATATATTTATGAAAACAAGTTATTTATTCGCATATAAATTGGATTACAAAACATTGTAAGTTTCCCACATGGCAAAATACAAAATTTCAGCGAAATCGATTAATCCTGAGAAATTAAATTTTAAAAAAGTCGTACTTATAAAACTTGATTTCTCAGGAACTAATCAACCAATTTCGCTCAAATTTTGTATTTTCCATGTGGAATTAGATACTTTCAAATGATACGGAAAAAAAACTATGCCTTACGATTCAAAAGTTTTCTGTGGAACTGATCGTTGTCCATCTGACCGAAGTGGACTGATCGTTAAGACACGGTTCCCAGCAGATCACCAAAGTCAAGCATCACTGGCTGCGGTCAGTGTGCGGGTGGGTGACCACTTGGATCAGTCTGCGTGTGCGGTATTGGTCCTCGTTAAACTGTTCTACCGTAAAGTGCTCGACTTCGCGTGCAGGTCACCGAGCTACCGAAGCGGGGGTGCCATCCCCTCTGCAGAGGATCAAAATTGTGATGGCATGTCTTCGGATCATCCTCAAGGGATGTTTCTCAGACCGTCACCAATAGCCTATTGTGCAGCACTAGTGCGACGTAAATGAACAACAACAGACTATTATTAAATAAAAATTAATAAATATTTACTAAAAGTTATTTTTTGCATGAAATTATCTTTAGATAAAAGAATTTTAGAATCGTGTGCAAAATTTTTTCAATTCCCTTAAAAAGCTCTCGAGCTGTAGTGAAATACGAAAAATTAACATTTGGGGGTCCAAACTTTGGATAGCTCACCCGACCTAACTATCGGGACCATATTTCCCAGATTAGAGCTGCCTCCTATATTACGGGGGTTAGAAAATCGAATTTGTTGAACATAAGTTATGTTTATTCAGAGAAAGTATGTTTTTGTGTCTGATTGCGCAACTTAAAATAAATTATCGTCTGCCCTAATTAGTTTGCATATTTGAAGTCACACCCTTGAACTATTAAGATGGAGTCCTAGAACGTGAAGATCCGATCATTAAATCAAAAGTTATACAGGGTGGTATTTTTTTGGTTCACTGTACGTAAATGTTACCAATTTACGATATCTCACGGAGGAAATATAACTAGGGGGGGGGGGAAAGCTATTCATGTTGTTTACTCTTGTCTCCCATGTCAACAGTAGCCTCCTTTTCCTCTAAATATAATGCTAATCATAACATACCAATTTTATAAACCTCTTGAATCCGGTTACTATATCGTTAGGAAGGTCTTTTCAAGAGAAAACCATTATAAAAATGAAAATTATTTTTTAGTTTCAAAACTAAAAGTTTTTATTCGCGTTATTTAAACTGAAGGAAATTATAGACTTTTTTTTTTCTATCGGCACATATACCCACATTTTAAAAAATCCTAATTGAAAAAATATACAGAAATTTTTTCTCTATATGCATCAATTAAAAAATCAAAGTTGCCTCACTCCAATATGGACAAATCTCTAGAAAATATAGCTATATTTTGAAAACAATTCATTCTTGAATATTTGACCAATGTATTCATGATGCCATGTAGTCATATGTGATAAAATTATGAAAAAAAGTAATAGTTTTTATTTATGAAAGAAAAATGAGAAAAAGCATATTTGCTAATTTAAAAAAAAATCTTTTTCATGGCAATGAATTTTAATTGCAACGGATTTCTAAGCTGATGTTCAAAGCTTTTTTATTAAATTAAATGCGTTTTTTTTTTTTTTTTTTTACTAAATTAAATATGATTTTTTTTTATATAAAATAGAGATTGCATTTCATTTTTTAATGAAAACAAAGTTGTTAAAAAACCCTAAAAATTCGAAGTTCCAATTTCAAAAATTTAAAGGTCTTAATAATTAAAAAAATATAAAATAAGAACAAAATCCATGCACACAATAAACAGTTAAATTATCAATTAAAGTACTATACAAATGAAATTTTATATACGAACATTAAAAAAAGCAATTTTTACGTTACCATTCTTATAAAAGAATTCTAACAGTACATAAATATAAAATTTTATTTGTATTAAATGAGTTAATGCAAACATTTACTTACCTCCTTATAAATAAATTTACTTTAGATTTTCTTGTTTTCCAAATAAATTTTTTATTAAGAATGGGAATTGTTGATATCACGATTTATGTTTGAAAAAAAAGGAAGTTGCAAATAATTTTAATAACTCTTAATTAAATTTTAATTTCAAAAATTGATCAAAATAAAAGCTAGCTGAAAATTTATATCTGAATTAAAAATGGGTTAATTAAAATGACGCAATTAAATGAGCTAAAAACTGGAATTGAACTGGAACGTTTTACGTTTGTCTGAGAAAAATTCTCTTGACAAAATGACCTAAGTAAAAGTCAACAAGAGTCATCCCCTTGGATGCCTTAAAAGCTTACATCTGTTTTCCTAGAACATTTAGATAATTGCTAGTTTAAGACAACTTAAGGGACATATAGATGGTACTGTAAATATAGGACATTTTATAAAAGTACAAAAGAGCCCAGGGTCATAAAAATGATTAAGACAATTTAAGGAAGCAAAAGGTCATTTTCCCATGGTGTAAAAGGAGAAGGCTATTTTTTGAGGAGTCAGATAACTGTGGGTCAACTCTGTGGTTGATATGAAGGTTTTAACACCTTCATACCACTGTCCTTTAAAATATTTATATTAGTCTCAGTGTAGGATGCATTTTTCAGGATGCAAAACAGTGGTACTTATTTTAGTTTTCTAAACACTTGTTATGTTTTTTTTATGATGTGCTCCTCTTCTCTTTTCGTGTTTCAGTTTCAATTTTTTTTGATAAAATAAAAGTTGTAATACGTAGAAAAAAAAAAAAAAATTTAACAAAACCGAAGTATTTTTCTCGAGGGGAGGGATTTTTATTTCAATTCATTCAATTCTATTTAGAGGAAAATAAAGTTTTCGATTTGGAAAATAGCTTTAAAGTCGAAAATAAGAGTTAAATATAAATTTTACTTGACATTATTCCTGCGAATCTCTGAATTTCAGAAGGGGTGAAGTATATTCTTCGCCCCCTCACTTTAATTTAAAAGGAAATTTAATTTAAGAGGAAAATATAATTATCTCTTTGGAAACTAGCTTCAAAGTTTTTTTTTTATTTTTTTTTAACAATTTTACTAGACTTTATTATTTCAAATGTCTAAATTTCAGAAGATGCAAAACACATTTTAGCCCCCCTTACTTTATAACAGAAGAAAATAAAGTTTTCTATCCCCTTACTATAATTTAAGAGGAAAATGAAGTTTTCTATTTGAAAATATCGTCGAAGTTATGAAACAAAACGATTTTTTTCTTCTAAAATTTCCAACTTTACTTGATTTTATTCTATTAATAATGTCTAAATTTCAGAAGATGAGAAACAAATTTTTCGCCTCCTCACTTTTATTTCAGAAGAAAATAAAGTTTTCTATTTGGAAAATAGATTCAAGGATGACTTTTTTTTTTTTTAATTACCAATTTTTATTATTTTTGAGCACTTTGAAATTTCAGAAGGGGCGAAGTACTATGTTCGCCCCCTCATTACTGTTTCGGAAGAAAATATTTTTTCTACTTTAACTTTACTTTTTCAAAAGTCAAAAAACATATTAATAATCGCCCATAACAAAATAAAGTTTCCTATTTGATGTATAGCTTCAAAGCTGAGAAAGAATAGCTTTTTTCTTTCCTCTAAAATTACCTATTTTACTAGACTTCGTCTTGGCGAATAACTAAATATCAGAAGGGGCAAAGCACATAAATGTTAGAGGAATGTGAAGTTTTTTATATCAAAAATAGCTTCAAAAAATTTTGATTACTGATTTTACTTGACTTTATTTTTTTGAGTGTCTAAACTTCAGGAGGGGCGAAACGCATCATTTGTCCCATTACTTAAATTTTAGAGGGGCCCTCTGCCTCCCCCTGATTGGCCCGCCACTGGGTCTGACACTAGATAGTAGAGGAAACAACTCAGTAAACCAGAAGTGCAATATACAGAAAGTGTTAACAATCAACTACATGCAGCTGTGGCCTTTCTCTGCAAAGCGTGCTTGTTCATTTGAGAAAGGGAAATAATTTGCGAAAAGGTTTTTCACCGTTATTTTTCTTTTTACCCTTCCCTTTAAAGTAGATACGCAATTACAAAAAAGAAAGTTTTCATCAACTCTATCTTAACACAATTTCTTTCCTACATATATATAATTAAAGTACTTTATTTTGAAAAAACATGATGTGGTCTCTTCATATGGGGCCCCCTTGACCGTCGGGGCCCCGGCGTAGTTACGTCCCTGGTTAAGTATTGTATTTAATGCATGTACAGTCCGCAAATAAATAAACTGATCACATATTTGATCTAATGATTAGATCATCACATTCTAGGATTCAACTTTATCTGAAGAATAAACATAGCTTTTTTTATGAGAGATTCGGATTTCTGACTGTAAAAATAAGCTGCAAGAGGTCCCGATAGTTTGGTCCTTTTTAGCGTATTTCGCTGTATCTCGGGAATTTTTTATGTGAATTCAAACTTTTTTACACACAATTATAAAATTCGTTTATCCACGCAAAATATACCTTTTAGTAAATATTTATTATTTTATTTATTAATAGTCGAAAAAATTTTGAATTGTAAGAGCTATAATTTTTTAGGCCATTTTAAAGAATAGAATTTTAAATGGCAAAATAGAAGAGTAGAGCGAAATGTGTCGAACAGTTACCGAGAAATCGAATTTCATAAACACGACTTTTTCATAATTTGATTTTTTGAAAGTAGTTCGATCGATTTCGCTCAAATTTTGTATTTTACCATATAAATTTACATTCTTTAATATGGCGTAAAAAAATTTATACCTCACAATTCAAACTTTTTTCACTATTATTATAAAATAATAAAAAATTTTAAATCTTTACTTAAACCTATTTTTTGCATGGAATTATCTTTCGATAAACGAATTTTATAACTGTGCATTCGCTTAAAAAGTTTTCGAAATACGGCGAAATACACAGGGTTGCCGCAGACTACTAAAATGCGACTATATTTGCTACTATTTTCGGTCTTAGGCGACTATGGCTACTTTTTTTGCCTGAAAAAGCGAAAAATTTAAATTTCCATTGGATTTAATAAAGCATTTGTTATTTTTCTCCCTGAAGGGCAATTTTGTTATTTGTAATTGTTTTTTTCTTCTATTAACAATCATATTTTATTGTAATTCGACTTTTATTTAGGTACCTATTTTCTAATATGTATACCTTTTATATTTGTAAATTTTTTTTTTTTTAATTGGAGCATAGTTAGGACTGAACGATAAATCGATGTATTGCGAAATATCGATTTAACGCATATATCGGTAGGCCGATGTAGTGACTTTCGTTTTAGGCGATGCATCAGAAATCTGATTTAAGCCGCCGGAATAAGACTACAAGAGCGGTTTAACTATTTAATATGCAAGGATCCTTGGCTAGGCTAACACCGTTACCGCACTGACGAAGACGATTTTGATTTCGTCTATCTGTAGAGATGTAGATAGCGTTTTGCTATGAAGATGATGTTAGTTTTGTGATGTTGAATGACGAAGAGCGAATTGAATCAGAACTCCCAGTTTCGTGCGAGAATCAGCGTTGTAATAGTTTCTTTAATCATGCATAGTTCTTTTATGTCCATTTTTGTCTTTGGGATGTTGCGTTTTTTGAAGATTATTTTCAATGGGACTTAAGTCTCATTTTGCGATCTTTGTGCATTTTATTTCGTCGGAAATAATTGTCGAGTTTCTTGTATATTATATTCAGTGAGACTTTTGCTACTTAGCGATCGTTTCGTTCTGCATTATTTCATACCATTTTTTTTTTCCTGTCCGGATTTAACGATTCTTGTCAATTATTTTCAGTAGACCTACTGTTACTTAGCTATTGCTGCACAATCGCTTTCGTCTTAAATTTTCTTTCTGAACTCAATAGATCAATGAAAAGAAAATATAAATAAAAAAAAGATTCTTCATTGATTTTTTTTTCAGTTATTGTTATTCATTTTAAGCGACACAATGTAATAGGGGTATTTTGTATTTGACTTTCTTATAAAAAGTTAGCTTTTTTAAATTTAATAAATGTAGGTAAATATAATAATTTGTTTTTAAACCAATAAATGTTCAGTCGTTTTTAATTATAAAAAAAATTAAAACAAAGCTTACCTTTATTTAATTTGCTTTTATTTTTGAGAAAATGAAAACAAAGTTTTAAAAAAAATTTGGCTATTAGTTGAAACAAATAATTTTCTTTTTAATTAAATAAAGAGTTTATTAATGTTCTTTTTAATAATTTAACATTAGTACTTAAAGTATTTTTTAAAATTTTTTATTAAAATTCTTTCAATACTTGTTTGTTTTATAATTTGTTAGATAGTCAGTATCATTTTTAAACAAATAAATCTTTAGTTGATTTTATTTTCCAAAGAGAAAACAATAATAAATAATATTTTTACATTTTTAAGTACAGAATTTGATCATTAGTTAATACTACTTTTTATTATTTTAAATAAATAAATAAGGGATGTTTCAAAAGCATGGTCTCAACAAATAATTTAAAAAAATATTTTTTTTTCTAAAGTGAACATTTCTTTGGTTTGTTTTCCACTTTTTTTTTTTTCTTTTAATTTTTAATGCATGTAAGTAAAAAATTTTGTTATTACAGTATTATTATTTTTAAACTAATAAATCTTAAATCATTTTTAAGAAAAATGAAATAAAGCTTGGGTTTGCTTTTACTTTGACTTATATATTATTTTAATTGAAAAAATTAAGCAATGATATTGATGATATAGTAGAATATGCTTAGAATTAATATTTTCTTTTATAATATATTTACTTCTTTTCATTTATTTTTGATTGATTTAAAGATTTCCCATAGGTAATTTTTGAACACATGCTAACATCGCGATGTCCAATTGACGATGTATGACGATTTAAAATTTCTGACATCACCCAGTCCTAATCATAGTATTTGATAATTAAGCTATAATTTTAGTTATTTGTCAACTATTTTTGATAAATTTTTGTTCCTGTTCAGACAACTATTTTCATAGTTTTAGGCAACTATTTTGGCTAAAACTGTGCTATTATATTATTATTAGGCTATTATAACTTGAGGCTACTAAAAGCAAATATTTTTGTTCATTTTTTACTGTGGCAACCCTGAATACGCAAAAACAAGGGATCCAAACGTGAGACCGATCTCCTGACCAAACTACGGTAACCATATTACCATAGTACTCAGATAGCAGCTACATTTTGGGGATTAGAAATCAGAACCGGTCGAAAAAAAAGGTATGTTTATTCAGAGAAAGTACGTTTTTGCGGCTGATTTCGTAACTTAAAATATCGTCTGAACTAATTAGTTAACATATTTGAGGACGCTCTCTCGAACCATTAAGATTAAGTTCAAGAACGTGATGATTCGATTATTAGATAAAAAGTTATTCAGGGTGGGCCATTCTTATTTTGCGTGTAGTAATGAAATATAGTCGGAAGTTTTTGTGATTTCTGTGTGCTTTCACAATGAAGTTAATGATAAAAAAGCATTGCAGTCCTTGGTTGTGGGAAAATTTCATTTTCTAGAATAATTTTTCTTTTATAGCGCGTGAATGGCAATCCCATTACAAAGATAACCTGTAATTTTTCAGACTAGTATAATTACAGGCTACTGTTAAATGATGCGGTATTATCCTTTGCGTTTTCAATAAACGGTTAATTTTTACCCATTAATACTTTTCAATGAACAATAGATGGGTAAACAATCACTATTTTTCTGTTCTATCGAACATGTTTCTGCAATAACAATAAAATAAAATGTATTGAGAAAGTAATTTTAGACTCTGTGACGGTTTTGCTGTTTAAAATAATTGTTCAGTATTTTTCTATTGACCCTTTGTTGGGTCACTTTTTACTATAGTAATGTTGTGTTGACATTTTTGGAATTGAGTTTAATTATTAAAGTTGATTTGATGTACGATATACTTTTTTTTGGTGGAAGGGAATTTTTCAAAAGTTTACTTACAGTAAAGAATGGATGGTTGACTGAATTGTAAATAATAACAAACTTCCTAAAACCGAAAGAAATTTAAAAAAATTTCGGCTGTATCCGTCCGCTTATGTTATGCTTACGAGGCGATGTGCGAATAGATTTAATGACCTAGAAAGTTTTATTTTTGTAATTTGTGTTTAAATTTATGCGCGTAATTTAACCATTCATACGAGTTTTTTTTATTTTTATAATTAATAAATTCAAATAGGTCGCGAACCTAAAACAAATTTAACCACATTAAAATCACAGCATGAATAAAGTGTAAGGTTTACCATGTTTTGATTGTTATCCTTTATTTGGCTATATTTGTGTAAAATAGTACCTCTTGTTATATTTTGGGTTGCATCATAGCAAGCTTGCGGAGTGTTCTTTATAAAGAGTTCTTTATAATCGGCTGTAATAGAAAGCCCTGTTTCAGATTTTAGTGAATCTTGTGTGTGTTGTTTTAAGTAACAATTTGTGAACTAAATAGGTAGGTACTTAATTTACGTCACCCAAGAACTGCACAATGGGCTATTGACAACGGTTTGGGAAACATCCCTGAGGATGATCCGAACTTGGTTAGCCCGAAGATCTGCGCTCGACGTCTTGCACTTTACGGTAGAATAGTTTAACGAGGACAAATACCCCGCACCCTCAGTCCCTACACAGGCTAATCAAAGTGGTCACCCTCCCGCTTACTGATCTCAGCCAGTAATGCTTGACTTCGGTGTTCTACTGGGAACCGTGTCTTTACGATGAGCCCACTGCGGGACCTGAAATAGAAATAGGATTCAGAAACAAGTACGACTTTGAATGCCATTGTAATATTTTCTAGTGTGTAAGGGACTCACTCTAATTTGCAAATTATGAAAAAAAAAGTGAAATATTAAATTTGTATACTGTTGTGAATAAGTGTGTTAATAATCAGTTCTATATAATAGGTTGTGAAAGAAAGTACTAATACAGATTTAAGTGAATCTTGTGTGTGTGTTATGAGCAACAAGTTTTGACCTAAAAAAATATCACGGTTGAAACAGTTCCACGGTAAAAGTTGCATTAAATAGTATTAAATGTATGAAGTTTCTGAATGTTATAACGTAGAGTATGTATGTTTACATTAAATGAATGTACAATAAAAAATAAAGATCTCATTTAATTAAAGCGATTCAAAGAGGACACCATTTAAGCATAAAAAATAAATTCAATAAATAATGTATTTATTGAATTTATACAATAAATTCAATAATGAATGCGATATAATGAATTATATCACTTCAATAAATTTTTCGTACTGTTAAACTTTAAAAATATCTAATGTTAATTATTGAGCCGTGGTGGATCAAGGGATAAAGCGTTCGCCTTCCAATGAGGTGAACCGGCTTCGAATTCCAGCGATGGCTAGTCGATGCGAATTCGACTCCTGGCTCGCAACGACCACAGTGTTCACGTAAAATATCGTCAGTGGCAGATGGATCAAGGGGTTAGAGTCCTCTTGCCGTTAGGCAAACCATGGGGAGTTTTCGTGGTTTTCCTCTCTATGTAACGCAAAAGCGGGTTTGTTCCATCAAAAAGTCCTCCACGAAGGCAAATTTCTGCCAATACTTGATCCAGGAGTCCCCTTATTTTCTGGATAGGGTTCAAAATTCCAATGCTACGGTGTTGAACATTAGTAGTCATATACTCAAAATAGGGTCGGTTGTTCAACGACGGTTATAAAATAAAATATTAATTATTTCAAATTTATTTATTTATTTTTGTTACTGTAAGGAGTGCTCATCTTAGGATGTCTTATCTTGGCTTAAAGTTAAACTGATATATTTTTAAAACACTGTATTTTTTTCGATTTCCATTGAAACAAAAATTATAATTAAACAACTTAGTTACACAATGTGATTCTACAGTTTGAAATCAAAGTACAACGGTTTAAAGATTATTTTTCAGAAAGAAATATAATACGTAACACGCTAGACCAGTGATTCCTAAAA
This sequence comes from Parasteatoda lunata, assembly GCA_949128135.1. Classification (NCBI taxonomy): domain Eukaryota; kingdom Metazoa; phylum Arthropoda; class Arachnida; order Araneae; family Theridiidae; genus Parasteatoda; species Parasteatoda lunata. Next base: position 10,039,987 of record OX421979.1, on the reverse strand, counting down.
TGTGTTTCGTAAAACCCTAGGGTACCATAGAAAAGTTACAGAGATTCCATAAGATAGGACTTTAACCAATTTCTATTTTTGAAACATGTAATTATATTTACATTTCGCCATTAATCTATTATTTCGTTAATGATTTAGTTATTTTGATAAAACACTGTAAATTATTCAAAAATTATTATTTTTATTAGATTCACAAATGCTGATGAACTTAATAGACGAAACCGGGGTTCCAATAAACGCCATGTCGATCATTTACTGACCCACAGCCGAAAAAAATTGGAAACACCTGAAAATAATAAACTGCATTTTAACTGGCTCATTAATCGCAAAAGGCTCTCTATCTCTGCCCTGGTAGATTCTTAAATAAATAACTTGATACAGAAAAGATATCGTCTGATTAACAGCAACACTATTACTTATCTCGTTCTCGCTTCAATGGTGGCCTTCTCGTTTCCGCTTTGCACCATCGAAATTCACAGAAATTCAAGAGTGGTTCTTCTGCAAATAAAATTGAAATTCAATGATAAACATTGTTAAATTTCTTTTATAAAAACAAGTGCGGTAGTACACGGTTTATTAATGGTTATATATTTAAGAACAATATTCCACTTCTGGAATAAATAAAAAACGTTACATTAACATTGTCCAAACATAAAAGAAAAACGTGACAGTTCCTCCAACAGAGTTCTCTAACAAAAAATAAACAACAGTTCAAGAAGATTAAAAAAGTCATTGAAATTCCGCATTCATTAAATGCACGAAAATCAACCAAAATAACCACACTGTGACGCGTTACTAACCGGATCAACACCAGATCTCCCGTCAACTATTTTCAGAGTGATATCACGATTTTTGTCTGATTTCCGTTTAAACCTTGGATAAAAAAAAGAATAAAAGAACCCTAAACTACGAATTCTGATTACACTTTTTCTAGGAACTGGTTTTCTTGCAGCGGTGATGAAGTTCCATTTTCATTCAATTACCGGGTGATTCCATGGCTTTTCCTCGACGAACCCATCGTTCGTAAAATCGAAGGACGGTCATAGTTCAGAACGATATGTGAGATATAGTTGCCACGGCTGATTCTTTATTTTTCAACGCGACGTGGTGATTCGATATATTCCACTGATTTATTTGATGTGGGAATATAAACCGTTGCAAAATCAAAATGTCGTCTGGGTCATCTTTTAACGTCTAGATTCTTAATTGGAAAAAGAAAATGATTTTTTTATGTGTTTTAAAGGTAGTTCCGTTATAAAGTAGTTTTATAACATGCTCTGTAATAAAATTTTTTGTTTGAGTACTTTATAGAGGTAATAAGAAGGCACTGTCCTTTTGAACTTCATCCATTTATATTTTATTACCTATTTTGCAACACTTCAGCTTAGTTGCAATTTTCATTATATAGTAGAACCTCGTTGGCGGAACTATCATAATTATCTCATGTTAATCGAATTTCATCTTATCTGACAGTGGCGTTCATAGACTTAGGTGCGACCCCCCCCCCCTGCAAGAATTATAAATGCGCCCTATCTTAGACTCAACTCAATATTTTTTGAAATTATAATATGTGACAAGAACGCTATGAAGAAACATTCCGGATTGTCGACATGTTAAAATTGTTGAGATTTTTAAAACTTTGGAAATTCGTAGTAATAGCCACCGAAAAAATATACACTTTTAGGGGTGCACAACCTGCGGCCAGCGGTAGCACCTAAACCTAAAAAAAACTATATATATATATATATATATATATATATATATATATATATATATATATATATATATATATATATATATATATATATATATATATATATTATATAATATATATATATATATATATATATATATATATATATATATATTTATATAATATATATATATATATATATATATATATATTTATATAATATATATATATATATATATATATATATATATATTTATATAATATATATATATATATATATATATATATATATATATATATGTAATAACAAGGCTATATTCCTGTTATAAGAGTTGTATTTAGCTTGAAAAATGCAGTCGTAAGCCATCATACGTTCTCAAGAGGTTTATTTAAAGGTAGGCTGGTGGTTACATGGTTCACATCCGCACTCCACGAGGGAGGGGATGGACAAAACTACTGACAATTCTGGAACAACTTATCAGGATCACAACATGATGGAAAGGATACGCAAAAACTAGTGTTCCTATGTTTTATACAAGCACATATTGGAGTAAAAAGGCACAGTCTCTGAAATACTTGTATCCTTACGCATTAAGTAAAATCATTTAATGCTTCCTAATATGGAAGTGAACGAGGGAGAGATTCTAAAAATAACTCCTCCTTTGAAATATAAATCTAATTATTATTCATTGGTATGTTACAGCCTTGAATTCCCAAAATGGAATATCTCTACGCTTATTCTTTAACAAAGACATTTTATGAAAACGAAAGAGTTTTAATTCTTTTATTAATACAAAAGTATTTATAATTTTTGTATTACATACATACATACATACATATATATATATATATATATATATATATATATATATATATATATATATATATATATATATATATATATATCTGAAGGGCAGATTTGTTGGTCACTCTTTCAGGGGCACCATATTAGTTGGTCCAACGTCGCTCTCACAGTAAGGGCAGATAGTACAGAGAAGGAAAGAACATCCCTGCCTTGCCCGGAAATCGAAACCAGAACTATACCAGAAATTATTATTATAAATGTTATCAGAAATATACAATACAAATTCAATATACGAGTTATCCATGTTCCATCTTGCTCGGTAGCATATATGATCCTTATCTTCTTGAGCCAGCTCACTTAGTCTTAGATGCTAACTCACTCGTCTAAGGTCTGCCTCTTTTTCGTTTGCTTTCTGGTGCCAACGTTAAGGCTCGGTATTCTTATAAGAAGCATGCATGATCCATCCATTTTTAACTTTTTCTTTTTACTGACTGAGGATTTGGTGCACCCGGGGAAAGCCGTAATACGAGTTAACCAGGCCGACTAACAATCAGAATCCTTGAAGGTTGATTATAGTGTTAGCCAGGGTTGTCTCCAACAATCTTTTGAATTGCTATTGACTGGATTCTGAAGAGATTATCAGAGAATAAAAGGCGTGTAAGATGGAACCTTACTGAATATCTTTCTGATCTTCAATTTGCAGACGACTTATGTTTACTGACATACACCCTTCAAGACATGCAAACAAACACAAACATTTTAAACGTAGAGGCAAAGAAAAAGGGGGCTTCTTATCAACCGAAATAAAACTAAAATTTTGAAAATTAATCCTGAACAATTAAATGCCACATTCTTAGAAAATAATAAACTAGAGGACGGAAGCAATTTTACGTATCTTGGAATTAACAACAAAGGAGGAACTGATGAATATATACTAAATAGGTAAAACAAAGCCCGAAGCATCTGCCATACTCTATGGATTTGAGACATGACACTGCAATAAAAATAACATGAAAAAACCTCAAGTATTTATTAACAACTATTTAAGAAGAAGAATGCGTATCAAGTGGTTCCATAAAATTTGTAATGCAGAAATCCTTAGAAAGGCAGAAACAGAAACTGGAATAAAAATCGTAAATGAATTGGTCATGTTCTATGTAAACCTGAAACATTTAAAGTAAAACAAGTTTTTGATTGCAATACAGGGCAATAAAATAGGAGAGCATGACCTAAAAATATTTGACTGAGGACGATTGTAAACGAATTGAAAACAATTGGGGAAAAATGGAGCGAGGCAAAATCTGGTCACAAATGGAGTGAGATGGAAAGCTATGATAGAAGCCTTATGCTCCAATACGGAGTGAAGATGCGTGTACAATGCAGGTACTCTATCAATTCAACACCTCCTTTAGTATTTAGCTGGCCACTTTACGATGATTGTATCATAAATTCATCAGAATTACGAGTAAACAATTTGCTTTGACTTGACTTTAAATACCTAACAAAAAAAATTCTAGTAAAATTACAGTACTATGTATTAATGACATTTCAGGTAAAAATTGAACAATATAATTCTGGAAAATAAAACAAAAATACAGGGTATTGAAACCCTTCATTTGATAATTTTTCCGTTCATATGGTAACGCTCTCCGGAAATTCTTGATTTCAAAATTATATCACGCATTTAGTAAGATATACAAAACTGAAAAATAAATTTAATTGAATAAATGGTTTTTATGCCATTCTCTGATGTATTATGATAAAATTACTAATTTCTACCACATATACAGAATTTTTCAGATATAATAAAATTGTATTTCTTATTAATTTTACTAAAATCAATAGTTAAGTGCTTCGGTAAAAATTACTGAGTTTTTCGTTGTTCCTACAGAGCCAGAAACATGGTAAATTTTACCATTTTCAGGTAATTTTGAAGATACTTTTTTTTTCTCAGTGCGCAGTGAGCTGATTAATACCAAATGAATATTGATATGCGCAGAAACATTACTTCCCGGTTCCTCGAATATTAATTTATATTGTTGCAAAGCTCTATTGAATCACTGTCTTAGTATACGTTTTTAAAAACGTATCAAAAGCGTGATTATAAAAACTTGCTTGGTATTAGCTCAGTATAAATTTATAATGTACCTTCTATATGCACATAACTACCATAAACGAACGTTTCTAGAATTCTTGTTAAAATTACTGGCACTTTAGGGTTAGAGAATTAGTATAATATTTTTGAGAAAGATAAAATGAAAGCATAGACAGCATCTAAAAAATCCTTTTTCACGCAGCGTTAATTATAGTAAAGGTGGACTTAAAACAATCAAAAGTGAATTTGTTTATCGAATAAAACTAATAGACATTATCCTGATTGAAAACTTTATTCGCTTCAAAAATATACACATATGAAAAAAACAGTCGACGCGTTTCAAGCGCTTTACAAAAATAGGCTCCCGTTTTCAAAACTTTCGAGACGTAAGCGTTAAGAAACAAAAATGATTTGAAATAAAAACGATAAGTTGCTAGCGAAAAGAAGGGAAAATAAAGGTGAGCTACAAAACTAGAAAAACCACAGAAGCCGAGACAGGAAAAAGGTTGAAAAACAGAACAAGAAAAATCACAGTTACTTTGGGGTAAATCAGGGTAAAATGAAACATGTTGATATATTTGTGTATTTTTTGAAGCATTTGTGTATTTGTTTTCAATCAAGACCGCTTCAGTTACTTGGGATTATTTATTTAAAACTAATAGACGTTATCTTGTTTTTCCACCATTTTCTCCGTTTGTTTTCACACCAGGATTGGTTCACTGATTGATTTCATTACACTTCAAGTAATAGCGTGTTGTTACGTGCAGTTCTTGCACAATTTAATTCTACATTTTATCAACAAACCAACTCTATTTTTCTATTGACTAGATTTTCCGGTTCAATTTTTAGGAAAGTAATTGCTTGTAAATATCCCAACCAATTAAAAACCGACCAACCAGTTATTTTGATTCATAACATTCGAGGAACAGCCCACCCAATTTTGGTTTTTTGACTGCGTGACTATTGGGCGGCTGCGTGACTATTGGGCGGCTCCTCCAGACTAAAAGTCTGTGACTGTATGCTGCTATGGTAACAAGCGAAAATACGTTTCTGATGGGGGTGCAATAAAGGAATGAAGGTGTCGATTGGTTTACTCACGCAGACCTATGCCAAGATCAAGATAAAGCTATTCACACCTCACCCCTATTCAAAATGACTTTTTCTTGTAGCCATGGTACCCGCCACGACACGAGACTGTTGTCTGGAGGATTTCTCTTGAAAGCCGCACTGTACTCAGCAAGAAAAAGGAGGACTCACATAGGTAGGCTTGGCGACGATTCATGGAAACACGCCAGAATAAAAGGCAAGGGAGGTAAAAGCAACTCTAGAGAAAACCCTGTGTGATGCAGGCTGGGCGCCGCGCTTTTTTTGACTACCAATGTTCATCTCCGTTGCCTAGTAACTTTAAACCCAATCCAGAAAGCAATGGAACTCTTGGATCAAGTATTGGGAGGAATTTGCCTTCGCGGAGGACTTTTTGAGGAAGCTAACCAGCATTTGCGTTACATGAGAGGAAAACTACGAAAACCTGACGGCAAGGGGACTGTAACCTATGACCCATCTACTAATGAGGGTATTATTACGTCAGCACGGTGGTCGGTGCGAGCCGGGTGCGGAACCACCCACTCGACCAGTCTTGGCATCTCATTGGAAGTCGAGGGCTCTATCCAATGACCCACAACGGTTCAACCAACCAGTTAGAAACAAACGGTTTTTACAATGTTTCCTAATTCTCACTGCAATCCTATTTCGTTATGTGAAACTTTTTTACATAAAGCCAGGATAGCCTGGTTGGTAGAGCGTTGGGCGCATGTCTAAGCGGTCCTGAGTGCTAAATGTGCTCGCTTAATTTGTCGGGGTCACAAAGTACGCCAAGTTCTCATAGCAAATCAATAGCATTGGGGGTATTGAATCGGGTATTGATCATGCTCTGGTTCATGTCAAAATTACGATCCGTGGTTGGATGGTTGGGGAGTGAATGTGTCCTCTCAGTAAAACGGGCAGTGACGTATGTGTGTGGCAGAAGTTGAATTCTTGGTTTACAGAAAACAATCCATGGCACCAATAGAAGCACCCCCTTTGATTTTTTGGCATATGACCCTCCTTTTTTAGAAGCTGAAAACAAATTGTTTTAAAATTTATTTGCTAAAAGTTACTGAAAAAAAATATGTTACACACTTTTTAAATCTCGCCATAATGAGTATAAACATATTTTAGTATTGCTAATAGTTTTGTAAACGCAAATTCTTGCAAAATTGAAAATTTAATTGATTAATGATAGTGAAAATCAACATTAATAAATGACCTATACACGGATATTTTGAATTTAATTACGGAGTTGACGTAGCATAAAATAACAAATTGCTATCAGTTTAAAGGCCTTTTCTATGCGTCTAGATTTACAATTAGAAACAAGGTGTGCAGTTTTTCTCTATTTAATTAATCTTTGTAAAAACTATGAATACATTAATTTATTCGTGTGATTTGTTGCATGACCTTTATATAGAGATGAGGAAAAGTTTACATCGCGATAAACTTCAAATTTTTTATTTATATCTGTTACCAGTTTGAAATCCGGCATTCTATAGAATGCCTAGGCATTGTATATAATGCCTAAAACTAGCCACGAATAGATTAATATCAAATCGGATGTAATAAATATTTAGGACATTCACCAAAGTCATTATGATTGTCAACATTCACCGGTGAAAGTCAACAACCGCCGATTTCGGTCATTCACAGTTACATGCACATCATTTACATAATAACCTGATCAGGACGTTTTTTTCTCATACTTTGCCTAAATAGCATTTGTCATTCTATAGAATGCCTAGGTATTATAAACAATGCCTAGGGAAAGTATGTAAAACTTCTCATATTTCATATCTTGCCTAAAAACATCCGGCATTATATACAATGCCTAGGCATTCTATAGAATGCCAGCGTTTCATACTTTGCTGGTAACATATCGAATAATTCACCAGAATCCCGATTATTGTTTGAATTAAAATTTAGTTGCATTTACTATAAATTTGCTTGTGGCTGATTCAAACTTAGTTATTGGAGAAAAAAAAAATTATGTTAATAGGTTTGATTAGTTATTTATTTCGTTTATCACAAAAGTCAAATAAAATTAATAATATTTTTTTTAGAAATGACAGGGAAAATTATTTTTCGATAAAATATTTGGAGATAAAAACAAAACGATGAAAGTATACGGCACAGATAACATTTTTTTTTTATCCTGCTACCTAAAGTAAAAAAAAAAAAAAAATAAATAACTGTATGAATTTTTCCCGATATGTGCACATTTTAAATATGTACCTTGCGAGCTGTGATCTTATTTTTAATCAGTTTTCTCTTTATATTAAATCTTAAGCTATTTCATAATGCATTTATGTATCACGGGGGTTGATGATCGAACTGTGTAGAGGTGTCAAAAAATTATTACTGATTTTAATCAGATTGAAGGTTTAGAGAATTTAAATATATTTAAATTTCTGTCGTATGTGTTTTCAGACATAAAATATTAATGAATCATTTCTAAAAAAACTTAAGAAAACAAAAAATATTTTTAAAAATTTGTTTCTAAAAAACGATTCAACGTTTGAAAAGGTTTGACTTTAGTACCTCATTTCCAATTAAAAGTGTGAATTTTTTTTTCCGTCTTTCATTTTACATTCAGACTTGGTAGAGACGTAGAAAAATTTTATATTTTTGAATATATTTATATTTTTTTTTATAGAAAATTCTAGTTTTAAAAGTTTAATTACTTACTGGATCAGAGTTTTAATTCTCAGAATATTTCATGACTTTTTAATCACAGTTCATAGCTTTTCTAAGAGGGACGAATAATTAAAGAATAAAATTAAATAAAATAAATAAATAAATGAATAAATAAGTAAATAAATAAATAAATAAATAAATAAATAAATAAATAAATAAATAAATAAATAAATAAATAAATAAATAAATAAAAAAGATAAATATAGATTCTAAGCAGGAAATGAACAATGTAATTTTCTTTAAAGAAATGCATTTAAAGGTGTTTTCGAAAGGAATTATGTATTTATTTTACTTTCGCCAAAAGAAAATAAAAAAGCCACAGCTTAGGCTATTCGAAGAATAAATTATAATTTAATGTCATGTATGCTATGTTGTCGTAATTAATGTTAGCTTTTACCGAGCTTTTAATGCATACAAATAGATTTAATATTCAAAAATGAGTAAATTTAAAAAAAAAAAAAAAAACAATAATTTGGCGAGATTTTTTTGTTTATTTGGATTAAAAACAACGAATAATTTTATTCAATTTACCACATTTTTTCATTGGCCTTGTGGGCGACAGGGATTATGCAGTACCTTTAGAAAAGCCCTCGCTATGCCTTCCCTGGCTGTTTGGAATTTTAGGTTAAATTTTTGATATTCGGTTTTCCCGGTGATTATTTGAGCTCTAAACAAACTTTTGATGTTAGAATTTCTATAGTATTATACTTTTTTTTTAAAAAATCAAGTAGAAAATGAAAAGGTCATTTTATCAACAAAACAAAAAAAAAAAGAAAAAAAAGTTTTTGAAAATCGATAGGGTGGTTTTCCTCAAAACTATACCAAAGTAAATTTTAATGGGTAACTTTTAATGTGAAAAAAAAAATTAACGATTAAAAATTTCCGCAAAAATGAGTGAATATGTGCACCATAGCTAAAAGAACAAAACAAAAAACGTTTTTGAAAATCAATTTGTTTTTTTTCTTTAATTTTTAACAGAAAACTATGCCTAACTTTAAATATGAATAAAAACTTATGACTTATTGATTCGTTTTTTTTCTATAGAAATCTATTGAAGTAAATTATTGTGGCTAACTTTAAATGTAAATAAAAATCAATGACTCTGGAAATTTCGATAAAAAAACGCGTTAATATGTGCACTTTAGTACGAAAAAGAAAGCAAAAAAATTTTTTTGGAAATTGTTTTAGTAGCTTTTTAGAAAATGGCATAAAAAGGTACTATAAAAATTGTTTTAAACATATATTTTTACATGGGATTTACATGGGATAGACGTACCTTAAACTTTCGAGACAATAGTTTAGGTAAATAAATCTAAGTGAAAATTAAAAAAATTGTTTTTGGAAATAAGCTTCAAAATTTACTTTATTTTTCAATGTTTATAAAATTATTTTCTGAAAAATGAAGTTGCGAATTCCTAGAAAGTTGAGACAGAGGTCATTTACAAATTCTTTTGCAAGTTTGTCATTTCTATTTTAGATTTTTCCTTAAGTTTTTGTGTTTCTCAACAATCTTTAACTAATCGTTTAACTTAACCTGACCTTACATCGTGGATATTAGCAATATCCATGATGTAAGGTCAGGATTGATAGTATAATAATAATTAGTAGTCTTTATTCATAAGCAATACATTATTATGCGTAAAGAAATATAATTGAGTATATAATTAAGTGTAATTAAGAATATCGTTGAATATAAAACTTTATGAAAAAAATATGATAAAAATTACCAGTATATGGAAAAATTTACCATGGTTTTGACTTTATGGAACACCAAAAAAAGCTAGATAATTTTTACCGAAGTGCTTTGGAAAGACTTTGGTAAAATTAACCATAAAATATGATTTTATAAAATGTGATAAAATTTGGCGAGCGTGGTAAAATTTGGTAATTTTATCATGATATCTTGCAGCAAAATATATTTTATTCAATTAAATTTACTTTTCAATTTTGGGTTCTTTATTTGAGGCAAAAAGAACTATAATTTTGAAAACCAGAATATCTGGTAAAGCGTTGCCATATAAACGAAAAATCTATCAAATGAATGGTTTAAATATCTTATATTTTAGTTTTTTAAACCAGAATAATGATTTTTTTAATTTTTATCAGAAACGTCATTACCATACAGTACGGTAATTTCACTAGAGTTTTTCAATATAAACGCATTAATGAAACATTTGCTTTTTTTTAACACTTGAATTATTATAATCATCATTATTATAATCATAATTTTTTTTTTAAATTTTTTAGTTTCTTAAATAAAAAAATAGGTGGTAGAGAGATTTTTCTAACAGTTTTTCCTTTATTGTTTTAGACAATGTTCTTTTTGTATTTTTTAGCGATAGGCGTTATTAATAGGAATTTTAATTGGATGAAATGGTCATACGTAAACTTATTGAATAACTATCATTAATGAGTAAATGTATACTAAAAGATTGACGACTAAATTTTTGGTTAATCAAAATTCATTGCAAATCTTAGGCATTTTAATCGTGGAATATATTCCAAAATCATGCATGATCATAAGCCAATGCAATATGGATTTTAAATTAGATGAATAGTTCCTAAAAAACCTTAAGCTCCATAAAAATTTTCAATTATTTTATGAAAAATAATTTAACAGGTTAACTTTTTCTAATAAGAAAAAAAATTATCTCAGAAAAGCTAATTATTAAGATAGGAAAAATGGAAATGTACATTGAAAAAAAAAAAAAAAGGTCAAATTAAGTTCATTTTAATTTTATAAAAACAAACACAAATATTTAATCATTTCAAAGCGATTTACGTAATGTTTGTTTAAAATTGACAATGCACATGTTTCAATAAAATTAACATTTAACAAAGTGAAAATAAAATAAAAATAAGTAAATAAAAAAAATTAAAAAATGTATTAAAATTAATTCATTGGTAAATGAAACAATTGCAAATTCTAATGAAAAATTAATTTTTTATTAAAATGTATTCAATGGCAGACGAAATAAATGCAAATGAATATAAAGGAAATAAGAAAAATCAGACGATTTATTCAATTATTTCAAAGTGAGCTACGCATGCGCACTGGTAATCAGTGGACACAACGGCTAACGTCATGAAAATCAGGTGGGGGAATACCTGAAGGATTATCAAAGACATCATTATTCGTGACTGTAGTATAGCTACCGGATTGGATCGAAAGATTTAGTTTCTGTTTTCATCATGCTTCTAAGACGGTATGTTAAAACTTTTTTTTAAATGGGATAAAATAAATTCATTGTCATTACAAATTGTTTTTAAAGTATTAGTTCTTCTCTTCTTTTTCTCAATTTTATTTTAAATGATTTCATAATTTTTTTATCGTTTTCAAAATGTTTCGTTTTGGATAAATAGTATGGTTTGGTTTTCCCAAACTGTCAAGGAAAAAAAATATATATATATAATTATAAAAATGAAATGTAAATTTATTTTAACTGTAAAAATTGTCAATTAAAGAAATTAAAACAAAGATGAACACACGTTTTACTATAACAAAATGTATTATATTTTTTGCATTACAAAACAATAAAATAATTATTTTAAACAAATTATACAAGCATAATGAATTTTATGATACATATAGAAAAATTTATTTTTATCAAATAATTATTGGGCAACAGCATTTTAAGAATTTCAAAATTTTAATTAGATTCATATAAATTATTATATTGAAGTTTTTCTGAATTATTGTCTTTGCATTATTGACAACTTACTTAATGAAAATATTAAAAACAGTAATAGTAATGCTGCTTCTACTAAATTTTCACAAGATTAAATAAAATTTTCCAGCTTCTCATCTTCCTAACAATTATTTTTTTTCAATTACTATTATTATTATTTTTTTGAAACGATGAAAGTAAAAACTTTTAATGATAGTTTTGTCAAGAAATTAGAAGATTTACATCGGAAATAGCTGTTGGCTTTTGTTGTTTACTACAATTTATTTTTCTTTGTAAAAGTAGCGGAAATTCTAATATAACCGATTTGCTTATCGTATTCATATTTTCCGGCACATTTTAGAAAACAGCTATCCTTTATATAGTTTTAAGTATTCTATGGGCAGAGTATAAGTAAAATGATGTCTTATTACATATATTTTCATTTACTATGATCAGAGAAACTTATTTCACTTATATATTTTTTTCATAATTCGATATTTTAGACGATGCAATATTATTTTAAGGGCTGATTTTTAAAGAGACTCGAATAAGGAATAAAATATTTCGTATGAAGAATCTATTAAATTATTATTATGCTTATATTTTCATTGAGGTGTGTGTGTGTGTACTGGGGGGGGGGGTTACAATATTAGATTTTTATAGTACATAGGAAGGTAGCCTAAATCATACTACTTTTCCCATTTAAATTTTTATCAATCACTCACCATTGACAATTGTATTTGAAATATTTTAGTAATAAAATATAATAATATATGTGTGTGTTACTGTGAATGACAGAAATGGGTGGTTGTTGACTTCATCGGTGAATGCTGACAATCACATAGTCGCTTTGTTAAATGTCCGAAATATAATATTAGGTCTCGTTAAGGGCCACTGTCCGGTATATATTTGCCCGGTATGCCCTACATCAATGTTTTTTAAGGTCAAGGGCCACTGCCCCGTACGCATTTAACCGGTACTCCGAACACTGGTGTTTCTCCTAATCTATCCTCAGCAGATGTTAAAATATGGAATAAATATAATAATATCAACGAATAAACTAATATCTAATATTTCGGACATTCACCAAAGCGACTATGTGATTACATGGGGAGTCTTCGGCAGGCTGTATTCGAACTCCCGTTCTCACGAACGTGAGTCCAGCATCCTGCCAACCAGGCTGTCCCAGCCACAGAAAGCTTGTAAAACTGATTAATTAAAATGCAAGTACTTAATGCAAGTACATAAGTAAGTAACTTAATGCAAGTACATTGCGATTTGTTTCTCCTGCATGAATCAACACTTGAAAAAAGCTTCATAATTTATCCACCAGAGTTTGTTCTGAATACATTGCTTCATTAGAAGTTATTAGCACGATTATAAATCGATAATATTGGTACGATTTAGGCAACTTTTTTTTCTATGCATGTAAATGTTAAAAATTGTCACACGTATGTAAAAATAGCCCAGATAAAAATGAATGAAATTTTTCTTTAGTATTTTGAATAGAATTTTTATTTTATAACTTCAAATAATTTACAATACACTATTTTTGTTTGAAATACACTGTATTATAAAATTATGAAGCAAGCACTAGTTTGAGCTAGGATAAGTTTAATGCATTGATTATTCAATCGGTTCAAATTATATATATTTTGGGACGGACGATTGTCATTATTTAGCTTTTTCATAAGCTGATTGGGTATAAAAATGATAAAATCTGGTTCATCCCCCTATTCTACTTATTTTATTTAAAAAAATAAATATTCATTTACATTAAAAGAATAAACTTTTTTCTAATCATAAATCATAAAAATTATATTTTCATGAAAATCTTTTAAAAAAAAGGTAGAGCATAAGTTCGATTTACTATAGATATTACAACTAATTACTCCTTTAATGATATCTCTTTCAATAATTTATTCTTTATTATCTATTTTTACGATTGTTTACTTAGCAAATGAGTGTAGTTTAAAACTATTATCTACAACAAATCGAGTTCAATAAAAGAGAAAAAAATATGTTTTTTTCAAAGAGAAAAAAATATGTTTTTTTCAAAAATATGTTTTTTGGAGTTGTAAATGTCAATCCTTTATTAAATGAAATGTGGAAAATCGATCGTGATGGTTTTGAAAGTTGATTTTTAAAATTGCACTCCTCAATCAAAAGAGAAATATTCATGATATGTCAAAAGTTTATTCAGAAATGCTCAATAATGAAACGCGTGTAATATGAGTGGGGTTCACTCTCGATTACATCAGTTATTTATTCAAAACAGCTTTCGATTATTTTTTCAGAATAACTTGTTTACGCAAATTGGCAATCGTGGATTTGTTACTTTGTTCGTTTAAGGTAAATTTTTAAAGTAACTTTTGGTGTTCATAAAGTTATTAAGTTACTTTAATTTACAGCAGGTGTCTCTAAAGTGGTCTACATCGACCCCTGATAGTGAATTCGATTTAGGGAGTCGATAAATATATACCGGTGCTATTTCACTTCAGAATTCACAAACTAACCATCCGAAACATAGCGATAGAATTCCCGATGGGCAGGTTTCGCGAAACTTAAGGAGGGGGGGGGGGCTTAAGCCCCCTCACATTTTATAAATGAAGGAATACAGCCCTTTTTAAGATTAAAATTTTTCACTTACTATTTGCCCAATTAAATATGAAAATATATAATTTTTTGGTGTCTAAGGAATTCTAAAAAAAATAAATAATAAAATTAAAAAAAAAAAAAAAAATGGAAATCGAGACTTTAAAAAAATGTCTCCATTTCGAGTTTTATCATTTCCTTTGCGAAAACTTACTAAATCATCTTTTATCCATCCTCCCGCAGAGCATACGTCCCTATTGCTGACCGATGGGGAGAGTCTTGGTTTCAAATATATATATGGAAATATATATATATATATATATACTTTCGTGGTCACTGATGCAGATGGGCACGATTTTAGGGAAAAGATATAATATAGTCGCGGCTACAACATGGAATTTTAAAGTTTTAAAGATCCTTAATGTTTAAGATGGCTGGTTTTAAGGAAGTGCTCGTGATTTTTTATGTGATATAATATATAAAGAGGTCGTAAATAAATATATTTTAGAGAGGAAAAAGAAACAAGTAATATAATTAATAATAATTTAACAATTAACTATAATTTAAGACCTAACGAATTACTATTGAGGAAAGTGAGATGGGAAACAATAAACCTGTTTTATTGTCAGAAAAAGCAAAGAGGAGTTTGAAAGCTATTTTTAATGACATCTCAAAGTTGGAGCAGGCCATCAAACTGGTTTCGATGCTTTTTATCCCGCCTTCCTGACTGATTGTTAGACACATTTTGACAACGTCTTTGTTTCTTCCTCGCGTAAATAAGAGTTTGTGATCAATGCTATCTGTTCTTTTTTTAACTTCATTTTTGTCTTGAATGCTAAAGCCGTACATAAAAGGTTGTCAAACCAGATAACCCAATATTTTTTTAAATGTTTTTTTGTCAGTAAAATTTTTACAACTGCTTGAATTAAATTAATATGCTCCGACGTCTTCAAAACTCTCAGTCTGTATTTTGGTTCGAATTCAGGTCCGTCAATCGCACGTTCATAAAAACGTGTTAAAATTCAAACAATTTTACTGTCAAGTAGAAATTAAAAGATCTTTCAAGAGAAGGAGTAGTTAAAATCTCGAATCATCCAGAGGCTATTTCTCAGAGATATCAGTCGATATGGTTTAAGAATTAATTCGCACTCATCAAAAGCTCATCAGAAACCTAATCTATAATGAATAACCGCTTAAAGCAGTAAATTTAAATAAGTCAATGGACCACCCGCCTTTTTCATGACGTCATCATGAAATAGGCAACTGCAAATGAGACATGATAGATAATAAAATATCAAGCGAACAGCAAATTCGATAATCGTGGGAAAGGATTATGGTACATAGATATTAATATCGGTAATGATATCATCTTTCAAGTTGGGACCACTATTTAGGTTTTCGTAATAAAATGTTTTAAAATACGAAAACGAAATCCAGGAAACGTTTGTGTGACGTGGATCTTCGATGGTGATAGAAATCACGAAAGACAATAGCCCTCCTTTTTTAGTTTCGCAAAAATAAAATGATTTTCTCCTTTATAGTCCATTTGAAAAATTTAGTTTTTTCTCTTTCAAAACAATTTTGATTTGTTACTTACTTCTTTTTAGTTTAATTTCTTTTTACTTTATATTAGAAGGAGGACGAAATTTTGATTGACAATAAAATGGTGCTATGTTTTGTTTTTTATCACTTAAAAACAGCTGTTTCAAAATAGTGTTCTGCCGACTCAAAGTGCTCCGTGAAAGAGTTTAATTAGTTTCGTGAATTAGTACTTTTTATATACAGCAATGTGTTTTGAAACCTCCAATTATATTTCGATGTTGTCGGCCATTAAAGTAAAGGGAGTGCTCTTCCTCTTTGCTTTCCCGTGGCGCCATTTGGGGCCAAGAATTCGACTTCTGACACACATACGTCACACTCGTTTATAAAGTGGGCCCATTCATCCACAGATCGTAATTTTAACCTGAACTAGAGAACGATCAATCTCCAATCCAGTACCCCCAGAGGTATAATTTGTTCCAGGAACGTAGAGGGCTTTGTGACCCGAAGATTTAACATGCACCAGTCACTAAACGGGGAGTCTTCGGCCGGCTGACTTCGTATTCCCGTTCTCTCTAACTTGAGTCCAGCGCCCTACCAACCAGACTATCTTGGCTCATTACATTTAGATCTAACCTTCGATTATTTAATAATTTATTTCATTTTTTGTTTGCATATATGAATTAATAAAATGCTAATGAAATGTATAACATTTCCTATCACACTTTTCAAATCAAAATAAAACAACTTGACTCAATAATAAAGAAATAAGTTTTTCTAATATCCATTTTCCACATTTATAGCAGTTCTTTGAAGTTTTCATTTCGACGGAAACCATAATTCGGATTATTTTATTTACATATTAGTATATTATTTTCTGCTTATGTATATACACCAAAAACAAATTCATAACTAGACTGGATATAGCACAAGTACTGCAAATTGAACTACCAGACATAAAACCCAATTAAAGATTATTAATGATAAAACAATAAAAATCCTTCATTCTTCTAATGAAATATTTTAAAAATAGTCTTTTTATTTTATTTTATAACCGTCGTTGAACAGCCGACCTAATATTGGGTTTACGACAACTTATGTTCAACTCCGTAGCCTTGTAATTTCGAACCAATCCAGAATACAAGGAAACTCCTGGATCAGTGCCCCCAGAGGTATTGATTTGCTATGGGAACAATGAGGACTTTGAGATTCGACAGATTTAACGTGCATCAGTCACCATTTACTACACGAGGAGTCATCGGCCGGCGAGGATCGAACCCACGAACTCTTGGATATAGGCCCAGCGCCCTACCGACCAGGCTATCCTGGCCCCCAAATAGTCTTTTATAGGTTATATATAACGTTCCCAATTACCTAAATAACTAAACATTATTTCTAAAATCGAGGAAAAAATTGGGAACCGCTGGCGTAGAATAGAATTGTAACTTTACATTGGGATAATTTCCGGCTGAAATAAACAATCGATGGAAATTTCGATTGACGGTTAAATCATTGTTTATAATAAAACGACGATAATTGCTGCTTGTAGTGATTAGAAAACCATTCAATTTTTCATAGTCAGTAGGCATGGAAATTCGGTAGAGATTTCAGTACTTTAGAATAAGAAAATGGTTGTATTTTCAATAGTAAGATCCACACTCACAGACATGAAAGTGAGTTAATAAAAACTTAAGGCTTTGAAATATTTCAGTATGTTTTTTTTTTTTTTTTTTTTTTTTTTTTTTTTTTTTTTTTTAAATTTTTTTTTTATCAATAATGAAGTATTTTAATTCTTGAAGGAATTTGTTATTGTCAAATATCTTACTTTAATTTCGATTTGAAGATTTTCGAAAAAAAATTATAAATGTTATAAAATAATTATCTTAAGAAAATGAAAACAATGTAAAATAAGTATAAATTATACTACTTATGCTCAGAGTAAAAGTAGCTCAGAATACGTTACAATTTCTCTTAGTTTTGAGCTTTCAAGTCAGACTATTTAAAAATATTAAAGTAAAAGGATTTTATGTTACAATTAATTTTATTTGAAATTAAACAAAATAGATAACTGTTTTTATTTATTTATTTATTTATTTATTATTATTTTTTTTTACCAGATTAGATTTACAATTGAGGACCATTGGGATCCTTTTTCACAGAAATAACGATTGGATCACCATCTATTACATTTTGAGGCGACCTTTATTTCGACATATCAAAAAAGTGTAAAATTTGTTCTCCCCGAGAATTATTACACTTTGAAGATGGGCCATGCTGAGGAAAAACGGTTCTTGACCAAGCGTAGGCAATAAAGGCGAACATCAATGTTTCACGAGTGTGTATTCGCGTTTGAAAGTGTGACCAAAGTGATTAATTACCTATTTTTCAAAATGGCTGGTTTAAATATTAGTTAGACGTGATTTTAAATGCGTAATTTCTATTAAAGCTGATTTGAAGCCGCTGTGTGATTTTCATTGCGTCCATTCGTGGACTCGCGAAGATTCCTACTCAAATTCGAAAAACTAGTTGCATTAGAACTGGAGTTTCTTTTTCTGAACCAACGTTAAAAGTAGCTTCCATGAATCGCTACAAACTACTTTTTTTTGCATCGCACTACTTACTACACTACTTTTTTTTCAAAAAAAAAAAAGTAGCACACTAAACTACAAACTACGAAAAAAAGTAGCAACTACAGTAGTTTCACTGATTGTAGTGCGCTACATCCGACCACTGGTTGTGAGTATGAGTATGTGAATGATCAGAAACAGACTGGTCACAAAAAAGTGTTTAAGTGTCACAAAATTTTTGCGTAAAAATTATGCCAATGGTCCAAACTGCTAATCTTACCGGTCAGCGATGAAACACTGAAATATTTATCGGACCTTTGAGTAAATCGAGTTAAGAAACGCTGATTCAGAATATGTTCGGCCGGTCAAAAATCTTTGATGTGGCCTTTTGGTTTAAGAGGTCGAAGATCTCTAGTTTACATCTTTTATATAAAATACCTATTTCGATTCTCGAAGTGTCAAATCGTGCTTAAAATTTTTTCTAGAAAAAAAAGAAAAAAGAAAAAACAAGGTTTAAAAAGCCCAAATTTATGCTTTTTTAATCGCTTTGCAACTCCACGAAACATTAAAAAAAATCAAACCTGTACAAACAATAAAGTTAACTGAAGAAACGGACTGCCTTGGTTCGTTCTCCTAGAAGAAATGATGAATAGTTTAGCTGATTAGCATACTTGACACGATTATACATCAATCTTGAACAAACTTCGCAATCTAGACACTTTTTTTCCCTTCATGGAAATGAAACTGGATTGCTGAAATGCTGCTATAATCTTTCTTAACAAATACAAAAGTAAAAGGTGCGGGTATTCTTACCTCTCCCATTGTAGTTTTTAAACTTTTTGAATATTAAGTTAAAGAAAAGTAATTTGAAATAAGAGGAAGTACAAATATTAATATGAAGTATAGAAAAATAATTCTCCTTTAATATTAGGCCACAACCCAGACAGCTCAGAGTAATTTTCTGACTGGGTGTGTTAAGCAACTTAAAATCTATGCTATCAAAATATTTGCAAGTCAGTATACTACTTAAATTCAACATAGCAATTTAAAGGGATTTCTTTTCTTTAAATCTGTCTCATCTTTAGTTTTGGAATTTCTTTTTGGATGTGGTGACAGAAATTTTTAACATATTTCATTTAGTTACCAAAATAAGAGTGGCAAATGTTCATACATATTTTATACATATTTTGTTTAATACATATTTATACATATTTTATTTAATAAGCGGTCTCGAACAATCGATCCGTATCGGATTTGAAGCTACATCATTGTTCAATTCCTATTTATTAATCCACCCCAGAAAACAAGGGAACTCTTGCTTTAAGCATTGGTGCAAATTCGCATTCGTTGAGGAGTTTTCGAGTGAAAGTAACCAGAAATTGCGTTACACGGAGAGGAAAACCAAGATTATTTATTCAAATTTCTTGCGACAAAATACTCTGCTATCTCAATAGAGAAAGTGTTGTAAATTACAAATTTTTAATTTAAAAAATCAACTGACATCTACAAGCAAATTACGTTGAAACAATTTAAAATTTTAACATAAATAAAAAAATTACGAATTTTTCTAGCTTTAAAACTTCATGACTTTGAAATAAATTATGAACTAAATAGATTTTTTTGGCGACCGTTGTCGAGGGGCCATTTTACCATCTTCTAAGCTAGAATTTTCTGACAGACAGCAGAAAACATTTTACAGTTTTTTTAAGTCAGCAGAGATATCATTTGACGAATTTTGTAACTAAGTTTGAATTTTTTTCACGAAACTTGTTTCCTAAGCAGAACGCAGCAAACCACACATTACTTCCTCCTTCATTTTCATTTAATTAATTTTTTAATCCGTTGTTTATTTTTCAGACACCCAGCAGTTACAGTTTTTGATTATCTTTTAATAAGATTAAATTTCCCATTCCAATCAAAAATTTTCTAGTCTTTTAAGTTGGATTCAAAATTACAAGTTCATGAAAAAAATAACGTTACTGGTTCAAATCTACTCACGTAATTAAAATGTTCATTTATGCATGATGATGATGCTTCGATTTTAAATTATCTTTAAAATATTTGACATTTTAACTATAGTTGACATCTATTATACATACTCCTTTATAAGCTCTTTATTATGATTGCTATACACAGTGTGTTACAAAATTATCAGACCTCCCCAAATATCAAAATAGTACACTGCATGAAATAAATAATTTTAAATAATTGAAATAAGTAATTGAGCTGAAATAATAGTTACTTATCTATATATACACATAACAGTATATATATATATATATAAGTAACTGAAATAAGTTATATCTTCTCAAATAAATCAAAAAGTTATAAAAATGATTAAAAAAGAAACGATTTTTCTTAGAACTCTGGGTGTGACATAAGCATAGAACCACTTATTTCTTTTTTCAAAATTGTTTAGGTTTTCAAAATCTTTTTATTTTCTCTTTGAAAATAACGATTTGTAACGATTGTGAAATTTGTTAACAATTGCATCGTAGGAAACGCAAACGATAATATTATAGCAAAAATGAATGTATAATTTATGTGTTTTCACAAAAAAAATTCACAATGCCGCGGTGAAAAGAATTATCTCAGCTATTAATTCTCACAACTTGGCTTTTAAAGGTTTTGGAAGGTCTTAACCTGAAAAATGTAAAATAATTAAACTTTCTAAACTGTTGTTCATCATGTTTTAGGCAAAAGAAATTTTTATGAAAAGTATAAAAGATCCGAAAAGAAAAGTAAAATATCAGCTCGGAATAATTAGACACATTTCCGAACTTTCAACAAACAGAACTTGTCAGCTCATAAAATAACTCAGAAGACAAGTAGAACGATCTCCCATATAACAGTCTGATGCATTTTGAGATCAAATTCGAAATGTTGTTCTACGAAAATTAAAAAGTGAAACATAAAGAGAGACAAATGAGGTCAAGACCTGGGCTGCTGCTTAGAAAAATACTAATTTTTTTCCAGCGAAAAGAAGTTCAGTTTGAATGACCGGATTGTAATAATTAATATGGACATGATTTGCAAAAAGAATTTCGTGATTTCGTCGGTAGACAGACAGACCTGCAGCGAATTTCTGGAAAAATAGACTATAGTTGTTATCAACAACTTTTTTACCAACACATTATACCTTTTGGTCTTTCTGGATCAGACTAGAAATGTCAGCCATGTTATGTGTCCTAATCAATTAAGAATTGGTTTCTTTTGCAAATAACCGTTGGAAGTAGTTATTATGAATGAATGGGACAAAGTTACTAACAGTTTGCTTGAAAACGTGATTGAGTCGATGAAAAATCGAGACTTTGAAGATATTCAGAAAAATAGAATTTTCAGCATCCTTTACAAGAGATATTTAGAGGGTAAAATTTTGATTTTGTTGACAAAATATTTATGTTTAAATATATTTTTTAAAAATTATGTGCATATAGTTTGCTTTTCATTCATTTTCACTAACTTAATTTAATTTTGGAAAATTTATATTACTTGTAATAAAAGTCACAAAAACCACAGTGGTCTCATAATTTTGTTGCACTCTGTAGTTCGTTAAAAAAAACTTTTTTTTTTCAGTGGTGTTTTACATCATCTTTAAATTGTTACACACATTTGGAATAAATGGAAGCCTTATCCAATAATTTATTATAATTAATTTTCATGTATTCGGAACATTTATCGTAATTAATTATTATTTATTTTTTATATTATTTTTTTAAAATTTATATAAAGTGTCATTGAATTTTCCAATACATTTAATTTATTTCACTTTCTTACCTTGAACTTAATGTTAGGGCGGTTGAAAATCAAGTTCAGATGTTTTAAAAATATAAATAAAAATTTACAACCCACGGTCAAGATCTCTCCCACTGCTTTTTTGAAGTCTCTCTATTTCTTACTTTACTTCCCCCTCCCCTCTTACTAGTTTTATTAGAATACTAGATAATGTATTTTTACTAAAATTTAAAATAAAAAAAATTATTTTTTATAAACATTTTTTCTAATTCGAAAATTTATTATAACTACGTGCATAATGACCAATAATTTATGTTTTAAAATTTTATTCTATTACGCATAACGTACTAAAAATGTCAAAAA
Organism: Parasteatoda lunata; assembly: GCA_949128135.1. Classification (NCBI taxonomy): domain Eukaryota; kingdom Metazoa; phylum Arthropoda; class Arachnida; order Araneae; family Theridiidae; genus Parasteatoda; species Parasteatoda lunata. The sequence continues at coordinate 10,017,141 of OX421979.1, read as the reverse complement.
TGTTGACAATTTAAAAGTGTTTGCTATGAACCGTTTATATATGCATTCGTTCGGGACATCTATCATACTGCGATCAACCCAGCACAAATGATCTTAATTTTTTTTTCACGATGTATTATTTTTACACTTTTTACAAAATTAATTATGCCTCTTTTGAAATAATTGTAAAGTTCGAGACCGTTTTCCAAAGCTGAGAAAAGTCATGCTGCCATCTATTTATTGGATATCAAACTTATATATTAGAGAGCAAAGACTAAATATTAGAAAAACACTATAAGATTTTATATGAGAAGACTATGCAGTAGTAGTGCTCTATTTACATTGCACTAGAGCTGTACAACTGTCCGGGAAACATCTCTGAGGATGATCTGAAGACATTCCATCACAATCTTGATCCTCAGCAGAGGAGATGGCTTTCCCGCTTTGAAAACCCGATGATCTGCACGAGAAAAAACAATAATTCAACTATAGTTATAATACTTTGGTAAAGAACACCACTATTAAATTTTGCTCTGTTTAACAAAGTTAAGTTTTAACCTCTCTCTAGCAGTCCCAGAAAAATTTATTTAACGTTGGACCATGACATCGTTATTTTAACCACAATACCTAGTAAAGTTGCTGCAGCCTTAATGAGGTCTTAAATTGAATTGTATTTCTACTCAAATTAAACCATAGCATTGGACAAAGTTTAAAATGGATTAAATTGTACAATAATATGATTCAATTTTATACTTTAATAAAATTGCAGCAAATGTTAACGAAATTATAGTTCAAAACTTAATACTGAGTATTCGTACATGCATTCGAAAGCCAGGGATGAATATCATGATTAGCAGCATATTTGTCGAAAGGATTTCTTGTTTCTATTATTTTTTGCATCTATTGTTAGCAATCAAAATTAAATATTTGAAAGAAAATACTTCAAATGAATGATAGATATTCTATAACAATCTTATGTTTCATAAACAATTTGAGAAAGAGCAGAAACTTCGTTCTGTGTTTTTGGAAATTTCAAATGTTTTGAAGAACAAGAGTGCTTTACTCTTCAAATCTGTCTACGTTTTGTAAGATAGGTGAAAAAGTTTTTCTTTTATTTAATTTATTTATTTATTTATTTTTACGTTCTGCTTCATTAAAATTTAATTAAGAAAAATATTTTTGTTGAAACTTTATTTTAAGTTTGTTTGTCTAAAACACGTGTTAAGAGCTTATTTAATACATGAGCGCAACTATACAACTAAAACTGCGATTGATATTTGACCATTTATAATTTAATACCATATTAGAGAAGTACTGGGTCTTAAAATTTTGTCGAGTTTGGGTACCGGGAGAAAATTAAATCTACCCGGCCTGTTTCGGGTATTCGGCAAAAGTTTTTTTTTGTTTTGTTACACGGCTGATTCCGGATACTTGCTGAAACTTGGATACAATGTAAGGCAGGGTATTAAAATATGTATGCAAAACAATATAAAAAAACGTATAATATTTTTTTGAACCAATATTTTACGAGTTATAGTTCTACGGAAATTTATTGCTCGTCAATATAAGTAAATATTAATGTAATTCTTTGAGTAAAATTGTTCTTTTCGGCGTTTGGGTAGGCAGGATACCTGGTACATTCTTATACCATACGTTTTTCTACAGATTTTAAATTATTTTCTGAATTTAAAATTGCTTAAATGTTTTGATGTATTTAAGAGTACTTACTTAAACTTCTCAAAGAGCAAAAACTTCTCAACTAATCTGATAGTCTTAAACTTTTTCCGCAAAGCAATTTAATTCTCTTTTCTATTCATCACTGCTTGAAACTCAGCTTGTCTAATAACATGTTCAAAGAAATTTGACAAAGACAAAGTTTTCTGGAAGTAAATGGCAAAGTTTTGAAAATGAAAATTTTGTAAGAATTCATTCATGAAAATTACTAATTTGTTATGACTACTTGCTAAATCGGCTTTTGACTGATGACCTCAACAAAAACAATGTTTCCATTCAAATAGAAATAGCCGTATCTCCATTCTTTGGCAGAAGTAATTTCGAAAACAATGCAGTCATTGAAAGATTAATTTCAACAATCTACTGCCTGATAAGTTTTATTAATAACTTTCTCATCTTTTTCAAAGTCATTTTTTGTTTACCTTGCAGGCTATGATGGAAAGAAAAGGAAATTCTGTCGGGGGTTTAACGAGTTTTTTTTTCTCCTTCCATTAACCATACCCATCAGGCGATAAATATTCAACAGTTTTTCAGCAATATTTGTTTAACCACTGACGGTGAAGTCGAAGGACGCGATGCAATAGAATCATTTGACGTAGTTCCTACTATTCGAGGAAATGTTTGTTTTTTAAATAGTTTTTTTCCCCTCTATAAGCCGCACATCCGTAGTAATTAGTATCACATTACGCTTTGTCAAGATTCATTCCGTAGAACACACACCTGTGGCCAGTCAAAAGGTCGAGAACGCCCCCAGAAATGCCAAGTTTTACTAAACGATTCATTTGTTGAATATCGTCCATTATTTAGGTGCAATAGGTAGTTTTGCTCTCCTTGAACTGGGTCACGGTGATTGGTTCAAGGTCCACGTGATATCATCGGACTCATCCCGATGCCCAATCATAATTGAAGAATTTTTTAGAAATAAGTATTTTTTACCAGGCACATGTTAATGACAGTTATTTGATTGATGCGGAAGTAGTGAAAAAGGTAGGGTCGTTCACTGTAATTGGAGAAGATTAAAGAAACGATTTATTGTATATGTTGTTTTTGTCCATTAAAAAAAAAAAAAGAAGGGGGAAATGAGAAGTAAAAGTTAAAAAAAAATTTTTTTTTGTAAATTATACCAAAGCGGAAGACATTCGTCTGTTGGAAAGTTGAACGTTATGTATCAGATTCATTGCAATGTTGTTAGTATTGCAATGGATGTGATACATTAGTAACAGTTTTTTACATTTGAAACACTTAACTTTTTCAATGGGTCGGTTCAAATATAACGTGAGGGGCTCCAGAATGGAAGGTCTTGATATCTCCCAAAGATTCGGCAAATATTGTCTGGCCCAGTGCTCGAAAGTAACGGACTACAAGTAGTTGAACTACTGTAGTGGAACTACTGTAGTCGCTGCTTCTTTTCGTAGTTTGCAGTGTAATGTGCTGCTTTTTTTCTCCAAAAAAGTATCGTAGTGGGTTAAAAAAAAGTAGTTTCTAGCGATTCCTGGTAACTACTTTTAACTTCAGTTTAGAAAAAAAATACGATTCTAACTCTACTACTTTTTTGAGTTTAATGGGTACAAATCGTCGTGGGTCGTCAATGGATGCAATAAAAATGACCCCGTAGCTGCAGGTAAGCGTTAACGGAAACTAAATTACGTCACACATAATTAATATTAAACTAGTCATTACGATAAATAGATAATTTATCACTTTGGTCACACTTTCACATGCGAATGCACACCTCGTAGAGCAATGATGCTATTTCAACGAAAAGAACGTATTTTCGATTCACTTAACTTCTAGACGGAAGAAAAGAGCATTAAACGATTAAAAAATTGCAGTAATTAAATTAAATATTCGCTGTCGAAAAAGGCATGAAAAGTTGAAGGTTAAATGAACAAATTCGAGGAAAAAAAATGTTTAAATAACAAACTGGCTCATGTAAACATGAATAAATATTTCTTAATTATTCCCTTATATTTAATGTAAGCCCATATCTTATTCAAAACTATTTTGATCATGGGTGTTAATGAAGTTCACCAGCAAAGTTCGTCTCCTTAAAGTAGTGAATTAGTTACTAAATACTAGAGTAGTTTGTAGTTAACTATATTTGCAACAAAGTAGCTGTTGTAAACTGCAAAAATAATGTAGTTTTTCCTATCACTAGTCTGGCCATTCGGCATACTTACAAAATTTCATATTCTCACTTTTATTTATTCATTTTTTTTTAAAGAAACACACATGAAATTATGACACGTTTATTTGATTTTTTTTAAAAAAAAAAATCATGTAAACTGGCTGTCCTTTTTTCACAGCTATTTAAAAAATAGCTATGAAAAAAGTATGCTTAAGTATAATTTAAGATAGCCATTTCCCAATTTTGTCTTAAAAAAATTTAATCCATTCCTTGCCATTATTAATCACTCGTCTTGGTGCTCTTATTTTCGAATACATGCAAGCCAATTTCATCCGAAATGGAGAGATACAAATTAGCTTATACTAATAGCTTTTTGTATCAAGCATCGAGAAAATTTGCGAACAAAGTGTTTTTCAAACTGGAAACACGTAGTTATGAATGTAGCGCTGAAACAGTTGTTAGTTTAATTTGTACCGAGAGCAAAATTCCAAAACAGAAAATATTCAATACCTTACTAATATTCTCTGTCTGCTGTTGGATTTCTTTATCTAATTCATGCGCGGCTTCCTGAATTATTGTTGTGGCCCTCGGATTGCAAAAGATTGATGACCTCTAGATTAATATGCTTATTTGTAGACTTTACACGACACCAATTATACTTAATTTCTAAACTGACATCATAAATTTCGTTAGCATCACATTATTGATTGTCAAATAGTTTAATTATATTACTGTGAATGACCGAAATCAAGAGAAAGTCAACTTTCACTGATGAATGTCAACAATCACATAGTCGCTTTGGTGAATGTCTGAAATATTTGTTATATCCTATTCGATATATTAATTTATTCGTTAATATTATTATATTTATTCGATATTTTAATATATCTGCTTAGGATAGATAAAGAAAAACATCAGTGATAGGAGTATCGGTTAAATGTATACTGAGCAGTGGCACTACACCTTAAAAAAACATTGACGTATGCCATACCGTGTTGTGGCACTGAACAATAAAAAAAACAATGACGTAGGGCATGCCGAGCAAATGTATACCGTGTCGTGGCACTGAACATTAAAAAAACATTGACTTAGGGGCATACCGAGAAAATTTAACCAGGCAGTGGCACTTGACCAGGCATATATTTGGGATATTTACCAAAGCAACTATGTTGTCAACATTCACAGATGGAAGTCAGCAACCACCCATTTCGATCATTCACAATAACATATATAGGGTTAAATTAATTAGGTACAATTGTGAGCAAGAACATTTTATATCAAATTTATTAAATAGTGAATAAAATATCAAAATATAAATTTTACTAACTCTAAAATTACAAAAGTAATAACTGATAACTACATCACCTTTTTGAGACGCTTTTGAAGTCCGTTTATTCTAATATGTAAGAATAATTGAAGGCACTAATTTAGGATTCGAACAAAATAGGAATTTCATTCAGCAAAATGGAAATTACCTCACCCCTTTCCAAAAATGTAAGTTCGCGGTGCCCCTGTATAACTTAAGAACCTAACAGGAGAACAGAATTTGTGATTTGCTTAATTTTGCTGTTAAGGAAGGGAAATTCTTACGCAAGACATGAAAATCTCCTTACTATAAAATTTTCTAAGGAAGCAAAATAAAAAATGCAATACAAATTACTCGTTGAAAAATTTCAAACGTGGAATCAAAGTTGAACTCGTTTTACAATTTCAACACAAAAGGAAAACAAAAAGAATTCCTAAAGAATGTTCTACTCAAAATTTTATAAAATGAATTAAAAAGTATATTTTGTTTAATGCATCTACATCTTTTTATTTAAAGTCATCTGCATCTATTTTCATCCACAGTCAAAGTTAAAGTGAAAATCAAGGTTGGGGAATGAAATCTGGTAATTGGTAATAATGTGAAGAAAAAAAAAAGTAAACTTGTTTAAAATCTGGTACTGTACTGAATCGTAAAATGAGATAAAGAAACAAAACAAACGAACTTATTTAGGTTCATACGCTGTACTGAATGGTAAAATCAGAGAAAAAAAATAGCTGAGATAAAATCTTATACTGCATTGAGCAGTAAAAGAAAGAAAAAAAAAAGGGTCAACTTGCATCAAATGCAATATTTTTTTGATTGGATAAAAGAAAACAAAAAAAGAGTGACTTACATAAAATCTGATAAAAAAAAAAAAGAAAAAAAAAAAAAAACATTTTTATTAATAATATTTATAATATAAATAGATAAAATAATATTTATAATATTAATAATATTATAAAAACTGCGCAATCTTATATTGCACTAAATGGTAAAAAGAGAAAATGATTGTATAGAATCTAATATTGTATAAAAATGGAAAAAATATAAAAAATGTCAGGAGAAGAAATAAACACATATGAAATTCAAAATCTAACACTTAATCGAATGGGAAAAGGAGAAAAAAAAATCAGCTTACATAAGCTCTAATATCTTACAACACCTGTTATACCATTTTTTTTTTTAAATTGATTAATCTATTTTCTTTCTTTTTCAAATAGAATAAAAGTATGTTTTTTTTTTTTTTTTTCTGAATCCTAAAAATATCAATCAAAACTAACAGCATAAAATTTTATTTGGGGATGTTAATTCAATTAATATCAGAAAAGTTTCAAAAGTGGTATAGCAACTCTGCGATAATCACAGCTTTCCCCTGAGAAGCTTTATTGGCAATGATTATCATCAGTATTAATTACGGAGAAAAAAAAGAATAAGTCAAGTTGAAGGTCGAGTTCAGGCCTTCTTGACACTAAATGAGAAAGTTTCCTCCTAATGGGACAACAATAAAACAATTAGTTAAACCAGTTTGACATCATTTATCTTAATGGATCTTTACATACATTATATCGTAATCTTACCATGCATAAATGTAATGGTTTCGCAATAGGAGACATGTGTGAGTGCAATGCATTTGTTCTTAGTCCAATGAGTGCCATGTATTTGTTTTAAGGCAATTTTATCCAAACACTAGGGGGCTAAGCTATTGATCGCTGACGCTCACTGATCCCGATGATTGCTTTGCAATAATAACTGTTTCTTGGTATAAATCAGTTGAAATTATTCAACTAAAAATATAAGTACTAAAAAGATCACTTGACTTGTGCCTCCAATTCCCACGTCCAAATACTTCCTTTGTGATACTATTAAAATCTATAAGTGAGCATAAATCATTTGGTGATTAGTTTTATAAGTGAGCATAAATCATCAAGTAATCATTTTTTGAAATATCATTTAAAAAAGTATATTGTTATAACAAGTTTGTTTAGTTCACAACTGTAATTTAATATTTTTGCTTACCAAACAGACGGATGTATTTTAAATACAAATTTTGCGTTCATCACTTTGTGCATGAAACTAAAAGTTAAGCTCTAAATCATTTAACGAATCTCTTTAACAGTGATTCATAATAGTATATTAATGCGATTTGCACCAAAAAATAATATTTGTGAAACGGTTAAGACACCGATTTAAATAACTTTATCTTAAAATGTAGCGTAGAATTACATTATTCTAATAATAATAATAAAAACAAAACTCCGAAATTGATCATTAGATTTTTATATATAGTAAGAAACTAATAGTTATTGGGAAAAAATTTATTACTTTTTATTAAATATATATTTAAAAAAAAAGGAAAAAGAATTAATTCAAGGATTTTAGCATTTTTTCCTTTAAAACCATAAAAATGTATTTATAATCTCTTTAAAATAAAGTGAGGTCGTATGCACCTCATCCGGTGTGTTTGGTGTTCGACTTAATGTTAAAATTTTGTTTTGCTATAAGTGTTATTTGCTTTATGTCATTTGTTTTTTCGTAATCCGGCCACTTTGAAACTTAGTCGCTCTTGAAGAACGAGAAGATATCCTAAGAATTCACTTTCGATCCTCTAAGTTAATTATTTTTCATCCATTATTGGATTGCCTTACTACCAAAATGACGTAGTATACGAAGAGACAAGAAGTGATGTGTAAGTTCGTGAGGGCGAGATAATTAGTCCGCCAGTTTGTTTTTTATTCCTTTTGATATCTTCGAATAAAAAAAAAATAAAAAAAATAATAGCTACACTTAATAAAGATAAAAAAAATTGTTTACACTCATAGGATATATTAATTATTTAGATTCAGAATCAGGAAATGTGTTTTTTGTTGTTGTCATTTGGCAACACTCAGTCTGGTGGCTGTTATAAACATTCTAAAGCAACACTTTTTGTGAACTCTCGATTGACTGGATAAATCAAAACCGAAACTAAAAATAATTATCCAGCAATAGACTGGATAATAGTTTTTAGTTTAGATTTAGGAAGTTATTTATGAAGAACAGTTTTTTTTAAATTTTTTTTTTTATTCATTGATAACATGAATGTATGAGAGAAAATCACGTTGCTCCATTGTTTAAGCACTAAGCCTAGAGCAGTGCAATTTGCAGAAAGGATTCGAAACAGTCTTTTTAAGAATGATCCTTTCTTAAGTGCATGTAAACAATGTTGTTTTTCCTCTTACAAGTAAGGGGCTGATACTGGCTTCTTTTGAAACAAACCGAAAACATCAAAGATACATTTAATAAGTTTCTTTTTCTTGAATTGTTGGTAAGTTTGATTAATTGTATATTGTTGACTGAATCGATTTGAGGAGTCGGAAGATGTTGAACCTATAATAAATGGAAAAAAAAAACTTTATGTCGAATAAAAAGAATGATGTATGAATAGTTCCTAAGGTTTTTTTAAAGCCCCAAGCAATTATACATGAATTATACGGGACAGATTCCTATATATACATTCTACAATTTTCAATGTATATATTTGATGGTATGATCACGAAGTACCATTTTTATAAGTTAGATTAATTATTCTTTACCACCTACGAATGCAGTGGGTTTAAGACAATGATTGTTCCATTTTGTATCTTTGTAATTGTGGATTCAAATTGCAACATAAAACAGTTTCTTTGTCGAGTAATACGGTGATATTTTTTTCTAAAGTAGGAGTTTCCTTTATTTGCCCTACATAAAAAAGTAAATCACAAACATCATCTTCCATATTTTTAGGACAACCACAATAAGTTTTCATTCTTTGCGAATTTCGTAATTAAAATTATTAAGAAGTGGCAGTGAATCTTTTTCACAAAGCTTTACCGTCAGAGAACTTGATTTCTTGAATCTAGTTTAATTGCACTAAAAAAAAAATCCATTTTTGTAATCCATAGTTGCCCTTTTCAATTCATCCTATTTCTTTTATTCTTTTGCATTTTGTCTCCTCGAATTTAAGCAAAATATTTATATCAAAAAGGGAGAAAAGGTACAGTTCTAAATAATTTCGATTTGTACTGCCTTGAATTTTTTTTCACAAAGCTTTACCGTCAGGGGATTTGATTTCTTGAATCTAGTTAAATTGCACTAAAAAACAAACCCATTTTTAATAATCCATAGTTGCTCTTTTCAGCTCATCCTATTTCTTTTATTCTTTTACATTTTGTCTCCTCGAATTTAAGCAAAATTTCTATATGGGAGAAGAGGTTTAATTTCCTATATTGTAATACTATTATGAGACCTTTAAGTTTTGTATTATATTTTTTAAAGTGATGATTAATTCTAGCAGCCAATGATGGTAATAGCTTGATTATTTCTATTGCGAAAAATATATAAATAACATTATCTTAATTTAAGCGCGCACAAACGTTGTTTTTGTTCTAGGTTATATCTTTTTCTCACGTTAACGAGTACTTAATTGGTAATATGCAGTTTATCTACGTAGTTCACATAATACGCATTACGCAGGTATTTAGGGAAGTGAAAAATTTTATTAATAATTTATCACTGATTACCCGAGTTTATCTTTAATAATATACAGATTAACTGATTTGTACACTTCAGTGCTAACATATATATATTTTTATTGATTGTGGCAAAGAAAACAATTTTTTTGATAAAAAATAAAAGCTCTGCCCCGGGTGAGGATCGAACTCACGACCTTCAGATAACTCAAGTTTGAGTTGATTATGAGACTGACGCGCTGCCTACTGCGCTACCGAGGCTTACGTGTCACTATTACTTGTAAATTAAAATACTTGAAAAACCGAAATTTGTAAACATGTATTCAAAGATAAAAACAAAACAATTAAGGAAACTAATAAGTTTTATATACTGAGCATAAGCTCCAAGTATAAGTAACTCATAAAGTAAGTTTAAAATGGACAAAACATAGAATAAAGATTAAAGAAGAGAGAAGAAGAAAGATTATTAGAATAAAATATTTTTTTAAAAAAACTTAATAAAAGAAGAAAAAATTAAATAAATACATATAAAAAAACAGGAAATATATATATATATATATATATATATATCAGCTCACACGATTATATGTTTTCTCTATATTTTTAACTTATTTTATGAGTTCTATATATTTGCAGTGTATGCGCAGTAAATAAAACTCATTAATTTTCTTCGTTTCTCTCATTCCCCTCCCCTCCTTTTTGTCGTTATTGTGTTATATATATAAATAAAATTTGAAATTAAGTCTAAATTTTTTTTAATGTGAAATATTTAGATTCTAAGTTATTTAAAGCATAGTTTTATAGTTTTTAAAAGAAAAAAAAAAGCGCAGATTTAAAATGAGTTTATTTTGAAAATTTTAATTCATTAGATTTGTTTTGTTAATATAAGATAATTAAACAAAGAGAGCGAGAAAAAATGTTAAAATGTTGTTACATATGCCAAGTTACTTATACCAATATACATATACCCCTTCCCCCCCCAAAAAAAATCTTTTAACTCCGTTTAGAGTATAGTTTCAATATATAGATATAAGTTATAAATCGTTTAGAGCCTTTTCTTAAAAATTGTACATTTTTTAAAAAACTTTAAGAAATGAAAAGATATTAAAATTCCTCTGCACCTTTTGCTTACCTACTTACTTTTGTGTGTTATGGCTTTTTAAACGGGTTTTAAAAACTTTGAGAATGGAATATATATTAAAATTAAAATTCATCTATATTTTTCATTTACTTTTATGTTTTTGGGATTTTAAAACTGCTTTTTGAACTTCATGTGCCTAATCTACGCCTTTGCTTTACATAATAAATTCTAAAGGTTCTGACATTTAATGCATTTAAATGTTCTGTTGCCAATTAATTGCTCCATTGATGAATAAAATTCTTTTTACCTTTAATTGCAGTTAAAAACAATAAAAGCATAAAATTTGTTTAAATTAAAAAATGAAAGCATAATTAATAAATGAATGGATCATATTTAGCTAAATTCTTAGAATTTGTATAGTTATGAAATAACTAAAATATTAAAATTCCTTTCGATTTATTTTTACGTTTTCGAGCTTTTCAAACGGATATTCAAATTTAGGGAGTTAGTTTTATGCTTTTTTTTTTGCATAAAATTTTGAATTAAAATTGTTCAGACACTTTAGGCGTTTAACTGTTTGATTTCTGTTGTCTATTAACTGTTCCATAGATGAATAAGAATTTTTATACCTTTAATTGCAGTTAAAGACAGTAAAAGCTTAAAATTTTTTATAATTGAACCTGTAAGCATAATAATTAAAGGCTAATCGTTTTTTTTTTTTTTTTTTTATTTTTCTTTTAAAATTCGTAGAATTTTTTAAAATTTCTAAGGAATGAAAATATTATAATTCCACCATACATTTTGACTTACTTTCGTTTTGTTGTTTTTAAAGCGATAATTTCACTTTTATGTCCTGAATGTGCGTTTTTTGCATACATTTATGAATTCAGTTACTTCTGACATTCTTTTTGTCAGCAATTATTTAATTTTTCTATTTGACATTACTATTGTCTTTCTTTGAATATAAAAAAAACTCGATCCGTCTCATTAAATAAAATATTGAACAAATAAATATATGAACAAATAAATATATATATGAACAAATAAATATATATATGAACAAATAAAAATAAGTATTTTTGTCTTATTTGCATTTGTAATTTAAAATGATATTGCTACTAGTTTTAGGTGAATAAATGTATAAAAATAGGAAAAATTTGCCTGCAATTGACCCGGACGTGATTTGAACACGCAACCTTCTGATCTGGAGTCAGACGCGCTACCGTTGCGCCACCGAGCCTCATATTTAGTTTGTTAATGATAAAACTTATTCAAAGATATTGATTATATAAAATATTCTCTTCATATCTGATGCTTTTTATATATTTCGGGTCTTTCCATTTCATCAAAAAGAAAACGTGCTTTTACTTTTTATTATTATTAACCGAAGAAAGAGCTATCAAAAATTTTCATTTCTTGCTCGTTATCTCCTAGAAACTAAGAACCTTAAAAAAAAAAAATCGACACAAGAAAATATTTTGAATTTGTCATGTAGGAAACGGATAAGGATTTTCCTTGATTCTGTTGATAATTTTTACGTAATATCCGCCGATATGAAGAATTCTTTCCTTCTCATATACCTAACATTGATATAACTAAATACTTGAGAAATTTTTTTTTAAAAATGACAAGTAAAAATTTCGACTATTACTTTGTAAGGTAATTATCAATTTTTCCATACATTTAATGTTTTAAAAAAATTCAATTGAAATTTTAGAATTTAGCTCACTATTTTCTATCTAGTTAATGATGATTTTGAAGGAAATTTCCATATTTTAAATTTAAGTAATTTCTTTAGATTTGGAATCTCTTGTTTAGTTTTTAATCAAAAAATAAATGTATTTGAAAATATGTAAAATTAAAATCATGTTTTTAATTGTTTGCAAATGATTGTAAATAAACGTATTTAAATAAATTTGGATAATTTTCACTCAAACTTGGAAAAGAGAATAATGATAAATAAATTAACAAATTTTGTGAGCAAAATAATATCTTGAATATTTTAAAGCAAGACAGGATTTTATAACAAAAAGTATTGTTGCTTTTCAGTAGTGGCGCCATCTCTTAATATATGTAAGAAGATTTAGATATGAGCACTGTTACGTCTGATATATTTTCTTTAACTAAATAAATATGTATTTAAACTTTATTTTCGTGAAGTAATAAAAAAGTTTTTGAATTTCATTTCAAAATATAATTAACCTTATATCATAAATTCTGATTTAATCGTCAAATATATTTTCTGAGTGGATTTCAAAATAGTTTATTGAAATTACGATTTGGCAAATTTTAAAATTAATAGTTAATTAACTATTACAGAACTATTAAGAATAAATAAAATAGAAAGTAAATTTAACTCAACCAAAAAATTTAATTTTTAATATGATGAAATGCATTAACAATCATATTCATGAAAAAAAATTGTTTTTGATTTAAAAATTTGTTTTTGATTTTAAAAATAGGTTTAAAATTTTCTCAACTCTTTTTATTATCTCCATTCAGGGTAAATCTAAAATTTTAAAATTGTATTCAGTCATTTCACTAAAAATAAAACATTTTATTTGCTAAAAATTGTGTTGAATGAGTTTATGTGTGTTTATGAACCTATATTTTATGCAATTTTGTCTCAGAGACACAAAAAATGAATTAATAAAAAATAAAATATTTACATTTTTTTAAAATTTTGATGCATTTTGCATCGTATAATTTTGAGCTGTAAGCAAATTTATTTTTATTTATTTATCAAAAGAGAGTAAAAAAATGAGCAATTTATTATAAATAAAATGCATTTATGCTTTTTACGTAAAAGTGGGTTGCACGTGTTTACACATTTCTCTTACTTGACAATCAAATCAAGAGTTTACTTTTTTTAAAAAACAAAATAACTAGAAAATTTTAGATCAACTATTATTGCATAGAAAGTAATCAAAAACCAATTTTAAAACAATATTTAAAGACAGGGAAAGTAAGGGAGCAAAATTTCTTTATCTATCCATTTAAACTAAGTTTCCAAAATGTTATATTATATAGTATACTTTTAAGCATTAAATATTATACACTAAAGCCAGATAGCAAGTAAAATATCTTTTGATGTGTTTAAAAATTAATAATTATTAATAATAATTAATAATTAATAATATTATTAATAATTAAAAATTTATAATACTATAAATTTTAGTTATTATTACATTTTAGTTAGTAATTTTTTAATAATATTAATTCGAATTATTCAATTATTAATGATCAATTTAAATAATAATAATTAATAAATTTAATTTTTAATTTAGAAATTGAAGTATAAAATTATTTTTTAATCTTGAATTATTCCAGTGAGATAAAAATAATTGAAATCAAACATATTTTTCATTCGAATTTTCTTGTTACAGATTATATTAATAATTGAATTTAAAGATATTGCACTCGTTTTCATTTAAAATGTTTTATAGCCTGTATTTGATGAATTTCATTATTTGACTAATTTAAACTACAAAGTCAAAAATTGAGGGAATAACAAAATTTAATCAATAAACTACTACCATTAACGATGTAAATAATACCTGATAGTTTTTAGTTATGTGTTTCAGAGGTTTCGAAAATTTCTCCATGACCTTAAATAAACATAGCAAGAGTCATTGGAATATCTCTTGGTTTATGAACATTTTAGTTGAATCAAAACTTGAATTAAATTCGTTAAAAAAAAAAAAAAAAGAAAAAAAGAAAAGAAACGAAACAATTGCGCTTGCGAAGACTAGGATAAAAACTTAAGGTAAGATTTACGTTTTTTAAAATTGCTTGTGCTGCTTACTTGCATTTTATTTGTATTTCTGTTAAGCCTTATTTCACTATTTTTCTATATTATCCAAATCGAAACCGTCTAGGAGTTTCACTTTTTATATTTCAGATATTAAATAAATAAAAAATATAAGCAATTAATAAAAATGTGAAATTCATTCATAATTATCGTAGAATGTTATAAATGTGTTTTAACGAGGTGTTTCATATTCGCTGAAGATGAATAAAAAAATATTGTGGGTGGATTTGATTTTTTTTTAAATATTCTTTTCAACATTCTGACTAATTTTTTAAATAATTTCCTAAGATCAACAACAACAAAAATAGTCTATAGGAAAAAATTTCTTGGAAACTTTAAATGCATATATTATGCCATTTTATTTTTCTTCAGTGATTTAAAAAAATATTACATCAAATTATTACATTATTATGTTAAAAATTATTTACATTAAAATTTAAAATGGGTAGTTTTTGCAATTATTTCAAAATTTACAGCATGTTGTTATGAGTTTTGTTGTATGAAGTTTTAAGAAGCCAAATGAATAAATAAACATAACGAAAATAAAGAAACAAAAAATAATCAGACCAACTCAATTTCAATTGTACATTATTATGACAATTTGTGTAAACAAAGAGATGCACATTCATTTTTGCTTATAAAACTATTGTTATATTAACAAAATTATTGTTATTTCGTTTATAAAAGATTATTATTACATTAACACAATTATTGTTATTTCGTTTATAAAAGATTATTATTACATTAACATAATATTTGTTATTTCGTTTATAAAATTTTTTTTATATTAACAAAATTGTTGTTATTTCTTTTATAAAGAATTATCATTATATTAACAATTGAAAACTGTTGAAGTCATGCGTTATAACCCGTTACAAAATGCCTATAATTGTTTTTGGTCGAAATTCTATTTAACAAACAACCGTTCATAAAAGACTATTATTATGCTAATAAAGTTATTGTTATTTCGTTTATATAAAATTATTATTATATTAACAATTGAAAAGTGTTGAATTCATGCGTTAAAATACGTTACAAAATGGCTTGTGGTCGAAATTCTATTTAACAAATAACCATTTTTTATTATAACAATCTAATAATGAATTCTCCCAAGTGCATGTCCAGTAATTATTGTTGAATTAGACACCATTTTTTTTTTAGTAGGGCTCACCACAAATGGAAGTTTTTGGAGGTGTTTACAAAGAAATTATTCTTCGAATTAAAGGAATTTAGTGCCATACATAAGCAGTGCACTGCCCGCAATGCATGCAATAATACCATCCGTCTTTTTTCTTGTCTGCGATAATTAGTAACTTGAAAGAACTCTCTTCCTTTAGAATTTTACGTAATATTTGAACAACTCCTTATCACCAGCTATGATGTCAATATTGAAATTTTATTATTTTAAATTTCATCTCGCAAGACTCGGTGGCGCAACGGTAGCGCGTCTGACTCCAGATCAGAAGGTTGCGTGTTCAAATCACGTCCGGGTCATTTGTTTTCTTATTAATTTATTTCAATTATGAATATAGCTGAAGTATTTTAAATCACATTTTTTTTCTAAGTTATTGCCAATAGAGTAAATAATCTCTCCGACATTGAAATTTTGATTTTTCTTCGTTTCACATTTAAATAACAGAACAATTTCGAGCTAAGGATATAATTACAATATTAAGCATAAATTATCTAAAAAATTTCCCCTTGCCTGGTACTTCAAATAATGAGTCTATTCTAAGAAAAAAGAAATTTTTTTTAGAATAAAAATACACTTTTTTTAGTTTAGTAGTGTGGACGAAACTAAAGGCATAAAACTTCCTTTCAATACATTTCAAGTTAATTTAATTATTTATTTATTTATTTTAAACGAAATTGCTTAAAAGGGAACAACACAGTGGAAGCCTGCAAAAAAGAATGTTTGATTGAATTTTGAAACGATTGCGACAAACTTAATAATTTTTTAAAAAAAATCTTATAGAACTTATTTTAATCTTCATTTTATCGTGATACAAAAGCGAAATATAAAAAAGTTAGATATTTTTTGATACAATGTTTATTACTTATTTTTTTAAATTATCTGTAACTTTCTGCACTCATAAATTGAAAGAAAATTATACAAAAATTAAGTCCATTTCGATTTTTTAAACTATATGAATGTAGTTTTCATTGCAAGTTGGATTTATGAAAGGAAAAAATAAATAAATAATAATAATAAATTTATTTTTTGAAAAATGGTGGTGTTTTGGAAAAATGACAAAAAGTAACTTAAATTTTCGTGAATTTCATTGATTGCAAATCGGTCGAAGTTAGCACTAGTCAGAGATACGACAAGTAAGAGAAACATGGTATTGAGAAAATTACATTTAAAGTTCTATGATCAATAATTCATATCTAGATTGTGTCGCACTTTTTTATTGTTGTCGATACATTTTTATGGGTCGGAAAATCACACGGTAGGATCCATTTTTCCCACATTAATTTTCACATTGGTTTGGTTGTTATCAGCATAAAATTGATATTAGTCACAAAGGTATCGTTTTCCTATAAATATTTTTACATCCCTAATTTAAAGGTATTTACCTGTACTGTTATTATTACGTTTTTGATTTTTTTTGTTTTCTAAATTAGAAGTTTCAGAGGATTGTTTTATTATTTTTTTTTATTATTATTATTAGATTAACGTAATTCTACGTTACGTTTTAAGATACAGTTATTTAAATCGGTGTCTCATCTTATGAACCGTTTTACAATAATTATTTTTTGCTGCAAATTATATTGATATGCTATTATGAATTACGGTTCGGTTAAAGAGATTTGTTAGATTATTTAGAACTTAACTTTCAGCTTCATGCACAAAGTGAAGAGTGCAAAAATTATATTTAAAATGCATCCGTTCGTTTGGTAAGCAAAAATAGTAAATGACAGTTGTGAACTCACGAAATTTGTTATAACAATATACTTTTAATTATAAATGTTATTAAAAAAATTATTACTTAGAAAAATGATTTATGTTTACTGATAGATCTTAATAGTATCATAAGGGAAACATTTGGATATGGAAAGTGGAGGGACAGGTGTTCTTTATAATGCATATAATTTTAGTTGAATAATTTCAACTGTTTTATGTTAAGAAATGGCAATTATTGTGAAAGCGTCATCGCATAGGTGGCTTAGCCCGCTAGTCAATACACAAAACTTTTCTACCCTATAATGCATCCCTATCAAATCCATAAGATGCTTATTCCTGATCATTTTCAGCAGTCTCAAGCGCTAGTCTAGCTCTTTTTTCTGTCCGACTATCCTCATATGTTTTCAATGTAGTAGCCGAAATTCTACGGTCATCTTCATTTTGGAGCATGTTCTTTGGTTGATGGGCCTACAATAATTTTTAATTGTTGAAAAACTGTTTATAGCCCTTTGCAATCTTCATAAAAAATTATTACGGCTGGAATTGCAATTTTAATTATTTCTATTTAAAGTAACATTTATTCTTTTTCTAACGTATTTTAAACAATATTTACATATTTAATTTTACTAAAATGTTTTGATAGAATTCAGGAAATTCATTAAAGGTGAGTCGGTAGGGTGTATACCAATAATCCTAAAATTGACCTTCTCCGATGTACTTTTTCTCAGCAAGATGAGATATTGCTTCAGTTTTTTTTTTTTTTTTGAGAATATTTATATACATAGTTACACTGTGATAAATATTAATTCATATTTTTGTCAGAAAATTTCTTAAAAATTATAAACTGCGATCTTCTAATTTTTCAAAAAGTTTCATCAAAACTCTTTCATAACTCAGAAATTATTCTTGTTAACGCTAAAGCATTATCACAGCATACAACTGATATAATTTCAAATATCCTCAAAATATTTCAAAGCGATATCATAAGTATTTTCTTAGAAAAGTTACATCGAAAAAGTACAGTTTTACAATTATGTGCTCCCTACCGACTCCCCTTTCATCCACTGAGAGCACAAGTTCGACATATGCAGCTACAGCATAATATATATGAGCGCACATATTTTATGAAAACCAATTTAATACTTTACTACAATAATCTTAGGACGATAAACTATTAAAAAAAAAAATTGCGAAAAATATTTGTTCGTAAATTTTTTGAAAATTTTACTGCGTTGTAATAGTATGGTGTAATATTATTATTATTATTTTTGCTAGCACTGTATAGAATTAAACGCTACAGTATTTTTTTTTTTAAAAAATTGGGACCATTATCCATTAAGAATCGTTAAATGTATATTTGTTCGCAACGAAAGAAAAATTAAGAATTACAGCGTAAGTCGTTCAGTTTTGCTCTCATGCAGTTGAAATTCACTTGTATCGACGACGCATTTGTGTGTTTAAGAGTGCCACTAAGTTCATTAGCAATAATTTACAAAGCATTAACGTCAATTTTCACAACTCGGCTATAAATTTTATCAGTAAATTCGCATTGTACTAATGGTATACGGAAAACTTTCTTTTCATTGATCCCAAATGATACATAAATGTTCACCGCAAATGGGATCCAAAAAGAAAGAGTGATAATGTGAAAAAGTTTAGAAAGTATCCTTTTTCTCTCTAGATTTCGGATAATGCGACTGTGAATACTATGATATCACATAGAGGTGCGTTTTAACTACTGGGGAAAATGAGTATGATATGTGCGCATTTATTATTATTATTTTATTTAATAAAACAAGAACCTTTAAATTGATAATTAAAAAAAGGGCGCTTTCTCACAATATTACACAATATTTTAATATATATCTCACAATATTTTTTTCACACTTTATTAAAACAGGGTGTTCTGTATTTTGTGTTTTATTTTAATAGCCGTCGTTGAACAGTCAAACCAATTTTGAGCTTACGACTACTTATGTTCAACTGCGTAGCTTTGCAATTTTGAATCCAATCCAGAAGACAAGGGAACTCTTGGATCAAGTATTGGGAGACTTTTGCCTACCTGGAGGACTTTTTTTTGATGAAACTAACCCGCATTTGCATTACGTGGAGAGGAAAAACTCCAAAGATTAGCCCGACGGCAAGGGTATACTAACCCATAATCCGTCTACGACTGTGGATATTTTATGTCAACACTGTGGACGGCGCGAGCCGGGTGCGGATTTTTCATTTCGACTAGCCGGAATTCCAACCTGGTTCGCCTCATTCAAAGGCCAGTACTCTATCACTACCATTTTCAGTACTTATTTTTTGAATTCTTGTCAAAAACAAAGTATAAAAGGGGATTTCAACAACTTTTTACGCGAGGAAAAAGCCATCGAAAGCATCATCGAAATCCATCAAATCACTGTTTTATATAATTTTATGACCGTCTTTGAACACCAGACCCAATTTTTGAGTTCACGACTACCAATGTTCAACTCTGTATCCTTGTAATTTGGAAACCAATCCAGAAGACAAGGGAACTGCTGGATCAAGCAAGGGCAAGCTAGACTTCGTGAAAGACTTTTTGGTAGAACAAACCTGCATTTGCTTTACACGGAGAGGAAAACTCCGAAAACCTCCTTCGGTAAGCCTGACAGCGAGAGTGCTCTAACCCATGGTCCGTATACCCATGGTCCGTCAGTGATATTCACGTTGGGAGGCAAATGCTTGATCCCTGAACCACTGTGGGTCGATGAATCGCTATTGAGGAAGACGAGTTTAAAAACATCAAATGCATCAGTTTGATTGCTTGAGGGTACCTTGAGTTATTTCTAGTCTCACATTACGACACACGCTGTATTTGCTTGAACGAAACATGATAAATTTAGTTTTCTTTTCTTCTAAATTTATGATCTATTGTGGTCGAGTAGTATTTATTAAAATAAAAAAATCTTAATCCATGATAGTGAAAATTTGTTTCCCATTTAAACTGTTATGATAGAAGGTAATCGTTATCGATTAAAATGACTCATTTATTTCTTCTTAATGAGTCACATTTTTATCCCTTAGTATTCTTGTATTTCTAAGATTCTTTTGCAAATACAGTTGATTATTTTTCAAACTAAGATAATCGTTCAATTCGTTACAATTAACAATAATAATTCGTAACAATTGTTTCTCATTCCACATGCTGATATCAGCAACGTTGCTTGGTGAAACTAAGCGAATTCAAGGCAGAGGGTGCGTTTCTTGTTTTTCAGTGGCGCCATCTATGGCCACGAATACGACTTTAGCCACACACACGTCACATCAACTTTATAGGACAGGGCGAACCCATTCATACATCCATTCATCCATCCACAGATCGTAATTTTTACTTGAACCAGAGAACGATCCATCTCCAATTCAGTACCCCCAGAGTTATTGATTATAAGAACATGGAGGAGTTTGTGACCCGAAAGATTTAACGTGCGCTAGTCATCATTTACTACAAGGAGAGTCTTCGGCCGGGGGGTATCGAGCTCACACCCTCTTAGACATGGGCTCAACGCCTTATCCAGCATCCCATTAACGAAATGTCCCTACATAAAATTATAATAATTATGTATTTTATTAACAAAAGATTCTTGTGTTTTTGCGGAAAAGGACAACTTTTAAAGAGCCCCCTAGTTCTGAAATTAATTAGTTAATTAAATGAGAAAATAATTATATTTTTCCGCCGATAATTATGCAAAAGACATTATATACTAGATATTATATAACCGTCTATATTTAGTTTTTAGTTATAAATATAAATTGTAGTAGAATTAAAATATTAACACAAATTTTGATTAAAAAAATACAAACTAATATGCATACATGATTGAGTTGAGCGAAACTTGAAAGTTATTGTATTAAAAATTTGATTTCCCGAGAACTATTCAACTGATTTTGTTCATATGTTGTCATATAAAATGATGTAAAAATTTGCATATTTCACAGTTTTAGTTTTTTTTTATTACTATTATTAAATAAAGTCATAAATAATAATTTAAAATAATTTTTTTCGGTGAATAATCTTTGGATAAACGACATTTATAGTTGCATTTCAGAAGCTTTTTGATTTACTTTCAAAGTTCTCGAGATATGGGGAAATATGTAAAAAATAAAATTAAGATACATTAGGAGTACGAAGCTGCGACCGTTCTCCTGACCCTATTATTAGAACAATATTTTCCAGATTGTGGCTCTCTCCATACCTTTTTTGAGAATCAAAATCCGTCGAAAGAACGTGTATCAGTGTGGTTAATCAAAATATGATTAGTTCAAATTAATTTTCATATTTCAGGAAGAGGCTTTCGAACCATTAGATTGATTTTAAGTATGTAAAGTGATGATTAATTCTATCAGCCAATGATTATGTCGATAGCAAAAAATAAATAATTAACATTTTCTTAATTGAAGTGTGGACAATTGTTGCTTTTGTTCTAGGAAATGTCTTCATTTTTTTTTTTTTTCACTTTATCTTTTTTATATCTTTCTTTTTTTTTTTTTTTTACTTTTAACGAGTGCCTAATTGGTAATCAGATTGTCTAGGTAGTTAACATAATATCGATGTTTTTAGGGAATTGAACAATTTTATTGGCAAGTTATCACCCTAGTTAATATTTAATAACATGTAGATTAACTGATTTGAATACTTCAGTGCTAACATACATATATTTTTGGCGATTAGGGTAAAGAAAATTAATTTTAATAAAAAGTAAAATTTCTGCCCCGGGTGAGGATCGAACTCACGACCTTCAGATAACTCAAATTAGAGTTGATTATGAGACTGACGCGCTGCCTACTGCGCTACCGAGGCTCGACTGCTGCAATTACATGTAGATTGAAATACTTACAATAACCAAATTTTTATGAACATGTATTGACCCTAATGCGTCGTATTTAATAAACTCGTCTGTATATATATATATATATATATATATATATATATATATATATATATATATATATATATATATATATATATATATATATATATATATATATATATATATATATATATATATATATATATATATATATATATATATATATATATATATATATATATATATATATAAGTTAAGTTTAAAATGAAGAAAAAACAAAGGTAAATTACAGACAAATGAAAAAAAAAGGGGGGGGGGAATAAAAATAATAACAAACAACTGGGTAAAGTAAAAGAATTAATCTAAAAAAAAAAAAAAATAATTTAAAAAAAAAAAAAGGGATAATGTTTTTTTTTAAAAACCGGTAAATAAAATATATAATTTTTTCATCAGCCCACACGATTATATCCGAAAAAAGTGCTTTCTAATATTGTATCAATATAGCCAAAGCAAAATATATCAATACAATAGTGTGAGGAGCACTCAAAAATTTTTTTACAAAAATTACGACAAAAAAAATTAAACACAATAAGTAAAAATAACACGTAAAAACAGAAAATAAAATATAAAGGAAGAGCAGAATAAAACAAAATCTATAAAGCGAGCAGTGAAATATAATGAACTTACATAAACGGGAAATTTTTCAAGAATGATTTAAAATGTTTACGTAACAAGATTGCCAGATTGCAAAATATGAAAACTATGAAAACAAAAGCGCAAATTGAGTGTAACTAGAGAAGTTTAAAGTGCGTTCTTGCTGCATTACTGAAGTCCGTTTGATTTGTTAGCTACCAAGGATAGGTCAGAAAACGGATGTGCGCGAGGTAATATTATACTGGATAATTTAAAGAAGTTGACTATAAATAATTTTAGAAAATAAATATTTATTTAAGAAAAAAATATAAAATAGAAAAGAGAAAGAAACATGAATTGCCAGTTTTGCACATAATTTTAGCCACGGATTTGCCCGAAATGGATTTGCACATGGAAAAAGTATATAAATTGACAAAGAAATCTTTTTAGTAAATAATTTTAGCCACGGATTTGCCCGAAATAGATTTGCACATGGAAAAATTTTATAATTTAACAAAGAAATTTATTAGTAAATAATTTTACCCACGGATTTGCCCGAAATGGATTTGCACATGGAAAAATTATATAAATTAGCAAAGAAAAAATTAAAAAAAATAAAAACAACTTATTTTAGTAAATAATTTTAGCCACGGATTTGCCCGAAATGGATTTGTACATGGAAAAATTGTATAAATTAATAAAGAAATTTTTTAGTAAATAATTTTAGCCACGGATTTGCCCGAAATGGATTTGCACATGGAAAAATATTATAAATTAACAAAGGAATTTTTTAGTAAAGGAATTTTTTAGTAAATAATTTTGACCAAGGATTTGCCCGAAATGGATTTGCACAAGGAAAAATTATACAAATTAAGGAAGAAATTATTAGTACAAAATTTTTTTGGCCACGGATTTCCCGAAATGGATTTGCACATGGGAAAATTGTATAAATTAACAAAGAAAATTTTTAGAAAATATATTTACAAAATATGCGATTAACTCAATGATTTTATATAGAATTTTATTACTTTAGTTGGGTATCTATTGTTTTTTATCAAATTTTGAAAGAGTTTATCCATTTGTTTTTTGGATAAATAAATATTACTACATATTCTTTTAATTCTATTAATTTCATTAAAAGTAGTATTTAAATAGATGCTCCTAGAAACATTAGAATTCCAAGTAATTTGTTTATTTATATTAAAATTAAAATCATTTCTTTTATCGTATAAATCAACAAAGCAGATATTTTCTTCTTTTATAATACCCAAATCCAAAAAATTGAAATTAATATTATCATCATGATTACGAAGCAAGATTAATTCCTCGGGGAAAATATCATTTAATAAAATAGTATAGTCTTGAAAATTAAAGATAATTAAGTCATCAATTTATCTAAAAACAAATTTAATAGTAAGAGTGCAATTTTTTTCATAATAATGCAAAAATAAGTTAGCTAAGAGAGATGAATAATTAGAATCTTGTGGTATTCCATCAATTTGAGAAAAATATCCCTTCCATTGTAAAGATAATTATTAAAAAGACAAAAATTAATCAGAATTTCCCAATAATCAAAATCGCAACAAAGGGTATTTTTGAAATCATAGTCCTTTTGAAATCATTCAAAAGGACATCTTTTATGTTGGAAAGGGGAATGCTATTGAAAAGATCCTGGAAATCAAAAGTTGCAATAGAATTAATTTTATTATGTTTAATGAAATCTAAAATCGGTTGATTATTAGTGATAATCCAAGAGAAACCTTCTTTAGAAATATTGTTAATAATTTTATTTAAGTAGTTAGAGAAAATGGTGCCTGGTTTAGTTAGATAAGTATTAGATCCACATGTGATAGTTCTAAATTTAACAGGAGTTTTATGAAATTTCGGACTGATAATTAAGTAAGGAAATTGTATATTGCTAATTTTAGTTTTTAATCTCTTATATAAATATAAACATTTTTTAATGACAATAATATTATTCAAATTACTAAGTTTAAAATTTTTACTATTTTTTAATTCCGTATTTAAAAGTTCAACATAGAATTTTTTACAAAAGATTGCATAATTATTGTTAGCTTTGTCTATGGGAGTAATTACAAAATTTTTTTGAAGTTGCTTAATTGATTGAACAATATTAGAAAAAATTGTTGGATTGTTATTGTTATTTAAATTATTCTTATTATTGAGAATAAAGCTTTTAAAGTAATAATAAACACCCTATTTCCATTCTGTTAGCATACCTAAAGGTAAAGAGAATCTATTTGATATCTTTAAACAAAAACTATTGAGATCATTAAGAAAGTATTTTAGAATTTTATTGATTGATATATGGTAAATGGGTCTAAATTTTGTGCCTTTTATCATTAAATTCCTAAGTTCTAAGTTTTCTATAATATTTAAATTACCAGTAATAATATGTTTATGATGTTTATCAACAAAATCAAAATATTTCTCTTCCTCACAGTGACATTCAAAATCGGATATGTTAATGCTCCATAAACTTTTGCTTAAATCATTATAATTAAATATAGTTCTACCAAGAGATTTATTATATTTAAAGCTTTTATTAATGTTAAATTCTTTTAATGGAAATAAAGTTTTAAAATTTTTAAAAATACTATGAAATTTGATCTTATCGATTTTGAAAGTTAATAACGAAATATAAATTATCTAAATTTTTCTTTTTATTTGGCAAAATTTTACTCATTTTGGCTTTTATAAGATCGAAACAAAGAATTTTGAAATGTAAATTAATAAAAGAAAAGTTATTAATAAGATCGTATAGCTTATATAAATCATAATTCTTAAGGGAGAAAACAAAATCTTTAATAGGTTTGATATTATAATGTTTATTAAAATCTTTTTCCATATTAGAAAGAAAATTTATATTTAATTTGTTACTATTAAGAGAGTTTCTATTACTTCTTGATCCCCGTTTACCTCGATTTGCACGCTAATGTACGCGATTTGTACGATATATATATATATCAAAAAATTTGTTCATGTAATCAAGTAATCAATACAGAAATTTTTTGATGAAACTCGTACAATACACAAACAATTTCCATTATCTTTATTCGTAATCTATTTGCGTTTTTTTTATTTTTTATTCTTAAATTTCTATTATGAATATGTGAATTAATATCTATTTTATTTCAATATATATTTTTTATTTTGTGCTTTATATTAAATTAATAACTTCTATACATCTCTTAATAAATACTACCAATTATTTTAAAAAATGAAATAAAGTTATAAAGGAAAAAAAAAATATATGAAACTCAAACAAATAATTTCGGAATTAGGAAGGTACTTTAATTTTAATGCTTTGCGAACTCTAGACGTTTTTCTTTTGCATACGTTTTTTCATTTACTCTACTTTATAAATCTATGCTATTAGCACTCTCTACTTTGCTTTTTTTTAGTGCATATATAATTTAACTGTAAATAAGACTTAACGATATTTCTATTTTCCTTTACAGGTCTGTATTCATACTTGCTAACATTGTATTCTTTGCCAACATTGCCGCAGCCTTCAATATCGCTTCAGACAGCGACGAAGAAGAACCCAAAAAAACCTTACCTCTTTTTCTGAGCAACAGACCACGGATCATTAGCATTTTTTCAAAACCACCGAAGGAGGACGCCCCCAAACAGACAGGTCCTGGCATTTTAGGTCACGTTGGCAACGTAATCCATGGGGGTTCCATCGGAATCGAGTTTAGACCTTTAGCACCTGTCCACGGAATAATAGAACACGCCAAAAAGATTATTCCAGGGGGAAAACCAGAACATCATACACCTCTTCCAGAACCCTACGATCCCCCCAAAGGTGGAAACTGGGATCATGATGAACACGAGAAGGACTGGATGGTAGAAAACCCTGAAAAACCGGTACCAGAAGGACCCTCTTGGGAAGATATTGGAGAAGATCCTGAAGATGATCCAGACATTCCTTATGAAGAAATCATCAATCCTAGAGTGAAGCCAAGACCAAAGAGACATTTCCTCAATTCCAAAATTTACCACGTGCCGGTGAAATTTGTGTCCAATGCGAAACCTTTCCAAATTAGATTCGGCAACATTAAAAAATCTGCGGGCTTTGATAAATCTGTGAACAATGTGCTTAGAAAATGAGAAAGAGATTTTGGATTTAAATTAATTTTTATAACTTTCGTGTTGTATCAGTGACTAATTATCAGAAAGAATTGGTTTGCCAAAGATGTTTTGATTGGGGTTACACATAACTTCTAGATTTTCAAGAAATTTATATAATTTTTATTTCAATTTAGATTTGGTAACATTAAAAAACTTTTGGGCACTGATAAATCTGTGAACAATGTGCTTTGAAAATAAAAAGAGATTTTGGATTTAAATTAATTTTTATAACTTTCACGTTATATTAGTGACTAATCATCAGTAAGAATTGGTTTGCCAAAGGTGTTTTGATGGGTTACACTTAACTTCCAGACGTTCAGAAAATTAATATAATTTTTATCTCAATTTAAAATCGGCGCCATTAAAGAAACCTTTAGACACTAATAAATTTGTGAACAATGTGCTTAGAAAATAAAAGGAGATGATTTTTGATTTAAATTAAGTTTTTAATTTTTTCAAGCTAGGGTGTTGTATCAGTGACTAATTGTCAGAAAGAATTGTCTTTCCAAGGATATTTTGATGGGTTACTTATACTTCCAGACTTTCAAGAAATTTATATAATTTTTATTTCAACTTAGATTCGCAAAATTTTAAAAATCCATCGTATATGGAAACTGTAATTATCTTAAAATGGATGATCAGTATAATTCGAACAGTTATTGATTGATTTTCAAGGAATTTCTAAAGCTAATTCAAGGCTATTCTTCCAAGATTATAATTAAGAATTGTTTGAGTTGTATGTCAATTACCAATTTTAAAATCTAAGTTTTGAGACAATTGCATTTGGAAATACAAATTATGATTCATTTATTATGATTGGAAACATTAGTAAATAGTCTGTCAAACCGAAATTTTTATTTAGTACATTTCCCTCAAATCAAAAGTATCAATGGGTGATATGTCTAGAAATCAATAATTCTTTGGTGTATTATGACTTAAAGGTTAGATTCGAAATTTGTTATTCTAAGCTTTTAAATCGCCACTTGTCTAAAATATTTGATTTCTAGATCTATTGAGCTGTTTGATCTTAAAAACGTAAGCTAAGTGCTTTGGAAACTTCTTTTTTAAAAATTATTTACCTACTTGAGTTTTTAAAATATTTGAAAGAAATTTGAAGAAAGTTTAGCATGTGAGCATTTTGTGCATTGTTTAGGAGAAATTTTCCCTAATTATGCTCTCTTCAAAGGAAATTTTATGAAATTTCTTTCCGTTTCCAAGCAACAGAGGAGAGTTTGATAAAATTATTTGATTGACCCAGTCGATAATATTTTCCTCTCCACATCCGGGTCTTATTTTGATAAATGTTAGCTTTTCTAACAACTTTATGAAAAATCTGCTATCAGTTTTTAAAAGTACATCATGGTGTATGTTTTGATACTGTTTTGATACGACATATATATGTTTTGATACGACATATATCAAAAACTGAATTTCTCACCTAATTCCACTGAAATTAAATTTCTATTAGTAGTATCAGTGAAAGGTTCTTTATTTACTTCTTATGTTTAAAAACTATCGCCAATCAGCATATTAATGCTTATATTTAGTGAAAATTCTTAAGAATAAAACAAATTTTTATGAAACTTTCTTCAGGTTATGACAACAACAAAAAAATGTTTTTTGTTGTTGAGTTAGTATTTTAGTATGGAAGATTTTTATATGCAGTTTGGCATGCTGCACAGAATTGTGGTCACTTTTCGGTTAACCGAACGCAAGTGCAATTGCAAGTCGCCAAAAAAGCACACCTTGGCTAACAATATTTTTTGCATCTTATTATTTTTTTTTTAACCACATAAAAAGTAAATAGAATAAAAAATATATTTTTATGTTTAAATGTTATTTGAATGTAAGAAAAAATTATTTAAAAAAATGTGCAATTTCAATTTTACTTTAAATGAGAAGAGCAAACAATGATAAAAGAGTTGATACATGTGATTATAAATAATTTAATATTAAGGAAATGATGCGTTCAATTATGGGAGATTTGGTTAAAGTGTATTTAAAATATCGCAAAGGGAGTTTATGGAAATTTCTTGCAACAACTGGTACAGCATCAACAATAAAAAAGAAAAAGAATGTAAGCATTTTAATGCAATTTGAAAAAATATGTCTTTTTTAAGGAATGTTTATTATTTTAGTAAGAAAAAAAAATGTCTCAAAGTTTTTACCATTTTCGCTTATTTATGTAACTTGAATTTTGTTTTCACTATTTGTTTCTTGTAACTATATTTTACACTTTTACGTAAAGGTCAGGAAATGTCTGTAAGCTGAAGACTTTTATATTTATATTTTCAATAAAGTGTTTTTTTAAATAATAGCGCTGTTTATCTTTTTAATGAAAGTTAACAAAATAACTAAAATGTTTATAAAAACTGTAGTTTTAACGGCAGGTATGAAAATACATACTTTACAAATTATTTTCTAAAAAATATACATACAATACAGATTATTTTTATCAGCTATAAATTACGTCTTAATTAAAAAATTTCCTATTTTCATGATTGTCTTTCATGAGTCAAATGTTGCACCTCGTCTATTTTTTCAGAAACTCTTAAATCACTTTTTGGAAATTCTATTATTCGTATTGTACTCATTATAAATTGCATATGTTGTATTCATTATTTAATTTGATCCTTCATTTCATTCATTTATTATTATTTTGCCTTTAAAAATAATTTAATGTCATTATTTAATATGTATTTTCTGTGCAACTACTTAATTCATTTTCAAAATCTTTTGTCTCATTTTTATTGTATTCATTTATCATTTTTATTATATATTTTAGTAGTCTTGCGATTTAGAAATACACTAAAATTATTACTATGCCGTTATTACTTCGAAGATTTTTAACTAATACACCAAAAAGTGCAATTTAACTGAATTGTGAAAATTCTTATTGGTACCTATTATGTTTATTTTTTTAACGTGTAAAGATCCAATCTTTAATACATTGAAATTTTTAAAACCTTAATAAAAAGAGTTTAGAATTAAATAAACCTAACACACATAATTTTGTAATCGTTTATATGAGGGATTACGGGAATTGTTTTTACTCTGGAACAACGAAATTTGAAATTTTATCGAGTAAAATAAGCCTCTTTTTTCATGAAAAGGAAATTAAGACTCTAAAATTCATTTTACTATAAACGGAATTAACTACAGTTGATGTTCGCAAAGCTTTTAGTATTTTTCTAAAAACATTTTTTCTTATGAGGTTACCAAAAAAGTGTAAGGAAAAAAAAAAAAAATTATCGAGCTATCCAAAAATATTCGTGCGAATATTTTTGGAGGAGAGAAATCAATTTTAATAATTATTTCTTGTTATTTTGTTTTTTATTGCGCATTAAAATTGTTTGACGTTGAATACCTACAACTAAACGTTTTACCATTAATAGCAGTTTATCGATTTTCCTTGATCACATTTACCACAAATTTTAGACTTCAAGCTACGGAGAAGAATTAAGACTTCTTGTTGGCCGATTTGAAGATGAGTTTAAAGTGTATAAAGAATTCATTAAAGAATCTTTAATGAATTCGTTTTTGATAGATTATGCGAAAATTTAAGATCAGCCGTTTTATTCACCCAAGAAAAATGAGCTCAAAAGTTTGAAATAATGCACTCTTCAATGAACTAAAATATTGCAGACCCGATATTCACAAAGAAAGTAGGTCATTTTAACTTCTTCTCATTTGCGGTTATTACAGCCTACGCCATCTTGAATTTTGAGTCAAATTATATTTTCCTTTTTCCTTTTTTATTCTATGTGATTTAATTACATTTGTTTCTTCAATGCTTATTTATTTCATTATTGTCTGAATTTGATTGTTTTTTCATTGTTTTATTTAATTTGTTTCTTAATCGCTCGATTTAGCTTGTTTTGTCACTGATTTGATCTCTTCTATTTCTCCATTACTCTATTTATTTTATTTTATTTTGTAACCGTTGTTTAACAGCCTACCCAATTTAGGGTTTACAACTACCAATGTTCAACTCCGTAGCCTTGGAATTTTGAACCCAATCCAGAAGACAGGGGAACTCTGGGATCAAGTATTAGGGAAAAATTCATTCCCTTTCTGGAGTGCTTTGTTTGATGGAACTAACGCGCATTTGCGTTACATGGAGAGGAAGACAACGAAAACCTCCCACAATTAGCCTCATGGCAAGAGGACTGTAACCCATGATCCGTCTACCACTCTGGATATTTTTGTCAGCATTGTGGTCGGTGCGAGTCAGGTGTGGAATTCCTCTCAACCAGCCATTATTGGGATTCGAACCCAGTTATTGCATATCGGAAGGCGAAAGCTCTATCCCCTGAGCCACCACGACTCCATTATTTTGTTTGATCTGTTTCATCGTGGTGTGAATTCAACAGTTTTATGACCATTTAATTTCCTCTGTTTCTTCCTATCTCTATTTCACTTATTTCGCCTCTGATTTGATCTCCTCTTAATTATTATTTTATATGATAGTTTTCTTCATTATTGTGTTATCATTGTTTGATTTCATTAATTTTTTTAATAGCTCTATTTTACTTTTTTGTCATTGACTTTATTTCATCTGTTTCTTCTTTACTCTATTTGATCTGTTTTTTATTATTGTTTGATTTAATTTCATCTCATTCTTCATTATTTGATTTAAGATTACCACATTTTGCCTTCAATCAATGCATATTAGAATTTTGTTTTACATTTTTTCTGTTCACCAAATTTTTAATGACAATTTCTCAAAAAATGTTTACAACAAACTTACTAACAAATAAACAACAAACTTACAAATAACTTACTAACAAATGAAATCTTTATGAATTGAGAATGAGAATCTTTCAATCTTAGACCGAGAGCCCATCAAACTGCCTTTTCACGCTTCTTGAGTGGCCACACTGGATCCCTTACTTTCAAGCGGGGCCAAAAAACTTTTCCTGAATGCTATTGGTGTTCGACAGACATGGCCTCCCCTGCGCATATTCTGACTTGTTTGGGATTCGGTAAAGATGAGGTCCTGCCAGACTCCAGTCTTTTTATGGATTTTTTGGAGGTGTTCCGATTCATGGGAGTCGTCTAGCGCTGCTAGACGATTCCGAGATTAGCAACAACAACAACACCACAAATGAAATGAAAAACAGCAACGAAAAGGTTTGTTAACGGAGAATCCTCTTTGCGTTTTGAATTGCATTTCTGTAGGTGTTTTACTTGTATTACAAAATACCGAGAACAAAAAAACGTAGGTATAAAACTTCAATTACTTAATTCTTCAGAAGATTTTTACTGATAAGTACTTAAGTAAAATAATTTAATTATACCAAGTTTAAAAAAAATGTGTTATAAAACCTCTAAAATATACGTCCTAAATTAGTTTGGTGGTTTTTAGAAGTTTTTAAGTGGAAAACTGTTCAAGTAATGGAAACTTGTGGAAAATTCAAGTGGTAAGGCATAAATGCTCTATCTTGGAGTTCCGGTTTTTTGTTAAAATTTTTTCAAATAGATGGCACTGCGGAAATTAAGTTTGTTAATTATCACAATTTTTCGAAATGATTAAATACATCAAAATCAAATTATAATATTTTCTAAATGTCAACCGCAATCACATGTGGTAATCAATGGACGAAATAAAGGAAAAATCGCTTGAAGGTACTTGTGGCGCCATCTTTCTTAACCTTTTTGTACTTGAATCATAATTTCGGGAGGAAAAGTTGTGTTCGGTCGCACAATTTTGCTGCAAAGAATAGTTATTTTTACTAAAAACGTTTTCCTGTAAAAAAAAAAAAAAAAAAAATGATTGAAAACCATCAATTCGTAATCAGGCTCACAAAACGTAATCACAACACCGTTTTTTTTTATTTTTATCTCAGTATCATTAAAAGAACTTTCAAAATGATTTTCTTCTATTTAATTCTGAGATTAAATTTTTATCATTTATTTGTCTATCTTTTTTCTAGATTGAACATTTGCGTTATAGTTCTCTTCGTATGCATCCACTTCACGCGGGCTATTCAATCCGAAGAAACCGATTATGATTTTACAAAAGTCGAGCATGTCATAAAGCCCAGGCATATTCGAATTTATTCTAAACCACCAGGAGAAGATTATGGAAAACAGACAGGGCGAAGTTTTCACCAACATCTGGACAACGCCCTCCAAGGGGGATCTGTTGGCATCGAATTCAACCTCAAGCCATTAAGGGATAGATGGTCTGTTTTTATGGACAAAGCCAGGCAGTACCTTCCATTTTTTAAAAGATTTAAAAAGAAACCAATCGACGATTCCAAGGACTTGTCAAAGATACCTCCAAAGGACACAAACGATGAAAAAGAAGAAAGAGGTGAAGATTCTGAAGTGGATTTGAAACCTGGACTCGACACGAGCGGTGAAGACGAATACGGGGATGAAGTTTCCATGGAATTTGAGATGGATCCCAGAAAGAATGTTCTGAACCCTGAGGATATTGTTCTTTTAGAGCGAGAGAAGTTAGTTGAATAAGTTAGAATATAGCAAGTAAATAGTTGCAGATTATATTTACCTTTGCCTATTTTCAAGCAACCAATTTCTAGGTAGGGTGCATTCGAATTAACAAGGCCAAAATGCTAGGGCAAAACCTGGTATACAAAATGAATTGAAAATTCCATAGAAACATGAAGTCGCAAATGCCATCCAAAGCGCTGAAGTGGGTTTCAAACTATAAGTAATGCACAGGCTAGTACAATAAACAAAAAGCTATTTCCTTAATTATTTTATTTGTATTGTATTTCCACACATGTTACACATTTGTGATCTAAGTACTGCAAGAGATGCTAAAAAGTTTGCCAAACTCCGAGAGAAACGCATTATATTTTATTGATCACATTCCCGGAACATCTTCTCAAATATACGTATCATTTACAGTCTCATCTAGTAATCCCGGGCGCAAGATTACAAACGTGAAGTGCCCGTCCTTCATTTCCAAGTTGCAACAAAACTTGGCATGGATCGTTACCTTTCTTAAAAAGGTTTATAATTGAAGGAAATGCTATAGATTCTCATCACTGATATTTAGAGCAGAAAACTGTTGCTCGAAGTACACTTGCCCGGTATTCCTTTCAAAAGTTTAAGAACATAATTATAATTATACATTAAATTTTAAGAACATAGCCCGGTATCCCCTAAAATGATGTTTATAAGGTGATGGTCCAGTGCTCGGAATTCCTTACAATGATGTTTCTAGTGTAGAGACCATTGACATTTTTGAATCTAAATTATGTAAAATTCGCTATCTCCTCTGGGAAAAAAATTATTCCAGCTATTTAAAGGAAGGAATATAATAATAATAATGTAAAAATAAATACAACTCGAAGCACCAGAATGCTTTTCCGTGCATTTTGTCATTAGAAAAATAATATTTACATATATATTATTAGGAAGATAATCATAACGTAATTCTTTATTTTTGATTTTCATATTCTAAAAAAAATTATGTTGACTTTATTTATTACTGGAAAAATTCCGATTTGGATCTCTTACCTTTCTCCAATTGTTAAAAGGTGTAGAAGTAGGTAAAGGTATGATAAATTGGTAAAGCTATTCTTATATGGAGACAGCTTAGAATTGAGAGCTGCACACTTCTAAGCCTGCCATCCCGGATAACATTTGCAATTCTACATTCCTATGTGGTTTTTTAGTCTCTTCCCCTTTTCATTTTGGCCTTGTTATTTTGAAGCATCTAATATATAATTTATAGGTTTTAAATAGTTGATGTTCATAAAAATAAAACCCAAAACAGCATTTTGTTAAATAGAATTCAAGAGTTGAATTGAGTCACAAATTTTCAAATACAAGCTTTGCTAATAAATCAAAATTGGAACATAAAATATAAATTTTTTGAAATACTCGGACTGCAGAATTCAAGTTTAATTTTGAAAGAGATATGACATTATTGAATTTTGAAATCACAATAGCGTATTTCCTTCATATGTTGACTCATTTTTTTCTGTATTTCTTATAAAAATCACCTGCTTATTTGTTTTGATGGCCAAGTTGTATTTTATTTTATTTATTTTTTGTAGTAATTTGTTTGATTTATTGTGATTTAAAGCGCTTGAAATAAAAAAGGTTGTTATTTTGTCTGGGCTTGTGCAAACGCGTGTACAGTGCTCGAAAAAAAAATTTATGGATCACCCTGAATAACTTTTTATCTAATAGAATCCTTACCTTTCAGGATACATTCTTACTGGTTCAAGGGGGTGACTTCAAGTAGACCAATTAATTTGTGCAGACGATATTTTAAGTTATGAAATCAGACACAAAAACGTACTTTCTTTAAATAAACAAAATTTTTTTCAACGGATTCAAGTTTCTTTCCTCCAAAATAAAGGGGGTTATCCGCAATCTGGAATATATGGTCCCCATAGTTTGGTGAGGAGAGCGATCCAAAGTTTGAACCCCTTAATGTTACTTTTCGTCATATCTCGAGAACTTTTTAAGCGAAATGAAAATTGTTTGCTCAGAGAATTATAAAATTCGTTTATCCAAAGATTATTCCATGCCAACCATAATTTTTGGTAATTATTTATTACTTTTTATTATTTTATCTATTAATAATTATGCAATTTCTTACAATGCAGAATTAATACTAGTTAATTATAACGATTTTAACTATCACTTCAGACTACTTAAAAAACTGAATCTAAATCAATACTTAACGTATAACTACTTAATTAACGTTTCTTAAATTATTAATTAGGACAACCTAACAAAATGAATCTAAACAAATACTTTAGGCATAACAAGTTATTTACAATTTTTTGAATTATTAATTAAAACAACTTAACAAAATGAATTATTATAGATGATTATAGTGTTATCAATTTAGATCGAAACATACCCGCATTTTCGGTGCCCCTTAAGAGAAATTCCTTACGATACCATACGAACATGGAAAAGATTGAAAAATTCCCTTTCGTAATAAGTTAATAATTACACTAGTGTACTTCCATTATAATAACTACGCCCGCTGTTCGCTGACGCTTCCCTACCCCAGAAGTTTGAGTAGCAATCTTATATGGTTAGCTTTGCAAATCGCTTTCTGTTAAATTAAAACTATTTGAAATGTATTCTTGCATAAAATATTAAGAATTTAAATCAATTATTATATTCCATTAAAACAAATTCCTCTTTAAAAATTTAAATTTTTAGTCAATAATAAGTTATTGAAATGAAATATTTTGAATTGGAAAGAAATGACATGCAATGGAAAAACTTTCTGAAACAATAATTATGCTTTTAAGAAACAGCACGTCTTATGCTTTTTTTCAATGTTACGTCTTTCAATAACGGTCAGCAACGTTTTCTCTGCTTTTCGAGAAAACTTTTTTTCATATGTGACCAAATGACCAAAATCAAGATATTATCGACTTTCACCAGTGAATGTCCACAATCACATAGTCGCTTTGGTGAATGTCCGAAATATTTGTTGTATCCGATTTAATATTAATTTATTTGTTTACATTATTTTGTTTATTTGATATTTTAATATTTGCTAAGGATAGATTAGGAGAAATATCAGTGTTTGGAGAACCGGGCACTTGGCCTAAAAAAACGCTGATGTACGGAATACGGGGCAAATGTATACCGCGCAGTGGCACTTTACTAGACCTAGTTTATATTTCGAATATTTACCAAAGTGACTATGTGATTGTCAACATTCACCGGTAGTCAACAACCACCCATTGCGGTCATTAACAGTAACAATTATACTCTGAAAGCGTAAAAGCGCTACTAATACTCAGTTTTCAATGAATAGCTATAGAATGCTTCGAAGCACTGAAGTGCTTCTGGTCACGTTCAGTGTCTTCGGCGCTTCGACTCTGAGAATATTAAATTCTCTTTAACATGCCTTAGTGAAAAAAAAAATTGACAAATTTGTAAGGCAGCATTTGTACCAGATTTTTATGAACTTTTGACCCTCTATGAACTTTTATGATTGAAATTTATTATTGAACTTTTATGATGAACTTTTATTTTGATCCTCTATGAACTTTTATTTGACCCTCTATGATTATGAACTTTTGACCCTCTATACAAAATGATTCGTATTTTAATTAAATCCGCATTTTAAAGTAATTCGTAATTTCATCGAATTCTCAACCTATGTTATGGAACAATTGTTTCAGACCTAAACTTGTTAGAATTTTTAAACTTACATGCTTCGTATACCAGATTCTAGTAAATTATAAACCTCAAAACTCCACACCTAGCATAACGCATCTCTTGTCTTTTCGGTAATTAAATGTATTATACTCCGTTGCAAGTTAAGAAATGATCATTGCGGTATAGGATTTAAGTAATCCTCCGCGACTGTAAATAGTTCCGTTTTATTTCTTTATCAAATTATAAAAATATGCTTTCAAAACAATTTAAAAGCTAAAAACGTCAAACAGAAATTTAATTCATGCTATTTTTAACTATACCTATCAAAGAATTATTAAAAAAAGATTATAGTTTCGTAGTCTACTGAAATCCCAGACTTGGCGACATATTTCGATAAATAAGAATATTTGCTCTTGGAAAAGAAACAACTATATGACGTTGCTCGGATTTGATTGAACCACCAAAAATTTGCTGACATGCCCTTAAAAATCAAATGCGAGATAAAAAAAATATTTTACTTTTGTTTCGCTATAGACGAACATCGTCTGCAAGAAACAATATTTTTAATTTTTTCATCAGTTTTTTTAAATGCGAACAGAAAGAAGTATATTAATGATTTTCAGATATCATTTTTATTAATTCGTATTACAGTTAGTTTAATATTCAGAAAGTTTTGTTTTTCATATTCACCCAACGAAAGCAAGCAAAAAGAATGCCATGGTTTTAAAAGTTGGTGTGATGTTGATATTCTTTTTTCATCAGTTTTTTTAAATGCGAACAGAAAGAAGTATATTAATGATTTTCAGATATCATTTTTATTAATTCGTATTACAGTTAGTTTAATATTCAGAAAGTTTTGTTTTTCATATTCACCCAACGAAAGCAAGCAAAAAGAATGCCATGGTTTTAAAAGTTGGTGTGATGTTGATATTCGTTCGCGCTGGGAGTTCGTCATCAATTTCGATGCAAACGATCTCTCTCCATAGGGATAAAGATTTTTTCTTAACTTGCAACTGAGTAGAGTGTAGTAAATTACAAATTGTCGAACTTTTTTCTTCAAGTGATAAAAAAATATGGATACATCTGCATTTCTGATATAAAAATAAACATTTTTTAGATAATTTTTCTAACATTTTTTTTTCTCCAATTAAATCCACAGAAGTATAATTTTAACTAAGAAATATTCCAAGAGACAAGAAATAGAGAACCCAAAAAATTTAGATGGACGTCTTTATTTTAAAAAGGAATAAAATTGCTTAGAAGCAATTTGAAGTACAGAAAATATGTCACAATTAAGATGCGGAAATATTTTTTTTTTAAAAAAAAGATTCATTTAAACAATTAGAATTCAATTGTACTTTCAGAAGAGTTCAATATAGCTTCGACTACTTTTTTACAAATGCTAATTCACTAGTAAAAAAAAACAAGAATAAACATCAAAATCAGTATTAAAATTTCCTTTTTCATTGTATTTGCAAACAAAATCCTCTACCATATATATGCAACACATACTCCATATACATTCTACATTCTAAGTAAAATTTCGAAAGCAAAAACAGAACACAAAAATCAAAAATATGCAATACACACTCAAAGTCAATAGCTATAACAGTTCTTTGACCTACTTTCATAAACTCTATCACAGATTTCATTTAAAGGAACAAAATATTATAACAAAACTACAGATTGTCGGTTCATTCGATAGATACATTCTTTTTCGATACATAAGCTGGTAGTGGACAGCAATGCCAAGAGGACACATTGGAAGACGAGAGTTATTGACAAAATTTAATTTTTCTTATAGTCTGGCCACCGTAAGAAGACGATTGACTTTTGGCGAGGAACATTTCAACGAAGTGGCGTATTTGCGCTTAAGAATCTATATTATCGCAAAAGGTTTTGTTTCCCTTCAATAAATTTTCTCAGAAGTTTTTTTTAACGTAGTCCCTGTCATAATTAATGGACTCATATCATGATTTCGAATTCAATCGTCTTTTAACGGTGGCCGAACGATACAAGAAAAGTGATGTAAAGTTTATTGTCATAGGGGTTGTGTTTGACTAAGATAGA
This sequence comes from Parasteatoda lunata, assembly GCA_949128135.1. Lineage (NCBI taxonomy): Eukaryota > Metazoa > Arthropoda > Arachnida > Araneae > Theridiidae > Parasteatoda > Parasteatoda lunata. Next base: position 9,977,892 of record OX421979.1, on the reverse strand, counting down.
AAAAACGAAGAAGATAAAACTTTTTTTGTTTTTGTTTTATTCACCATGTTTTGATTGCTTCCTGATTTGATACATTCCTGCACAAAGAGAACTCACTTGTTTTAATAATAAATTTACTTTGAAATATAGCTAAAATTGTCGATTTGGGTTTGGGAAACTACAGCTTAAAACTTAATTTTATACTTTAAGTTACGCTACCACTCATTGATTTCAAAACGTTCATTATTTTTTCAAAAAATATGAATTATCTCTTGATTCTTCATTTCATTAAAGATATCCTCTTCATACCCCCCCCCTTTATTTTTTTTCTTAGATCTTCATTCAATCAAAGATTCCCCCTTCAAAACCCCTCTTAATTAGTTTTTTTTAATATCTCCATTTAATCAAGGGTACCCCCTTCATAAGTCTTCAAAACCCTTCTTCATTTTTTTCCCTTATACCTTCATTCAATCAAAGATATCCCCCTTTATAAGCCTTCAAAACCCTCCTTTATTTGTTTCTTATATCTTAATACAATCAAAGATACTCCCTTCATAAGTCTTCAAAACCCTCCTTTCTTTTTTTCTTATACCTTCACTCAATCAAAGATTCCTCCTTCATAAGTCTTCAAAACCCTTCTTCATTTTTTTCCCTTATACCTTCATTCAATCAAAGATATCCCCCTTTATAAGCCTTCAAAACCCTCCTTTATTTGTTTCTTATATCTTAATACAATCCAAGATACTCCCTTCATAAGTCTTCAAAACCCTCCCTTATTTTTTTTCTTATACCTTTATTCAATCAAAGATTCCTCTTTCATAAGGCTTCAAAGCCCTTCTTTGTTTTTTCTATATATCTTAATAGAATCAAAAATACTCCCTTCCTAAGTCTTCTAACCCCTCCTTTATTTTTTTCTTATACCTTCATTGAATCAAAGATTCCCCCTTTACAAGCCTTCAAAACCCTCCTGTATTTGTTTCTTATATCTTAATACAATCAAAGCATATTCTTTTTCATTACTAACTGTATGCGAGTGCCCGAATGAAATTGAAGACTGATTTGAGGCGTCTTTCTATTTGTTGGCCTCCTGTTTTATCAGAACTGGTCAAAAGTATCGAAAGTCTTACTGCCTTGCGGAATTTTGTTTTTAATGTAAATTTGTAAATTTTTCTTGTTTTCTTTTTGTTTTCTACTTACTTCTGTAAGCCTCATGCTATACTTTGTGGTGCTTGAGGAGTTTTTCAGTTGTTTAATAAAAAAAATAAAATACAAAGATACATCAAAGATACTTCCTTCATAAGTCTTCAAAACTCTTCTTTATTTTTTCTTTATATCTTCATTTAATCAAAGAGGCCCCTTTATAAGTGATCATCACTACTCCTTCACATACTCAGGATATTTAATTGTGTTTTTGCATTTTATTTTATTTGTTTATTTTTTAATCTCTGATGAACTTCTCCTTATGTTTCATCACACATGATGCGTGAATAAATATGATGCATTGACCGAAGAAAAAAAAAATTTTTTTTTTTGACAACTTGCAGAAAAGATGTTTTAGCACTTTTTGCACCATTCTTTGATACGGAAATGCTACAGTTTTATAAGCAACAGATTCAGGTAGATTGCTGAGAAGTGTCATAGTTAACACTTTTTTAATAAAAAGTTACACAATAAATAGGCGTTTGTTGAAATTAATAAGTGGTAGTGTATTGTATATATTTCCCTAAAAATATATATAACTTACTTTAAGTAAACATTATAATGCTTGCTAAAATTTTTAAAGCCTGAGTACACATTTTTTAAAAATTGTATGATTAATGAAAAAGCTTAGATAAAACATAAATCAGCACATAATATCTGAATTTATGTAATATAAAATGATTTATTTCGATTTAAAACTTAAATTTTTATTAGACATTGTGAAATGTGGTTATATTTGGTTTAAAAAAAGAACAAATTGGCAGACAATTTTCAGAAGTATTAATTTAGATTCGCAACTTTGTAATTTATGATAAATTAAGCTTCAGTTGAAATGAATGCAAAAAAATTTTAAACAAATAATTTTAAATAATTCTAACAAAAATTATATATATATTTTTTGAAGACGCGGATAACATCTTAAACTATTAAGTAAGAAAATGTATTAAATGGGAAGATGTTTTTCGTTTTACTAAAAGAGATAAAAAAAAACAACAGTTATCATAAAATATATCGCTATTTTATGTAAATAATTGTTAATTATGCAACCAGTAAGGGATATTTTACACTTTATTCATTTTTATTACAAATCATAACAGCAAAAATGTTATTATTTGTTATAAAAACGAATATAGTATAAAATATCCTTTACTGGTTGCATAATTAATTTACATAAATTTCAAGTGTCCACTGCTTCCTTGTTATTCACTTTGGTGCCTGGAGAGTTACTAAAAATAACTTTGGAACATTTTAGTAGCATGTTAATTTTTCAAAAAGTTTACGATTCTTCTAAAAAGAGTCTATTTTCACTTTAACAATCTGATTTTTCATTATATTCTCTCGCCATTACTTAGTTCGTTACTTGCAATAAAAAAATGTTTTACGCTGGAATAGTTTTTGATCTTGAACTTAACTAAGGTTTATTACTGTATGAAATTTATCGAAAAATATATTTTCCAGGCTTTCAAGAATCAAGTGTGCGAATAAATAAATAAAAAATCTACAATCAGCTGCAGATTCCATAAATGGGAAGGAAAAAAAAACTTTGCAATATTTCTTGCGCTTGATTTACTCAGAAATTTTTGACACATAGCAGTTGATTTATAAACAGTAAATTGCTTCCTTTATTTGCCTTTTATTTTCTGAACTTTTAAGAGTTTTTAAAAATAAAAGTAAAAAAAGGTATATCTTACGTGTTTCACACTTTCTGGCATAGTTTTCTTGATCGTCTTGTTTACTTTCGTTCATTTTTCTTGAAATAGTTAAAAAATCTATTTGATTGTCTTATTTACTGGAATAATTTTGATAGAAATTGATACTGTTAATAACATTTTTGATATAATTGGTTTTAAACTTATTTGTTAATTTATTGACGATAAAATGCTTCCTATTTTATTTATTAAAGTCTTAAAGTTTCGAAAAATGTATAAATGTATAAATTTATACTTTTTTTTCTATAGAAAACTATTTTATGGTAGTTTATTTCAGGCTTATATTATTTTGACGCAATTCTAATTGGTTTGTTAAGAAAACTTCATTCTGATGCAATTTTGAAGGTCAAGTTGAATATAAATTTTTCTTTCCAGTGGAAAAAATCATTCCCCAATACTTTCGTCAAAACACAATTTTATTCGCCAAATTTAAGATTTTATCGTATTTGGTGAGTTGGCGAATGCTTAGCGTGGGCCCTTTGTATGTAGTTGTAGATTAATTCCCCCTAATATAAAACTAAGATACGAAACTTTTAAAATATAAAATCGAATATGCTAAGAATTTTCCTTATTTTATTATAAATACAATTTCAAACATGACTGTGCTTTTAGAAAAAATTTAACTCCATAACTGATGTTAGTTTCATTGGTAATGGGGCAAAAATAATTCAGTCATCAAAGGTTATCAAATAATCGTATCAGTAAATGTATCAGTTTCACTGGATTATAATCAATGCTTCCAATCCAAACTCACACATATGTCCGTCATAGAATATTTTTAAGGGGAAATAAGTGGTATGAAATTCTTAAATAAAAATAAATTTGGAAAAAAATAGTTTTTGGCGTCATTTGGCTGTCTAGCTATCACTGGAATCATCATAAGTTGACATGACCCACTGATTAATTCGCTGTTCTCTCGTTTCTCTGTGTTCTGTCGTTGTTTGGACAGTGAGGTTAGATAGCATATCGCCAAGATGATCGCCAAGTTTTGTAGCTTCGGCGATATCTGATTTGTTGACGGTAGTGGTTACTCTAGGACTTCGGCAAATCAGCCATTTGTCACCAAGATATTTATAAACCTGAAATTAAATAGAAAGCCATAAAAAATAATAAACTAAAGAAATTAAACAAATAGCATAATTTATAATTGGATGCCTGCAAGCAGCGTCATCGTGCGTAAACGGTGGCATTCGCTTAGGCTACGACTCAGAAGCCAACAGGATCGATACACTTGCGTGACGTCACTTGAATCTGATTTAATAATTTATTCAGCATGATAATAAACGAAGCCTAATTGCTGCAAAGTTAACTCGCCAAGCACTACCAGGCCTAACTATGTCTGGCCTGGGTGTGCTTGGCCTAACCATGGCTAACCAGATTAATCAGACCTAACCAGATTAACCAGACAACCAGATTAGGCTTAACCATGTAATTTAAATAACATAGTTGGGCCTAATCACGTATTCTTCTTATAGAAATGCAAGGACCCGATTTTTCTTATAACAAGATAACAATAATTGAGCTATATGAGATAAATAAAAAAAAAAGTTCAAAATTAAGTATTTTATGCAAATTTTAAAGATTAATGAGATATTCTGGTTTAGTTCACGACTTGTTCTATATGCTTGCTGTTAACAGCTTTAATGTGCAAAAGAAGAACAGTAAAATTCTGAAATTTTTATTAATGAATTCGATGCATATCCTCCGAATAGCAGTTTTGAGTTCAGAGATAGCTTTTGGATTATTTCTGGAAAATTTGTCTTTAATATTGCTCCGCAAAAATGTGTCACAAAGATCAGGAGAATATGGAGGCCAATATGACTAATGTACGTCAGTTCCCCTGCAACGTGAACAATAACAACAACAAAAAAATGCCCATGCTAATAAAAATCCCAACATGATTTGCGTTTAAACCCCAAGTTCTAAATCTCGCCAATAGTTCAAAAGTAATCAAGTTCTTTTCCCATACAGTTCAATCTCTGTTTTTTTTCAATGTAACATTAATATGAATTTTAAAGGGTTAACACTATAAATTTTAAAAATAGGCAGTTTTCTACACTATGAAAGCAGTAATTTTATGACCAGCCTGTTCTTTACTTTGTGGCCAACTCACTGGATCTACTATATGTTTAGGTCCTGTAACGTAGGCAATCATCTAAGTTTATTGCTCAGGCTACTTAATCATTCTAATTGTCCAAAAATTGTTAACTTTTGTTGTTTGTAAAATAATTTCGAATTAAGTTCTAGTCTGCTGTTACCTCTTTAATTTCGTATCTCTTTGAAGGTTTCGGATCCATTAGCCTCCTTAATAGTCGATGAAGGCGAGGAGTGAACTTTCTGAAATCTTTTGGTGTCCTCGTTATCTTCCTTTTTTGCCACTGGACGAATTCTGAAAACCTTGAGTCGGTGATATCAGCTTTCTCCCACGGAAACCTGGCCAGGAGACCAGCAAAGATGAACATGCCCATCTGCCACACATCTGAACCGATCTCTACTGTGTACCTGCCAAAATTTAAAAAACAAATCATATATATTACTGTGAATGACCGAAAATAGTGCTTGTTGACTTCCACCGGTGAATGTTGAAAATCACATAGTCGCTTTGGTCCGAAATATATACTAGGTCTAGTTAAGTGCTACTGTCCAATATATATCTGCCCGGTATGCCCTAAACTTATGTTTTTTATGGTTAAGTGCCACTGCCCGGTATGCCCTACAGCAATGCTTCTTTAAGGTCAAGTGCCACTGCCTAGTATGCATTTAACCGGTACTCCGAACACTGATGTTTCTCTTAATCTATCCTCAGCAGGTATTTTAAAAATAGAATAAATATAATAATATCAACGAATAAATTAATGTCAAACCGGATATAACAAATATTTCGTACATTCTCCAAAGTTACTATGTGATTATTGACATTCACCGGTGAAAGTCGACATTCTATTGATTTCGGTCATTGACGGTCACATATACACATAAAATACACTTAAAATAAAACTATTGAATTCTATGTACTGCTAGAAGTTTTTAACCATAATATTGTTTGATTCTACAGAAACCATAATATGTTGCTAAGACAAATCATGTAATCACACCTTACGAGGGGAAATACTTGATCAGTAAAGGTGATCGGTGAGCTATATTCTCTTCACTTAACACTAACATGAAGAATATATTTTGGTATCAATAGAGTTCTAATCGAAGAATCCATTGGAAACGTTTGGAACATTTCGATACACAGAAGGATGGAGGAGTTTAGACATAGAATATAGAAAGGAGAAAAAGTTCAACTCTTCGAAACCGTAACTGACGCTCGGCGCGGAATGTTATACTAGTAAAATAACTTTTAAGTTGACTCACTAGTATACAGATTGAGATTTAACAGAGCTTCATCTAAGATCCAACGCATGCGCATAAGAAGCAAAGGGACTGTCAGGAGGTATAGTTTATCTAAGCTAAGAACTCCTCTCGTCACAAAGTCTGAGACCATCTGGTGCTATGGAAACAAGGAAGGTGCATTTAAGGGAGGGTAACTTCACTCTAGGACTAATACAACAGATCGAAGAAAGAGATCCCATTTCTCTCGCCGACCCGAGCCGAAACCACTCCAAATAAGTGACCCCACACCCCTACTTGAAATAGTCATACTTCGTTACCATAGTCACTGCCACAGGTCCAGACGAAAGTCTGGAGGAGTTCTTATTTTAGAACAAACTATACGTCCTCTATAAAATGGTTGTTGGAGGATTTTACATGCATGGTTGGGTACGCTGCTTGCCGCATCCCCGTTTTATTCTTTCTCTCTATGTTGAATGTGTTAGAATATTTAATCAACGTGGATGATGTAAATGTATTCTCAAAGAAGTATCGTAATTAATAGAACAGTACTGTTTATCAATAGAGTAAAAATGCAGAACAAAGCAATAAGGAATAAAAAGAAAAAAATAATTTCTTCTTCTCCCCAACCCCTGTAGTGGTTGATAGGAGAGGAGGTTGCAAACCTGTTTCAAGAACTTCTATTTGCTGTTGATGAGCTTGCTGATTTTTCTTTCATATACAGGGATCACACTGAACCATAGCGGGATTGGCTTATATTATGTCTATGGGAGCTAGCTGTCTTCGTCTATCTATATCCTTTGGTTTAGGGACGCAGGAGCCGAAAGCTGGTTTGCGTCCAACAAAGCCTATTGATGTTACACATTTAAAGTAATGTAATCAAGCGGCGTTATAAACAAAATCTAATGATGAAAAAACAGAAGGAAAAATAATGACAAAAAAGGCGCAAGATTCATGGAATAAATCGCGGATCCTGTCATTTATCTGAAAGAGGCAAATCTACAATTGGGATTTCAATACATTTAAATAGTTGAACCGAATATTTTTTAACGTTCATCAGAACAAATGATTAGTTAAAAATGTTAATAATCAGATACAATTAACAAATTCAGCGACACTTAGGAAGAGAGGAGACGTTTTTGAATTTGACGAACAAACAGGACAGAATTCTGAATTCAGTTTCAGAGCATGAGTTGGTTGGGTAAATTTTGAGTCATAAGAATGTTGTGAGGGGAGAAAGAGATGAAAGTTAAGAGAAGAGTTGAGTCAGCTACCTAACTATTGTAAGAATTGTTTAGATAGATGACAACGATAAGGACGCTGCTTGCATCTTTGCATAGCCAGCTTATTTTATTCAATGCATTGGCATTTTGTCAGTAACACTTTCTGAAAATAATCACTGCAGCATTGTAAATCATTAGTAATCATTCGTGAATCATTTAAAGAAAAATAAAATATTTGCCTATAAGAAAAGTCATTTTTAAATACATGTTTAGCTTGATGAAAAATTTCATATCTTATTTTATAAACGCCTATCCTTCACTCTTTTAAGGTTATCATTCGAAGGCTTTGTCGTCCTATGAAATAATGACTTTAAGGGAATTATAAGCCACTTTTATATATTTAATGAGTTTGTTACAGTTCATAATAACTTTTAGGTTAAGTTTTGCCCTTAAGGAAGTCTGTGTCGATTAATGAAATAATGACTTCAAGCGAATTAAAAGCCAATTTTACATTTCTAATAAGCTTGTTTCACCTAGCCATAACTGTTAGGTTAAGTTTTGCCCATATCGAAGGCTGTGACGTCATCTGAAATAACGTCTTTAAGCAAATTAGATGCCAATTTCATATTTGACTACTGTTCAAATTAAACATAGTTGTAAAAAATCGGGTATATCAAGTATCTTGTTGATGAGTTTTTACAAAATAATCATCAAACCCTTGAGAACCGTGATCGCGTGGTTTTCTCCTTACGGCCCACTGCGTCATATATGAAACAAACCTTCCTGACTTTAGCGGCCCAAGATTACATAGACGTGGTCTTAATATGGTGCTCTCGTATTACGTCTCATATTAATACGTACTGTCCCTGGTAAAATTATAAGATTCTATGTGAAATCTTAATAATCAAGTGATACTATACAGCATTACTGTTTTTAAACAGCTGAAACCGATTTACACTTGCTTATGTTCGTGTATTAATTGGCAGGGCCCGACTTAGCCTAATTGGGTCCCGGGGCAAAAACTTATTGCCCCCCCCCCCTCTGCTTCACTTTTTCTCAGTAATGAAGAACCGAACTTTATGGAGTAATTTAAATTTTTCACCTCATTATAGATAACATAACAAGAAAATTTACTAGAACCTAAAATAGCTATAAAGTCCGCCCCCCCCCCTCGTCCAATAATCAGACGAAATATCGTTCCGTCTATTTTATTGATTGGCAATTTCATGTCCATCATGCCGAATGCAGTTTTTTTATTGTCATCTAGCTGCGAAAAATTCATATCCTTGCTGACATTGGGATGGAATTCAGAAAAAGTTTCGCAATTACGATGGTTCAATTAAGTCAATCAAAAGCCCGTATTTTTGTAAGCATATCGCATTTTGCGATACAAATTTTATTTATGCGTCGTAATTGCGAAAATTTAGTTGAATTACGCCCTAGAAAGCCATGGATTTACGAAATATAGATTTTGTTTTGTGTTCATACGATAGATTAGTGAAGAAGTTAACCTAAAACTGACGGATTTTTCATTGTACTGATATTTTGTTTAAAAAAAGTTCATTAAAGAAGGGAACGTAAAATAAACTTTCCACTCGATTTGGGCCCTCTGATGTGGGGGCCCGGGGTAACTGCCCCTTATGCCCCTGCCTTAGCCAGGCTCTGTAAATTGGTCAACATTATAATGCAATACGTTAAAAATAAATACAGATAGAAAGTATATGAAAAATCTCCTGAATAAAAACTCATTACATGTACACTCAAGAGCCAAAACATTATGACCACCTCTTAATAACAAGTTGGCCCACCTTTAGCCTGAAACACAGCTGCAAGCCGTCTTGGCATGGATGCCACAAGTCCTTGGTAGGTGGCCGGAGATAGATTGTATCAGATGTTTAAGCAACAGTCACGCAAATCCGAGATATTGCGACTTAGTGGTCTTTGAACTCTCAGCAGCCGTTCCATGACATCCCAAATGTGTTCTATCGGATTAAGATCCGGTGAGTTAGGCGGCCAGGACATTAACTGGAATTCAGCATCATGTTCTTGGAACCACTCCAACACAATTTGAGCCTTGTGACACGGGGCGTTGTCCTGTTGGAAAATTCCATTTCCAGCTGAAAAAACAGAGGCCATGTAAGGGTGCAACTGGTCCGCAATGATGTTCAGATACCCTGTAGCATTCATGGTCTGCTCTACCACAACCACGGGTCCCAGAGATGCCCAAGAGAACGTCCCCCAAAGCATAATACCGCCACCACCGGCCTGTGTATGACCCACTGTACATTGAGAGAGCAACTTTTCCCTGGAAGACGGCGTATCCTGACACGGCCATTGGCGTGATGAATGACAAACTGTGATTCATCTAACCAGGCAACTCTCTCCCACTGATCCATGAAACTGTCGCGATGTTCCCGTGCCCAGCGCAGGCGTAGTTGGCGATGACGCTTGGTCAGCAAAAGGCACACGAGTGGGACGTTTGCTGCGTAGCCCCATATTCAACAGTGTCCGCTGAACAGTGTGCTCTGATACTATTCTACTTGACCCTGCATTGTATTGGGCTGTCAGCTGAGCCATTGTCTGGCTCTGGTTTTGCTTCAACAAGCGAGACAATCTCCGACGACCTTTTTCTTTGGTAGCGTGTGGACGTCCAACACCATGTCGTTTACTGCTGGTTTCAGCGTCATTCATCCACTTTGCATAACAGCTGTAGATCGCGAACAACCCACGAGTCGTGCAGTTTCGGAAATACTTGTTCCGAGCCATTACAATCTGCCCTCTATGAAAGTCGCTTAGACTTTCCCATCACACACAGAAGTAAGTGAAAGAATGATTCTTCAAACTCTCCAGCAACAGTTAAATACCACTTCCACCTGATCACGTGCCTTCCACGTTATCCAGGAGAGTTCATTGCAAAATGTAGGGGTGGTCATAATGTTTTGGCTCTTGAGTGCATGTTTAAAAAGGTATTGTACATAAACTCGCGCAAAACATGTAATTATTAAAACACAACAGTGCGTCTAATAATTTGGTCTAATTATTTTATTATACTAATAAAATACCTAATAATATAAATATTCTATATTTATATAATATATTGTCCAACTAATGTATCCAATCGTCGAATTTATATTATATATGGCTTAATTTAACCAATTGATACGCGAACGTAAACAAGTATAAACTGGTTTCAGTCGCGTAAAAGCAATAAAGCTGTATAGTATCACCTGATAATTGAGATTTTGCAGAAAACTTACTTATAGTGCGTCGAATAATTTAGCCAGGGACTGTATGCGTAGTTACGAATACATTCGGAGCGTGTGATCCTGTGGAAGCTCCTTTCTCCCCCATCCGGTTCTGTAGGAGTTAAACAATGAACATTTGATATATATAACCAGATGTACGTTATTCAGGCTTTTGCGAATGCAAAGTAAACTGATTTGCAGTGAATGTTTTAAAACGAATTGAACTTGCTGTCTTGCAGGCATAGATAGAGGTTTTTGAAGAACATTGAAACAAAAATGACACCTATGCTCGATATAGTTCTTCATAAGCAAGCACTATTACATAAATGCATACCCTTCTAAGTGAACTGCTTCCCAGATTTCGGGTGGACAAGTTGGCAAGGACCTCGTCCTCTTCTTTACCAGTGTGTCTGTTCGTCTTGTGAGACCAAAATCAGTCAATTTGACCCTCGAGAAATCTTCGGCGAAGATCAGCATGTTCTCCGCCCTCATGTCTCTGTGCACCAAACCCTTACTGTGCATAAACTCTAGTGCTGATGCGATTTGACGAATGACAATTTTGAGGTCATTTTCTTCCATGCCACCAGTCCTCTCAATGACCTGTTAATTATAAAAAATAAAGTAATTACACACATTTACATAAAACAGGGAAGTATTGTTCTAGTATATAGAATATTATCATTTTCGATATAAATTATAACGACATTTTGCAACTATCACTTTAAATTTAATTTCCCATAAAAAAATGCGTTGCTTATATTTAAGATTTAAAAATAATAATTTGATTTTTAAATTTGTGGATGGGTGGCGCAGTTGGTTTGTCGTCGGTCTTCTGAGCCCAAGTCTGCGGATCCGATCCCCGGCCCAGACACCGGATTTTCGGGATGCAGACAATTCTCAGCGGCCATGTCGTATGATTATGCGGCATGTAAAAGATCCCTGGAGTGCCTTATTGGCTCTAGGCATTTCCGGCGAAATTAAATTCCTGGTGCACTTTAGCATCCAAATAGAGTCTCGGTGCTGCCATCTAGTGTGGCAGAAACTAGACGTCCAAATTAACATGGCCAACGGTATCTCATCCATTGTTATGGTCCTGAAAGATGGATACCACTTCTGGAGAACGCACTACGTCTGCTCGTCGGGAAGACTGATTGTGCAGCTCATAGGAAATAATAAAAAAAGATTTTTAAATTTACTATGAGTCACACATTTAATTTATTTTTATTTACTAGGGCTTAACATTCTAAATACTAAGAGAACACATTTAAAAATAGATATTACAATGTAATTAAGATGCAACTTTCATCATCTATATCAGTATCAATGCATCTTAATTTTATTTAACTTCAAGTCTCTTTTTTACAGAACCTTGAAAAGGGGAGTCAGTAGGGCGTATAACAATAATGCTAAAATTGACCTTTTTCGATGTACTGTTTCTAAGAAATTACTAATGATATCGCTTTCAAATTTTTTTGGGGATATTTGAGATTATAGCAGTTGTATACTGTGATAATGTTTTAGCATTGGCAGGAATATTTTTTGAGTTCTGAGAGAATTTTGATTAAATTTTTTAAAAAATTAAGAGTTCACAGTTCATAATTTAAAAAAAAAAAATTCTGCCAAAGTTATGTATTAACAGTTATCACAGTGTAACTGTGTAATATTGAAATATTCTGTGCAAAAAATTAAAGAAATATCTTGTTTAGATGCTGCTGAAAAAGCTACATCAAAAAAGGTCAGTTTTAGCATTATTGGTATTGGCCCTCTACTCAATCACTTTGAAACAATTTATTAAACAAAACATTTAATGCAGCTAAGCCTTCAATTAGTAAGATCAAAACCTAAAATACAGTGTAAACATAGTATGGATGTCGGCAAATGTTTTTAAAAATTATTGGAGATTAAACAATCTCAAATAACACATTGATTTTGACATTTTATAAGATTTACTTTTGGGAAAAAGAGAAAGAATCAGGTGGTTTGTATCTATCCCAACAATGAACACGCTTTTCAAGAAAACATTTTTGAGCTTCTCACAGGGGATGATTCAGCTTTTACTCCTCCCATTTTATTTAAATCAACAATACTTACGATTTGATCTGATGGCAAACAGATCATATTTTATATTTTGTAACAGTCGTTGAACAGCCGACCCAATTGTGAGCTTACTACTACCAATTCTCAACTCCGTAGCCTTGTAATTTTGAACCTAATCCAGAAGACAAGGGAAGTCCTGGATGAAGTATAGGGAGAAATTTGCTTTCATGGAGGACTTTTTGAGGGAACTAATAGCATTTACGTTACATGGAGAAGATAACCACGAAAACTTCCTACGGTTAGCCTGACGGTAAGGGGGCTCTAACCCACGATCCTTCAACCGCTGAGGATGTATTACGTCAGCACTTTAGTCAGTGCGAGCCGGGTGCGGAATTCGAGGTTTAGAATTCCAACCATCGTTGGGATTCTAACCCGGATCACCTCATTGGGAGGCGAGTGCTCCCCCCCCTGAGCCACCATGGCTCGCAATCAGATCGTGAGCAAAATCAAACAATTATAACTGTTGTAAGTTTGAAACAGTTATTCGTGACTGTTAGGTCAAGTTTAGCCTATCTTTAGCCAGCGTTCTCTATGTTTATTTTGAAAATGGCACAAAACGTCAACATGGAAAGAAGCCGCAGTTTCGTGAAAACGAAAAGCGTTTGCGGTCTAATTTTCAAATATTTAAAAACTTACTCCAATGTTGTCTTATCTGAGCGCATAAAAATTTGCAAAAAAATGAGAATAAGGCAAGGATCATTTTCCTCTAAGTTGAAAAATGTCACCAAATTGGCGGTTTTAAAAATAAAAAAAATTAAAAAAACTTTTAAAATATTTTAATTATTTGTCCGTTCTAAACCGCAGATAATTCTTTAATGTAAGATGGGATGTATAGTTTAAAATAATAGCTCTTTTTCATTTTCTTTGGCGAAAGGGCTTCGAAAAACGATGTTCAATCTTATAATTTTGGCACGATAGCTCTCATATTATGGAGAAAAATCATAGAATAAGCAACAAATAAACTATAGACTAATCTGAGTCACTTACCTGCCATACATCACCATAGGGTGCCACTTCTTGTGCAAAGACGTAGTGCTCTACGGTTTCAAACGCGACGTCGTATGTATCAAGAATATTATTATGAGGAGATAAAAAGTAACAATAGTGGAATTCAATGAGAAAGTCCTTGAGTGTGGTCGTTGCTTTGGGGACAGCCTTAAGGGCTACTTTAGCCTCGGTGTCCCGATGGACGGCCAACATAACTTTTCCGTAGTCACCAGATCCTATCTCCCGGATGACATCATATTGGTCCTGCAGTTCCAGGAGCGGCAACTGTATTTCCCGGATTTTGTGAATGCTGCAAAGACGCTTGGAAGCCATTCTGATGTAAATGTAATGCTTAAATGCCAAACTTGGAGGACAGCATGATCTGTAAAAAGAGAAATTGTGATGATTTTTCGTATTTTAATTCATAAAATAAGAGGGAATTTGTAAAAACTTTAATATGAGGGCAAAATAAATTAAGATATCTATCTGTAACATAAACATACGAAATCTAGGTCACTTTTATTAATGATTTTCATTTCTCCTAAATATACAGTTTCCACACCATCAAACAGCAGCAACAAAAACAACTGTATTGCTGTGTGTAAAACTGTATGTTACTATACCATTTCTTTCCCAATTGTTTGGAAATAATTAATTTTTGTAATTTTTTAGCACTCACTGTGAATTTAATGTCTGCGAATTTAATGACAAACAAATTTTATAATTGTGTGTAAAAATTTTAACATTTAATGAGCAGTTCTCGAGATATGGTGAAATATGCAAAAACTGAAATTAACTTTTAAGAGTCCAAACTTTGAATCGCTCTCTTCGCCAAACTATAGTGACTATATTTCCCAAATTTTCGGCTACCCTCCATACCTTGGGGGTTAGAAATCTGAATCCGTTGAAAAGAAAAGGTATGTTTATTCAGAAAAAGTGCGTTTTTGCTTATTATTTTGTAATTTTTAACATCGTTTGCCCTAAATAATTAGCATATTTGAGGTCATCCCGCCGAAAAATTAAGAATGAGACAAAGAACGTGAACATCTGATCATTAGATCATAAGTTATTCAGGATGGTCCTATTTTTTTGACGCATTTTACACAACTAAGCAATGAGTATATTCATCAAATTGGACATTTCCTGGGTTGAACAGTTTAGCTTCCACAAACATTTTAATCTTAGCTACCCGGGTTTGCCCCACTACCTCCTACACTGTAAAATCTGCGTTGTAATCCAAATTTAGTGTAATTCAACTTGCCGGGCACTGCAAGCATATATAACCTTACAATATAAAACTATTTAGAATTTCAAAAGGAAAAGAAAGTTAAAAACAAACGAGCTATCCAAAAAAAGTTATTTTGTAAACAATTTTTGTATGTTGTTTTGCAAACAATTTGATTAATTGACAATTGACTTAATCAAATTTGTCAATTTCTGGGTCAAATATTTTAGCACCAGTAAGCCTTCGAATCTTAGTTAGTCTGCTAACTGTTAGTTACCAAACTTTGATCTAATAGTATCCAAAATCAACAAATGTCTTTTTTGTCAGAGGCACAACAGCTCTGGATGGGCCCTGGTTTTCTCAGAAATCTTTTCTTTGGCAACTGTCTTCCGATTTTTGGTTTTCAGAATGTCTATGTTTATTTCTGGAAATAGTTATTAATGTAGAATGTATAGAAATAGTTTACAGCAGTCTCGATCTTGCTGCATTCTAAGAAGATTTCCAGCCCATTTGGAGATTTCATGACGTAATGCTCTTTAAATATTTTATATAAATCTAAATGTGTTTGCCACCGCCATAATTCGCCAAACTGAGTTCCGCAAAAAATACTTCTTAGGATTTTTCTCTCGGAAATGACCTCCACATCTTCTGAAGTTCTCAGATGCATATAATAAAACATATAAGTAATTCATAAAAAAAATATTTATTTTTAATTTTGAATAACTATACTTAAATATCTTTTGAACATCTGTTCGCATTAGTGATTCTTTTGTCTATTTCTGAGGTTAAATCATTGTTGTTGTTAAATTCTGCTCCTACGAGTAAATAAGTAAAACTATCCACTCTTTCAGACTTTTAGTCTCCAATTTACAGATGACAGATTTGAAGATCCGAATTTAAACATCTCATTGGTCTTTCTTTTCACGTATTGATAAATTAAATGAACATTTGCATTTAGTTTTTATTTACGAAAATTTACATTTATTTTGAAGTTTTTCTTTTATAGCAAATAAAATATGTTTTAAAAATTCAAAAGGCGATTTCTGGGATAAAATAGAATTCGTCATAACTCCAAGGAAAGGGAAAAAGTTTAATGCTTTCATGCATTGCTAAATTTTAAAGAAAGTGCACAGAATGTAGGAAAATATTAAATAAATAAATAATAAGCGAGCAATTTCAAGCTATCAAGTCCTCTCCACCCATTAAAAAATAGGAATAATCTAACATCCATTCCGTCAGCTACTTCCAGCACTTTCCATCATTTCTACGAATTCAAAATCATATTACAGTAATGGCGATTTTTTTACCGGATAATTAGATGTAAAAAAACTTTTCTATTTCAACTGGTCTATAAATAGCATCTCACAGATTGTTTGATAAAGTAAAAGTAATTTATGTTCCTGTTTATTTTTCCGAATCAAAATTTGGAGTAGGAAAGAGGGGAAAAAACAGACGGGGAAGACAATTTCCCGGACGTATTTCCCGTTGCCACGACAACGGAAGGATTTTTCTTTAATTAGAAACCAAATCAAATATTTACAATTTGAAAAGAATGTTGAAAGATAATAGAGTCTCAGCTGCGATTAACATTTCAAATAAACGTCTATTAGCAAAGAATGTCGGAAAAGGTTCATTTTTTGTTTACCTCTAAGACCATTAAATGCGGTTTTGAGAAAGCATTTAAAATTTTCCCCTTTTATTATTTGAAAAATTTTTTAACTCTCTTTTTTGTAAAAAGCTTCGAATTTTTATTGTTATGTAGCATATTATATTTTTGTTACCTTCTAATTTAAAACATAGAGCATTTCAAAAGCAACATAAAATCTAAACAATATTATAATTATACATAATTCCTATATTATTAAATATTTTTCTTTTTATTCTTCGAGTACAATTATTGGAAAACTATTTTATTTTTTTGATTCATTTTTTTTATAAAATGGTTCCATTGCTTTAGTAGTATATATGTTAAAGTAGCATATTGCATAATTTATTTCGCTATCTTTTTTTAAATGCATTATATTTTTAATGTATATTTCCTTTTTAAAAAATTGTTTAATTTTAAAAAAACCATTACACTTTTTCGCAGAATTTTTTTATTGCTAGAACTAATCATAAACGAACTATTAAACTGTGTTATAAACGAATCATTTATTCCATTTTGATAAAAAAAAAATATTTATTGTTTTTGTCGAAATATTTATTTTTACACTGAATAAATTTCGTTTCAGTTGAATAATTTGCGGTCGTAATGCATTACATTTCCTATGTTTGTAATAAATAAAAAAAATTATATGTTTCAAATTCAGTTGCAAATATTACCACACTTTTTCTCGTAAATACTCAGGTTAATAGTTATGCTTCAACCCATAAAAACTATAAAATAACCAAGGACAAAACGTTTAAATAACTACGCGTTATTTTTATTTTATGAATTTGTTATTCAACCCAACTAAATCTGTTTTTTTCCCCAGAGGACAGAAAATACTTAAATTTTTAAAAAAATGCTTTGTGTGTGTGACAAGAGTTTTTAAAATATAATTAAATTGTCAAGACTTACTAAAAAAAAGAAGGATTTATATATGAACAGAAAGCACTTTTAAAGGATGCTCCTAAAAAGGATGGAAACTTACTGCTATTTGAAACGTAAAAATGTGACTTTATCTCTATATTTTGTTCTTTTGAAAATGCTTCCAAATAAATTGCTTCGCCAAGGAGAAAATTGGCTATTTTTTAGGCGTCGTTTCATTCAAGAAATGGGATTTCCGATGCCTTTTTTGATCCGGAAATGATACTTTTCTGGAGAAAGAAATAAACGAACTGCAAAGTAAACTATCCTTACAATTTCAACAAACAAGCTGCAGTTTTACAGCATCTCACTCCTCTAACATTTATAGCCAATAAACTTTACAGATCTGCAGAGTTTATTTCTTGATTGCTTTCACTGAAACATACACTGATGGATGTTTCAGTAGGATGTTAGTTTTATTTTTTCTATTATCGTACGATCCCATATTTTTCTCGATATGGTGAAAATATTATTATATCACGATGGTATTATGCAACTTCTTCAAGCAAATATTTTTTCTCTTATTTATATCCGGTTTTCGCTCGCTTATAAATATATATATGATATTCATATGAATAGATTTTTTTTTATTGAGATGCTATATCCTGAAAAACGAAAACAGCATAAAACTGTTGTTTATATTATATAATATAATATCCTTATTATATAATATAATATCACACGATTATATCCTTTCTTTATTTTGTTTTCCGGATTTTTAATATTTTTTTTCCCTCCATTTTTTCTCAATTTTTTAGCTTTCATATATATATATATATATATATATATATATATATATATATATATATATATATATATATATATATATATATATTCTTTTTTAATAACATGCAATATCTCAAAAACTGAATAAAGCATGAAACTAACTTATTAATTTTAGAAGTTCTGAATCCTTATCGATTTAATAGTATTTCTCAGAATATTTAAGTTAGATTTTCGTTAAGTTTTTCTTTAAATCTGGAATGAGTTCTTCAAAACTGCGAATTGAGTTCTGCATTTGTAAAATTATTTTCATTTCTCCCCAAAATTTAGAAGAAGGGAGAATTAAATATCATGAATTTTTCTACGATTTTGACGAAAACGTTTCTTGGAAAAAGCACGAAGCAAACATTTTGTCAAAAGAAAAAAAAATTACGATCTTCACTTGTTTGAGGATACGAATTTCACAAAAGCATTGGAGTTTAGTTACACAATTGATTAGATAATACAACATAAAATGAAATGAATCTGAGCACATAAATTCTCAATGAATATCAGGGCTGAACTTTTGGGAGACTGCTTGGCACACACGGCACCCGGTTTTAAAAGCAGATAAATTATAAAAAAAAAATAGCATAAAAAGAATAAACTTTGTCAAATATTTAAGGCTTATTATTTCAGATCACTTGAATGAAGCAATTTTGTCAAAACTTAAAAGCTAATGTCTCTAAAAAAATCACGTGATTTTTTTTTTACTTTTGACGAAATTATTATCAAAAATAACGAAATACAGGTCATCATTGAGTTTTTTATTTTATTTTATAACCGTCATTGAACAGTTGACCCAATTTTAGGTTTATGACTACTATCATTCAACTCCGTAACCTTATAATTTTCAACCCAATCGAGAAGAGAAAGGAATTCCTGAATCAAGCAATGGGAGAAATTTTGCCCTCGTGGAGGACATTTTTATGGTAACTAACCGGCATTTGCGCTACATGGGGAGTAAAACCACGAAAACCTCCCACGGTCAGCCTGATGGCAAGGGAACTCTAACCCGTGATCTGTGTACAACTGAGAATAATTTAGTACTGTGGTCGGTGCAAGCCGGGTGCAGAATTCGAATCCGCCAGTCATCGCTGGGATTCGAACCCGTCACCTTATTGGAAGGCGAACGCTCTATCAGCTGAGCCACCACAGCTCTTTATGTATATTTTGTTAGAGTTCAATGCTCATTCCTCCCTCTTTTAACCTAAGCTCTTATTTTGCGCCATTGAGAATGTCCAAGCTTGACCGCTCTTCCAGATGTATACCCTTCTATAACACAGTGATTCCCAAAAGATATTCTGCGAAACCCTAGGGTTCCGTGGCAGGATTGCAGGATTTTTCAACCAGTAATAATTATATTTATATACAATCAATAATCCGCAATTTATTTAATATTCCTGATTGAGCCGTAATGTTTCAGGGGATAGAGCGCTCACCTATACAAAATACAGTGACCCGGGTTCAAAACTCAGCGATGACGGGTTGATACGAATTCCGCACAGACCACGGAGCTGATGAAAAATATCCTCAGTGGAGGATGGAGCACGGATTAGAGTCACCTTCGTGGTTTTCGTGGTTTCCCTCTCCATGTAACGCAGGTGCGGGTTAGAGTCACCAAAAGAGGTTTACACGAAGCCAACATTTTCCCCAATACTTGATCTGGAGTTCTCTTGTGTTCTAGATTGTGTTCAAAATCACAAGGCTATGGAGTTGAACATTGGCTGTCGTAAACCCAAAATTGGTTAAGCTATTCGTTCTAAAATAAAAGAATGTTTTAATGCTCTGAAATATTTAAAAACAAATAAAACATGATGAATTATGTATTAGACCGAGAGTTCTTAGAAAGGGAATCATTCAACAGCTTGTGAATGCAGTTCACGAATATCATCAAGAGTTTCCTCGTTAATAGAGCAGTGTCGTATGTGGTGGGAGCACACGATATCTGTCATCGAGGAATCGAGCCTTGGGCCGATACTGTGGCTCACAGATCCTAATAAAATACTTAGGAAAAACAAGCAGGACTATTCAATTGCCTTCGCTGATCACTTCTTATTGATCTTAACTGGGACCATAGTTGATCGACTGGGACCATGGGCCACAAGCATCTTAGTTGAGTACCAAACATGGGCAGAAGAATTTGGGCTGCAATTTAGCTCGGGCAAATCCCAAGCAATCGTTTTCCCTAAGGAGAAAAAGATAAGTAGAAACCCCACCATTAAATTGGATGGTCAAAGGATTAACGTTGCCCATACTATTAACTACCTTGGGTTCCAGCTGAACTGTCAGCTCTCCTGGTTGCCCCACTTGGATAGAATTTATGATAAAGTTCTCTCATTCCAACAGAGATTCAACCGTCTGTCGGGAATTGACTGGGGCATTGACCCAACTATCGGGAAGTTTATTTACCTTACTACTACCACTAAAATTGTCACGTATGGGGCAGAAATATGGTTCAGTAATCAAGTTAGAACAACCAATAGAATAAAAAAATAGAAAGAATCACACGCGCATACCGAACAACCTCTACTGCTGCCCTACAGGTTCTGGCCTTTAGATTTGATCATAAAAACAGAAGCGCAGATGTCGAATATGTACCTCCATGAAGAATCTGATTTAATTAAGCAAGAAATCCCCCATCCTACTGAGTATATTGCAATCCCATTTAATTTTGAACCACCAATTAATAAATATATTGAAATCTATACAGACGGCTCCAGATTAATTTTTGACAATGAATTTAGAGTGGGCTGCGCTTTTGTTATCTTTTTCGAGGGTTGATAACTTTGGTTATAGATTGGGTAACCACTCAACAGTTTACAAAGCAGAACTTTGGGTACTGCTCCAGTCTTTCCTATGGGTAAAACATAATAAGATTCACGACAACATCCATATTTATTCAGATTCGCTCTCTAGCCTCCAATCATTGAGCAATACCGACGATTTTGACTACATTGTTAAAATGATTAAAGACAACCATTTACAAAATATCAAATTACATTGGATCAGGGCACATGTCGGTAATGTGGGCAATGAGGAGGCTGACAGACTTGCTAAACTTGCCTGCACTAAAGAAAATATTGACCTCCAAGATTTTCCATCGAAAAGTTCAATCCGGCATTCTTTCCTTACAGATAACCTTAATATTTGGCAAAACAGATGGGATAATCCCGAAAATCAGGGACGTTTTACTTATGATTTCTTACCTAAAGTCAACCACAAAAAAATTTATTCAAACTTCTATGTAAATCAGCTCTTAACTAATCAAGGGACCCAGGGTAGTTACCAATCAAAATTTCATAATAAGAACATAAATTGTAGTCACTGTAATAAAATTGATGACATTTATCATATTTTACTTGATTGCCCTGCATTCTCCAGCATTCGTCAGAAAAAATTTCCAGGCAATTTAACCAATTTGGGTCTCCAGCAACACTGGAGAATGCGCAGAATTTTAAGAGGTATCGAAAATATTATAAAACAACACTTTTATGACAAAATGCAGGAATGGGCTTAGGCGGTTCTGCATTTATTTCGTATATATCTTACATATATCCTATGTATTTTAGTCATTTCATCTTATTTATTGTGTATACTTGATTTATTTAGTGGATCCGCTCATGACCCCGTTATGTTTTGGTATGTCGTACGGTGATTTACTATCATGTTCTCCATTACCTGACTTATTTAAGCCTCAAACATCTTTGTAATTTTAGAGGCTTCTTTCCATTTGTAATGTGGATCCATTTGTATATTTAGAAATTTCTTTTCAGTTGTTCTAGTTTCAAGTTTATATCAATGTATAAAATCAATGTATAAAATGTGTATCATGTATGTATATCAATGTGTAAAATTGTGTATGTATATGTAACTCTGGTTGTGATATCATGTCTGTCGTTACCTGAATGGATCGGGCAGGTTTATTGATGCTCTTTGCGACATGGTGTGTTTTGATATAACCTTCTATTGTAAATTTCAAACATTCATGTACTTTGAGAGGCATGCCTTCATCTGTTAAATTGACTTACCCATGTGTCCTGGTTACTTGCCCAAGTTTTAACCTATTACATTTCATTACTTTTAGACCCTAAACATTTCTGTAATTTTGGAGGCTTCTTTTCATCTGTAATGAGTAGTCATCTGTATATTTAGATACTTCTTTTCATTTGTTTTCATTTTAGATTTACATTTTCGCATAAAATTGTATATGTATCGGTAATCTTGGTTACGGTGTCATATTTACCATTACCTTAATTGTCTGAGAAGACTTGTCCATCATGGACAGGTTTGGATCCATCTGTTACCATATATTCACTGTATGTTATGACATATCCTTTTATTGTAAATCACAATCATTTATGTTTTTTGAGAAGCTTCTTTACTTCTGTAACATAGACATATTTTTGTGCCTCGATGCTTCTTTCCTTCTGTATCCTACTCACGTTTTTACTTGTGGCTTACAGCGCCAAAACAACAATTTTGTTCTTTACTTTCTTCGACAATTCGCCGAAAAGTTTGTTTGTTTTGTTTTCATATTGAAGTTCAATAAAATTCTTTGCAGCCTTCTGGTCGGGGACGGGGCGGTAGATTGTAGTTGCTGCCTTGCGCGTGCAGCATCCAGACTTTGTACATTGGGGAGTTCTTCCAAAATTCTTTCTTTTCATATTCTATTAATTTTCTTTAAACAATCCCCACAAGAGCTTCCTCCAACTCACAGGCCCCCATCGACGAGTGTTGTCGAAGATCGTTGCCAAGTCACTAATCTGGTGTACATCTTTTCTACTGAGTAGCTACGTACGCGCACCGGGTCAACAGTATTCCCTGTATGCCCCCTTTGGGGGCGGGTCGGGGTTAAGACATTCTTATGCATCTAGGACCACAAGCAGTGAAGACCATCTTGAAGTTATTTAATAGTATATGGAACTGTTGGAACGTCCCATCCCTATGGCGAAGATGTATTTTAATACCTATTCATAAAAAGGGAAAGGATCCGGGAGACGTCAGGGGATACAGACCTATTTCATTAACAAGCATACTATGCGAAACCATGGAAAGAGTAATGCAGAGATCTCAGAAACTCGAATCGCCTTAATACAGCTCCAATGCCAACCGGAAAATTTTTCAAAGGCTGTCATTTTGTCAGATTGTAGGGCTGCCCTCCTAGGCATTTCACCGTCTGAGGCTCCTTCGTCGGCGGATGATTTGAATTGTCGTCTGACCTTAAATAACCTAATCGAAAATCACAAAGAGGTTGCGTTGCAGTGGGTACCAGCACACTGCGGACTCCAGGGAAATGAATCAGCAGACTCCTTGGCAAAGAAAGCAATCGAAATTACGCAAATAATAAATAAACCAATTTTTTATCACACTGTCAAGCGTTTAATTAAAAAGTCTTTTAGAGAGTCTTTTTGGAAAAACATAAAAGAGGCAAACAAAGACAAGAAATTGATAAACGACATCAAGAATATTATTCCTCTATGGCCAAGGAACACGTCTGTGACCACTTTTCGCCTCGCTACTGGTTGCGACTGCCTTTCCAAACATCTATTCCGTATGAATATATTACCAAGCCCTATTTGCACACTGTGTAATATCCGAGAAGAAATGGCCATAAATCAAATCAGGCACTGCCCCGCACTAAATTCGGGACACTTGTGAGAGAGGTATTGGAGATCCCGTCACAAAATGAACGATCTATAGATTCACTGTAGTTTTGTTTTTGTTGTACTGTTCATCTTTACTTCTGTTTCTCATGTTATTGTCTGTTTTTTAACTACAGTATTAATGCAAAATACCTATTAAAAAAAAGTAGAATTTTTTTTCGAAAATAAATAATAATTTTTTTCAATAACCGCATATTGAAGAAATTATGAAAAGGATACGTATATATAAAAGATTTAACATGTATTTCTCTTGAGTTTTTCAATTCGAAAAAAAAGCCAAATTCGAAGATAAAGAATTACTATTCTACTCAGATTACTATTCGTAGCGTTTATAATAGTTCTTTGTTTGAAAACCATAATGCAGCATTTTTAGCATAGGCAAGCAGGAAAGACATATTCATGAATATTTTATTGTTCATATTAAATAGTTTCTCAACATTTAGTAGATAATTCTGTATCATTTAAAAACTTGTTTCAAAAATATGAAGACGGTTATAAAAGCCGACATATGTTTTGAGAGCTCAAAAATAAGAGCCCATTCTCAAAACTAGACGTGAATGAGGAAAATAAAAGTGATTTGAAACATTTATGAAGCAAATGAAGTCTTTATATCATAAAGTTTAAATTTTGTTTCAGTTTCTTGGAATTATTCATTTAATTAGTAGTCTCTTTTTATGTTACTATATTCTTAGCTGTTAATGAATTATTTTTATATTACCGAGATTCCACAAAAAATAAAAATAAAAATAAAATCACTGAATCATTTAGAGTTCCACAATAAAAAAAAGTGGGAACCGCCGCTATTACATATGTTATCATGTTCAACAATTGTCTACGTTGTTTTCATACATTCTTGTTACGGTCTTTTCAATAACAACCATTGAACAGCCGATCCAATATTTTGGGTTTACGACTACTAATGCTCAACTCCGTAGTCTTGTAATTTTGAGCCCAATCCAGAAGTCAAGGGAATTTCAGTATCAAGTATTGGAAGAAATCTGCCTTTGTTTAGAACTTTTGATGGAATTTGCATTACATGGAGAGGAAAACTTCGAAATTCACCCATGGTTACGATGACGGCATGATCCGTCAACGACTGATATTTTACGTCACCATTGGGGTTGGTGCTAGCCGGGTGCAGAATTTGCATCGACCAGCCATCGTTGGTACTCGAACCCGGTTCAACTGATTGGAAGGCGAACGCTCTGCCCGTGGAGCCACCACAGCTCTTACGCTCTTCATTATATTTCACAATAAAAATTTGAGCCGGAAAGTCGTGCTCATCTTCGGGAGAGCGTGAGTTTGAATTCCCCTGGCTAAAGAAACCCCGTGCATTAAGTGTACTGTTGCTCGTTAAATTTGTCAGGGTCACAAAGTCCTCTAAGTTCCCATAACATATCAATACCTCTTGGGGTACTGAATTGGGGATACGTAGTTCTCTGATTCAGATCAAAATTAATCCTCTGAGGTATACGAATCATGGGTTAGAATCCCCTTACCATTAAGCTGACCGTGGGAGGTTTTCATCCTTTTCCTGTTCAAGTAACACGAATGCGGGTTAGTTCCATAAGAAATTCTGTTTCACCACATAGCCCGATATCTTACCTTAATATTAACCCATAATATTTATATTGGACCACATATTATATTACCGGATACTAGTGTACCCTACCAGAGGAAAAAATTGAATAAATGATGAAGGCAACTTTCTCCCAATACTTGATTCAAGAATTACTTTGTCTTAGGATTAGATTTGGTTCCTTGACTTGAGATTAGGTTCAAAATTACAAAGAAATAGAGTTGAACATTTGTAGTCGTAAACCAAAAATTCATTAGGTTGTTTAACGATGGTTATAAAATCTTCAAATATTCTTGCTGAATCTAAGCAAAAACAATTTCAAAAACTGTCTAGCTCTCCCCTAATTGAATCTGTGCAAACCTCTTTCTTTTCTTTACGTGAGAAGAAAACTGGCGTAATATTAGATGCCGAGAAAATCTTAACCCCAGTAATTCCTTCGTTGAAATTTTATTAATCATTCATATCTTAACTATACTCTTTCAGTTGACGATAAAAATCTGTATCTTAAAAAAACTTCTTACGGGATATTTTAAAGAAACTTTAAACCGAGACCAAAAGATTTATCCGACCATTTGTCACTAATGTTTTAAATGAAAGAATTATAACATAAAAACATAATAAAAAAGTCAAACCATAAAAAGATAAAACATAAACTCGAAGTAAATCTTCATTTCGTCAAGTAATTTAACTCTTTTGTATTCCATTATACTTTGAGGTCATTAATCTGTAATTATTTCGAACATTTTAAATAAATCTCTCTACATTGAGTAAAAGTGTGGCCAGAACTATCAAAACATGGTAACATTTAGCGTGTTTTTGGCTTTATTGAAACATAAAAAAACTCGAGAATTTGGTAATGAATTTAGTAAAACTAACAATAAAATATGGATTTTTTAATAAGTCGTAAAATTTGGTAAATGCAAAATTTAGTAATTTTATCATGATACCTGGCCGGAATATCCAGATTGGTAGGTCGTGAGATCAATCCCCACCGGCCGAGGGCTCCACGCGTTCAAAATGGTGACCGGTGCCCGCTAAATCAGTTTGGGTCACAAAGTCCTCCAAGTTCCGAATAAAAAAAATCAATATCGTAAGGACTATTGGATCGGAGAATGATCGTACTCTGGTTCGGGTCAAAACTACAATCTGCGTATCGATGGATGGTGTGTAAATGTGCCTTCCTGTAAAATGGATGCGATGCATGTATGTTGTCTGCGGATCATTCTCATGGAAGTTTCCCAGACCGTCGCCAATTGTGAAGCTCTTGAGTGGCGTCAATAAAAGTACCATACTTGAAGTTGGAGCGCCAGGAAAAAATATGTAAAAGCGACAACGGAGTTCCGTAGGATTCAAAGGGTTAAATTAAGCATTTCAAAACATAGTTGTTCAAGTTTCCAATTCTGGAAGCCTTTCGTAGCCAGAAATGCGCTTTGTCGATGCAATGAATTAAATTAGGCGATCACTGTAAAATTTGTAGCTTTAGTTAATTTATAACACAATAATGACTTCGAAATAGATTAAAACATTTATATACAGTTAAAAAATCTAAAAAAGAAAAACTATCAATAATTTTTGAAGTGAAACTTCTTATGCGACTTCCAACAAGGTTGCGTTAAACGTTTAACGTTGTCATGGAAACGTTGTCATTAAACGTTGTCATGGAAACTAGATTTCTCTTTACGTTCGTTGAGCGCACGAGGTAAGAGAAAAAAATAGTGGGTAATATTGGCGTTAAAGAAAACAAAGCGATATTTTTTTTAAATTCGCATTACTGAAATTTAGAACATTTAGAAATAAGCTGATTTCTTATTATAATTTTTTTTAAAGTATATTTTATTATTAATATTTTTTAACTAAGCGAAATTTTTTTTAAATGAAACAAAGTATTGTATTTAAAAAGTTAATAAGTATATTTTTTTTATTGAATACAATTAAAAAAATACTTTGATGCACATAGATACTCTGCTTTAGATACTTATTTTTCTATGTTTTTATTTTATTTTTGCCGGTTATTATTTTATAAGTGAAACTTCTAATGCGACTTCCAACAAGGTTGCGTTAAACGTTTAACGCTACCATGGAGGGGGTATGAAAGCACTGTTGCGTTAAACGTTCAACGCTCCTGGGGAGGGGGAATAGAAAGAGACAGAGCGAGAGTGAATGCGTGGCACTCGAACGCATGCGCGTAGAAAATGATAATTAAAAGATGCGATCAGTTGTGAATTGTAAGCAATGTTAATAAAGTTTGTCTTAAAGAAACAATATGATTTCACTAAAAATAAATTTCTACCCCTTCCTATTTTCATTTCCACATTACGAAGTTTCACTTCTTCCGCGCGGAGGGATTCCACGCACTACTTTTTTTTTTTTAATCCCGATTGACTAACATTCCTCGACGTAAGTGTCCTGAGTTGGGCTCAATACAACTGGTGAAGGATGTTGTTGCCATACATCCACTATAGTAAATAGGTAGTACACAGATGTTAATAAATGTATGGGTTTATTTATTTATATATGTTTAGCTAATACTGGTAATTTGTTATTTATACTTTCTTTCAGTTCACACTAGAGCTACGCAATGGACTATTTGCGTCGGTCTGAGAAACATCATCATACATCATTCATACATCGCATCACGTTTTACGGAGAGTAACCCGTTTTAGCCCTTATCTACATCTCAGATCCACAAACAGTTAGTGCTTCGACTTTGAATTAGTTATTGCTTTGATTTTGAGTTTATTGTTTCGACTGTAAGTTATTGCTTCGACTTTAGAACATGTGCCAACAAGGGGGCCCAACTTTAAAGCGTTGCCAACCATGGATACTCTTTTCACACACCATCCATCTGCAGATCGTAATTTTGACCTGAAACAGAGCACGATCAAACTCCGATCCAGTACCTCCAGAGGTATTGCTTTGTTGTGGGAACTTGGAGTACTTTGTGACCCCGGAAAAGTTAGTGGGCATCAGTCACCCTAGACGTACAGTTCACGGGGAGTCTTTGGCCGGCAGGGATCGAATTCACGCCGTCTCGGACATAGGCCTAACGCTCTACCAGTCAGGCTATCTCAGCCCCATGTTAGGTTTATGCGAGTCAATCTTCATGATTAGCATCTGGCAAAATGAGTAGCTGTAGACTCTTAATCTTTCATTATGAACAATTAAAGTTCGATTCCCAGTGGCGGCTTGAATCCCATCCAGCTTCGGAGCGATGGCACCAGCTTCTATGGGAAGTGGCCAGTGCGAAATGCTGGCCATCATGCCGTTGGTCATTTAACTGTGGAGTCTTAAACTCCATGGCCCTTGCCTAACAACAGGATGTTACGGAAATACTCTTGTTTTTCATTTGATAAAATAATGAATTAAATGATTTGTTGATTTGAAAAGATTAAAAGTTGAAAAAGAATACTTAACAAATCGAAAAATAAATTGCATTTGCAGAGCATGAAGGTTGACTTCAGCCGACATTTAAAAATTCATAATTTATGGAATAAAGAAGGGGGGGATTTAACCCAGATGCGGAAATAAATTGTATTTCATTAGTATCTAAATTTAATGCAATAAATTTGTTTTAGAAAAAAAAAAAAAAAAAACATAATTTTTGCACATGATAATGAAACCTCCTAAACAACAACGAACCAAAACTCTCTGTAATAAATTTTCATTTGGGTAAGATTTTTTCTAGATATAAAGTAATTTTAAAATAAAAATAAGTCCATTACTTTAAATACGTTAGGTGTTTCTATTTTAATTTTTAAAAAGACACACTTTTTTTTTTCTTTAAGAATTTTTAAGTGAATAAACTCCCGGTGAAAATTCCTTAATCTTCACTAACTGGAATACTTAATCGGCCTTTATTCATAATTAAATTGATTCTCTTTGAACGTCCAAATATCTTTTTTTCGTTAATCGTTTTTATTAAAAGCCGTCGCTTTATGAGACGAGACTTAATTTATTCAATGTTAGAGAAAAATTATAAAACAACTAACTACGAAAATTAGATTTTTGCATGGACTATAGTTTTTTGTTAAACAAGTTTTAATACCATTATGCATATATCATACAAAAAAAAATTTTCATGATAATTATCTATATATTAATTATCTAGAATTTTAAAATCCATGCAAAAACCTAGTTTTGGCATTAAATTTTCTTTTGTTACAAAACTACACAAAAAGCACCATACATTTATTAACCATTTACTATTTTTATATAAAAGAATCCCACTATCCATACACTAACAATTTACAATTTTTAATTAAACAATACATTGTGAAAAAAAACACAATAAACTCACTATGGTTGGTAAGTACTTTATTTACGTCACACTAGAACCACACAATGGCGACAGTCTGGGAAACATCCCTGACCAAGATCCGAATCTATGACATCACAATTTTGATCCTCTGCAGAGAGAATGGCTTTGATAGCCTAGCCCAATGACCTCCAAGCAATGTCGAGCACTTTCTGGTAGAACAGTTTAATGAGGACCGATACCACGCAACCTCGGTCCCTATATATATATATATATATATATATATATATATATATATATATATATATATATATATTTATATCTATATATTATATTTATATATATATATATATATATATATATATATATATATATATATATATATATATATATATATATATATATATTTATATCTATATATTATATTTATATATATATATATATATATATATATATATATATATATATAGTATATATATATATATATATATATATATATATATATATATATATATATATATATATATATATATATATATATATATATGCGCGAATCTCAGGAATCATTAATTGTATTCGATCTATTCGTTGTCCAGACCGTAACCCTGTCAAACCGTAACCCCAGGATTAATTGAATTTAACATAATAAGGGCATCAGAATTTTTGATGTTCACGATTATTTTCTGATATTTTATAGATTTTCAAACAATTCTGGAGGTGTAAAAATAGTGTGCCTATTATTTATTATTATTTTTTTATTATCAAAAGTTAAAGGTTTTAGAGATCTGCACACACACATATATATATACTCGAACCAACGCCCAATATCAAGACTCAGAACCATCAATACTTAGATAAGAGAGGAAGGAACAACTCTTGACTCAGGCACCTTAAGCCGATTGGCCATACGAGTGTATTTCATATTTTTTACATAAATAGAAAAATCCTATTTTTATGAAAAATGACCTCAGATGAGAGAAGGCTTATAGTTTCTTATCGATTCAAATTTTCTTTAGTTTAACAACTTTAAAACGACAATCTTCCAAAAAGTAATTATTTATTAATTTTGAGCAGAAAACACACAATGTAACTCATTATTAAGTGAACACGCTTTACGATAAAATAAAACGTTTAGAACTGTCTATGTTAGAAAAGTAAATAAGACAAAAATTGTGAATGTCAGAAGAGGGATTCGAACCCACGCCCTCATTCGTGAGCCATAACACTCTGATAACAGAGCAAGGAACAATCCTGGCGCCTTAGACAGCTCGGTCATCCTGACTCGGAAGAAAATGATATTTTTTTAAAAATATTAAATAGCAAATGTTTAGATCTTTTGAGAATATTCATGGTTTCTTATCGATTCACATTTTTTTTAGTTAAACAACTTTCAAGATAGAATCATCCAAACATTTTATTTTGAATATTTTTATAGTGTAAAATTATACTCTGAAGTGAACACGTTCATATACAGAATGAAATTTTAAAACCGTCAAAGTTAGATAAATGAATATGAGTAAAAATCGTGCCTAGAAGTGGGATTCGATCCCACGATCACATCTGTGGACCAGAACACCCAATACTCTGATAACAGAGCCAGGAATACTCCTCGAGTCTTGCACCTTAGTCCGCTCGGCCAGCCTGACACAAACAGGACTTTTTTTTTAGTTAAAAATAGAAAAACTCCATAGTTAATATGAGAAAACTCATAGTTTCTTATGAATTATTTTTTTTTTAAATTATGTGTTCACTCATTAGTTTCTTATCAATTCTATTTCAAATGCGTAGTAGGAAATGTTCTTTAATGCTGCATTAAAATGTATTTTGTCTTCAGTTATGATTCTGAAGAGGTGTGATAGAGTAGAAAATTTTGCCTGACTATTACTTTTTATTTTTTTGAATTTTCATATGAATTCTTCAAAATCAGCGCACAAGGATCGGAACTCCTGAAATGCAGGCCAAAACCCAAGAAATTAAATTCTTGGTAAATTCTTATTAATAATGAGTTATAGTGAACAAAATTATGAGAAATATCATAAAATTATTCAGTAGCAGAATATTCTAGTTATTATTATTATTTTTTATCCTTACAACGTGATTTGGAAGTTTTTCCGCATCTGTATTGTGACTTATTTTTATTTCTATTACTAGAAAATGTTACTTCATTAATAATATCCTTTTTTTATTTCAATGTTTTTAGTAGCTTAAAAGCATTTTCTTTTCTACGTTTTGGTTAACATTTGTTCAACTGTAGTCTAACGCATTTATGAAGAATATAATATTTCGCATAATTTTTCCAGTTTATTGTGTTTTTTGAGAAAAAGATACCTTTATTTTATTTTCTAATTGAAACAAAAGAATGACCCATGCAAATCCAGACAAAACAAAAAATAGCTATCCGAAATTGCCCCTATTGATGCGAAGAAAATATGTGAAAATAATGTTGTAAAAATAATGAATTTGAGTAAATTTTAATTTTTATTGTAACAATTATTAAAATAAATAAGCATGTTTCTTGTTATTATTTTCATTGAAAATAAAAATATATAAAGTAAATATAATAAATTCTTTTCTTAGAATTTCTGAATTTTAATTCTCATAAAAACTACGTTTTTAAAACAACATTTTCGAAAATAGTAGCGGTTACAGTTTAAGTCCTAAACAAAAATGTATACACGTTTACAGATATTAATTAATACATTTAGCCAGGAAAACGGGAAAATGCTATCAAATCTAAAGAACCATTTTTGTAGATGTTGGTATTAAAAGTATTAAAACCAGCTTGATTGCCGGAGGAAACTTTCCACATAACCACCTTTCAACTTAATCCTGGTTTCTCGGTCAGACAAATAGGATTTGGGTTTTTTGATCCATTCATCCAGAAATTTCCATAATGAAATTTCAGATTTCAATAATGCCTTTTTTAAAGCTTTAATCATTTATTAATTTGTCAATCTTAATCAGAGTGTTTTTTGCTTTCATTTTTGACAAATTAAAAATATGCTCGACTCAGCCATGATTTCTCAGTGGTTTAGGCCCTGAGTTTTGATTGTCGAAGACTTATGTTCGATCCCCAGTTCCGGCTTGATCCCTAAAAAGCTTCAGATTGATGGATACCAGCTTGACTGGGAAGTAAAGGCGGCTTGCGCCTAAACCTGATCACAATGCCCCAATCATGCCATTGGTCATGAAATTGTGGTTCACAAAGAGCTGTATCAGGAATGCCTTTTTCGTTTCTTTTAATTCAAGATTTAAGATGTCATTTCACTATCGGCAGAAGTAATAATTAATTGCAGCTCTATTTACGTCGCAAATAGAACTGCATAATGGGATATTGGCGACGGTCTGGGAGATATTCCTGAGGATGATCCGAAGACATGCCATCACCATTTTGATCCTCTACAGAGTGGATAGCTCCCCCGCTTTTTGGCAGTCCAGTGACCTACGTATGAAGTCACGCACTTTACGCTAGTACAGTTTAATGAGGACCAATACCGCACACCCTAGGTCTCTTCGTAGCCTGATCCAAGTGGTCACCCACCAGACCGCTCAATCAAAGAATTTAGAAAGGAGAAGTCTAGCTCTAAAGTGGGGAACTTCTCGGTTTGGTATGCTGTACCAGATAAACAACTTACAGTGTGAGCAATGTACGATTCAGCACCGTAAGATTCAGCGCATGCGCATAAGAAGCGAAGTCACCTGTGAACCGGTTATTGAGCAACTCTAATTGTAGGGTTGGGTACGCTTCATTCCGCCAACCACTGTTATTCTTTCTATGTCGAAATGTGTTAGCAGATTTAATAAACGTGAATATTACAAGTGGTTTCCCAAAGGAATATCTTTATTAACAGTACAGCACTGAAATATGACAAGAAATTAAAACAATAATACGCATAAATATGACAATTTATTAAAACAATATTATTTTTTTAAAAAAAAATTTCTATAAGAATGCAGATTTTATTTATATATTTATTGTCACTCGCCATTTTGTCATAATAAATTTTGGATAACATATGCATATTAATTACATATCAACCTAAAATGTAATGAATAACAATACAAACATAACAATATTGCAACTTAAAAGTCACCACTTTGAGTATTGAAATTCTACTTAAAACAATTGAATTTTTCATAGAATTTTAATACAGTAGTATTTTTGATTTCCTAATTGTATTAGTACACAAGAAAATGGTTCATATCCGCTCCTAACAATGTATGTATACATAGAAACTGCGTATTTTTATGCCAAGCAAACAGCTCTACGATGAACAGTAATGCATTAATATCAAAATAATCTTTTTTATCACCGATCAATACTATGGTTATTTGTGCTTTGAAGTAAAATCTGTAAAACATTTCAAATATAATAAAACAAAATATATTAATATTAATTTCTTAAAGAAAAATTCTTAACATTCTTAGTTAAAATACGAAAAAAAAATAATAAATTCACTGTTAGACTTTAGATTTTAAATTCAAAATAAATCTAGCATTATAAAAAATCTTCAAAGCAAATTTTCAAAGAATTCTTAATAAACTTTTTTTTGCAATGCGAGTTAGCGTGATGAGATTTTCTCAAAATCAACGCTTTTCTGGAAAGCATTTCAAGAATTTAGTGACTTTGCTATTTTGTCGCATGTGAAGAAACAACTATAATTTCGATTCTAAAGATCGACGAACAAAAATTTTAAGTGATATAGAAAGCTTATGAGCAGAATTTCAAATATACAGAATTTACGTCTACTTGTCGACTTTCAGGCTGTCATTTACATAAAACTATTAAGTAATATTGGTAATACAGTTGTAAAATGTAATTCATCAGTTAAATTTTTTTTTACAGTAAGATCACAATAATGAGAAATATAATGCACCAAGCTTATGTAGAAATTACTTTCAACACACACCAACTTCAATTTTAAATTAATTTATAATTTTACATCATGCACATATTGCCTTTTTTTATTTTAATTAAAATACCGAACGTTTTCATATGATTTTATTGTAAATATATCCTTCGTTTTTAAAATAATTTTTCTGTATCTTTTTACTGCATTTAATATTTTCAGTTTTAAAATAAATTTTCCGTTTACTTATGAATGTAAATTGCTTAAATATCAAAGTAATCTATTTATTCATCGAAAAAAATATTAAAATATTAAATTTCTAAAATGTTTTTACATTTTTCAAAAAAATTTTGCAGTTAAAAAACTGAAATATAATTGTTTTTGTTTAGAGATAAAATTTTCAATTATTCTTCTGTTAGAAATTAGTTAAAAGTATTTTTATTTTTGTTTTTTTAAGGAATCGCAACTAACAAATCATATTCAATTATAATAATCTGATATGGAAAATTTAATATTCAAATAAGTATTCCTTTCTTTCTTTAAAAAAAAACAGTAATGGAATATTTTTTAACTAGTTCCATTATTATTTGCACACTAAAATCAAATTTTGTTATTTGTTTTAAAATGAGTTTGTCTTTTCTCTTTTGTAACTTATGAATGATTTAAAGATGTATTTATATTTAATGATCATTTGCTTAGATAAAACTATGTATTAAAATATGTTTTTCTTAAAGTTTTCCTTATATTATCAATTATTTAATAGCTTGAAAAAAAAAGGATATTACGTCAACATAAATGATATCAAAAACCTTTGGGGCTTTTCTTGTCATACTGAAGGACCTATCTGGCCCCAGTTACGTATCGAAGAAGCTGGACTTCTTCTCACACAGTATATTGTTTGGCCCGATGACTCGCGTGTGAAGTCGAGCACTTTACGATAGAACAATTTAACGAGGACGGATGCCGCGCACGCTCGGTCCCTACGCAGGTTGATTCAAGTGGTCACCCGCCCGATTATTGATAGCAGACAGTGATTCTTCACTTCTATGTTCTACTGGGAACCGTGTCTTTATGATCAGTCCACTGCGGGACCCTATGGTCAAAAGAATTGTTTAGAATTGAATATACTTGAATTATTGAGAGTTACTTGAATTATTGAATTACTCGAATTATTGAAAGTTGTGAGTTGCATCATCATTTAGAAATTAGAGTTTCTTGTAGAATCATAATCTTTCAAAATTACTTTTCACACTGTTAAAATTTTCATTCTAAAATGATGGTAAAATAACCGCAGGAGTCGGTGAGGAACATTTTTAACCTTTACTGTTTTGAAACCGTTTACAACTGATAACGTTTACGGCAACAACTAGAAGCAAAAATATTTACGTTATTCTTAAATGAATAAATTTTTAAAAAAAATGCTTTTGAAGATGTAGAAAAACTATTATTTAACTCGATATCGAAAAGAAAAATCAACCTATTGCTGTTCGTTCATACTTCGTTCTTAAATTCTCTTCCGCAAAATTCTCCCTAATAGAGTTTTCAAGATATAAATAAAGGAAGGAAGTCGAAAAAATAAGTTTGTATGAAATACAAATAAATTGAAAAGAATGGCGGTGAAAAAAGAAAATGGAAAAACTTATTTTCGGATTTCGAGCGTCGCTTTGAAAGCTGTTTTTGAAAAGAAAAGTAAATATCGTCAAGGAAAAAAAATCGGAAGTTCCGACGTAGGCGCGTTAAAGTAAATATAATAGAAAATATGAATATAAAAAAATATATTGCTACGGGAACTTTTAAAGTAATTTATTTTCAAGATCTTTTGGTTTAAAATTGAATGCACTCTCGTAGTTTATTTTATTTTTCTTATCGTATTATAAGCGAGATGAACATAAGCTGTAATTATAAAGTTGAAATGCATCAGCCTCTAGATCTACATTGTCCTATGTTTTAATGAAATTTCTTACGTGAGAGAAAGAATGTTGTTCATTTTCCACAGCCATTTTGCGGTTAATATTTATTTTAATGTAATAAAATAGTTCGAGAAATAGTTCGAGTTTTTTTTAACTCTGGATTCTTGATTTTAGAATTTTTTGGATTTTAGTTTGCTCGAAGCATTGCATTCTTTTCTTTCATTAAAAATTTTTTTCAACAAAATGAACAAAACCAAAACATGTTTTCAGTTTACAAATAATTTCAGAAAGCTGAATTTTAAAAACTTTAAAGTTAATTTTTATAAAGTACTAGGGGGGCTTAGACCCTGTTCGCTTACGTTAACCAACACCAATGATTGATTCGCAATAATTGCTGTTTTTTGGCATAAAAAAAGTTAAAATTATTAATGTACTAAAAAGATAATTAATGTACTAAAAAAATATATGTACTAAAAATAACACTTGTGCCTCCACTTCCCACGTCCAAATATTTCCTTTAAGATACTATTAAGATCTATAAGTGACCATACATTATTTTTCTAAGTAATGATTTCTTTAAACAACCTTTAAAGTTAAAAGTACATTGTTATAACAAATTTGGTGAGTTCACAACTGTAATGTAATATTTTTGCTTACCAAATAGACGGATGTATTTTAAATACAGTTTTTGCCTTCATCATTTTTTGCATGAAGCTGAAAGTTAAGTTCTAAATCATTTAACGAATCTCTTTAAGCATAATTCAAAATAGTATATTAATATAATTTGCACCAAACATTATTCTAATAATAATAATAATAACAAAAACAATCCTCTTAAACTCTTAATTTTGAAATCAAGCAAAGTCAAAAATTTTAAAATAACTGTACAGTTAATTTTAACCTTTAAATTAGGAAATCAAAAATATTTATTGGAAAACAATAACTTTATGACTTATATCAATTTTATGCGGAGGACAACCAAATGAAAATTAATGTGGAAAAACTGGATCCTACCATGTGATTTTTCCAGCCAATGAAAATGTATTGACAACAATAGAAAACTGCGACAACATCATTAGATTTTTATGCATAGTAAAATAACTTTTAAATAATGTAGAGTATCGTATACTATAGTGTTAGAGGTAGGTACACAGTTTTAAAACGTAAGCAATTTCAAAAACAATATTTTTAAATGTTTCAGCAAAAGCAAGTTAAATAACATAATTTTTAACAGTCCTAACTTCAATCAAAATAATCTATTCCTCTAAAGTAAAAAATATCAAACTTCTACACTCAGAAAATAAATATAGTTGAAGTTACCAGAATATCATAAAATTTATCGTGTTTTTATCTCTATGGGTACACCAAAAACTCGGCAATTTTTTACTAAATCGCTATGGTAATGATTTTGCTAGAATTAACAATAAAATGTGGTTTTACGGTGTTTGATAAAATTTGGTAAATGTGGTAATATAGGGTCATTTTATCATATTGCCTTAGAGCATGACATAAAAACCATTTATTCAATAAAAATTTTCTT
This sequence comes from Parasteatoda lunata, assembly GCA_949128135.1. Lineage (NCBI taxonomy): Eukaryota > Metazoa > Arthropoda > Arachnida > Araneae > Theridiidae > Parasteatoda > Parasteatoda lunata. Next base: position 9,939,760 of record OX421979.1, on the reverse strand, counting down.
TTCAGTTTTATTTATTACTTAATGCGTCGCAACAAGAACTATAATTTTGAAAACCAAACTTTCCGTGAAAACCATTACCATAGGAACAAACAAATCACCAAATGAATGGTTTAAATACAGAATATTTCTATTTTATTAACCAGAATCGGGGCCGGGATTGGCTGGTTGGCAGGGCGCCGGACTCCTGTTCGTGAGAACGGGAGTTCACATCCAGCCAGCCGAAGACTCCCCGAGTAATAAATGGTGACTGGTTCACGTTAAATCTTTCAGGTCATAAAGTACTTCATGTTCCCAGAACAAATTATACCTCCGGGGGTACTGAATTGAAGATTAATCGTTCTCCGGTTCAGGTCAAAATTACAATCTGTATATGAATGAGTGAATGGGTGTATGAATGGGACCGTCCTATAAACGGATGTGACGTATGGGTGTAGCAGAAGTTGAATTCTTGACCATAGAGGGCGCCACATAAAACAAGAGCAATCGCACCCATTGCCTTAATGGTATTCGACAACAACAATAACAACATTAACCAGAATTATGTTTTTTTTTATTTAACTAGAATTGTTATTACTAAACACTACAATAATTTTGCCAAAATGTTTTTCGGGGTGTAGGCGTTTAATAATTTTTTATTTTTTTAAAACAAATTTTTACCAGATTATTGAAATGCATGATTTATTTTTTAATATATATAAATTTATAGTTAGTCATCTTTGTGTTACATGAGGATGGTATTTCAGAAAGAAATCAACATTTAGAATATGTTTATAATAACGAAATAGTATCACTTTTAACATTTTATTTTCCAGTTTAATCTCAGATGACATTATGAAGTAAAGTAGATGAAGCTTGATAGAATACATATCTAATTCCATCTAATATCAAACGAGCAGATAATTCACATACGTTGCAAACATATACGCGACAGTTTACAATTAATGAAAAGTGAACAATATTGTAAAAAAAAAAAAAAAAGAACAAAAACTGAGATTGTAAGAATTTTTTTTATAATTTTTTTATAATAATAAAAAAACAGAAAACAAATAATAAATTAAAAAAATTCTAAAGTTTTCTTTCTTGTTTTAATTTAATGAAAACAACAACAACGATGAATTTATTACTAAAATGACAGCCAACAACATACAATTTTTCATTTTAACGGACATAAGCACCATCGTATTAGCACTAATTAGCGTAATTAACAGCATCGTATTTCTCATACTTTTCGAAATTCTGCTGCAGCTGCACGTCATTTACTTCACAATAAGAGACTAAAAATAACATAAGATGCTTTAGGGCGGATTGTTTTTTTTTTTAAACCTCGTTTGTCTTTCAATATTCTATGACTCCTCTATTTTATTTGTCACTTATAATCCGCTTATTTTTACAGCTTATGTCAGCTTATTACACAATACATATATTCTTTGAAAGGCATCGGAATGTTTCCTCATTCAAGTGATAGATAAGTGATAGATCAAGTGATAGTGATAGATTTTCAAGTGATAGATAAAAGAGAATTTTATACATTTAGTTGTAAATAAGCCAAATTGTATTAGATTATAGATTTAAAACAGTTACGTATTTTATTAAATACATGCACAATACGAAAAAAATGGACTATTATGAATAATTTCTGATATAATGATCTGATCTTAACGTTCTAGGACTCAATATTAATAGTTCGAGAGACTAACCTCAAATATGCTAATTAATTGGCGCAGACGATATTTTAACTTCATAAATCAGACGCGAAAAAGTATTTTCTCTGTATAAATTTACCAATTTTTCGACGAATTGGATTTCAATTCCTCAATCTGGGAAATATGGTGCCCGCAGTTTGTTCAAGAGAGCGATCCAAAGTTTGGACTCTTTATTGTTAACTCTTTGCTTTTTAATTTAAAAAATCGTATATTTAAAATTTTGATTCCTCAGGAACCATTCGACCGATTTCGCTCAAATTTTGTATTTTTCCATGCAAAATTACATTCTTTAAAATTATGAAAGAAATTGTATATCTTACAATTCATTTTCCCCCATTATTATTAAATAAAACAATAAAAAATAACAAATATTTACTAAAAGTTATTTTTTGCATGGAATTGTATTTGAGTAAACAAATCAATCCCTTTTCTGACCAAATTGTTGGGGACCGTATTTTCTAGATTGCGGCTACACCCTAGATTTTGGGGGTCAAAAATCCGAATCAGTCAGAAAAAGATATGTTTATTCATAGAAAATATGTTTTGGTGTCCTATTTCTTAACTTAAAATATCGTCTGCACTAAATTAAATAGAAGACTTGTGATTACTCCCTTGAGTCCTAGAACGCGAAGATGCGATCATAAATTCTTCAGGGTGGTCCGATCGTTTTTTATTTTTTATTTAATTTATTTTTGTTTTTTATTTATTTATTTTTTTTTCGCGTCTTGTACAGTGCTAAAAATGAATAACCTTTATGATTTTATAATTCAAGAGGACAGCCTAAAGCATGCTAAATAATTAGAGCAAGCGATATTTTAAGTTATAAAATACGACACAAAAACGAAACTTTTTTCGTCTGATTTGGATTTCTGACCCTGAAAATATTTAGAGGGGATAGATGTAGTCTCTGAAGTATAGTTCCAATCATTAAGTCGAAAGAGTGATCCAAAGTTTGAACGCCCTTTTGCTAATTTTAATTTTAACGACTTTCGCTATTTCCCGAGAAATTTTAGTCAAGCAATAATAAAATTCATTTATCCAGAAATTATTCCTCGCAAAAAATAATGTGTAATAATTATTTATTATTTTTCATTCAACTAGATGAAAAAAATTTAATTGTAAGGTACACACATTTTTGCATCATTTTAAAGAATGTAATTTTAAATGGTAAGATACAAAATTCGATAGAAATCGGTCGAATAGTTCCTGAGAAATCAAATTTTAAAAAAATCGCTTATATAAAACTTTCCTTACTATACTATACGAATTCTTAAGAACATTTTTCAGTGATTCACATATTTAATGTCAAAGTGTCACTAAAACTCAGAAGTTACATTTTATTTACTCCTTTCTCACTAGTTTGACAGCCCCTGTCCATCTCAAGAAGTTTTTTTCCTGGCTAATCTTCTGCCTGCAAGGCAAGAGCTCTCCTTTTTTTCCCGCAGAATCAATTGATTTCTTTACAAACTATAGAATCATTTCAAATTCGACCTGACTTTTATTCAACTTTCCACTTGTTGGTTAGACACTAAGATTTTTCTTGTTAGAGCGACCTTCTTTCGCTTTGACGTCCTGACTTGCTTATTTTATTTTTTATCGTTTAATGTGGACTAAAGTTCTCATATTCCTTAAATGAGCAGTGCAATCGAAAAATTGACGTAAGCAACAAAAAATTCAAAATCGAGATTTTTGGCAACTTAGTATGGTAAGCTATATAAATATGTTACCGTGAATAACCGAAATCAAGAGAATGTCGACTTTCACCGGTGAATGTCATAGGTGATTGCCCGAAATATTTGTTATATCGGATTTGATTTTAATATATTACTTGATATTATTACATTTATTCGATATCTGCTGAGGATAGATTAGGAGAAAAATCAGTGTTCGGAGTACCGGTTAAATGAATACTGGGCAGTGGCATTTGACCTTAAAAAACTTTAATGTAGGGCATACCGGGCAATAACACTGAACCTTAAAAAACATTGATAATGGGCATACCGGGCAAATTTATACAGGGCAGAGGCACTTACTAGACTTAGCATATATTTCGGACATTTACCAAAGCGACTACGTGATTGTCAATATTCAACAGGGGAATTTAACAGCCAAAACTTTTGGTCATTCACAATACTATCAGTGTTCGGAGAACCGGGCAGTAGCACTTAACTGGACCAAGTGTATATCAATCGTGAAGCACTTATGTTGTTTTTTAAATTGCAGGGTAGTAAGGTGGTTTAAATTCAACCATTACCTAGCTCTAACATGAAAAAATAATTTTACACCGTTTCAAAGATTGTTGAAATGTTTGAACTAGGATGATAATATGGGATAGCCTTCAGATTTCAAGAAATGATGAATGCTTTTCTAATATTATAAGTAGCGCATGGTAAAATGTTCCAATACTATTTATTATTCCTTGCGTAGATTTGGAATCTAAATATATATTTTGCTACTATATTTCACAAAATTTTCCGAAACTATTATTCCGTGAGTAGATTTAAAATTTAGGTACATATTGGGACATATTTTACATACGATAAAATTCTCTAAAATTATTATTCTGTGCGTAGATGTAAAATATAGATTTATATTTTAATATTGTAAAATATAGATTTACATTCTAATATTATATTTTACACGTGATAAAACTTTCTACTCTATTATTCTGAGCGTACATTTGAAACCTAGTTTTTCCCCTATTCCATATGCTAAATTTAAAAATTGGGAAAAGAAATACTTATCTCATTTGGAATGGTACGCAGAGTGTTTCGTATTGAGAGCCCTTAATATATATTTTTGGAATCTTCTAAAATAAAAAAAAGTAAAAACTCGAGAGAAATAGAGATTGCAAACGAATGTTTAAAGGAGAAAAACAAGAATTTCTTATAACCAATCATTATTGGATTAGAGAGGAGCAAAGAAAGGTAGAAAATCATCAAAAACCAGTTTATTTATCTAATAAGACTGTACGGAATACATCTATTGCTGAAACACTGCTTTAAGCATCATCCTCAAATAAAATAGTGGTAGATTATTTTAATATCCCATTCATTAACCACAACAGTAAGTGGTCCAAATTTGAAAACGCTTTTTTTTTCTTACTTAAATATTAAGTTGCGTACCCTAATGAATATACTGTTTTACTTCTTGTTATTACTAAGACTTTAAAAATATATATAAAGGTTGGCTATTAAAATATTTACGGAATTGTTAAAGGATTTTCCGTAAGTTAATCTTTAGCTATACACTGATTGTTCGGATTTTGTCCCAAAAAATCGGTTCCTTTCATTTACTACTTTAAAAAGTAAAAAAAAAATAATAATAAATAAATAAATTATTTCATGGCAATTCTATTCCTTTAATGGAGTTTTAAACTTGACTGTTATGCAGAAAATAAATAAATGAATAGTAAAAAATAAGTCTTTTGCAAAAAAGGAATTTCCGTGATTTCGTTTTTTTTTTAGTCGAAATTTCCATGATCTGAAAGAAAACGAAGAAACAAATGAACAATAAATTACATTTATCATCGAATAATGAACTATTTCTAAGAAAAACGTCCCAATATTAAAAACAGAATCTCCGAAAATAGAATCTTTTCAGTCATCGTTATTAGATTACTTCTTAAAATAGAAACGTAAAAATTCTTAATTCCCTGGAATAATAGAATGTTCAGAATTTTCTGTCGAAAGAAAAAATGTCAGAGAACTTTTAGTCATTTATTGTCACTTCCTGACAGTAAAATTAAACTTCTTCGAGCAATTAATCAATATCCATTCATCAACAGAAATGAGATTATTTGTTTCGAATCGTGCTGAGTTGTTTCGTTCCTGCTCTATAGTGAGAGCAAAGAAGAGCAATGACGAAAACGGCCATTTTTTACTATTTTATCGATTCTCGTCATCCGATACTAGAAGTAATCATTCTGATCGTATAATCTAGAAGATGAGATGGAAAGTACAATTCAGATTATTAGATAAAGGAAATCGTGACGCCATTTCAGAAATTCGTTATGGTAACCCAGAAACCATGATTTTATCTCAGTATTTATTGTTCCGAGATAAAAAACAAAATATGAAGTTATCAGAAATAATTTAGAGTCTTGGATTAAATCAGGGTAAATTTTATTTAAACTTTTGTCTTTGTAAGAGGAAACAGCTTAGGACAGTTATAGCTAGCGTCCTACTAATATGATATACAAACACAAGTTAATTATTTAAATTTTTTTTTTACGCTTTCTCAGGGATCATAGTAGTAAAACACGGTAATAACTTTTATGTGTATCCGAATAATACACTAGTTTTACGCTCTCTGCTGTTTACAGCTTACTATAAAATATGAGTGTTGATGTAATGATATATTTTATTTTCCCAATATCGTAACAAAAGAAAATATATTAATATCTCGAAGTTGATAGATTTTTTTTTCCGACTTAACTTTGCCATAAACTATTTTAATACGTTTCAATAAACTCGCCTCCTTGTTTATCATCTTATCGAAATCTCTACTACTTTTTCGATTAGCTAGAGCTCTCAAGTCTTAACTGGAGTTATTTACCTGATGAATATACAAGTTTCAATCGCTTACTGGTCTCAACAAGCAAAATTTATTACCTCACAGTGATTTTTATTTTGCGACCGTCGTTGAACAGTCGAACCTGTAGTTCACGACTGCTACTATTCAACTCTGTAGCCTTTACTTTTGAACTTAATCCAGAAGACAAGGGAACTCCTAGATCAAATATTGGGAGGAATTGGTCTTCGAGTAAGACTTTTTGATGGAACTGACTCACATTCGCGTTACACAGAGAGGAAAACTCCCATGGTTGACCTGATGGTAAAGGAACTCAAAGCCATAATCCGTCTACCATTGAGGATATTTTACTTCAGCACTAAGGTCGGTGAGAGCCGTGCGCAGAATTCGCTTTGACCAGTCATAGCTGGAATTCGAAATCGGAACACCTTATTAGGAGATGAGAACTTTATCCCGTGAGCCCCAACGGCTCTTATTGAGAATTTATCATTGGCCACTTTCAATCAATGACAATTTTATATAGCCATCGTTAAACAGCCGATCCAATTTTTTGGGTTTAAGACTATTAATATTCAATTCCGTTCCCTTGAAAATTTGAACCCCATCCAGAAGACAAGGGAACTCCTGAATCAAATATTGGGAGAAATTTGCCTTCGTGGAGGACTTTTTGATAGAACTAACCCACATTTGCGTTACATTGAGGGGAGAACTACGAAAACCTCCCAATGTTAACCTGATGGCAAAGAGATTCCAACCCATCGGTGGTAGACGGATCACCCGTCTACCACTGAGGATATCTTACGTCATCACTGTGGTCAATGCAAAAAGGATGTGGAAGGATTCGTTTCGACCACCACCCATCGCTGGGATTCGAACCCGTTTCATCTCATCGGAAGGCGATTGCTCTCTCCCCTGAGCCATCATGGCTCAATCAATGACAATGGAAAAAATTTAATTGTTTTTATAATAGAATTAATAGCATTTCATTTTATTTATCTAGCCAAAGAAAATTTATTGCTAAATTAAATTTTGGCTACTTTCCAAGGAAACAGTTTACAAGAAAATAGAAATCATAAATTAAAATGTGTCTTTCCTTTATGCAACTTTATACTGATAAATTGACAGTAAGATTTTTTTCTCCTTTAGCATTAACAATCATTTGAAGCTGTGTTGGCGCAGGTACTACGAGAGACCCCTTGAGTATGTCGAAAATTGTTGCGACTCATATTTTTACTAAACATTTCTTTAAATCTTTGTCTTCTTTCCTTCTTTTTCAATTTTATTTCTTATTATTCCCCACGTGAAATTGAGATCAGAGAATGGAAGCAGACAACTTTTGTGGTTTGTCTTAAAAGTAGAAACTAGCATTGTTTTTTTTTTTTTTTTTTTTTTTTTTTTTTTTTTTTTTTTGTATAAGAAAATTGTCAGGATAAAGTATTTCTATAGGGGAAAGGAATAATGTATTTTTATGTAAATTTCATAATAACAGAGGAAACCTGTAGTACTGTATTATAAAATAAAAATTCTTTTTATAAACAATGTATAATTTAATTTATGTTATTTTTTATAATTTTTATTACCACGGAATTTAAAAAGGACTAATTGCTATGTTAAATTAAAATTTATCTCACGTTTTAATTATTTTATATTTTATTTTGTTGACCGTATGATGTCTTTTTTATTAAAAAAGTTTCAGAATTATTAGCTTATAAAAATACTTACTTGGTTTTTCAATTTCAATACAGTTTAACAAATATTAATTACATTTTTATTAGTTTTTCGTTCAGTAAAAAAATTATATTTGTTTTTAATTAACTTTAAAGAGCATGTTTACAAAACTTAAAAAGCGCAATATTTATTTTTCAATTATCCGTTTTGTCGTTTAAAGAAAAATGTGGAGCATATAAAAATAATTACAACTAGTATATTAAAAATAAAACTTTCTTTTGAATATAATTAATATTTTTCTAGATATTGTCATTCCTTATTGTTTTATTCCTTAAAAGAAATAAATATATCACCAATTAATATTCTAGAATAATTTGAAAAAGAGTTCATTATCAAGTTGTATCCCAAACTTAGAGCAAAATAGCAGAATAATTACAACATTTGTGTCGTATCATAGTAATGCAATGCCAAATCCTAGATTTATTTTTATTTAAACGTGATCTTAAGAAGGTGACATGAGGTGAAAGATTAAATTTATATACACGGTGTTCAGCAATGATCGCCTTAAACATATATTTTTCGAATCCTTACTAAAAATGAAGACAAAAAATTACACACATGGGAGGTCGCAATTTATTTAAACAACGAAAGAGTAGGTCGGGATAGCCTGGTCGGTAGGGCGCTAAGCCCATGTCCGAGAGTTCGTGGGTTCAAACCCCGACGGCCAAAGATTCCCCGTATAGTAAATTGGTGACTGGTGCACGTTAAATCTGTCGAGTCGCAAAGCCCTCCATGTTCCCATAACAAATCAATATCTTTGGGGGTACTGAATTTGAGATTGATCGTTCTCTGATTCAGGTCAAAATTACGATCTGTGGAGGAATGAATGGATGTATGAATCGGTCCGCCCTATAAACGGGCGTAACGTATGGGTGTGGCAGAAGTCGAATTCTTGGCTATGGATGGTGCCACTGGAAAACAAGAACAATCGCACCCCTCTGCCTTAACAGGCATACGACAACAACAAGGAAAGAGTGAAAACCATATCGAAATCTGTCAAATCACAGAACAGGAAAGCGAACTTAATAAACAACAAAGCAGATTTGATAGCGTGTAGATACGGTGGTTCAACCTTCAATCAAACCTAATTTGAGGTTCATTAGATTTGCCCCTACAGTAATTTATCGTATTTCGATAGCATCCAAATTCTACCTTTCTATCGCTTAATTATTAATTTGCGGAACTCCATGCATGTACTTAATTGTTTTCATTTTCAATAAAGATTCTAAAACTACGTATTAAGAACAGTCTTTACGGAATACCCCGAGTACGAGGCGTTCGGAAAGTATCGTCTTTAAAATTGGTTTTTAGGATCCTAATCAAAAATGAAGTTGGAAAAGTATGAACATTAAGGATCGCAAATTAATATATTTAGCCAAGATTATCAAAATCCGACAAATCACTATTGTAGAAGACGGGATTAAAAACATCAAAATCTGCTTAACTGCCGGATGAACCTTCCTAATAATCAGTTTTTAACTCTTCACTTCTATCTAAAACAGTCAAACAGGTTTTGATTTTTTTTTTTTCGCTCTCACCCTCCAAAGCTAATGAGATTTATTTTTTCCTTGTTTGTTTATTATTTTTCGAATCGAGTATTCTGTATTTTTTTTTTTTTTTTAAACAAGAGTTCTGACAATGTATTTAGGAAGGCATTTTTAGATTATCTTATATATAGTTATTGTTCTTTATGCCTAGTTATAAACATAATTTCACGATCTTTTTCAGTATTGAAATCAGTTTTATCCTTAAAAAACTGGTTCTAGTAATTTCAATTCCGCTTGGTTTATCGCAATGCTGAATAGTTTGATTTTAATGAATTTTTTCAATTCACTCAAATATTATTTGTGTTGTTGATGTAGTTCTTATGATCCCATTTTGACTGAAAATTCTATAAATGTAAAAGCATTGTTTAACGAAACACTCTATACAAACGGAAAAGTATTCGAATTTATTTCTCATCATAAATTATTCGAAATAAATCATAAAGAAATATAAGAATGAATTCAAGTCAAGTATTTGTAATAAACTAATTTAAATATTACATTATGAGGAAAGAAACATTGAATAAATTTATTAATTCAATGTAATTAGAAAAAGCAATACATAAATTAATGAATTGAAATTATTTGAAATGAATATTAAAGAATTCAAGTTTTAAAAAATATACATTAAAAAAAATTTAAGAATTAAAATTATGTGAAATAAATCTTAAATAAATTTATAAATTCAATATGTTCAAAATGAGCTTTAAATAAATGTATGAATTTCTCCAATGCATTAAAAAACAAATTTCTTAAAGGATTATTTTATGCTCATAAAATCAGTCTGAGGGCAATTAATATTGAAATTGTTGATTGCCTGCCTTTTAATGGATTGAAATTTGAAATTTTGATCATGCTTAAAAATAATTAAGCACACAAAAATTAATAAGTATCCGATTGCTAGTCAAAATTTGAATATATATTATTTCAACCATTCCCTATCATTTGCTAGAGATGTGTTTTATACCCTTGAAGGATGTTGTTTTTTATAGCAGCACTTGAATATCCAAGATTAGTTATTGTGGAGCATTGCCAATAGAAACTTATGGTTTGAGAAACTTAGGATAATGTGGTGTTTATTATACCAGGAGATTTTCAGATGCAAGCAATATGGTACCTATTTAAACTAGAATATTGTTTTTAGATCACTATAAATAGATAAAAAGACGTTTCTTCAACTTGTATATCGGTGTTGATAGAAAATTGTAGATGTATTTTTTGTCTTATAAGCAGCGTTACGGAATATCAGTCAATTACTTTTGTATTTTTGTGAGTAATTTGTAGATAAACCTCCCAAGAACGAGCGTCTTATGTATTGAATAACATTTAGTATAATTTTATTACTTAAAAAATAATGTCTTATGAATTTTTTGTTCCGTTTATTGCTCTTACAAAGCGATTGTCTAAGTACAAATATGAAAAGTGTTATAAGCTAGATGTAACCTTTCGGACAGTATTATAGTAGGAAACTATATATATATATATATATATACATAACCCTAGCAAGCTTCCGTATCCGGCTCACACCGACCATAGTACTGGCGTAAAGATATCCTCAGTGGTAGACGAATCATGGGTTAGAGTCCCCTTGCCTTCAGGCTGACTGGGGGAGATTTTCGTGGTTTTCCTCTCCATGTAACGGGTTATTTCTATCAAAAAGTCCTCCACGAAGGCAAATTTCTCACAAAACTCGGTCCAGGAATTCTCTTGTCTTCTGGATTGGGTTCAAAATGACAAGTCTACAGAGTTGAACATCAGTAGTCGTAAATCAAAAATAAGGTCGGCTGTTCAATGACGGTTATAATATTTTATTATTGAGTCTCGTAGACTCTGTTTCATAACCAAAAATGTGAAAAAATACATTATAAAAGTAGTCTGAAATATGTAAAAAAATGTTAAAAATCAAAATTTAATATTTTTTTATGCAATTCTTAAAAATTATTAAGCATATTTAAATGAAATATTTAAAAAAATAATAATTATCGCAATTAAGAAACTATCTTTTTCTAGCACATTTCAATAAGTAAAAATATCGCATTTTCTGTTATTATTTAAAACTTGGTTCTCAGGAGGAGATAAAAATAAAATGGTTGCTGTTGATCTATGGTTTGCCAGCCGATGTCCTTAAAATGCAAAAGTGTTTTTAAAAAAATTAATGGGTCGCAAATTAAGAGCTAATTACTGGAAATTGATTATGCTTAGATTGATTCGGTGACTCTGGGTGCGTCATTGTAACCATTCCTCAAATTTTTAAATTCCCATCCAAAATTTCTCAATATGAACAATTTAAATAGATTAAAACTTTCCAATAATTTTACTCCTTTTTACGTAACTTTTTTTTGTCGGTTTGTTTCTTTGTTTGTTTGCAAGTCTTGAAATCAAAACTTAGATCACTTTCCGTCTAGGTAGAGTGCTCAAATTTTAGATAGAGTTTTGTGTTAATTTCAGATAGAGTTTGTTGCAATCGTTTCCTGACCTGTACACTATCTATAATGCATTATTGATGTGAATATCTACTACTAGATTTGAACCCTCATGGAGTTGAATCGGTTGGAAAAATTTTACTTTAAAAAAGTTTTTAAAGATATCATTTTTAATCCAAACATAAAATGAAATTGTTTAAAAAAATGTTGGTTAGGTGAATGTAAGAAGGTTAGGTTGAAAAAAATTTACTGAAAAAATGGTGGGCTTCTCATTTTTCCACAAATCGTGTAAAATTATATATTTATTTTCTCCACTTTCCTGTTTCTTCCATTTCTTATATTATTTCCAGTTTTTTTATCCTTCTTCTTATATTAAAGAAGGTTCTTGTTTATAGAATCGAAACTATAGTATGTCTATTTCTGTATCAAGCTATTTCACTGTTCAATGCAGAATAGTTTTACTTTATCTTTTATCAAAAATTTAACCCTTTTTATATTTTTGAATGCTATTTAAAAACAATGATGGCATATCAAGCTGATTAATAACTAAATTAAAACATTTCTTACAAAAATTCAAATAGTTATATTTCAACTTGAATTATTTTTTTAAATTAGAAATAGCTGTGATTTTTTTTCAAAATCACGAGTGATACACATCTCCCGGTTTACTGAAAACAAAAAACAGGCATTGCGTCGGTCGCTAAATTAACTTTTTTAAAAAAAGACTATTGGATTGAGTATCCAACTCTAATCAACCTGATATTGAAATGGTATAGAGTGTTCTGTAATAACCATCCTTAATATATATTTTAGAGTCAAAAAGTATAGGCAGCAAAGGTCGCAAATTAATATTTGAGTCAGCAAGAAATAAAAACGTCATCGCAATCTGTAAACTAACTTTTAATGAAGGAGGGATGAAAAACATTAAAACTTATTTGATTGCTGACGAAACTTGAAGGTGTTTCTATTATCTTTGTAAATAGAATAGGTGCCTCAAGGTTATGCGATTTCTCTACTCTCCACACTTTTCCTCTTTTCATAACCATTGTTTTGCCAAATTTTTTCCTGCGCAAGCATGTTGTAGCTTCTACACTAAAAAGTACTGCATTGGGAAAAAAGCAACATTTGCCGAAACCATGGTAATGGAGCATTTTCGTAATCTTTCGAAGTTTATTCGATTTTAAAAAAATATTTCATATTCACCGGCAGTCAAACATATTTTCGATATTTTTAGTTCAAACTTCCTCAGTAGTGATTCATTAAATTTCGATAGAGTTTTTGCTTTTTTTCTTTCTTTGAATACTATTTTGTGACGTTTACTGTGCACGCTTTTTTTTAGTTCCCTTTTAATAAAGATTTATATTAAAGGCGGCAATTACAGAACATCTCATATAATCACTTAGGAATTCAATTTGCATAATTTTAAGAGGCAGAAAAATCACCTAAAAGTGAAATATATGGATTTACTCTATATAGAGACTTCAAATAAAAATGATTTTTCCTGAGTAATAAATCATCTTTTTCTGTGTAATTATAAGCACAGTATATTTGATAAATAAATCAACTGAGAAAAATAACATTAAGTGTATAGTGATGGTTTTTTTACACCTAAACTGCTGTTTGTAGAAAATGCAACACCATGAAGGAATCATCAGAATCAAATGAAATTCGCAGCAAATGTCAATTATAGGATATTATGCAAATTAATAAAGTTTCAGAGCCATCGCGCGTGCGTGGCGCGCGCAGCGCCCTCTGAATTAATGCTGAAAGCGTATAAATAAAGTGCTGTAGCGGGACGTTGAAAATAGTCTATGATTATTTGTTAGTGGCAAACGTTTAGTGAGACCTGAGTATGCCTCCACGACGGAAGAATAAGAAATTCAAGCAACTTACGGAGTTTGAACGAGGGAGGATAATCGGCCTTCGAGAAGGAGGATTTTCCTATCGCGCAATAGCAGCTCGTATGCAGCGGAACAGTTCCACAGTGATGCGAGTTTGGAAGCAGTGGACCGACGAGCACCGAACAACTCGAAAAACAGGCACTGGACGACAGAAGGTGACGTCAGAGCGCGATGATCGACACCTGCTCCGCATGGCGGTGAATGATCGCACAGCTTCCTCCAGGCAGCTGGCAGCACATTGGTCTACTGCTACAGGTGTACAATTGTCGGCTTCGTCAATTCGTCGTCGTCTGCTGCGCCGTGGATTGCGTGCAAGGGTGCCATTATACAGGATTCCCCTCACGGCGGATCATCGACGGCTGCGTCGGCAGTGGGCTCTTGAGCACAGAGACTGGCGAGCTGATTGGCACCAAGTTGTCTTTTCAGATGAATCACGCTTCAATTTGTGGACCCATGATGGCCGTGTTCGTGTTAGACGTTATGCCGGTCAACGCTGCCTTCCTGAGTGTATTATTGAACGACATAGTGGTCGAACACCCGGAGTTATGGTCTGGGGTGCGATTTCGTATCATGGACGATCCAATTTGATACGAATTGAGGGTAATCTCAATAGCAACAGATACGTCCGTGAAGTGCTACAGCCCGAAGTCGTTCCTTTCCTTCAAGGCATCCCTGGAGCTATCTTTCAGCAGGATAATGCACGCCCACATGTTGCGCGGACTGTTAGAGACTTCTGTTCAGCACAACGCATGCAACTTCTTCCTTGGCCTGCTTATTCGCCGGATATGTCGCCTATTGAGCACGTGTGGGATATGGTTGGTCGGCGTCTCACTCGTGATCCGCGTCCTGCAGTTTCCAAAGACGAACTTTGGTTGCGCATACAAGCGATATGGAATTCTCTTCCTCAAGCAGATATTCAACATCTGTTTGACTCCATGCCACGTCGTATAGCAGCACTTATTGCAGCGCGTGGTGGCTGCACCAAATACTGATTTCGGACGCTTAATTTGTTTCTTTTGTTTTGAAAATTTCATCATTTATTTGTATCAGTACAAGTCGTTTCTGCATTAAATTTCATTTGATTCTGATGATTCTTTCATGGTGTTGCATTTTCTACAAACAGCAGTTTATTAATCATTCGACTGTTATTAACAATTCATTTTTTGAAGGAAGCTGATATTAATCATTCAATTGACAACAATTTATTTTGTGTCGGATGACGGAAGATAATCAATTTCAACACATTTTGGATCAATTTGTTCTCTTTTAAGTACCGAATTATCTCACAGAATAATAAATCAACTCTGATTTGGCGACTTAAACTATAAAAAAGAGGACTTCATTCTGAAAATGGCGAAAATTACTACAAATAATTACAACACTTTTCCTATAAAAATAAAATAAATTTTCTTGCATTACAAAGATAAATTTCATCTTCCGTGAAAATATATTCAAGAATTCAATAGCAAGTGAAGTTGTACAAAATACTAACTTTTGCATATTCTTTTCATTCATTTAATCAATGATAGTACTTTGAGATCGCAAGTACGCTATTTATATGCTAATTAGTACTTTTCTGAGGCAGAGGAGCATTTTAATAAATCTTGTTGAATTCGTCCAAATGAAATTTACGTTAAAATCAAGTGAAATGTTAGTAAAACTCTGAATATTCAGAAATAATTATTTCTTTTACTCCCCGTGGGTTTCATTTATGCATGTTGACTTTTATTAGTTTTAATTTGTGTTTGTTAATGCTTTGATATGCATGAGTATTCCTTATATTCAGATTTTTGTAATTTTGGATTTGATTTATATAACAGAAGAACTAATCAGATAAACGTGTTTTGTGAGTAAAGGGTAAGTTATTTTTATTAATTTTGGAGCTGATTCAGATAACAGGGAAACTAATGAAAGAAAGAGTGTATTCTTGGGTAAACGAGAGTGAAATATTTCTTAATTAATCAGTAATTATAGATCTGATTCATATAAAACGAGAACTTGTCTGGCAAACGCGTTTTCGTGAGTATGCCCATCTGAAAGATATTTAATTTTTATTAATTTTGGATCTGATAGCAAGGAAACTAATAAAACAAAGAGTATTTTGCCAGGTGAACGGGAGGGAAAGATCGATTCTCATTAGTTTTCGATCTGATTCAAATAACAGGGGAGCTAATTAAACAGCGTGAGTTTTGGGGAGTCAATCTACAAGCATGTTTATTCAGATAAAGTGCATTTCTGTGAGTCATTTCGTAACTTAAAATATCGTCTACTCTTATTAGTTTTTTTATAACCGTCGTTGAACAGCCGCCCCAATTTTTGGGTTTACGGCTATTAATGTTCAACTCCGTAGCCTTGTAATTTTGAACCCAATGCAGAAGAAAAATGAACTCCTTGATCAAGTATTGGGAGAAAATTTTGCCTTCGTGGAGGACTTTTCGATAGAACTAACCCACATTTGCGTTACATGGATCGGAAGACCACGAGAACCTCCCATGGTTAGCATGAGGCAAGGGGACTTTAACCCATGAACCACTGAGGATATTTCACGTCGACACTGTGGTTGGTGCAAGCCGGATGCGGAATTCGTATCGACCAGCCATCGCCGGGATCGAACCCCGGTTCACCTTACTGGAAGGCGAATGCTCTATCCCCTGAGCCATCACGACTCTGCACTTATCAATTAGCATATTTGAGGTCACCCTCTCGAGAGATTAAGATTGAGTCCTAAAGAATGGAGATATTCAAGGTGTTTTATTTTGTGCATTGTACATTGAGTCATTAAGTGAAAATGGAATGAGTCCACAGATATATCAAACATTGGAAGGACGTGAAAAGTATAAGGACATACAAAATAATAAGCAGCATCTCATAGCATAAGCATAGACGAAGAGCTGCATTTTTGTAATTAAATAACGATGGAACTGTGGTGTTATCGAGCAACCAGCATCCCCACTCCTAACTCCAAGAATTTTAAATTACAAGTGAATGAAAAGTTCCTAATGGACATATAGGAACATGGGAAGAGATGATTTATCGATGGATGAAATGGCTGAAAACAAAGCTCACACAGCCTTATTAATATTAAATTTTGTATAATTCGGCTACTGCTTAGTGACCAAAAAGACCGTGAGAAATTAATATAACCCTGTAACGAAATCAATTTTTGCGGTTAGAGAAATAAGGCAGGTTTGAGTTAAAAAATACTTTTTGATGTTCAATCAACACGGTGAATGAATGAGTTATACAGTTGTATTGAATTGGGCACAATAAGACTTCACTTCATAAGAAGAAGCACTTCAGAATTGGGCACTTCAATAAGAAGAAGACCTCCAATACCCACACATGTGACGTATGACATCAGCGTCAGCTGATCTTTATCTGCAAAATGGTGTATTAAAGTTGAGTTAAGTTTCTCTCCATAAACTAGAATATTAATTAAGGATAAGTTAATTAAATGCAAAGCAGCATCGCACATCGAATTAGTTAAAGTATAATTATTTCTCATCTACTCCTTTTACTAAACTTAGATTTATTATTTGTTTATGTATTTTATTGTAACCGTGATATGATTTTTGTTTTGCGTACCTGGCAACTTCGATGCATAATTAGTTGGTTTATATTCCACATGGCTTCATGCCTGTCTTTTTGCTAAATCTCTGTGTAAATATAAAGTGGAAGAATTTCGAATGTGTCACTTAAGAGAATTGACTCTTGACGGGTTTGGCTTATTTGAAGCAGAATGGAAAGAACAGTTGGAATGAAAAGAACAGTAACGCAAATGAATGCCACGTTTCAACAACCAATCAGGATCGAGATACCAGCACTACGTTACTTGCACGTATGCCATTAAAAAGTTAGCCGTTAATGACTGTTGAGAAAACAATAAAATTTTAATGTTTCCTTTTTATAAAATGTGATAAAAATTAAACAATTGCTTTAATTAAATTATAATTAGATTAAAAAAGATTAAAAAAATTACATTTATGAAATTAAAGAAATCTTTAAAATCTGGTAAATGCCTACTATGCCTACTATGGCCTCACAATGTAGATGTTTCAGACGCAAGAGCATAACAATACAGTAGATATGGTAATAATCAAATATTAAAGTTTATGAAAGATACAAATATATTTTTCAATAAATAGCGTTTAATCAGACTAAACGTGAACCACATAATGTTTTTTCTTATTAAAAAAAAATACTTATGTTTTGTGAAATATTTGAGATGATCATTATTTTCAACCATCAATAAAGTCAATTATTGCATAAAAAAAAGTTCAGCTTGTTCTTGCAACAATGTTTCAAGGTCAAACGACAGGTGTATTCTTTGATCAATAAATATTTAATCTGCCTTTTCTATAGGGTGGAGGTATAAAGAACCCCACCCATGAGAATGCAATCTTCCTTTAATCTCCAATTAAGACGTTCTGCAACAATTGGTAGGAGTATTGGTCTTGCATAATTCATCACTTGACTGTCACTGGAATTTCCAGGGACTATAACTTTTGCACATTGTTTATTCAGTTCCCGTAACAGTTGTAATAAGCTTTAACGGCAGAAAATTGCATTTATTTTGGGATTTATCTGCCTTTAATAGTAAGGAAATTGTTCAGCAAATTGCTAAAGAATCAAGTGCATTATCTGCTTCTAAATAGATGAAGATTAGAAGAATGCTTCCTATGATCCAGACGAAATTACATTCGATAATAAATGAAATTTGTTTAACAGTTTTATTCGAAACAGTAAATAAAAGTATATTTATTTTCAATTAAACTGTCAATTACTTTATTCGTTAGCATCATTCGCAACATCCCTAGTAAGTGAAGAAAAGAAATACTCTAAATAAATTTTTTAATTAAAAAGCTTGTAGCAATTTAGTGATAAGGCACACTTTTTCTAAAATGAGTTATTTTTTATTGCAAACTATTCATATTGTATTGTTTCTAGTTAAGTGTTTGCAAATATTCCTTAATTTATTCTAGAGAGCTAACTCCTTCTAAATACCCAGTTCTTGGCCTTTATGAAATAATGGTGGAAACTCTCTACCTATGGCAACACTTCGTATGCTTTCACCAAGGAGAGTCATAGGAGAAGGAAGTACGTTAGTTTCTGTCTTGGTTTTCAAACAGATTAAAAAAATATTAAGTTAGAATACTGTATGGAACTCAAAAGTACATTAAATATAGCTCTAAAAGAAAGGGTCATGAAAATTTTAGAAAATATTTTTGACAATTAAATGCGAAAAATATTATGGAAGGGGAAAATTTTGTTTTACATTCGCATGCTACTAAGCAGAGGAGAAGAGGGAACGGGAGAGGATCAAGACATGAAACTAGTCTTCTCCCCAGATGGCGTATTTGAGTGTTGCGATTGCGAATAATATATTTTGTGCAGCAACAATCTTGATTCAGTTCGAAAATATGCCATATCCTGGAGATGATCTGTTCTCGGAATTAACTTATACGGAATCAACTTATCAAACGGCTATCTCTCGGTGCAACACTCTTAGAGAGTCGTCTGCAGCCGAGTCGGCACCGACCTGGGTTCGTCCCTTTCGGCCTCCTCTGCTCATCGATGAGAGTGTGTTGCTTTTTGTCGGGCGTGACTCGGGGCCATGGAACTTCATGTCCATGCACCATTGAGTCCTCCGTCTGATTCAAGGTTTACAGCAATGATGGTCACCAAGTAATCCCTGGATGCTCCCTACGGGAACGGGTCAGGGTTGAGCCAAGCTTAACTTATACAATATAAAAACTACAAAATATACCGCCGGATGACTGCAGTTGTCTCTTATGAAATAGTACGCATAGCCTAATAATTAATTTTAATTAGTTTTGGCTTGCTATTTTGCTGATACTTCTTACCACACAATGAGTGATTCTGGGAGCAGTGCTTCCGGTGGTATATGCAAGAAAAGAAAGAGGGAAAAAAGGAACTATGAGCCACATAAGACAAGAAATGGGAAGAATTAAAGGCTCGGAATTCATGACAAAGAAGGCAAAACACATTCCTAAAAGACGTACGGGAGAAAATTACAGGCAAGAATTGCATAATACAAAATTAGATATTGTTATTAATACTTAACATAATAAATTAGTTTATTATTACTTTTGTTGTTATTATAATTATTATTTTTGTGACTATCATTTTAATATGCTTTCATTTTTAAACATAAAAAAGTGCACTATTTTAACTGGAATTCGCTTTTATTTCATCATCAGTGCAAGAGGAAATATTTTTGTAAATTTGCATCAGAAAAGGGCCGACCGACTTGTGCAGGGGTCAAGGAACTGGCCTTGCATCAAAAAGGTTCTGGGTTCGAATCCTGGGCAAGGTATGGATGCTCTTTCCTTCTTTGTACTGTCTGTCTTTACTGTGGGAGCAACGCTGGCCAACCTAATATGGAGCCCTTGAAAGAGTGGTCAACAAATCTGCCCTTCAGATGACTGTATGACCTAGGTCATTCTCCAGGTGGGCATTGGAAGAAAAAAAAAACGTCAGAAAAGGAGTCAAATTATTTTTATTTTATTTTATGACCTTAGTTGAACAGCTGACCCACTTTTGGGTTTACGACTAACTCCGTAGCCTTGTATTTTTGAACCTAATCCAGAAGATAAGGGAACTCCTAGATCAAGTATTGGGAGAAGTTTTGCCTTCTTGGAGTGCATTTCGAAGAAACTAACCAGCGTGACTAATTTGCTTAACATAGAGAGAGAAACCACGAAAACCTCCCACTGTTAGCCTAACGGCAAGGAGACATCAACCCATGATCTGACTGTGGGCATACCTATCCTAAAAATACTTTATTACGGGCAATTGTGGGTGAATGAATCTTGTATCCATGATCTGAAATTTAAATGATCTGTTTTCCTTTCTTATCAAGAAGGAATTGACAAAAAAGGACCAAATGAGGTTTATTCCTATTCGTTTGATTACTTAATAAAAAGTTTGAAAGAAGATATAAAAATAATAAATGCTTCTTCTTATGGTAGCCCAGAATCAAAATCACATCTTAGTAAGATTTCTAGTGTCGTTTTGATGAGATTCACCACTTTTTACCAATACGTGGTCATTCATTTAGTCCTTGTAACGTGATTTTAGGATGGTGAAGAAAATATTCAAAGGTAAGACCGCATGTGCACTCCTCAACAATATGCTACGCTAATAGAATCATCAACCGTGTCCCAGAAATTTACTGTAAAGGAGGGGATTACAAATATGATAATTGATTTCAAAAGCATTGTTGTCAAAATGTTCCCATGGGGAGAGAAAAAGGAAAAACAACAATTTCGGATGTCACATTATATCAATTGAAAGCTCTACACCTGGTGAAGTCAGACAAAACACTGTAAGGGCATCCATTCCGATCATTTATCAACAGAAAGAACTGCCCAGATACCCTACTAACACCAAAACATATCTTTGAATGCTCATTTTTTATGCAAATGTCTTAAGGCTCGGCATTGCTGCCACTTCAGAAGATCCATTATTTCTCCCAAGTGCCAGGTCTTTCATTGGCATCTTGAGAACAATCTTCATCCATAGACACGACAACCTGGTGAAGTTGAAGCATATTCTTTCATTGGTGGTTTAAGCAAATTAATATTTACTCTGTACAAAACAAATACCCTAAAAATGACTATCAGATTAAGGCAGCATATTTTGAAAAAAATGCCATAAACTGTGCAAGAAAATTTCAGTGGATCCACTATCTAAAAGTGGTCATTAAATAAAAGTGGCACACCTGCCAGTTAAGACAGCATATTTAGAAAAAATTACCATAAACTGTACAAGAAAATTGTAAACATCAAAAATGTTCTACAATGCATATCAAATGAGTTTTTGCCTTTCTGTAAAAATATTTGTGAGTTGCCAAGCACAAATAGTCGTAATCCATAAGAAGATTTCTAAATTTACACAAATATCCATTTGTATTCTAATATTTAAATAAAGACTTCCTTTTATTTCTAAATGTCCAAATATTTATATTCTCGCTAGTTAAAAATAATGACGTTTCAAGGTTTTGTGCCAAAACCTGTCATCTCCTAGTTCTAATAATATGTTTAATTATAAAACTAAGTGATATTATCTCATAATTGCAATAGAATAATATGCAATCAGCCATGTTTCGATATCAAAAAACTGAAAAAAAAGTTCTATATATCAAGCCAATACTTAACTATGCAGTTTTTTTAGTATTTCCTGTAAAATTAGTTTTGGTAGAGATGACCGGTTTTTGAAGTCATTGATACAATTTGTCTTAACATGAAAATAGTTTCAGTTTAATCAATTTAAACATTTAGAAGTAGCATCACTGTAGAAAGAATATAGTGCAATAAACATTGTATAAAAGTATAATGTATGTTAGCATACCTGCCAACTTTTAATCCTCTTGAGGATGGTTTTTCCCCAGTGGTAGTAAATTCGAATTTAAATTACAATTCTGGGCAGAAACATATGCTGTTTTTAGATAAAGCTTACGTGGACAGTATTTTATATCAATATACAATATGCTTAAATTTTTAAAAATAGTGGTGGTCAAAAAGATTTTAAATTAAGTTTATAAATGAAAGAAATATATAAAGCATGCATTTTACTACCACTTGAAATATAGAAATAAAATTTTTCGCCAAATGCGTAAAAGTTGGCAGGTATGTGTTAGTTTAAGTATTTACAAATATAATAAGGGAAAATTACCTTTGTTGAATACTTATTGAAGAGAAGCCATTCTTATAAATTGTTATTTCGTCGTTTGATCATTTTCATCATCTGTTGAAAAGCATCTCTTAAATGATCATCTTCTTGATGAACGAAAGTGCCGAGGTATCTTTATTCTAAAAATAAAAATTATGAAGCTTTTATAACTTATTACCCATTAAAAAACGTATATAGTAAAAAATAATCGCATAAAATTTCACATTTGGATACACAATGTTTAAAGAGAAATTAGAGTTTCAGCTCTTCAATCTTTTTAGACCAAACACATGAAGGAAAATGCTTTTATTCGTAGTAAAGTGCCTCTCTTCTTTGGAAATAAACTCATCGTAGCAAAGATGCTTTTTTTTTCACTTCGATTAATTAATTCAAAAAATAGTAATTAAAATTTAACTTTTAATAATTTAAAAGTACATGCTGCTTACTTCTATACATTTTTGCACAAAACAACAGACCAGTGAAATGATGTATAAATGATAAAAACAAGCAATAACGAGAAGACTGTTTACATCGTTTAATGCAATCAACAACAAGAAGACCGATAATTACGATCACAAACAAAGTTTATAAGCAATAAAATGCGTTGTCAAAGAAAGGAGCAAATTAAACGTCCTATTAATAATACCGCATTTACCAATATCTATTCCTCTAATAACTGATATAGTTAAATAGAATTATTATAACATAAACGCTGATATCTGTTAATTTAAAGACAAAGCTGATATTTTAGTGTGCAGGATGCCCAACAGAGGACTCATTCACCTCGTAATTAAAAATTTCGAAGACAAAGGATGATAGAGGAATAAAAAAATTGATAGATCAATGGGATACCTGCAGGTGACGAAGTGCGGATATCTCGATCCAGATTGGTTATTGAAACGTGGCATTTGTTTACGTTAGCAACTATTCTTTCGGTTCTATTTCAAGTAAGCCAAACCCGCCAAGTATCAATTCTCTTAAGTGGCACATACAGCTTTACAAGAATTCTGTCTCAAAGATTTCAATTCTTTCAATATATTTACACAGAGATTTAACTCAAAAACAGGCACGAAGCCATGTGGAACATAAACAAGCTTATTATGCATCGAAGTTGCCAGGTTCACAAAACAAAAATATATCATGGATACAATAAAATACATAAAAAATAAATCTAAGTTAAGTAGAAAAAGGAGACGAGAAAGAATTATATTTCAACAAATTTTATGTGCGATGTGGCACAGTATTTAATTAACTTCACATTAATTAATATTCTAACTTATATGAAGAAACTTAGCTGAACTTTGACACGTCATTTTGCTTATAAACGATCAGCTGGCACTGACGTCATAGAGCACATGTGTGGGTATTCGTGATCTCTTTCTTCTTGAAGTACAAGTACCCAAGTGTGAAAACTGTAAAAAAAATTTGCAGAAATATTTCGGAATTTAGTTACAAAAGTTACCTGCAGATAGTGCCGCATCGGTGATCAAAGGAATATTTTTTAATCGCAACTGAAGAGGAGGTTCAAGATTGTATTGGTTTTAAGAGACCTCTTCGGCAATGAGCAGGCTGATAACTAAGCCTAAGAAGCCCGAAACTCCCCTCAACTCTCCAATAGCCTTACCCTTACTGATGACTTAAACTTACCTCCCAATCACCTAAGAAGAATTCTATCCCAGAACTTAATTGCAACCAGGTAATTTCAACTACCATAGCCAGACTACTCACAGGACACTTTAAAGGGATGAAGATATCCTCTGATGACCAAAAAAGTTACAATGCTTGTCCTCACTGTCCTGAAATTCAACTGTCTTTTGGTCATATTTTTAATTAAACTTCTACACTGGCTAAACTCTGCAACACTGACCGACTGACCCAAACCCGACTATCAACTGCTTTATTCGCCAAAGGTCTTCGAGATAGCCAAGACTGATTTGGACGCCTTCGGTGCTATTTGATGCATCTGCACTACTTAGACAAGACAATAACAACAACAAAATTGTTTTCAAGAACTCTATACTGCCTAAAACGTTGCACTAATTTTTAAGGGGATTTAATGGGTAAAACTAAATGACAAACTCTTGTAATTACAAGGCTAGTATACTACATTTTCTAATGCTATTATTTCTCCAAAATCCTATGTAAGAGTCGCAATGGCTGAGGATATAGTCATTTTCTATAGCTATTTCGAAACTATTTATACTTAAATTAATTAATAAATTCAACTACTAATTCAATTAATTAATTTAATCAATTAATAATTCGATTTATTTATTGAATTAATTTATTCAATAAAAAAATTTGATCTATTTACTCTTTTAATTAACCCAATGTGCAAAACATTAAATAAGAGACATTCTTCGAAGAAAACATAAACAATATTTTCATTTTCTATAGTTTTTTTG
Organism: Parasteatoda lunata; assembly: GCA_949128135.1. Taxonomy (NCBI): domain Eukaryota; kingdom Metazoa; phylum Arthropoda; class Arachnida; order Araneae; family Theridiidae; genus Parasteatoda; species Parasteatoda lunata. The sequence continues at coordinate 9,914,829 of OX421979.1, read as the reverse complement.
AAATTATTAATAATTAAATTAATTAATTAAATCAATTAATTAATTAAATCAATTAATTAATTTATCTAATAAATAAGTCAAGACATTTATTAGATTAATTTATTCAATTAATAATTTAATTATTAATTCAATTAATTTATTGTAATAATTTTTATTTATTATAATAATTTTTATTTATTATAATAATTTATCCAATTAATGTATTCTTTTAATTAATTTAATGTGCAAAACGTCAATTTAGAGATTTTTTTCCGAAGAAAATATTAACCCTATTTTTCTTTTCTATAGCTTTTTCGAAATTATTATTAATTTAGTTAATTAATTAATTCAATTAATTATTTAATTCAATTACAAAGTCAATTAAATAACTTATTTAGTAAATAATTCAATTAATATTTCAATTAATAGTTCAATTTATTTATTGAATTCATTTATTCACTTAGTAATTTAACTAATTTCTTCTCGATAAGGTTACCTGGATTCAAATCCCAGTGATGGCTAGTTGATCAAATTCTGTTTCCTGATCGCACCAACCAAAGTACTAACTTAAAATATCCCTAGTAGAAGACGGATAATGTGCCTTGTCATCTGGCTAACCGTCGAAATATTTCACGATTTTCCTCTACATGTAATGCATATGAGGGTTAGTTCCATCAAAAATTCTTTACGAAGGCAAGTTTGTCCCAATGCTGAATCCAGAAGTTCCAGTGTCTTCTGGGCTGAATTCAAAATAAAAAAAAAACTACTTGGAGTTGAAAAGTGATCCTAAACCAAAAAATAGGTCGGTTTTTTAGCTACTGTTATAAAATAGAAAATGAAATAAAATAAAAAACATAAGTAAGCATCGATTTTCTGTTCGATTTTCATTTTATATAGAGTATGATACTCTTATTAAGTTACTTCTATGAAAGCTAAAAAAGTATAAAGGGGAAAGTTTCACTATAGTTATAAAAAGAGACAATAGTTACAAAGATCTAGAGAAAAATGACGTACAGAAACTTCGTGTAGATTTTATTTTGTCAGATTTTATTTTGTAGATTTTCTGAATTATATTTTTTAGCGCTCAAGCAAAAATTTTCAACGAGTAATATTTACAGAAAGGTCGGTTTTTGAGATATAAAAACTTTCGAAATGCGAAACTTTCCGAAAATTCCACATGAGCATTATATTGAAACAAATACCTATCCGATTTGTTTAAAAAACATGAAAGAGGGTTTTGAATAAGAGAAGGAATTTCCACTATATAAATATGGAAGTGGGAAAAGTTAAGCACCTGTGACACATTAATGAAAAAATTTTAAACTTAAGGCTGTTTTTCGAAGGCTCCGTCGTAATATGAATTGATGCTTTTCTGCGAATAATAAGCTATTTTTATAACTGCTGTGAGTTTGCAACTGTTACTCGTGACTGTTAGATCAAATTTAGCTTACCTAAAGCCAGCACTGTCTACGGTTATTTTGAAAATGGGGCAAAACGTCAGAATGGATAAAAGCCACAGTTTCGAGAAAATAAAAAGCGTTTGTGGTCTTTAATATTTGAAAACTTACTCCAATATTACATTACCTGGGCTCATTCATACAATTTTCATACAATATTCAAAAACTGAGAATATGGCAGTGATTTTAATAATTTTCATCTAGGGGGGAGGAATGTTGCCAAATGGGTGATTTTAAAAAAAAGTTTAATAACTTTTAAAATATTTCAGTTATTTGTCGGTTCTAAAGCCCAGATAATTCTTCAAGCCAAGATTATATATAGAAAGAGTTTAAAATCATTGCATTGGTTCAAGTGGCACTTAAATTATGACTTTTTTTTTATTTTCCTTGGAGACAGAGATTCGAAAAACAGCTTTAATTTGTAAGAGCAAAGAACCGGGATCCTTAATGTATCCGGGAGTGTACTAGACAGTAATGTATGAGCGGTAAATTTTGAAACTAGAGCAAGTTCATTTGGAGCTTAAAATCACTTAATATTTCTTTGTTCAATGTTTATCAATGTTGCATTTTAATGTTTCATCAAACTATTGACATAATCCAATTAAGTTAACCTTCAAACACTGATCCATAAAAACCTCGAAAATTAAAAAAATAAAGAATGAACTTATTCCACTTTCAAAAATAGCTACTTATATTTCGAAAGGGAGTATGGTGATAAACCCCTGAAATAATTTTTATAACAAATACATTTTAAAGCAAACGACACTTTAAGTTAAACTTAAAAGCATCGAACAAAAATTGACTCTACTTTGAATAGGGTACAATTTTGCGGTAACCTTTTTAAGGTTTTATATTAAACCATATTTCAGTTCAAATTCAGTCGTAGTATGGATCAATTAATTTTAAAAATACGATGATGTTATTCAATTTAGCAGAGTAATACGCTTAAAGGATCCGATGATATGGCTTTTGCAGAGAACTACATTGTATTATGTTTACAAAGTAGGATGATGTGGTTAAATTTAACACAGTATTAAGCTTAAAAAGTAGGATGATGAGGTTCAACTAGAAGTCTCTATAATTTCTTACAGTATCGATCAAAAAACTTGCCCATTCACACTATAGAAATAAAAATATGTCGCGTGTTATTTTTGTTATTATCAATATTATTACTTATTTTCGTCTATGAAAACGCACTCTATCTATAATATCTATCTATAACAGTTATATAAAGCTTTATAGGGTTGTGCGTAGCTAAACGAAACAGTTTAAGCCCAAATCCCTTATCGTCACATTTTCCACAATTAAAAAATCCTACTTCTTAATTCATTCTTACCAATTCTTAATTAATTACTTAATTCTGCTACCTAAAAAATTTCTTGGAGAGGTAAAATGGTTTGAAACACACGCAGATTATTTTTTTAGAGTTTCGCAACTTTATTTCGTTGTTAAATAGCCAATCACACCTTTTCAAGACATCTCTTAACACGTTTTCATAAACAACCTATCAAGCAGGGGGGTGGAGGAGAAAAAAACTTTAAAGAAAACAGCGTCGGATCTTACATTTTATAATGAAGACTGATGACTATGCCCCACGACTGAGTTAACAGACAGATTTATTCTTTATTCATATAGTCGAAAAACCTTTTTTTTTTTCTTTTCTTTCCTGAGCTTGTACGCGACATCAAGTTTATTATCCACCAGGAGGACTCCTGCCAGACGTTTCGTTTCGAAGATTTCAGCCAAGAGTGTTAAGTCAAGGTGACCTTGAGACGTTCCTCTTAACTCCATGAACCTTCCCCCCAACAGAGGTAAAGGATCTAGTGACTTACTTTTTTGAAGATTAAATTAAAATCCTTCACAAGGTTGTTCTTCAGAGAAGTAATATTTGGAAGAAAATAAAACAAGTTTGAATGTTTCTGTAAAAAGAAAAAACACATCTCCATCAACATTTTCAACAAGAACTTAAGTCTTAGTACAAGAATTAGAAACCAGGTTCACCACTTTTATTTCACCCAAATTGAAAAATAGTACATGCTTCTGCTCAGCAGAGGTCGGACATGCAATACTTTCATTGGATGCTGTCTTAGATTTAAAAAATGCAATAATAATACAAGTAACAAGATTACAACATGTAATGCTATTTGCAGATTTATTGTAACCAAAACTCTCCCTGGAGAAAAAAAACGCATTATGCTAATTTAAAAAGAATGCATATCTAAGAGTATCTAAGCTACAAAGATTGTGAAAAAACTAGGATGTTCTTAGAACAAGGTTTCTATACCAGAACGCACTATCACATCCAAAATTAACAATATGACAATTTATTTTATGGCACTAACAAAAGAGGTGCATAGTTTGTCTGCAGAAAGAAATCCTCTCGCTACAAAGTCGTCTGCCATCAAGTAAACGGCGCATTTATGATTGTTTTTCGATTAATGTCGTCATATTAAATTATCATTTTTTTCGCGAATAATATGCTATCGTCATAGCTACTGTTCGTTTTATTTTATATTTTATTTTATAACCGTCGTTGAGCAGCCAACCCAATTTTAGGTTTACGACTGCCAATGTTTTGAACCCATCCAGAAGACAAGGAAATTCTTGGATCAGTACCCCCAGAGGTATGATTTGTTATGGGAACATGTAGGATTTTGAGACTCGGCAGATTTAACGTTCATCAGTCACCATTTACTACACAGGGAGTCTTCGGTTGGCGAGTATAAAACCCCCGACCTCTTGGACATGGGCCCAGTGCTTGCCAACCAGACCATCCCGGCCCCACTACTGTTCGTTTGTAACAGTTATTCATGACTGTTAAGTCAAGTTTAGCTTATCTAAAGCAAGCGTTATTTATGCTTATTATGAAAATAGCAATATGGAAAGAAGCCACAGTTTTGTGAGAATAAAAAGAGTGGCCTAATTTTTTAATATTTAAAAACTTACTCCAAGGGTGCATTATCTGGGGCTCATCAAAGTTTCCAAAAACTGAAAATAAGGCAGTTATTTTATTATTTTTTATCTAAGTGGAAAGATTTCGTCAAATTGGCAATTTTTAAAAAAAAGTTTAATATCTTTTAAAATATTTAACTTGTTTGTTTGTTCTAAAGTCCATATAATTCTTCACAGCAAGATAATAAATATAGTTTAAAATCATCGCTTTGCTTCAAATGTAAGGCACTTGAACTGTGGCTTTTTTATTTTCCTTGGCGACAGATCTTCGAAAAAACATATTTAAAAAAAAGGGATCTCCCCTGATTTCCTATCTCGCCGATTCGAACGAAAACCTGTCTTAAATATTGACCTAACACCCCTAATTGAAATAGCACAGTAACCATAGTCACCGCCACTGCTCTAGATAAATGGCTAGGGAAGTTCTTTCCATAGACGGACTATAATAAATGGTTAACTGAGTAAAAATAATGCATAATAATATTCTAGAACTGGAACGAAGTCTTGAAAACTTTTGGGTAATGTGTGTTTACGTGAAGATGTGAAAACGGGCTTGATGTTCTAGAAAGTATTTCTAATGAGATTGTATTTCAACTAACGTAATCAATTTCAATTTACCATTCATAAAATTTTTTCGGTATTTTTTAAAATCGAAAATGCCATGAGCCATGAATTTAATTAAGGAAATAACTAAGGTATAGCCGATTGGCCTGTGTAGGGGGCAGGGAACTGTCCTTGCGTCAGAAAGGTTCTGGGTTCGAATCCCGGGCAAAGCATGGATGTTTCTTTCTCTCTGTGTTCTATGTCCTTTCTCCTTTGTGTGATTGCGTGAATGTGTGTGAATGTGGCCCACCCTATGAACGGTTTAGTGGCAGTGTGGTGTGGCAGAAATCGAATTCTTGGCCATAGATGGCGCCACTGAAAAACAAGAACAATCGCACCCCCTTTGCCTAGAAACAGGCACACGACAAAAAAAAAAAAAAAAAAAAAAAAAAAAACCTAAAGTGTAGGGGTTGCCATGTTTTAAGTGTTGTCTATAACTTTTTTTTGAAAAAGTACAAATTAAATGGTAAATTGCACAAATCATATTGTAAACAGTACAAGTACAATTGGGTACTTGCACTTTACGAAAGAGAAGACCATGTATACCCACACATATGACCTATGACGTAACACCAGCTGATCGTTTATGAGCCAAATGGCGTGTTTAAGTCAAGCTAAGTTTCTCCTTATAATTTAGAATGTTAATCAACATGAAGTTAATAATATACAGTGCCGTATCACACGTGGAATTTATTGAAATATACTTCTTTCTCTTCTACGTCTATTACTTAACTTAAATTTATTATTTGTTTATGTATTTTATCGTAACCGTGATTAAAAAAAAATTGTGTACCTTTCAACTTCAATGCATAATTAGTTTGTATATGTTCTACATGGCTTCATGCCTGTTTTTGTGTTAAATAAGAAATATAAGTGAAATAATTAAAATTTTGTGAAAGAATTTTTATGTAAGAATATAGAATGTATCATTTAAGAGAATTGATATTATTTAAGAGATTGATGAGTCGTTGCAAAGAGGTGGTATTTCTGAAAGGTTTCACTGTAATAGGATTCATAAAATAAAAAATTATAGGATTGGTCATCGCTGCTCGAGTTAGCCGGAGTCCGTAGTTTGGGAATCCTAGTTACAAGACAATGTGTATGCAATATTGGAAGTCTGAAAAAAGTTCTATCCTCAAATAATATCTAGCAAATACCTTTTTGTTTTTTGGTGTAATATTCGTATGAGTTGAAAAAGACAAGAGCCTATAAACTGAAAAGCATAAAAAGTTTTTAAATGACTAAGCTTTAAAAAAATAATTTTAAGAATTTACGATAGACATTTACTTTAGCTTTAACTTTTTTCGTTTATTTTTACTTTTGCCGGTTAATTTTATAATAAAATGTAAGAGAATCTAATTTTTACCAATGCCTTTTAAAAGTAACTAAGTTCAGTTCGATGTACTTTGAATTTTACTCAATTAACGAAAAATCGAAATTTTTGTAAAGGTTAGGGAAGAAAATGAACTCTACAGGCGATAATAACATCAAAGTATTGATTTACAAATGATATTACAAGAGATTACAAAGTTATTTTTTTTAAGCGAAGCTTTTTAGAATTGATTTATATTTACATAAATTTTAAAGAAATATGTATATTAACGGAAAATAAGTATAAGGGGCAAGTGATCGTTAAAAACACTCGATTTGATTATTCATCGTTGGCAACAGGAATTATTTGTATGATTTTAAATACATTTTTAGGTGAAACTAAGGAAGAAATCTAAAAATATTCATTGTTTTAAAAGGAAATATTTTTTTTCTTGGTGTAGAATGGCAGGCAAGAGAGAATTCAATATATGCAATTTGTTTTTTTAAGTAGCTTAAAATATTTCAGCGAATTGAAAAATATATGAAAAATACCTTTTTTCAGTAGTTTGTTAGAATGTTCTTCTGGTTTAAAATAAAAAAGAACAGATGTTTCGAATGAAAATGGTATTCTTTATGACAACGGGAGTTTGTAGAAAAATGGATTCCTCCAAAATTTCTTAAATCTTTTATTCACAACTTCAAGTTCATATATCTTCAATATTTGAGAATCCTTCCCTTTGGCGTTAAGAAATATCATATCGGATTGCGAAACTTTTCTTAAAGTGCTTTTAAGGAATTCTTTGTAGCAGGCTAGAATTCTTCTTTTCTTAGTATCAGAACCTTATTTTATGGTAATATTTCGAATAAATTCTAGCGCTTGAAAACGAAATTTATTGCAAGATTGGATAACATGTTTTTACGTTTCTAGTTTCGGATGCAAAAAAGAGAGAAAAATTCAAACACAATTGATTAATTTTTTTCATAACAGACTAAAATTTTAAATCCAAGAAAACATGATTGTTATCTTTCTTTTCTAAATTGATTAATAGTTTCATATAAACAGGTAGTTTCTATTGCAACTGAGTCAACCGAGTGAATTTAACGCTATATTGTTAATAGAATAAGTAATAAAAGATTCCAAAGTTATAATACATTATAAGAGCAAGTATTACATTACATTTTGTAGGAATACCATACAAAATATGACATACCTATAAATAATCTTTGAAAACCAATCTCTACACGAGCATAGCATTAATTCACGGTACTTTTAAGTACTTTATTTACGAAGGGCTATGGATGGTTGATGGAATGTAAACAATAACAAACTTCCTAAAATCCGTAGAAATTTAGAAAACTTCCGGTGTATTCCTCCGCTTATGTTATGCTTACGAGGCAATGTGTGAACAGGCTTGATATTCGAAGAAGTTTTACTAATGATATTTTATATTAAATTTACACGAAATTTTATCATTCATAAGAGTTTTCTGTAATTTATGTATTATAACAAGTAGTGAACCGAAAACAAATTTAAGAAAATTAATATCACACGTTCAAGTGCTATCCCTTCGTTCTACGTTCAAGTGCTATCGTTCAAGTGCTATCCCTTATTTGGCTATAACTCTGTAAAATATCGCCGTGTGTTATTTTTTAGATAGCATCATAGCGTGCTTGCGAGGTCTTCCGAATTCATCTGTTGTTTGTTTCGTTGAAATTTAAATTTAAAGAGCGCTTAATATTGCGAACACTACAAATATAGTAATATTAAAATGGCGTGCTTTTCCAAGCTTTAGCGTAAAAAAACAATCAGAATTTGTAACCCAGAAGTCTTAGCGCGAAATTTAATCCTTAGCGCCAGCTGTACTTATTTTTATACGGTCAACCGTCCATTAGCGACGGTATGGGGAACATTCCCCGAGACCTACACTTAACGGTAGATTAGTTTTACGAGGACTTATGCGGGGTACCCTCAATCCCTTCGCAGGCTGATCAAAGTGGTCACCCACATGATCAGTGACCGCTGCTAGTGATGCTGGACTTCGTTGTTCTACTGAGTACCGTGTCATTCGATCAGCCCTCTGTGAGATCACATAAATTGTCCCCTTCCCTCTTTGAAGATGCCATGTACCTCAAACTGATTTACGCAAAAGATTATGAACGGGGAAATTTTCGGAAGTGCTCGGATTTTACGCATTGCAGACCTCTTCGTGTGTCCAGAATTCGAAAGCATTTCTTTTTCTCCAAGCTGAAGCTGCTTTTAGTTACTATGCTTTTTCTCAATTTTCTTAACTTTTTCGTTGGTTTTGATATATTTTCAGAGTTCATGATAAAACAATGCACTTCAAAACTGTTGTGTTTTTTTTTTCGAACTATGAAGATTAATGCATGGCGAAATGTAAGGCATTGTTTGTCCCAAATGATATTTCCAAATGTTGTTAAAATTTCTATAAATCATGTAAAGTTATTTACATGCATAAGCATATTAACCAAAGATAAAATAAAATGCAATACAGGACGGTGCAACCAAAAAAAAATTTGAGACTTTCAAAGTTTTGCATTTTCGGAGATTTATACTAAACGTGAAAAACACAATCATTCTAGTTTTCTGAGATGATTCTTTACTGGCAATAAATTGGAGTAACGGCTTGACTTTAAAAGTTTCACCGACTAGAGGAGTCTAGTAGTAGCACTTAGATATACAATAAACCTGTTCGTAGCCATTTGCGGAACTTTCGTCTTCTGAATGGGATACTTGTGATTGTTCATATGCTAAACTAAGTTTTACCTACTACTAAAATGTTTTACGACGCCCAGGTATGTTCACTGGCAGGTTCACTGGTTTTTGTAATGACTGGTTGATACGAATTCCATACCAGGCTCGCACCGTCCACAGTGCTGACGTAAAATATCGACGAGATTCTCTTATAACGTAAATGCTCGAATTATACTCATTATAGACCTTTTCGTGCGTCCAGAATTCGAAAGAATTCTGGACGGTGGCTCAGGGGATAAAGAGCTCGCCTCACAATGAGGTGACTCATGTTCGATCCCGGCATCGGCTGGTAGATTTGAATTCTGCTCCCAACTCATGATGACCACTGCTGACATAATAAGTGGTAGATGAATAATGATTTAGAATCCCCTTGCCGTCAGGCTCACAATGGAAGGTTTTCATTCGTCCACTCCATGCAACGCAAATGCTGGTTGATTCCATCAAAAAGTCATCCATGAAAGCAAATTTCACCCAATACTTGATCCCTTGTCTCCTGGGTTGGTTTCAAAATTACGGGGTTGATCACAAGTAGTTGTAAACCCAAAAAATGGGTCTTCTGTTTAACGACGGTTATAAAATAAAATGAAAAGCTTAAAACTGTTCTTTTCCCCCCTTTAAAATATTTTTCTGGCACAAAATAAGGAAAATCAATACACTTTTTGGGTAACTCTGAATGCCCTGCAAAATGTATAAAGCTTCTGACGGCAACAACATTACAACCCCTTTTTCAAGCAAATAGAAATAAACTACATTAAGAACTTCTTTGTAAAATCTAAATACGAATCTTTCAATAGTAAAGTATGCTGCTTGCAACAGTTATAACAAAAATTTTAAAGCAAATGTTAATGACATTTTAATACATCTTTTGGCAACCAGCGTCAACCATTTTCGTAAATGGATTTTGCCAAGTCTGAGTCATTAGTAGTCATTTTTTCTTTTTAGATACATTTAGGGAAAAGGCCATCACTCTCTATCATAATGATTCTCTCCTGAAAGAAAACAATCAGATCGAAAATATCCTAGCGAACAAAATACACACTTGGGATAGGTCATCTGTTGAAACTGTATAGACTTTTGGGTCAATGCAAGTGGGAGTTATTCTTAAGGTGGATAAATTCTTCCATTTGGCATGGCATGAAAAATGGAAGGAATCGGCATTGTCATTAGTCACTATAAGAACATGTCAGTCATAGTAAATCGTAGTCTATTCATTTTCTAAGGGAATGAGTTTGAAGGATGGTCAAGATCTAAATATATCAGAAAATTAGTTTTATGGAAAAGTTGAGATGCAAGAGGAACTTGAAAAGCAAAACGAGATGCTGTTAGAGATGAGACCCAATAAAAATTTGAAAAACAAAATAAAGATGCGGTTAGAGATGAGATGCAAATGAAACTTAAAAAATAAAGATGTGGTTAGATCAGATGCAAAAGAAGTTTAAAAAGCAAAACAAAGATGCTGTTAGAGATGAGACGCAAAAAAAGTTTGAAGAGCAAAATAAAAAGGTTGTTAGAGATAAGATGCAAATGAAGTTTAAAAACAAAACAAGGATACCGTTAGATATGAGATGTGAAAAGAAAAACAAAGATGCTGTTAGAGATGAGACGCAAAAAAAGTTTGAAGAGCAAAATAAAAAGGTTGTTAGAGATAAGATGCAAATGAAGTTTAAAAACAAAACAAGGATGCTGTTAGATATGAGATGTGAAAAGAAAAACAAAGATGCTGTTAGGGATGAGACGCAAAAGAAGTTTGAAAAGCAAAATAAAGAGGTTGTTATAGATAAGAAGCAAATGAAGTTTAAAAACAAAACAAGGATGCTGTCAGATATGAGACGCAAAAAAAGTTTGAAAAGCAAAATAAAGAGGTTGTTAGAGATAAGAAGCAAATGAAGTTTAAAAACAAAACAAGGATGCTGTCAGATATGAGACGCAAAAAAAGTTTGAAAAGCAAAATAAAGAGGTTGTTAGAGATAAGATGCAAATGAAGTTTAAAAACAAAACAAGGATACCGTTAGATATGAGATGTGAAAAGAAAAACAAAGATGCTGTTAGAGATGAGACGCATAAGAAGTTTGAAAAGCAAAATAAAGAGGTTGTTAGAGATAAGATGCAAATGAAGTTTAAAAACAAAACAAGGATGCTGTCAGATATGAGACGCAAAAAAGTTTGAAAAGCAAAATAAAGAGGTTGTTAGAGATAAGATGCAAATGAAGTTTAAAAACAAAACAAGGATACTGTTAGATATGAGATGTGAAAAGAAAAACAAAGATGCTGTTAGAGATGAGACGCAAAAAAAGTTTGAAAAGCAAAATAAAAAGGTTGTTAGAGATAAGATGCAAATGAAGTTTAAAAACAAAACAAGGATACTGTTAGATATGAGATGTGAAAAGAAAAACAAAGATGCTGTTAGAGATGAGACGCAAAAAAAGTTTGAAAAGCAAAATAAAGAGGTTGTTAGAGATGAGGTGCAAATGAAGTTTAAAAACAAAACAAGGATGCTGTTAGATATGAGATGTGAAAAGAAAAACAAAGATGCTGTTAGAGATGAGACGCAAAAGAAGTTTATAAAACAAAATAAGGATGCGATTAGAAATGAGACATAAAAGAAGTTTGAAAAGCAAAATAAATATATTCTTAGAAATTATGCGACAAAAATGCTGTTAGAGATAAGATGCAAATGAAGCTTAAAAGACAAAACAAAGATATCGCTAGAGATGAAATGCAGGAAAAGTTTAAAAATACAGGGAAAAAAGATGCTGTTAGAGATGTGATGCAAATGAAGTTTAAAAACAAAACAAGAATGCTCTTTGAGATAAGATAAGAAAAAAAAAGATGCTGTTCGAGATGGGATGTAAAAGGAGTTTGAAAAACAAGGATACTGTTAAAGATGAGGTTTTGTTAGAATTTCGTTTGGAGGAAATTTGGTTACAAGTTTTGCGTTTCAAAGAACAGTTTAGAAATTAATTCTACAAAATTACACCACTAAATATATGCTTTCTGTTCTTAAATAGTTTCTACGAATATTATTCTGTAAATTAAAGCTTTATATTTTGAAGTAAGCTGTTATTTTGCAACAGAATTGTCCAGGGGAAGCGAAGGCTTATTCATTAAAACATAGCTAGGTCTTTAACGTCAAAAGATGTTCACTACAATAAATTGATATCAGAGTGTAATTTTTTTCCAAAAGTTTCTTTCTTTAGTTTAAAGTTTTTTCAACAGATGACCCATTGTTAAAAAATCAAAGAAAACCAATTGAAAATCACATTACAGCATGAGGTTATAATTGATGATGAATATTTCGAAAAACATTGCAATGAGATTTTCATTCATTAAAAATTTCGAAAAATGCAGTTATTTTCTTTTTATTCACATGTAACCTTAGCGCCATCTGTCGAAAATATTTTGAGTTAAAACTAAGAACATTTGGTGGCAATGTTTATTCCCATTTACAGGGGCATGAATCCCATAATCACATGAATTTGTTGGATGAATTGGTTTTCGTTTGCAACCTTACTCTTTTCCTCTTAAAAGAGTTTGAAAATCATCAATTTTATTTAGAATGCCCTAAAATTGTCCCACACAATTCAATAACTAGTTAATTTCCTTTTATTTTATTAATTTTGTCATTTTAGTCTCTTAATATGTGTGAATGAAACTTTCTAATCTTACAGAAAATATCCCACAGCTCTTGAAACCGAAGCCACGAGCAATTAAAATCCTTTAGGGAATTGATTAATCTAGAAAATTCTCTTAACTGCCAATAAAAACCCATGGGGCATAAAAATTGTTCACTAAAATTCTTAATTTCCATAATAATTTTACCAACCAATCACAACTTATATACTTAAAGTGCCAATAACATTACGATAAAAGTACCACAGTGATGTTTTAACATAAAATAAGCAAAAATCTACACTATTTAATACATTTCAAAACCTGTCACCTCATTTGAATCACAGGTTAACAGTATTTTATTTCATTAATTTTGATTAAGAGAACAAAATATTCATGACTATACATGTTTCCTGAATTTGAGTTTAACCTCTTGATCGTCATAAAACTCCTAACGTGTAAGTCACAAGTGATTTCAGCAATTACAAATCTTTTGGGAATCAATAACTCGAGGAAATTCACGTTAACTGCCAATGAAACCCCGGGGTACAGAAACATTAATCACTTCGGTTAATGGAATTCTTAATTTCGAACATAATTTCAGGGAAAATGATCACCAACTAAACACAGAGTCTTTAAAACTTAAGTTTTATTTTAACTTCATTAGCTTTTGATAAATAAAATATATATTTGGGAAATCTATTAGAAATTGTTTAGCGGAAATTAATCTGCAATTTCCCATTTATAAGTTCGCAGTTTCGCTAGCCTTCTTTAATTAATAACAGCCATCCAATTTTGCATTCATTTAGAAGTATAGATAAGACGTTCATAAATGTGAATAAGATATTTATAAAACTTTTTCTACTTTCAAAATATAACTTCTTTTTTTTTTTAAAGTTCCATCATGATCTTGTCAATTAAAAAGATATGAAGTAAATCAGTTTAAACTTTTGTTGATGTTTTGTAATATAAATGCTCCGGAAAGCATATAAGTTCTATTTTCAATTAAAGGTTACGGAGGTAAAGTTATGTATTCAGTTAATATTCTAATTAGGCTCCTTAAGAAGAATGCAGCAAAAAAAAAAAAAAAAATGAAAATGGCGTCGAATGAAAATAAAGTTTTTACCGTTTCCACAACTTGAAATCTTATTTTGAACTCGGTATTTGTACTTTAAATTTCGAAAATCGACTAAAAATATTAATAGTTGTAATATAACGCCAGTGAGCAAACATAGCGAAACATGCTATTTCAATTCATGTTTCGCTGACTTAAATTCATTGACTTAAATTTTAATTTACTGCATTCTTCTCGTAGTTAAAATTCCACCATAATGAAATTTAAATTAAATTAAATTCAGATTTCCTTAAATTCATTTCAGATAACATTAACAAATAATTCTAAACTTTTTCTTACTTTTTCATTATTATGTTTTTCAACGGAAATAAAAAAAGTAACATTTAAGTTTTCCCAATGTTAAATACAAATGGAGAGTTATGATTAATTTTTTTTTAATTCTCTTCGTATTCAATTTCTTCTCTCAAAATTAATTTCAATTTCTTAACTTTTTTCCTTTAATAGATGCACAAGGGGGTCCTTGCTTACTGCGTTCGCCAACCCCCAGAACTGAGTTCGAAATTCCTTTCGGATTGCTTCGCTCGCTCATCAGATACTTGTTTATTTTAATTTAGTTTTATATGTACGCGATTATTTCTTTTTTTTTATATAAACTTTTTAAAAATTATCCGCAACATATATGATGAAACTTTCGATTTATATACATTTCATTCAATTTATATGCACGAGCCGCGATGGCTCAGGGGATAGAGCGTTCACCTTCCAATGAGGCGAACCGGGTTCGAATCCCGGTCGATACGAATTCCGCATCCGGCTTGCACTGACCACAGTGCTGACGTGAAATATCCTCAGTGGTAGACGGATCATGGGTTAGAGTCCCCTTGCCGTCTCGCTAACCGTGGGAGGTTCTCGTGGTCTTCCTCTCCATGTAACGTAAATGCGGGTTAGCTCCATCAAAAAGTCCTCCACGAAGGCAAATTTCTCCCAATACTCGAACCAGGAGTTCCCTTGTCTTCTGGATTGGGTTCAAAATTACAAGGCTACGGAGTTGAACATTAGTAGCCGTAAATCCATTAAGTTGGGTCGGCTGTTCAACGACGGTTATAAAATAAAATATAAAATTTATATGCACAGAGCCGCGATGGCTCAGGGGATAGAGCGTTCGCCTTCCAATGAGGCGAACCGGGTTCGAATCCCAGTCGATACGAATTCCGCATCCGGCTTGCACTGACCACAGTGCTGACGTGAAATATCCTCAGTGGTAGACGGATCATGGGTTAGAGTCCCCTTGCCGTCAGGCTAACCGTGGGAGGTTTTCGTGGTCTTCCTCTCCATGTAACGCAATCGCCTCTCCATAAAAAAAGTCCTCCACGAAGGCAAATTTCTCCCAATACTTGATCAAGGAGTTCCCTTGTCTTCTGGATTGGGTTCAAAATTACAAGGCTACGGAGTTGAACATTAGTAGCCGTAAACCCATTAAGTTGGGTCGGCTGTTCAACGACGGTTATAAAATAAAATAAAAAAATTTATATGCACAACAATTTAATTTGTTTGTAATTCAGTTAGAAATTAGATTTGAGACTCATGAATGCAATTATAAGTTTTTGGGTTAAAGAAAAAAGCAACAAATCCATCTTTAATATATATATATATATATATATATATATATATATATATATATATATATATATATATATATATATATATATATATATATATCCTATCTTTTGTTGGATAGTATTCTTAGAGTTCAAAGAATTATGTAGAATCAATGAGCAACAACGTATTTCAGGGTTGAACAAAACTTCTCTGCTACATTAATAATTAAAGCCTAAGTAAAACTAAAATGTATCTTTATCTATTATGTTACTCGGAGAAAATAATAAAAAATTTTGAAACAAAAATATAAAGCCGTTTCTCTGTTTATGTAAACTGTTCAATTTCAATCACCTTCTTATTCCCCTAACTTATAGCTCAGTTTGTTTCAGTTTTCGTTGAATACGCGAGAAAAACTTTTCACCCGTTTTGTGACAAAGACTAATATAGACCTTCTCTATGTCTATGGTGACAAAATACACCTCACTGTGTCAAGAAATTATGGAAAATATTTTTTAAGGATAAATAAATAAGTAATACTTCGAATAAAGATTAAAAAATCGTTTGATCGTTAGAGACTTTGCCCTTTCAAAGTGTTTTTAAGAGTTAAAATTCATCTTTTTTGACCAAAACATGATTCCTGAGCCGCGATGGCTCAGGATATAGAGCATTCGCTTTCCAATGAGGTGAACTGGGTTCGAATCCCACCGATGGCTGGTTGATACAAATCCGCATCCAGCTTGCAACGACCACACTGCTGACGAGAAATATTCTCAGTTTTAGACGGGTCATGGGCAAGAGTCCCTTTTCCGTCAGGCTAACCGTTAGGACTCAATTCTTTAGGACTCAATCTTAATCTCTCGAGAGGGTGACCTCAAATATGCTAATTGATAAGTGCAGAGTCGTGATGGCTCAGGGGATAGAGCATTCGCCTTCCAGTAAGGTGAACCGGGGTTCGATCCCGGCGATGGCTGGTCGATACGAATTCCGCATCCGGCTTGCACCAACCACAGTGTCGACGTGAAATATCCTCAGTGGTTCATGGGTTAAAGTCCCCTTGCCTCATGCTAACCATGGGAGGTTCTCTTGGTCTTCATCTCCATGTAATGCAAATGCGGGTTAGTTCCATCAAAAAGTCCTCCGCGAAGGCAAAACTTCTCCCAATATTTGATCCAGGAGTTCCCTTGTCTTCTGGATTGGGTTCAAAATTACAAGGCTGCGGACTTGAACATTAGTAGTTGTAAACCAAAAATTGGACCGGCTGTTCAACGACGGTTATTTAAAAAAACATGATTCATAATTTTAATAAACACAATTGGGTGCAATTGTATGTAATTTTTTCACCTCGAAAGCTTTACTGGGAATAACATTTACCTTTTTGTTAAATTAATAAACTGAGTTTTAAATATGTTTACGAAATACATAAACTTAGATAAAACAACAAAATAAACTATTTCAAAAAGAACTCAACTAATACAATTCCAACCTGGCTATAACAACACACTTCGCTTAGTATTTATTTGTTATTAGAAATCAGGCTCGCAGAAAATGCAAGTTACTAGTTGAATTTAGAACGAATAACACGACCAGTAAAGTATAGGCTATAGTATACCCAATTACATTAACTTTCATGCATAATACCAGCTATAGAGTTCAAAAATCAATAAAATCTTTAAAACTAATCATTATTATAAGCAAAACACGAATATTATTGTACTAATTAGAGCTCGTTAACAGCGCTGGAAGTCACCGAGTTAGTTTAATCGATAGTGAAAACGCTGTTAGCAGTAAATGGCATTTTCAGTAGATACACTTCAATGGCACAGATTTAATTAAATTTTGCAAATTGTGTAACATTCATATTTACCTTCTCATAAAGTGAATTTATTACCTCCCTTCCTAAAATCTTAACCATTTAATTGTTTACACATTTACTCGCATTAGCTAACGTTGGAAATGTACACTAATTAAGTAAATAAATGCGATTGTGTAACTGCATGCTTAAGGTTCTTGTTATCTTTCCTAATTTGTAGATCATAATTTGACTGAGAATATATTTAGTACTATGTTGAAGAAAATGGGTTTTATTTAATTAACGTACTGCGACACATGTATCTTGTAGGTTATGCAAATTCGAAATTGGATAAAATATTTGCTGTAGTGTAAACTGGAGATTTTTAAGATAGAACATGTTACATTAAATTAGAAAAATACTCAATATTCCAGATTTAACAACTTATTAAGGTCTGGAATATACTTCTGACATCCAGCATCAGGTATAATTTTTTTCACTCTCAGAAATAAAAAAACTCTCACTTTTGACGATTCCGTAATCCTTGAGGTGAATTTCATCAATTTTAAGAATCATTTCGTCGTAAAATCAAGTGATTTGTGACGAAACGCGAGCTCTCAAATATATTCCCTCAGCCTTGTCGTAGTACATGTGGAAGATTAACTGGAATGACGAAACTAAAAAGAAGACTAGACGATCGAAGATAAGGTGTCGAACCAAGCCGCTTTGGTGGTCAATGAGTTGGTTCTGTACCAGGATAATCCCGGGTTTGAATCCCACTTCGGGCATAAGTGTAACTGATCAATTTGTTCAAATTATCGCTATCTGTCCATCTGGCGTTGTCGGGGTGACATTAATCCACCTATAAGCTGCCTACATTAAAGTGATTTTTTTTAAACGTTAAATACATTAAGCACTACGAGGTTTTATTTTATTTAATTTTTTTAAATATATATAATGACGAAATCTTTCTTTAATTTTTGACAAAATTTATTTTCTCGAAAGAGTGACGATAGTTATTTCGTCACTTTGACGAAATAACTTTTCTCTGAGCATATACTAGGAAACGGTTCCGTCAGAAACGAAAAAAGATTTGTGATATATGAGTATCCATTTTTAGTGTTAATTAACAAGTAATAGTTCTTGATTTTTTTTCTTTCTGTTCTTATCTGTTCTTATTTTTTTCTGTTCTTGATCTTTTTTGTTTCTGTTTTTATGTCTTTACTGAGCAATTCTTGATGTAAAAAATATATTTGATTTGCTCGCGTTTCATTGCAATTAGAAATTATATGAAAGTTAAGAAATTTGATTCAAGTAACTTTTTACACAGTTTTATGGCATATAAATATATTTAATAAATAATCCCAAGAAACTAAAACGGAAAGATAATACTATGTTCAAAAAAAAAAAGAAAAAAAAACAGATTGAAAATAAGAATCGATATGTTTCAAGCGCTTAAAAACATTCGAACATTTCCAAGACTTGCCA
The DNA here is from genome assembly GCA_949128135.1 of Parasteatoda lunata. Lineage (NCBI taxonomy): Eukaryota > Metazoa > Arthropoda > Arachnida > Araneae > Theridiidae > Parasteatoda > Parasteatoda lunata. Next base: position 9,896,194 of record OX421979.1, on the reverse strand, counting down.
GATGTAAATGAAAAGAAACAAATGTGATCTGAAATGTAAAATGTTAAGTTGCCAACGAAAATTGTAAAATAAAGGTGAGAAACTAAACTAGAAGAACCTCAAGAAAGAATTTAGAAAAAATAAACATGAAAAAACATAACAAGAAAAACTACTATGGCTGAGAGGTATCAAATGAGGGTAAAATGCATTTCCACACTCTAAGGAGAGGTGGCGAAGAACATATGTCGTTAATAAGGGAATCAGCATTCATATGAATAAAACAATATTCCGGGTCATCAAGATTAACTGATGTAACTGGGGTGGAAATAATTTTGTCCTTTTCGAAAATGAATTAATGCCCAAGATTGCAACAATTTGCAGCGATTGATGATTGTTCGTTCTCTTGATAAAGAACATATTTACCGTGTTCCTTATGTCTAAATTTTACAGTACGTCCAGTTTGTCTGATATAGCCATGGTCACACTGACAAGAAATGTTTGCCACAATTATTTCGACCCCAGTCACATCAGCTCATCTTGATGCCCCAGAATCTTGTTTTATTAATATGAATCCCTTGATAAGGACATTACTTATTCACGACCTCTCCTTAGCTCCTGGAAAGACATTTTACCTTGATTTGTCACTCTCAGCTACTTTAATTTTTTTTCTCTCATGCGGCTATAGTGTTTTTTTAGGGTTTTTTTCCAACCTGTATTTTTCCATTTTTTCCGTTTACAACTTAAATGTTTTATATTTTAGATCTCTCTTCTCATTTACGTCTGGCAAGTCTTGAAAATGCGTACCTATTTTTAAACACTTGAAACATGTCGACTGCTATTTTCAATCTGTATATTTTTGAAGTGAATGAATTTTTTAATCAAGTAATATAAATATCTCATTATTTGAGAGTCGATGGATTATTGTTTCATGACCAAATTGTCTAGAAATACATTTTAAAAGTATCGAACATTATGCTCACAAAAGAATGCTCACTATTAAAACTTATTCTATTTTATGAAAAAATTAAAATAGTAGTACTTTATTTCCGTCGCACTAGAGCTGCTCTATGGGCTATTTTATTTTATTTTTATTTTGAACAGCAGATCCAGTTTTGGGTTTACGATTACTAATGTTCAACTCCGAAGTCTTGTAATTTTGAACCCAATCAAGAAGACAAGAGAACTCCTGGATCAATTATTGGCAGAAACTTTCTCTCGGGAAGGACTTTTTTTGATGGAACTAACCCGCATTTGCGTTACATGAAGAGGAAGACCACTAGAACCTCACACGGTTAGCCTGACGGCAAGGGGACTGTAACCCATGATCCGTCTACCCCTGATGATTTTTTAAGTCAGCACTGTGGTCGGTGAAAGCCGGGTGCGAAATTCATTTACCAGCCATCGCTGGGATTCGAACATGGTTCAACTCATTGGACGGTGAATGCTCTATCCCCTGAGCCATCACGGCTTTTAATCGAAATTTTACAAATCTTTCTGGTGTTTCGTTACTTACGCTATATCAGAATTTTAAACTCGTGATATATAGCCAGGAACTATTTTGTGTTATATCTCAATACTTTTCCAATTTTACATTATTTTGAACATTGGAAAATTTACAAGCACGGTAAAATCGGTAGTTTTTGATAATTATCGGTTTTGATAATACTCGCAACATTATCGTATCGTATTATTATTATGATGTTTCAGTATTTGGGTTTTACTGATTTGGTCTTTTACTGAGAAAAAAAATTTTTTTTTATAAAATTATAAATTAAACTCAAAAAAAATAATGAATGTTTATGTTTAAGTTCCCAGTAGGCTTTCAAAATCTGATACCATATTTTCCACCACTTTTCTATTTATATTAAAAAAAAGAGATAAAATACTTAAGCTAGTTCTTTAAATGTATTTGAAAATTTTTCTTCTGTGTACTATTCTTTTCCTTTTAAAAAGTTTTAGGACTATAAAGCTTTATGAAGCAAACATATTTTTCCTAAATTCAACAACCGATTCACAAAAATAAACTAAACAAACAAAACACGTAAAAAGTCGCGAAAAACTTTTTTTAAAAAAAGATTTCCATAGAATTGTGTATTTTAAATAAAGCAGCAAAGGTGAAAAATCTCCCACACTTTATCTTATCTCACCTTATTGAAAACGGCGACCGCGGCGCTCTCAAATGGCGCCAAAGTTATCGAGCAAACACAGTTATTATAAATATCGGGAGCAGGGTAACAGCTGTTATTGACAAGGGTGCCAAACTTTTCACGAATTCTGTTTTTATTTCATACTTTTTTTAACATGTTGGACTAAAATTTTTATTCTTTTTCTTTCTACTTTGCATCTATTTGCGGGGGAACAGTTCAGGAAGCTCACGTGGAAATTCTTTGGCGAGTGTCCAGGAGCTATATTTTGAAAAGGTTCTTTTTTTTTCCATGTGATAAAAGAAAGTAGAAAGGGAAATGTTAATTATATAATCCGATTGTTTGTAACATTTTGTTAATTCTATTCATATTATTCTACAGTATGTTGCAGATGTGCGTACATTCCATATATTTACTTAAAAAATACAACTTTACACAAAAGCTATCAATGCCATTTGCATAACATAGACATTGCTATCCATAAATTTTAAGCAAGTGCAGTTTTTATAACTGAATGTTAAGCATGCAAAAATTGTTAAAATGTGCTTTTTAAAATTATATAAAATTTCTTTTCTCATCTCAAACAACAGTTTAAACTCTCTACATATGAACTCCCTAAAAATGTATAATTTTTCCCTAAAAATTTATAATGTCTATAAAAACTTGCGATTTTTGCATAATTTACATACCTAATAAATATGACTTTTTAACTTGTGTGGAAACAATTTTTCATCTATATGAATAATACATTTATCGTACAGTGTGCCAAACAAAACAGATCACCCTGAATAACTTCTGATCTAATGATCGGATCTTCAGGTTCTAGGACTCAATCTTCGTGGTTTGAGGGGGTGACTTTAAATATGTTAATCAATAATATCAGAGGATATTTTAAGTTACGAAATTAGACACAAAATATACTTTCTCTAAACAAACATACTTTTTTTCGACGGATTCAAATTTCTGACCCCCAAAATATGGGGGGTAGTCGTGATTTATTAAATATGGTCCCCATAGTTTGATCAGGAAATCGATCCGACGTTTGGACCCCTTAATGTATATCTCGTCATATCTCGGGAACTTCTTAATCGAATTGAAAAATTCTTGCACACAATTATAATAAATAATTCCACGTGAAAAATAAATTGTAGTAAACATTTATTATATTATTTAATAACAGTCGAAAAATTATTGAATTGTAAGGTATAAAATTTAGGTATCGCATAATTTTGAGCTAGATAATTTTGCATGGCAAAATATAAAGTTTAAGAAAAATTAGTTAAATTGTTCCAAAGAAATCGAATTTTAAATATACGACTTTTTAAAATTTGATTTCTCAGGAACTAATCAACCGATTTCTCTCAAAATTTACATTTTGCTATGTGAAATCATCTAATTTTAAATGATGTAAAAAATTGTATACCTTACAGTTCGAAATTCTTTCGACTGTTACTAAATAAAATAATAAAAAATAACAAATATTTAAAAAAAATTTTTTTAATGGAAATATCTTTGAACGAACGAATTTTATAACTCTGGGCAAAAATTTTTCAATTCACTTAAAAAATTCTCATGATATGGCGAAACAAGCAAAAAGTAAAATTAACATTAAGGGGTCCAAACTTTGGATCGCTCTCCTGATCAAAGTATATGTCATATTGCCCCTCTATTTGGGACGTCAGAAATCCGGATCCGCTGGAAAAAAGTTATGTTTATACAAAGTACGGTTTTGTGTCTTGAAATATCGTCTGCTCTTATTGATTAGCATATTTAAGGTCACTTCTCAAACCATTAACATTGAGTCCTAGAACTTAAAGATCCGATCATAAGATCAAAATTTATTCAGGGCGGTCCGTTTTTTTTTTTTTAGCGCACTGTACATTATTTGTATAAAAACATTGGAGTAGTTCATAACTTCAGAGCTGGAAGTATGAAATATAAAAGTTAAAGACAAAATCGCATCAGGGAATTTAAGGATGCTGATTCTCTTATGGGAGCAATTTGTAATACCAACATGAATTCGCAGACATGCAATTGGTAATAATTTTAGTAGTTCCTTCACTTGAGTGGAAAAAAAAAACATTAAAAAAAAAACTCGGGTATTTTTTTTAATTGCTTTTTTTTACAATACAAAAAGGAAACTCCTGGATCAGTATCCCCAGAGGTTTTGATTTGTTATGGGAAGATGGAGGACTTTGCGACTCGACAGATTTAACGTGCATCAGTCACCATACACAGGGAGTCTTCGGACTTCTGGGGTTGAACCCACGAATTCTTGGACACGGGCCCAGTGCCCTATCAACTAGGCTATCCCGGCCTACGAGGATTCTCTTGTGAAAAACAGTAGATAGCAGGGAGCAGAGAGATAAAAACTTTTTATATATTTCTCCCACATCGAATATTTTTATGCCATCAAATCAAGGATGCATACGTTTACATAGAAACATTATAATAGACATTTAAAAACCTTAAAAACATTTTCATTATAAGTTTCGGTAAAAATTTCCATTTACAAGAGCGAATTCCCTTAAAATGTGCGTTTTAAAATATCAAATCTGTAACAATTTATCTTGAACGAATTTAGTGGACTACTACTTTTGACAGAAAGGATCTCTTTTAACGAAATCAGAGAAGAAGCCGGAGTAAATAAATAAGATTCTCTATAAAGAAATAAAAAGAGAGGCATATTTCAATCGATCATACAGATATCGATATCCAGATATATTTTTACCGCCATCGGACGCTAACTGCAACTTTTTTGCATTAGAAATTTCGCTAACACTATCTGAGGTTAGTTAAATATTTTTTTTTTCTCATTACCAAAAGCCCATCCATAAAATCTTTACTTTAGCAAAGCTGGATAATTGTTCATTTTTTTCCATCTCAGAAACATTTTAATCATAAGTTTCACTAAATATGCACGAAAGCGAAATCCCTTGAAATATATGTTTTAAAAAATCTAATTTGTAATAACGTATCTTGAACGAATTTACTGGACTGCTACTTTTGAAACAAAGGCAATGTTGAAAAGAAAAAAAAAAAAAAACATTCCCTTTTAACGAAATCGGAGAAGAGGCAGGGTTGAATAAATAAAGATATGAATCCCAGGAGAAAAGTTAAAAGTCTTAATATTCTTTTACTCGAACGTGATGTGAAACAAAATATAAATTTGTGATTTCTCTGTTGTTTTTGTAAATAAGAAATGAGCAACGGCCAAAATAAGCATCTAGTAAAGTAGTAAAATAAAGATCAAAGCGCTTCTTGATCACAAAAAAAAGTTAAGACTATAGAAGAAATCCCAAGATATTTGATTTAACCCATTATAATCGGAATTGTAACAAATTGTTACTACTCATTTCAGAGTAAAGGAAATTTCGTCGTTTCTTTGACAATATTTTGCTTTTAAAATATTTTAGCGTGTGACTTCTTAAGTATTTTTACATATCATAAAAAGATATAGATATTTTCAAGTAGAGAAAACTATAATACTTGTTAACGAAATTGGAATTTATAAAATTAAGTGTATATTTTTTTGGAAGAGCTGAATTCTTTAATCTATTTTGAACATAAGATCTTTAACATAAAATACATAAGAACATAATATTTTAAAATAGAGAAAACTATAATACCTTTAACTTGTTAACAGAATTAGAATTTATAAAATTATATTTGTTCTTTAAGTATCTGAATTCTTTAATCTATTTTGAACATAAGATCTTAAACATACAAAAAACATACGATTTTTAAGTAGCAATCTATAGTGTCTTTCACTTGTTAACAAAATTTGCATTCATAAAATTATATTAATTCGCCAAGTATTTGAATTCTTTAATCTATTTTTAATGTTCAAAATATTTCCGGTAGTGACAAGCTAATGAGTTTAGAAAACTTCTGAAATCCAAAATCCCGCTTTTGATCCCTTCTTTATTCCAATCGAAATTTCTCTATTCCAACAACTGAAATGATAATCGCCAAAGGAAAATGGCGCTATTAATAGAATTCCAACTATAATGTGGATCGGTGGAAATCATTTCGGAATCGCAACTGTACCGTTCTATCCAAATTTGAATTTGAAGTGGTTTCACGAGTCTATTTCTGTGACATAATTTACTCTTGAACCCAAAGTACTCCCTCTCTCAAAGCGCCTTTTCTGAATTAGTCTAGTCTATTAGTATGATTGTGATAAAGCTAACTTATGACGTGAATCGCCGCATATGGGAAGCAATAATGTGTTTTGCTAGTATGATTAGAATGATGATTTTCACATACCTAATCTACCATATTTACGATCTATCATAGATCATTTGGCGCTAAATGATGCAAAAGTAACCATCTTTGTTGTTATCTCGAATGCTTTGATGCTAAATTTCGCAGAAAAATTAAAGAAACTGATCGAAATGTTGGAAATATCTTTTTATTCTCAAATTAAATTTCATCGTTTAAAAAGTAGGTTACAGTACCTGAGCCTTATTTGTTCTTTTTTTATGTTTTTGTATGATTATAAAACTGCAAGTTATGAAACATTTTACTTCACGAAAGTAACATAGATAAATTCATTTTTGGCTGTTCCTATATGGTCACTAATACTAATTACTAAGCATTTCCTAATTTATACCATTTATTTCTTAATTATTATTTATTTATTAATTATTGTTTATTTCTTAACTAATTATATCCTAATAATAATTATTATTATTTTCTATATTCCTTTACTAATTTGGCTGTTCCTTAATGGGTTCTAATTCGGAATTTTGTTGATATTATTGTGCAAAAAATAGTCGCAACCTATGCAGTATACTTTTCCATCCAAATAATTTTAACAATATCACAATTTGTTACTGAATCTTAGGACCTAAAAAAAATACATTTATGGGAAAAACTAACTGAACAATATTATGTATTTCACGGGTAAGAACATAATATTTTGTAACATAAATATTTCATAAAAACATAAGAAAATTATAAAATACTTGAAAAATTATTTTAAGAATGTATAAATGAATTTAAAGTACATATTTTAATCTTTCTTTTATTAAAATAATTACTCGATTTTAAGCGTTACTTTTTTTTGTGGACAAAACTCCAAATAGTCTTTTCTAAAAACCTTTCAAACAGTAATGTTAAACATTTATTGCTATCATTCGTTCAGGGTATTATATTCAAGATATTATTGACGTCTTTATTATTCGTTCAGGATATAATGTTAATCATCTATTTGTTCAGGATATTGTATTCAAGATATTAACCATTCTATTTAAGTGCTATTTATTTGTTTATATTTATTCAATTTTTAATTTGTTAATTTATTTAATTTTTTTATTTGCTTATTTATTTCAGTTTATTTTTTAGTTGTTTATTTTACTTATTTATTTTTCTTACATTGACTCAATTAACATCAATATGTCAGACCCTTTTGGTTGGAAAAAAACATTTTTCAAGGTCTTTACAGAAAACTTTTGCAGTAATTTTTGTTAACCTTCCTTCTGAACTAAACTGTTAAAAGTGTGGAGATGGGGAGGGAAATTTTAAATATTCTTTTAATACTCTTTATTTAATTTTCATAAATAAACTGATATTGGATATTTACTCTATTTGGTAATATCTTTCCATAAATTCAAAATACAAGGCGGTCACCCAATCACAATTCGAAAAATAAAGCGTACGTTATTTTAGATTCTCTATTCATTTTTTTCTGACAAAATTATGTCCATACAATTGTTCAATCAACAATTTTTGATAATTAATTAAATAGTAAAGACTTGCCTGTGTTTGAATGCTTGATAAGTATTTTTGTTTTTATGCAATAAAAACAATATAATAAAATTTTATAAAAATTTTATAAAATTTTTAATATAAATTTTTAGCATCATCTAAAACTGTTTTCATCAGTTTAAACTGTAATAAAATTAGACTTTAAAAAAAATTAAAATCTGGAAAACGTGTAGTTTTAAATTGCTTTATAAAAAATAAAAATCGACTGATTTTACTGCTTTCAAGTTTTGAGAAAAAATTTATAGAAGGTCTAAAAATTATCAACCCGTATTTCTTCTAAACCAAAAAAGCCACTCCCTTCTTTTCTACTTTTTTAAAGGTTTTGTATCGCCTACTAATACTATATCATCAAAAGTTTGTTAAAAAAGAAAATAATAACCTAAAACAAATTTTTTTTGGCGAGACAAATTCTTTGTTTGAGACAAACCTCAACTACTTCACAAACCTCAACTACTCGATGTCTTTATTACCTAAATTGGCACTCTATCATTGTACGCTAGTTATTTAAAAACTAAGCATCATGAACCTTGCTAATTTATATTATGTTGCTAAGATACAATATTTGTAAATAAATATTTTGATTTAAAATTTTAAAGCCCTAGTGTTTTTTTACAAATTCTGGTCTTGATTCTTTCTTCTTTTTTTTCAATCGTTCTTTAATTATTTAATATTTCTTTGTTTCTTTATTCACTTATTTGATTTTTTATTTCTTACTTTATTCATTCATTCATTCCTTTTAGAAATAAATTACATGCACTCGATAGAAATTTAAAAAAAAATTATATCCAGTATTCCCGCTAATAAATTATTAAAAGCATGCTCTTTTTAAGAAATTATGTTATAATGGGAAGCGAAAATCATTTCTGTAACCATAAACTGGGCCCAAACTCATCTTCTTTTTCTAGAAGAAGTAGGGGAATTTTAAAAAGCAATGAAAAGCGGAAACATTCACTACCACTCCAAATCTGGATACAAACTTACCTTCTTTTCTAGAAAAAGAAGGTGAATTCTAAGAAGTTCTGTAATAAAGGGAAATGGAAACTTTCTCTACAACCATAAATCTGGACACAAACTCTCCTTCTTTTCTAGAAAAAAAAGAAGATGAATTAGAAAAAGCTCAGTTATAATGGGAAGTGGAAACCATCTCTACAACTCAAATCTAGACACAACCTCACCTTCTTCTCTAGAAAAAGAAGATAAATTTCAAGAAGTTCTGTTACAATAAAGAGCGGAAACATTTGCTACAATTACAAATCTGCACTAAGACTCACCTTCTTTTCTAGAAAAGGAAGGTAAATTTTAAGAAGTTCTGTAAGAAAGGGAAATGGAAGCTTTCTAGACACAAATCTGGATACAAATTCACCTTTTTTTAACAACCGTCCAAATAAGAACTAAAAGTTTTTTTAGATAATGCCCGAAACGTATGAAAAAAATAAACGAACGATGCCAAAAAACTAAAATATATTTTCTAATGGTATTTAATTATCTCCATCTTATAAGCCGAGATGTGTCCAATGAAAAAATAGAAACCAAAATATCTACGGCATTTATCTCAGTTCCTTATGTTGGATTTCTTATTGATGTCATTTCCTTACAAGTTCCCCTTCTATGTTTTTTTTTTATTAATCTATCCTACTTTTTTCAAGATCATGTTTATTGGTTTTCTTTCTTACTTGAAATCACTTATGGTAGCCAATTACCACAAAAAAGAACTTATTGTTGTTGCACTTTTAGTATTTGTTCTGAAAAGTATCTTTCTTTTTAATGATGATAGTTGTTTTTTCTTATTAGGAGACAGAGAATTGAAATATTATTGCTGACAGAATCATTGTGAAAATGGAAATGATTGCTTTCATAATTCTTTTGCTCTAATCATTATTTGAAAAGGAATACAGAAAAGGAAATATCATTTTTTCTGCAAAAAAAGACATATAAAAAGATTTTTAATGATATGAAAAAAAAGTCTCTACGAATCTTACTTGTGTAAATATAAATATACATGGTTACTAAAAATAGCTTTTATTGATTTAATAATAAAGACAGTTTGCTTTATTTTCAATTCACTTATATTTAAAATAATTTTAACAGAGATTTCTAGATTTGGGTATTTATATCAGCATGTGCCTAAATGAATACAGAAAAAAAAATATTTGAGCACCATGGTGACCAAATATTTATGACCAGCGGAGAAGTTTTATCTTTTAAAAAAAGTTAAGTTTTAAACTATGTACGCTTAGATTATCGTACCTCATTAATCAAAATTAAGCATTAATCATAATTATCAAGCAGCGGCATTTTTCTTCGATTTTGAAGAAAAAATGCTGAGTCACTCAATTTTCATTTATGATAATTAAAACTCATTCATTGCTTTTGGGAACATTGAAAACTTAAGACAAACTTATTTTCATAAAATAGCATTACGTATTATTGCAATAAATGTGTCTTGATTTTAAAGTTTCTACATTCTTTTATGCTTTCGGTCACCATAAAATCCTTCATAAAACATCTGTTGACATTTTAAAAATTGTTCTAATTTTTCATGAACGAAAAATAGTGGCAAACAAAAATTTTGGTTCTACTGGTGAAATTCCATGAAATGTTGTAGAGATTGTTACCATCCGTTATCGTGCTTTTGTTCATATTTTAAAAATCTAATAACTAAAATTTGATTATTTGTAATTTTAATTATTTAATTAGCCTTTCAAAACTACTAAGCGCATTCATTTATCGTTTGAAATTTCTGAGAAAAATATGAAAAATACCAAATTATCTTGATTTTTTTCCCAATCTAATATAGAGAGACCTTTTTTCAAAAATAACGTGCAGTAGCATTCTTCCATTAACAAAATGGTGACAAAAATTTTTAAAAATGGTTTTCTTAAGCACAGCACTCTACATTTTCCAACCATTATAATTTTTATCGTCCTTATTGTTTTTAGGAATGTATACACGGAATGTTTTTACTCTTTTACGTAAGAGCACATAAAAAGACACCACATTTCTTGTTGTTTTTTTTTTAATGCGAGGTAAAATTACAATCCACAGTTTTAGCTCCACACTACGGATAAAATTTAACTTCTAGTCAAATTGATGAGTTCATCGTTTTCTCTTATTATCTTGAAATAAATTTACGAAGTACAGTTTAATCGTTTCGTTATTTATATTTTTTTTAGTTCCATGAAATGATTAGATATTAATTAATTAAGGATACCATATGTTAATAACCGCAAAATTATACTTTGCCAAATAAGTTAAGATTTATTTTAAACATTCTAATTTCTCTCCATTTTTCTTGTTTTTTAAATTAATAAGTAATTTTAGTGTAATAAAATACATATTTATGTGAATGACTTGCACCATTTCTTTTTTTAAGCTAAAGAATAAATTTCGAAAAACATTATGAATTCAGTTTTTTTTTTTTTTTTCTTTACTCCGAGTAGAGTAGGATTTATTGTATGACAGAATAAAATAAACAAGAATAAAGAAATAAAAAAATAACAGAAACGCACTTAAAAGTACTAAAATCTAAAATAAAAGATATGAAGCTGATTCAAAAAAGTTTTTGTTCCCTCATGTATGCATAATATGAAGGGAAAAAAATTACGAAACCTTAACACAAAAATTCACGAAATCATATCATATAATTTTTCTTAAATGAAATTTAAAAACATAACTTCAGTACCAATCGCACTCAGTTAAGTATTTCTTTCTTCATTTCTATCGTCGTTTTTGATATAATCGTTCAGAAATAAACAAAAATATGACAGACACTCGCGTGTAAGAGCAGAATACCTGCTATATCGACTAAAAGTTTCTTTTAATGTTGCGAGAGGGAGCAGGAGCTCGCTGGGCCAGGAAAAACTTTAAAAAAAAGCGTCATGATGACCTCAGAGTGGATCATTCTGAAGTATTATAGTTCATACTTAAATCTTCTCTAAATAAAAAAATACAATGAAATACAATACGAAAAATGAGAATAAGAAAAAATATTATCTTCATATTTATTTCTCTCAGCATTCTAATTCTTAGTTTTTTATTTCTTCAATCATTCGTGCTTCAATGGATTTATCAAAATGATTCTAAAAACAAAATAAAGTTCATAAATAGATAAAGTTCATATAATTAGAAAAACTTTTTTTTAAATAAAACACTATTATCTAGGTTTTTGAGTTTTTTTTAAAACAAACACAAGCGTTTTGACAGCTCTAAGAAATGCTTGAAATACTTTTCAATAGATATGTAAACTTTTTGACTATTTTTAATCTCAGTCTCAATCTTTCAAAAATGGCTAAAAATGCCATTTTTGTTTAGAATTATATAGCTTAGAAAGCAAACGCATAAATGCAATCGAGAAATTTTTCTGAAAAACATTCCTTTCATTAAACTTTATCAACTTTTTTAACTATTAATTATGGCATTAAAATGATAAGTTTTAACTTAATATTTTTTGTGCTTATTATATGATATTTTTTAATGTATTTCTTCAGAATTAGGAGATGAAACAAATAGTTATATACCATCAAACTTTCTAAATAGTTACTTGGATCAAATTTCTGACATTTCTAATGATTTTTCATTGTAATTACATGTTCCTCTTCACTCCGAATTGTAGGATAGGGCCTCTATCATAGCTTTCCATCTATTTGTGGCCAAATATTTTGCCTCTCTCCATGTCTTTCCTATTGTTTTCAATTCGCTTACTATCATCCTGATCAAAATAATTTTAGGTCCTACTCGTTTTACTTTTAACTTTTCAGGTTTATGTAGAACATGACCAATCCATTTCCATTTACCTTTTTTTTAATTTCCAGATGAATCGGTTTCTGTTTTGCTTTTCTAAAAATTTCTGCATTACAAATTTCATGGAACTACTTGAAACGCAAGATTCAAGACAGTTGTTAACAAATGTAAGAAGTTTTTTCGTGTTATTTTTATAGCAATTTCATGTCTCAGATCCATATAGTAGAACAGATTCAACGTTAGTATTGAAAATTCTAATTTTTGTAAAATTTATTCTGTTTTTGTTTTTCAAGTTTTTATTGAGAATAACGTAACTGCTTCGGGCTTCGTTCAATCTATTTAGTATCCTCAATCAAAATTCTTGATGGTTCCCTCAAAACATTTTTAAGGTTTATGTTGGTTTCAGTGCGATTCATGATGGTCCAACATCATTTGAAGGTCACCATCATCCAACATTTTCCATTATGCTTTCATGGTTTTTGTACGACAACAAACTTCCATCATTTCATGATGAAAAATGCTACTTTAATACTATGATGACTGACCATCACTCTGATTGACCATCACTATGATGATTGACCAGGTGACTCTCGTTGACCTACAATCAATGATGATCTGCATTGGTCCTTGATGGTTCCAACTATACATTTTCATGATTATTTAATGGAAATTTTTGTAGGCTCTCAGGAGTATACCATCAAAAAAAAAAAATTATGTTGACCCATCAAAAATCAGTCTGAATTCCTATATTAGATGATGGTGGTTCATGATCGTTCCAACATTTGATTTCTAAGAAACTATGATGGAAATTTCTGATGGTTTTTACATGAACAAACCATCAAAACAGGTTGCTGTTCTTAAACTGGACCATCATAAATCAGTCCGAATCGGGGTGATGGTTACTTATGTTGGTTACTATCAAAAAATATAATGGTTCATGATGGAATTATTGATGGTTATCATCAAGATTATGTTGGTCTATCAATGGAAAACCATCAAAAATTTTGACGTGGGATATCTTCATCAGTTACTCCTTTGTTGCTAATTACTTAAAGCTGCTTACCTCCTCTAATTTATTATTTTAGAAGAATCTGTCATTTAAATGTTTAAGATAAATTGTGAACATTTTACTTATATTATGGTTGATAATAAGACCCATTTTCTTTGCGTTTAAAATTTTTGTGTCTGTTTGCATGTTTCATTGTAATTAAATCCATTTATTTTTTTTACATAGACTATAGAGTTTTTAAAGATATCCAACCAACACAAGTATGAATGAAAAAAACAGTACACAGCGAAATAAAAAAAAAATAAAAAAGAGCGAGACAATTTTTGAAACCTCTGAGATTTTTTGAACCTTTTTCTAAAAGTAGTTTGTTTCTTTTTTATTTTAGATTTGTACCAACCCGTTTCGAGTATTTCAATTTATTTGTCAAGTGAATGTTTTTTTAAACAAAAACTATTTTTTTAGAACAGCTTGATTCGGTGCAATGCAATAACTTTGCAACTACAAACATAAGAAATATTTTTAAATATTATTTTTAAGTGATAAAATTGTATACCATTTAATATATTTTTTTAGAAATGAAAAAAATCGAAGAATGAAACAAAGCAAAAAAATTCCACTAAAAATGAAAGAAAATGTAAAATATAACAAAATAAATAGCTATTTCAAAGAGAAAAGGCATTATTTAAATTAATCTGAACTTATAAGAAGAACAAATATAATGTAAATAAAAAAGGTAGTAAACAAAAATGGAAAAGTACCATAAAAAATAATCGTACCACGCGTAATTATAAATACAACTTAAATTTCCGTGTGACAAATTTATTTGAACTCTCTCTCTCTTCTGTCTAATAACAATGATTAATTTTTTAAAAAAATATTATGATTTTTCATTTTTAGAGATAATAAATGTACTCAGCTAGAATAACTACAGCGGCCCTGAATACTTTATCTATGAATTCATTTCAGTTCTCGAATTTAATTTCAGTTGGCATCTCATTTTCGAACTAACAGAAGCAACATTTTCCTATTATCCTTCCTGTCCTGTCTTTAGTTCTCGTCTTCTTTAATGTGACTTTTGACGTCACAGCCCTTAATGACTTTTCCCGAAAACGTGTCTAGACCTGTTTGATTTATGAGCTAAAATATGGATGGCGACAAAATTAAACAAGTGTTAGAGAATAAAGTGAATGGAATATTTTAAGTTCTAGACACCCCCTATAGAATTGAGAAATGCATGCATAACTATTATAAAGTTACCAGGGGGCTAAGCCCCAGCTCGCTGACACCCACCAACTCTGACGATTGCTTCGCAATAATTGTTGATTTATATATTGTTGATAAATATATGTACTAAAATGAATTTTGTTAGCTTGTGTTTTGTCCCCTCACTTTCCACGTCGAAACACGAATCTATTAATGAACATAAATTATTTTGCTTTTGTCATCATTTTTTAAAATAACTTTTAAAATTTAAGATACATTAGTTATTACAAACTTGGTGAGTACACAATTGTAATTATAAACATTTTCGTTTACCAAACATGATGACATATTAAGTTCAATTTGCGTATGTGTTATTGTGAATGAACGAAATGGATGGCTGTTTGTTTCCGGTGAATGTTGACAATACCATAGTCGTCTGGTAAATGTTAAAAATATATAATAGGTCTGGTTAAGCGCCATTGCCCGGTATGCAGTACATTAATATTTTTAAGGTCAAGTGCCTCTGCCCAGCATGCATTTAATCGGTACTCCAAACATGTTTCTTCTAAGCTATCTTCAGCAGATATCGAATAAATATAATAATATCAATGAATAAATTAATATAAAATCGGATATAACAAATATTTCGGACATTCACCAAAGAATATGTGATTGTCGACATTCACCGGTGGAAGAAGACATTCTCTTAATTTCGGTCATTCACGGTGACGCATGCATCACATCCAATCTTTAAATCATTTAAGGAATCTCTATTAAATGTAGTTTATTATTATTGCTGTCTTAATCTAATTTATATTTTAAAAAAGAGTTTTAAAATATTTAATAAATTTAGACAAGGATATAAATAAGTTTGCCTGAAAATGTTGCGTAATTAGGTAATTTTATAGAATTATGTTATGATAAAGAAACAACTCTTTTAGCTTTGAACTTCTAATTTAGAAAACAATCAAAATCAAAAACGTATTAAAAAATAGAATAGAATAATCTATATATATATTTCTCTTTCACGGCACCAAAAAAAAGCCTCATTACAACTCCCCGAATGGCAGCGTTAGAAAATCGACCAATGATTGCATCTAAAAATGTCACATGCCAAATCTAGCTGAGGTGGCTCGACATATAGCTCTTTTAAAAACGGAAGCAATATTCAGAGTGAGCATTATCAGGTTGTTCAATTCAGCTGCGGAAAAAATTAAAATAAACAACTTAAAAAATAAAAATGCTGTTGCCAGCCATAGAATTTTTTGAAAGTTAACTTAGCAACATAAATCAAAATGACATAGAGGCGCAATTAGATCAAAATTATGATACCTGAGCGCTTGACGTAACAAATCCTTCAATTCTATAAATGTTGTGTCGCCAAATGCCCAAATTAACAATTGTGTTTTCAAAGAAATTCTCTCTATAAAGTATACAAAAGTTAGACGTTAAGAACGTATCCAATGAGCGAGCAAAGCGAGCATTGGATTGCGAAGCAATCCGAAATGAATTGCAAAAGCAGTTCCGGGGGTTGGCAAGCGCCAGCGAGCAGGGGGCGAAGCCTCCTAGTTAAAAAATATTATTGCAGGAATATACCTTTAAATTAGGGATACAAAAATATATAAAAATTAAAAAATTGATTGCGATTTCTGTCTTGGGGGTTTTCCGTTTCAGTTATAACTTCAAAACGTCACTTTAAGAATACATCAAGTTAAACATTTTTTTTCATCAGAAATGATTTAAACGGCTTATTCATCAAAAGTTGATTATAAACTAAAAAATTTCTTTATCGTGTTTTATTTCAATATCATCGAATTTTATCGTATCCTATTTTATTTCATCGTATTTTATTTTAACAAAAACGCATTAATAAAAACGTATTATCGTATTTTATTAAAATGAAAACGTCAAAGATGTGCCTTATCATTGTCTCACAATGAACTAGTGATTGATGCACTATCTCAGTAGTTGGAAAAACAGCATTATTTTTGTAGTTTACTATAACTACAATTACTTTGTTACAAATGTAGTAACTACAACTACTTTTTTTAAAAAATGTAGTGACTACATATTACTTTAAGGAGACAACATTGCTGGAAAACTTAATTCAAAATGGTTTTGAATGCGAAATTGGCTTACATTAAACATAAGGGAAAAATTAAGAAATATTTAGACCCGTTTACACAAGCCAGTTTGATAACTCTAAATATTTTTTTTATCGAATTTGTTCATTTAACTTTCAATTTTTTATGCTTTTTTCGACAGTGAATATTTAATTTAAGAAATGCGAAATCATAAAATATTTGAAATTTTTTTAATTGTTTATTGCTCTTTTATTTCCTTTTTATTTTATTTTATTACTATTAGGAAATTAAGTTCATCGAAAATACGTTCCGTTTCTTTGAAATAATATCAGTGTTTCACTAGTTGTATTCACAAATGAAAGTGTGATAAAAGTGATTACTTATCTATTTTTCGTAATGGCTAGTTTAAATATTAGTTATACGTGATTTTAATTACGTAATTTCTGTTAAACCTCAGCTGGATTATTTTCATTGATGGATCCACGAAGAATTGTACCCATCAAATTTAAAAAACTAGTTACATTAGAACCATGTTTCTTTTAAACCAGCGCACAGTGGGCCAGCATCCAAGGTTTCGTGGCCAAAATTAGTATTTCGATAAAAAAAATTTCAAAATTTGGGGGTTTTCATGTGCAGGTAAATTGAATTCATAGTTGAAATTTTGAAATACACTAAAAATTCCGAAAAAACAAACAAAATGGCGGCTGAAATATGGCAAGTAAAAATAAAAAATAATAATTTAGTACGTTTAAATAATTAAATATACAGCAATGAAAATATAATAATTTTCGTAATTTTATACTAAAAATGAAAAGCAAATTTTATTTCCGAAATAATATTACAAAATAGCGAGGATTAATTACGAAATAACGCGAAAACATTAAAAAAAAAACATAATTTTTGTTTTTCAGTATATTTAGTCCACCTTTGCAATATGGGCAAAATGGGGCAGGTTTTTTCGAAAAAAGAAACATCAAAGAAGTCAACAAAAAAAAGTTAAGCTAATTAATTACCTCGTTGAACTTTTTGAAGATAAGTTTCGAAAGTGAGTCAAACATTGTAAAATGTCATATAATAAGACATAAACTATAAGTTTGTCAAGAGTATTAACTAATTCAACAAAT
The DNA here is from genome assembly GCA_949128135.1 of Parasteatoda lunata. Taxonomy (NCBI): domain Eukaryota; kingdom Metazoa; phylum Arthropoda; class Arachnida; order Araneae; family Theridiidae; genus Parasteatoda; species Parasteatoda lunata. The sequence continues at coordinate 9,878,139 of OX421979.1, read as the reverse complement.
GAAAAATTGTACTATAATTTCAGACTAATTACTCTGATAAAAATGCAACAGTAAGGTTAAATTCCTATATATATTTCTGAAATATAAATTTAAAAGTTACATTTAAAAAAACTTTTTTTAACATATTTTTCACTACATTGTACTTTCGTCGGTCCAAAAAGTAAATTATAATGTTTGGAATGATTATGAAAACTTAATTTGGGCGATATTAAAACTGCCTACACATACTTTAGTTGAAAATTTAATTTTGACTTTTGGCCAAAGATCATGGTCTTCTGGCCCACTGTGCTGCAGCGTTAAAAGAAGTTGCCAGGAATCGCTACTAACTACTGGTTTTTGGTATCGCACTACTCGCAAGACTTTTTTTTAAAAGAGTAGCACACTGCACTACAAACTACAAAAAAAAAGTAACCACTACAGTAGTTTCACTACTTTTAGTGCGCTGCTTCGACCACCGACTACCAGTAAAGAATCTACTGTACGCATTACATAGCACTATTACAATGTAATGCGCCAGTTTTTTGAAAAAACCTATAGCAGTGAATAATGAGACACAAAGAAAAAAGCTAGTTTGCAGCATTTCTTAAACGTCACTTTTAATTTTTTACGTTCCTTTAATAAAGAAACAAAGTTCAAACGCAACTCATTTTTTTAAACTCTGATTGGGGCGAATCTGACGCAAGTCCATCAGCGGACGCAAGAATATCCCATGTATTTTACTTAAGTCTTTAAATATATATATATATATATATATATATATATATAATGTTGCATCAAGAATGGCACATCATCAGGATTAAAATTGCAAAATATCATACGCTGCTAAGGGCTCTTCCTTATTATGATCTGTTCAGAAGCACACGAAGAAACATTTCATAAGAAGGAAGCACCCTTAGTCGTTTACGACGACATTTAAGGAGATGAGTTCCTATGCAATTTTAATCCTGATGATATGCCCTAATTCATCTAGATACAACGCTGTCTTATATAACGTTGATAAATATGTACATTTCCAAAAAAGATAAACTAAAAACGTCATTAAAAAAAATGTGTAGCTTTAGGAGCAAAATTAATTTCAGATTTGAAATTTCCACACCCAAATTAAGAAAGGTGAAGTATGCAACAAAAAATTTGCTCCCCTATGTAATCCTGCATTTCTTGAAATAAATATCCGGTGTCATGAAAGACATTAAAAGTTGAAGGAAAAAATTAGCAAAAACTAAATTCTGAAGCATTTATTATTTTCTTTTACTAATCAACTTTTTTTTGTTTAATCTTGTGCATGAATCATCAAAAATATCTACAGTTGCAGTTAAGCACAGTTATCTGTTTAGAGTTAGTTAAGTAATTCGTAAACAGTTAAGTACACTGAGAAAAAAAAAGCATGGTCAAAACTACCAGTATATGGTAAAATGTCTCGTGTTTCTGGCTCTATGGAAACACTATAGAAAGCTCCGTAATTTTTACCGAAGCGATTTGGTAATGATATTGATAGCATTAACAATACAAAATGGTTTTACAATGTGTGACAAAATGTGGTAAATGTGGTAAAATTTGGTAATTTTATCATGATATTTTAGAGTATGGCTTACAAACCATTTATTACAATTAAATTTACTTTTTAGTTTTGTATTTTTAATTACATATGTGGTAATATGAACTGTAATTTTGGAAAACAACATTTCCGTGAAAACCATTAGCATATAAACGGAATAATCACCAAATAAATGGTTTAAGTTCCGTATATTTTGAATTTTTTTTAAACCAAAATTTTGAAGTTTTTTTTTAACAGAATACAATACGGTAATTTTACCAGAATTTGTTTCTCCGTATAGTGACTACAGTATGTTAAAGTTGATAATCGCTAAATTTTTATTTAAGAAAAAAGTTGTAGTTATAGTTAACAACATTTGTAATAAATAAAGTAAATGTAGTTAACAACAAAAAACTAGTTATTACCGACCGCTGCAATAGACCCTTCATTTCAAAACATTTTTTCTTACTTTGCTACAAACGAGGTTGCTGAAATATTGATGGCAGAAACTTTTAACTTTATGAGATCTTGAACAAAACACATCATAACAATCTGCAATCTAATATTTTCTGCCGACCGTTTTCTAGATAAATAACATTCCATAATTATGGCTTTTAATTGAACCATTTATGTATTTAGTTCTAAAAACGAAAACATTTACTTTAAACTCCTTGGATGATTTGTTTCAGTGAATTAATGCCTTCTTTTATGTGTCACATTACGAGCCTAATGCCGCAATTTAGTAGCTACTATACCTAAGGAAAGTAGTTTTCTAAAAGAGAAAACTAATTCTTTTATTTAAATAAGTGTTGCGCCGTTTAAGGAAAACTCATAAAAATCTTTTTCGTTTTCGGTCGTAAAAGTAATGATCGTTTGCTGTTTTAACTTTAAACATAAATGAATAAATTAATCGTAACTTGTTGTTCTTAATATTTGAAGGAATATAACGGCATTCTTTGAAATATACATTTCAAGTTGTTTATTAGATCAGCTAAATATAATAGACGCAAATAACAGTAATTTATGATATATTTTTTTTTAAAAAAGAAAGAAAAAGAAATGCCGCTTGATGTTTTGAGATAGAAAAACAATCGTTTGCATTACAGCTAAAAAAAATTAATTAAAAAAATCGCAATGTATTTTTTTTTTCATAGAGCGTTAAAAAAAGTTCGCTATGCATAACAATAATGCAGCAAATATGTTTCTTTTCAGTTAATTCATTAAAAATAATTTACTTAATTATTTGAAGAAAGAAATATTCTTGAAAATTAAATTTAGTTTTTTTTTCTTTTAAAAAGAAAAATATGCTATAAAAAGATTTTAAACTCTCTTTTTTTGTACGACACTCTTTATTAATTGAGTAATTTTCTACTCGTTCTGTAGCGCTAAAAATATTTTTCAATTAAGGGAAGAGGAAAACTAACATTTTCCCCTGTTATTAAATTTGCTAGGAGAAATTTTGATAAAACCGTGATCTTAAGTTTTTTTTTTTTTTTTCCTCTCTCTCTCTCTCTCTCTCTCTCTCTCTCTCTCTCTCTCTCTCTCTCTCTCTCTCTCTTTATCCTAAGCAGCTACGTGAATAAAATTGCTTTTATTCATATGATTGATTCTTTAGTTCCAAAAATAAATGTTATTTAATACAAAAAAAAACTATATTTTGAGGGTAAATTATTTAACTATTTTATTGAACGTATGCAATTACCTAGTTTTATCCTACATAGTCGGATAAAGCAAAGTACTTATCGAAATAATTAGGGAAAAAAAAGGTTTTTCTTTCGACTGAAATATTTGTTTATAACATTAACTTAATATAATGATCTTCTAAGCTGAGAAACATTCGGGAATTTCAAAATCAAGAAAGATAAAGTTGGTGCGTTTTTTATTTTGGACACAGCTTAAAATCCGTGTTTTGGTAAAATAGACACAGCTCAAAATGCGTGTGTCAGGAATATGGACACAGTTCAAAATGCGTGTTTTAGGAAAATCGACACGGCTCAAAATGCGTGTTTTAGGAAAATAGACACAGATCAAAATGCGTGCTTTAAGAAAATCGACACAGATCAAAATGCGTGTTTTAGGAAAATAGACACAGTTCAAAATGCGTGTTTTAGGAAAATAGACACAGCTCAAAATGCGTGTTTTAGGAAAATAGAAACAGCTCAAAATGTGTGTTTTAAGAAAATCGACACAGCTCAAAATGCGTGTGTCAGGAATATGGAAACAGTTCAAAATGCGTGTTTTAGGAAAATAGACACAGCTCAAAATGCGTGCTTTAAGAAAATCGACACAGCTCAAAATGCGTGTTTTAGGAAAATAGACACAGTTCAAAATGCGTGTTTTAGGAAAATAGACACAGTTCAAAATGCGTGTTTTAGGAAAATAGACACAGTTCAAAATGCGTGTTTTAGGAAAATAGACACAGCTCAAAATGCGTGCTTTAAGAAAATCGACACAGCTCAAAATGCGTGTTTTAGGAAGATGGAACTAGCATTTAATTAAGTTTTTCGAACTTCTCTTAAGAAAACGGATTTTTTTTCAAAGAATTGGCTAATGGATAAATAATAAATTCTTGATGTGATGTAGTCTATGTGCCCAAATCACTTAGAACACTTTTATTTAAATAAGTCTCTTTTGAAAAGATATTAAAAGTCAAGTTTGTCACGATAGATAGAAACTTATAATAGCAGCATTGAAGCTATACGAATTTATATTATTAAAAAATTACTTTATCGTTAAGTGCAAAGTTTCTTAAACTGTAGGTCTCAACCACAATATAAAACTATTGAAATTATTTACCACGATTATTCCATTGTTAACCTCAATCGTTTTCTCGTGTTATTTTTTATTTGTATGGTCTTTTCCACGTGGTTTTAAATAAACAATATTCTTAATGCGATCTCATAACGACTCATTCATTTCAAGTTTGAGTAATCTCTTTTTGATGCGTCATTTCTAACCATAAAGAGTCTTGTGTTAGCTTCAAAGAAAGTAACATTTAATAATAAGAAGAAAAAAGCATAACATGATACCCATAAAGTGTATTAATATGCCTTATCTTATTAAAATATATCATTTAATTAAAAACATACTTTTTTACCCATTAAGTGTCTTAATCTCATTAGTAAAAAATAATTTTAAAATGCAAAACAAAAAAGTCACAATTTGTTACCCGTGAAACTTATCTGATTAGAAATCTTACTAAATTCTTGCCTTATCTTATTAGAAAAAAAAAACATTTTAATAAAAAAAACATATTTTGTTATCCATTAAGTGTCTTCATATACTAATAGTGTACTAACGAGATAAAATTTGTACATTAGTGTACTAAAGTATATTAGTGTATGTATAGTGGGTAAAGAATACTAATATTATTTTGTACAATAAAATATGCTTAACGTACTATACTAATATATGCTTTATTTTATTATTTACTAATATATGCTTTATTTTATTATAAGAAAAAAAAATCTACTTTGTTACTCATAAAGTGTTTTTATATGATCATCATCAGAGAAAATAATAACAATAAAAAATTTGATAAAAAAATGCTCTGTTATCAATAAAGTATGTTACCAGTAAAGCATTTTATCTTATTAGAAAATATCATTTTAAAGTATAAAAAAAAGAATACACTTTGTTATTCATGAAAGTTTACTGAACTAGAAAATAACATTTCAAAATAAAGAAAGAAAATTTTTTTTTCTTTTTTCTTAGTAAACGATTCTGTGAATGGAAGCTTTTGAAATCATTTTCTAATTTTTTGTTTTAAATTTTTATTGTTAAACAAATATTGTTACATCACGCCATTTTAACTCATAAATCTGCTTTTTAAGATGTATAATCATAAAAATTAATATTTATATTTAAAAGTATATGAAGATAGAGCTTTACTGCACTTTTATTATTGACTCAAATTTATTTATTTATTATCTAAATTGACATTCTTCATTTTTAAGTTATTTGTTTCGAAAAGGTCAGCAACTCGTATTAAATCTTTTAGAAACGGAGTAAAATGTTCTCCTGTTTTCGTTTCTACTTTTGTTTACATCACTAATCATTCTAGGATTTTGGATTTCTTCCAAAATAATTAGAACTTTTTTTTCTCTAAAAAACACGAAAGAAGAAATCAAAACTACCCAATTATCTTCTTTCAAACCCTTCTAATGTAAAACGTGCCTAATGTAGTGAAAAGAAGCACCTTCGAACAATTTTTTTTTTTGATAAATCAATATTTTCTACAACTAAAATTTATAAACTGTAAAATTAACAATGTGCTGAAGCTATACATATGTTGCTGAGAATGACCGAAATTTGTGGTTGTTCAATTTTACCGGTGAATGTTAACAATCACATAGTCGCTTTGGTAAATATCCGAAATATATATTAGGTCTAGTTAAGAACCATTGTCCGGTATACATTTGCCCGGTATGCCCTACACTATTGTTTTTTTAAGTCAAATGCCCAATATGCATTTAACCGGTACTTTTAACACTGATGTTTCTCCTAATGCATCCTCAGAAAGTATTAAAATATCGAATAAATATAACATCAACAAATAAATTAATATCAAATCGAATATAGCAAATATTTCAGACATTCACTGAAGTAACTATATGATTGTTGATATTCATTAGTAGAAGTCGATATTTTGCTGATTTCGGTCATTCACGGTACCATATACATTTCTTAAAATAAAACTAAAAATGAAAAATATTTATAAATTTTTTAAAAAAAGAAACTTTTTTTTATTTAAAAGTAAACCATGATTTGTTAAATTTTTTTTTATCACCGTCCTTGAACAGCCGACCCAATTTTTAGTTTACGGTTACCAATGTTCACCTCTGTAGCCTTGTTATGTAGAACACAAATTAGAAAACAAAGGAACTCTTGGATCAAGTATTGGAAGAAATTTGCCTTCGTGGAGGACTTTTTGATGAAACTTATCCGCATTTGCATTACATATCGAGAAAAACGACGAAAATCATCCACTGCTAGACTGGCGGCATGAGGAGTCACCATAATCCGTCTACCACGGAGGATGAGTTACGTCAGTACTGTGGTTAGTGTAAGCCGGGTGCAAAATTCGTCACTGGCATTCGAACCTGGAACTCCTCATTGGGAAACGAGTAATCTGTCCCCTGAGCCGCCGCGCCTCAACCATAATTATCTGTACAAAGCTGTGACATCTCTGAACGAATGAATAAATGTGTACTAAAGGACAGTTTCTTTAAAATTTTGAAAAGCGCATAGTATGATTAAAGCAAAAATGAAGCAGTTAAATTATTTAAAAAATAAATATACAGCTTTAAAGTTGTTTACAATACAAAAAACCCTAATTTATAATCATTTGTTAAATTTAAAGTACTTAATTAAAGAAATTCTTCATTTTTACCAAGCTGTATTGGATTGAGGTCATTTTCTTTCAATATCTTCATGTAAGCCTCGTGCAAAAGTAACTATTTTTTATTCGTATAAGGTTTAACTAATATAATATCATTGATATTATTTAAACTGTGCCATGTAAAATAACTTTTTTTTCATTACTTTCTTTTATGCTAAGGACGGATTAGGTTACCACTAGACCAGAAATTTTAAATTTTCTAATAGTTGGCACGAGGCCGGGATAGCCTGGTCGGTAGGGCGCTGGGCCCATATCCAAGAGGTTGTGGGTTCGATCCTCGCTGGCCGAAGACTCCCCGTGTAGTAAATGGTGACTGATGCACGTTAAATCTGTCGAGTCTCAAAGTCCTCCATGTTCCCATAACAAATCAATACCTCTGGGGGTACTGTTCCAGGAGTTTCCTTGTCTTCTGGATTGGTTCAAAATTACAAGGCTACGGAGTTGAACATTAGTAGTTGTAAACCCATGAAATTGGGTCGGCTGTTCAACGACGGTTATAAAATAAAATAGTTGGCACGAAGGCAAATTTCTCCCAATACTCGATCCAGGAGATCCCTTGTCTTCTGGATTGGGTTCAAAATTACAAGGCTACGGAGTTGAACATTAGTAGCCGTAAACCCATTAAGTTGGGTCGGCTGTTCAACGACGGTTATAAAATAAAATAGTTGCCAATGACCGGTAGACCACGCGCAACTTTTTTTAATAGTCCACACGCACACCAGTAGACCACACGCAACTCAGTAGCCACTTTATCTTCTAACCTTTCTTGCTGGGATTAGATATTAAAAATTATTTCATATTAGAAATAACCTGCGGCTATAAAAAGTTAATTCAACAGTAAAAAAATATATAAATATAGGACAAAATTTAGTTAAACATAAACATGAATGTAAGGAACTTTATTTAAAATTATTTGAAGAGACAAAATGCATTTAATGTATATGTTACTGAGAATGACCGAAATCAAAAGAATGTCAACTTTCACTGGTGAATGTCAACAATCACATAGTGACTTTGGTGAATGTCCGAAATATTTGTTATATCCAATTTAATATTAATTTATTTGTTGTTATTATTATATTTATTCGATATTTTAATATCTGCTGAGGATAGATTAGGAGAAACATCAGTGTTCGGAGTATCGGTCAAATGTATAGGCAGTAGCACTTAACTGGACCAAGTTTATATTTCGGACATTTACCAATGCGACTGCGACTATGTGATTGTCAACATTCACCGGTTTAAATTTTAAATCAACAACCACCAATTTCGGTATATATATATATAGATAGATAGATATAGATAGATATATTCTACCCCTTATATATTTTTATATATCATTCATTCATGATAATTCAAACAATAGTTTTAGCCAACCCAATTTAAAAGTATTTCTATTTTGGAAGCTTTTCTTCCTTAGAAAAACTTCCTAGCACCTTCTATTGTATTTAATATTGGGATGATAAAAATATTCAAAATAACAAACTAATAAATAATATTTATAAGCCCTTTAAAAATGGTTTATAAATATTATTTCTAAGTGGGATAAGCGCAGCTGATACTTAGATTAAAGATATAAAAATGCATTAGATTTCTAAACTACAAAAGCAAAAAACACTACTTTTAGCTTAAAATAAATCTAGAAAAAGCCATATAAATTACATCACGTAGTGCTCTTTCTTCAAAGAATCTACAACCTACAAATGATCCAAATATAGAAAAAAGTATTTTTAGATAATTGCCCATGAGCAACCACTTTGTTTTTCCATTTCTGAGAAAGCCTAAATCGAGTATTTCTCAAAAATAATTTATTTCTAGAACAATCGATCGATATTTAATGTTCATAAAAACAGACATCAAATTCTACATCAACTTCGAATAAAATGGAAAAATAACGTTTCTGCAACGATGGATTGTCCGCTGAATTTAACACATTAGCTTCCATTCCTTTTTTTTTAAGGAAGTAGACATTTTTTTTACGGGATTGATCTTTAATGTTTTTGTTGCATGACTAGTTGGTATAAATAGCTGTTTTATTTTATTACCCGTAAAAAGAATGTTTTGTAGCGAAAATAACAAAGAAAATTCCTAAAAAAATAGACTTTTTTTAAATTCATAATTGTTTTTGTTATATTTCGACCTTGATTAAAGTTAGTGATTTGATTGTCATCTTAACTTTTTTCTGTGCTAACTATTTAAATATTCACTGTTAATTAAATTAATGTTTTAATTGAATTAATGTTTTAATTAAATTAATGTTTTAATTAAATTAATGCTTTAATTAAATTAACGTTTTAAATAAAAATTAATGCTTTAAGTTCTAAGTCTGCATAAAACTTAATAAAACGAGAAACTGGAAAAGAAATTAACGAGCCAAATCTCTTATATATCCATCCCTCCTGAGTTTTACTTATTGTCGATTTAGTTTAAATAAGATGTACCAAAATTAACATTTTCGTTAAGTAGAAAATTAAAATTTAATGCAATTAAATACTAATATTAGTATTAGTATTATATATTAAATATTTATATTAAGAAAATAATATTTCCGCAAATTAGCATATACGTTAGGAAGAAACAAAAACGTTATCGAAATCCATCAGAACACTAATAAGGAAAGTGGGCTGAAAATACCGAAACCGCCTTGATTGCGGGATGTCACAGAGAAGAGTTGAAGGATCATTATTATCAGACAACTTCACATAGGGCGTTGATGTTTTTCAATACGCCTTCCTCACTAGTAATTCAGCAGATTTTGATAGAGTTTCGTTCTAGCATAAATATTAACTTCTTTAACTTTATTATTAGCATATTAGAGTTCACGAATTCTAAAAATCTAATTTAATGGATAAGATTACAAAGCTCCTTTTAAATTAAATTTATCTAACAAGGAATATATGTTTGTTGTTATTGTTTCTATTGCTACTTGCCAATATCAGCAAGCCTACCTGGGAAACCATATGAATTTAGGGCAGAAAATGTGTTTCTTTTTTTATCAAGCCATCTATGATCAAAAACACGATTTCAGCCACACACTCACGTCACAACCCGTTTTACAGGGCAGACCATTCATGCATCATTCATTCATCAATAGATTGTAATTCTGACCTGAACCACAGATCGACGAATCTCCAATTCAGTACCTCCAGAGGTATTTTCATAACCATCGTTGAACAGCCGGCTCAATTTCAAGTTCACGACTACTAATGTTCAGCTCCATCGCCTTGTAATTCTGATTCCCAATCCGGAAAGCAGGGAAACTCCTTGATCAAGCATTTAGAGAAATTTGCCTTTGTGGAGGACTTTTTGATAGAACTAACCAGCATTGCGAACTATTCTTGATATGAGAATTCTTTTATTTTCCTACTTTTCCACTTTTTCTTCTTTTTTTTAATATTTTTTTTTAAAGTGTAATAAATACAACACTGTGAATTAGAAGTATCAATAAATGAGTATTATCAAAGAAGAAAAACAAATTAATCATCGTCTAGTTTTTATGTGGAATATTTAGGACATTTGATTGTATCCTAATGGAACAATCAAACATGCGTTACATGGAGTAGAAAGCAACGAAAACCTCCCACGGTCAGCCTGATGACAAGAGGACTCTAACGCAAGATCCTACAACTGAGGATATTTTACGTCAGCACTGTGGTCGGTGAGAGCTGGGTGCAGAATTCGTATCTGCCATCTATGGCTGGGATTCGAATCCAGTTTACCTCAATGGGAGGCTGACGCTCTATCCCCTGAACCACCGCGGATCTCTCAAAGGTATTGATTTGTTATGGGAACTTTAAGGGCTGCGTGACCCCGACATATTTAAAGTGCCCCAGCCACCATTTAATACACTGGCTTTCTTAAGCCGGCGAGATTTGAACCCCCGTTCTCACGAACACGAGTTTAACGTTCTACCAACCAGGCTATCCCGGCTCTACAATGAATGTATAATTCCAAGATATAGAGGCAAAACACGATATAATAAATACGTTTAAGACAAACGTGCACTTAAAAAAAGTGGAATAAGTTCATTTGGAAAGTGTCTAATGTTTGAGAGTAAATGTTTGAATGAATTTAAAAATATAGGCAAAAGCTAATCAATTTGAGAAATGCTTTTAACTTTATGATATAATCAAACTCTAAAATGCGCTAAAGATTGTTAAAATCATAGAAACAAATGAACAAGCCACTTTTTTAGCTCCAAATAAATTTAGTCCATTTTCAAAAATAACATCTCAACTAAATAATAATAATAATAATAACGATACGCAAAATAAATCATCTTCTTAGTGACAACGACCCTTAAAAAAAGTTAATAACTCAAAAACAGAACACGGGATCCACAAAACTTACGAAACGAATAGGTACGTAATAAATGAGTACAAAATGAATATGTACGAATTAAAATGCACGAAATTATAAATAATATTATAGCATTCCAAAATTTTACCTGAAACACCCTCAGAACATTTTAAGTATAGAAAAGATCAGCTTTAAATTCTGAGTTCGTATTTTTAAAGCGAAATATACTAGATTCTACCAATAACGAAGTCTTCCTACAACGAAGTTTCCTCCATAACGGAGTTTTATATTGGATTTTTAAATAACATACAAAATACACAGAGAAAAAAATTATGGTATAACTCTCGTACTGTATTGTACTGACATTTCTTGTTTAAAAAAATGCTGATAATAAAACCAAAATATATTTAAACAATTCATTTGTAATATTTCCGTTCATATGGTAACGGTTTATCAGAAATTCTAGTTTTCTAAAATTAGAGTTCTTATTACCACGCGTTTAGTAAAAATTACAAAACTGAAAAGAATGTTGTTTTTTTCCCATGCACTAAGTTACCATGATAAAATTACGAAATTTTACCACATTCTTCAAATATCACCTATTATAATATATTTTATTTTTAATTCTGCAAAAATCATTACCAAAGGGTATCGGTAAAAATTACCGACCTTTTTTTGATGTTCCCATAGTCAGAAACACTGTAATTTTTACCACATTCTGATAGATTTAACCGTACTATTTTCTTCTCAGAATATTGAGCATATCACGAATTTTTTATCTCCCCATAACAACTTTTTAGACTCTTTCTGTCATTTTTTAAAAAAAGTTTTAATTGAAAGTTGGAATTTTAAAATGAGTTGCAACATTAGAAAGAAATGTCATAATATTTAACAAAAAACAAAAAATTATTTTTTATTGAATAATCCAATTGTTGTAAGATTACACAATTCATTTCTAAATTTCATCAATACATTTCTTCAAATTCCACATCCGTGTTTTTAGTTCAAAGATAGGCTTAAGCAGAAAACAACATTTAACAGCTATAAACAGCGTGCTGGTAGCTTCGCATTTGTACCGTAAATCGCGCCAAGATAACGTAAAGATACGTAGCCTCTAAAATAAAAGCGAGCATGCGCAGTTGCTTCAATCTTAAGTACGGAAGCTAACATAAAAATGCGAAACTCCCTAATATCATATTTGAAATTCCATACCCGAATTACAAAAGGATCAAGTATTTGTATAAATGCAAAAAAAAATTTGTTCCGAAGTGTAATCAATGATTTAAATACTTTTATATGTATAAATTTAATAAAAAGTGTTTATTAAATAAAAGAATTTATTAATTTTTCATTAAAAGTATTTATTATATAATTTTTAACTTATAGAATAAATCACACTGACGAAAACTTCTTTAACATTTACTTAAATAACTGCAAAAATATATGACCTCTGTATAACAAAATTTTCTAAATAGACTGACTCGATTCCATGACTCGATTTTGATTTAATTATGAAGAGACTCCTCTGTTTGTTAAAATAAGATTTCAAATTTTAGCCCCTTCCTTATCACTTCTGTCAGAATGACGGGGTAAAGTTTCGCCCTCTATTTCTCGTGCCCGTGATATTTCCTGTCAGGAGTGGTCATAAGTAATGAGCCCAGAAAAATTATAACAATCTATTAGGTCTAGAATCATATTTATTTCTCAGTTTATACACCAGATGGCAGTACCAGACTATTTGTAAGGTGTTTACAAATAGTTTGTTTTAAACAAGAAAGTTAGGTGAACGTTAAATTCACTCATTAAACGGGTTAGCTAAAAATTAACCCAAGAATTAAAACTGAATGCATAATGTGCATACATTTTGTTTTATATCATTTTCTTGAAGAAAAAATAGGAACTTTTATGACCTTTTTTTTCAAAATTATGTGACCATTAAGGGCTTAAGCCACTTGCAAAATATTTCTGCAAAACAATCTGTAGCTACAAAAAATTATTGAAATCTTGCGTTCAATTATTTATATACAAACGTTTAAAAATCAGAAAGTGGACAGCTTTTCATAAAATAGTTTGTTTAAATTATTTTGTTTATTTTTCATCTCTTTTAAAAATAAACATTATGCTCGCAAATTGTACCAAAATTTGAAAATTATTTATGCCTTTTTTTTTTTAATGGCACTCTTTAGCATGGTTTTCCGAAGCTCTTCCGCGAAGTAACATATAAAAAAAGAGTTTGACTACCTTTCACTTGAAGCAAAACTATTATACATCCCATATTGCCGTAAAGAATTATCTGGGCTTAAAAACGGGCTTAAATAATGTATAAGTCATTTAACTTTCTTAAAAATCGAGAATTTAGCGACATTTTTTCATCTAGATGAAAACTATCAAAAGTAATGCTTTTTTTAATCAATTTTATAAGTTTATATGAGCCCAGATCATGCAACATTGGAGTAGGTTTTTAAATATTGAGAAATTAGACCACAAGCGCTTTATATTTTCTTGAAACTATAGCTTTTTTTCCTGTATAGACTTTTTGCGCCATTTTCAGAATAAGAATAGAGGTCGTTGATATTGAAAAGCTAAACTTTACCTAATAGTCATAAGTAACTGTCACAAACTCGCAGCAGCTCTAAGAATAACATATTATTTGTAAAAAGAAATCAACCAGAGTCTTTAAAACACAGCTTTAAAATTAGGAGCAACATGCTCAACTATATGGCATTCAACAGCTTTTGTTATAATAGAATCGCTTAGTATTTTCCAATCTCAGGAACAGAGTATAATTAATAGCACTGAAGACGGAATTTCGCTTACTCTTAAACATAGGAAATCTTATCTCGACGAACTCAAAACTACTAAGTCACGTGACATTCATTTAACCAACTGGACATTTTCTATTGAGCGCCTTAAGAGTACTTTACTGCGTGATTCTTGATTAAACTAAGCTAGATCTCATTCTTTTCCATTTAGATGGAATGACAAAACACGTTCTTACTTTAATTTGCTTTACGATTTCGTGTATTGCATCGACCACGAGGATAATAATTTTATTTAAAAAAGAACTCGCAAATTTAGTACGTAATTACGTGTAATTAATGCTTTCACACCTGAACTATTTCTGGAATGAGAATTCTTTTCTTTTCCTACTTTTCCAATTTTTTCTCATTTTCTTTTTAGATTTATTTTATAATTTTTTTTTAAAGTCTAATAAATACAACGCTGTGAATTAGAAGTATCAACAAATGAGTATTATTAAAGAAGTCAACAAATCAAATTATCATTTAGTTTTTATGCGGAATATTTAGGACATTTGCTTATATCCTAGTGGAACTGACCCGCATTTGCGTTACATGGAGAAGAAAACCACTAAAACCTCCCACGGTTAGCCTAACGGCAAGAGTACTCTAACACATGATACGTCTACAACTGAGGATATTTTACGTCAGCACTGTGGTTGGTGCGAACCGGGAGCGGAATTCTTTTTGACCAGCCATCGCTGGGATACGAACCTGATTCACCTCATTGCATGACAAACGCTCTATTACGTATTAAAACAAAACGGCTCGCGTATTTCTTATATAGAATATTCATTAAATCTTTGATACTTCATGCGTAGAATTTCTAAATATAACTCTCATATTTCATAAATAAACGGTTCTTACACCTGTAAACAATAAATTAAATCTAATTCATTACTTTAAATTTTTTGAAATGATACATTTTGATTTTGGTGCAAGGAAAATGGATGCAAGGAAAATGATGTAAAACAATTTCAATAAATCTCATAAAAAATTTCAACACAGTGTATCACTTAAATATTTCATAATGTATCATTTAGGATACAATTTTCTTCGCGACCGAACCAAATCGTCAGAGGGATGTGGACAGAATGTTAAAATATTAATTATGATTTCAATCCATTTTCACTAACAAATAATGATTGAAATTCATTCTATTCATTAAATATACGGTAAAACCTCCATGTATGGACCACCTCTATTTATGACCACTTTTGAGAGGAATTTTTCCCATAAACTTTGTGTTAAAGAAAACCTTTAAACGGGACCATCAGAACCTTTACCAGCGACCGGGAAAACATCTGCATAAAATGCGAAGAAGGTCAAATAAGAAAACATGAAAAAATATGAAATAAAAAAATTTACCAAACAAATAAGTAGATTAAAATGTATTTCAAAATATTTGGCTCTTATTTAGAGATCTCTTATTGATCTCATGTTGCAGTCAGAGTGCACGATGCTTACTTTTAGAGTTAAATTAGAAAAAAAAAGTTATTTTAGAGAAAACTCTTCGCATCTTTTAAAACTAACTAATTTTTATGATATAAACCTTCCACGGTTAGTTTGACGGAACTCTAACCCATGGTCCGTCTACCACTCAGTATATTTTACGTCAGTACTGATGTTGCTGCGAGCCGGGTGCAGAGTTCCTATCGACCCACCATCCCTGGGATTCGAACCAGGTTCACCCCATTGGGAGGCGAAAGCTCTATGCCCTGAGCCACCACGGCTCAAGCTTTATCAATAATTTTTTTTTTTTTTTTTTAATATTTTATATCCGTCGTTGAACAGCTGACCCAATATTTTGGTTTACGACTACTAATGTTCAACTCCGTAGCCTTGTTGGTCATAAGATATAACGAGGCCGGGCTGGCCTGGCTGGTAAGATGTTGGACGCGTGTTCGTGAAAACGCGAGTTTGATTTCTTCAGCCGAAGAATCCTCGGCTATTAAATGGTGACTGATGCACGGTAAATCTGTCGAGGTCACAAAGACCTCCAAGTTCTCATAACACATCAATACCTTTTTTGGTTACTGAATCGGAGATTGGTCATTCTCTAGTTCAGATCGAAATTACGATCTGTGGATGTATGAGTGGAGTGTGACTGGATCTCCTCTGTAAACAGGCTGTGACGTGTGTGTGGGAAAAGTCATATCCTTGGTCATAGATATCATCACTGGAAAAAAAACAATAAAGGCACTGTTTGCCTCAAATATTCTCATGTTATTTCAAACAGGCTTGCTATTGTCAAGTAGCATAAGTAACAACAAAAACTACAGATTTAACTACAACATTCAAAATGTGAAAAACACTTGATTCGGTATTATCTTGAAATAAAGTGATAGCTCACACAATTAACTTCACAGGTTTAACAGTGAATATATATTTCCATGTGGTAATACATTTTGTGACGTGTCACGTCACTGACCATTATTTTTTTGTTCTACTACTTCCGCACTAACTATTAAAGCATAAATATTTTCTATCAACATTTGCATCGAAGGTCAAGGGTCATTATAAAATCTTCGAAATAACGCTAATTTCTTGGACTCTTCCATATCTATTTGTTGTTCCATTAGTGAACCACAAAGGTATAAATTTCCGTGAATACATACTAATGAGTAGCACGAATTCCATACCCGGCTCGCCCCGAATACAGTGTTGACGTAAAAAATATCCCAAGTGGTAGATGCATCATGGGTTAGAGTTCCCTTGCTGTCAGGCTGATTATGAGAGGGTTAAGTGGTTTCCCTTTTCATGTAACGCAAATGCGGGTTAGTTCCATCAAAAAGTCCTCCACGATTGCAAAATGTCTCCCAATATTTGATCCAGGAATTCCTTGTCTTCTAGATTGGGTTCAAAATTACAGGGCAACGGAGTTGAACATTGGTAATCATAAACTCAAAATTGGGCTGGGGTTTCAATGACGGTTACAAAATAAAATAATAATTGCAGGAAAATAAGCCTTTAATATGATAGAAGCAAAATCAATTCACAGCATGTTTTGCCTCTGTTTGTCCTCGCCCACTCAGTATTTTCTAGATCAAACTCACTTCGGAGTCGTGAACCAATATTTTTTTTAAAAAAAAGGGATTTTACATTTGATTTCTCAGAATCTAGTCGATAGATTTCGCTCAAATTCTGTATTTTTCTATGTAAAATTATATTCTTTGAAATGCTGTACAGAATCGTATACCTTAGAATTAACAAATTGTTCGACTATTATTAAACAAAATAATAAAAAATAATAAACCTTATCAAAAAGTTATTTTTTCTCCGGAAAAATTTTCTTGAGTTTAAATTATTTTTGGATAAACGATTCTTATAACTGTGTCTGTAAAATTTTCAACTCGCTTAAAAATTTCTTGCGACTCAAAAAGTAAAATTGCCATTAAGGGGTCTCAACTTTGGATCACTCTTCTGACGGAACTATCAGGACCATATTTCTCAGATTGCGGTTATCCCCTATTTTTAAAGGTCATATTTGAATCCGTTGAAAAAGTTAGATATATTTAGAGAAAGTACGCTTATGTGTCTGATTTCATCACTTAAAATATCGTCTCCACAAATGAATTAACATATTTAAGGTCATATCTCGAACCATTACGATAGAGTCATATGATAATGAAGATCTATTCAAGGCAGTCCGTTATTAATTTATTTATTTATTTATTTTTGCACGCACCACACCACGCGTTAAAAAAAAAAAAAAAAAAAAAAAAAAAAACGAAAACTGATAAAAGTCAGTTAAATTTATTGAACAGAATCGGATAGCTAAAATGTGATGTGAGCAACATCATAGAGCTCTACTTATTAAACGTCGCAATTCAACGATTCAACTAGGTTTAAAACTTCTAACATTGTATTCATAGCATAATTTTTCTGATTTAATATGGCTAGAATTCTTAAAGTATTTGATACAAAAAACCTCAATCTTTTTCAACAATCTGAAGAGTTGAAAAGTTAAATCTATTCACTGTGTAAAGATCGCAAACAATAAGTAAGGAAGCGAAGCTTTCGTCAGAGAAAGATCCTTGGAAAGTTTTTGACATTTTCCACGAAGAAATAAGCGCGAAAGGCCAAACAGTCTTACGAGCGAAAATAACTTTCAAAGCTGTTATGTCGTGCACAGAGAATGACGCCTCTCTTCCCCCTCAAAAGAGTTGAGCGTTCGGAAAGATTCTTTTCCATCATATTAAACTACAGTAAAATCAACAGCGAAAACTGTTTCCGAATTGAAAATTAAAATAGACTTTTTTAAAACTTACTAAGCGATTTTTTTTCTCCTGAAGCACTGAAGTTAAGTTTTCAGAAAGATTCTTTCCGCCATAAATTAAAGTTAAGGTTTTCTAGTGTTAAGAAACTATGTATAAAGCATTTTGGAAAAAAATATATATATATAGACATAGATATATATTATACTAATTAGAATTCTTAGTACAAGAAATATATCGGAAAATACCAGTCATAAGAGTTTTTAGAGAATTTTTAATTTATAAGAGTTTTGTTATGAAAGTTATTTTTACCAACAAGAAAGAAAAAAAAGGGCAATGAAATGTCTTTTTTTTAAAAATATTATTTTACATTTTCTTGCACACACACACGCATATACGTATATATATATATATATATATATATATATATATATATATATATATATATATATATATATATATATATATATATATATATATATATATATATATATATATATCCGATCATATATATATTGAGGTGACCTCAAATATGCTAAAAGTTACGAAATTTTAAGTTACGATATCAAACACAAAGCCGTACTTTGTATAAACATATCTTTTTTTTCCAATGGATTCGGGTTTCTGACGCCGAAAATATAGGGGATAGCCGAAAGTCTGGGAAATATGGTCCCAATAGTTTGGTCATGAGAGGGATCCAAAGTTTGGATACCTTAATGTTAATTTGATTTTTTGCGTATTTCACTATATATCGAAAACTTTTAAGAGAAATGAAAGTTTTTTGCACACAATTATGAAATTCCTTTGTCCAAAGATAATTTCACGAAGAAAAAAAATTGTAGATATTTATTCATTTCTTTAATAATAATTTTAAAAAATTAAATTGTAAGGTCATACTTAAGTTTGTAATTTTACATGAAAAATGCATAAAAATGAGCGAAATCGGTCGAATAGTTTCTGAGAAATCGAATTTTTTAAAAAGTCGTACAATTAAAATTCGATTTATCAGGAACTATTCAAACGATTTCGGTCGAATTTAGTATTACGTCGTTTAAAATTATGAACTTTTAAATGATACAAAAAATTTTGTACCTTACAATTCAAAAATTTTTCGATTATTACTAAATAAAATAATAAAAAATAATAAGTATTTATTAAAATTTATTTTGCGCATGCAATTATTCTCGGACAATCGAATTTCATAATTGCGTACGAAAAATTTTCAATTCGCTTAAAAAGTTAATAATTAAAATGCTAATAATTAAATTAACAAAAATAAAATATAAAATTAACAGCAAAAAATGCTAATAATTAAATTAACATTAAGAGTCTAAAATTTAGACCCCTCTTCTGACCAAACTATGGGGACCATCAGAGAAACATTTAGAGGAAGTACGCTTTTGTGTCTGATTTCGTCACCTAAATTTCTGTTTGCGCTTGTTGATTAGCATATTTGAAGTCACCCCTTCGAACCATCATTAAGAGTGACTTAGAACGTGAAGATCCGATCATTAAATCAAAAGTTATTCAAGGTGGTCCTTTAATTTTTTGTGTGCACTGTACGTAAATAACTTAATTTTATTTTTGACCCCAAAAATCAAATAAGATAATTTTTTCTTACATCATTTTCATTTTAAGAAAAAAACACCAGATTTTTATGTAATGTTATTTGCATATTTATGTGCTTTTTGTTTGTGAATTCTATATCTAATAACTCCTTATAACTTCTGAAAACTTTATGTAAATTACCATTTTATATAACTCAAAACGTAAATATAATGTACCACTTGATATAATTGACTTCTATATTCGACAGCAAAAGTTTCAGAAATAATTATTAAAGTCCTTTTTAAGAATGCTTCTCAAGTGGATACTTGCAAGCGACGTTATACATGAGACAGCCAATCAGGTTCAACACACACGCGTGACATCGCTACAGGTGTCTAATTAAATCTAATCCAAGATTTTATTCAGCGTGATATAAGAAACCCAAGATTTAAAACTGTAACCTTAAAACGCCATGCACAACCACGTGATAAAACACAACCATGTGACGAACTGCAAGTACCCAAATCTGACGTTTTTGACAACCTTAAAACTTGCATCTTTAGAAAAAATTTCAGACTTAGAAACTAATTTTTTAGTCTGCGACAGATTTGTGAAAGGAATATGGTAATTGATATATCTCAGAAACCAAAAGATTCGCTAAAGTAACAAGCTTTAAGGATGACATTATCCTTTTGTTTACGACGCTTAGCATGATTAGGTTATGTGAACCTCAACGTCAGAATGAGGATCATTCCTACCTCGAGAAAAAAATTTCGAAACTCTCATATCTACTTTGTAAAAACTGCCGGTTCAAATTACGGTATAAAAGCACTTTGGGTGCATCATCCGCAAAATCCATTGTTACCGTAAAATATTAGTCATTAATTTTTACAGTAATGCTTATTTAATTGGAGTAATTCAGTGATTAAACAGTAATCATCATTGTAAAAATTGCGATACATCAAATTTTTTGTTCTGCATCATGTTCCGGTAAAAATGGATTTTACAGTAAAAAATACCGGTAAAATTACGGTACTATTTACAGAGCAATAGCACTAAGAAATTTACAGAGCTTGGTGGTTATTTCTTAGCTCTTCAAACGGACATAAAATACACATAAAAGTATCAGGATTCTAGAAATTTATGGCCGCACTTTTTACATATAAATACAATTTTAATTTTTAAATCATACCCCTGGTCATAATCATATATATAATCAAACCTTTTCTCTAATGCTAAGCAAATTTATTATTATAGCAACGAAATGCTTTTTAAATGCATTTGTCCTAATAAACTTCTACTAATGTAAATACTTTCAGAAACTATTTAATGCACTTGCAGAAATATTTTTCAAATCAATTAACTTTTTTTAGATCACAGTAACAAAACATAAGAAAACAAATCACTCGTTAAAATATTTGAACTAATTCTCAGTATTTTAAATTAAAATATTTTTCCAAAAAAACAAAAGAAGAAAAAGCTATTTTAATGTAAAGTTTTACTTCCTATTGGAGTACACATCATCTATATATATAAAAGTGAATGTGTGTCTGTCTGTCTGTCCTCTATAGACTCCTAAACCATCCGACAGAAAGATATGAAACTTGGTATACAGATAGTTCAAAACACGAGGAGGATTTCTGTCGACATTACAACATTCTAGGACAATTCGTTCTAATAGGATGAGCGAAAAACGAAATGAAATTTTCTGATTGGTTGAGCGTTAGCCATTGTTTTAAATTTAAAAAATCAATTTTCACATATTTTAAAGATACATCAGTGATAATTGCTAGCTTATAGCTCTATTAATTTAGAAAAATAAATTGAAGTAAATTATACTAATAATGAAGTAAATATTGAATTATAATTCGCGCAAGTTACTTTATGTCAGGTGAGCACAAGCAAGTAAAATCAACGAGAATAGATTTCTTAATTATTGATCGTTGTTATGTAAAGCTCTAAAAAGACCAAACGATTATTTATGCAACGATTATATATGATTATTACAAACTAAACTTTATGCAAACGATAATTTATGACGTCATTAGTTAAAAGTGTCATTAAAGTAATATTTACCAATGTTTATTAATAATTTTGAGTGGCAATCTAAATAGGTAGTTTTATAATAAAATGTTTGTTTTGATAAAACGCAATTATTTGTTGTAGAATTCCAATATATTTTAATAGCTTCAATAAATCGGGTAGATTTATTGGAAGCACGAATCAATCGTATCACGGATTTAGTATTTTGAAAACTGTTTAATAAAAATAAAGACGAAAAAAAATTTCATTCAAATTGCACGTTTTCAAAATTTATTTATATTTAGTATGCAATTTTAGGTTAGCACAATTAAATATAGTTTTTGAAGGTTTCATTGCTGACAGTTGTTGTCATTTGAAAACTAATAGATTGTTTATTACTACAAAGTTTTCGAATTCACGTTCATTTTATTTATTTCATTTAAGAAATAGATTTTTGTTTTAAATTTTATCATTATTATATTTCTTATTTCATTTATTTCATTTTTATTGCTTTTTTTATTATTTAAAGTAAATATGTGTATTTTTGATTTAGCAAATTTGCGACCTCTGTCAACTTTTACATTTCTTTTTGTTTGAAAGAGAATATTTGCAAAAATATGCCACCTAAACGAATTGCTCTTAGTCGATCAACATCTCAAGCACGCAAAAAGTGAACTACCCGTGTTTCAGAAACTTCGGAGCAACGGGAAAAAAAGACTTGAAACTAATCGAGAACACAATGTTTTAGCCCGTTCCTTAGAAACATCTGAGCAACAGGAAAGAAGACTGTTAACAAATCAACTACGCACTACTCTAGCCCGTTCGTTGGAAACATCAGAGCAAAGGGAAAGAAGACTGTTAACAAATCAACTACACACTACTCAAGTCCGTTCGTCGGAAACATCAGAGCAGCGGGATGCAAGAACGAAAATCATTTAAGAACGCACTTCGCTATTCAGACGCTGCCGATACTCTGATTTGAATCTCAGAGCATTTCACTATGATCCGACAACCGACTATAGTCTTTCACTTAAGCGTCATCATTGGGAAAATGGATCAATTATGTATGTTTTGTAGTGCTTTCAAATTTAAGAATGAAACAGCTGGAATTTGCTGTTCTGGAGGCAGAGTAAAACTATCAGATTTAACGACGCCAGCTGAGCCATTATAAACGTTGTTATCGGATCAAGCAAATCAATAGAAACTTTTCTTGGCGAATATATGTCGGTACATTCGTGTTTCCAAATGTCTTCATTCGGTGCTACAAGTATCGATTAGCATATGGGCAGCCAGAGTTATTTATTACATTCACATGCAATCCTGCTTAAGCTAAAATTAAAGAGCTTTTGTTACCTAGGCAAACATCATCGGATCTTCATGATGTATTACCGCACATGAGTTAAAACAAATATTAAGCTCTATACTTGGTTTTATTGCGAAGCGTCATGTTTTTGGGAGGGACACGGTGTTTGATGTATTCTATTGAATGGCAAAGAAAGAGAATTTCCACATGATTTGGTTTATTGAATAAATCCCACCATGACAAATTTGTCTGCTCATATCAGCAGAAATACATGATGTCGCCATTGATCCAAACTTTTTTCAGATCATCAGCCAAAATATGTTTCATGGTCCGCGTGCAGCGGATCACCATACATGTCTGTTTGAAAATGCACTAACGATATCCTAGAGAATTAACTGTTGAGACTATCACTGGTTTTTTCACCATTAAATAAAATTCTCATTTCAAATCATAATCGCAAATCTCATTTACACACTTAAATACAAAATTAAAATTCAAACTGAAAGCGTTGCAACGCACGCAGGGTACAGGTAGTAATTGATAAAATCAAAAATATTTGTACAACTTTATTTAATTTAACGATACTAAATTAAAACAGACACGCGATAATATGCGAGTTGGGTAAATATTTAACTAAATTATAAGTGAAATAAATTAATCAAATAACAACATCGATTAAATTATTCACTCGTCTTAGAAATAAAAATATTTCTGATAAAAATTTGAACTGCATTATTTTATAAGAAAAATAAATGATGATTTAATTACGAAACAATTCAAGTTCTCGGTAAATATTTGATAAAAAGTACAAAAACTCAAAAATTGAATTTTGAAAATCTAATGTAATTAGTGAAACAAGCTCTGTCTTCTTCGAAATCATCCATGCAAAAGATTGAATAAAAATAAATTGATTTTTCAATTTTTGGAAATGACGTTCTAAAAATACATTTCCTTTCTATATTTTCTTTTCGTTAAATATGCTAATAAATTGGATGAAAGTTCGTTAAAATTCAATATAAAAGCGTGACTTGTACGTAAACTGGAGAATTTCTTAGTATTTTGAATTCATTAAACAGTAAGTTCGTTTCTTTTATGCGATTTAAACTTAAGTAGTTTCTTCAAATTGGACACGAAATAAAATAGCGGAAAGAAATGAATTCTCTTAAAACGTAACAAATATTTAAATTTGAGATAAATTTATGGAGTGAGTTTTTCTGTAAAAACAAATATCCAACTTTTTATTTTTATCATTTGTGCAGTAAAATATCTCTGTGAAACTTAATAATTGGGTAAGTTATGTAAATTGCTAGAATTATGAATGAAAATGTGAAAATTTAATTGTTGAACATTTATATTATACTGGGGGGCTAAGCCCCCTGTTCGCTGCCGCTCACCAACCCCGATTATTGCTTCGCAATAATTGTCTTTTCTTGGCAGAAAACAGTTTTTCTACTTAAGTTAAAATTATTCACTTACCATATATGTACTAAAAGGAATTCTGTTTGTTTACTCTTGTGCCTCTACTTCCTACGTCCAAATATTACTATCTATTAGTATTATAAACATTTAGATCTCTTGGTGAACGGAAGTGATTTTTCGAAGTAATCATTTCTTAAAATAACATTTATATTCTTATAACATTATATTGTTCAAACAAATTTGATGAGTTCACAACCATAATTTAATATTCTCGCTAATAATAGCAGTCCTGGAAAATAAGTTTAGGGATACAAAAATATTTAAAGGAAAACAATACCTTTACGACTATTCACCATCTATCCTAAAAAAACAAACAAACGCTTCCGGAAGTCTTGAGGTCCTCTTCTGACGTCATAAGATTAAAGTGACTATTTCTTTTTTTTGAAGCTCCGGATTTATTTGTGTATACTCGGAATACTTAATTTTTCTTAATTTAATTTTTGGGTCGTGATTTTGTGAAAAAAATATGTTCTTCATATTTTAAAATATCATATAAAGATATAAAAAAAAGTACACTGGGAAGTTATCTTCAATTGATTTGCAATTACATGATAGTTAAGATGCGGATTTACGCAATTTGGTTTACACCAGCAGAAATTCTTATACCTGAATCTTATACCGGAAGTTGAAAGAACCTCTACAAATATTGCTCCCTACCGTGGAAAACATGAAACGCGGTCGAGAATAAAGTGAATTGTTAATTTTATGCTGATGACAACCACAACAATTTGGAAATGAATGAGGGAAAACTGGATCCTACCACGTGATTTTCCGGCCAATAAAAATGCGCCGACAACAATGGAAAACGGTGTCAGACCATTATGATTTTATGTTATATAGAGAAACAATTGGCCTTAATATATTCTTAAATGTCATTTATTTATTTATTTATTTATTTATTTATTTATTTATTTATTTATTTATTTATTTATTTACTTATTTATTTATTTATTTATTTATTTATTTATTTATCTATTTATTTATCTATTTATCTATCGATTTATTTATTTATTTATTTATTTATAGCATAGAAGCAGACAAGATAGCTGTAATCAGAGTTTCAACATGCAATGCCACATTTATACAAAATTAGCATAAATAAATTTGAAAATTTAAAATATAAATAAATACATTTGACTTTGAGATACTTTCAAATTGAAAATTAATTAATTGCACATGAAAATTTCATGTCTATTAGAACAAATTTGCTAACCTTTAAAATTAAAAAAAGATTGGTTAGACATATAAAATAAAAACAACATGAAAATCGCGAAATAATGTCACATGAAAAAAGACAGTCTGTTTTATGTTATATAATACTTATTTTATGAGTCATTATACTTCTTTTATCTGATATTACCCTTATTGTTTTTATGATATTATATTCGTTTTATGTGATATTTTACCTTGTTTTGCATGATTCGCTTTGTGTGATACTACATTCTGTTTATGTGATATTATACTTGGTTTATTTGATACTATTATCATTTTATATGATAGTATATTCGTTTTTTGTAATATTATACGTTCTTAATGTGATACTAAAAGAATACAAATAATTTTTTTAATCAAAATGGACAAAACTTCTTTGAAAAAAAATTTCGCTAAAAAGCAGCAGAAATTTCAAAAAAAGAAAGAATAAAAATAGAAATAAAGGAAACGAAGGAAATAAAATTAAAATTAAAAATAAAAAATATGACCACTGAAGACGACGTCTTCAGTGGGTACCGGCCCCAGTGGTCATAAAACAAAACCTTTTCTATTGAGAGAGATGGCAAAAGCCTAAAAAAACTTCCTCAGAACCCCAAAGGTTTTGTATAGAAGTCCAGGAAAAACATGTAAAACATACAACTAATTCAGAAAAGAAACTCAAACAAAATTATCAGAAATTAAAATAAAAATCATCAGAAAATAAAAACTCACATTACCCAGGTCAAACGGCGTTGATTTTGTTTGAGTTTCTTTTCTGAATTAGTTCTATGTTTTACATGTTTTTTTCCTGGACTTCTATACAAAACCTTTGGGGTTCTGAGGGAGTTTTTTTAGGCTTTTGCCATCTCTCTCAATAGAAAAGGTTTTGTTTTATGGCCACTGGGGCCGGTACCCCCTGAAGACGTCGTCTTCAGTGGTCATATTTTTTTTTTTTAATTTTAATTTTATTTCCTTCGTTTCCTTTATTTCTTTTTTTATTCTTAATGTGATATAATACTTGTTTTATGTGACATTATACCTTATTTTATATATTATACTCGCTTTGTGTGGTATTACATTATTTTTAAGTGATATTATATTCACTATGTGTTATTATAATCGTTTTACCTGATATTACACTCGTTTTATGTGATATTATACTTGTTTAATGAGATATTATATTTGTTTTATGTGATATTATACCTACTTTGTTTTCTTAGAACGTTAAGTCACATCGGAATAATAGGTGAAACATTATTTGGACGCATAGAGTGAAGACAATGACGAGCTATTATAATTTTTATGAATATTATCATTTTATTCAACATATACTTTAAATCATGTATTTCTTTATGTTTCTACGCTAAAAGAAAAACAACGTAGTTACATGGTACTCCTATTTTAGTTTGAAATCGCGCTATAAATTTGATATACAAACTATCTTTCTGTACAAATATAAATTCAACCCGCAATGATGATAATTAATAATAATATTATCGTTGATTTTAATGCAAAATAGAAAATATCCTATTTTATTGTTAAAAATATCAGTTTTACAGAGTTAAGTAACAGTTTTATAATAAAAAATAATCAATCCAAGTATAATAAAATTAGAAAACATCTAACACTGTAAAAAAATTTCGATCAAGCTACGATATACAATTTTTTCCGTAATATTTATTTATTTAGAGTGATTTAGTGATTACGATAATTATCACTGTAAAAATTATGATGTATCATATTTGTTTTGTTCCGTTACGTGTTAGTAAAACTGGATTTTACGGGAAAAAATATCGGCACCCTGAGAGCCAATTTTTTTTACCATAAATTTATCCGAAACTGCTTATAATGGAAATAAAATGATAATCCTGTTTCTACTTTTTACTGCGTTACATACTTTATAAAATCTACTTTATTTGTGCTTTATGCATTGTTCACTACATTACTAAACCCAGAACACAAAAAGACTATTTGTTCTGTAAGTTAATATAAGTGGAAAAGCAAAAACCTTTTTATTAGTGATATTATTTTAATGTTGAAATTCGAGTTGAATTTATTAATTTAAAGTGGAATTTTTTTGCAAAAAATACTTATTATGGGCATAAATTATTTCCATCTGAATGAAAGAGATCCTTAATAAGTTTCTATCAAATGAGAAAGTCAGTAAAAAGCACAATACAATACAATTTTTAAAAAAACACATAAAAATAAATTAAATATTCTTTAGATAATGATTTGTGCGTTTTCAAATGGAAAGTGATCTATTTTATTGTACAAAATATCAATTTCGTAGTGAAAAGTATCCTATTTGTAATCGGAAATAATAAAGTAAGGTAGATAACAACGTGTAAAGCACGAATAAAATTGTAATTATTTAAAATTCGAAATAATTCTACTCAATTTAATCAAGCACAAATACGTTGTTCTTCTGTTTTGCGAAATTATATAAATGTAAGTTTATTTTCTTGTCTCTTTTTATTTTTAATTTTCAATTACATGTAAAAAGGTATAGAACTCATCAAATTGATATACTTCTCTATTGTTACTCTTTGTAAAAAATTCTGGTTCAAACTATGGTAAAAAGTACCACAGTTGGAGTATTTTTTAAAGTAAAATCCGTTTTTACCGAAACATGTTACAGAACAAAAAATTTGATTAATTTTTACAGTAAAAAATACCGTAAAGTCAGTGAATTGTTCTTACTAAGTAAATATTTCTGTAAAAAGTATGGTATAATATTTTACGTTAAAAATGGGTTTTACGGATGATGCCCTCAAAGTGCCAGTACTGTAATTTGATCCCAAAAAATTTTTACAGTATGAGTTTTGTCCATGTTGAGTTCACAACTTCCAATATTCAGCTCCGTAAACTTGTAATTTTGAATCCAATCCAGAAGACAAGAGAACTCCTAGATTGGGAGAAATTTAGCCTTTGTGGGGGACTTTTTGGTGGAACTAACCCACATTTGCGTTACATGGAGAGGAAAACCACGTAAACCTCCTACGGTTAGACTGACGGGAAAGTTAATCTAGCTCATGATCCGTTTAAAACTAAGTCATCACTGTGATCGGTGCGATCCTGGTGAAAAATTCGTATCGACCAGTCATCCCTGGGGTTCGAACCATATGAAGCACAAGCCAAACAGCAGTACTTGCGAAAGTATACTAAAGAAAATCAGATAAATTAATAAGAAACAGGCATATTTACAAACTCGCCATGTTTCCATCAGTGCATATTTTGATTCACTTAACAATCGATTATTTCCAAAACATACAGTAATTTAAGACGGCAAATAGAAAGTTGTTTCAATTTTGATTACTACAATCAATTTTTTTATAAAAAAATATTCTTTTTTTTTTCGATAATAAATCCTTTGTAAAATATCCTGAAAGGTAAGCGGATCATGAGTTAGAGTCCCCTTGCCGGCAGGCTAACCGTGGGAGGTTTTCCTCTCTATGTAAGGCAAATGCGGGTTAGTTCAATCAACGAAGGCACATTTCCCCCAATACTTGATCCAAGAGTTCTCTTGTTTTCTGGATTAGGTTCAAAATTACAAGGCTACGGAGTTAAACATTAGAAGTCGTAAACCCAAAAATTGGGTCGGCTGTTCAACGACAGTTATAAAAAATAAAAATAAATATAAAGAGAGGATATCAATATCTAACTAAAATTACCATTAACTAATTTTCCTTTTCTGAAAGTGGAATTATTCCACTCTTAAAAATAACGTATACCAATTGTGAAAAAATAAATTAATGCGCACGCAAATTTCTGAGTTTTTGGCGATACAATTTTCGATTTATATTTTTTTAGCAATACTTAAACATAGAAAACAAATTAAGCAGTTCACCCTTTTTCCTAAAAAAAGAACAAATTCTTTTTCACCTTGCAATGATTTATTGTAAAAGAGCTTACTTTTAAAAACACATAGTGAAAATTCCATTCCGTAAAAAAGAAAAGAAATACACATTAGAAATCATTAGGTAGATTTTTTAGACATTTTCTCCATCTCTCTTTTTTTTAATCTCTAAATCCAACTGTCGAATGTGGGGGGTTTCGAAGCAAAGAAAACGTTCACAAATCCATTTGGCGTTCAGCCAATGGAAAGGGGTAAGGGGTCTAAAACAAAAAGGGGCAAAAATGTTTGAGTTATTTTACTTCTTTACTCCTTTTGACACCTTATGATTTTTTTCATTTTTTTCCTAACTCTTTTTCAAAAAAAAATTTAAAAAGAAGCAGCTATATTTGGTATATAGTAATACTCTAGGGTATTTTGAAGTTACGTCAAGTTTCGCGTTGACGTGTAATTTCGTTCTACGATCACGCGAAAGAAAAATATACAAATGTTCCTTAAATCTTTTAAGTTGTGCATGGAAACGAAAAAAAAACGATCTTTTTGACACTTTTAAGTTATGAAGGCGTCACATAAATATGAAAGGGAGATTCTAAGCAATCAACATAGCTGACAACGACCGTTATGTATAAGACTTGCATAAAATAAAACCAGATAAATAATAAAATAACGGCTAAAGAATTTTTCCATTGCAAACTATTTAAATTCTTTCGAAGATAAATTTTACAGTTGTTTATTTCATATAAAGAAGCATTTTATATTTAATGAGCTAAAAGGTATATTTTATTCTCGTTTTATGCAACGAAATATTTTCAGAAACAGGTAAGTAATTTAAATGCTATATAGCATGGAATTTTTTTTTTTTTTTTTTTTTTTTTTTTTTTTTGTATTTTCTTCCTTTCAATTTTCTTTTTCTTTCATTCATCGTTTCTTTCTTTTTCATTCTTCATTTCTTTTTTCTTTATTTATTTCGACAATTTGACGTACATTGTAAAAAAAATCCGTAAACAAATTACCGTATAAAATGTCTCACTTTCAGTTACCGTGCCTTATAAGATATTAAATAATTTGCAGAGCTTGTGTTGCAACGCATTTGGCAAAAAACGGTCGAAAATAAATGACAGTGAGCATCGTTAATAAAATTTCTGGATTATAAAATTGGCCGTATTTTAATATCAAATTTGCATTAATGGAAACATTTCAATATCAAACCCTACCTTTAACAAAATCGTGATTGCCGTTTTGTAAAATCAAATTTTTGTTAAGCATATATTTTAAAAAGCAAAGAAACTGTTTTTTACCGTCTAAATAATTACACGGAGCAAAAAAATTCTGATAAAAATTCCGCAGGGACATTTCTGGTAAAAAAAAAAAGAAAAAAGGCTATAGCCCTGGTTAATAAAACCAAAATATACGGTATTTAAGCCATTCATTTGGTAATTTTTCCGTTCATATATGTTAACGGTTTACCAGAAATTCAGGTTTTTAAAATTATAGTTATAATTATCACACATTTAGTAAGATAAACAAAACTGAATAGCAAATTTAATCGAATAAATGATTTTTATGCCAAGCTCTAATGTATTATGATAAAATTACCAATTTTTACAACATTCACCAAATTTTATCACATATTATAAAACAATATTTTATTAATATTATTAAAATCATTACTAAAGCGCTTCCATTAAAATTAACGAGCTTTTTGATGTTCCCACAGAAACAGAAACACGGTAAATTTTACCATTTTCTGGTAATTTTGACCATAATTTTTTTATCGGTGTAGCCGCATTTAAATATCAAAATAAAAGTAATTTTAATCAGCGTCGGGCGCTGCTTTTAAAAAAAAAAAAAAAAAAATTGGGCGTAAAATATAAAATAATATTTGATGAGTAAATGTGATCTTGACTTTTCATAGCAACTAAGACTGTTTCATATTTTATTTTATTTTATAACCGTCGTTGAACAGCCGACCCAATTTAGGGTCTACGATTACAAATGTTCCCTTGAAATTTTGAATCCAATCCGGAGGACAAGGGAACTCCTGGATCAAATATTCAGAGAATTTTGCCTTCGTGAAGGACTTTTTACCTTACATAGAGAGGAAAACCACGAAAACGTTCTACGGTTAGCCTGACGGCAAGGGGACTCTAAACATAATCCGTCTACCACTAAGGATATTTTACGTCAGCACTGTGGTCAGAGCAAGCCGTTTACGGAATTCGAATCAACCAGCCATCTCAGGGATTCGAACCCGGTACACCTCATTGGAAGGCGAGCTCTCTATCCCCTAAGCCAGCGTTCCCCAACCCCTGGTCAGCGGACCGGTACCGGGCTGCTCATTTCATTGAAACTGAATATAAATTCCTAGGTTTATATCCCAAATTAAAAATATTTGTGTTCCATTAAAAAGAATATATTTTTTAAAAAAAAAGCCCCCGAAGGTAGTGAAATAAATTTTTTAATGCTTTAAAAAAAAAAAAACACCTAAACTACTTTCTCTTTCAATTAGTTTTAATAAAAAAAAATCCATCATCATAATTGTAAATATCATAAATAAAGCACGAAATTAACATTGGAACTAACGAAGAACCTCGTCTTTTATCTCGATCGTGCTCATTGATTTAATGTTCTAGTAAGTTAAAATGTTAAATCACTTTATATTTATTTTTTGGTGTAACTATATTTTATTTTGAAGGATTGCATGTTTAAATACAATTAAATTAAAATAATAAATCAAAATAATCTAAAATATAAACAATCAACACCCCCCACCTGGCCGCGGTAAACTTATCAAACGTTGACAGGTCCGCGGTGAAAGAAAGGTTGGGGAACACTGCCCTAAGCCACCTCGTCTTGAAACTGTTTTATAGAAAATGACTTAATAACGGTATGAAATGCGTTCATAAGTTCTGTTATACAATCGTTGTTAATGTGGTTATATATAACTGGTAAAACACGACTTTAGATATCATCAGTAACATTTGAAACACTAATCGCTAATATCCACAATATATTTAAACTGAAAAATTAAAAGAAAATTTTCAAAATTTTTGCTTTTTTATACAGGAAACTCTTTTGAACCTTAATTAACTCACGTTCAAGATATTGATTTTTAAAATATACTACATTAAAAATACTATACAGACAACACAGAATCAATAACTGCAAAATAGTGAAAGGAGCCTTCTCAATGATAACAATCTCTTCTACTGTATCTCTTAGTAATGAAGTCCAATATATAGAAATCCAAAATCGTAAATGAATATTTTAATAAAAACACACACGTTATCAAAATCCAATGGATCATTATCATGGTTAATCACAATGAAGAAATGATTCATTTTATCAAATATGACAAATGAAATAAAAATAATGAAAAATAATTATAAAAGGTTGTTATGAAAGGTTTTTTTGCTTTTAATGTATATGTCACTGTGATTAACCATGCACGAGCAGTAGACGTGGCGTCAAGTTATCTTCCACAAAAAAAAAATCGACACACACAAAATAAAAAATTCAATCTAATATTATTTTTACTTTTTGTTAGTAAAAGTGTACATCTTCTCTAGAAATAATTTGTTAATTTCTGCAGGTGGGAGACTAACGGCTGGTGCAATTCCTAACAAGCAAGTACAAAAACTGTATTACAAAAACCAAAATATTAAAAATTGTGATTACTTTTGAGTAATTTTTAGAACACCTATTCTTTGAGAGAAAATCAGTATGATTTTTAAAGCCTAGTACTAATACCATGCCCCCTTCCCCCACCGAACCGTTAAAATCAGTAATAGTGTCTCATCTTCGACAAAGTTTTTGAACCTTAAAAAAAGTAATTATTTTCAACTAGCCTAAATATTGCTTCATTAACGCAAAGGCGCCTGATTTTCATGGTTTAACGCACATCAAAGTCTTAAACAATAAATAATTCAAAAGTTTTATTTATAAAATATAGGAAACCATAATAAAGAAAAGAAATACATTATATTTTAATTTGACATTTTTATTTCCGTGTGCCACTATTCAAATGTTAAAATTAAAGGAAATAAATATTTTCGAAAATAAAATTTTTTGCACTTAAGATAGTAGTTTTGTCCAATTTAAATGCAGTTCAATCTACTTTCGTCCAAAGCGACCGAGGCGAAGAAAGAAATTCAGCATTCCAGTCCGCAATGATTTTATCTCTAGCGATGCGCTTCCAGTGAGAAGCTGGAATAGACACCCTTAAGTCTATTTCACCACACGTAGCTTCCTTAGCCAATTGGTCTGCTCTTTCATTGCCCAAAATACCGCTATGGCCACGAACATAAGAAAAATGAATAGTTACGTTTAATAATAAAAAAAAAATCTACTTTGATAGTAGTAATAGTTAATTAAATAATTAGTTATTAAATAATCCGTAATCCAGAGTACTCGAAACCTTTAAGAGGTTCAATTCAAAGATTTCAAATGTAGAATGAATTTTAGAAATAAAAATAAGGAAAAGAAAAAATAAGATTTTAGTTTATCTTGTTTATCTCTGTCTATCAATTTTCATATACTAAAATTCATGAAAATTAATACTTCCGAAAACGAAACTAATTGTTTTGATTTTAGATATTAGTTTTTAATGACTTAAAACTTAACTGAATTTTCACTTCTTTTACTTTATTTTAAAATACCTTTTTTAAAAGATCAATAGTTATAATTTGATACAAAAACCTAAAACAAATTTATATCGAAGAAATTACAACAAGCCAATAAAATAGATTATCCTTCCTATTAGTTCTTTTGTTCGTTTATTTATTCCGAAAAAAACTAAGTCAGTTTTTAATTAAAAAAGCAATTTAAAAAAAGAAAGAACGAAAAAAAAATACCTCACGAAATATAAGTTTTCAAAACAGTATTAATTGTAACAACAAAAATATTTCCACGCTAATGTTTTCTAAAATGTAGCAGCAGTAATTCTTTTAACATTTCTTGAGATTAAATTTAGTTTACTTTTTCATTAGTTTTATTTCTCATCAATATATTTAATTAGTGCAACCGATTATTTTGCTGTATGTAATTAACAGGAGCTCCTTTTTATTCGAAAAAAAATATGCAAAAACAAAAGCTTAACTTTATTACAAACTAAGTTTCAATAAATTAATTTAATTAACTGGGAAGACTCAAATTTACTTTCATGCAATCTATACAAAATATTTTATATTTATTTTTCTTATTTTTTTCATCGCAAGAACAGGTATGGGTAGTACTCACACTGCTAGAAATTTCCCGGAAAAATATGGTTAAAGACCAATTTGTTATTTTCCTGTATACAAATAAAACAGCAAAATAACCATAAATAAATAGTATTCAAACTGTTAACTGCGAGAAAAACCGTTTATTAACTGCTTTCATCTAATACGGTTACACATCCAGAATTCTATCGCAAGTCTACCTAATAAAGTCATTTAATTCTTTGCAGCTGCACACATATCACAGCCAAGAGCGCCAATATCACGACCGACAGCCTCTCAGCGTTGGCACCACAAGAGTTTCCTTTGTTCCGAATTTGTGACCCTGGACTATTAGAACTCGATACGCATCACCTTAAATCTGCTTCACACAAAAAAGTCTAGTATTTTCCATCTCTTGCGATAAG
The DNA here is from genome assembly GCA_949128135.1 of Parasteatoda lunata. Classification (NCBI taxonomy): domain Eukaryota; kingdom Metazoa; phylum Arthropoda; class Arachnida; order Araneae; family Theridiidae; genus Parasteatoda; species Parasteatoda lunata. The sequence continues at coordinate 9,842,868 of OX421979.1, read as the reverse complement.
TGAAATAACCAAATAAGCTAATTAAACCACATTCTACGATTTATTTTATCAAACACAACTCAACCTAACTACAATGTAAACGTGATAATAGTTAAATGAGGTTACCTCAAACATTCTAATTAATTAAAGCTGACGATTTTTTAAGTTACGAAATCAGACATACTTGCTCTGAAGAAACATACTTAAAGAAACATATCCTTTTTCTTGACGGATTTGGTTTTTTGACACCCAAAATACCAAATCGCTATCTGGGAAATATGATTCATATAGTTTGGTCATAAGAGCGATCCAAAGTTTGGACCCCTTAATGCTAATTATATTTTTTTAGTATTTCACTTACCTCGATAACTTTAAAATTCGATTTCTCAGAATTTATTCGATTAATTTCGCTCAAATTTTGTATTTTGTCGTGTAAAATTACATTCTTTAAAATGATATAAAAATGGCAGGACTCGAAAAAACTCGGAAATTTTAACCGTCCCCGAGGTCGGCTTGTCCAACAATGTACCCGTCCTCCTTTTAAACTAACCCGTCACTTCTAAATAAATAAAAATATAATTTTCTCTTATTTATTACAAACATTTATCATATAAATTGCACAATGAATTAGTAGTTATTAGGATTACAAATACTAGGATAACATTATACAGTTATAAAGGAAATACTAGGTTACTAATAGTAACCTAGTATTTATTTTATGAAATAATTTATTTCTTATATGAAATAATTTAAATGACAAAGGTCAAGTTATCTGGAATGTCAATTTTAAATGAATCAAATATGACGTTTGCCAGTTCCACAATCAATCCAATGATTTACAGAGGTTTCTGCTCAGAAATCTGAAACGGGTTTTTCATTTAGGTAGATGTTCATAATTGCGTTTAACACTTCTTGTTAAGACCAGTACGTAATGTGTTTTTTTTTGTAAGTTCATTACTGAAAAGCTCCTTTCAACCGCTGCAGTACTCCCAGACAGAGAAAAAATCAATTCCATCAAGCGCAGTATGTTGCTGTATTTCTAGATTATAGGGTCATTATAGAAGTGAGGCGATAGACTCTTGTAAGATAACAAAAATTGAAAATGTATCACGAACTTTAACGGGAAAATGGCCATCCGCGCGGACGTCGGATTCGAGAAATTTGTTGTCCGCGGGGAATTTTTGACCGCCGCGGGCGGGCGGACGAGTGCCCTGAAAAATGGTATACCTTACTATTCAAAACTATTTGGACTATTATTAAACAAAATAATAAATATTTACTAACAGTTATTCTTTTCCACGGAGTTATCTTTGGATAAATGAATTTTATAATTGTGAACAAAAAAAAAATTTCAATTCGCTTAAAAAGTTCTCGAGATATGGCAAAATACGCAACAAAAAAAAAATAATAAATTAGCATTAAGGTTCACACATTGGGGTTAGAGTTCACACTTTGGATCTCTCTCTTAACCGAACTATGGGAACCATATTTCCCAGAGTGCGACTACCCCCTATAATTATGGTGTCAGAAATCCGAAACGGTTAAAATATATATATATATGTTTATTCAGAGAGAGTACGTTTTTGTGTCCAATTTCGTAACTTAAAATATCGTCTGCACTAGTTAATTAGCATATTTGTAAACCCTCTCTCGAACCATTAAGATTGAGTTCTAGAATACGAAGATCCGATCACCAGATCAAAAGTAATTCCGTTTATTTTTTATGCGCATTGTAGAAATATACTTATGCAGGTACCTAATATAGAGAGTACGACAATAGGCTTTTTACGAGTACTCTAAACGTATAAGTACCACATTTCATTCATATGTACTTTACAGACTCTATTAAAAAGAAGATAAGCACACTGTGAACTTGACTGAAATTACCGTTTTCATGACAACTTTGATCTCAACAATTTTTTAATGGTTTTAAAGTTTAAATAAGTTCAAATTAATGTGATAAAAGTTATCAGAAATTAATATTTAAAAATGTTCATTCACAACTAATTATTACTATTATTGTTTAAACAAAAGTAATAAAAACATTTATAAAATTTCTTTAAGAAACTTAAATTTATATTCTTCTAATAATATGATGTAGGTAGTTACTTTATTTATGTCGCACTAGAGCTGCACAATGGGCTATTGGCGACGATCTGGGAAACATCTCTGAGGATGATCCGAAGACATGCCATCACAATTTTAATAGCCCGACAAAGAAGGGATGGCTATTCCATTTTAATAGCCCGACAATCTGCGCGTGAAGTCTTGTCTTCTAATAATATTAAAGTAAGATATAAAATACATATTCTGCAAACACATATTTTTATATCTTATCTTCTAATAATATTAAAGTAAGATATAAAATACATATTCTGCAAACACATATTTTTATATCTTATCTTCTAATAATATTAAAGTAAGATATAAAATACATATTCTGCAAACACATATTTTATATCTTACCGTCTAATAATATTAAAGTAAAATATAAAACATGTTTGCAGAATATGTATGAAAAAACTACATATTCTGCAAACACATATTTTATATCTTACCTTCTAATAATATTAAAGTAAAATATAAAATATATTTGCAGAATATGTATGAAAAAAATACATATTCTGCAAACACATATTTTATATCTTACTTTCTAATAATATTAAAGTAAAATATAAAACATGTTTGCAGAATATGTATGAAAAAAATTGAAAACGGAAGCAACAGACATGATAGTTGTCATTTCATTTGGCCAAAAGCGTAACATTTAAAAAGCAATGATTTAAAAATAATAATAAATAAAGTAAAGTATATAAAACATTTAAATAACATTAAAGAAATAATGTGCTTAATATTTTTTAATATTTACAATATAAACAATTTATGTATTTCTAACGAAAAATTATCTTCTTTCTTTAAAAGAACAAAACTATTTTTTTTTTTAAATTTCATAAACACTGTGCATAACTTTGAAAAAATAATTTAGGAAATTTAAATAAAAAAAACAAATAAGGTAAAACTGCAATTCAAAAAGTTGCAGAAAACGACAAAACTACTAACTGTTACGAATCTGTAGAGTTTTAAAGGGTTAAATAGTTTTCAAAACTATGAAATGATTTTTTAAAAAAATTTATAAATAACCCGTATTTAAAAAAACACCGGAAAAATTATAATAAATAAAAAGACACAAAAAGAAATTACCATTAAAATACACAGATTAAAATAAGACAATATGTTACGAGCGTGTTGAATAATTTTTTTAAAAAAATCAAAAAAGACCTATATTTAAGAAAATAATACCAAGAGCAAAAAGTTCTGATGCGAAAAGAGACTACTATTAAAAAGCACAGGTAAAAGAGAGATTCTAATTATGTAACAAATGTTTTGAGTATAAACGTGTTTAAAACTATGAAATATGTTTGTTTGTTTTTTAATTAAAAAACTGAATTTAAGAAATAATTCAGCTACCAAAAGAGTCATTAGGAATAAAATGACCGAAAGAAACTACTATTAAACAGAACACAAAAAAACGGCATACTATCCACTTTTAAAATATGTTATCCATTATTTAGAGTTAAAACAAATCAAATTAATAAAAAAAATCAAGAGTTTGATAGTTAAAATAATTTATGTTTAGATAAAAGGAAGCAATATATATTAAATTATGATGGAAGTTACGTTTTTATGAAAAGGAAAAACAATATTTTGTGTTCGAAATGTCTACACTATTTAAAGAAATTATGAAAAAAAAAACACTACGCACAATTGAATAATTTTCTCACGGTTTCCAAAATAATTATAAATGTTTTATTAAAAAAACAAAAATATTATCAAAAAGAACAACATAGTTACTATTAAATTCTTAATAAGATGTTTAGAGTAAAAATAAAATTACTTACATAATCGTGAGACCGATATTTCAAGTAATTCCTGTTTACATTATAAAATATAGTATAGTTTTATGAAAAAAGAAAAATATTTTTCCTCTATGCTTAAATTATTTTTCCAAATTATGAAAATAAATATTTTATTTAATAAACGCGACTCACATATCTGGATAAATATATTCCACGACCTCAAAGGTCTTTATGAATAAAAAAATAAAAGAAACAGAGTCACAAAATATCCTAAAAATAAGCAACCCTGAATCTTGCTCCGCTATTAATAGCAGGCAAAAATCTCTTGTTTTGGTTCAGAATTAGAGCAACTACAAAATCTTACCTTTATGCTATTAAATCGCTCCGTTTTAAAAACAGGAATACAAACAACAGCCCCGGAAAAGTAAAATCCTTCTCCGGATAAATCCTTAAAAAAGGATTAACACACTCTTTATTTTAACAGAGATCTTCACGCTCTAAAATAAATAAAAAATGTACTATTTTCAATTGTTGTTTATATTCGTCGATTTCAAAGCACTATCGCATCACGTCATCAGCTGTGGTATCTTTTCTCTCTCTCTCTCTCTGATGGTACTGAGAATCTTCAAGAGTAAGCGCCGCTATGAGGGGGTTGCTCTCGGATTTGAAGTGGGAAAGAGCTGCAAAATTTGGCGAGAAATTACCGGGATGATTCCGGGAAAGGTCGTTTTCATGTTGGCATTCTATAAACCGCCCAGGTACGCTAAAAACAAGTAATGTTCTGATTTCAACCAGTGGTTGAAATTAACACTCAACTAGTAGTGAAACTACTGTAGTCGCTACTTTTTTTTCGTAGTTTGTAGTGTAGTGTCAAATTCAAAAAAATAGTTACGTTTGAACCTTGTTTCTTTATCAAAATAACGTAAAAAGTTAAAAGTAACAATAAAGAATCGCTACAAGCTACCTTTTTTTGTAACTCATTACTCACTGCATTAGTTTTTTCAAAAAACTAGCGCAGTACATTGCTCACTGCAGTACATTGCAATAGTGGTATAGTAGTTTCGCTACTGATAGTCAATGGTCTGAGTTAGCGTATTACAAGTAGTGAAACTACTGTAGTCGCTACTTTTTTCGTAGTTTGTAGTGTAGTGTCAAATTCAAAAAAATAGTTACGTTTGAACCTCGTTTCTTTATCAAATTAACGTAAAAAGTTTGAAATAAATCTAAGTTAAAAGTGACGTTAAAAATCACTACAAACCAGCTCTTTTTTGTTACTCATTATTCACTGCATTAGTTTTTTCAAAAATCTAGCTCAGTACATTGCAATAATGGTGACTATAGTAGTTTTGTTATTGGTAGTCAATGGTCTGAAGTAGCCCACTACGCGAGTTGTGAAACTACTGTAGTCGCTACTTTTTTTCGTAGTTTGTAGTGTAGTGTCAAATTCAAAAAAATAGTTACGTTTGAACCTTGTTTCTTTATCAAAATAACGTAAAAAGTTAAAAGTAACAATAAAGAATCGCTACAAGCTACCTTTTTTTGTAACTCATTACTCACTGCATTAGTTTTTTCAAAAAACTAGCGCAGTACATTGCTCACTGCAGTACATTGCAATAGTGGTATAGTAGTTTCGCTACTGATAGTCAATGGTCTGAGTTAGCGTATTATAAGTAGTGAAACTACTGTAGTCGCTACTTTTTTCGTAGTTTGTAGTGTAGTGTCAAATTCAAAAAAATAGTTACGTTTGAACCTCGTTTCTTTATCAAATTAACGTAAAAAGTTTGAAATAAATCTAAGTTAAAAGTGACGTTAAAAATCACTACAAACCAGCTCTTTTTTGTTACTCATTATTCACTGCATTAGTTTTTTCAAAAATCTAGCTCAGTACATTGCAATAATGGTGACTATAGTAGTTTTGTTATTGGTAGTCAATGGTCTGAAGTAGCCCACTACGCGAGTTGTGAAACTACTGTAGTCGCTACTTTTTTTCGTAGTTTGTAGTGTAGTGTCAAATTCAAAAAAATAGTTACGTTTGAACCTTGTTTCTTTATCAAAATAACGTAAAAAGTTAAAAGTAACAATAAAGAATCGCTACAAGCTACCTTTTTTTGTAACTCATTACTCACTGCATTAGTTTTTTCAAAAAACTAGCGCAGTACATTGCTCACTGCAGTACATTGCAATAGTGGTATAGTAGTTTCGCTACTGATAGTCAATGGTCTGAGTTAGCGTATTACAAGTAGTGAAACTACTGTAGTCGCTACTTTTTTCGTAGTTTGTAGTGTAGTGTCAAATTCAAAAAAATAGTTACGTTTGAACCTCGTTTCGTTATCAAATTAACGTAAAAAGTTTGAAATAAATCTAAGTTAAAAGTGACGTTAAAAATCACTACAAACCAGCTCTTTTTTGTTACTCATTATTCACTGCATTAGTTTTTTCAAAAATCTAGCTCAGTACATTGCAATAATGGTGACTATAGTAGTTTTGTTATTGGTAGTCAATGGTCTGAAGTAGCCCACTACGCGAGTTGTGAAACTACTGTAGTCTCTACTTTTTTCGTAGTTTGTAGTGTAGTGTCAAATTCAAAAAAATAGTTACGTTTGAACCTCGTTTCCTTATCAAATTAACGTAAAAAGTTTGAAATAAATCTAAGTTAAAAGTGACGTTAAAAATCACTACAAACCAGCTCTTTTTTGTTACTCATTATTCACTGCATTAGTTTTTTCAAAAATCTAGCTCAGTACATTGCAATAATGGTGACTATAGTAGTTTTGTTATTGGTAGTCAATGGTCTGAAGTAGCCCACTACGCGAGTTGTGAAACTACAGTAGCCGCTACTTTTTTTCGTAGTTTGTAGTGTAGTGTCAAATTCAAAAAAATAGTTACGTTTGAACCTCGTTTCCTTATCAAATTAACGTAAAAAGTTTGAAATAAATCTAAGTTAAAAGTGACGTTAAAAATCACTACAAACCAGCTCTTTTTTGTTACTCATTATTCACTGCATTAGTTTTTTCAAAAATCTAGCTCAGTACATTGCAATAATGGTGACTATAGTAGTTTTGTTATTGGTAGTCAATGGTCTGAAGTAGCCCACTACGCGAGTTGTGAAACTACTGTAGTCGCTACTTTTTTTCGTAGTTTGTAGTGTAGTGTCAAATTCAAAAAAATAGTTACGTTTGAACCTCGTTTCTTTATCAAATTAACGTAAAAAGTTTGAAATAAATCTAAGTTAAAAGTGACGTTAAAAATCACTACAAACCAGCTCTTTTTTGTTACTCATTATTCACTGCATTAGTTTTTTCAAAAATCTAGCTCAGTACATTGCAATAATGGTGACTATAGTAGTTTTGTTATTGGTAATCAATGGTCTGAAGTAGCCCACTACGCGAGTTGTGAAACTACTGTAGTCGCTACTTTTTTTCGTAGTTTGTAGTGTAGTGTCAAATTTAAAAAAATAGCTACGTTTGAGCCTTGTTTCTTTATCAGAGTAACGTAAAATATTTAAAGTAAAACTAAATTAAAAGTGACGTTAAAAAATCGCTACAAACTAGTTTTTTTTTTTTTTTTTTTTTTTTTTTTGTTACTCATTACTAACTGCATTAGTTTTTTTCAAAAAACTAGCGCAGTACATTGCAATAGTGGTGACTATAGTAGTTTCGTTATTTGTAGTCCGTGGTCAGAAGTAGCGTACTACAAGTAGTGAAACTACTGTAGTCGCCACTTTTTTTTTCGTAGTTTGCAGTGAGTAGGGCGAAACAAAAAAAAACAATAGTTTGTAGCGATTCCTGGCAACTACTTTTAGCGGTAGTTTAGAAAAGAAACTCGGTTCTAATGCAACTAATTTTTCGAATTTGTTAGGCACAAATCTTCGCGGGTCCGTCAATGGGTCCAATGAAAATGACCCTCTATAAGTGTTAACAGGAATTGCGTATTTAAAATCACGTATAACTGATATTTAAACTAGCCATTACCAAAAATAGATAATTAATCACTTTGGTCGTGCATGCGAATGTACACTCGTAAAACATTGATGTTATTTAAAAGGAAGGAAATGTATTTTCAATGTTACTTAATTTCTTAGAGAAAGTAAAAGAGCATTAAACTATTAAACTATTTGATATTTTCACATTTCTTAAATTAAATAATCGCTGTCAGAAAAGACATAAAACTTTGAAAATTAAATGAACAAATTCGAAAAAAAAAAATTTGTCGCATGCTGACATGGATAAATATTTCTTAATTACTCCCCGCTTTCTTATTCCAAGCCATTTTGAACATTGGCGTAAAGTAAGTTCTCTAGCTAAGTTCGTCTCCTTAAAGTATTGAAATAGTATTCCAAATTCCAAAGTAGTTTGTAGTCACTACATTTTAGTAAAATCGTAATAATTGTAGTTAACTACATTTGTAACAAAATGGTTGTTGTAAACAACAAAAGTAAAATAATTTTTTCAACCACTGATTTCATTTTTAATCCCTGCATCTGTTCACTGAGACGAGTAGTCTTCATTAAAGATAATTAGGGTCCTCCCCTATAACAGAAATCCTCCAGCAGATTAACAGATATTCTGCAAATTATTAAAAGAAGAAAAAAAAACTCTACCCTATTACTAAGAGCAGAAACAGAAAAATAATTTTTAATTCTTAAATTTACACTCAGTTAGAATTTGTTTTAAACCCTCAAAAAATTTGTTTGCCAATCTACAAATATATAAGCAAAAGAAAATTGATGAATTGCAAAAATTTGAAATAATGTTCTTTTATTAACCAGAACTTTGAAAAATAAAGTACTTAAAGACAAAATAAAAGTTAAAAATTAAATTCCGTAAACTTTTTTGTAGAATTTCCATTTTTTTTTTTTTTTTTTTTTTTCAAATTTTAATTCTTTCATTAATTTAAAAGCGTATAGAAAGTTTTAATTAAAATAACAAATGTTTAACAAAATGCTTTGTGTATGATTTTATCCTAGTGTGCTAATTTTGCTGTACAGTGAGCAGAACAAACAACCCTGAATAACTTTTGATCTAATGATCGGATCTTCACGTTCTAGGACTCAATATTAATGGTGCGACGGGGTGACCTTAAATATGCTAAATAATTAGGGTCGACAATATTTTAATTTTTAAGAAAAAAAGAAGAAAAAACCGGTACTTTCTCTGAGTAAAAAACCTCTTTTTAAAGCGGATTCGGATTTCTGACACCCAAAATATAGGGAGTAGGGGCAATCTAGGAAATATGGCCCCCATAGTTTTGTCAGAAGAGCGAGGTAAAGTTTGGACACCTTAATGTTAATTTTACTTTTAGCGTATTTCGCTATATCTCGAAAACTTTATAAATGAATATTATTAAATACAATTATAAAAAATAATAAATATTTACTAACATTTAATTTTTGTATGGAATTATCTTTGGATAAAAGAATATTATAATTGTATGCAAAAATGTTTCGATTCACACACAAACATAAGGGATCAATTTAATATAATCTTGAAAAAAAAATTTGGATTTGAAAAGCGTAAGCAAACAAAATTCTATTAAGCACATAGAGAGGAGAATAATTTAATATAATCCTAAGAGAAATGTTTGGACGTGAAAAGCGGAAGCAAACAAAATTCTTTTTAGCACATAGAGAAAGGAATAATTTCAATTTTTTATGCTAATACTTAAAATTCCCGGATAAAATTATGGTAAAAAGTCCGCTGTGTGCCAGTGCATTTCACCGTAAAATATTACGTTTAAATATTTGGCATAGCCTCATTTTTGCAGGAAGATTTACGTTAGAATCATTGTAATCAAATAAATATTACTGTAAAAACTACGATATAAAACATGACGGTAAAAATGGATTTTATGTTAATAAAGATTTTACGGATATTGCACTTTGTGTGCCGGTACTTTGTACAGTAAAGAAACAACAATTATTGCGAAACAATCATCCAGATAGGTGAAAAGCAGAGAAGCTTCGCCACTTATTATAGTTTAAGCACTTAGTATAATATAAAATGCATCGTCCTAGAATGCTTGTCATAAAACAGAAAAAGTCGCAGAAGAAAAAAAGCCCCCACTTTATACCTCCCCTTCAAAAAAAAACTTTCATTAATAACTGTGATGTCTAAAAATATACCTATACCGATACAAAAAAAAAAAAAAAAGAATTATTCCAAGATTAAAGGACATTTCTTTCTTGTAAACAAAACTTTAAATTTACTCATGTTCTTTTCCTTCTCTTCCTACCTTTTTCTTGCTATTGAAGCCTAGTTCTGCACTGTTCTTGTAGTATGAAATCATAGTAATATTTCAATGTGCTATTTTTTTTTTTTTTTTTTTTTTAAGATATCATATGACAATTCCAAACATCAAACTAAAATTTAACAAGGTTTATTTTTAAATTTCAATAAAAAACATTTTAAAATATATCTTTCACTGGGTAGGATCCTAGACTGCAGCTCATAAAAACCATATTTAAATTCCTACTTTCTTTCACTTATTTTGATATAATTTGTCTGAAATCAATATTTCATCCATATTTCCTTTAAATAAATTAAGTCAATTTCAAATTTAACCCCTAGAGCAGATTCTCAACCACTCTCGGCACAGTGGTGATTCTCAACCACTGTGCTGCGGTACTTTTGTCCGCCAAATTCTTAAAGTGTGCCGCCAAATTTAAGAAATGTATATAGCAAAAATTATAATGTTTTTTTTATTACGAGTAAAGTTTAAATTAAAGAAGAGTACTTATATATATATTTGAATATTGTAATGAAGATTTTTCACTTTCGTTACATATTTCTCTGTGTCTCGTTTTCCACCACAGATATTACGGGAAAAGCTCAATCTATATTACGCATTCGTTCAGTTTATTCACGAAAATGATATAATTAATCAATTTTTATGTTGTCGTGAATTACTTAATTTTACAACTGGCAAACATATTTTTGATGTAATTAGTTCATATTTAGAAGAAATTAAAGTTTCGTGGGATTCATGTATTGGCATTTGCACAGATGGTGCTCCAGCTATGATTGGACATCTAAAAGGATTTGTAGCACATGTTAAAGAACTGAATGGGGTTACGCATTGTTTTTGCATCGAGAAGCACTTGTTACAAGATATTTGCCATCAGAATTGAAAATAGTTCTGGAACAATGTGTTAAAATGGTTAATTATATAAAATCAAGACCATTAAAAAGTCGCTTATTTAGTAATTTATACCAAGCTATGGAAGCTAAGTTCGAATTCTTGTTACTACATACGGAAGTATGGTGGTTGTCCAGAGGAAAAGTTTTATCTCGTGTACTGGAATTAAAAGACGAAATTAAAATGTTTTTTGAACAAAATAAAATTTATGATTTTGTTCATTTGTTGGAAGATAAAATATGGTGTGCTAAACTAGCTTACTCATCAGACATTTTTGTTATTTTTAATAACATAAATTCAAGTATGCAAGGGAAGAAAGAAAATATATTAAACTCAACAGATAAACTGGTGGGATTCCAAAAACAAATAACTTTATGGAAGAATAAAGCTCAGGAAGGATATTTGGAAAAGTTTGAGTCAGTCCCAAAAGATTTTAATAAAACTATTCATAAAATTGTTATTGACCATTTGACAACATTAGAGAGAATTATTCATTATTTCCCAAAATTATATATAAAAAAATTTGATTGGGTTCGTAATCCATTTGTGATAACGAATACTTTGAATTAACTTTAAATGAAGAGGAAGAACTAATTTCGCTTTCTAACAGTCGAGATTTAATTTTAAAATATTCGGAAGAATCAATTAATTCATTTTTGATTAACAATAGATGCGATTATCCCATGATAGCTAAAAAAGCTTTAAAAATATTATTACAATTTTCTACATATTATTTGTGTGAATTCGGATTTTCAATATTAACCAACATAAAAACGAAAAAAAAAAAAAACTTAAATGTAGAAGGCGATTTGAGAGTAGCATTGTCATTTTTACGACCAAATATAAATGAAATTATCAAAAAACATCTAGCTCAAATGTCTCATCAAAAATATTATTATTATTCATTTGTAATTAATCCCTTTATAAACGTTGTTTTTGTTTACATATATTATTTTATTTTACATTCCAAATTATTATCAGGAACTATTTTACACAGTGTATTATAGGTAAGTAAACATCTTTTAAACTTATTTTTTTCTTTGTTTGCCGCCAAATTTTAAAATCGTTAAAAGTGTGCCGCGACAAATAAAAGGTTGAAAATCACTGCCCTAGAGCTTCTGACTATGACAGCCAAACTTTGTTCCGTGGAACCCTCGTGGGTTTCATGAAGTAATTTTTATAACCAGTGATGAGTTTTGAAACCTCAGATTATATTTAGATCCAACCTATAATTCATTATTTATTTAATATTTCGATAATAGGACAGGAAATTATTTTAAGTAAAATGCCAACGAAATAGGAACTGCATTTTTTAAATGAGATTATAACATTTTTAATAACAATATTTGAACAAATTATGAAAATTACAAGCATTTATAAGAGATTGCATTACTATTTCTCCATTACGCTTTATCAAATCAAAATAAAATAACTAATATCTTTAATAAAAAAAGATGTTTCACTATTAAGCATTTTCAAAATTTATAGCAGTTCTTTTAAATTTTCATTTCAAGGAAGTAATTTCTTTTATTCTATTCATTTGCAGCTTACGTATATTCACTAAAGATAAATTCAGAACTAAACTAGATATAGCACAAAGAATACTAATTGAACTCTCGGAGATAAAGCATAATTTATGATTATTAATAGTAAAACAATTCAAAATTTCTCTATACCTCTATTTAAATACTTTAAAAAAGTCTTTTATAGGTTATAATCTCACAATTACTTCAATAAACTTTATTTATAATGCCGGGTTTCCCTCGAAAGATGGATGATTATTTAGGGTTCCGTAGTCGAAAAAAATTCGTCACCACTGGACTATAGTATAACATTTTTTAAAGATATTTTCCCTTTTATGCAGTTTTAAGAGCTATTATTTAGCCCTAAATCAATTTAAATTAGTTATATATTTTAAAAATATAGAGATATCACAAATAAAGGACTTGCATACAATAAATGGAAATGATCAGAAAAAGTAATGAAATCAAAACATTAAGCAAAAGCATCATGAATATAAGATAAACTTTATTACATACACTGCAATATATACAAAATGTAGCTCCCAAAATTTTGCAAAGGCAGCCACTATCACGCTGAATGTGCAAAAAGAAAATGCAAAACGATATATGAAATCAATATAGTTGTTTATATTTTTGAACAAACTTGGGTTATTAAGTTGTTTTTATTGCACCGAGTAAAAAGATATATTATTCCTGCACTTTACAATCACTAATTTGGTGTAGATTTCTTTAATTAGGTGTTATACTCACAGTAGGAAAAAAGATCAAAGAAAGATACTCAGAGTAAATACATCACAATAAAATATAAAACAAAGAAAATGCCAAAAGGCCCATAGTTACATATTTATAGATTTATTTAAATCATTTTGAAAATGTTTTCCATTGATATTCTCCTCCATAAATTTCTGTTTTACCATTTTTAAATCCATATGTTAATTAACATTTACAGACTCATATATTACATACATGTACATACATATCACATACGTAACACATTAAAAAATATACATAAAATTAAAATACCTGAACAAATATTTTTTAACTATAAAAAAATGTGAGCATTCGAATTAAATGGTCAAATATGGAGAATTCCATTTATGTAACACATCTTTTTACAGTACAAAGCTTTCAAGCAAATATTAAAATGCTAAATCCTTACTTAATTCCTTCATTAATATTTTGCAGGTCAGTTTTGTCTTTTTATTTGGAGAGAGGTTGATAAAAATCTTCACAATAATTCTTGTTTATTTACTTTCTCATAATATCAAGTTTTCCAGAAAAGTTTTTTTATCTAACTTTTTCCCGTTAGCGCTAACTGTATAACAGTATCCATTTTTGCTTGAAATCTTTAAAAAGCAAGACTTTTATTTTGTAATTCTCTTCAGTACTCCAATCCGAAAAAAAGTTTTAAAAAATTACTATAGGTTCTTATTTATTCAATTCATTTCTTTTTTATAATCTAAATTTTTTTCTGGAAATTTTTTGAAAAAAAAAATGCAATTCTCATTGATGAAATATTATTTTTTTACATTATTAAACTCCTTAGCGGATACTACATTAATTGATTCCCATTCGTGCAAAATATATTATTCTTCCTTTTTTATATATCTTTTTTTGCAAAATTTTTAAAAAGCTAGATTCTGACTCATATAATCCTTTTTTTTAATAATCTCATTTAAAGGGGAAGTTGTTTTTCATTGTTAAACGTTTCAAAAATCTAATTGGTCCATTCACCCTTTCTGTGACTTAAAAGTTTTTCTGAAAATTGTTTGAAATAAGTCGTGAATCCTTAATTGTGTAATTATATTTCTAAAAAGAACTTTAAGTTCTCTTTTATTATTAAAAAACATTATCCCATTTGAATGCAGTCTTGTACACAAATGGGGCAAAACTTAAAAATCACTTTTTTTTATTATTGTGAGAACTTTTTTTTTATTATTGATACCTAGTAAACAATAATTAAACTAAAAGATAAAACTCAAGAAGAGAACGATTGCGCAGTACTTGACGATGAAGAGCTGTACGAAGACGATGTATCATCCGAATCCACATTGGATGCAGCAACAGCTCTTCTTGAAACACTCCCATCGTCATCATCATCATCAGACAATGAAGATGAATAATAATGCGAATCGTTATCTTCATCTCGCCTTCTGCTCGGACCACTCACATTCCGAGGATATACAGGAAATCTTTCGTTCCTCGAGTTGTGAGATGACTGGTTGCCCGACTGCTCATTGGAGCGAGACGACTGTTGTGGTTTAATCGCTGCATACGAACGAATATTCAGAGTCATTTTCAAAGAACCTTGCCTCTTTTCGCACGCTCTCCTAGGGTACACATTATGCGAGCACCAATTGGGTAAGGAGTAAGTTCTATTATCTGTCATGTATTTAAATATGGTTACAGCATCAGAATCATTAATTATATTTTTGTTTACATCAATGAAATCCACAAAATCCCCCTGAGATATGCAACCAAAGCGTATCTGACTTAAATAAGGTTCTAAAAACTGTTGCAAGGGTGGCTCCTCAGATCCGTTTTTTAGTTTCTCTTTTGCCCACCATACAACACCTTTCAAAAGTTCTACTTCCTTGATGTACAATGAATCCATAGAAAGAATTTTTTTTAGAGTTTCACCAGTAATGTCCAAGAAACTGGCACTACACATTGCTCCAGCTATATTCGTCTTCAAGTAAAGCAGGCATTTCTCGGCCAAGGGTTTGGAATTCAAAAACACTGAGTTTTCTAGAATTATCCATACATTATCACTTGTTAGTGTACACTGGGTTAAGTAGTTGCAACAAATGTCTCTCATATGTGATAAACAGTATTTATCTGCAGCGAACCAGGCATATAAAGCATCTGTTTCATTCTCGAATTCCATGTTATCAGTATAAATGTAACTGGAAGAAAAAAATTTCAATCAGGGATAGAAATCAAAAAAATATATTGACTCATAACATTTTTGGCACTTTTGTCAAGCTCAGACAAACTAAGCGTTGACACATTTAATGCTGATCAGCAATTGTCTCAGTTTTATACTCTAGTTCATAAAAAGAAAAGGGGTGATTGTGCCCCAAAGTGAAAAACCCTAAAAATTTAATGTGCAAAAAATCGATATCAATTTATATACCAAACATGTTTCATATTTAACATAATCTTCTGAGTTAGCATTTTATAACTGTCATTGAACACCTGACCCAATTTTTAGGGTTCACAACTACTAATGTTCAACTTCATAGCTTTGTAATTTTGAACCCAATCCAGAAGACAAGGGAACTCCAGGATCAAGTATTGGGAGAAATTTTGCTTTCGTGGAGGACTTTTTGATAGAACTAACCCGCATTTGCGTTACATGTAGAGGAAGTTAGCCTGACCACAAAGGAACTCTAGCCTGTGATCAGTCTACCACTGAGGATATTTTACATCAGAGCACTGTGGTCGGTGCAAGCCAGATGCAGATTTGTATTGACCAGCCATCGCTGGGATTTGAACTCGGGCCATCCCCAGGGCCATCACGACTCAGAACATTAACATTTAAATTAGCATTTATAATTAAATTACCTACAAATCTACTTAGAATATCACACCTTTATAGTAACTAATTCAAGAAAAAATTTACTTTTTACATGAATTGTGATATTGGATTTAAAACTTAAGAATATGAATATGAAACGTGATATAGGATTTTAAAATCGCATGAATATAAATCGTGATATTGGAATTTAAACTCAAGTGAATATGAATAGCGATATTGAATTTTTAAATTGTGTAAATATGAATCGCTAAGCATAACTGTTAAATCATGTAAGTACGAAAATCGATGTTTGATATTAAGATTGCAATATTACTAGATTTCAGCGCAGTTCCAAATATTCAAAATGGCGACATTTCACCAAACTAAAAGAATACAATTCGCAAAAGAATCACGTATAAATAAACGCCTTGTCAACAAGATTTAGTATAAGTTTTAAAATTTCATTGGATTGTAGGTTATTGATTCAAGACTGTCCTCGAAACAATGATCTTTAGATACATGTAATTCTGCGATATTGGGACAAAATTAAACTCCCTGCTTCTAGTTTTTAGATGCGGAAGAATGATACCAATAATTAAAAAAACGGAATTCCGGGCTACAACTACCCCTGAAAGAAGTTAAATGCAATTTTAAATAACACTACTTAAACTGACTGGTACAGTCAATTAACTAGCAGACCAATTTATATGATTTTAACAAATTTTTGGAAACACAAGTTAAGCTTGAAATAACAAGGATCAAGTTTAAAAATTTATCAAAGTTTATTTTTTATAAGCAGATATATTAATGAAAATCTGCAATTTTTATTTAATGTTTTAATGCAGTGTTTCTTTACCTTTTTGGTATAATGGACACCTTTTAAAAAATTTTAAGAAGTCACGGACCACCCTCCTGTGAGAAAAATAATTGCAAAAAATATCAATTATTAGAAAACATTTAATTCTATTATTTTAATAATATACAAAATGTTTAAAATTAGAATTTTTAATGTGAAGGTTGCTGCTGCTTTTCCTTAATTAATAAATTGAATTGGGGGGTGGTTTTTGACAAAGCAACATGCATAGCATGTTTAACATTCAATCAATTTTGATGTTTTGTTTTTATTGTCACAAGTGTGGAAATTACACTGTAGCAAACAGAATTATAGCTGCCATAGCTCGCTTTACAAGCAATGGATAGGCTTCAAAACGTTTTAATAATTAGGAGTGGTCAGCGGACCCCCAAAATATGATTCATGGACCCCTTAAGGGTTCATGAACCACAGGTTAAGAAACCCTGTTTTAATGTTTAGCATTTCGATAGATTTAAAAATATGCTTTTAAATCGAAGATACTTTTGATCTTTTGAATAAAAATAGTTTTAATTTTTTTTTATTATTATTAATAGGAGAGGAGGTATTTTCTGTTAAAAAGTACCAAGTTTTCCTCTAAATGTTCGTTATTGGATATTACAAGAATATGTCAATGTGCTGCTTATATGGGTAATTGATTTGCTTTTTTATAACATTTTAGGGGGTTTTCATTTTATATGAAATTAAAATTTTTACAACCAAAAGTGGCAATAATGTTGTGTTTTATGTTATTTTATGTTTATGTTATTTTATGAAAGTAATTTTTTTTTAAATTTCAAATATGCACAGCAAGGGTTTACTGAAGATGTCCTGGCGATGATGGTCGCAGAGTTTAATTTTCTGTTGATTTAAAGACTTTTCTTTCTTTTTCTTCTTTTGAATATAATTCAAACATTAACAATGGAAAGCTACAAGAATTTCTTAAAGTATTGAGTATATTAGACTTGAATTTTAAAAGAACACAAATAATCATGATTAAAGATTGCAATATCTACAAATATCGTAATTGGGTTAGTGGGGTTAAATTTTATGTTATTTTGGAAAATATAATGCTCTTATTTATATCCCCCAAGTAGCTTGTTTTTTAGAATTAAACAAAACTTACTCTAATAATAACTGAAATCCACTGGGCATTATATCAGGAATGCCAATAGTTTCACCTGTTTCCTTTAGAGAACCATAAAACATGGCTTCAAAAACAGGACTAGCCAAGGCAAGAATCATTTTATGGGCATAAAGAGGAGTTCCTTGAGGCCCCACAGCAAATGAAACATCAGTCAGAATTCCTTGTTTCATTGCATGCCTATGTCTCTCTTTAAAACTTTCAGCTTTTTCACGCCAATCCTCATTGTTTCCTGAAATTAAGTAATAATCAAAATCACATATACTAATAAAGTTTTTTTATATCAATAAGAAATTTAATATAAAACTAGAAACATTTTATGGAAGCCTTTCACTGATAAAAGACACCTGGTGGCTGAGACCTGTGCTCCCGTGCCACAGCTCCTGGTTTCGATCCTCGGGCCAGGCAAGGTTGACTCAACCTTTCACCGCTTCAGTCAGTTGATAAATGAGTACCAAGCATACTTGGGAACTAAACACTGGGGGTTCCTCCTTCGGCTGACCACCTGAGCGGAACATCTGCTCCTGTGCCCCAGAGCCCAAGGTCAAGAAAACTGAGATGGACACAGTAGGCCTTGACCCTCTATGGGCTATGGTGCCACTGAGTTTAGTTCACTTATAAAACGGTCTCTATTACAACAATAATACAGATAAATTTATAAAAGACTATTCATAAAAACTTAACTATTCATACTATTTCATAAAAACTTAACTTATTGTACTTCTATAAGGAACAATATTAATTTAAAATATACAAATATTGGATAATGAAAAACAAACAATCATTTTCTTAGACTATGATGTTTTCTTAGACATGATGTTAAAATATTATCATTACTTTAAATATATAGATATATATTTTTAAATTTTAAGCATGACACAGAAAAATAAAAATTCATAATGTCCAAAGCTACATTTTATGGCACTATGCGTCTATCATTCTTACTTAAAAAATGACCCTCATGTTTAACCTTGTATATATCAAACAATACGAAACATAAAATGGAATAAAAAAGCATATTTAAAGAAAGTCAATATTTTCTAAGGGAACAGTGGTGTAGAAGAAGTGATAGAGATTAAAAATATAAGAACATTACCAAATGCTTTATAAACTTTTTAAAAAAATAATGATGATGATGAATTAGTAATTTGAAAATGGAAGGGGGAAAGAAACTTAAAAATTACATCAAATTTAGCTTACTTACAGTTTGTAATGTTTATTTAGTTTGCTATTTCCTTTAGATCTGAATTTAAAACATAACATTAAAAGGTAAACAAAGCCAAAAAAAATTTTAATTCAGAACATAATATAACAAATAAAATAAGTTGTTAAACAATTACAATATAACTAATAAAATAACGTCTTAATCAGATTTTTTTCTAAAGGTTTCTATTTGCAATATGAAAATGAGAAAGTAAATCTAAAAAGGTTATTTTTGCAGAATTTTTTAAACTTGCACATTACAAGTTTATCATTTATTATTACAGCAAGTAATTACTTTAGCTGCTCAGATGGCAAAGTTAAATCATTAGCAAAAAATATTTTTCATGGAATAAGAAATCTTTTTAAGCTGATTGAACTATCTGTCACAGAATATTAGCTTTCAATTTTACCCTTAATTTTATACATCCTAAGCTAATCCCATAATTAACGTCAAATGAACATTATCTTTCAGAAAAGTTCTTATTCTTAAATTGAAATTCAATAAAACTTAACAATCGATAGACTTCAGAAAAACTTAACTTTATGTAAGACTACTCAATCGTTATTTTAACCAAATTGCTACTGAAGTCTATTTGGTTTTAATTAAATAAAAACAATTTATCTTCTTATTGTGCTTTGTGATACAGATAAATTTAACACAACAATTATAAAAAAAATTTAAAAAAAAGCAGGGTGCTTCCTCACAGAAAAGGGCCCTTTAAATTTTGAGAGGGCACACTGTTAACATTAAAAAGACATCAAAATGTGTAATATTATGTAATAGCTGAATTTGATCCTCAACAATTTTTAAATTACCCTCTTATACTATTTCATGTGTATATTTCAAAAAGTAATTTTCACTTATTATCTAAATAAGAGAAAAATTTGTAGTTTATAAATAACAATGAAAGGCATGATAGGAGACAATCTTTTTTTGAAAATTATTTTTTTATAAATAGTTTGAAAGATTTTCTTACAGAAAGGGTGCATTTATAGGGGTCAAAGGGCTGGCCACCCTTCTATTAATGCTTAGGGAGAACATTGGCATAAGATACATGGGAGGTAATAAATAATCAAAATACCTAAGATAGGTTAACCTGGAAATATTGGGGCGGCAGAAACCCATTGAAAACATTTTTGAGATTTCAATGAAAATGTTTAAATATTATATTAATGAACTCATTAGAGAAAAAGAAGCTGAATGCTGTAAAGGAAATACCTAAATTAACTTTCTAAAGAAAATTATTGCAGTGAGAAATACCATCAAGCATACTTGAGTTCAATATTCCTATCTACTTGAATTTAATCGCCTTTAGTCAAGCATTTGACTCAGTGAATCAAGCTGAGAGACTTCTAACCAAATTTTTTAAAGTGAAAACTAGAGTCTGACAAGGAAGGATGAGTACTATCTAGATTCATGTTCAAAGAACAGGTATAAGATGTAGATTTGACATAGTTTTTGAAGATCTAGATTTTACAGATGACATTGTGATAATGTCATTAAAATACTATACGCTTGACTTCTAACTGTATTTTTCAAAGTAAAAACAAGTGCCAAACAAGGAACGATGAGCGCCGTTAAGGTTTCTACTAGAACACTACTTCTTCGTATGGAGCAAAAGAAATATAAATAAATAATCAAAAATTTATACTAATAAACATTATGAATCATTCATAAAACTGAAAAGCAATAAAGCTAACACAATAGAGCTGAGTAAATTCTTTTTTCCCCTTGTTTATCATTTCTTGCTTTTTCCAGTAACTTTACCTTATTAGATAAAGCAAAACATGGTTGTCAAAAATATTTCTTATTCGCTAAAATCGTTTTAATGTAAGTAAATTATAGTCTATAGTTAGTCATAAACTAATAAAGTTTTAATTTAAACAAGAAAGCAAAATCAAAAAAAAGTAAATAATACTAGTTACCATAATGGGAGCTCTGGCACTTAATATGTTAAAAATAAATTAAGGGTGCTAGAGCAAGGCTTTTGCTTCCTAATTTACTTTAGTTTTTAACTGTTCCTAATTTAGCTTCAACCATCCCTAATTCGTTTATGTTCCCAACTGCTCCTTTATTGTAGTTGAAAACATAACTAGCTATTAAATAAATAAATAATTACATAATTTTAAGAAATTACCTTTCAATTACTCAATAAAATATTTAAGATTACAACCAAAGCTAGTAGGATAACAGAAAGCTTATTCTAACAGAAAGAACAGAAACTAAAATTATCATGCAATTATACTATATTAATATTTGCTGCAATTTTGTTTATTGTATGTTTTTTAGTCGTCCATGTTTTTGTATTGGTCCTCTTAGATAATGTATGATGAAAACATTTAGGTGCACAACATAATACAATTCATTTACCTTTTGAAGTACTAGGTTTGTCATTAGTTATACAACTTTCTTCATCATCTATTTTTGCTCTTTTATGCGATGGTGGCATTTTTCCTGCAATAGTAATAAATAGGTATCAGTATAGAATACCTACAATAAATATTTTCAATAATTCATGTTTTGAGCCACGATGGCTCAGGGGATAGAGCGTTCGCCTTCCAATGAAGTGAACCTGGTTTGATCGCAACGATGGCTGGTCGATACGAATTCTGCATCTGGCCTGCACTGACCACAGTGCTGACGTGAAATATCCTCAGTGGTAAATAGATCATGGGTTAGAGTCCCCTTGATGTCAGGCTAATGGTGAGAGGTTCTCATAGTTTTCCTCTCCAAGTAGCCCCAATGTGGGTTAGTTCCATCAAAAAATCCTCCACGAAGGCAAATTTCTTCCAATACTTGGTCCAGGAGTTTCCTTGTCTTCTGGATTAAGTTCAAAATTGCAAGGTTACGGAGTTGAACATTAGTAGTTGTAAACCAAAAAAATTGGGTCAGCTGTTCAACGACAGTTATAAAATAAAATTAAAAAATTAATTATGTTTATAATACCATTAAAAAAATTTTTAATACTAATAAATAAAATAAATACATTTACAAAGCTTAAAAAGGCAGCGTACGAAGACACTAATAAGCATGTTAACACTTTATGAGAGAAAACATAAGTGTGCATGCACAGATATACCTAGATCTGTCATCAAGACTTTTTAATTCTAAGTTAAAAATACATAATTAAAAGTAATTCAATAATCGAGTTAATTAAAATGTTGAAGGCTTATTTTAGAGCACTTGAAACATGTTATTTTCTATTTGTATATTTTTGAAGCAAATTAAGTTTTTAATTGAGCATTACCAGTTTAGTTTCGTGAAATTATTTATTTAATAATAAGAGGTTATGAAGAGAAACTTAAATTTAAAAAAAAAGAGGGTTATGATCAACCTGGGAAGCACCAATTGGGCTTTTCTTGATACATTATTGATGTGCTGGGGAAGTGAAGTTGTTAAAATTAATAATAAGCTATAAATTCAATGTTCTCGAATAAATTAAGGATTTTATTATATGATCAGGATAATATGGATATAAAATAGTGGAAAGTATTTTTTTTTAATAGTTTTTGTCAATTTTGAAGTGGAATCAGAAATATACGTTATGATTTGTATACATAGCTGTCAACATGAAAAGGAAAAAATCCAGTAGATCTTACGAAATAGGGGAGAGTGGCTCACCTTGGGACACAGTACACCTTGGGACATTTTTATTTTTGGTCTTAAATTTTAAATTATCTTTTAGTTCTTTTAGATACAGATATATGTCAGCATCACCTAACCTTGGAACATATTTTGAATCTATTGATTAAGCAGGCAAGAATTTATTAGAATTTTTATTTTTTGAAGAATGTTTTTTTTACTTTTATACAAAAGTTTAACTAGTTGTAGAAAGAAATTTTAATAATTTTTTTTTAATAATGGGTAATATAATGAAGTATAAAGCTTTGCCTTTAGAAGCTATCAAATTTAATTGTTCTAATGCTAAGCCTAAAAGTATGATATTTTAAAATATCCTACTAAGTATATAGTGAACCTTGGGACAGATGGAGGTGGCCCACCTTGGGACACTAGATATGCATAATTAATCCTTATTAAAAATATTTTTTTAACGAAAAGATATTGTGCATGCAAAGTATGTTTTAATTTTTATAATCTGTCTTTATTAATAGTTATTATTTCTTATTTTAAGAACTCATTAGACGTAACTTATCACAAGAATTGGAAGCAAAAAGTATAAAAATAATGCAGCAATTTGTGCTAGCAATGTTGAAAAAGCATTTGCAAATTTTATCAGAGGAAATGACTTGTAAGAAAGCTGCTGAATTCTACAGTATTAATAAGACCACTCTGAACTGCAATTTTATTTCCTTTAAAAAAAGAGAGCAGCCAAATTCTAACTTTAAATATATTTTAAATGTACAGAGTCGCAAAATATTCACAGATGAGGAAGAAACAAATTTGGTAGACTATATGTTACAAACCTCCAAGTACCATTAAGGATTAACAATATGTGATGCACGTGCACATACATATGAGTGGGCTTCGTCAAACCAAATGAACATTCCTCCAAACTGGGAGAATGTAAAATAATAAAAACATCTGGGAAGATGAGGATTTAATGCTATCAGAATTAGTGAGAAATACACCCAGAAGAAAACCAGTAATTAGGGATTTATGCAATGATAACAGTGATTATGATGCTTGCAGCTTAAATTAAATGAACAGTGAAAGTGACAACAAAATATTTGACGATAAGAAAAAAGTACATCTAGAAAAAAGAAGTGAAACAAGATTACATATTGGAGATTTTGCTCATATCAAATTTGTTGGTAAAAGATCTGTAGTTGCCTTTGTAGGTTGCGTTGAAAAAGTTGATGGAGATGAGTAAGAGTTATCAGTTTTGAGAAGAGTGAATCAATGCGCAACATTTATTTATCCCGAAAAAGAAGACAAATCATACATTGATTCAAATGATATTTCATTAAAACTTACGCAGAGCAAAGCTTTGAACGTTCTTTAGGTTTGGTATTTGATTCTGAACAATTGGATTTGCATACAAGAAGTTGAAACTAACAAAATAAAACTTTATTAACAAAATTAAAAAATGTACATTTATTCAGTTATACTATTTTTAGAAAATTTCTACTTAACTTTTCATATCTTTTTAACTGTCCCAAGGTGCCCCACTAGGAGGTACACCTTGGGACAAATAACAAGGTAACTAAATATTTTTTAAAATTTTTTCTATGACAGATACAAAATTAAAACCTAGTTAAAAATGTTTTCAAATGTTACAAAAATACCAGGTAAAAGTTTGACAATAATTGATCAAAATAAAAAAATTCTAAAAAATGAAGATAAAAAAGTATCTAAAGGTGAGCCACTCTCCCCTACTACAAATTTATTGATAACTGTTGCATAATCTAATCTAATCAAAATCTAATCGAAGTATTTGCAAATATAAAATAATCGTTACTCTTCACTTTTCTAACCAAAAGAGCAATAAAACGGCCTTTTGACGGATGAAATATCCCCGTTTTCGTACCTACCACCAACAGAGTTGTCAAATAGCCGCCTCACTTTACACTGAGGGAAAATGTTTTTAGCTTCTTTAAATTGCCTATGGCTTTTTTGTTAATAGTTTCTATGGATCAGAATTTCCTTTTATTTTACTTTAAAATTGTACAAATGATATATTTAATGCTTTCGTGTGATATGCAGCAGTTTTAAATAGCACTTTAAAATATCTAAAAAGTGACTGAAATTGTCAATTTAAAAAACAATTAACTAATACTTTTGAATATGAATTTAAATAATTACACACGTTTGTTTTATCTCATTTTATATTATCGCATTATTTCGAGCAGACAGTTGCGTTTGGGTGTGATGATGACGTAATAAAAGAGGCATACAAAAAAAGCAAATTTCATTTCAGTTAAAATCCTCAATATTATATTTTTAAACTCCTCGAAAAATTTAGTAAAAAAGGTATACAAATTA
This sequence comes from Parasteatoda lunata, assembly GCA_949128135.1. Lineage (NCBI taxonomy): Eukaryota > Metazoa > Arthropoda > Arachnida > Araneae > Theridiidae > Parasteatoda > Parasteatoda lunata. The sequence goes on along the minus strand of OX421979.1, from coordinate 9,817,714 downwards.
ACTGTCGCAAACAAATTAATATTAAGTAAGAACGAAACAAAAATGATATTGAAATCTATGGAATCACTAATGAGACAGGCGGTATGAAAGACATTGAAACCTATTTGATTGAATAGTAAAACTAGAAGGTGTTCTAAAATTCTGAAATCTAACAAGCTTTAATTTTTTTCCTGTCGCAAAATTTATCAGTAGTTCGTTATATTTAAATACTGGTTCTGTTGTTTAATAAATTTGTTAGATTTAAATACTGGTTCTGTTGTTTCGCTGATTAAATATTGAACATTAACAGATATTTGTCTTTTAAAACATCTCACTCTATAATAAAATAATTATTCTACAATTGTAATTATATAAAACTAATTGCTAATTGATATGTTGAATGCTGTTCTGGCTGGATGCCCGGGACTGTTGCTCTTTCACATCCTAGCCACTATATACACCATCAAGAGCAGAGCTGATACTTCTAACCCATAGCACATTTATTCTCTCTGATATTTAATAGACCCTTTAATAAATCTTTAAAAATATTAGCCAAAAATTTATGCAAATATTGAACATTTTCATTCTTGCAATAAAATTTTAATACTCAAAACAATAAAAAAGAAAGCAAAAATAATGAAGAAAAATTTTCATCTAAACATCAATTAAGTAATATCAGCTTACGAAATGTTCTTTTTCTTTTTTTACAAACAGTATTAGTATAACGACCCTCACCTGCTCCAGGGTGTAGGGACTGCTGGTTTGGGTTTAAAATGACAAGGCTACAGAGTTGAATATTAGTAGTCGTAAACTCGAAATTGGGTCGGCTGTGCAATGACTCTTATAAAATAAACTAATAAATTTGGCCGAGATAGCCTGGTTGATACAGCATTGGACTAGTGTTCATGAGAATGGGAGTTTGAATCCAGCCGGCAGAATACCCATGTATAAAATTGTGACTGGTGCATGTTAAATCCGTCGGGTTCACGGAGTCCTCCAAGTTCTCATAACAAATTAATACCTCTCGGAACTGATCCAGCAGTTCCCTTGTCTTCTGGATTGGGTTCAAAATTACAAGGCTATGGAGTTAAACGTTGCTAGTCGTAAACTCAAATTTAAGTCGTTGCTCAACCGCGGGTATAAAAAAATACAACTAATAATCATACTGTATTTTCTTGTATTCTTTCAAACTCTTTGTATATTTTCAACTCACATTCAAAATTTCATGTTTCTAAGTCTTATAGTTTTTGAGCAGCAAAGCAAAATGTAACATTAAAAAAAAAAAAAAAAAAAATTGAGAAAAAATTTGCAAAAACTCATTAAAAATTGCAAATAAAATATATTCAAAATGAATTTTAAAAAAACTCCGTTAAATATATAGTGGCCCTTCCAGCATGCCAAATTCTTACTCAATTATAATACATGGGTGCTTAAAATGTGTTTCAGTTGTAACTTTTTCCCCTAGTTCAAAAAATATGTGCAATAAAAGAAAAGTTCTACATTATAGTCTCATCACAATCAAGATATTAACAATCAAGTAATGTTATGAAATTTTTTAATAATATTGTGTCATAAAATAATGACAGTTTACTTTAGGTGTATAGAAATGGAATTGAACTTATAAGGGCCCCATCATTTTCAGTAGCTTAGGGCCCCACCAAGCTTAAATCCGGCCCTGATGGAACGTTAAAAAAAAAAAAATTTTAGTTGCAAAATATTTTTAAAATGTATCAAATGCAAAATATTTTTTTTTAACAAAAAACTGTATTTAGTTTTTTAAAAAGTACTGTTTAGGTAAAACCATAAACCACGGTTTAAACCATAACCAAACCCTTTGCTGACTAAACTTAGTAACGGTTCTCAAACTTTACAGCTCACTCTTTTTTTTCTTTATTTCACTATTTTATTTATTCTTCTATGAACAATTTATTCCATTCCAAGATTATATGTTTATTTCCGGAAGGTATAATATCAGAAAAGAGCAGAAAATAATATCTCTGATTCTAGCAGCAGAAAAAATATCTCTGAATATAAATAGTTACTGAAATAAAAAAAAAATTCAAGAATGAATACCTACCAACAATATCTTACTTCAAAAGCTCGATGTTTCATAAACTTCAGAAAATATCCGTAGAAAATTTTTCTTAAATCAAAGATAAAATAAAATTGTGATTCTCATCTTTAAGAAAAGAATTATGTAAGCAGTCTATTTGTTTCTCTTCTGCTTTTATTAATTAGGGCTGTATAAAAGATTTTGACTGTTTACTTTTGTCCTGCTAAAGTACCACTCAAACTATAGAAATAAATTTATAAATTTTTTTTAAATCACGATCACCATTACCATTCACGCTGCATGTAAAAAATTTGCTTATGCGAATCCGGAGAAACGAAAGAGAAGTTGATTGGTGAATAGTATTCAACCGTTAAAAACTCGCCGATCAAAATCTCGTTTGCACCTCCCAATTCGTATGCGCGGTTTTTTTTTCCGCATGGAGTTAGAGTGGCCCTCAAATCACGGGTATAGTTTGTCTAAGCTAAAAACTCCCCCCGCCACAAAGTCTGATACCATCCGGTGTTATGGAAAGATGAATGGCGCATTTTAGGGAGGGTAACTTCACTCTAGGACTAACACAATAGATCGAGGAAGAGATTCCCTTTCTCTCGCGACGCTAGCTGAAGCCACTCCAAAACAATGACCCTGCATCCTTACATGAAATAGTCATACCTCGTTACCATAGTCACCGCCACAGGTTCAGATGAATGTCTGGGGGATTTCTTATTTTAGACAAACTATACATGATTTCATGTCAACAGTTTCATAACACTTATTATATTACGAAAGCATAGTCTAAAAAATATAATAAGCTTCGAGGATGGCTTTCTTATTTTATTTCTAATCATAATTCAGTGATGAAGCAAAAACTTTAGAAATGAGTCAGGGCCAGAATAGACTGGCTAGTAAGGGTTGGGTCCATGTCCCAGAGGTCGTAATTTTGAATCCCCGCCGACCGAAGACTTTCCGTGTACAAAATTGGGTCTGGTACATATTTAAATCTGTCGGGATCACAATGTACTCCAAGTTTCCGTAACAAATCAATACCTTTAGGGTACTGGACCAGCGGTAGATCTTGCCCTTGTTCAAATTAAAATTGTGATCTGCAGATGGATTGTGTGTGAAAGTGTTCTTCCTGTAAAACGAGATGTAACGTATGTAGGTTGTCTCCGGATAACCCTCAGAGATATTTCCCAGACAGTCAACAATAATAAATTGTGCAGCTCAAGTACGGTGACGTAAATAAAAATGTATTAAGTAAGTATGAAGTCAGTCAGCTGATGGATGACCATTTTTATCAATCTGTTAAAGCGCGCACAGGTCATCATATTACCAAACCTGGGGTGCCATCTCCTTCGCAGACAATGAAAATTGTGATAGCATATCTTTGTAATCACCATTGAAATTCATTAAACGGCTATGTTAAATTTATTATTTAATCTATGAGTTTTCATATATCTTCCTTCGTAAAAGTTATTTTATTCAGGAATAATTTTTAAATTCATTTTTTTTTAATAACACAGGTCTGCAATGATAAAAAGTTGCCACTAATGCAACTGGTGATCTTTAGTTTTTTTAGTGTTAATTACTTGAAAAATAAAGAATACATTTCTTCACACTAATTTTTAAACGGGTTTAGTATATTTTGGACAAAGAAATATTTTATGAGTCCAACAAAGGCCTAAAAAATATTTGGTAGACTAAACAAAAAAAGAAAAAAAACATTTAAATTCAGAATATTCAACATATTGTGAATTAAACTCAAAATTGTTTGCCGATGATCTAAAAGTATTCTTGGTAAGTAGAGTTGATGTTTGGGTTCTTTGTTAGAGAATGCTCATTGTATGCAAAAAAAAATTCTCTGAATTTTTCATTCAGATGCAATTTTTTCCCCTGCAGTTAAATATGATAAAAAGTACATAGAATAGATAAGAAGTAAGAGCAGAATCAAAGTGAACAGAAACTACATGAGATTTGAATTAGTAAACAAAAAAAAAAGCTAGTTAATAAATGCAGCTTAATCTGGAAACAAATTAAGAATTTTGAAAAACTCATTTATATTAACTGAAAATTCAGCTTTATCAGAATTTAAATGAGAAAATTTGTATCAATCCAACAGTTTAAGAAATATAGTAACAAAGAACGAATTATAAATGTCTAATTAAATACAGTGATACCTAAAGGAAAAACACCTCTGTGTAGTAACCTCTTCTAACCCCTTTCGGAAAGAAAATTTTTTATATATTGCGACCACGATCAATTTTTTTTAATAAACTTAATGTTGAAGAAAACCTTTAGGAGAGACTATCCGAACCATCCCAGTGAGGGGACAAACCTCTGCATCAAATGCGGAAAAGGTCAATTAAGGAAACACAGAAAAATATCAAAACAAAAAATATTGACAAAACAAATGAGTAGATTCAAATATATGCGAGTGGCTCTCATTTAGAGAGCTCTTTTTGACGATTTGGAAAAGAGATCATCAAAAAAAAAGCACTCGCTATGACACTACATTTCATTCATCAATCCAATTTTCATGGCGCTAACACAAGTGGCATTTCCACACCAAGAAAATAACACTTAGTAAATTGAAATTGGTTGTGAAAAATCATATACCTTCAATAACATTTTGAAGCAATGGAAGTTACCCCTAAGAAAGTCCGACCTCCAATAAAGACAATTCTACAGTGGAGAGTGGCTGGACCCGAAAGGTTTCACTGCATTACATAATGTTACTACCTGATTTAATCCTATCTAATTGACTTTAAAAATATCTTATAGAAACTAAAATGTTTTTTATTTATGATTTTTTTTTAATTGAATCTAATTTTTCTACTAATATTTATCCTCCTTGTACAGAACTGGCACATAAGACCTCGAGTCTTTTTTTTCCACACACTCCTGTCTTTGACCAGGCAACACACTTCTTCCCATCCAGTTAATCCTGCTCTACTAATATCTTCTTTAATACATCTTTGCCATGTAAGTCTACTTTGACCTCCCTCTTTTTCTCTTTCCCTCAGGCGTTACGATTATTCCCTTTTATCAGAACATCACCACACCCATGATTGTTTCTATCTGCTCTTAGTATATGGCGAGCCATCTCCATCTTTGTTTTGAAATTTCTTCATTAACAGATGGGTATTATCATCTTTACAAAGTTCTTATTATTCTTAATAGGAGAAGATTTACTTAATCATAAATATTATTTTCAAATTGAGTTCACAAACTGGAAAGGAAAAAAAACCTGACAAAATAAATACTAAGTTTTTTTTAAAAAAAAATATTTATTTTATCAAATACGACAAATGTTTGAATAGGATATGAAAATTAGACACCATACATTAAATAATGCTAGAAATATAATTAACAAATCATTCACTAAAAGGTTCTTTGACTTATAGTAACATTATCAATGTTTTTGCATTAAAGAAATAGTGCTCATTGCATTATCCAGGAGGCCATTCCATTTGTCTTCCACCAAGAACATGAACATGCAGATGATAAACAGATTGAGCACCATCAGGTCCATTATTTATAACTGAAAGCAAGAATATAAAATTACAACAGTTAAAAGTTTTTTAAATTTCTATTCACTTCATTTTATTTCATAACATAAATCTATAAATATATATATATATATATTATTTAAATTGGTTGTATGAGATGGTGGTGGTGTAATGTTTGTGAAAGATCAAATATACCCATGGTCTGAAAACACACAGGCAACAATCTCGGTGATCTACGTCAAAGGGAGGGTATAATCCAAGGTGAAGGTTGTATGAGATGGTGGGTGTTATTGGAATAAATTAAGTTTTAATTCGGATTAATCTTACTATTTTACATATTTAATTAATTTTTAAATTGGCCCATTTGAAAAAATTATAGTAATCGCAAAATCAGCAAGAAATACATTACTGAAAATCATACAAAAAAACTCTTTCTCCAACTGCATGTCAACTGACCGAAATGTGTTGGGAGTATTATAAAGTTAGGATTATTTATTTGTTATTATTAATGATATTATTATTATTTTGTGAGATACAGAAATTATGTAAATATGTAAGGTAAGTACTGAAATGGTGCACATGATTTATGAGAATAGTTAATGGTTGTACTTAAATGCTTGACTGTATTTTTTTTATTTATTTATTTATCTATTTATTTTTATAATAACAGAAATTTGTGCAACGATAAATGAAAAAAAAAATTTGTGTAAAGCCACACTGCTAACAAAAGCTCTCCTCGAAACCATAGAGCTGGATTACTGTGGGACACTTTTTGAAGGTGGCAAAACTATAAAATTATCCTGAACTACCCTCAGTAAAACTACCCTCAGTACTGAAAAGTGGAGTTACTTTGGGATACTTCCTGAGTTTTATTTATTTTTTGCTTACTTTGTTTAAATTTGAATGTAGAATTATGAATGAATATTTTATAAAATACCTTTGTGTAAATTCAAATTTGCATAAATTGCATTTTTAAATTATTTTTTTTAATTAAATAAATTATAAGATTAAGTTTGATGAATATTATCTTGATTAAAGTGAGAATGCATCACATTTAGCTTACTTAGGGTGTGTAATGAAAAAAGTAAATAATGCATTTAACGGCAAAATGCTGTTAACCACCAGCGTTCTAAACTAGCTGCTGTTATATTTGCTTATTTTTCCTGCTTTCATATCATAAAAACATAACCCCATGTATCCAGCCAGAACGAGCATCAAATCAATTACAACAGACACTGTAGCGTTAACACTTTCGCTACCAGAACCTCTCAAACACTAGAGCAAGTAGATCTCCGAAACTGCCCGGATAGTCAAAGAAAAAGCTTAGGATTTGTTCCCCTTTCGGAAAATGATGTATAAAATGGTGTGGAAAATCAATCAAAGATAATTTATGCAAAAGAAAGATTGTAAGAGACTTTTCAACAAATGCTAGTTTCTTAATTTGCATAGGTTGATTTTCATCTTATTTGTTTTATTTTTATCCGACTTTTCATTGTATAAAAATTTTTAGATTAAACAAAAATGTTATAATAAATTGTGACTGCTTGAAATAATGTGAATTTCACACTTGAACAAAATGATAAATTTAAAATATATCTAACTAAAACAAGCAAAATACTACTCTACATGAGACAGTAATAAAAAATAAAAAAATAAATAAATAAATTTAAAAAAAATAAAAAATTAACTTACCAACTCTATAACCATTTGAAAGATTTTGTTTTGCAGCAACTTCTTTTGCTATTTGAAGAAGATGCCCTAAAAGCTAATAAATTAAATAACAATTACCCTAAAAGCTAATAAAAATTTCAATGAATAAAATGTAAATAATAAATGTAAAGTATATAAAGCTGAATTAATATATATGATTAAAAAAAGTATATATGATTAAAAAAATACATTGATAGAGAAATGTACTTTGTGATATTTTGATCAAGGTGAGTTTTAAAACTGAGAATTCTCCTGATGATGCTTCTTTTCAAAGCTCTATCACCAAGGAAAATTTCAAATAAATAAATAAAAACCATCATTTAAGTGCCTTGCACTTAAAGCAAAGCGATGGTTTTAAACTACCGTATATTCCGGCGTATGACGCGCACTTTTAATACAAAAAATAATATTGGAATTTACCGGTATACGCCGAATATAAAAAATTATTGATTAAAAAAAATTTAATGTAGAAAAAAACTTTATTTTAAAGAAATAACATACCTTTACCTATATACTTTATTCATTTTCGTTATTACATAAATAGTTCATTATATTCGTCTTCCGTTATTTCTTCAGGCACGTCATCACAATCTGTTTCGTCTTCATCATCTGTGTTACCCTCATCCATAAATAAACAGTCATCTTCTGATCCGTCCAGATTATTTGAAATGCTGCATTTTTTGAATGATTTTCTAACAATCTCAGGCTTAATTTCATCCCATGCTTTTAATATCCATTCGCACACTGTTTCCAAACTTGCATGACGCATATGTCCTCCTTTCGTAAAGGTTTTCTCGCCCTCCAACATCCAAGTGTTCCACTGTTTTTTTAAATTGGCTTTAAATGGTTTGTTTAAGCAGACGTCTAATGGCTGAACTAATGGTGTCAATCCACCCGGAATAACTGCCATATCGGTGTTGCATTCTTTCAACAATTTTTTTGTATTATCTGTAAGGTGGGACCTAAACATGTCCCACACTAAAAGGCTTTCTGGTTTTCTTACGCAACCAGGACGGATTTGCCAGACATTTTTTACCCACAATTTAACACCATTTTCGTCCATCCAGCCTTTTTCGTGGACATGAACAAAAATACCGTTTGGAAAATTACATTTGGGAAAAGTTTTTCTCTTAAAAATAACCATTGGTTTTAGTTTCGTTCCATCCGCTAAGCAAGAAAGGGCTACGGTGAAATGAGATTTCTCATGTCCCGTTGTTGTTACGTTGACAGATTTTACTCCCTTTAAATCAATTGTTTTATTACCGATCATGTCAAACATGACTGGGGTCTCATCCATATTTCCTATTTGCGAAAGTAAATATTCCTTTTTTTTTCGCAGTTCTATAATATATTTTTGAAAACTTAACAATTTACTATCTAACAATTAAGTCTTTTGGTAGTTTTTGTGATACTTTGGTTTTTTCACGTAGAACTAAATTTTTTCGAGCCATAAATCGGCTACACCAACTCACAGTAGCCTTGAAATTTTCACTCTCGTGTGGATTAATCTTTGCCCATTTTAGAGCAAACAAGCGAACACAGTTTCTTGTTACAATCAAGCCATTTTGCCGATTTTCCAAAATCCAGTTTTCTACATTTTCCTCTAACACCGGCCATTTTGCTAGTCCTGTACGCAATGCACACTTATCCTTAGGCATATCCATTATTTTTTGTTCATTTTTCTTCCATTCACGCACCGAGCTTTCCCCAATACCAAAATGTCTGGCCGCAGCCCGATTTCCACTTTCTTTCGCAAACTGAATTACTTTGCATTTAAATCCAGCGCTGTGTTTGCTTCGTTTGATAGGAGCCATGTCTACTACTAAAAACTACGCTGAATTCTTGAAGTTTACAATGTTTACTTTTCAAAGGCAGGACATCAAATGGTGCGATTGGCCGAAGAGGAATTACGTTTTGTCTCCTGATTCGTGGTATGCTTTTGAGACATACACAATAGACAGCATTCCAGATAACCCTCCCCCCCCCTTACTTCTAGAATGTGGGGAACAACATTCTTCCACACACCTGCACTGCTGAATACGACTACATCTCTTTTCTCAGAATCACATTATTACTCTTTCAACTCTACCCTCACATACATGTCAAATTCAGTTCTTTTATTTTTGCAAAAGATAGGGAAAAAAACTTTTTATTTACGATCTTGAAAGACGAAATATTGCACATGTACAATCCTAATTTTCGTGAGCGTTATACGAAGAGTATATCTTAAAATTTAAAAAACGTATTAGAAATTACGGGTGCGCGTTATACGCCGGGGCGCGTTATGCGCCGGAATATACGGTATATATAAAATCTTGCCGTGAAGAATTATCTGAGCATTAGAACAGACAAATAATTAAATATTTTAAAAGTTATTGATTTTATTTTAAAAATCGTCAATTTGGCGACATTTTTTCACCTACATGAAAATTATCAAAATAATTGCCTTATTCTCTGTTTTTACAAAAGTTTAATGAGCCCAGGTAATGCAGTATGACAGCAAGTTTTTAAATATTTAGAAATTAGACCACAATTTTAATTTTCACAAAACTATGGCTTTGCTTCATATTGACACCTTCTCACTTATTGCATTTAGTCGGACAAAAAATGTAAAATCGGGATTCCGTTGTATAATTAAATAGAATTACCAAAACAACATATAATTATAGAAAACTATTATTTGCATGAAATTATCATTGGATAAATGAATTCTATAGTTGTGTGCAAAAATTTTTCAATTCACTGGAAGAGTTCTGGGGACATAAAAAATAAAATGAACTTTGAGAATTCAAACCTTGGACAGCTCTCCTGAACCATATTTCCCAGATTGTAACTACCGCCTATACTTTGAAAGTCGGACATCATCATCATCATCCGTCAAAAAATTTTTTTTGTCTGATTTCATAACTTTCTGTCACCATTAATTAATAAGCATATTTAAGGCCACACAAACCATGAAGATTGAGTCCCAGTACATGAAAATCCAATCATTAGTAGATCAAAAGTCATTCAGGATGATTCTTTTTTTTTTTCTTTCTTTTTTTTGGATACTGTACATCAATTAAACATTTGAGTGTCAGCAACACTTGTATTTAAATAAACATAAAATTAAACAAATAAAACTATCTATCTTATCCTTGCCTACATAGACATGGCAACTTTTACATGCATTAGCAAAAGATTTTCCCTTAATATTTAAAATAGTAATGGATTTTATTCTTTAAAAGTTAGATTTAAAATAATGTTTGCATCCCAACATTTAAATAAATCAAATAATTGTAATTGTATAAGTTGTGATAATGGCAAAACTAATTTCATGAATAATAAAAATATAATTTCATAATAAAAATATTTGCATACATAATTGTTATTTTACAACAGCTTTAAATACTGTAAAGAGTTACAACTTTTGAGTCGGAAGCTAAAACAATGAATAAAGATTTTACATTAAAAACATACTTCATTATTTTTAAGAGGTATATAAAAAGTTTATAAAATAATATCTAATACTATAATCAATAGAAATATCTTAACATTTAGTCCCTTAAATATAAAGTATTCTTAAGATAGAATGTCGTTAAAGTGAACATGTTTAACTTGAATTTCTTTTAATGTGAACTAATTTTCAATTCCGCATCAAATTTTATTTGGATATAATGCTTTAAAGTCCTTTTAAGCAAACACGCTTAACGTGAAATATCTTTTAGCGTGAGCAAAAATTTTATAACTGGAAAATTTTTTACTTTTGATGAGAACAGAAAATTTTATTTCTCCTCAGACTAGAAAACTGATCATTCACAGTTCTATATCTGAAGAGAAGGCATTTCAATGATTTGCTATAGTGTTGATAATTTCAAATAATAATACAAAATTAAGATGTATTTTTGAAGGAATGAAGTGGGACAAATATTGGACAAGAACAACAAATTCTGAATTTCATAGGACTATTTAAATAGCCAGATACCTTTAAATTTATTGCCATATTAAGGTTTAAAGGAGCAAATTAGAAGATAGTCAAGTCACTGAAAAGAAAAGAACTTCTGGGCCATATCTAGTACTTGAAAATGAAGATAAAAACTTAAATAGATTGACTGTCAGGGAAAAGACCTTAAAACTATTAGAATAACAAACTGGAAAACCTTGGCCAAAAACAAGACAACGCAGAAAGGAATTCTGAGGAAGGCCAGGGCCTGTCATTTCAGTGAAAAAACTATTTTATCAAGTATAAAACATAATTGTAAAACAAATTTAAGAATTAAGTTTAATTTTAAATATTCATTTAACTTTAAATATTCTTGACATGAGAGAGAAATTGACTACAAGTTTTTATTAACACATATTTCAAATTATGAATACAGATTTTAATATCTTTCAAATGATTTTTTCATTTTAAAAATTCAACTAGCCTCTTTTTGCTTCCCTCAATGGCTATACTTCTCTTCTAAGTGGCAACTAGTCAAGGAGCTTGCACTGGCTATTCAGACACTTTTGTAAAGCATTAGAATCAATCAAAAAGCAATCACTTAATTCTGACAGTTGAAAGGTCAAAGAGCCCTGTTAGCTTAGGAGATAGAGAACTCCCTTATCAATAACATGACAACAGTTTGAATCCCAGAGATGTTTTATCAATACAAATTCTGCTTCCAGCTCCCACCAACTACAATGCTAATGTAAAATATCCTCGAAGAGGGACAGATCATGGGCTAGAATACCTATTCTGCGCGGCTAACCATGGGAGGACTTCACGGTTTTTCTCTCTGTGTAATGCAAATGCATGCTATTACCATCAAAAAGTTCTTCACAAAGGCTAGTTTGTTGACTTGATCCAGGAGTCCCCTTGTCTTATGAGTTGGGTTCAAAATTACAAGTCTACAGAGTTGAACATTAATAGTAAAAAGGGACTCAAAATTGGGTCGGCTGTTCAACACTGGTTATTAAAACATATAAAAAATTGAAAGGTCACAGAAATATATAAATAATCATTTTGTGAAAAATTTAATTTAAAATGCCGGAACTGTACTTAATGATCAATATCAATCAGAATTTATTAATGAAGTATATACTGTTTTACTAACTATTAACATTAAAATCTTTTTTAAATGACTTCAATTTTTTGCGAAAGGTTTATATATTACTTCAAATTCAGAACAAGAAAACTATTAGTAATTTTATAATACATAAAAGGAAAAAAATTAGTTTAACAAATTTAGGAAGGAGATATATCAGTTAAAGAGGGGCAATTGGTTCGATAGAGTTTAGCGAGCCCTTTATCGATGATAGAAAAGTTAATACTGATGTGGTTATCAGCAATAATACAGAGAAAACTTAGTATCTCTAGTATAAATAGGAATGTCAGGTTCGGGGGTGCAGAAAATTTGCTGAGTCTAATAATTTCCCAGAACATAGTTTGTTTTGAAAATCCTCCAAAAATTATAGCACTTTTTTTTAAGTTACATTTTTTTTAAAAATATTTTTAGAAAATAAAGTTTGTACATAGTTAAAAATTTTGATAATAATATTTTGTTAACAAAGAAAAATAATTATTGCATTGAACACAATTCTATAATAAGATAGCATTTAATTTTTAAAACTAATAGAATTTTTAACACAGTTATAATTTAGAAAAATAAAATATCCTTTTTCTACAGTAAGTTGATATGTCATAAGGAATTAAAAAAATATGTTACAAAATTTTTAAAATGCAAATTTTTACATTTAAACGATAATTTGCTTTTCCTTCTTTAGTATGCCTTATTTGTCCAAAAATATTACATTTTTAATTTAACAACAAAATTTAACAATAGTAGTTTCAATTCGCTTTAGTTAAAAAAAATAAAACACAGAAACATTAAAAGGGAAACATTTTGTAAAGCTACAAAAAAAAATTTCCTAAAAACATTTTTTGTACAATATTATTTTCTTTTTAATGCAATCTAAAATTTTGCCAGGTCTTCCCAAATTTCTTAATAGCCTTGTTAGTGCAATTGGACATATTATGCACTCCAAGGTTAAAGTGTAATTGGTAAGAAAATATGTCACTAATGATGATTTGTTTTTTCGCTTCTTTGTTTTGCATTAGCCTACCACAGAAATAACAATTAAAAGGGGGGCAGTAAAATTAGCTAGATATATTTAATAACATATTTAATGAACTAATAATATATTTAGTAAGACCTTATTGTAATATTTGTTTTAGGAAATTTTCTTTTTTAATTTTTTATTTAATAATGGAACTTTGAAACCCCATTTTATTACATAGAAAAAGTTTTGAATAAATACTTAATTAAATACTTAAATATTACTTTATCATTATAATATTCAAGAAACTTTAAAGCAGAATAAATCAATACCTACAGGTGAGTCTTCTTTAGAAGAATCAGCTAAAGATGGGATAACTTTTCGAGGAATGACAAGAAAGTGGACTGGAGCTTGAGGGGAAACGTCTCGGAAAGCCATGCACTATGTAAAGAAAAACATGGATGTTAAACAAAATATTTATTTATTTCATTATTTTACACACAAATAAGACTCTATGGCAATATCTTTTTTATTCATGTTTTTCTTTTCTTCTTAATTTAAATAAGAAATCTGTTTTAGCACTTAAAATGTAAACAAAAAGTTTTTTTATTTATATATAAGTGGTCAAAATATGGTACATAATTTTAAAGCACAAACGATTTTTCAAGCTTAAATCACAAGATATGTGGCGTAGCTACCACTATAAATATCGAATACTAATTCACTAGTATATAAGATGTGTTAACTTGATTCTATTTGAGGTATCTTTTGATAGATGAAGGTTGACATAGTCGATAATTAAATCCCCTCATTGGTGACCTGCGGACGTGATATGAACTGGCCAACAATGATGGATAATCCACATTAAACAGTTTATTTGCTTTAAAATATATTGCTCAAAGAAAAAACAATCCTGTGAAGTAATAAAAGTCTCCTGGTCAATAAACAAAAAACGAAGAAAAAAAAATAATGAGTGCTATACTTTAAAAAAAATATATATATATATAATGAGCGAAATGCTATTAAAAATAATGAAAAATATAATGAGCAAAATTGATATAAATAAATAGCATGAATCAACTAATGATATTTGTTCATCGAATTCTATCACAGATAAAATTCTGGAAGGAGGGTAATGTGGCGTAACTACCACTATAAATATTGAATACTAATTCACTAGTATATAAGACATGTTAACTTGATTTTATCTTGAGGTACCTTTTGATAAATGAAGGCTGACATAGTCGATAATTAAATCCCCTCGGACACATCTTTTCATAAGATATTTAAAGAAAAAGTTTTTTTTCCCAGAAAATCTATAGATTTTTAAATTTAGAAAAAATTTAAATTTTAATTAAATACTGAAAACAAGATTTGTAAGCCCCTATTCCATGCAATTTTTTTTATGTAATTTTTTTTTTTCTCTTTTCAAATAGATGGAGACACCTGCTCCACTTTATTATTATTTTATTACTATTATTATTTAGGTAGGGTTGATTATAAATCCAAAGATTTCCAGTTTTCAAACCTTTCCATTTTGACGCTTTTCTCTGAAATATGCTCTTTTTTTAACTTAAAAGACCAATAACAAAAAATAGAAGTTAAAAAACCCAAAAAAAGATGGGGTATATTGTACACTATGTATGGATAGATTGATCCTGTAAAGGTAAGCATTGATGGCACTAGGGGTTAAGACTTCAAGTTACTACTTCTGATTGACTTTTAGACCTAAGCTTGAAAAAGTGAGCCATCCAATATTATTATACTTGCTATGTTTACCACACAACACATTCGTTCAATTGTTGTGTTGATTGTTGTTTATGATTGTTAATTTATCAATTTAACTTTCAACGAAACAAATAAATGAATTTGGAAGACTCCACAAGCATGCTATGATGTTACCCCAAAAATAACAGATGACAATATTTTACACAAATATACCAAAATAAGGTATAACACACAAAACATTACAAACCTTAAACTTTATGCTGTGATATTAATTTTGTTAAATCTGTTTTAAGCTCACGGCCTGTTATAATTTATAAATTACAGAAAACTCTTGTGAATGGAAAAATTATGCGTTAATTTAATCACAAATAACAATAATAAAATTTTCTAAACTATGAAGCCTGTTCACACATCGCCTTGTAAGTATAACATAAGTGGAATTACGTAAGTTTTCTACCGGTTTTAGAAAGCTTGTTATTTTTTACATTCAGTCAATCATCCATATTAAAGTAAAAAGCCCAATTAAATAAAACAGAAATAAAAGTACAGAAATAGAAATACGGTAATCAGTTTTATAAAAAAGAATCTTCTCCGGTGTCTATACACCTAATTATAGTAGAGAAGATAATGAAGATACTTTATTATTTGGTGTTTGATCCTGTAAAGCTAAGGAAAGTTTTTGTTTATAAAACTGAAACTATAGTATATCCATTTTTGTACTTCCATATGAACTTTATTCACATATTTATTTTATTAACTTTAGTAATTTTTAAAATGTATAAGAACTTATGACCAAAACAAAGATTATTTCTAATTAGCACTGTTTAATAAAATTAAAAATTCTTTCTTAAAGAAAAATAATTATAGAGAAGAAAATGATACTTTTTCATCTTCATATAATATATCTGCGGGGATACTCTTATCCAAAATCTTAGAAAATATTGTCGGTCCAACAGAAAATTTTGAAGCTTTCACTGCTTTAAATACTTCATCTTCACATAAGCAGCTAGACCTGTGAAACTAAAATATAAATACATTAATATGCTGAAAACTCTTTCCATTATCAAATGATAACAATATTTTTGTACTTATACAGATAATTATTTAAACGTTTATATCGAAACATAGGTAGCTGTACTTATCCGCTTCAGAAGGGAAAGAACATACAAAAAATTGCCCCACGACTATTAATGATAATAATGCTTAATTGACTGTTGTAATAGGTACTATATTGTAGCTGTACCTTATTTACATCGCACAGAACTGCACAATGGACTATTGGTGGAAGCAATCATGAGGATGATCCAAAAACATGCAATCACAAATTTGACCCTCTGTAGAGGGGATAGCTTTCCCCCTTTTGGTAACCTGGTGGGAAGTCAAGCACTTTACAGTAGAACAGCTGAGAAAGGACCTATACTGAATGCCCTTCATCCCATAAAAGGCAACTCATACTGATCACGCACCTCCTTACTGACCCCAGACAGTTACGCTTGACTTTGGTCATCTACTAGAAATATTGTCATACGATCAGTCCACTGTGAGACAATAGATACTGTGATAATAAGTGTTGTGTTTACAGATACCTTAAGATTACCTAATTACTGTGATACCTAATCCTAAAGATACCTACTATGGTAATCATTCTTTTACAGGCCACTGAGGCCTAAGTACCAAAATATATTGCATGTCTTCAGTTCAAAATAAAGAACAAAACTGAGTACTAGAAAAAAGAATGCTAATCAAGTCATTTGGAATTAAAAACTTCAACAAATGCATTATCCTGAAACTATTTCCAGTGAAACAGCACTAAATGATAATTAAATGTTTACCTTGTTTGAATGTAGATTGTATGTTCTCAGTCAACAATTGCTTTATAAATGACAATTAAGAAGAGTAACGTTTTTAAGCATGGGCATTGCTTTGGGTGCCATTCTGCAGTTCTGTGATATCTTATTTTTACCTCATAAATCTTAAAAGATTCTAAATAATACATACTTAATTATCTAATAATACATAACACTTCTTTGTGATGAAACTTCTTGTTTCAAAAACTTTATCATGCGTTAATTGAAGTCAACTTTATGGTATTATCAATGTTAATTAACTATCATGTTATGTGTTATGCTATTATCAACCGAGATATTCCATAGTACATATTAGTTCATTCTGCTATAATTAAAATTTTACTGCCTTTTTCTTATACTTGCTATGAATTAAAAAATATTCTATTCAAGCCAACTACAATCACCAAGGCGACAAAGGGCTTTTAAATTTTTACAAATTTTGAGGCTGCAAGTCATACTATTTCAGTTGCTCTCCTTTTGCAGTGGTTTTTATTTATACCACTGCCTGGAAATAGCCAAAACGTGGCGTGTAAATTTGAAAAAGTATATAACAGACTGTTGAAAGAAAACTACTAGTCAGCCCATTTTGCGACATTTTTCCTAATTTGTTACAGCTGTTGGCAAAACTAGGTGACATTTTGCTTCAGTACCATTAAGTTACCACTTCAGTAATCTTTCTAACATATTAAAAACAAACTGTTAAATATTGTGAAGCACTCGAAATTGCAAGGCAAACATGAGTTTGTTCAGTGGAGTGAGCTAAGGGAGATTATGCATTAAATTTTAATGACAACACAGAACTATGATATTAAGTTTCACATGCACGCAAAAAAAAAATAATAATTTAGAAAAATCTTCAGTCAATACGAACAACAATAAGTCTCTAACGTACTGCATTAAAGTATTAACACTATGTCATTCATTATGTTAGGTGTGTTCTTTACTTAAACACGATAAAAATATTAAATAATTCCGATTTTCCAAATAGTGAATGGGTAAATTTCTAGATCCAAAAGTACGACAACTTGTCAATACCAAATTACTGTGTATCTCTCAATTGATGTAATGGAATAAGGATTAGATAAGGATAATTGCATTTATCTTTTTTTTTTTAAGCGCAAGTCATACAAGATGTTTAATCAATAATAAATTTTTAACCTTTAAAAACAGCAGTTGAAATGTGCTAAATAAACGAATATTAGATATGCGTTTTAAACTCATTTAGAATATAGTCCTTTAATTTCGGTCCACTCAGAGCAGTTGCGTTTAATGTTTATTTATGCCTGCTGCTACTTGTGTCTGTACGTACCTTGGCGAACAAAGAGCACGGGGCGAGCTCATATGATCAGAAAGTCGGGTCCCCAATCGTGGTTGCCGGGAGAAAAGTGTTGAACCAAGCAGACTCCTCAATTCTGCTTTTAACATGTAAAGTCTATGGCGGGCTTGTCATACTTTGAATCCATTTTTCTTGTTTAAGAATCGGAGTGATCAATTTAAAAAAAATACTAATAATTTTTTCAATCTTTCCTATCCACGAAAATGTAGGTCAATTTTTTTTGTCTTAATTACTTTTTGTAATATTGCCTTTGAAACTCAAGTCACTTTCTACCTTTAAGTAAAGGAGGAAGGCAACTTCCACCCCCAAGTTCATTCTCCAAGAGACGTTTGCATTCTACTCTTCTCCGTAGGTGGTCTTGCCCCCTCCCTCCCAAATACTTTTACTCTGTTCAACTCTTTTTGAAAATCTTTTTCTCTCTCTCTGTCCTTTTGAAGAACTGATATGGGGAGCTTTTATAAGCTTGTAATTTATTATGGAAATTATATTCGCTGATAATTCGTTCATTCTACATACATTATATTTATTTAGTAGTAATACTTTTTCTTGTTTTTATTCATTTTGAGGATGGAATTTATTTTTTAAATACATTATTCCCCCTTTTTTTAAAACTTTTTTCCTTGTTTTTTAAAGATGTTTCAGAATTAAAAAATTTAGCTTCTGAATAAAGTAAGATTAATTAAAATCGAGACAATGACGTAAAGATATTCCAATATAGTATAAAGCATCACAAAACTGCAGTTCTCCTTTTTAAAAATATATATATATATATATCGTACACTCATTTGTAGGTTTAAAAAAACATTTACATTATAAAAAATTAAAAGGTTGCAATTTTTCAATTCCATAAATAGTTTTAATTACTCCAATAGCTGGGATAGTTTGTTTTTCCACGGTAGGGAAGAAAAAAAAAAAGCTAGTACACAAGAGCACACATCATCCAAACGTGAACAAGCACTTAGCCCTGTGTTTAGGGCTTTAATGTACATACACAAGAATTTTATTTAAATCAGTAAATGAAGAAAAATATGAAAATATACCTATGTATTGTAAAATTCTTAAAAAAAAAGGAAGTAAAAGAACATTAGTGGACATAATTAATATTCACGAGAGAAAAATAAAAACGGTATCAAAATATAATGAACCGCTGCTTAGGAACGCAACACTGAAAATATTGAAACCAGTTTGATTGCCAGATGAAATAGAAAGAATGAGAAATGTGATTATTATAAACACCACGAAATTTCATCACGATATGTTAAAAAATAAAAATAAGTTTTAATACTTAGAGTTAAGTTTCTCTTTGTTACTTCAGACAGTCAAACTGGTTTTGATGTTTTCAGACCTAATTCACCAGATTTTGAAACTATTAGTCTCTTTTTATTGCTTTAACATTAATCTGTAATTCCTAATTAATACACTTTTTAAAACTTTTTTTAGCAATATTCTAAAAATATATATTAAAACTAGTAATTATGCAATATCTTATGTATTTAATAACGAGAAATTTTTCGAATTCCTATTAAAAGTGTGTAATGTAATTTTTATTCATAATTTTTTGCTCTTTTATTTTTTATTTTATTATTATTTTTTTTTTTTGCTCTTTGTTCTGATAGAACAAAGTATGTAATCAATGTGTTGTTTTAATTTCGCTTCCCTGACCCTCTTTTGCCATTCATGGAGAAGAGTTTTTTGAGTAGAAATTTCTGCACTGCAAACTTTAATTAGTGTAGTTATAGTTAATTAAAATCCGCATTAGCATTACATGGAGAGGAAAAACACGAAAACCTCCCAGGGTTAGTGATAAAATTTTGTAAAGTAAACTTGTCTCAATCAGTTGTTATGTTGTAAGTTTTAATGAAAATCAATAAATGCCTTTTCTTTCAAAAATTTCGGTATCGTACTTTTTTATAAATTAATTTCGATTTTTTTGATAAATTTTTATATTAATTGCAGTGAGCAGCTTCACAAATCTATATATTAAAATGTAAAATAACATAGAATTGTTTTTGTTTGTTGTTTTTAATGATCCATCGAAATGATCTATTAGAAAAATGGTACAATCTTTAAAAAAATTGAAAAAAATTTATTAAAATTAAAAAAAAAAAGGTTGTGAAAAATATATGTATTTAAATTGTAATTGAAAGAAACAAATTAAAAAAGTAATAAAAAAAATAAAATCTTGAACTCAAGGTTTTACTTTAACATAAAAAGTTTTACAAGTTAGCAATTCAATTTTTAAAAAAATTAACAAACTTTATTTGATTTAAAGAAAAAATATAAATTTATTTTTAATGTAGTTACTTTATATGAATTACTTTCATATGACTGCATAGTAAAATTTTATAAATTTAAATACTCTGGTTATTATTAGTTCTCTAAATAATCAAATCAAAATAATAAATAATTCAAGATATAATTAGAAAAAGTGCATGTTAAATAAAATGATAAAATCATTTTGAAAATAAATAAAGCCGTTTTAGAGTTTAAAAAAATTATTTTTTAAGTTTTTCTTAGAAGGAGAAAAATCATAATGTAGAGTGAGTCTCTTCTGATATCTTTTGAAATCTAGTTGACCCCTGCAGGTTGCAATTCCCCCTTTTCTGTGACAGTGGTTAGTCGATTAGTTTCGGATTACTTAAAACCCCAGGAAGTACGCGCACCCCCACCAAAAATGTAGGGGAGACAGTGGAACGGGTTTTGGAGGTGCTATATTTTTCGTCCCTATTCGGGACTAGCTCTTACTGAAGGTTAGAAGGGAAATGGAGAGGCCTTCTCACAGTATCCTTTGGCCAAGGTACGTACAACCGGCTGAGCAACTGCGCATGCGCAGGGCGATACTTTTGACGCCTCAGCCGGTTGTAAAAAACGAAAAGTTGCCAAATGTTGCACACCTATCACTTTACAACTGGCTGCGAGATTTTCAGCTTTGGATAGAATAGTTCATTAAATCATTGCCAGGTGGCGCTAAATTTCAACGACAGATAGTGATTAGCAGGTGATTAGACTAGCTATTTACAAAGTTTTTTTGTGTTAGTGCTCCCAGCTATTGAAAATAATCCAGGATGAAGTCTATCTTTAGTTATGAGATGTATATATATAAGCCATTTACAGGAAAAAATAAAAATAGGAGAAAAACAGAAGCTTAGTAATAATAAATGGAATTGAATAGTATATGAATTAATTATGTATAACAATTAATAATGTTAATTATGAAATTAACATTTGATAATGATATTAAGTTTTTATTGAATTTTTAGAAAATACATGATTTGCTGTCTTATAATATTCATGACGAGAAAAAATAAGTGTGCTGATTGTTAGAGTAATTAACTTGATTCTTATATAATAGTATCACATATTTTTAAAAAAGTCTAGGAACTCATGATAATTTTCTATATCAAAGAATTTTTCAAACATATGTATATATATATATATATATGCATTCCAAATTCATGTGAATAGTTAGATAAATAGCTATATGTTAACAAAATATATTATTCAAAGATAGTACAAATTTTTCTCATTGAGATTACAAATATCGAGTAATTGGTATAATTCAATTTCACTATGTCCACCTTTCATTCTTTGTAAATATTAAAGATTGATACAGAACACGGATTAAATTAATTTGATCCTCTATTCAGAACACTCATATAAAACCTTCATCATACAAATAGGTAAAATTATAGTTATTTGTCACTATATGTAAATTAATTTTACATGATTAAATATTACAATTAATATGATTAAATAATATAATTTCAATATGATTATGACAATCTAACAGCTTTCATTATTATTTCTCACATGATTAGGGGAAGCATAATTTGCCTTAAAATCTATATTTTTGACACAGAAACTTTAAAAAGATTCAAAAAAGAGCCATATAATAACCCTTTGCATTCTGAGTACTTTAAAAAAAAAATTTAATACAAATTTATTTAAAATACACATTGCATTACAAATTTTTAATAACTAACAATCATAAAATAATGAAATAATATAAAAAATTTTTAAAGTGGTTACTTTTGATGTCACTTCAGAATGATTAGAAAATTTCAAAAATAATAGGTTTATCCTTTCTTAAAATATAAGTTATCTTGGCATATTGTACTTTAGTCTATACTCTTATTTTGCCTTATTCTTACTGAAGTAATAAATATTTATCAAATAAGTAACACCAAGAGAAACATATTTTATCTTAACAACCATTTAGCACACTACAAAACATTAAAATTATAAAACAAACATCAATTAATAAAATTACCTAACTTTAACTTAGTATCTGTACTGAATATAAGCCCATGTATTAGTAAAAACAGAACAGCAGGCTTATTATTTGGGAATTCGTGTGAAAACCTTATACAAGCTGTAAAAAAATAAAATAAAAAAATAGGGCATGCTACGCTTGGAAATAAAAATGCACCCTCTTGTAATAACAGTTTCACAGTACGTAAAAGCACAGACAATTAGAAGATTAAATAATAAAAGTATTCCATTCAAATTGTCCTTATGTTTCTTTTAAAATTTAATATACAGGCATTCAAATTTCATCTATTTTGTGTTTTGTATGCAAGTTTCATAATATTTACCAACTATCATTATTGCTCCACAAAAGGAGAGGCGCTTCTTTTGGTAACATCCTAGTGGAAATTTTCAAAGCTAATGGATCAGATAAACCGACCTCTCCCTTTTAGCATTCAAGAGTTTTTTGCTCATGATTGGACATTATAAGTAAAACACATTGGGCACCAATGAATTCCTCACTAACTGTCCTACTTTGGCTCTTAGATTTAGTAAGATAATGTAACACTTATTATGCACAATTCAATAATGTTAAACATTTAAGTATCCAAAATTCACAGGTTGAATGAACTATTTATATTAGCAGCTAAGAAAAAAACTTAAATATAATGTAGTTCATGTTAATTATATTTTATATTGTGACATGGTATGCCACATACAACTTAATAAAATATCTCTTTTTCATAAGATGTAAACAAAAACCATATACACATAAGATAAAATAATCACCATTATACTTACTAATACACCTACACTGGATTCCCAAAGAGCTCCACATTGAGATAGTTGTTTGTAGAAATCAATAGATCCGGCTTAGAAGGGGCAATAGAAGGAAAGACTTGATATTAAAATAATAAACAAGTTCCCTCACCAAAGCCTCACTGAGCCATCATGCATCATAGATAATCGCTAAACTGCATCACTTCTCCAGTTAGGTCACAACCACTGTTTAGGAAATCTTACATATAAATAATTATAGTCCACTGTGACAAGTAGACTCAGTTGAAAATATATAACTAAATAAATCAATTTGTAAAAACTACACCAATCATGAAACAATAAATGTATAAGAAAACATTTGATAGATTTATTATGGTGGTGTCCTTATATATTAACTTACTCAACTATATTTAATTCAATGTGAACAAGTCTACAATTACCACATTACTAAATAGGCTCAATCATAGTAGAAACATCAGAAAAACAATAAGGTCTATAAATTTAATACGTCTAAAATTTTTAATAAATTAATCTTTATAAATATTATAATTCAAGAATCTACATAGGGTAAAATAATCTTTAAAAAATGTAATTAGCAATGTAGCAACATTTGGGAACTCAGCTCCAGGTAAAAAATATACCAAACCCAGCAATTAATTGTCTTTTATATTTTCTTCACACATAAAAGAAACAGTTAAGAAAAATTTTAATTAATTATAGTTTTTATATACAAAAGAATCTCCATTCAAAGAAAATCTTTTAAGAAATAGTTATTTGAAATATTTGTATAAATTATGTACAGAGAGAGTATCGAATGAGAAATGAAATAAATGAAGAGCTTAAAATTCCTAACAAATCTTGATTACACCCATGAGCTACAATACAAACTATGTATTTCTTCGCGCCATTCATTAACAGGGTTATTACTTTTTCGAAAATTCCTCGGGTGGGAATTAAATTCTAGCCAAGCATTTCTAGCGCATGCGCATTTGCTCAGCCGGTTGTACGTACAGACATAAGTGCATGTTGCTTAGCGGCAACGAGTAAGCTTCAGGACGTTGCCAGGCTAAGCAGCCGCAACTAATGGATAAATCTCATTGGCTAATTTCGGCATCGTTTTCGCTTAATCGTTATTCATGCGTACGAGATTTGACACAACAGCTTTTTTTTTTTTTTTTTTTTTTTTTTTTTTTTTTTTTTTGCGTCTTTTAGCGCGTGAACAGTAATCGACAGTAGGATGTTTGGTCTCAGGTTAAGGATCCATCAGCATACCTTTTCACTTTCATCGATAAAATTTCACCTACTTCTCCAAGATCTCTTGCTCTAAACTTTTGTTTAACCTTAAGTTTAAACATGTCTATAACTTCTGGATTTCCAACAATAAGCATATCATCTACATATATGCCAAGGTAAAGTGTTTTATTTGAATGATAGTAATTGCATGGATCACTTTTAGAACGTGTTAATCCATATTCTTTCAAAAAGGTGTCGAAACACGCATTCCACTCTCTTCCAGATTGTTTCAATCCATATAGGCCTCTTTTAAGGTGGCAGACAAGATGTTCTTTGCCTGGCACTATAGCTCCTTTTGGCTGTTTCATGTAAATGTCTTCTTTTAGAGTACCATTCAGGTAAGCAACAGTTATATCCATTTGATGAATATCCATTTCACATTCCACAGCTAGTAAGATTCTGATAGATTTTAATTTGATCACGGGAGAGAATGTTTCTTGAAAGTCAATTCCAGGAACTTGCATGTAACCTTTAGCTACCAATCTAGATTTAAATTTGTCACAATCTCCTGTCTCAGCTTTCTTTTTCCGAAATATCCATCTAAAACTGATAAGCTTGACATTTGGTGGTTTGGTAACAAGTTCCCACGTTTGGGCACAATGTAAGTTTTAATTTCTTCATCTATGGCCTTTTGCCACAAATTTGCTTCTTGTGATGTTAGAGTCTTTTCCAATGTTATAGGGTCCCTATGGAATTGCTTTGCATTTGCGGAACATGCTTCTTTTGCCTTGTAAAGTACATGATCTTGCAAGTGTGCAGGGGTTTTAATAGCTCTTGCGCTTCTTCTGGCAGAATCACTTCGACGGACTTGAGTATTTGGATCTTCTTGATTATGTTCTAGTTGGTTGGACTCCTCTGTCATTTCAACTTGCTGATATGTCTGATCTCCACAAACATTATTTTGGAATTCATCTTGATTGATGGCGTTTGTGTCTTGATTCTGATATGTTTCTTCTGGCGATGTTTCATGTATTCAGAATCTGTGTCTTCATTTTCAATAAATAAGGAAATCTTTTCCTCATAGGGTCCTTCTTTGGTCAATTTGAAAGGGAACACTTCTTCTTCTTCTTCAAAGACCACATCTCTGCTAATAAAAAACTTTTTTCTTTCTGGATCCCAGAGTTTATATCCTTTGATGCCACTTGGGTACCCAATATGGATACATTCTATAGCCTTTGGGTCAAATTTGCTCCACCTTTGAAATGAGCGCATCCAAAAACTTTCAAGTGATCCAAGGTCGTTTCTTTACCTGACCATAACTTTTCTGGTGTATTTCTTCCAATTGCAGTAGATGGGCGTTTATTTCAGAGATAAGATGCTGTGCACACAGCTTCAGCCCAAAATTCTGGCTTTCAGTGGCGTACGCAGAATTTTTTCAAGGGGGTGTTCATAATTTTCTGAAACTGCTAAAAGAAATTAGAGTATGCAATAAAGCACTATTATTTCCTTAATTTAGACAATTTTGACTTTTTATTTAGTCAACATTGTTTAGTTTAATTTTGATTTGATTTTTTAAGTTTAAGAACATATTTTTTATATTTTTTATAACAAGAGGTAAAATATTTTATTTCTATTAAAAAGTAGGAATTAATCAAACCTGAAAAACTACTCATAATGTAACAGCTACCTAAATAATAACCATATAAATGTGAATATTCTACAGAAAATCAATAAATTTGACCAAACAATAAGAAAAAATAACCTACCAACAAAGAAATTAAACCAGTATACAAACACGCTAAAAAATTTTTGATTTATACAGTAATATCCAAACGACGGGTTTTTTTTTTGCAAGTTCGTTTAAAATGTCTTCTACAGCTGGGGTAAATTTTTTATGAATGTTTAAGAGCGGCAATCCATTCATTCTATTATTTCCCGTTGAATTGCGTAAATAAGTCTTTAAACGGCGCAAAGTCGAAAAGGATCTTTCGTTTGTACTCGTTGAAACATGTAGAACGACCAATATTTCTGGGAGTTTGAAAATGTTTGGTGTTATATCCTTATTGCACATTCCAAGAGCATCTGCCGCAGTTTTTGGAACACTACCTCCGTCTTCACTAATCCTTTTTAATCTTTTATACCAGAGTTTTAAAGAAATATTTTAATAAAGATAACAACATGAGACAAACTTGGTCGAAAAAGAAAAAAGAACGCTTCTATTGATATATTTTCTATAAATTAAAAAAAAAAAAGCAGTTGCCAAAATCAAACGAACAAAGCAAGGCAATGCATCATTCAGACTGCTTACAACAACCTCGATTTGCTAATTCCATCAATAATTTCCGGTCCTGGTATTTTATATTCTTTCAATTACAAGCAATCTAAATGGAGCCTTTTCTAACCATCTCTGGAGCTTTTATAAACCATTTTTCGGACCCCGGGAATGAAAGAAATTATAACACAATGACTGTTTGGCTGCTTATAATTTAAATAAATTCACAATTCATATTACGAACACCTATAATAAAAGGGAATCAGATGCAAATAAATATTAATGCTGTCATACTATCATTAACTGAGCTTACTTTAAATATATGAATGCTTAAGGTAGTAAATAGTTTAACAAGACATAGATTTTTAATAACTCAAAATTTGACTCGTTTAAACGAACGATAATAGAAGGCTGAAAATTTTAATCACGGCATTGAAAAGAAAACAAATAATTTAATAAAAAATAGTCATCAAGATCCCCTACGTATAAACAAAACCCGAGAAAAGTTATTTATACAAATACAATATTCTCAAAATATACTTCATTCCCCATAATGTTCATGGTAAAACATGTCTTTCACGTCACAAATCTGTGGCACTGCGGCATCTGTGCCAAGGCTATCTGTTGTTGTTGTTTTCGTGTCCATGGATCTTTAGATTACATCAAAGGAAAGGAGGAAACCCCGCCTCCTTTCAAACTCGTTCCAAACATTTTTTCGAACAAACCATTTATATGGCATTTCCACGGCTGCGAAGTTAGTTTCTTTAAAGAAACTGATTTTATAGCATTAGTGTGGCAAAGCGTTACGAATTGAAAATTCTTGCGCAATGCAAATGAGCAAATGATTAAATAGTCTCTCTTCCATGCAAGAGGATGAGCAGGACCAGGTTCATAGGCAGAAAATCTGCGGTTCTGTGGTCGAACGAGGTCGTTAATCCGATTGAAAGTGTGATCTTATGAGAGTGTTATTTTGTACTTAATATTGGATCATCTACCAATCAAGTTAGGAAAGTTTTTTTTTTTAGGTCGCTGACGTGACTGAAGAGAAGCCACGTTCAAATTGTAATTCGAAGTACTATAATTCCCCAGTGTATCAATATTTTTATGTTGGATGAAAAGTGAGCATCTATGAATTTATAGTAATATGTTAAAAATACCCGCCTTATTTCAGGATTACCAAAACACAGGTAAGCCACTTTGACTTTTTTCCTTTTGGGGGCCATCCGATCAAAATGACTAATCTCGTAGATTACCAGTGGTGCTCCAAGGTACCCATAGAAGATATACTGGCTCAAGCCAAAAACAACGGCACAACAGATATATGGTTCAGCATTGAAGCTAAAGACAAATCTTGTGCTATACCACAAACCTCACCGGTGCGCCTTAAAGCAGACTTAAATGCTTCTGTACCGACAAAAAAAATCAAAAGTATAAGATTCCAAAAAAGCGGGTCACTCCTTATTCAATGTGACGACACAGAGACCGCAAAACACATCTTAAAGATAAACACAATCCTAGAGATTCCTGTAGCAGCTAAATGCCTTCGTGAATGTATTTCCACCAAATTTATCCTCCGGAACTTTCCTATTGAAACCTCGGTTTCAGACATAAGTCGGGAGTTCAATTCAGAAAACAAGACGCAGGCTCTAGAAATTCGTCGGTTTTTAAAAAAAGGGAAACCGACAACCGCAATTCTTTTCAACATTCTTGGCACAGATGTCCCAGAGAAAATCCGTCTTTGGTATCAATACTATGAAACTAAACCATTCCAAGATAGCGTAACCTTATGTAAAAACTGTTGGGGTTTTGGCCATCCCGAGAAATACTGTAAATCCCCAACCAGATGCCACAACTGTGGTGGCCTATCCTCTGAACATCAGGGCCCGTGTACTAGGGACCAGTGTTGCAGGAATTGTAACGGCAACCATAATCCAATTCAGCGTGATTGCCCAGCATTTTTAAATTTTGAGAAACTACTCAAAATTAAGTCTACTCATCATGTTCCGATGAGTGAAGCTAGACGAATAGCTTATTTAAAAAAGCCCTCATACGCAGAAATAACCCAGTCAGTGCCAGGAGAATTCATTACCCGCGCAGAGTTAAAATCGGAACTTAACAAGTTCGCGGGATCCATGCAACAACTAATCGAGAATACCTGCGCAAAGCAAGTTTCTATACTGGCGGCTCAAATCGAGAATTTGACGGCCTCCATAAATAATATTCTTATCCCAGCGATAACAAACATTCAAAGAAGCACGACTGTCCAGAGTACACTGACAGATACGAAACTCTCAACCCACCCGTCCGACTTCTCTCCAGAGCGAGCTAAGAAAAAGAAGAAATCAAATACACCCCCATCTTGTGTGCAATTCACTACAAAACCTCTCCTAATAGCTGGTCAACCAGTAGTCCAAGAACTTCATATGCCTATGGACAACTCCTTATCAATGCCTCTTATACCTTTGAATAACGATGAGGATGAATTGTCTCTTGAACCCTAAGAAAATGTTTATTTAAAAAAAAAAAAAAAAAAAAAAAAAAAACCTCTTATTGCATACTCTTTCCCAGGCGTTTAGGAAAACTGAAAAAAAAAAAAAAAAAAAAAACTTTTATTTATTTTTTATTAACTATGTCAATTCCGATCTTTAATATAATTCAATGGAACGCGCGCAGCCTTTGAAATAAACGTCACTGGCTGAGTCAAAATGTCTTTTCAGAAGCCGATATAATTGCAATCCAAGAAACCTTTTTTCAAGCCAATGACCAAATCAACATTAAAAACAAAATAACTCTCCGACAGGACCGTGACCACCCTAACCATAGAGGTGGTGGCACCCTCTTAGCTATCTCAAAACATATTCCTTTTCAAAAAATTTCTTTTCAAAATCTCCCTCCTTCCCGAATTGAGATGCTTGGCGCCAAAATCCAAGTTAATAATCGACAAATCACGGTAGTAAATATTTATTCCCCAGACGGAAATTATTCCTCACAATGGTTGGAAAAGTTCTTTTCCAATATTGAGAAACCCTTCATCATTGTCGGAGATTTTAACGTAAGACACCGAGCCCTCGGCTCTGCCTCGTCCTCCCAAACTGCGGATATCTTCCTCGACTGGATCCTATCAAATAATATCACTATCTTGAATACAAATACTCCCACCCATTTTAGCGGCCCAAATCATCAACAGACATTATTAGACCTTACCCTAGTATCCCCCGAACTTTTCCAGAAATCTTCTTTCTCTGTCTTTCCAGACCCATTTGATAGTGACCATTTTCCAGTTTTAACCAAAGTTAAATTTTCCTTAAATAACCCTTGTCCACCACGCCCGTACCTACTTTTGCAAAATGCACAGAATGAAATCGCTGAAGTTCTTTCAAACAATAATTTCAATGCAAGGAACATAGAAAATGCTTGCAATTCCGTAGTCAAAGACAACACCCGATTTACAAAATTTTCTCCCCATCCCACGACTCCGTGGTGGGATCAAAAATGCGCTTTTCTCTTAGGTCAAAAGCGGAAATTTTTGCGAAAGGCAAAAAAACAAGTCTCATCCACATATTGGCTGAAATACAAACACTACTCCGCCCAACTCCGCCAATACATTAAAAGCAGAAAAAGAACTTATTGGGACAAAATTTGTTCCAACTTAGGGTCTTCAAAAAACATTTTTAAAATCTTAAAAAGTATCTCAACGCGAAATTCCTCTGCTCCCACCGGAAATTTGATTTTAACCCACCAAGCGACAGATATCACTTGCCCACTCGACCAAGCGAACCGTTTGGGGGAGCACCTTTTTAAAGCTCAAAGCCCCTGTCCAATCCCTTTTTCATTTTGGGGCACAGGCCACAATCACTTGGATGCCCCCTTCACGCGTACCGAACTGGATGCTGCTATACATAGAACAAAAAATACGGCACCTGGGTCAGACCGCATTCCGGCTATTCTCATTAAATTTATCCACTCCTGTTATCCAACTAAGCTCCTTAACTACTTTAATGTCATTCAAGGTACAGCCCAACCCCCAAGTTCATGGACCCTAGCGAAAATCGTCCCGATCTTAAAACCAGGAAAAAACCCATCAGAAATTAAAAGCTATAGACCGATCGCTCTCACCTCTACTTTCGCTAAAGTATACGAACGGATGCTGCTTCGAAGGCTCCTTAATTTTAGCCTTAAACAAAATATCTTCCCTCCCTCCCACACTGGCTTCCTCCCCTTTCGAAACTGTAACACTACTCACTCAATACTCTACCATGACATACGAGACGCACGTGAAAGGAGAAAATTTATTGTCTGTGTCGCACTCGATCTAGTTTCTGCATACGACAACGTATGGATTGATGATCTCCTTACCAAACTCCTGTCGGCCGGCATTTCTGGAAAAACAGCGCTCTTCTTACAAAATTTTCTTTCCAATAGAACCTTCTACATCTCTTGGCGCAACACCCGGTCTAAAGATTTCCAGCAACCCCAGGGCCTCCCACAGGGCAGTGTCCTCTCCCCTCTTCTTTTTATGTTTTACCTTAAAGACATTCACAAACACCTTCCCACTGGAGTACAAATTCTTGTGTTCGCTGATGACATCTACATTTATTACGCTGCAAAATCTTTTGACAGGGTTATTGCTAAACTCCAAGATGCCCTCATTGCCATTCAAACTTGATGTACGGATTGGAGAATGGCTATTTCACCTTCAAAAAGTGCAACTATTAACTTCTCTAACAAACGTCTCTCACCCACAATTCAGTTAACAATCTTTAACGAACGAATTCCCCAAGTCAACTCCATCAAAATTCTCGGCATCTATTACACCGCAAACATTTCTTTCCTCGGCCATTTTCAATACCTAAAAAAGAAGTGTTTAAAAAAAATTAATGCACTCCGCTGCATCTCTAGTACACAGTGGGGGTCTCGAACCTACCACCTCACTCAGATTGTAAACGCTACTATCAGAAGCACTTTAGAGTATGGCAGCCCAATCCTCTTCTCTGCGCCAAAATCACATCTCCTAGTAATCGAAACAATTTACAACTCTAGCCTCCGCGCAGCAACAGGCCTCCCACGCTGGACTCCAATTCATATCCTTCACAAAGAAGCTGGCACCACCCCAATATCGCACAGACTTGTTTTAGCAGCAAAGAAATTCTACCTCCGTCACTGCTCCCTTGGATCTCACTCCCCAATGCATCGACTTTTGCATAAATTTCATTTTACTAGACTTAAAAAGAAACCCCACCTTTTCCTCAAGTTTCAGGACATCTTCAACCAAAAGGGCATAAGCAAATACAATATCATCCCCTTCCACATTCCAGCATTCCTCACAGATCTCCCGAACCTCCATCTTTATGTACACGATCTTCCATTCCAAACTACGAAAAATCCCAACGAAATCCTCCCTCTCTTTCAGGAAACCCTCCACACCCTTTGGAAAGATTATACCATCCTGGCTACCGATGCTTCAAAATGCAATTCGAATACAGGTATTGCGGCTGTTAACTCAAAGAACAATATGTCCTATATCTCTCAAATCCACCCTATCAACTCAGTGTTCACAGGAGAAGTTCTAGCAATTTGGTTAGCAATCACAAAAATCACTACCGAGTATCTGGATTACGTTATTTTATCGGACAGTATGTCCGCAATCACTGCCCTCATCTCGGTTACCCATAAATCCCCCCACAGCATCCTCCTCCTACAAAATAAGATCGTTTCAGCAACTGCAAAAGTTAAATCAATTACGATAGCCTGGACACCAGCACACGTTGGCATCCCACCCAATGAAACCGCGGATGAACTGGCCAAACATGCCACCAATGCTCCTCGAGCCATCCCTCTCATCTCACCTGAGGACTTGTCATATTCAGCAGCTCTAGACTCAAACCGTGAACTCAATAACCTCCGGACTAACTCAAAATACCACAAGCGTTTCCCTTTTGATCACCCTGTTAATAAAACCTCCCTTAATCAACTCCCAAACAGGAAATATGATATCTTAATCTCGCGTCTCCGAAGCAACACAATCCAACTTAACGAAATATATGCAAAAATAGGACTAGTTGACTCCCCTTTGTGCGATCACTGTCAATATCCAGAATCTGCTATCCATCTTCTCTTTGAATGCAAAAAGTTTGAACATCAGAGACAGGCTCTGCGAGCCTCAATAGGAGTTTTCCCACTTTCCCTACATCGTCTTCTTAGTTATGACCCTCATGATAATCTTCTAAAAAACTTAGTGGGTTTTTTAATTTCTACTAAACGTTTCTAGTTTCCAGTATTCAAACCCATAATTAAATACTGCTACAAATTATTAAATGTTTTTTAAAGCCTCCCTGATCGCCTGGGAAAAAGAGTTTCAATTACATTTTCTTTAAAAATTTTCGTTTGATGAACGTGTCTCTCCAAAAGTGTTGGATTCACCAAACGTTGGATTTATTAATCCAACCTCTCCAAAAGTGTTTTGGAAATTTTTTTTATAATTTCGATCTCCAGGAATAATACTAAGTTCACAATGAACTTGTTTGGCTTCCTCATGAACAGCGTTCACTCTCACTTCTCATCGTCATCATCATCACCAGCAACAATACAACTCATCTAAAACTCCATTCTACAGCAGAGGGGATAAAAGCGTGAAGCAGAGATCCCCTACCAACCAACCAACCAACCAACAAGAGCATGAAGAAGGGTAAATAAATTCTATTTTATCTGATTAGTAAACCATTTTGAAATTTGACTGAATTTAAAAGAATGATGAAACTAGAGAAAGTTGCTCACGTTCTAAACTTCTTTTATTTATACAAATTTAATTCTCCTAATTTGGGTGAGTGATATAAAACTAACAAGAACTTTTTAATTTGTAGAGTGGAATGTCGATATCGAAAGTAGGGCATGTTATGCAGGCTTTGTAATTGTTCTGATTTTCCTGATAAAAATTATTTTATCCTGCAATAAATGTTTTATTTATTTATTATTATTTTTTTTTTATATTTTATTTAAGCTATAGTTCTGATATTCATAATTTTTGTGTGCGTTCTGAAAGCCAGAATACTAAATGCAGATTTTTAAAGAGTAGATTTAAAGAATCGAAAAATTTGAAAGTAAGACCTTATATTTTAATTAATAATGCTAGAAAAAAAAATCGCAAAATTCAATATTTACAATTTTGAGCTATTTAATCTTACCTTTAGGATTCTTTGGATTGGACGTAGTTGAAAGGGGTTTAAGGGGTCTGGACCTCCTTTACTCCCAGAATTTTTCAAGATTGAAAATTATATACTCTACCCTACAGTAATGGAATAACACTTTAAGTTTTTTACTTTTTGTAAATTTCTCAAGAAATACTTGAAGGATTATTTTGTAACCTTAAAGAAGTTTAGTTCATGCGGTTTTTCATTTTTAGCAATAAAATTTAAAGGTTTTAGAAGTTAAAGAGACCCACTGAGAATTATGAAAGGAAACTAGTATTTTTGAACACATTATGCTAGAATATCAAGCAATGAACTTGTAGCATTGATTACTTAAGCTGGTCCATTATTTTTATCTTGATTTCTGTAAAAAAATAAATTAATAAAAGGAGAAAAAATTTTAGAATATTAATCAGATTCTTGATTTAATATATGTGCCATTATCATAGAAAGGTACATTTAATGACGTTGGATCATGTTAATTGGTCATAAAGTAAGTTCAGTCTCAAAATTGTTTAGTGATGCCTATGTGGTATTTTTTATTGCAAGAATCTGATGAATATTTTCCCAGTAAATATTGGAAACTATTATGCGTTGTTCAGTTTTCATGAAATTATTCAGGATACTGTTAAAAGTTTGTTCTAAACAAAGTTATTATGAAATATTAAGAATAGTATCAGTGTTCTTCTTAGGAATAAATAAAGTCAGGGCACTTAACACCGTAAAAATTTATCAAAATGTTTAATATTACGTAATAACTGAATTTTATCCTAGACAATTTTTGAATACCCTCTTGTACTATGTATATATTTCAAAGAGTAATTCTCTCTCATTATCTAAATAAAAGAAAAATTTGTAGTTTACAAAAATAATTAAAGGCAAGCTAAAGGACGATCTCTGTGCATATATATATATATATTTTTAAGTAAACAAAAAATGATTAATTGATAAATAAATTGAAAGCTTTTTCTATAATTTGAACTGAAAATTATGAGAAAATAAACATTTTAAGGTGCATTTCTTTAAAAACAATAAAGGTATTGAATAAAGAATGTTTTTAAAATCACTTTAAAATTTATTAATATCCTTCTGTTAAAAAGTACTTCCAGTTGAATAATCCTAGCAAAGTTAACTTAATATTAATATATAATATTCATTAACTTTGTTCTATATATTTGTAATACTCAGTTAATTTTACCAGTGTGATTATTATTTTAACGAATTAATTTTTCCAAAATGGAATATGTATATAAAGGCAGTGCTTTTAAGGCATTTCCCAAATTGGTAAAGCAGGTGCATTTCAACTGCCCTTCAAAAAACGCTTAGGGAGAACCAGGGGTCTGTCCAGGCCAAATTTACTACTGTTTAGAGCAGGGTTTGTTGATTTAAGTAAATTATTTTTTTAAAAAAATCATTGATTTAAATCAACTCATTTTTTTAAAAATATATATTGCTTTTAAAAGTTAAAAAAGAGTGTTTTAAATTAATTATACTTTTATTATTAAATTATATTATACTTTTATTAAATTATTACACATTAATTTCAAATCACAGAATGAAAATATCTATGTTATTAAATTAAATAACCCAGAATTAGAATCATGCTGTCTCTTTTATCAATTAGTGTTTTTTACTCATAATATTTTTACAGTATCGGATTTTCGATAAAAAAATTTTGTGAAAAAAAATTCAAATGAGTACAAAGATTTTTTAAAAAAAAATTTTGTCTTAACTTATCTATTTTGATAAAGGATTAAAAATGAGTATTTTAATATAGAATATATAGATTAAATATTTATTTATTTATTGATGAATCACTACATTTATAAACACAATCTGTTACATTTATTTTGCCATTTTAAAAATCAAAATAATAAAAGAAAAGAAATCAACAATTTTAAATTAAAAATATGGTATTGCTAATTGAAACTTTGTTTTAATAGTTAAAGTATTCTTTAAATTCTCTATTACATCTAGTCTTTAAATTTCAATCATACATTTGTTTCAAAATGTTTGCTATGCATTCAAAGCTATGTATTGTAATGAAAAATTGTTTTAAGTAGTTAGAGCTTCTAAAATACTGGTATAATATAATTTTAATATTAATTTAATTTTGATTAAACATTTTAAAAGTTTTTTTAATCATAAATCAAAGTTCTGACAGTATATGAATAAAAATTTTAAAAAATCCGATTTAAATATTAAAAAAACGGGTTTTTTTTTTTTTTTAAATCAAACAAAGCACTAACTTTGGTTTTAAAAGTACCTTCACAAATTCAACTTTAGGAAAAACAATACTTTCACAAAAATACTTTTTCTTAAAATTTTATTTTTGTATCCCTTAAGAAACGATAAATCCATATTTTTGTGTTGATTTTTCAATATAATTTTTAATTCTCACAAATTATGTCTAAATTTTCACAAAATAGGTACCTCTCAGAAAAATCTAGACAGACTCTTGCGAACGCTGTAGTATATTTTATAATTCTTTTGCATTTAAATTTACTTTTATTACTTTCTAGTTCAAATTATACTTTTTACTAAGCTGTTTGCTTTTTAAGAAGATATGTCACCTGATAAAAAATCATTCTATCTTGATCCTATGCTTTAATAATTATGCTTTCATTTTTAAGCACTGTTCTCCAAATATTTTGTTTTAATTTGATATTCGATGAGATTTAACATTTATCAACATATTTGTTATTTAATTCATAGTATAGTGAATAATTATATATTTATCTTAGCTGTGAATTATTTTTTTTATATTTTTGTATATCAAATTTTATTTATTTTAATTATTGACTACAATAATAGTATAGTGTGCAGGCTACAGCAAATTTTGGGCATGGGGATGTTAAGGATGTAAAGGATTCATGGAAGTTAAGGCTTTACAATTTCGAGACCAACAACCTAATTGTGGTAATGCTGTCAGTATTGAGCACAGGTTGCCTTTACTTCTGGGATTTCTCCTTTGATCTGAATTGATGTCATCAATCAGATTTAAATAGATGGTAGGGTGACCCGGGGTAATTCAGGATCACTCTGTTTCTGGGGTAAATAATGATCACCTAAGTTTTACTTTAAATTTTTTTTTTTTTTTTAAATTTGAGTCATGGACAAGAAAGCTTGTACACTTTACTAAAGTATAACTACATTTACTTAATAATAGTTTTTTGTTTAATCAAACAAAATAAGTATCTTCTAAACTGCTTTCTGTATTTTCCATTTCAAAGATGGGCCTCAAAATGTGCACATTTCTGCAAAGATCCTCCTCCTTCTCTTAAAAATAAATATTTTGAGTTACTTTCTTTTTCTATGATATGAAAATAGTGTAAGCTTTCGTTTAATTGTTTCATATTTACTGTAAACATTATAATTGATTATAGGAAACTATATCAAATTTTGCCCCCTACAGATGGGGTAATTATTGATCACTGGGGTAATTCCTGATCATTATCATTTCTTTTTATAAATAGTATTAAAAATAGTGAATAAATAGCTGATTGTCTCTTCTTAAATAACAGTTCATATTTATTAAGAGGAGCAACCATAAAATATATTTTAACTAATCACAAAATTTGTTTAACTGTATACAAGACAAATGTGTTCTGATTTGCACCATTTCTTGTTTGTCTTACCTTGCTTTGATCTTAATTTTAGTCCCACAGTGGACTGATCGTTAAGACATGGTTCCCAGCAGATCACCGAAGTCAAGCATCACTGGCTGCGGTCAGTGTGCGGGTGGGTGACCACTTAGATTAGTCTGCGTGGGGACCGAGGGTGTGCAGTATTGGTCCTCGTTAAACTGTTCTACTGTAAAGTGCTCTTCTTCGCGTGCAGGTCGTTAGGCTACCGAAGCGAGGGTGCCACCCCCTCTGCAGAGGATCAAAATTGTGATGGCATGTCTTCGGATCATCCTCAGGGATGTTTCTCAGACCGCCGCCAATAGCCTATTGCGCAGCTCTAGTGCGACGTAAATGAACTACTACTACTATCTTAATTTTATGTGAGTACATTGTTAGGATAATTTTTAAGATTATAAATTAGCCTAATATAAATATGGTGAGAAATTATAAGCCTAAAAAGGATACTAAGCTTCTAAAAAGCAAAATTAGGGATTTTTTTTTAATGATTGAAAATTAAAATTTCAGTGTGAGAGCTGTTGACACACTTAACTTTACACTCTCACTTAATGAAGTTACAAAATCCAGCAAAAGAAACCCATGTGGGAGCTCTTTCTTTTGTTCCAGCAGAACATGAGAATGAGTTGGCTGCTTGCCTAAAATGTATGATGATGCAAAGATTTTTGGGAAATTTAAAGTGTTAATCTTTATTCTTGCTTTTTAAATAAATCGTTTTATTAGCTGCTTAAACATATCTTTTTGGTTTATTTGTTTGATCTTGATGTCTTATTTGTTAATTACCATTGTATAATTATTTTTAAACAGTCCCTTTACTATAAAAACTGGTGATCAGTAATTACCCCAGAAGTGATCAGGAATTACCGCAGAAATGATCAAGAGAAGGGGTAATTCCTGATCACTAAAAATTTAAAATCTTTCAAATTCTAATTAGATATTCAAACAAAAGAAGGTGGCATAAAACTCATCTCATATAGCCTCAAACTTCCAGTAAATATTAATATTCTATCTTGAATAGTTTTTTCACAAAATAGATGTTTGCATTTCTTGATCGGGAATTACCCCAGGTCACCCTACTTATCAATCTAAAGCTGAGTGGGCATCAAGTCACCACTGACCAATCATAGCTCATCAAATAAAATAATTTAGTATAAAATTGTTTAACTACTAAAATACTGGTGGAAAAAATTAGTATAATGAGAAAATATTAGTAACAAAATATTTTTGTTCTATCGAAGCAAATAAATTACGTACGGATTTAAGATTCAGTCGAATTAAAATTTCTTTCTGCAAAATGGAGAAATCCTCCCTCATAAAAATATTAATTGATCTCCTTGGTAAAAGTTTATACAGAATTGGAAAATTGTACCAACGTTAATGACGTGAAGGATCATAATAGTTAAAAGAAAAAGATTTTCCCGAATATGATGAAGAGGGATCGTTAGAAGCAAATCAGAGAGACTGGGCAATTTTTAAAAAAAATTATGTATTCACTTATCTTACTCAATCAATTAACTTGTTTCCTTTATTTTGTAAAATTTATCGATTGCCAATATTTCTTTCTTCTATCAAAAATGAAACTTACAAATTTTACAAATGTATTTCTGATATTTTTTTTGGTTGCAAATTTATTTGTGCATATTAAAAGTTATTATAACATCCTCAAAACTGTAACCAAGACTAATGATGGTTTGTATGATATAAATGCGACTAAAAGCTGTAAATATCCTGATTTTGGGATTACTTAAAAAGATGAAAGACAAGCTATTGATGTTGAGACACCAATTTTTGAATGTTTAAAATAATTTTGTCTGCAATTTTTAATGTTTGGTTCATTTTTTTTTACCAGGTGTATGTCTTACTTGTTTGCTATCTTCTTGTTTGAAGTCAAAAGGTAACTTTTTCATGGTTTTTAACATCCTAAGTTTTGTAAACATATGCTACATTAAATACAAGCTTGTGTGTTTTATATTTACATTTGTTAAGGCTTTACGATTTTGTGACCAACAACCTGATTCTGGTAGAGTTGTCATGGTCAGCCTTTACTTACACATTGTCTTTACTTCTAAAACAAGTTGGTACCCATCTATCTGAATTTAGGTGGACATTTAGCCCCTACTGAGGTCCCCCAGATCTTCAAACCAGTGCCTTTACTACTGACCAATCATAGATCATCAAATAAAATGAAACAGTATAAAATCCTTTAATTGATAAAATATTGGTGGGGAAAATTAATGTAATGAGAAAATATTACAAAATTTTTACATGTGTATTCATGATTCAGTGAAATTAAAAATTTCATTCGCAAAAGGAAAAAAACAACCTCCGAAACACATAAGATTGTTTCGCTTCTGAATATGTTTGTACAGGTCCACACTAAGCATTTGTCACCTCGTTAATGTGATAAAATTTTAAATTTGGCGAATAAAATTGTGTTTTGATGAATTATTATTTCTACTGGAAAGAAAAATATACATAAAATTTTTTTAAGATTTGCTTCTTGAAATGACTTTCGAAAATCTGCTAATACTTTTGATGTTTGGTTAATTTACTGGTTAAGATTTTAACCAGTAACCGTTCCCTGTTCATATATTACTTTACATATCAGCTTAGCAACTAAAAACTGAATATCAAAATGATATATTAGTTATGTAAGTAAAAGAATCAGTTATCTGTAGGTATATATATATATATATATGAAAATATCTTATTTGAGCATTATTTAATGTCTTTAATTAGCAGTATTCAATTCACAACATTCGTGTTAATTAATTTCAAAACATAATCAAATCTAGTTTTTTTCCTCAATTGAATTAGCACAAATTTTCACTTAAAAGAGCTTGAAAAGTTTAAGATAATCCTTTTGATTAAATATATAATTTTAAAATAACTGATGGATTAAAAGGACTAAAAATGTCAAATAGTCTTCATACACATGGGTGCCACTTTTCAGTTCTTGAGACTGAAATCTGTCTTGAAAAAAAAAAATAATAATAATAAGCTAAGAGTAGATTAATTTCATCAATTAATATCTTTTTCCGATTGTTTTTAAATAAAAATTTTATTTTTTCCTTTAAAATGTAATAATTTTTTTATTAAAAATAAAAGTAAAATATTAAACATTATTATTTTCTATAATTACTGCAAAATGATCAAGTAATGCTCTTGCAATGCAGTGACAGAACAGGTATGATTGAATTTCAGATCTTGCTTGCTTAAACAAAAGTTGTACTATTGTTGTATCTAAATTTGCTTCAATTTTTCATTTTTTCCCAACATTTTGAAATACCAGCAAAAATTTAGATTCATTTATTTATTTTTTGAAAAAAAAAAAAAAAAAAAGAAATCTATTGAAATAGGACAAAAGATAAATAATGGGGAAAATGAAAAATAAGTAGAGATGAATAGCTTCATGAGAAAGTTTGTGGTTTATAATGAAATGATTCCTTGAAAAATATGTGCAAACTTAGCTGTTGTTTTTATTTTATTTGCTGTTTAAAAAAAATTTGAAGTAAAGAAAAAATGTTTAGAAAAATTATTAAATCATTGTTTTAATACATGACCCATTATTTTGGCTAGGTACATTTTGAAGGTAGTGAGCTATAAAATTCTGGTAAGCAACACTAAACCTTGTTAATTTGCCAAAAAAATAAGTTTAATATCGAAATTTTTGTTGAGTGGCACCCATGCGTACTTAATCTACACATTATAATACACCAAGTTATATTTTAGTAAAATATATAATCGTTTTAATGACTTAACAATAAAAAGCTTTTTATAAATATATTTCAACGGAATGAATCTTAAAACATAACAATGCTTATAAATAATGCCTCTTCAAATAAAATAATTATACGTTGATGATACATTCTGAAATATCCTTTTTGAATGCTTTTTAACATTTTTCTATATTAAGAGTTAAACTTTTTAATTTTGGCAGAATTAAATTCCTTGGTACCAGTTTTGAAAGTAATTCTAACATTGGTGACGTAGAGAATCATAATAATTCAAAAGAAAATTTTCCCGTTTATGATGAAGAGGTATCGTTACAGGCAAGACAGAGACTGGTTAATTTTAAAAGATTTATGCATCCATTTCACTTACTCAGCCCATTCTCTTATTTCCTTTTTTTGGGGAGATTTTATCTATTATTAACAGTTTAATATTTCTTTCTTTTTTTTCATGTTAAAAATGATTTTAAATTTCAACGAAGTGCTTCTGATTTTTTTGAGTTGCAAGCTTATTCATGCAAACTAAAAATTCTTATAATATATTAAAAAATTTAACCAATGATTTAAAAAAGTTACTGAAAGATATAAGCATCCTGAACTGGGGTTGTTCGCCTAACCCAGGGACAGGCCTACTCCTACCAATGCATGACAAGCTAACTGCACTACTGAAAGAAAAAACTTCTAATCCTTAACAAAAGAAGAT
Source organism: Parasteatoda lunata (assembly GCA_949128135.1). Taxonomy (NCBI): domain Eukaryota; kingdom Metazoa; phylum Arthropoda; class Arachnida; order Araneae; family Theridiidae; genus Parasteatoda; species Parasteatoda lunata. The sequence continues at coordinate 9,775,742 of OX421979.1, read as the reverse complement.
GAAAACTTAACTTATGAAGATGAAAGACAAGGTGTTAAAATTAAGAGATTAATTATTGTTTGTTAATTTTGTCTGCAATTTTTTTAAATCATTAATTCATTTATTTCTACCAGGTAGTTTGTTGTTACTACTGTTTTAGTTAGTTCTGCTTAAATCCCACAAGCAGGAAAACCTCCTTTCTTTTAAGCAAAAAGGTAACTTTTTTATGGTTTTAACATCTTAATGTTTTATAAACTTTATGAATGATATATTTAAAATTATATGTTAACATTATATAGCTACATTATATATGGTATATAGCTACATTATATATATGGCATCTTCTATGTTTATGTATTATGTTCAACTGCCACTTTTTAGCCTTTTGTACTAATATATAAGTGAACTTAGGAAAATATGACGTAGTAATGACTGCTTGCGGGATTCAATTTCATATTTAAATTTACTCATGTCTCTTGTATAATTACTAAATTATACGTTTTATGTTGAAAATGGTCGTAAAATAGGAACAAGTTAATTTATGAGTAATTATGTGATACTGTAATGCGTAATACTGATTAAATACTGTGCAGTGAACACATTAGTTACAAAGTTCTAGAAAATTTTTAAAACTGTGTCATTTTCTAAAATAAAAAGGTTTTATCGTTATATCTTAAATATTTTTTTTAAAGGAAATAAATCATGCTTGTGAAAGGAACGGAAATACATATTTATTAAAGTTATGTTAAAATCAAATGTTATATGATGTAATAATTTTAATGTAACACAATAATGTTTCTGGATTTTGATGGTAACAACTAAGCATTTCAATTTCTTACGTAAATTTCATTCGTGAACTTTTATGTTTTCTCTTCATTGTTGTAGTGTGTTGCATTTTTGGATTTCTTCTTTTTTGTCTCCAAGTCCAAGGTGTCCCGTTGGACTCCTTTATAACAGAATATGTCAACTAAAACAACATACTGTAGAATACCGATTTTACATTGTCTGTTGCTGGTCCTTAAAAATTACCTATCTATACCAATAATGTTAACCCTTTCGTGGCGGGAAGTGCAAACACACGCTTATCGCTGAGGTCGGCAGTCTCTCTTGTGAGTGTCTGTCCAGGGTCGGAGTTTTTTTGCTGTTAATCTAAATCCAGGAAATTACCCAAACATCGTGTTGTTTAATAATGTTCTGTAGAGTATTTAACTGGCTTATGCTTTATTTATATTTCTATAGATACTTTATTTACTTAAGTTAATTCTTGTTTAAATATATATTTTACACATTTTATTACCATTATGTACTTGCCATTTAATAACTTTTAACATTATATATCTGAAAACGAAATATATGACTTAAGATTCTTTTTCCGTATGAAAAATTTGAAAACACTAACATTCCACTAAAAACTGGACCGCAAATCGACTAATGGGTGATAAGCAGGGGTGAACGAGAAAACGCTTCTGTCTGTCGGCTGGGAAGTGAGTGCGTTTCTTGCTGGCACGTACAGGTGACAGTCGGCGCGGAATTATTATTTCTGATTTTATGTTATTCCTTTTTAAAAAATCACGCTTTGTATGTTTTTCCCGGAAGATCAAAATCATTTACAAGGCTCACAAAAACATGCTTATTTTTAAGACTTGTTTGTTATCTGTGTGTAGCTTTTCTGCTTAGTTCGTCATCTTATCCCGCTTGCTACATCATTTTCTGCTCCACTGTGAAAACTGACTATCCATACCAATAATGTTAAATTACCTCTGATTTTATGTTATCCCTTTTGAGAAAATCCTGCTTTATTTGTTTTTCCTGCAACATCAAAATCATTTTGTACTAAATACAAAGCTTTGAAATAAATTTTATGTTTTCTTTAAAAAAAAACTTGTTTGTTATCTGTGTGTACCTTTTCTACTTCCTACGTCATGTTATCCCACTTGCTACGTCATGCTATCCCCTTGCTACATCGCATTATCCCGCTTGCTACGTCACGTTATCCCCCTTGCTACGTCACGTTATCTGCTTTGTCATATTCTGCTGCTCTCTGTGAAAATTGACTAACGATACGCCAATATTGTTCAATTTTCTCTGATTTTATGTTATCCTTTTTTAAGAAATCCCACTTTATATATTTTTTCTGGAAGATGAAAATCGTTTTGACTCTACAAAGTTCTGAAAATTTTATTTTTAAGATTTGTTTGTTTTCTGTGTGTAGCCTTTCTGCTTACTGTGTTAAATTTTGTATTTTGATCTCTTGGTGGTTTAGGCAAACCACAGAAAATGTAGTTAAAAGAAGTATGAGAGCTTAAATTGTGTAGTGAAATTTTTTCTCGCAAACTTCAACCTTTGACTCTTAAAATTATCCAATTATTTAAAGAATATTACTCTGAACTGCTGGTTAGGTAATAATTTTTTTTTCTTGATTCAGGTGACCTGTACAAATAAATGATCTGGAAGCATTTAATTGAATTTCTACAGCGTAATACAGTGTTCGCTTAAATGCATTATAAATTGGTGTAATCAAACTTCTCTGAGCTAATTGCTTCTCTATGAAAAAACTAGGTCTTAAAAAAAAATTCATGTAGTCGACATGTATATCAATTGAAACTCACATCCCATAAATTCTTTCAATATCTCATTCAATGCCTGCTCCCAGTGATAGTGATGACAATGAGTAAAAAATATGAGCACAACTGATATTTAGAAAGCATAAAAGGGAAGGGTAGAAAGCATAAAAACTCAAACTTTGAAACATTTGCAGATGTAAACCATGAAGCTAATTTGCAAACAATAGTAAGCATTGAAAGGGATATTTTTATAGTTAGCATCTGAAACAAAAAAATATGTAAAGATTACACATTTTCTCTAGTAGTTCATCTCATAGGGGTCAATTCTTGAAAAATATACTGACATTTTTTTACCCTGATTTTACCTTATCCCCCTTCGTGTATTTCAACACTAGTCTGACAGAAAACGTTAACAATTTAAATGTAATTCTAAATCCTTAAATAGAATTATCAAAGAAATAAAAATGAGAATATGCTTTAAAATTGCTATTCTTTTTTACATTTAATGCTTTGAAAAGAAAAAAAATTATCTTTTGTTTATGTTTTTACTTTATTCCTTTGAGATTCTGGGTGTTCTCTATCTTCTATTATATCAGCTATTAGGAGTTTAAATCAGCTTTTATAAATGTTTTTTTTATCCCCCTTCGTACATTTTGTAACACTAGTCTGACAGAAAACGTAAAAGATTTCACTATAATTATTAATCTTAAAAAGAATTATCAAAGAAATAAAAATGGGAATATGCTTTAAAATTCGTATTCTTTTTTACATTAAATGCTTTGAAAATATCTTTTGTTTATGTTTTCATTTAGTGCCTTTGAGATTGAGGTGTTCGCTATCTTCTATTATATTAGCTATTAGGGGTGTTAAATCAGCTTTTAGAAATGCATTGCACATAATTTTACATTCAGTCAAGGGCAACATTCTGAATCTATAATTGCTATGAGGACTTTATTTTTAAAGTGTTCATATCTTTATTTTTAATGAGTTTTCTATCATTTCTCAAAAATTAGTACTATGTCCAAATTGAGATAGGGTGTGCTTTGTGCCACATAGGTAAGACCTTAGTGATTAAAGCAAGAATGCATAATATTGATAGTTTTCATTCTCTTATTAACCTTCTTAAGCATCTAAACATAAAATAATAAAAGGAATTTTGTTAGAAACAAGTTGCAAAAAAGACTTAAAAGAATAAACTTAACTAAAAGGTAAGAAAAATTAACTCAAACAAGATATCACAGTATATAAAACAGATTTGTTGGAAGAGAGTATGGTGATCACTCTGGATGTGCAAGAATAGATTTGAGAATGCTAGAAAGTTAACCTGAAGTGATACAAAATCCTCACATTTTTTAAAAGATGGGGGAAATCCTGGAGTTTTAGGGAGAGTAGTGAGGTACCACAAAATCTGATTCTTGGGGAGGGAAAACTCCCATTTTATTGAATGGTGTTCCTAATTTGAACCAATTATTCTTATTCTTTATATACTAAATTTGATTTAAAATGTTCTAAATCATCATAAATATCTGACTAATAAATGCATGTAAAACATATCGTTAGTTTTGGGTGCTGATAAAATTAAAGAAATTTCAGCTTACAGTTCATTATTTTACTATCAAAAACTTCTTAAGAAATGTAAGTGTTAAAAAATAAGTATATATGTAATATAATATCAACAAACAAGTGTATAATTAATCTATAATAAAATCAAGTTGCTGCTAATGAAATAGATTTCCTATAACCTAGAGTGAATTAATTTTTATGGATAACAATTAATCTAACTTATAACAGTTTCCTTTATTTAGTAATCAGAAACAAACAATTAGTTAATTCAGAAAATTTGGCCGTGCACTGAGCAAAAATTTTTAAAATACATTTATTGCCAAATTCTTAAAAGTACAATAAAAAAAAACTAATCTTTGTAAAATAAAGTAATAAGGATGTACTTCTTTGCTTAATAAGAAAATTTAAATTATCTTTTGCTAATATTTTCACAACATTCTACTTTTTAAACGAACATATTACTGATTTGTTGATTATATTCTTAACTATTCTAGTCAATAAATAGACCAATTAATGAACCATTTGATAAATGAAATTAAATAAATTTGCAGATAAGATGAAGAAATAATTTTTTACTACTAGTTTGTTTACTACTAGTTTGAATTTTAAAAAAGGGACATTAGCTTTTCTTTGTATTTAGCCATATGAAATCGAAACGGCCTTTTTCTACTTCAATTTGTTTTTCTAAAAATTTGGAAAACCGTTAGACTAAACTATTTAATTATTTCAAAACTAATTCGAAATTTAAGCAAAGTGAGACGAGTCACCCATTTACAGATATAAGAGTATGTGTCTGCAAAAATAATCAGAATTTTCTTGCTAATATTTTCTGCTTAACTTATTTGTGCAGTTCAAAAAGAAAACAAATCTTCGACTTCTAAGTAAAATAACATTTTTTATATCAGAATATTTGTGTTTGTTTTGATGTCAGATTCTCATGAAAGTTCAAAATTTCACATTGTTTCATCTAATAGTATTTGAATTATTGCAGTGAGAAGCATGCAGTGCAAAAATATTCTGAAAACGTAATAACTTAATCGTAAGCGGCAATAATTTTTTTTTTCAATAGAAATCATCAAAAAATACTTATACCAATTAAACTTTCAACTTTTGTTATTTACACAGTCTTTTAATTGTTAAAATTTTTATGTGCCTACTTAAAAAAGAAATTAAGTTTCTGAAGTTTTAAATTGTAATTGATGTGTTTTTTCTTCCAACTTTCTGCACAATTCACCTATACAGTCGAACTCATTTATAACGAGCTCGGATTTAACGAGAACTCAAGATTTACCGAGGAAAACGAGAATATTTGGTTGGATCAATATTAAGTCTATGGAACGGAAGTCGCTTTTAACGAGCAAGACCAGGTTTTAGCGAGCAATATTTTTCTGTCTTGCAATCTTTTTTCTAATCTTTCTGTCATCATATTTTTTTCAAAATGATAAGAAATGCGCGCTAAATAAAAAAAATAAAAAACGCGAACTGAAACTTAATTGCCCTTATTGCTCTAATCTAAAGCTTTAAGAAAAGTCACGTGAGAGTAGGCGGTGACGTATCGATTTCGCACCTTATCGGCTGATTGGGGGGAGGGTTAGTTATTAAATTAAGAAACGTATTTAATTAAAGTAAGTAAGTATTAATTAAATTTTAAGTAAACTCAATCATTTGACCTCCCAAGCCCCCCCCCCTTCTGGTTGCAAAACCCGCCTTAAGGAACCGAATATTACGAGCACTCGGATTTAACGAGTACATGTTACGGTCCCTTTGTGCTCGTTATAAACGAGTTCGACTGTATTACTAACCGAACTATATTTACCTATTCACTGTTACACTTTTTAAAGATGAGCTAATTGATCTCTAGTCTCTAAATTTCTGATGAAACTTGTATTCTGGACTAAGAACTTCATGACAAATGATTGAAAAATGTTCTTTTCAATGCCAAAAAGAAAAGAAAAAAAATTGGATTTATTAAGGAGGATATAAAAACTGCAAAAAAGATACCTTAAATGATTCTTTTGCTTATTTTTATCATTAATATTTAAAAATGTTAATATTTAAAATTAAGATATAATATTGACTAATTTTGTATTTGTTTTCTAAAGTAAACAAGAGAGAATGTGAAATCTTTTAAATGTGCCATCATGAACTTTTCAGACTCCTGTTAATCAGGTGCAGCAATTAATCCATCATCAATTTACAAAACTATCAGTAATTTTCTGCCGTTTCTATGACTGTAAAGGCAGGGATCTAAGATTTCTTCCAGTTTTCATAAAGGAATGCTGTTAAAATATCAAATTTTGTCACTTTCTTCAATTGCAATGCTTAATACTGCATGTATTGCATTATCTTAATTTTGTTATTGGGCTGTACGTTTCATAATAATTCTTCACTATCAACTAAAGCCATCAACTTCAAGTTTAGCATTATATTAGTCAATTTTGCCATCCGGATTCGCTTTATCTGTAGCTCCAACTGGTAGGTTATTCAGCAACCATTTTTTTTAATGAACTCATTTCATTCTTCATGGTCTTCCAGTTTATATTATTTTTAGATTTAATTGTCGCTTCATGCGTTTCAGGATTATTTACCTCAATCATGTATGTCTTCAGCTTCCATTATATGATCCTCAAATCCTCTTGGCCTTTGAAAAAGTGAGCAGTTTCTTGGCTGTCTTACTGGTGTAGGCTTTGCTTTCTCTTCCTCAGATTTATTGTTCCACATGTTGCAACCTTGAGTTTGATTTTCTTTACTTGCTTCATGTTCATCTCTGGAGTTTTCCTTGTACAGCATTTCTTCACGCAGTGAAAATCCTGTATATTAATCACTGCAATGTCCACCCCTTCTTCGAATACCACATCCCAAATTAATATTACTCAGTGGTCTTCTTTTCTATATATTCTTAACATTCATCACCATCCAAGCATAGGAAATAGATTTCAACTTATTTTCGAAATATGCCAGACATTTAGCAGAATTTCTTGGCATTTTCTTTGAATCGTTGCTATAAGTTTTACCCTTATAATTCCAATACGTCATTTCCAGCAGTATTATCACGCAAATATAATAAAATTTTATAAAGTCAACAATGGGGAACCATTAGTGAAATGCCTTGTTACTCCATTGTCAATCCAGTATGGTGTCTCTGTGGCACAGACTTCCCACAAAATAGACTGTTTTCTAATATCGTGTATGATGGAGTCTTTAGTGGACTTCCATCTGAAATTGCCTGCCATTCTTAACCCAATAGCCTTTGTGCTTGCTGTGATGAAAATAACATCTTTTTCTGGTTTCTAACTTGATTTTTCCATCTTGATTTGTCTTTTCTGGCTTTGCAAGTGCTTTTTGAGCAACTTTGCTGTTTTCAACTTATGTAAAATTTTGCTCAAACATATACAATTGAACTGACAATTCTTCGAATGGCTTCTCGTTATCACTAGATAGTAGCATCTTAATAACATCCATTAATTTATAAAAGTTTCAAAGTGACTCAGTAAAATATAAGCGATCCAACAAAGCGATGTACCCACACTATCATCCTTTGAACTTTCGATTTGTGATAATTTTCACTAGACTTATACATAACTTTTAAGTCTTTCTTAGTGTATAACTCCCACTAGAGATATTTTATAAAATTACGCATAGGTACATGCAGGAACCCATAATCTTTTTGGTTTTTCACGTGTGGAAAACATCTTATTACGCATTGTACTGTATGCACCTCCAGTGGATCCCATTATACGAGAATACTCGCGATAACGAGGTAGCGGACAGATTGGCGAAGGAGGAAAGTGAAGGCAAAACAGCCACTGGCTTTCGCTACCACAGGTTCGCAACCTGTCAATCTTTTTATACTGCAATACACATTCTATCAAGTTGTAATAATTGTATGATAAAGGAACTGCAACCGAAACTCAGAAATGCGCATGTATAGCAAATTTACAGCCCTTTTTCTATTGCTGGAGTAATTCTGAACTGACAACTTAACATTCATATTTTAAGGCAGTTCATTATTTTTATCATCCATAGAGCGTGGGGATAAGCACCAAATGTAGTAAATTGAATTTCACGAGGCAGAATTTTACCAAGAAATATACGAATCAAATTAACCCATGTTGATCTAGCGTGGTATACGTCACTTGAATTACGAGAACTCTTATCTGAAGCAGGACTATTTTCTCATCAAACGAATGGTTTTTATTCCTTTAAAAAATCAAGTCGTAGCTAACAGAAGAAAATATTCATTTAGCTGAAATGAATGACTACTTTCTTTTAAAAATCTTTTGCGTCATGGCATACAAAAAATGTAAGCGTGTTGTTAATTTTGTGTTGGGAAAGAAATGTTCGAAAGATATATTTTCTTCATAGTTAAATTAAAAAGATTCCTTTCTTGCGCATCAGAAGGGAAAGAAATACTCATGATTTTTCTGTTCTTATTTGGGAATAATTAAAAAAATTTTGGTCTTCTTTTCTATAGAGATTTTTTTTTCCTTCAGGATTATTACATGACAATGTATGTCATGTAACAAAACGTTTACTTCATTTTAAGATTCCTTTCATGCGCATCGGAGGGAAAGGAAATGCTCTTGATTTTTTTCGATTTTTATTTAAGAATAAAAAAATTCGATATTGACTGGTTTCAGTTAGAATTTATATTAGAATATATAAGGAAAAAACCCAAATCGCAAAAGTTAGATCCTGTCCCTTCATTCAAAGATTTTTTTTTCGAAGGAAATCATATTTTACATTTCAATGAAATTTGACTGTGAATGGGGATTTTTTTAGAAATTGAGATTTGCAGCAAAAATTGCCTTACATTTTTTTTAAAATTTGATTAAAATTAAGTCGTTTAAAATATTTTTTAACAAATATGCATATAAAACTTATAAATCACATATTTGAGTTTTTACTTTATCGATAACAACTTGCGCTGATTCCATCTTAAATTTATGCAGTTTTTTGGCAACTATTGCTACAAATTTTTGCTTTTTTCGAAATACCGATGTTTTTCATTGCTCAGTTGTTTATGTTCTCTTGAATTTTTTATAATGTGAATATATTTTGAAATAATTATGGCATGCGAAATTCGAATCGCAGATCCAAGATTTCTTTCATTGACACGCTCGTTTTGCGTCGATATTCTCGTTTAATCCATGCTGTATTTCACTCGTTCTTTCGACAGTTATTGCTACAAATTTTCCTATTTTTTATTTTAAAAAAAACAAATCCCGATGATTTTTTTATACATTTTAACTGTACGCGGAACTCAAATAAATTATTTACCTTTAATGTAACGATTTTATCGCTTTTCTACTTTTTATCGCTAGTGCTACTGAATACCACAGGGTTTTAAAAATTCTTGTTATTTCTCAGTTAATATTATTTCTGCACGTAAAATCTTAATTGCGCAGTTTAATAAGCACCTTTTTACGCTCTCACTTTATGCTGATACTATCGCAAATCCATGTAGTGTTTCGATTGTGTTTTCGGTCATTATTGTTATTGATTTTCACTTGGTTTTTTAAACATCCCGATATATAACTGACAATATGGGGAATTCAAATCGCACCTATAAATATTTCATTTTTAAAGCATTGATTATCTCTTTTAAAAAAATTTTTTGGGTGGGAGGGGGACATTTATTTCCACGCTGTTTTTAAAATCACATATTTTGTATACGATATTATTTATTAGCACAACCAAACCTCGAAACGAAATTTGCATTTAGTACCCCCTTTTGGAAGACTGCTACTGATTTCACGATTTTATTATAATTATTTTTGATATGATGATTTGCGAAAAAGGAAATAATTGTGTTATCCTCCCAACAAAATGTGAGATTTTCGCCCATGATATTAGATTAAAAAAGAATAACATTCATTTTAAAATATATATGCAATTTTTTTTATCTAAATTTTTTTTTTGTAAATGTTTCTGTAACTTTAAATTTTATTAGAAACATGCATATTTGTTATTAAAAATATCTTAAATAAAGATATTATTAGTGCTAGAAAAGTTTATCGCCGAGGGCCCGGAGTTTTGCTGCAGGTGTTTACACGTTTGATTGCAATGCTTAGTAAAACTTTGCTTCGAAATTTCTAGTACTAAAAGTGTCGTACAAAGTATATTTTGAATATTCTACTGCTAAGAATACGCTTCGGTTTAAAAAAAACGTAGATATTGCCATTTTAAAATTTCGAAATATTTTGCCTCTAATCGTAATCGTGTGATCTATGTAATTGTTCTTAACATCATTAAAGATCATAATCGCGAAACAAAAATTTATCCCCTTCTCTCAACTGGCATGCTGTTCAAAAAGCCATATGTTAGCAAAATTATTTTTCAATCTCCTTGTATGATTGGTTTTTCAGTAGCAATTCTGTTTGCTGTTCTGACGACAAACTTACTGTTAGATAAAGATGAAAATTTTATCTCTGAAAATTCCTGCTATAATTTATTTTTACTATAATTTATCGTGTAACACATTGATACAGTAGAAACCAGAAAAATTTTCCCTCTCGAGATTCTAGAACACTATATTGTGCAAAAAACTACAGTTATGAGACATACTAATGAAGAATGGTGCACTGATAAACGTCTGTAGTCAACCGTGACATCAAGAACTATCTACATTCTAAAGAGGTATGCATTATAACTTTCTATTGATCTTTAATTTAAATGTTGATAAATACATGGATAGTATTATGATTATCATCACTTTTTAGGTGTGCCAGCTATAAATTTGACATGAACTCTTCATGCTGGGTATGTTAATCCAGGCATCTTTGTTACAAATATATCTGAATTAACCTACCCGACGGAAAACCAAGTCTTCGGTGAAAAAAGTAAGTAAAAACTTTACATTATTGACGTGAGAATAACACTGTAAATCATTGCATGCTTCCCAGTTGATTTAAATTATACTGTACCAGTTTTGCAAAAGGATTAGGAAAATAACTTTTGTCTTGTGAACGAGTTATGTAATAAGATAACTATGATTCTTGTCATGCTGTGATAAATGCATTAAAGTGGAAAAGGTTCCAATGTTCAAATTTACTGTGGCATGGGAAAATTTCTAATTTTAAAAGCATAACTTAGCTTTAGAAGGATTGTTCACTATATAAATTTCGAAAGTGCAATTGACCATATTTGTGGTATAGAGAACTTTCGCATTCTATGAATAAAGTAGTGATATTCTAATGACCTTGTTTAACATCAACAAACAGAATTTCTTCCATGAGTTTAGTCGAGTTTTTCACTCAATTATGTCTAAAGCTATTTTTAAAACCCCGAAGTTATACACTATTTGACGTAGTAATTCTATAGATTTTACAGCAGTGTTCACTGTCTTCGTCATTTTTTAAAAATCTCGAATACTTTTTAATCCAAAATTTATTGATCTCATTTTATCCGTTTATTAGAGAAAAAATTTATCGCTACAGTCTTGCTAAAAATTAGTCTTCTATGTACAAAATGATAATAAACGAATTAAAATTCAGCATTAAGAAAAAAAAATTCTGATAATTTCACCCAGCTTTAACGTCTTATTACTTAGTTAAAATAAACTTGCTGTTAAATTCTATCTTTTGTTAAATTACTTACTATTGTATTTCTATCTAGCTTTTAAATGGATTCTGATGTTTACGTAACGAACACTAAATTATTCATTGAGTAGTATACCTGAATTAGATTATTTTATCTACGGTTATTGAAAAGGATTTCTTTCTCCCTTTTCTTCAGCTAAAATATGTTGGGAGCCCTATTTACTGATAGAGAAAAATGTTGCCTTTTAATATGATAAACATTTCTTTAACTATATCTTAGCACTCTTTTTTTTCACATTTTTAATTTGTTTACCGATTTAATTTGATATAATTTCACTCTACATTGCAGGGTTGGAAAAATGACCATCTTCTATATAACTGATGATGAATGATCTCAAATATGTGAGTTTACCTAACTGCTATTGATGTTACTTTTGTTATTTGTGTTTAAGTGGTCCCAATTATTTGAGTTTTACTGTTAATTTCAATTTAAAGTAAACGCCTACGTTTAGTATTCATTGATAATCACTTATTGCTGTCTGAAACAAATTTCGGTAATTCTCTGCAAGTTTATTGAAATTGAGGGAGCTTTCCACAAAAAAACAGCTCTTTCAACTTCTATTTCAGCTTTGTCATTTACTACAATTGCAGCCTGTACAAATTTCAATCATTGCTGCTATCAAAATTAGCCGTCTTATACCTTTTGACTGCATTTTTAATTCTATGTCGACGAAGGGAACTCCTGCTCAGAGTGATGTCCATACTCTTGGCTGTTTGAGCACCACCAACATAGCTTTTTGCGAGCCTTAGTTTGAACTGCAGCAGCTATTAATTCTGGAATTGTGATGTTACGCTTTCATCTTTGAGCAACTTTACTGCCATTTCAGTATCATCTTCATCTGATGGGTTAGTTGTAAAATCCAAAGCAACTTCGTATAAACTTTTCTTGGAAGTTTTATATTATCAACAAGTAGTCGTTTCCGAAAAGGTTCATTATTTGTCTTCGATCTCAGAGCTAGTACGAAATCTATTATCTTTGGTAATTTTTATTATGGTAAATGCATTGTGTCGAGCAATATGTGGAAAGCGATGAACTAGATCCTAAATTAAAAGCGAAGAACTAGATCATTTCTTTGAAAACGATAATAGAATAAGCAGTGATCTAGTTACGATGGGTTACTTTTCATCATCAAAATATGTTAACCTTTTTTTCAATGTTTTTTTTTATGCCTCGTCTATTATGTTTAAACACTCGAACTCCAGTTTTCTGAGTAACTACTATTGTTAATTTTAAGATTTCACTAAATTCTTTAAGGCCTTCTGGTGTTGCCATGAATCGCCACCAAGCCTACCTTTTTGAATCCTCTGTTTTTACTGAGAGGTCACGTGCGTGCACTTAGAGTCTACAGTATTCTCCTGATGCCCCCTAACGGGGTTAGCTCTGATAGTTACGATGAGTGATCTAGTTACGCCACTCTTTGGTTTCAGTTTGTTTTTATGTTTCAGTTTGTTCATGTTTCAGTTTGTGTTCTTTGGTATAATGTGCTTCTTTGTTTTGCTTTGTTATGAATAATTATAAAACGTTATGCTTAATAACGCTGTTTTTCTTTTATAAAATAGAGTTGTGTTACAGTTCTAGTTTTCGTGGTTTTAACATATTTTGACGTCCGCGACAGGACATTTTAGTTTAGAACAATGTTTTCTACAGTTAAAGGTTTTAAGAAAGAAGATTTATTGCTGGTTGCAGAAGAAATTGGTGAAGTAATATCAGCAAAAGCAACAATTTCTGATTTCAAAAAGTTAATTCTTAACAGCGATGAATACAAAAGTGATTCAGAATTCGTAATGTCTATTTTGATTATGACTATCGCTGAACGAAAACAGGAGGAAGAAGAAAAAGAAAGATTGCACGAACTTGAATTGGCGAGAATTCGAACACAGTCTACCGTAGAAGTAAGTGAAAATTCGCCATTATCTGAAACTAGCGTTAAAAGAAAATTTCATCTACCAAAATTAGAGTTTCGCCAATTTTCTAGTAATATTAAAGACTGGCTACCATTTTGGAGTCAATTCGAGCATATTCATAAAGATGACGACATAAAACAAGTTTAAATACTTAATTCAAGCCACTGTTTCTGAATCTCGTGCTCGGGAAATAGTGGATAGTTTTCCGCCAACTAGTGCCAATTATACCAAAGCAGTTAAAAGCTTGAAAACCAGTTTCGGTAGAGATAATTTTTTAATAGAAGTATACGTTGGAGAACTTTTTAAATTAGTAATTTCTGTACATAAAAATGAGAAGGTTTCTATGACATCTTTATGTGATAAACTTGAATCACATATGAGAGCTTTAGAAACTTTAGGCGTTACAACTGAAAAATGCGCGTTGATATTATACCCAATGGTAGAATCCTGTTTTAATGAAGATTTTTTGAAGGCTTGGAATCATCATCCAACATCGTCTGCTTCTGTTGACGCCAAGGAGAGGTTAAATAACCTAATGCAATTTATAAAAGTTGAAGGAGAAGAGCGAATAAATTTAGCGATATCAGGTTTTGGATTAGATGAGCCGAAGTGCACTCATGGTTACAAAAAGAAGCAATGGCAAAAAAAATCCTACAATTTATAACCCTCCTACTGCTGCCAATTTGTTGACGACAGCATCAACTTCAATTGTATTTAAGTGTATATTTTGTGATGACAAGTAAAGTGAATGTTTTTCAGCTCAAAAAATGAGTTTTGAAGAGAGACAGAACATTGCTAAAGAGAAACGTTGCTGTTTTGCTTGTCTAGGTATTGGGCTCACAGTTAAAAATTGCCGAGCTGCTTTAAGATGCCTTATTTGCTCTAGAAAACATGTCATGTTGGTGTGAGACAAACAGGAGCCACAAAAGACTTTGATGAAAAAAGAAAAAAAAGGGCCAGTTGAAAATAACGTCACCATGTCTAATTTAAATAAGCGTAGTACAACAGTATTTTTTCAGACTGAAAGCTGTACTGGTATATGGGGATAAAAAGAAAAGTGTAAGATTACTTTGAGATTCGGCATCTCATAGATCCTACATTTTAAAAAATGTTACTCGGGAAATGGGCTATCCTTCTCTTCGCCAAGAAAGATTAGTGCATTCACTTTTCGGAGGTTCTTCGAGCAAACAGATTACACATGACCGTTACAAAATATGGTTAAGGGATTTGAATGAAAATTCACTTGTAATTTTGATGCCTTGGGCCAAGACAAGATTTGTGAAGTTGTTCGGCCGTTTGTAATGGATCTTGGATAAGAGAACTGGAAGAGGATAATATTTTTCTATCTGACGTAAGTGATAGTAGCGGAACAATTGACATACATCATGGGTGAAATGCTAACTGGAAAAAGAAAGATGCTGAGATCTGGTCATGTAGCTGTTGAAACACTTTTAGGGTGGACATTAATGGGAAAAGTGTCCGAAGAAAAGACAGCAAAGGAAAATTCAAATTTGGCGATGACTGTAACATCAATGTTTGTAAACGAACTTGACATATCCAATTTATGGCGGCTAGATTTGATTGGAATCACTGATCCTATTGAAAAGTCCAAGCAAGAGTCCAAGCATCTTCAAACTAAAGAACATTTTTTGGAAACTGAAAGTTAATGGTGAAGGGCGTTACGAAGTTTGTTTGCCTTGGACTTATGATAGATTGCCGTTACCCGATAATTTGCAATTAGCTCAGAGACGGCTGGAACACACAACTTCGAAACTTAAGAATATGAATTTGTATCTAGAATACGAAGATGTTTTTACAACTTGGCTAAAAGAGGGCAACATGGAAGAAGTACCACTAGATGAAATACATAATTACGGGAATTATCTGCCTCATCGACCTGTGCTGAAACCGAGCAGTGCTACTACTCCAATTCGGCCAGTTTTTGGTGCGTCAGCATGATTGCCAAACCATCTGTCCCTAAATCAATGCTTGGGATGTGGACCGAATTTGATTGAATTGTTACTTAACCTCCTGTTGCGATTTAGAGAGGGAAGGTTTGGAGTGATTGGTGACATTCAAAAAGCTTTCTGCCAACTAAGCATTCGTAAAGAAGGCTGGGATTTTCTTTGTTTCTTATGGTGGGAGAATCAGAAACAAAATAGTATGAAGTATTTTCGACACACCAGAGTAGTTTTGGTGTCAGATGCTTTCTTGTTAGCATCGGTAATTGTCTATCACATCGAAAGAAATGGCGAATATGATATTAAATTCAGGGAAAAGTTTGCTCGAAGTTTTTATGTTGACAGTGTTGTCACTAGTATTGATAATAAAGAAGAACTAGAAAAAATTATCCAGGAATCAACAACCCTTTTGTCCAAAGGAAGATTTGAGCTTAGAGAATGGGAATATTTTGGTCAGTGCGAAAATAATGAGAAACCCACGTTTTAGGTCTGATGTGGAATAAAAAATCGGACAAGTTAAAAATTGATATGAGCTGGATAAATAATGTAGATACTGGAAAAGTAACTAAACTTAGCATGTTATCTACAGTTCACAAAGTCTTTGATCCTTTTGGTTTCTTCTCTCCAATCATGGTTTGTCAAAAAATATATTGCAGAAAACATGGGGAAAGAAAAAAGCTGGGATGAAGGCATCAAATGCGAGTTAAGAAAAAGAGTTCTTACTATAGTTTCAGGACCTAACAAATTTGAAAGACTTTAAAATCCCAAGATATATTAAATTAACTAAAGAAAATATTAGCAAATGTAGCATTCATACTTTTGTTGATGGTAGTCAAGACGCGTATGCAGCTGTGACATTTTTGAGAATGGAACAAGACGATCGAATAGAAATGTTTTTTCTGGCTTCCAAATCTCGAATTTCTTCGTTAAGAAGATCCACGATTCCCAGAATGGAACTTCTAGCAGCTGCCATTGCAACTCGATTGACAAATTCCATCATTGAAGCTCTACAATGGAAGAATATCAAGAGATGTTATTGGAGTGATTCGACTACTGTGCTGGCATGGATTCAGAGAGACGAAAACTGGTCAGTGTTTGTTCGAAATCGAGTAAACGAGATCAGAAAACTAAGTGATCCCATGTCCTGGAAGCGCGTTCCTGGTGGGAAAATTTGCCTTCGCGAGGCTGTAGAACAAATAAACTAATCATCAATATGGTGGGAAGGTCCTCAATGAGTGAAAGATCCACCTGAGTTTAAACATCTTATGAATGCAGATAAGAATCCATGCGATGAAGATGAGATCGAAAAAGAGAAGTCAAAAACTTCCTGCACATTAACTAATTGTGAAATCTCCAAAGACAATTGGCACTACAAGAAATTTTCTAGATGTGAAAGCATTGTTAGACTTATAGCATGGATTCTCCGCTTTAAACACAATTGCCAGAGACCAACAGAAGGAAAAAGGGGAGAGTTGGTTGCTACAGAGTTTCAAGAATCAGAAGAAAAATTAAAACTCTCCAAGTATTTAAAGATGATAATCCGATTAAAGACCAAAATTACCGATAGAAAAGATTATGAACACTTTTTAAAACCTGCTATTCTACCTCCAAACCATGAAGTAACTAAAAGATTGATGAACTACACACATGAGAAAAATTGTCACGCAGGGGTGCTGATGCTGTTGAACATTTTAAGAGAAAAGATTTGGATTTTACACGGAAGAAAAACCGTAAAACAAGTCTTGACCAATTGCTTCACCTGTAAGAGGTTTAGTTCTAAAAGTCTTGATACGATTGTTCCTCCACTTCCAGAAAATCGAGTAAAGGATGTAGCGGTTTTTCAGATCACAGGGATTGATATGGCTGACCCACTTTTTCTCAAAGAGAATAAGAAGAACTGGGTGTATATATTCACCTGCGCCGTTTATCGAGCGGTGCATTTTGAGCTTGTCTCTGCCGCTTCGACAGAAGCATTTCTAATGGCGTTTCGAAGATTCGTAACGCGTAGAGGAAGATGCTCAACTGTCTATTGTGATAACGGTTCAAATTTCGGAGGAGCAACCAATGCACTGAAATTATTGGATTGGAATCAATATCAAAAACAAGGAGCTGTAAACGCCATTGAATGGAAATTCAACCCACCAACAGCTGCATGGTGGGGTGGTTGGTGGGAGCGCATCATAAGAATGTTGAAAGATCTGCTAAAAGGAGTGCTAGGAAGAGAGAGCTTGAATTATGAAGAGATGTTAACTGTCCTGACTGATTGCGAAAGCGTCATTAATGCAAGACCGCAAGATTACTTACATCACTGAAAGCGAAGCTATAAAACCAATATCATCCTCGTTGTTTTTGCAAGACATTCAAGAATACAAATTGCCAGATATTGATGCTGTGGATCGCATCTCCCTTACGAAAAGAATAAAGTATCGACAAACGTTGATTAAAGATCTAAGACAACGGTTCAGATCAGAGTAGCTAGACACTTTCATACAACGAGTGCAAAAAAGGCAGTCAAGAAATAAGCTTTCCATCGGCGACATCGTCTTAGTAAGAACTGATAAAAAATACATTAACTGGCCATTGGGACGCATTTCACAACTTATTCTTGGAAGAGACAAGTTCGTCTTGTCAAAGTACACACATCGACTAATGAGCTGCTTCGTCCTATACAAAGAATATACCCATTGGAAATCGTAACCTCAGATGGTCCTCAATATTTGAAGAACAGCATAGAGTCCATTCCGAGCAGTCGGAATAGTTGAATGACTCCACCAACATCAAACATGCACCAAAACTTAGTAAATCTGGAAGAAGACTGAAGATTCCTTGTAAACAATTTTTTAATTTCAAATCATTCTAGTTTTGATTATGCCACATAATCAAAAGGTGGAAGGATGTTGAAAGCGATGAACTAGATCCTAAATTAAAAGCGATGAAGATCATTTCTTTGATAAATAATAAAATGAACAGTGATCTAGTTTCGACATAGTTACGATGGGTGATCTAGTTGCGGCACTGTTTAGTTTCAGTTTGTTTTTATGTTTCAGTTTGTGTTCTTTGGTATAATGTGCTTCTTTGGTTTGCTTTGTTATGTTTAATAATAAAACGTTGTTAAGTTTAATAACGCTGTTTTTCTTTTCTAAAATAGAGTTGTGTTACAGTTCTAGTTTTCGTGATTTAACTTAATATACTATGCAACTTTGAAGAAAAGGCACTCTCTTTAACCTTTCGATTAGGTGTTTTTATGCCTTTTATTACCTTCTATCTCCACTCTGTAAATTATTTTTCCAAAAATAATTTCAGACAGTACAGGAAGTTCACCCTAAGCTTTGCTTTCATGGTCAAAAATGCTTTCTTCATTTTAGATTTTTACTCCTTTTTGTGACTAAGTGAATGTGACTCCTCTTAGTTTATCAATCGTACTTCCAAGAAGTTAAATCTCACATTTAGATTTTGTTTCCATGGGTTCTAGCTTTTAAGCAGAAAACACTTATTCAAGTTACAATTTAATTTCAGTTTAAAGGTTAATTCGAGTTGCATCTAAGTTATATTTCAGAAAATTAAATCTCAAAATTATTAATAACCATATGCATGTATTTATATATAAGTATATTTGTATATGTTATTATGTATGTATATGTATTTATATATATGTTTGTTTGTATATGTATGCACGTATATGTATATAATTATGTATATGTGTGCATTTATGTATATGTTTAGTTGTATGTATATACATTTCTGGTCATTAAAATTGCTATACCAGGAAAATGCAAATAACAGAATGATATTTATTGGGCACATACGTTATAGTTGGAAGAACAATTTTCATTGATATCAACAATTTCATGATGTTTGGATGTATAGATCCTGAGGAATCAGTACTCAGCAGCCTCCCTCGGCAGTCAGCAGTTATTCTCTTGGGCATCGAGTTGAGCAGAGATTGGATGGCATAGACAGGTACAGCATTTCATGCTGTTTCAATATTATGCCACAATTAATCGACCGTCGTGATTGACGAGTGGTGGCGTGCCAGTCATTCGACAACCATTGATCAGACGTTTTCAATTTATGAGAGATCAGGAGAACATGTTTTATACCAAGGAAGGCCAGTATAGTGCAGGCAACATGTGGTCGTGCATTGTCTGCTGAAACGAAGCGTTATGGAGGCCTTGAAGATAAGACAGAGCAACTGACCCTAACACATCAGAAATGTAATGACAGCTGTTCAAAGTGCCGGCAATGCGAACAAGAGGTGATCGAGACGTGTATCCAATGGAACCCCATACTATTACTCCAGGTGATGGGTCAGTATGACGATGTCGAATGCAAGCTGCCAATTGTGTTCCCCACGATGTCGCCGAACAAGGGTGCAGCTATTATGGTGCTATATACCGAATCTGGATTCGTCTGAAAAGACGACGTCATGACATTCCTGTGTCCAGGTTCGTCGTTGATCACAGTATTGGTGGTGCTCCTGCCTGTGATGCAGCGTCAAGGGTAGTCGAATCCATGGTCGCCTTGCCGACAGTTCATCATGCTATTGCAAACGTTATCGAACTATTCGTGCAGACGTTTGTTGTCTTGTAAAGGACCCCATTTGTTGACTCAGGGTTCGTGACGAAGCTGTACGATCCCTTAAGGTCATGTAAATAAAATGTCAGTCTTCTCGGCTGTTAGTGATAGGGGCGGCTGAGATCCTGCACGGCCTTCCATATGACCGTCATGAACCCATCGATTTCAGATTTTGCTAATAATCATGGGATCTCGACCAACGCGAGAAGCAATACCTCGGTATGATAAACCGCAATCCCGGTAGGCCACAATTCGACCTCGATCAAGCTCAGACACTGCTCGTAGGCATTTATCCTTACACGAGGCATAACAAAACGTTTTTACCCAAAAACAAAGCTCAAATTCTTTTTCTGTATGTCAAATCTTCTTTATACCCATTGTAGGTGTCGCTACCACCGCCTGCGTTTCACGAATGCGCTGATAAGCAAATCATTTGCATACCACAACATGCTTTATTTCACGTTCGTGGTGAGTCGCCTTCCTGGTGTAGCAATTATCTTGGTCGGTCTTGTATATACGTATGAAGTGGGACACATTTTATTATCTTTGTACTGCCGAATTTTTGCACGCACTAAATGATGTAAATTAATGACATTCAAATACAGTCAAGTAAATTTTATATCTTGAGATATATTTTATAACAAAAATGACCAAAGATATTGAAACTTAAATTACCTATGTATTTTATATAAATTAACTCCTGCAGGACCGGCAGATAGAGAAACGCCTTCTAACTGTGGATACTTAAGAGTACGCATATATACAAAGCGAAATTACGGTAATATCACTGTATTGTAATGATCTTGGTTCGCTAAGAATTGGAAGGGTACGTTTTCGACTTAATATTGGGGACTGAAGTCAAAATCGCGTGAATCACATATATGTGATCACGGTCCTGGGGTGTTAAATTTTACTAAGTAAATTTTTATGACATTTAAACTACCTTGAACCACTCTGCAATTGTTTCGATTTTCAAATTATTTTTTATACGGTTTCAAAGCATAAATAAGTATTTCAACTAGTATTACTTTTTTTGTATTGAAATTATAATTTTTTTATTCTGTCTCTGAATTTTAACTACTTTGGACTACTCTAGAATTGTTTTGATTTTTAATTTTTTTTATACTGTTTCAAAGCATAAATAATACTTCAATTACGCAAGCCTTGGTCTTGTTACTTTTTATGTACTGAAATTTTTTTTATTCTGTCTCTGAATACCTTGTTTCTACTTGCAAATTTAAGGTGACATAAATTAGCTTCAACTTAACATGTTAAATATTATTATCGTTACTAAAATAGTTTGAAGAAATTATTGCAATACACACTGAGAAAATCATTTTGCCCAGATGGGCAAGCCATGTAAAAATAGCGAGGCATACAACGTGTAAATTAGACCTATTCTAAGATCAAAAGCTTTTCAACGTCATTTATTTAAAACTGCAAAAAGGCTTCCATTTTTTATTAGATAATTAAAATTATTTATATTAGTAGTTAATCTGACGAAATTATTTAGTAATTGCTTCTTCAGAAAAGAGGGTCGTCTCTGCTAAACGAAAAAATTCTAATGTGAATATACTAGTTTCACTTCATGCCATTCAACGAATTTTATGATTTGTTCCAGTTGGAATACAATTATAATAAAGTCAATATCTAATAATTAATGCATCTTATAAAACAGCTTAATGCTTTTAATTTTTCCCCACAAAATTAAATCATATTTCTAGGCACTTTCTAATACAGGTTTTTTTTAATATGATTTATCGACCTGACACTGCAAACACTCGTAGCGTGACAAGTTTGAACTGAGGAAAAATCAGAACTTGATTTCTGATGAGTGAGGCTTAAATGGATTGAAATTATTGTTTCAATAGGTTTCATCTTAAACAAATATTTGCTTTATTACTATCAAATGTAAATGCAGCATATGATTTTTTTCAAAAATGTGAAAATATTTTTTAGATTTTAAAGAAAGTAGGTATCCCACAACTTATCAGAATTTTTACAATAATTTAAAAAAAAAATTATTCGTTAATTCTTTCATAATTCTAAGAACTTTTCTGCAATTCAGTTTCATAATGTCACGTAAAATGAATTAAAAATCATGATGCAAGCTCAAACATCAAGTGCGTAAAATAGTTTCTTAAAAAAATAATAAAATTTGGTTGCACAATGTTAAAATTTTAATTTTATCCAAAACATAAAAACTACAAAATTTTCAAATTGACTTTATCTGGACTAATCATTTCAAAATCAAAATAAATTAGTTAAAATCAAAGTTAATTAGTAAATATTTTTTTAACGTTTAAGCTGCTCTGAGAAAACAAATACGTCATATTGGAGTTCTCTCTTTTTAAAAAAAACGGAGGCACTTCGCCCCAATCCCACAAGATTTAAACCTAATACTTTATTTTTATAACCAGTGCCCAAGATAAAAAAAAAACAAAACAGATACTTATAATTTAATATTTGAATATTTACGAACTTGAGAAACTTACTTGAAGAAGATTTGTTTTTGCGTATGATTTTTAACTTAACATATCGTCTTTTCTCATTAATATTATAACCGGCGTCGAATACTTGACCCATTCATTGGGCTTACGACTATTGAAGTTCTACTCAGTCTTGTAATTATGAACCCTGTCCAGAAAATAAGGTTATTCTTAGACCAAACGTTGGGTCATACTTTCATTTGCATAACTTGCATTTGCATTATATTAAGAGGAAAACAAAAACCCAATAGCAAAGGGATTTCAACTCATGATCTGTTTATCATTGAGGACATTATCCGTCAGCACCTTGGTCAGGTCGAACTGGAAGCAATATTCGTATCGACCAGCCATCACTTGGATGTGAACCTGGGTTACCTCAAAAAGAGGCGAGCATAAATCGTCACGACTTGGGAGATATAATATTTACTCGCATATTTGGGGTTAGATCCTCGAACCGTTAAGTCCTAATGTACGAATATCCAATCATTAGACCAAAAGTTCCTAAAAATTTTCGTTTTTATATTTTCCCCGCTGTACCTCACATTCAGGGGATTTAATTTCATGAAAGCTAATAAATATAGCAGAAATATAGAAACCTACAACACACTATTTAACCCCCGCAAAAAAATGCAAATTTCTGTTAAGTCAAGCTTACGTTTGTTTAAGCCTCCTTAAAGCTGCTGGTAGAAACAAGATATAAAAAGTCGAACACTACAAAAATTTAATATTTTTGCCTTATGCTGAAAGACATGTTCGAAAATTCTTAATCTTATCATTATAGTTGTCATAAATAATGAGCAAATGAAGGCTACTTCCCTAAATAACTTGTGTTCTAATATAACCGAATTTCTATGAACTAATTGCCAATCATAAGGGTTTCCTCAAGTTATTTACATCTAGTCATGTAATCAGACACAAGAAAGTGCACTCTCACTTATATCTGAATATACCTTATGTTCGTCAGATTTGAATTCTTGATTATAAAAATCTAAAATATAGTCCCAATAGTAAGGGCAGAAGAGCAGTCAAATGCTTGAACCACTAAATGTTTATGGCATCGCTTTTTGTGTTTTCCCTATTTCACAGGAACTTTAAGAGGGAATCGAAAAGGTAATTATTAGATCAAACCTTCATATTATTCATTAGTTTAATATCCTCACTGCAGTTTCCCTTCAAAACATATCTTTAAAAGCAGGCACATCTTTTTTCAATATGCATCATTTTTATGACAAGGAACCTAGTATTAACTATTCGACCTAAAATAACATTTGCAACATTTTCTTTAAAATATGAATTGTTAGCTAAATACTCGTTTTAAAAAAGAAATAATAAAAAAATTAGGCAATTATTCAATACAAAACAGCATTACGAAATGTGCCCGAAACTGAAAGGTATATTGGCTCAATTGATAATGCTAAAATCATTCCTTACTGCAAAATCTTTTATAATTTTTCATCATTGCCGGTGGCTTTACATTATTAAATTAAGCAAAACACTCTTATAATTATTTATCCCATCAAATGCATTCACTATCTTCTGGCGCGATGCTATAGCTGGAAACCAACTCATCATAGTCAAAATTTACCACAATCGTGCTGTTTCATCTGATATTTAGCCCGTAAAAATCTCTTTCCACAGTATTTATATAGTTCTGTACCAAATATACTTATATAATACTTTGTACCTGTATTCGTGTATTTGGTACACTTTAAAATTGCAATTGCCATGATACCAATAGTGCCTGTTACCAAAACAAATTAAGATTTATTGATGTCAAAAGTTGTATGGCGATTTTTTATTTTTCTCCTAAACGAATCAGTGCAGTTTAAGTTTGCTTTTTAGTGTGCCGCAAATCGTAAAGACGCAGTTCCCAGTACAACACCGAAATCAAACATCACTGGTTGCGGTCAGAAAACGGGTGGGTGACCACTTTGATCAGTCTGCGTACGGGTCGAGGGTACGTGGTATCAATTCTCGATAAGATAAGCTATTCTACCGCTAAGTGCTCGACTACGCGCGCAGGTTGTCGGACTATTAAATCAGGAAAGCCATCCCCTCTGCAGCTCATTAAAATTGCGACGGCATGTCCTTAGATTGTCCTCAGGAATGTTTCCCTGGCCGTCGCCAATCGCCTATTGTGCATTTCTAGTGCGACATAAATAAAGTACTTATCTACCTTTGCCTTTTAGTACGTAGCATATTTTTCAATTATTACTATAATGGTATGGCATTTTTTTACCTTTTTCTAAAATTCTATTTCTCCATTAATTTTGTTCATCAGCACAAAGCTTTATATTAGTTATATTAATTTTAAATTATTTAATTTAATTGAAATACGTTTTAAAAGCATAATTATAAAAAATAATCACGTTGTTTCAGATTACTTAAAGAATACTAATTTAGGGACGTAGTCCACGTATGTTACCTCGCTCCCGTTGATCATAAAGTTTATATAAAGTAGCGAATTAAAGTCATTACGGACACGAGAACTTGCAAATTAACTCCCTTTTTTAATTAATGAAAGCTATAAGCAAGCAAACATCACTGATGCTATCTTTAAAATATATATAGGAAAAAATATCGTCTGTAATTCAATTTATATCAATGGCGAATTCATAGTTTGCTTGAACTACCTTTCTTCTATAATTTATATTTAAAATTACTATTCAAGATAAAAAAAAAAAAAAAAAAAAAAAAAAAACACGTTATTGAACTTGTTTCTCCCGTATAAAGGCGTCCTCTTATAGATAGACGGCGGTTGAAAGTTTGAGCCCCTTACTGTTTATCTCACACTGAATAGCGTTAAGGTGATCGTATTCTTAAATTTTCATTTCTAAAAAACTATTTGACTTCGTTCAAGTTTTGAATTTTATCATTTTAAAATGCATAGCTTAATATGATATAAAAATTTGCATTTATTTAAATTTAAGATTGTTACTATTTACCTTTTCGCTACGATCGCTGTACCGTTTGATAACAGACTCAATCTGCTTCAAACTGTCACAAGCTATTATTCCAGTAACCTATACCAGTATTCCAGCTATACCAGTATTTCCTAACCAGTATTATTCCAGTCAACATTGGTCGGCTCTCACCGAACACAGTGCTTACGTAAAAATATCCTCAGTGGTAGACGGATCATAGGTTAAGAGTCCCCTCGCCGTCAGACTATTCGCAGAAGGTTGTTTTACTTGGTTTTTCCTCCCCAAATACGGGTTGGTTCCATCAAAAAATCTTACACGTAGGCAAATTTCACTCAATACTTGATCTAAGAGTTCCTTTTTCTTCTGTATTGGGTTAAAAATTACAAGCCTACGGAGTTGAACATTTGTAGTCGTAAACCCGAAATCAGGTTGGCTGTTCAACGGTTAGAGAGAAAATACAACAAAAAGTATACTTTGAATGTACTTAATATATTTTATAAATGAGAAAGATACTTTTCTTACAGTGGGAAACACCTTAATAAAAGATGGATTGCGTCGTTTGTAGTGCAAACAAGAAAAGCCAAGAGAATGGGAAAAAACTAATGTGGTTTCGTGTGTCGACTCATTAGATTTACGATATTGAATTAAATTACTAAAAAAAATATTCTAGTGCATTTTTATACTTGATATGTGCAGAATCACCAAACATCGTTATGTGACACTTAATCACATTCGATGTTCGAACTTAAGTGTCACATCGTTATGTGACACTTAAGTCCGAACATCAGCTTACCGATATACAATGGACAAACTTAGCTGTGCTCCGCGCCGTTCAGCATCATCACCTGTGAGGAGCGGACTGCCGTACGAAAGGGTTAAGATAATTGCTAATATAAAAATTTATCTTTTACGTAGAATCATCTTTACATAGCCAGCTCCCTGTTGTCAGTAGATCCACGCCGGCTGAAGACTCCCCTTGTTGCAGAGATGGGCATTTGTCATTCAGAATAATGAATAAAGAATGATGAATAATTATTCAAACTCAGAATAATGAATAAAGATTTATTCATTAGTCAGAAATATTTTGAATAAAGAATAAATCATTCATTATTCTTTATTCAGTATCCTTTATTCATTAGTCAAGAATAACTGAATAATTTCACTGGTCAACAAAAATGGGTACGGAATACACTGACTACGATTATGACAACTACAAATAAAACGTTAATCCTTTTCAAGTATATTTATATAATAGTTGAGGAAATTTACTTTTGTCTAACATAATGCATACTTTTGAGAAATGGTTACATGGCAAAAAAGTGTTTAATTTTTTAAGTTAAAATTTTATTTAAAATAAGATTGTCGTTTGCTTTCAAAAACTATAAGAAATTGTGTTTTATAGATTTTAGAACAAAATTTTAAAATTAACTTAAGTAACTAAACTGTTATAAACTTACTTTTTAGCACAACTAAGTATGTTACGCTGGAGTAAGTTAAAATAACATAAAAATAAATATTCATACTTGTCTTAGTTTTATAGTTAAATTCCTAAAATAAGACATTTAAGAGCAAACGATGTTTTGCATCTGGTTTTAGACCAAGACATATCGATTGCATTTTTCGCTGGTTATTCAAAATTTTATTCAGAAAAATTAGTCATGACTAATGCGTTTATTCATCAATCATTATTCAAAATTTTTTATACATTTGCATAATGAATGATGAATAATGACTAAATTTTCATGTGAATAATCATTCAGAATAAATTTATTCTGAATAAATTTAGTCATGAATAAAATTTTCTTGAATGATGCCCATCACTGCCTTGTTGTAAATGGTGATTGATGCACGTTAAATCTATAGAGTCACAAAGTCCTCCACGTTCATACCTCTGAGAGTATTAATCCAGGAGTTTCTTTGTCTTCTAGATTGGCTCGAAATTACAAGGCTACGGAGTTGAATATTAGTAGTCGTAACCCCAAAATTGGGTCGGCTGTTCAACGGCGGATATATATACATATGCAAAATAAAGTTTTCGATTTGCTGAAAAAGTTCCCCACCTATGGCAACCTTCCCCCTTTCTACCTATAATATTTGAACCCAATTTTATTTCCAGATTACGGGTGCCTCCATAATTTGGGGATCAAGAATTCAAATCCGTCGAAAAAGAGTATGTTTATTTATGGATAGTTGACCGTGTATAACTTAGCACAGATGGTGCGAGGGTTTCGCGTTCGGCTGACCATGATCCCAGCGAACTCCCAAGCTTATTCTCTGAGGGTCTGGTGGGACTACAGCAAAATGTCAAAGGGAACCCCAATTCTTATTGCAAATTTGGATTCCACGGAAAAAGCACCTGATTTGACCTACAGGTTTTTGTATTTTGGTTCACAGATTGCGCGTAAGAACTAAATTGAAATCAAATATTTCAATTCGAAAGGTTTAGTACAAAATACTAATTGACTTCAAATTCCGCCTCTGACCGTTAAGTTTGATGTCATTAAATAGGGTATTTCAAAATACCAAATCGCCTAATTTTTTTTTTTTTAATCTGACATCTATTTCTCGATAAATCTCCATTTTTAAACAATTTAAACCTCATTCTTATGCTATAATAGCGTCATCTGTGATCGAAAGTGCTAGAACCTGTCGAATTAGGGTACTTTTTTCTGGCGAATTCAATTCTGTAAAAAATAGAAGTTCGTGTTTAAGATTTTTGAGTTGCCCCCATCCCTAGGAGCGAGATCGTGTTTAATGCTTTTGCATAACATTTTTTAATTCGTTATATTGTTTTGACACTTGTCTTTTTCATTCAGATCCAGTGTTCATTACACGAGATTTTTTGGTATACCCAAAATTATTAATAACCTCCGACTCAAACTGTCACGTGACTATCTAGTAGGTTCGTAATGAAATCGTGATTTAGATCTCAAAACGCAAAATTTAACCCAACGTTGATCGGGCATGTTCATGTTATATCATTATGTGTCTTTACAGTGGAAAAGATTCTTTAGTTTTCTTCCTCTTTTTTGCAAAAAATGTTTTTTTTTTTTTTTTTTTTTTTTTTTTAAAACAAAGGTCTTCATTTGAAATGTTTTATTATATGATTTATTCTGAAAACCCGAATTCGAAAATTGAAATTCAAGCTCAACCACTTATCCATACCCTTCCTTAGACTAATATATTTTGAACTTAGCTCAAAACTGTAGGTTTTTTAATGAAATGTTAACCATTAAAATAGTGAATTTACGTGGAAAGTTGTTGTTTTTTATTTGTTTTAGGTAGTTCTCTTAGTTATTGTTAATCGTAGAACTGATTTACAAGGTAGTCTGATTTTTTGCCACTTCAGAAAATATTCATGATTGCGCTCAATGCCAACAAATAAAAGTTAGAGTGGTCCTAGTCCATTCTAAAAATAATTCAATTACTGTATTAAAATCAAATGTCTTAAAAATAAAATTTGTAAAGCTGTTCTGAATACGGCTTAACTATAATAAAAATCTCAATATGATCTATGCACCATTTATTTTTTATCTTTTATATTTTTAATTGCTGCAAATTAAATTTATTTTCAGCTGATGATATTTCAAATTTGCAAGAAAGTTCTGTAACAGAAAGAAGAAATATCAGTAAATCCTTTTTTTGTGAAAATAAATTTTCATGTATCAAATGTATTCATAGAATCCTGTTTAAAGGAAGTACCAATAAAACTGAAATACTTCGCATTCTCTAA
Source organism: Parasteatoda lunata (assembly GCA_949128135.1). Lineage (NCBI taxonomy): Eukaryota > Metazoa > Arthropoda > Arachnida > Araneae > Theridiidae > Parasteatoda > Parasteatoda lunata. The sequence continues at coordinate 9,746,448 of OX421979.1, read as the reverse complement.
TTATTTAATTATGCTGCATGAATTTTTCTTTTTTTTAGCTTTAAAGAAGTGGTGGTAGATTATTAAGATAATTTTAATATTTATGGATTAACTTAGTATTTCTTGTCTCACTGATAGATAAAAAAATTGTGTTATCAAATGGGAGCAAATAGTTTAGAAAATTTTATTTTTATTGTTTCTCATTGGAGCCTTAAATGTGTATGAAAGGTGTGAATGTTTTAAAATAGTGGTTTCATCTGACTAATATATAAAGATATATATGTAAAGATATGTATGTAGCTTCAATTATTCTTTTTATGTTATTCCTTTTTTGTAAATCTTTTTCTTAATTTATTATTCAAAACGAAACGCTTTTGATGTCACACTTTTAAATTCTCATCCTGTCCTTTAATCTATTTTTGGTACAAGTATGCATTAATTGAAAGTAAAACATTTTTCCCTTTGCCCTTCGTGGGAATCGCGCTACGTATTTAAAAAACCAATTACAAATACTAAGACTTCCCTTATTCCCTAAAACGAGACATTTTACGGATTTACTTTGCAAGATTTTCCCTAGCTTTTTTTAATGAGGAGCGCAACGATGTCGCGTGCACTTTGATAAACGTTCTCTGTCTAATAATTAATAAATTTTGTACCCTCCTTCCCTGCCTAAGATCTGTTTTTATCCTTCCACTCGGCAACGACGTTATAAGTCGTCAGGATAAAACGGTAGGGAAGGGGTACATCAAAGATATGTAATACCTCATTAAAATGGTCATTTCAAATTAAATTAATCAACTTCAGAAGAGGGTACATCAAAAATGTGGAATATCTCATTCGAATGGACAATTGGAAATTTATCAGTCAAATTCTTCTTCAACTCATGATAATTCATCCAGTATCTGCAACAAAAAATTATTTCTTTCGAAAATCATTAAACTTTTCGTTAATATGAATGGTACCTGACTTAACGATCGTCGACTTCTCATTTGTGTATGTAGCATGTTATGTCTGTAGCTCTGAAGGCTATGAATACTACTAAAGGAGTCGAGCTTCAATATTTTTCACACCACTAATTATTAACTGTTAACTCTGCAAAAAATAGTCAATAGAAAAATACGCAATCTTAAATTTTCATGGCTAGCTTTGTTTTTAAATAAAATTTTTTGAAATTTTCATTTGTTGCAAGATATTTCGCATAAGAACGCGTACCCCCGCTACACTGTTCCCGTACCCCTGGGGGTACGCGTACCACACTTTGGGAAACACTGATCTATAGGATTGCCATCACAAATTAAAACACTTATGGTTTTAAAAGAACCCAAAACCCCAATTGAATGGCTCACAATTGATTCTAAAATAGTTCATGATGTCCCGACTGTCTTACCCCAAATTGAAACCAAACAAAGAATGCCAGAATCCAAATTTAATGGGTGTAGACAACAATATCAAGGCGGCCATTCATTAATAACTCAGTTAGTCTAAATTATTATAATTCTCGACAAAACCAAAAATGTTTCCGACTAAGTCAAAATTTCAACCAACAATTCCAATTAAGACCTAGAGTTCAAAAAGAAAGTGACAGATTTCATAAAAATAAACAACAAACAAGTCATTTTGCCCAGGCTTCCCAGGAGTTGCCTCCTAAGCCATGTAAATACTGCGATAAGCTTGGAATAACTAATGCTTATCATTGGGCAGGGATTGTATAAACAAACCTAATTCTTTTATGGCTGAGAATCAAACTCAGCCTAAAAAAGAAAGTGATCAACCACAAAATTGACAATTAATAGTATCCGGATACATGCAAAATAAAAATGAAAACAATAAAAGTGACAAATACCTGATTGTGACAAATAAAACAATCTTGTTAAATATTGACACAGGTAGTACTTTAAATATCCCAACTAAACTTTCTGAAAAACTAAATGCCCAAAAAGAAAGAAAAAACTTTGTTAATGTAAAACAAACAAATGTATTTTGCAACTTAACCAAACTTGCACTTTAAATTTTAAAATTGGAAATATAGCTAGGTCAGTGGAATTTTGTGTTTTAAATACTGTTTTAAATACTTAATGACATTAGATATTATGCCATATTGGGTTTAAAAGAATGTAATGGGTTTAAATTTGTGATTGATTGTGTTAAACGAGTTGTAATGCAAAATCGGAGAAAAAGCCTTAAACTTCAGAATAACGACCACTGTGTCATTTTTTTTTATTTTGTTCTTAAACAAAATAGACAATACGGAAGTCAAAACTTAAGATTTTTCTTAGCAAGAAGTGTCAACTTGTCTTTTCATGTCTCATATCACTTGTATTTTCATATTTTTATCTTTCATGTTTTTGAATATTTCCATTTTTAAAAATGTTTATAAAATTTTCTTACCTTGATTGAAGAGTTAATTTAAATTGTGTGATTATGAGGAATTCTTGGTGAATAACTTTATTGTGATCGTCAAACAAAGGACTTTGAACTGAAAATAATTGTTAAGTCAGAAAAACTAGTTTTTTAATTAAAAAGAAAGGCTCTATTTTCTTCATTTTTTTAGTAGTGAATTATATTTTAAATTGGTAACATAGTGTTAAATTTTTATCTTGTATATTTAAATGTGTTTTTTGTAATTCATACTATTTTTATATATTGATAGTAATGTGAGATTACAAATGTTTTTTTTTTAATATTTCCTCCAATGGCAAGGCAAAAGATACAAATAGAAAGATGAAATAAATAACGAATGCAAATGTACGTAGGATAACAAAGAAAGAAGACCGAAGTCATTGCCTTAAAAGTTCTCTTGCTTCCCAATATCTTGACTACTCAGTGTGTCCATGAAGGGCCCCACATAGAAGCAGGTGGTCCCTGCCCAATTTCTCTCCAGATTTACAAAGTGGACAAAAAGGCACGCTGGAAAGCCTATGCGGTATAAGTGAGCAGAAAGACAATCGTAGCCTGTATATAAGCGGAAAGCCGCAACTGCATCACGTCTTGGTTTGTCGGGAATTAAAGAAGAGCTTACATTTCTCCAACTTTTCAAAGCTGTGCGAGTCCGGAAGGTCTCGCAATGAGTTGGTTTTACATAAATTTTTAAGGAACAGTTTGATTTTCCAAAAGGAAGTTGCCGTATTTGGTTGTTGTAGCAAAAATTGGCACCTTTTTTGGCAAGTAAATCTGCCTGCTCATTGCCCCAAACACCACAATGGGCTGGCACCAACTGGAGGACTATTCGTTTTCCCCTCAAAAATAAAGACCTCAAGAGTTCTTGACATCGGGAAATCTCAGGTGTCAAGGGATGTTCATGTGAGCTAATTGATTGTATGGCCGCTTGTGAGTCCGAGAAGAGGACTGCATTTTCAAATTTGTGTTGGAGGGCCAGTAGCTGCTGTAAAGCCGTACTCAAGGCCACTACTTCTCCATCAAAGGCGGTGCCAATGTATCCCGCTTGTACGTAGAAAGAGAAAAGTTCCGAAAAGACACCAGCCCCTACATTAAAGTGGCAGTCAAATTGAGAACCATTGGTAAAAACATGTAGCCAATTGTCGACTGGGTATTTAACCGCCATTGTCTCCAGGGAAAGATTTTTTAGAATAATTGGTGCAACATCTTTTTTACCATGGGCAGTTTTCACAAGATCCAAGTTTATTTCAGCGTTTGTTATTTCCAAGGGGTTTTTAGGTTTCAAAAGAGGTAGTGCATGACATTGGATTTCAGTGTCGTTTCTAATGTTCAGCACCTCCTGGATAAATCCATTCTGGGTTTTAAGTTATCTAGGCCTGATTACATAGTCTTTCGAGTAGGGGTCGTCGATTCTCAGAAGCTTTTCATATAGAAACAGAGCTATCTCCTTTATAATATCTTGGAAAGGTCTATTTCCTGTTAGGATTAGCATCGCGTCAATCGGCGTGGACATAACAGCTCCTGTAATCAAGCGAAGAGCCTGGTTTTGCAGAACCTCAAGTTTGTCTAACAGTTGTGGGGCTGTAATGAAGACCTCGCAGCAGTACGTCATAAGAGGGAGGGTGAATGTATTATATGTAGTGTTAAGGGTGGACCGTGCACACCCCCATTTTCAGCCTGCCAAACGCTTGAGGATATTAAATCTAATTGTGGCCCGCTCTATGAGCCGTTCCACGTGGCTTTTCCAACTAAGCTTATTATCAAAAGTCACCCCAGGTAGGTGCAACAAATAGGAGGGACGTTGATCACCTAACTCGAGTCTTTGCAAAAGTGTTCTAATTTTTGAAGCCTCACTCTCTGAAAAAATACTAATTAAGCGATTTTTAACGCTGTATATTAGTTTTCTGTTTATTTAAAATCAATTGGAATTTGCCCAATTTATCTTAAAAAGCTAAAACAGTTTGGCTTCCTCTTCCGACTCCTCTTTTTACATCCAAATGTAAATCCAGTGTATGGTCCAGTAAAATCCCCCATTATTTTTTTTATAAAATAAAACATCTAGAGCTATGGACTCACCATTTAGGGCCATCACCATCTTCATAACACCTCTGGATTTCTTCCTGTGGGAACTAATTCATCTAATAGTAGTTGTATATGTGTGTGTGCTTTACTACAAATTATACTCATTGCCATAATTAACGCATCTAGAAATGAGTTGTTGGTATGAAACGAAAACGTAAGTACAACGTTGATATAAGTAAGTAGTTAAAAAATTAAAAGAAAATAATCATTTATTGCAGGAAAAAATATAAATAAATGGAGGTTTTAGTACTGAATGCAGGATGCGATATTGTCAGGCATTGGGACATACAAGTACTTTAAGATATCTTGTGGCATCTAGCGCCAATTTTTATGGCAATGAGTGTAAATGTGATCTTTAATCACAGAGCTGTGTTATTATTAAAGTAATCACACCTTTCAAATGCATGCCTACGTGTTTCTCGCTAATATTATTTTGAATGAAGGAGATTTGGTATTTCAACCAATCTATGCAATGAATATAAGAATGATTTATTTGAGTTCATAAAGTTAAACTATTCAATAAATGGATGCAGCTCATACTCAAGTGGGAAAAGTATCCTTGTTGAGCTTTTAAATTTTGGTTTTCTTAAATTGGAATATTCTTTACATTTTATAGAAAGTCTTTTCGAGAAATTAGTTAGTTAAAGTCATTCTCTAACCTATCTTTTTTTGTAATTTTTAAAGATAGCATTCTAATTATTAGAAAACTTCTTCCATTACCAGAAAGAATTAATTTAATAATCCTTTGTGTTTCTCAATTTAAGATTTATTTAGTGTTTATGTAAAACTTAATTAGCAGCAATGTGTATGTAACACCCAATATATTTCTTTTCAGTATTAAAAAGATTTTTTTGCTACCTTAATTTCATTGGCATTTTACATTAATAATTTAACATAAACAAAGTATTAAATAAATTGTGGATTACTGACTGGCTATAAATATAATCATTACTGATTACAAAAAAAAAAAATTCTCGGATTCCTTGTACTCCTTCTGTGGCACCCTAAAGTTCTGCAGAGCACCTTCTGGAAACCGTTGCCGTAAACAATTATTATAATTTTCTATATAGTTAATGTTATATCTTTATTCTATAAAATTGATCAAGCATTAATGATTTTCCTGTATTATGTTACAGATGCCTAAGCGAAGCAACCCGTGGACGTACAAAAAAAGGAAAAGATCCAAAAAGTCTACAAATACTTCAGAAGAGGCAAATATTCAACCAATTAATCAAACCGATGAATCTACTTCATCATTAAATTCTACTAAAAACGGAGAGGATTACCCCAATCTGGTATCGAATCCACCAAAAACAAACGTGATAAAACAAGAACAAGTACAATTGCCGCGTTCTTCTGTGCCATTCAAAAGGCAATCCAATGCTTTAATAGCTTCTTTTGGACTGTTGGATCCTCAAAAGCCATCAGTTGACCCACCTGTGAAAATAAAAGTTGAACCTCGTAATGATGTGTCCAGCGAAACTTCTTCAGAAGTTGTGGATGATGAGGTTGAAACGATTGGAGCTTTTATACCTGTAAAGAAAATCAGGACCTTAAATTTTGAACCAGTCGACGCAGCTGAAGATATTATTATTATTGCTGAATGTATCATTGAAAAAGAGAATGAAGATGATTTATTACATGTTTTCAACAATGTTACTGAGAGTGTGGAAGATGCTAGCATAGATAACCCTGGTGATGGTGTTCAAAAAGAAGAATTGTGCGATACTGCACCATCATCACCAGTGTCAGCAGATGTAGAACCTTGTTATCAAATAAATCCCGAAGAGTTGGAACTTATGAAGCTTTCACTGGCCGAACCTAGTATGTCACCTCATAATGATTCATTCAAAGATGAAATAATTTCCGAGGACACTTTTAATTCATTGGAGGGAAATTTCGTTGGTTTTAATAATTTAAAGATTCTTGATTTTGATACAAAGAATCAGTTAGTTGACATTTACAACTGCTCTGAAATTTTAACCACTATACAGAACGTGCTGGAAAATTTTAAAAATAAAGTTTCAGAAGATCGTAGTTTTGAAGATTCTATCAAAACATCCATAAGACAGTATAACTCTCCGTCCAAAATTATACTGAACATACATCCTGTGATACACAGTCAAGAGTTGAATACTCCAGTAATTCCACCACCTTCGTTTGCACCAATTAAGGACATATCTCCTCCACCTAAAACAATGCCTTGTGTTTCAAGTGCACCATCTGTTTTTAATAATCGTCAATGCGCTCGAGATGTCTTCCTAAAAGACTTAAATGTTAGTCCTCGTTTCTCACCTCCTTCAATTGAGTCAAACCTTGTACCTAAGTGCCCAACGCAGCCTCATACTATACTTGAAAATGACATTGACGCCCTCCTAAATAGCCTAAAACCTACGATGGAATTTCTACAGTCAAACAACTTTGACAATGGTTCAATGAAATCAAAAATTCAATCTTTACCTAACAAAAATGACTTAGATGCAAAAAATAAAACCATTCCGCTCGAGTCAACATCAAATACTTTCAGTCAAAAAAATGACCTTTCAGTTACAGAACAACTTCAAACATTTCCTTTCACCATTACAACCACAGCTATTTTCCCCCCATTACTGGGCACAATCATTCACCCCCCTTTACCAGACCCAGTCTATCTACCCCCTTTACCAGACCCAGTCAATCTTCCTCCTTTACCAACCACAACTCCTCCAATACCAGATGCAATCAGTCCCTTAAGTGCAAACATCAACAAGAGTCAAATCAATATGGATGTAGAGCCTCAAACCTCAGTTAGTAGCTGCGATTCTTTACTACGACAACCTCACACTTCTGTATTTGCCAATGAGAATCCAAATTTGCCCCAAAGCGCATCAATAACAAATTATGAAACACAGTCTCTAAATGAAAATACGTTGAGGAAGCGAAGTTATCCTTATTTTGATAGTTGTGAATCTTCATTGTCTCCCTCAAGTCAGATTGATGCCACTAATGATTCGGCTCCGTCTGATCCCAGAAAAAATCGTAAAAATAGTGCCGAAATACCCGACAAAAGCAACATTGAAATACCTCATAAAGTGCCAAGGCATGATGCTTCTTCTTCTGGAAAGCCTTCGCAATTAACAACTGAGAGAATAAGAAATCCAGGATACTTATTTAAAGATGCAATAGCAGGAATTAGAACCAATCAAATTCAGCTAAACAAGCAGCATGCCACACATAATAAAACAGATGTTGGGAAACATTCCGAGGAGAAAAGAAAGAAAAAAATAGATTTAGAAGATTACTTCAATAGAAAATCATCTAATAGTGATAAAGAGTCGAGAGTAAAAACGCAACTTGCTGTTCCAAATAATAGTTCACTGAGAGAGTTAAATAAGCATTCTGTGATGGACCACATGTCTCATACAATGAAAGATACAATTATTGGTAGACCGATAGAAGTTGTTACTAGAAGGTTTAGTTCGGAAAATGATCCTAGAAGTTCTGTTCAAAACAACCTCATGTTAAGAAACTCAAATACTATTCTTTCAAACATGCCATCTAATGTGAGAATTTCTACGAATCAAAATTCTTTTTATGGTAATCCTATACCAGTACTTAGTGAGAAGCGTAGTTCAGAACATTTATCTGATTCAAGAAGCAACCTTATCGGTAGTTCCAGTCCTTACGAATGTATGTCTACACCGTCATATAATGACATAGGCTCAAACAATCCATCAACATCAAGCTGTCCTACATCAAGTAAAATAACTCCATCAAATCGTTTTCTTATTAATGACCCAAATCGACCCATTCCAATGCAAAATGATACGTTTGGGTTCGATCCCAATTATACTGTGTCTAATGCTTTTAATAACATTTCTATACAAACTTTACCACCTCTTGGAAAAAATGTGCGAGAAAATGTAAGAATTCCTCTTCTTCCGACACCTCATCTTCCGACACCTCATCTTCCGAAACCCCTTCTTCCGACACCCTTTTTACTGAATCGGTCTGTAACATCACCTCAACTTACAGCAGCTGTGTCGCCTATTTACTCCAATAACAGTCCTATACTCGCCCACTACCCATCTCGATCTCCCCCATCCGTGCAACTACCTGCACCAGTCGACTTGGTGTCAAATCCCGCTTCTCATGACACTAATACGACTAGCAGTTATCGATTAAATCAAAGGAATTTTGCTTGTTTGGTGCCAGAATCTGTGAAGGAAGATATTGGCAAGACCTACGTTCAAAGTCAATTTGTTTATTTGATTATGATCTCGTGGTCTTATGATTGGTTATCAGAATTTGAAAGGCAACTTAGGCCAGAACTTAATCTACCACCCATACTGCCCAAATCAGTTGAACTCTCTCAAGTGCGCAATACGTACAGTGATGAGCGCGAGTATTATAACACTTATTTTAAACTTTTGTTGTTTGAATCTTGGTTTAAACTTTATGAAGCATGGAAAAATAATCAAAGATGTGTAGTCCAGGGAAAGATTAGCGATTATGAACAAAAAAACGAATTTAACAAGTATGTCATTGAATGTTTTGTGCCATCTTTACACATTGAAGCCTTGCCGAAAGAAGGTTGCATTGTGCTTGTGACTTTCAAGTCTCTGGGAAACTCTGCTATAAAGATGTTGGGCTACGTCACGAAATCGATGAACCGGCCATTTGCAGCCACCCATGACGGCGAACATGAAGCTTATAAAGCGCTAAGCGTTTCAGAAAATATAGGTGTCTACAAATTCAAAATAACCATCTACACAGCTTTCAAAGTAGACGATATCAACGACAGAGAACTGATTTCGATCCAGCATTTGTTAAATGTCAGGAAGATCCTTCAACAGAATGATGCTTTAATGAATTTGTCCAAGTCAACTTTGAGCGACGCTGTACTCTCTCCTATTACTTCACCGAATAAGTTTAGCGCTTCCATTCCTAAAGAAAGCATGGATTATGTGAGTGTAATGGACCAAGTGTGTGAACGCGTCTCTGATCAAGCTCCGCTGTTAGCAATGGTCCATGCGGAGTTTTCACTGACCAGGGAGAGGATGACAGCCGTGTCTTATCTGATTAAAAAACTCCAGGAGAAGCAGCCGGATGCCAAAGTTATTATTTGCTCCAAGTCTGAAAACTCATTGTCAGACATAGCAATGTATCTTAAACAGCATAACCCAGTGTACATTAACACGGACAGAATCCCTGATTTAAAAAAGTATTCCTTGGGGAAATTAACGGACAAAAACGTGCCAATATTTAGGAATGCAGAGACAGAGGAGGAGAAGGCTAAAAGAATGGCTAGGAATCACGTGCTCGCCACAAGTGATGTGATTTTAGTACTGTTGTTGGGACTTGAAAATGATGACTGTTCCGTTATGAAGTTGGTTAAAGAGTTAAATATTGCTTGCTGCATCCTAGATGAAGCCCATATGTGTAATGAACCCGAATCTATCATTCCACTTACTTATGGAATCAAAAAATATGTCTTGTTGGGGAACAAAAATTTACTCTGTAATGTTTCATCCTATACTATTACCTATGATTACAACCGGTCACTGTTAAACAGAGCTTCATTATAAATTTTCTTTCATTTGTTCATTGTATTTGTTTGTGAATTAAAGAATCATTCGCTTAGCTGTGAGTTTTATTTTATTGCTTTTATTGTATCTCGTAGGTATCATTGGCAGATAAAGTATGTATCGCATTTTAAAATTTATATTAAGTCCAGTCCTTTTTTTTTAAGTCCAACATATCAAACGATATTAATAACCTTAAGTAGGATCATGAATATTTTTCCAGGTGTTAGAATTTTTTCAAAGTATTTGCAAGAAAAGATTTAGAACATGTTAGGAAGTCAAAGAATAACATAAAAATTTAGAAAAAAATTCTGCTTCACTTAAAAAATAATAATAATAAAAATGCTTCTCTATTTTAAACTTTGTGAATTTATTTCAACTTTACACCAATGATAACGTTAAACAGTTTTAATACTTCTGATAGTATTATCGCATTTAAAGAAGACCGGACGATTTCAATTAAAAAAGACCACGTGGTCTTATTATAGAAATAATTATTTATCGAAACATTTTAAATTAATCTTTTCTAACCACTATTTCGCCTGAGCAAATGTATGTTATGAACAAAACTAAGCCAAAGCAAGCTACTGAAATTTTGGAAATGCATAGAAATTTTTTCTTTTTAAAACATTAGACTGACTAGAAATATGCAACATAAATAAAGGAGGACAGAAACTAAAATGTCGCCAATATATCGCCTACTACAAATTAGTTCTAAAATGAAAGGAAAAAAAATTATTCTACATAATTCTATTATATCTATAAATTCTATATAATCATTACTCTATGGTTAAGCTGTGTTCTTATTCTTATATATTTACTTTAAAATAGATTAAATTTAAATTTTAGAATGAATAAAATGGATTAATATCATGTCTTAAGGAAAAGACGAAAATTGGAAAGCTTATTTATACAATAAATAAAACAGTTGCACTTACAAAAAGTGATAAATTAACTTACCTGTGAAATGTATGCGGTCTTCATTTTACAAAATTTTCTATACCACCAAATGCGGCCGAGAGATGAAAAAGAGAAAGTATTTTTCTCTTACGACTTCCGTAGGTATCTATTGTTATTGCTATTGTAACTGTTTATATCTATTGTTATTATTCGAAATAATTGTAAATTTTTGTGAAAAAAGTTATTTTTGGGTAATGGAAATTAAGAGCGAAAGGAATCTTTTGATACCTGCAATTTGCTGCAATGGTAAACCTATGTAATGCGTGCCAACTAGGGTTGGGTAAGTAATTAAGAAGTTGTTTAAGTTTTTTAAAAAAATGAGTTAAGTTCTGACTCATACATATTTATGCGTCTGACATTGCTATCTAAACATGTGAGGTATATATTCCAATATATTTTTAAGCTATTCAATAAGAGCATTTCAGTTCACTTAACAGTATAAAGTAGATAAGTGCAAGAAAAAGTACATAACTTTTAAACTGTTAAGTGAACTAAAGTGTTCCCTTCGATTGCTTAAAAAATTCATTGGAACCAATAGCTCACTTGTCTGGATAAAAATTTCGTATTTATAAATATGTATGAGTCAGAATTTGATCTCTTTCTATTTAAAATTTAACAAACTTATTCATAATTAGATACATCAATTTGGATGTCATTTATTCTATTCAGAGTAAAAAAGTACATCGGAAACATTATATCACATGCCTAGATGTCATAGTTTTATCCCTCCTCCTCAATAAATTCAAAATACGGACTAAAGTATCTCTTCTTACATTCCTATTGGGCTAAAATCAAATTTTTAAATAATTTACAGCTTTCCCATAACTATTTCTATATTCAATTGATCAAGTACTGGTCTCAAAATTTAGGTCCATATTATGTAAAAGATGATTTAGTAACCATAAACCTGTAAATTATTATTATTGTTATACTTTGGCTTTTTTTTCCAGCAAATATACTTGTCCAGTTTTGGCCATAGCAATTAAGGTCACTGAAAGTTCCTGGCCACTCTTTAAGGTCATACTAGATGTACACCAATCATTAGTCATTTTTTAGGTACTACTCATTAGTATATATTCATAGAAATGTTTACATTTGTAATTCACTGTTGGCATTTGGATTTTGATGGTTAAAGTCAAAGAAAATAGTCTTTTTTTTTTTTTGAAGATTTTTAAATAACTTTTTACCTTTAATGCAAAGTTTCACTGAAAATATTTAAGTTTTAATAGTTAGTGTTTATATAGTATAACATAAAGAACCAGTGAGTATCGTGATTCATTCGTTTCACAAAAAGTATTGCTGTATATAAATCGGTGTGTTTTTCTCAAAATTCCTGAGAATCTGCGGCTTTGACCTTCTCACCCCCCCTAAAAAAAGTATTTTAGTTGAATTAATTTGTTTTGCAAAAAGAATAAATTAACTAATTTCTGTCTAATAGTTTCACACAAAGAAAACGTCCTACATATTTCAAATATGTCCGACCCCGCATAATTAAAAAAAAAAAAAGAAGAAAAAAAAACAGGCTCTTGACACAGAATTTATGAATGAGTGAATCTTCTGTCAGTAGTTATATTTATGTGATTCCTGGCAAGATGTGGTATTATGAGAAAATTGATTTTTTTTTCTTTCTTTTTATTGTTTACCTGCATATAGTTTTTGATCATGTTGAATAAAAGGGATATTTTTTAACTCTTTCGAGAGGAAAATCTCAAAAGGTTCTTCTTAAGAAACTCCATGTTAAATCCGAGAGTTATGCTCATAAAAATAGGATTTTATAAAGGCTTTTTTCACATTAAACCAACCAGCTCTTTAAGACTTCGTCACACCTGGAATCTTTTTAAATGAGGGCTCGTAATTAGCGAGTTCAACTGTATTTCTTTAACACCTAATTTATCTATGAGTAAATTAAGAACATTTTATCAAGTCTTAGGTACCTTAACAAATACCTCAGTGTGTGTTAGTTATACCTCACCAAATTTAAAAAATACATATACATATCAAATATAAATGTCTGCAATTGATTACAAAAATGAATGACTTGAACACAAAAAAGAGGAATAATAATGTAAAGTATCCCATTAAATATATTTATTTGTTTAAAAAAAACATCCAAGTGAACTGATTTTTAATTACCGTAATCTTCTGTAAATTTAATGTCAACATTTATACCTTTATTTTCTTTAACATTAAAGACCCTCTCAAATGTAAGCTTTCTTTCTATATTTCTCTTTTTTTCATGGGTTAAATTTCTCGTCCTCTTAATATTTTATTTTTATGCATGACGCCTTTTCTTTTTTAATTCTCTTATCATCCATTTCTATGAAAGGCCTTTCTTGTATCACTAAATGCTGAAAAAGATATGTTTTACTAAATAAATTGCTAGTTTATTGATAATTAAAAGTTGTGGTGAAATTAAAGAAATGCGTGATTTTATTTGTCTCTCTTTTCATGGTGTTTTTTTTTTTTTTTTCTTCTTTTCTTTTCTCTTTTTTTTTTTCCTTTATTTCTCCAGTATGTGGTGAGTACTTTTAATTATTATTTTGGGTATTTGTTTTATTTCTATTTGGAAACATCTCTAAATCCTAATAAAGGATATACTTATATTTGGATATAGCATGTCATCGTTTTATTTATCTTTTAATCTTTGATTTCTTATTAATTTTAGTTTTCACCCTTATTCCAAACTTGGTGATGTCAATTTATCCAATTTGTTCAAACCTCACACTTCGTGACCTTTTGTACCTATTGGGTTATTGTTATTCCACGATAGTTTTGTACTACCATTTTCCTTAATGTAATTATTTTTTATCCTATTTTCGGCCTTAGTTTGTTTATTATGAAATTCAATAATTACCCGTTTTTTCACTCAAGTACTATATCCAAATACAAGTATATAATAAGTATTTCAACCTCTTATCATAGCATATATATATATATATATATACTAGGGGGCTATGCTCCCTGTTCGCTGCCGCTAACCAATCCCGATTATTGCTTCGCAATAATTGTTTTTTATTTATTTATTTATTTATTTATTTATTTTTTTTTTTTGTGGAAGAAAACAGTTTTTCTACTTAAGTTAAAATTATTCACTTAACATATAATATATGTACTGTTTGCTTACTCTTTCGCCTCTACTTCCCACGTCCAAATATTACTATGTATAGAAATATTATAAACACTTAGATCTCTTGGTGAGCAGAAGTGATTTTTCGAAGTAATCATTGTTTAAAATAACATTTATATTCTTATAACATTATATTGTTCAAACAAATTTGATAAGTTCACAACCAGAATTTAAAATTTTCGCTAATACTGGAAAATAACTTTAAATTAGGGATACAAAAATATTTAAAGGAAAACAATACCTTTACGACTTTTGTTAATTTTATGCTGATGACAACCAAAACAATTAGAGATGAATGAGGAGAAACTGGATCCTACCTCGTGGTTTTTAGGCCAATATAAAGCACGGACAACAATGGAAAACTCATTATTAGACATACTCAAAATAAAATAAAAATCGCTGCTCAGCTTTAGATGTAACATTTTAGCAAGCAGCATTATTAAAAATTATTACCTTTTCACACACATGTTTTCTTAATTTTAATTGGCTGTTTTGCGCGTTACTAACCGCAAGTGTTCTGTGATTGGCTACGTGTTATCATTTCACTCTCTTCTTATATTATATTACTAGAGGGCTCCACCCTCTGCTAGCTACCGCTCGCCAACCCCCGATAATTGCTACGCAATTATATTTTTGTTTGCTTCGCGAACAAAATTAAAGTCTATTATGGGTTATTAGCCGGCAATTTTTTTGCACCAACATCACATAGAGAGAATATGATAGGATTGTAAAATGTCAGAGGTGCTTATTATCAGCATTATAAACTTATATAAAGCAATTTTAATACAAACAATTTTATAAACTTATATAAAGCGAGGAAGTAATATTATTTAACACATTACTATCGGGCATTATCCGGAGATTAATCTCCGTATCCGAAGCACGCCAGTCAGAGCCTAACTCAAATCATTGATGATCTTATAGGATGCCGGAAGTTCCTTATATGTTGCTTCATCCCCCCCCCCCAGTAATTTAAATTTTAAACTGAATAAAATTAAAACCTAATGAAAAAAAGAACTTTAAAATATGGCAAATAAATTAAAACATGTAATATTAATAAGTTGAAGCTGAGTAATATTTCAAAAGCAAATACAAATGCCCAATTAACTGTCAACTGACAAAATATTTTAGTTTCAATCAGACAAAAAGCAATAATAAAAACACATGTAACTGAAGTTCGACAAATTAAATTAAGCAATAATTTTTTTTTTGTCATACTGAGTACTAATAAAAAAACAAACCAAAATGAAATAATTATGTTATGAATAAACATTTTTGTCTGATATGTTATAAAAAATAAGGTGAAAACAATAAAATTAAAAATTATTTACAATAGATATCTGAATATTCACAAAACCTAACTATGCACTTTTATGCATTATTTAAGAAATATCTCAAACGTATATGAACTGTTAATTCATATTTCTGTCTGAACGATTTTTTGAAAGTAAGTAAAAAACAATTAAAAGTAAGGAAAATCAATGATAAAATTAAATATTATTTACAAAACCTCCTTATATACAAAATTTTTTATCAATTTCTTTTCCATATCATTTCGTGCACCAACAATTTGTACTTTAATGCTTTCCTTAGGGCGACATCTTGAAAGTGCCACATATAACTGACCATATCCAAAGATGGGTTTATTTTGATCAATGTAAAGACCAACTTTGTCGAAAGTTTGACCCTGTGATTTATTAATGGTCATGGCAAAAGCTAATCTTACAGGAAACTGTGTACGGTGTAAAACGAAAGTCTTTACTGTCTCTTGTATTTAGAGTAATTCTTGGGATTACTACAGAATTACCCTTTTTATCACCCGTCGTAACTGTACAAAAAAGAATGTTTTTCATCACTTTTTGCACAATTAACCTAGTTCCATTACATAACCCATCAGTAACACAAAGGTTCCTGACAAGCATTACAACAGCTCCGATCTTAAGCTTGAGTTTATGTAAAGGCAAACCTGTAATGTTAATTTTTGTCAAGTATTCAGGCTGAAAATGAAGCATTACGCTTTCATTCTCACTCTCATCTCCGTCACAAGCAGTTGCTGTATCATAACTTGTGCAAATAATTGTTTCTCCTGAGAACTTTTGAAGAATCAAATCGTTTAAAGCATTTACTTGCTCATTTAATGGAGCCAAAACAACACAACTTGATAATGATGATAAATACATGACCCAAATGCATTTTCAATACATGACCCAAATGCATTTTCAATTATGTTTTGTGACAGCATTTCAGTGGAAATTTCTAATAAATCATTTTCACCATTACCTATTGAAATTAACTACAGCTTTTGACATTGATATTCATGCTTAGGATACACTATGAAATCAACATCTGGTATATCACCACCTTCACCAGCCACAATAACTGCTGCTACTTCCCCTCTAGCACTTGTGGTGGGAAGATTGTATCTTCGTTGATCCTTTACAACTATTCGGTGGAATTGTAATGTGATATCTTCATTAGGGTGTTCTTGATATCTATCATAGAGAGTTCTATAAGCTTGGGCATATGGATTTCTTTCCATGACATTGTGAATAAGAAGCAAGACAGATCTAAGACATATATTTGAAATTCTACTTGACAATGCCGAATCACTGTCTTGGATATAAATTTGAGCAAACTTGTGATTTTGATTATTAGGAGGGATCAAGCTTGTTGTCGCAGTAACATTGACATCACCTTTAAGAGTAAGACAACTGATCCCTTTAAAAGAAATTTCATGAGATGGGCAAAAAGCTGCCATCGCAAATGCAGAGTTGTACGATCGAACATTCTGTTTAAAGTTAATTGCATCAGAATGGCTGCCAAGTAAAAGATCTTCGTTCAGCCATGCTCTGCTGGAAACGAAAGAGCACCACAGTTTACACATTCATCACTGAATGTTCCAACGGAAAAAGGAGGTATAATGTCTGATAAAGACTCACCAAAGTATTCGTTTTCATTTAAACGTCTTAACTCTTCAACGTTTCTTCGCCGCGCATTCCGCCGTCACGTATTGATAGCACTACGATTATTTTCCGGGTAATTTTGTGCTGCTAAATTATGTTCAGCTCTATGTCGCTGTTGATATCGCCTAAGATATTCACGGCGATCCATTTTTTATAAAGGATATAAGCTTTTTAAAATAAACTCTGTTCAATATATTTTGATAATTTGGAATGTAAATAGTTTCTTTAGAGAGTGTTGATTCGTGCTTCCAATAACTCTACCCGATTTATCAAAGCTATTAAAATATATTGGAATTCTAAAATAAATAACTGCGTTCTATCAAAACAAACATTCTATTATAAAACTTTAGAACAACTATCTTTTTACATTGACACTCAAAATTATTAATAAACACTGGATAATATTGCGTTAATGACACTTTGATCTAATGACGTCATAAACAATCGTTTGCATAAAGCAGAACTGTTTTTAAGGATGGGCCCGGGCCCAGGGCCCCGAGTTCCATTGGGGCCCCCAAAAGTCTAAAATCTCATTGCATTAATTGTTTTTTTTAATTCTAACTCATTTATTATTTATAACTTAAAAGGGCCCCCAGATCCCACTTTCTTTCTTCCTTTTTTAAAGTTTTATTCGGAGCTGGGCCTCTCTGAAGCCCATAATACATTTTTTTCCCTCTCCTTTTTACATTGTCGGACGCTTTTCGAAATCTAATCAAAGTGCTTACAAATATAAAATAATTGTTACTCTTCACTTTTCTAATCAAAAGAGCAATAAAACGCTATTTCCACTGATGAAAATATCCCTACTTTCGTAGCTACCACCCACAGAGTTGTCAAATAGCCTCTTCACTTTACACTGAAGGAAAATGTTTTTAGCTTCTTTATATTGCCTCAGGCTCTTTTTTCCTAACTTCAGAAATATCAGATATCCACAGAAACACCCTTTTGTCTCATTTCTGGTCATAAATTGCTTGGAACAAAAATTTCTAGGGCTGTAAATAGGGGGAAGGTCTTCTTAATATTTCTTTTGGGTCACTCTGTCTTGAGATTTCCGTTGTGTTACATACGTTATCGTTAAATTGGGCCTCGTTCATTTCAAATTTTTCTTTCTTACAAAATTTAGATATTTTTTCTATTTTATTATAAATGCTTTTTTTTCCCCTTTAATCACCCTAAATTTTATACATATTTTATAATATTTTTATTTTAAACGTGTGCATTTAATTTACGTGTGCATTTAATGCTTTTTTTTTCCCCTTTAATCACCCTAAATTTTATTTATTTTTTATAATATTTTTATTTTAAACGTGTGCATTTAATTTAATAAAATAAAAATAAATAAAAAAAAATAAATGAAAGAAATATAAATAAATGACTGCATAAAATAAAGGAACTTTGTTGTCGTATCATCTTTTAAACAATTTGAGTATTAATAAATTATTTAAAAATAAGCAAATTTTTTGTTAGAAAGGTAAAAAAGTTTTTTCATTTGTTTAAAAGGTAATTATGCCCCATCATTTGATCATGAGACTATTCTTGGGGATATTTGGGGTATTGCTTATAATTTGAAGGGTAGGGACCACTGCAATTGGCCCACGTGGCGGGAGTATCTTTGGATTTTTGACATATGTTAAGTACCCTTCAGCACACTTTTAACATTTGGGAGCATGTCTGCATGAATGTTGGACGTGGTTAAAATTTTGACATCTGTGACACTGTGTAACACCACTGCGCCCTTTCTAATTGCCAACTGTAATTATTAAGTTCATGAGTCTGGTGAGGTCATAAATCTCTTTGTAGTGATCATTCTTTGGTAGTGTCACTATAAATAAGGGCAAGTGTATTCTACCATTCTCAGTGAATTTGGTCATTTGGGAAATTTTTAATCATTTTCTCATTCATTTTTCAAATACAGGACGGCAACTGTTCCAAAAACAACTTCCGACGAAAACTTCAATTGTAATTAACCTGATGTTTTAATTTATTTCTTATAAGTTATATAAATTGCGAAATTTTATGTTACTGCCCGCCTTTATTAAGGTCTTAAAAGATGATAAACAGAAAGTTCTCTTCGTGTTTAGATCATTTTTCTATATAAATAAATGTTATGTAAATTTCAAGATAAAATATAAGGTTAAATAACTTTTGGTACTTCTGTTAACTTATTAACAGATTAAAAAAATTTAAACTCTGTAGCTAAAAACATTAAAAACATGCATTAAGTTCAAATTAAGTACAGATATGGACAAGCTAGAGTTTCAGTTTTCTAAATAAAACCTGCCCCAGTGTCTAACAGCAACTTTACGCAGTGTTTCTGTTTCGAAGTCTGAAACGATAGTATGTCCAACTCTTTGATTTATATGCACTTAATACACATTTTTGCTTCAGCCTACGTAGTAGAAAGTACACACTTTAATAGTTTTGGATTGAGAAAACCTCATTATACAACCTATATAAGTATATTTAATTTAATTGTGAACTAATATTAGACTTTTTTAATATGTTTATTTTGAAAGCTTTCATATTTAAAACACAGGTTGAATACAGATTTTAAAATACAATTGTATTATAAAACAGTTTCTACCGTTATATTGTGCACAAAAAGCGAACACTGAAAATAACTATTTTTAAAAGAGCAAAAACACATATTATTTTTAAAAAATTCAAAGCTTAAGCTTTAAAACTTTTTCAAGTTAAGTTTTTTTAAGTTTCGTTATCGTTTTTGAGCTTTTACCTATTTTTCTGTTTATTTAGGACATGGTCATTTGCTCCTTAAACGGTGGGTCATAAGCAATCCTTGACCAAGTAATAAGTCTGTCTTATTGAAAATCACCGATACTTTTTTAAATGTAAAAAGTAAAGATCAGGTTAATTTTCACACTAAAAGATGTATCGATAATTATATTAATTTAAAGATTTTACACTAGCGTGAAAGTTTCTCAAACCGGTTTGCTTTAAAATGTGATTTATGTTCCTTTCCTCAATTTGATCTTTCTTTATTTCGGTATTTAATTGTTGTTTTGATAATGTCAGTTGGTAGAATAGAAGAATTCCTTAGGATACAATTTGTGCTCCCACGTCCGCTGCCCTCGTTAGCCGGATTAACCGTTGCCCAGGCGATACCACGTGGAGGTGAGGGTCAGCACAGATGTTGGTTTGTGGGAGCTTTACGAGTGTCTTCCAGCGAAATAGTTTAAAGAAAGCTGTTCCGCTGGTAATAGAATATCGCATAAATTATTATTACACTCGATGGACATCGCCCAGTCTTTTTTTTTTTTTTTTTTTTTTTTTTTTTTTTTTAATAATGATAAATTTAATTTTGATTATAAAGTCATTTTCAATGTCAAAATCATTTTTAATATCAGTTATTTTTTAAGGTCATTTTAAACATCAAAAACATTTTTAATGTCAGTCATTTTTCAAAATCAATTTAATGACATTCATTTTCCAAAGTCATTTTGATATCAGCCATTTTATTCTCAAAATCAAACCATGGAAATATACATCTTTGAGGGAGCTTTGCGAGCACTTCCGATTCGATTAGAAAGCTTTGGCTTCTCCTCTTCAATATCACTGTGTTTGGCTTCATCATTTTTTTTATCTCCATCAATATTCACACAATACATCTTGGAATGTGCTATGCGAGAACTTCCAATTCTACAAAAATGCCTTGGCTCCTCCTCGTCGCCAAAATCACTACCTTTGTCTCCACCAAGGTCTTTTTCTTCATCTACATCCACACAGTACATTTCAGAATGAGCTATGGGTGCACTTCCAATTCTGTAACATAATTCAGATTCTTCCTCTCCGCCAAAATCACTATTTTTGGCACAATCAAATTTTTTTTGTTCATCCATACCAAAACAAATCGACTCCGAATGAGCTATGCGTGCACTTCCAATTCTATAACATAGCTTTGATTCTTCCTCACCGCCAAAATCACTATTTTTGGCCCCATCAAAGCTCTTTTCTAAATCCATATCAAAACAATACAACTCCGATGGAGCTATGAGTGCACTTCCAATTCTACAACAAATCTCTGGCTCCTCCTCTCCGCCAATAATATTTTTTATTGCTCCTTTTTTAGGAACACCATTCAATTTCCTGTTATTAAACGGATATTCAGTTATTATTATGTTAAAATAAATTCGTCTTACACTAACAACACTAACTTACACTAACTTATTTCTTCAGAAACAATAATCGCAAAAGATATTTAAATGGTTTAAGGCATCTATAATCATTTTTAATATTTAGGACATGTTTTTAATAAAAAATAATCATATTTACAATTAGTTATAACACAGTACTGGCAAATGTATTTTAAAATCCATATTAATGTAACGACATATAAATGAATAATACAGTCATATAAATTTCTTTCATAAATAAGAAAGTTTAAACATAATTATAAATGTTAAATGACATGTCAATGCATTTAAATTATTAAAATAAATTTTTTTATAAAAAATTAAAACTGGTGTTTGAAACTGACTTATTGAATGTGCAGAGTTATGCAGATTTATGCTTAAAATAAAATAAGCAATTTTTTGTTTTATTTTGTAGTTGACTGAATTGAATGAACAAAATAAATGTTACTTACAGTTTTTTACGAATGTACCTGAAAAATCTCGAGAAAATTCTCGCCATAATCAATATAAATTGAATCGCAAAAGAGCAGTTGAATAAAAATCGCCCAACTCACTCAATAGCTTTTTACAAAGTGAATTATTTTCATTGTTACGCGTCTTATAGAGATTTCTTGCATTGTTTAGTTTCTTTAAAAATTTTATTCATTGTTAAGTGTATGAAACAATAAACAAAATTTTAATTGTTTAGGGCAAACTACTCTGTTACTCTTTTTCTTTACAAAAAAAAATACAATATGTTCATTATATTCCTTAAATAAAATACATTTAAGAAAATGCATAGCAAATTTTTTTTTTAAAGTTATATTAGTATTCATTATTAGTATTATATTACAGTACCATTAGAACAATTTTCATAGATAAAAGTAAAGCAAATTATTTTTTGGTTTCAGATTTCGTTCAAAATCAGTATTAAATTTTTAAAAACCAGCATTTAGCAGAAACTTTTTAAAAAGTCTTCTTTTTTTTTAAATATTTTTTAAAAATAATCTTGCATAATGATTACATTGATCGCTGCTGGAAACTTGTGCATTCAAAAGCATATTATAAAACTTTAAAAACAGTTTCTGTGGTAACTTGCGCGCAATACCGAAGAAAGAATTTTAAAAATGACGAAGGAGCAGATATAACATGCTGCTGCAATTCTTATAACATTTTGAATGTTTATACAGAGCAACAAGTATAATATGCTGATTTTTAAAAATGTTCATGTCAAAGCTTTAACAATCATATAGTAGCTTTGGTGAATGTCTGAAATATTGTTATATCCGATTCGACATTAATTTATTCGTTGATATTATTACATTTATTCGAATATATGCTGAGGATAGATTAGGAGAAATATCAGCGTTCGGAGTACTGGTTCAATGCAAATTGAGCAGTGGCACTTAGAGCTTAAAAAAAAAAAAATTTATGTAGAGCTTACCGAGCAGTGGCACTAAACTAGACCTAATTATAAAACGTAAAATTTCGGGCATTTACCAAAGCGATTATGTGATTGTTGACATTCACCGGTGGAAGTCAACAATCACCCATTTCGATCATTCACAGTAACTTTTCATTCACTATTACTTTTTTCTTTCTTGAACATCAATATTTTCCGCAGAAACTTAGAGCATTTTGTTTTTGTAGGAGCAAAGTCTAAACAACAGCGCCAAACAACAATGAAGGAATATTTTTGTAACAAATAGGCTTGTAAGTGCAGGAATAACAGAATAAATTTTAAAGTGCTCAAATAATTTTGTTTTGTTAAAGTTTTCAAATTACATGTTTTCGTGTTCTGATATTTTAAGAAATTATTTTTATTAAACACTTCACATGCATAACTAACGAAATATTTTTTTTTAAAAAAATTAGTTAAATATTAGAATTATATGTAACAAATTAAAGTTCATTCAGAGTTTAAACACATTTCTTAAGATATTCATTTTGATATTTGCGAAATAAAATTTTTAAGTCAAGTAAAAAAAAAAGATTTTAAATATATAGCAACATGATATAGGAAACGAAAAAGTAAACTGTGTCCCACCCCATCTATAAGTTGCCCACTTGTCTAAATTGACCGCTAAAACTATGCACCACAAGTGGTCAACTTACACAAGTTTTACTGTACTCTCATTTCAAAAGGAAGAAGATCTTCCCTTGCCATACATGTGACCTATGACGTCATCTCCAGCTAATATTTATCCCTATATTTAGGTTAACCTAATTTTATCTATCATAAGTTAGAATATTAATTAATTCAATACAGCAGGGCCCGCTCATCATCGAATTAGTTGAAATATAATTCTTCTACTTAACTTAGATTTATTTTATTGTAACCGTTTTTTTGTTTACCTGGTAACTTCGATGTATAATTAGTTTACTTATGTTCCTAACGGGTCCGTGCCCATCTTTGAGTAAATAAATAGTGAAAGAATTGAAATCTTTGCGAAAGGATTTAGAATGTGCTGCTTAAGAAAGTTAATATTTGACGGACTTGGCTTACTCGAAATGGAATGGAAAGAACAGTTACTAACATAAACAAATGCCACGTTTTAACAGGATCGAGATATCCACACTACGTCACTTGCAAGTATCCCATTAACAAATTTCGAGCTGCACATTGCTAATTTAGCCATGCTTTATCAAGGACATGCTTCTCATTGATTTATGCAAGAATTGGATTTTGTCAAATTAAAATTGATCATTTTAGAAGCTGGTAATTTTTTTCATCATTTTTTATAGAGGAGGTAGATAATAAAATTCTAAAATTTTAGGTAGTCGATGATCAAAAAAATAATTTGGAGGCCGCTGGTTAAACCGTGATTTTAGACTCAACTTTAAATAACAGGTTATACCATCCACATTTTAATTACTTACTTTTTTCTGGTAAATGTATAAAATCTGCTAGGCAACCTGGAGAGAACGTATTTTATTTTGTCCCTTATAATTTTTAGACAGACTTAGTTTACAACATCTTTTTATTTCGATTCATTAAAAAGTAATAAAGTTTTTGCTGCCATGTGACTTTTGTACAAATACAAATCTCTATAACCCACCAACAACATTTGACTTTATAACTTATGATCTAATAATAAACATTTATTTTAAGAAATATATAAGTTTCTTGCTTGTACATTTTTTGCAGCTAAAAAATTTATTGCTCATAAAAAGAAAAGTTTCATTTCGTCAAAAATAACAAAAGTTTCAGAGAGAGGAATTTTATTTTTAATTTAAGCATACTTTTAAATTTTTTTTTTTTTTTTACGAATTTTAAAATATCTTTCAATTTTAAAGAATAAAAACCATCCTCGTACAAAGCACGGGGAAAAAAAAGAAGAAAAAAAAAAGGTTCAAACCAATGAAAGAAGCTAATACTAACATTTTCATCATGTTCTGGGTTTGGCCTCAATTTTTTGTTTTTAAAATATATGTTTTCTGGAAAAATGGAATCGCTTAAAAAATAAATAATAATAAGTGCAGAAATTTGATACTCTGAATTACACTGAAATGTAATGAGCTGTAAATTTAAGTTTCGAATCCTGTTTTTTTTTTTTTTTTTTTTTTTTTTTTTTTTTTTTTTTTTTTTTAAATTAATTAATTTTGAGTTTTTGTTAAGAGTTTCCAGGAAAAATTAGGTATTGTTTTCGTATGGTGATGTTAAAACATGTTTGTTTCAGAGGGTAACGAAATTATTTCAAGTGATATTTTCTTTCGTTCATTTTGTACAAATCTCAGTTGTACCATTTTGAAAATGACTTTGTTCGAAAACCGCTTTCTTGAATAAACTAAAAATAAATAGATAAAACAAAACATAAACTAGAGACAAATTATAATTTAAGAGATAAATAATAGTTTTTTATAGTTTGAGAATGTTCTATGTTGGATTAAAAAATTCATATGAAAATCAACATTCCTCAATTTCTAATTCGTTATATAATTGACCGTTAGATGGCAGCATCAAAACTCCTATTCATAGAAGTCATCATCTAATCAAATCCAGAAAGGTGTGGAATGAAGGGATAATTAATTGTTCAATGCGTTCTTTGAATATGTTTTTAATCATCGGGATTTGATTAAGAGAAGAAAAAAAAAATCTAATAATTCATATTTACTCAAATAGACAACAGGGCAGTAGCCTAGGAAGCATGGGTTTGGGTCTGTTATTAATATTTTTTAAAAAAGTTTTTTCAATATTTAATACTACAATGCATATTTCTGCTTTTCTTTTTTTATCAAATATTTCTATTTGAACTATAATTAATTACTTTAATAAACAAAAATCTTTCACTTTCTATGCTTGTACTATATTTACTATATTCAATTAATCATGTAATTTTAATTTATGTATTTAGGTTTTTTTTTTTTTTTTTTTTTTTTTTTCAAATATTGTTACTGTGGATAAGATTCATAATTTAGACTTTTTTTTTTCCAAATAGATACTTTTCAAGTCTCTGAAATTTACACAATATAAAAACAGAATACACAGAAACATCTTAAATATCGTTTAAAAAAAACGCTCAATCTTAAAATGTGGCTTATCATTTTTTCCGCAATCCCACCTAAGATTCAAATCCTTAACTCAACGAATTGTTTTATCATTCAGCTTCTATTCTACCATTTTACAATCACAGGAAGTAACTTATTGCAAACGATACTTCAATAACTGTTCCTACTTAATGAATGTTCTGTTTTCCAGGCTGAACTTTTGTGTATAAACCTGGTTGTTAAGTGGATACAAAATTCTTTTAGTGAAAACAAAATTTTTAAATACCTCATTTGTACAGATTCTCTTTCTTCACTTTTTCTTTTGCGTGACACGACTTCTACTGAGAAGCTTGTGGTGGAAATTCACTCGATTTTGAACGCTCTTGAAAACGTAACTATTCATTTTTCTTATGTTCGTGGCCATAGCGGTATTTTGGGCAATGAAAGAGCAGACCAATTGGCTAAGGAAGCTACGTGTGGTGAAATAGACTTAAGGGTGTCTGTTCCAGCTTCTCACTGGAAGCGCATCGCTAGAGATAAAATCATTGCGGACTGGAATGCTGAATTTCTTTCTTCGCCTCGGTCGCTTTGGACGAAAAGGTTCTTTCCATCCATTTTTCACCGTTTGCAATGTAAATTCTTTGCAACTGATTTTAAATTAACCCAAATTTTAACAAACCATGGAAATTTTAAGAGATATTTATTTCGTTTCCATCTGGAGACCAGTGGAATTTGTGCTTGTGGCGATGCTGATGAAGATGCTGAACATATTCTTCTTCATTGCGATTTGTATGCGAGTGCCCGAATGAAATTAAAGACTGATTTGAGGCGTCTTTCTATTTGTTGGCCTCCTGTCTTATCAGAACTGGTCAAAAGTATTGAAAGTCTTGCTGCCTTGCGGAATTTTGTTTTTAATTTAAATTTGTAAATTTTTCTTCTTTTGTTTTCTACTTACAACTGTAAGCCTCATGTTATACTTTGTGGTGCATGAGGAGTTTTAAGTCGTTTAATAATAAAAAAAAAATAAAAAAAATAACTGTTCCATTTAACGTAACTATTATGCATCATTAAGAAGTGCTCAAATTGCAGTGTTTTAGAATTGTGCTTCTGAACTGTTAATTCTATTTATTTATATATATGTATTGAAAAAAAAAAATTTATATGTATTTCCAGATGGCCACCATACGAATTGCGATATGAAGTTACGTAACAAATTTAAAAGAAATAAATTTTTATCATCTGCATTTCATTATAGTTTTCCATATTGTGATGAAACGCGAAGAGGGGGAGGTAATTGGTATAAGAATAGGAAGGTAATTGGTCCCCCTGAATAATTAGAAATCTTTAAAAGTCCCCCTCGATATTTCAGACAAATAAAGAACATTTTCATGAATCATCATCGATTTAAATTCACCAAAATTAAAAACTAATTTACTTCTAAAATATCTTATCTTCTAGATAAAAAAATGTTTTATCTTCTAGCAGATATTAAGCAGATATGAGAAATAATTTTTTTTTGTGTGTGTGTGTGAAATTTTGAGAATGGTTACGGCTGAGTGCTCTAATTTCATTTCCCTCAAAAATTGAACCCTGTGTTCTAATTCTAAACTATAAATAGATTAGTTCTGATGGAAAAATTAAAAAATACATTAGAAGTTAGTGATCACAATAGAGGGGGGGGGGGGAATGTTAATATTTTTACACGGAGCAAAATTCGCATTCACACTTGTTTGTGCTCGAAATTTTTTTTTTAATATTTCTCAGTTTTTTAAAAAGTCATATAAAATCACATTCTTTAAAATGATGCACGAAAACTGAGCACCTTACCATTCAAAAATTTTTCCACATTTTTAAATAAATAATAAATAAATAAATATTTACTATAAGTTATTTTTTGCATGGAATTATTTTTGGATAAACGAGTTTCAAAATTCTGAGCAATAGTTACTACACAATATTTTTCGACAAATTATCAACACAGACTTTCTTTTCTAAGTTCGAATTATGACGGCCGAAGATTCCTTGTGTTGTAAATGGTAACTGTTGATCGTTAAATCTATCGTGTCAAAAAATTCTTTAAAAAAAATCAATACCATTGATTGTTCACCGGTTAAGGTCAAATTTAAGATCTGTTGATGAGTAAATGGTTGCATGAATGGGACCGCCCTTTAAAACGGGTCGTGACGTGTGTGTGTGTGTGACCAGAGCCTGACTACGGCAGGGGCATACGGGCAGTTGCCCCGGGCCCCCAAATACAGAGAAAGTTTATTTTACGCTTCCTTCTTTAATGAACTTTTTTAAAACAAAATATCCGTACAGTGTAAAATCCATCAGTTTTATGTTTAATGAATCTATAGCTAAAACACAATCTATATTTCGTAAATCCATGACATTCCTAGGGGGCGGAATTCCGCTAAATTTTCGCAATTAAGATGGATAAATTTGGCTGATCAAAATCCTGTATTTTTACATATCACAAAATGCGATATGCTTTCAAAAACTCAGGCTTCTGACTGGCTTAATTGAACCATCGTAATTGCGAAAATTTAGTTGAATTGCGCCCTAATGTCAGCAAGGATATGGATTTTTCGCAGCTAGATGATAAAGTTAACAATCAGAAAATTGCCTTCGGCATGATGAACATAGAATTGTCAGAAAATCAATAAAATGGACAGAACGATATTTCGTCTGACCATTGGAGAGGGAGGAACTTTATAGCTATTTTAGGTTCTTAATTTTCTTTTTATATATAATGAGGTGAAAAATTTAAAAACCTCCATAAAGTTCAGTTCTGCATTACTGAAGTTGTGAAGCAGAGGGGGGCCCCCAAACAAGTTTTTGCCCCGGGCCCATAATTAGGCTAAGTCGCGCCCTGTGTGTTAAATCGCATTCTTGGCCATGCATAGCTCCACTGAAAAACAAAAAACTCACCCTCTGCCTTAAATTCGCTTGGTTTCACCAAGCAGGCTTGCTGGTGTTTGGCAAGTGACATTAGAAGCAACAACAACAGAATTTATTATCGAAAAGAAAAAAACATAGATAAACTAAAAGCAGATAAAATTGTTGAGTGCTTGGCTTGCAAATTTTATTAATCTAAAATGGCTTTAATGTACTATGTAAACCCTGTAATGTACAAGGTGCAAAATAAAAAACAAACCACCGTGAATAGGTTTATGATCTTATCTTCGAGTATTAAGACTCAATCTTAATGATTCGAGAAGGGGACATCAAATATGCTAATTAATTAGTGCAGACGACATTTTAAGTTACGAAATCATACACAAAAACGTACTTCCTCTGAATAAACATACCTTTTTTTTCTCTGCAGATTCGGATTTCTGACACCCAACATAAAGGGAGTAGCTGCAATCTGGGAAATAGGGTACTTATAGTTTGGTCAGAAGAATGGTCTAAAATTTGGACCCCTTAATGTTAATATTTGTTTTTGCGTATTTCCCCATACATCAACAGCTTTTAAAGCAAATTGAAAAATTTTGCACACAATTAAGAAATCCGTTTATTCTAAGATAATTCCTAACAAAATATAACTTTTAGTAAATATTTATTATTTTTTATTGTTTTATTTAATAACAGCCGAATAACTTGAACTATGAGGTATGCAATTTTTGCATCATTTTAAAAGTAATTTTAAATGGCAAAATACAAAAGTTGAGTGAAATCAGTTGAATAGCTCTTAAAAAAGCGAATTTTAAATTTTTGGCTTATTAGAAATTTAATTTCTCTGGAACCATTCGACCGATTTTGCACAAATTTTGCATTTTGCCGTGTAAAATTAATTTTTTTAAAATGATGTAAAAAGTTTTATACCTTAGAATTCAAAACTTTTTGACTATTATTAAATAAAACAATAAAAAATAATAAATATTTATTAAAAGCTATTTTTTACAAGAAATAACCTTTGGATAAACGAATTTTATAATTGCGTGTAAAAATATTTTAATTCGCTTAAAAAGTTTTAGAGATATAGCGAAATATTCAAAAAATAAAATTAGCATTACGAGGTCCAATTTTTGGAGCTCTCTCTATTGGGACCATCTTTCCCAAATTGCGGCTACCCCCTTTATTTTGAAAGTCAGAAATCCAAATCTCAAAAAAAAAAAAAATAAAAAAAAAAAAAATATATATATATATATATATATATATATATATATATATATATATATATATATATATATATATATATTATTTTTTTATTTGGAGAAAGAATGTTTTTCTGTTTAATTTGGTAGCTTAAAATATCATCGGCACTAATTAATTAACATGCTTGAGGTCCCTCTCCCTTGAATCATAGAAATTAGATTCAAAAATTTTTCATGATAGTCGGGTTTTTTTTTTTTTTTTTTCCCGCACTGTACAACTGTGCACTTACAAGCCATATAATGATTAGTACTAACCGTGCAGCACATAACATGTGTTTAGAGAGAAAAAATAAAAATAAATAACCGTGAATATGTTTTATTCTTAGGATAGGGTTTTTACTTACTAAGTGCCAATCTAAATGGCTTAAGAAGTTGACGTCAAATATGCTAATTAATTAGTGCTAACTTCTAATTAAATTACGGAATCAGACACAAAAATCTCTGAATAAATATATCATTCCCCCCCCCCCTCCATCCTTGACGTCCGGTTCTTGACCTACAAAATATGAGGGATCGCTACAATCTGGAAATATTGTTAAGTACAACATCGTAGTTGAAAGCCTTTATTGGTGTTCTGTACTAACTAACAAGCCTACGGGGTGCTACGTTAAAGTGAATTTATTAAATACTTGTAATGGTCTTAAAATGATAGTCTATCTATGCTAACTACATTAATGTGTGCTTTTTCATTGTTCTATTTTATTCAACTATTTTTTAATGATCATCTCGCCAGAAAAATACTGACATGTGTCACTAGACCTGCTATTTAAATTTTTAGTTAGTAGCCAGTGGTCTGAAGACTTTAACAACGACTTTTAACCACTGATTAACCACTTTTTCCTCAAACCTAATGAGTCGGTGACTGATATTGATTGGTTCTTTTTCATTTAATAGACACCTTTCGCAAATCTTTTTTTCTTTGGGTTAAATTATATATTTTTTATTTTTAAAAAAAGTGCATATAAAAAAAATTATACAGCTATAAAAATTTTATTCAACAATAAAAATAATACATACATATGACAAAATTTAGTTGAACATAATGACTTTAAAGAGCTTTATTTAAAAATATTTGGGGAAGTAAAAAAAAATTAATGTATATGTTATTGTGAATGATCGAAATGGGTGGTTTTTGACGTCCACCTGTGAATGTTGGCCATCACATAGTCGCCTTGATAAACGTCCGAAATATGTACTAAGTCTAGTTAAGTGCCGGTATGTCTTACATCAATTCTTTTTAAGGTTCAGTGCCACTGCCCAGATGCATTTAGCCGTTACTCCAAACACGGATGTTTCTACTAATCTATTCTCAGCAGATATCGAATAAATATAATAATATCAATAAATAAATTCATATCAAATCGGAGATAACAAATATTTCGGACATTCACCATAGCGACTATGTGATCGTTGACATTCACCGATGAATGTCGACATTCTCTTGATTTCGGTCGTTCACGGTAAAAGAGACATATGACAGACAGAGACATATGATACACGTGACATTTTAATAACGGAGAGATTAAACATTTAACAGAGACATATGACATTTTAATAAAAATTAACAACATAACAGAGACACATGAATTTTTAATAAAAATTTTTTTACTAGAATCTTTCGGTTTAGAGAAACTTTTATCATTAAAAAAATTTGTAAAAAAAAGGGGGGGAAGTAACGGGTCGTTTTTTTAAATCGCCACCTTTTTTTGTTTTGTTTACCAAGTGGCGAGTTGATATTTTCAGGTCTATCTGTAATGCATTTCTAATTTTTTTGTGAAGGAAAAAAATTATTTCCCGTTTTAAAACGGTCCAGACACATTAACCAAAACTTTACTGATGAGTTTCGTCTCGGTGTTATCATCATTGATTGCTCTGGTTTCAGTTGAGTTATCGAAGCGTGTTCAGCAGAAGAGAGTTGTTAAAGAACGGATATGAAGCGGTGGGGGCGTTTATTCTCTGGTAATTCCCAGGTGTGAACAAAATAAATGTTCGATTTCCTTCCTTTTGGATTGCAACATGGAACAAATCGAAACATTTTCGCGTCATTGCCTATGCATGGGAACTAAAAGCGATTGCAACACCCGCATCCCGGGATGTTGGTTTCCGTTTTGATGGACGCATCTCAATTTCCAGTGTCTCGCTGTATCGATTAATTGCACATGAAGTATGATACATTATGCCAGCGGTTCTCAAATTTTTTTTTCATCAATGGAACCCTAAATGACGAACCTTCTTACGGCGAAACCCCAACTTCATGGATTAAATAAATAATGACAATTGCGAACTGATTCACCAATAAAACACTTCACTTTAAAAACACTTAATGAGAGGAATGAGTAACTTTAACTCAGTTTTTATGCTTGACTATTAATTTCGAAGTCACGGAGCTGTGTCTAGTCTAGTTATATATATATATATATATATATATATATATATATATATATATATATATATATATATATATATATATATATATATATATATATATATATATATATATATATATATATATATATTTGTGTGTGTAATGTATTTTTGTAGCCGAAAATGAATAAAACAAGCAGAAAGCAAATTTCATTAATCTAAAATAGCTTTAATGTATTATACCAACACTGTAATCTACAACCGCCTACTTGTAACCCTTAAAATATTTTGTACCCCCTAACTGTTCTGCACAAAACATGTCTAAAATAAGTAAAAATAAGAAATCACCGTGAATATCTTTTATTAACTGTTCTATTGATGTAATTAAATAAAGTGCTCTGGGCCGGGATAGCTTGGTTAGCAGAGCGCTGGTCTCACGTTCGCGAAATCGAGAGTTCGAATCCAGCCCTCCGAAAATAGTAAATGGTGACAAATGCACGTTAAATCTGTCGGGTCTCAAGGTCCTCCATGTTCTCATAACAAATTATACCTCTGGGAGCACTGAATTGGAGATTGATCGTTCTCTGGCTTAGGTCAAAATTACGATCTGTGGATGAATTAATTGGTCCTCCCTATAAACGGGCGTGATGTATGGGTGGGGTAGACGTGGAATTCCTGGCCACAGATGGCGCCACTTGAAAACAAGAACAGTCGCGCCCTTTGCCTTAATAGCCTGCGACTAGGCCGGGATAGCCTGGTCGGTAGGGCGCTGGGCCCTTATCCAAGAGGTCGTGGGTTCGATCCTCGCCGGCCGAAGACTCCCCGTGTAGTAAATGGTGACTGATGCACGTTAAATCTGTTGAGTCTCAAAGTCCTCCATGTTCCCATAACAAATCGATACCTCTGGGGGTACTGATCTAGGAGTTTCCTGTCTTCTGGATTGGTTTAAAATTACAAGGCTACGGAGTTGAACATTAGTAGTCGTAAACCCATGAAATTGGGTCGGCTGTTCAACGACGGTTATAAAATAAAATAAAATAGCCTGCGACAGAGGTCAGGATAAACTGGTTGGTAGGGCACTGGGCCCATGTCCAAGAGCTCGTGGGTTCCATCCCCGCCCACCGAAGACTCCCCGTGTAGTAAATGGTCACTGATGAGCGTTAAATCTGTCGAGTCGCAAACTCCTCCATGTTCCCATAACAAATCAATACCTCTGGGGGTACTGATCTAGGAGTTTCCTGTCTTCTGGATTGGTTTAAAATTACAAGGCTAAGGAGTTGAACATTAGTAGTCGTAAACCCAAAATTGGGTTGGCTGTTCAACGATGGATATAAAATAAAATATAAAATAGCTTACGACAACAACAACAACAACAATAAAGTACTCTAACCAATTATCTTTCATTCATGTTCAAAAATTTATCAATAATTGATTTTGTAAATTAAAGAAATTTCAATTATGAATAACTGCGTCTTTTAGATTTAAAATAAGTACACATTTGAAAAATTATTGTGTGAAAGTGAGTCGAGTTTCGAAGATTTAACGCATAAAAAAGACACAGGTGTTTCATACCGTATTTCATAACCATAAATTATTGAAATGCTCATTCTTGACCACAGATAGCGCCAATGAAAAAAAAGAACAATCGCACATATAATCACGTAGTTTAACATAATATAAAAATGTCTACAGAATTTTTTAAATTTTTAATTCGCGTGATTAATTCCACAGACATGGTTGAACTTTTGATTGCTACCTTGACTAAACTATATTGGGCAAAAGAAAGAAGTTTTGTTCCAGTGGACAATAGTAGCATTTTTAGCAGTAGCTATTTTTTAAAACATGTGGTCACTTTTTAAGCAATTGAACATTTTAAACGATTAAAAGAGCTATTGATATAAATATTATATGGTATTGATTTTGAAATATTTCGCAAAATTTAGTAAACACTACAAGTTTTAATCTATAAAAAAGAGAACAGTTTGGAAAAAAAAATACTTCAATTAAGGAGATTTCTAGAACCATATAAAATATCCATAATAATTAAATATTTATTAACCCTTTGACGTAGAATTTTTATTATACATGTTTTTCATACTTTTTCTCATTATTTTGGTTAAATAATTCTAGAAATTTAGGTCAAAATAAGTGAAAAATATTATATTTAGCATTTTAATAATTTATGGTAATAAAATACAGCATGAAAAACCGGACATACAGGCACAGCTACTTTCAAACAATAATTTTTCAAATTTGCACTTATTTAGATGTAAGAGAAATAAATATTCATCATTGAAATTTCTTTAATTTACAATGTAAATTATAGATAGATTTTCAATATGAATGAAAAAAAATTTTCAAACTACTTTTTTATATTTTAGTACAAATATAATTATTCTAATCGATTTTTTAGTAACCATTAGACTGTTTTTTCTACTTAAAAAATACCAAAATATGATTTTTGGTTCTAATTTGAGAGTCAGAAAATTTGTAAAAGAGACAGTAACAATTTACAATATAAATAATTGATAAATTTTTAAATATGAATGAAAAAAAAATTTCAGTCTACTTTTTTTGGATTTTATATTTTAGTACAAAATACAAATGTAAATCCTATAATCTAACAGATTTCTTTAGTAACCATTCGACTGTTTTTTATAATTAAAAAATACTATTATATTTATATATATATATTACAAAATTACTGTTTAGTCGCAATAAAAGATGTTATACCAGAGTTATCGCTTTCTTTCGTTGTCTATCTAAAGACAGCGCTGTCTACACTTATTTTGAAAATGGCGCAAAACGTCAATGTGAAGAAAAGCCATAGTTTTGTGAAAAAGAAAAGCGTTTGTGGTCTAATTTTTTAACGTATAAAAACTTACGCCAATGTTGCCTTACTTGGGCTCATAAAAATTTGCACAAAACTGAGGATAAGATAATTATTTTGATAATTGTTATCAAAGTGGGAAAATGTCGCAAAAGTGGCGATTTTTAAAAAAGTTTAATGATTTTTAAAATATTTAAGTTATTTGTCTGTTCTAAAGTCTAGAAAATTTTTCACGGCAAGATAGTTTAAAATAACAGCATTGCTTCAAGTCAGTGATGGGCATCATTCACGAAAATTTTATTCATGACTAAATTTATTCAGAATAAATTTATTCTGAATGATTATTCATATGAAAATTAAGTCATTATTCATCATTCATGATGCAAATGTATAAAAAATTTTGAATAATGATAGATGAATAAACTCATTAGTCATGACTAATTTTTCTGAATAAAATTTTGAATAACCAGCTAAAAATGCAATCGATATGTCTTTGTCTATAACGAGATGCAAAACATCGTTTGCTCTTAAACGTCTTATTTTAGGAATTTAACTATAAAACTAAGACAAGTATGAATATTTATTTTTATGTTATTTTAACTTACCCCAGCGTAACATACTTAGTTGTACTAAAAAGTAGGTTTATAACAGTTTAGTTACTTAAGTTCATTTTAAAATTTTGTTCTAAAATCTATAAAACACAATTTCTTATAGTTTTTGAAAGCAAACGGTAATCTTATTTTAAATTTTTAAATAAAATTGTAACGTAAAAAATTAAACGCTTTTTTGCCATGTAACCATTTCTCAAAAGTATGCATTATGTTAGACAAAAGTAAATTTCCTCAACTATTATATAAATATACTTGAAAAGGATTAACGTTTTATTTGTAGTTGTCATAATCGTAAACAGAGTATTCCGTACCCATTTTTGTTGACCGGTGAAATTATTCAGTTATTCTTGACTAATGAATAAAGGATACTGAATAAAGAATAATGAATGATTTATTCTTTATTCAAAATATCTCTGACTAATGAATAAATCTTTATTCATTATTCAGAGTTTGAATAATTATTCATCATTCTTTATTCATTATTCTGAATGACAAATGTCCATCTCTGCTTCAAGTATAAGACAGTTAAACTAAGGCTTTTTTCATTTTTCTTGGCGACAGAGCTTAAAACAGCGTTAATAGCGTGATCCAGCCACTCTGATATATTTTATTTTATAACCGTCGTTGAACAGCCGACCCAACTTAATGGGTTTACGGCTACTAATGTTCAACTCCGTAGCCTTGTAATTTTGAACCCAATCCAGAAGACAAGGGAACTCCTGGATCGAGTATTGGGAGAAATTTGCCTTCGTGGAGGACTTTTTGATGGAGCTAACCCGCATTTGCGTTACATGGAGAGGAAGACCACGAGAACCTCCCACGGTTAGCCTGACGGCAAGGGGACTCTAACCCATGATCCGTCTACCACTGAGGATATTTCACGTCAGCACTGTGGTCAGTGCAAGCCGGATGCGGAATTCGTATCGACAGGGATTCGAACCCGGTTCGCCTCATTGGAAGGCGAACGCTCTATCCCCTGAGCCATCGCGGCTCACTCTGATATATTATCGCTCGTGGATTAAGCAGTGAGGAAGTTTTCCTACAATAATTTGCTTGTATTTTGATTCACCGTTTGAAATTTATGACTTACGCGTGGTAAATCTGATCGCACATTTTTATATTTTAATTTTTAAATGTGAAACAGAATTTAACATGAAGGGTTTAGCTAGCTTTCTCTAAAGATGCAAATTATTTGAATCACGTTAAGGTATTATTCTCAGAAAGAAATAAAAAAAGATCCCGAATGTTTCACTGGGAACAAAGGTGATACTTAAAACTTCCAAGCTGCAATCATTCACTTTTTTTTATTTATGAAAAAACAAAACATCAATCACCGTTCTTTAGTGGAAACGGTCACACCGTTCTGATCCATTAACCATTGAAATGCAGACTACAGGATACTCTTCAACAAAAGCCTTACAAAAACCGACAAATTAAAAATACATCCTCTTATCTCTTTAAAAGCCTGCATGAAGGTCACCTGTACCGACAAACCATGGTCCATGGTTGATGCCTCGAAATCGTGAATCCGTGGTATGCATTACAACGCGCTGTGGTGTGGCCATCTTTAAAGCAGTCATGCGATTACCTGCCGCCTCATTTAGAACCGTTCCACTTTTTGCACCTTCGATTCCTTTGTAGAATGGACATTTTCAAGGTGATCATTCGATCTTTATGGTTTCGGCATTAAAAAAAAAGTAGTCTGGATTCCAAAATATCGTTGGGCACGACTATGTCTTGTGCCAACGTTAGTCATGCATGCGTCATAATGTTGTCAGTCATAAATACATTTAGATATATTAAATATTCAATTACATCAGTGTTCCCCAAAGTGTGGTACGCGTACCCCCAGGGGTACGGGAACAGTTTAGTAGGGGTACGCGTTCTTATGCGAAATATCTTGCAACAAACGAAAATTTCAAAAATTTTTATTCAAAAACAAAGCTAGCCATGAAAATTTACGATTACGCATTTTTCTATTGGCTATTTTTTTCAGAGTTAACAGTTAATTAGTGGTGTCAACAGCCAGTTGTGGTTTTTAACTTTTGTGCAATTTTTTATAGTAAAGAATACGTTCATTTTTTTATCAGTGGTACACAGCGTAACGAAAAATTTAGAAAGGGTACACAAAAGTCATAAGTTTGGGAAACACTGAATTACATCAACAAAAAAATTATTTGTCATATACTCCCTAACAAAAAAAGTGTTTTTGAGGTTGTTTATGTTTTG
This sequence comes from Parasteatoda lunata, assembly GCA_949128135.1. NCBI lineage: Eukaryota > Metazoa > Arthropoda > Arachnida > Araneae > Theridiidae > Parasteatoda > Parasteatoda lunata. The sequence goes on along the minus strand of OX421979.1, from coordinate 9,708,564 downwards.
CAGCAAAAATAACCTCATCCATAAACCTCAATTTCAACCTCATTTACACCTCATATATAGCTAAACAATACTTTTAGTTGAAATTAGGTGAAATTATTCCCAGCTTAAAAAATACTTAGTTGCTTGAAGTGAGGAAAAAAATAACACAGGGACCGGAATGCCCTGGATGGTGGGAGGTGAGATCATGAGTTCGAATCTCGCCGGCTGAAGAATCCCCGCGTATTGAATGGTGACTGGTACACGTTAAATCTGTCGGGGTCACTAAGTTCTCCAAGTTCCCATAACAAATAAAACTTCTAGGGATACTGATTTGGAGATCAATCGCACTCTGGTTCAGGTCAAAGTTACGATCTGTGGATAAATCAATGGAGTATGAATGGGTCCTCCCTGTAAAACGGACTGACATGTGCGTGACTGAAGTCGTATTCTTGCTCATAGATGGCGCCACTGAAAAACAAGAATAGCACCCTCTGCCTTAAGACTTCGCTTGGGTTCCCATAGCAGATTGGCATGTGGCGCAACAGCAAAAATAAGATATTCTCTTCAAAAACAACCTCTCTAAACTAGTTGGTCTACGGTAGATTTCTATCAACCTCACGTGTGAATAAAACAACTTCCTACACATTGATTATAAATCTTGGAAGGTTGTTTTTGAGGACAATTTCAAACAAATCTCAAATGTACCTTATCATTTTAAAATAAACCTCAAAAACACGTTTTTGTAAGGGCAGTTTACCAGAAAAAAATCGTCAGTTTGTGCACACGCTGTCCCCCCTCCTCTTTTTTTTATTATTGTTGCTCCACTAAGTTGACCGAAACCAAACCACTTTACCGACGGCCATATGACTACAAAGTGATAATTATGATGTAATCAATATCCGAGGTGAGTTTACGAATTCGAAGATCATTCATTTTCTTACAGTGAAAATTTTTCGCGGGATCAATTTCACTCAAAAAACACTCAACGTAAGTGAATTCGTCTCAATATTTGATTCAGGAGTTTCCTTGGTCACCCGAATTATCATTTAAATTGCCAAGATGTTATTTATAACAAAAACCCGCTCATTCGCTGCGTGGATCAACTGTTAATATCTGGTCAAAAAACAAAACAATTGTTTTCCTTCTTGTAAAAATTGATTAACGGAAATTGAATTCGAAAAATTTCATCCAATAATTCTTCATTCGCAGTGACGGCCATTAGGAAGTGATTAGTAGTGCTACAGACACTTCGAAATGAGGAAGAAAGAGTTTAAATTCGAGAAAGAAAAAAAAAAAAAAAATACAAATAAGCACAATTATACGTAATGTATGTTGCTTTCAAAAGTTACACTTTTCAAAGTCTTTTATAAATTCCTAAATCCTATATATACCTCCATACATGGGCGAATCTCAGGAATCATTAACCTATATGTCTTCAAGTTTCGATTTTATCAATCATTTATTAACTAAATAATAGCAGTGACTAAATTTTGAATTTAAAATATTATACATTATTTTCATTATTTATTTTTTTTTTACTATTAATAATTTTAATAACAGAAATTTAGAATTTTGTTTTTGATTTTAATACATTATTATGCAGCTATTTGTTTCTTCAATTAAAACGGGGTATCAACAATTTAGCCTTATTAATCGTCTATTATGTTGTAGTAATGTAATGATAAATATTTTTATATGAAAAACAGTGTAACTAAATTCTTTATCATCATATATTATTTAGTTAAAAAGTTATTGATATTCAATGCATGTTGAATTATTTAATCAAAACAGTAGCAGAAGATCGATATTTATTCGAATAAATTGGCTCTCTTGTTTTCGTAAAAAAATAGCACTAATTATATAAATGAGCTATGCTTCAGTGCTGCCATCTAACAACTTACTTTAAAACTAAAAAGATATTTTAAGACATCAAAAGTGTCTCCCAATTTCTAAGTTGTTATTCCAAATTATAAAAACCGTTTCAGCACAGATCATCAATTTTTCGCAAGAAAAATTTATATGCAAAAATATTACTGTTTAATAATTTTCGAATAAATAAATAAAAAGTTCTATTTTCAAATTTTGCTATTTAAAATTACAATACCCTTCTTACATTACAATTTTTTCGACCCTACTTAAAATTTTCTCTGTGAAAAATTTTTTGCGGATTAATGTCAGTGGCGTACAAAGCTGAAGTGATTAGGTGTTCCCGAAAAAAAACGAGTGTAATATTGTAATCAGTAAAAAAAACTTTAATTAAAAAGAAATCAACACGTTAAACTTCTATAAAAAATTTAGAATCCGAAGTTTAATTTTAGATAAGTTAAAGAACAAAAAAAAGTTGAAGCTTTTTCGATTTAGTCAAAACCCTCGACCTCTTAACATAACAGAAAGAGATTTTAATAATTATTTACGTGTTATGAAGTGGCTTTTCATCCTAACTAATAATAAACTAACTGTCGCAGTGGCGTGCCAGCCGGGGGGGCAGAGGGGGCAGTCGCCCCCTCTGAAATTTTAGTGAGGGGGCAAACAATATGTTTCGCCCCTCCTGAAATTTAATCATTCGAGAAAATAAAATCAAGTAATTCCAATCAATAAATAGTAAAAAAGTAAAATTTTAGAAAAAAAAAAACATTTTTAATTGAACTTTGAAGATATTTTCCTCTGAAATTAAAATAAGAGGTAGGCTCTTTTTTTCAACTTTGAAGCTATTTTTCAAAAGGAAAACTTTATTTTTCTCTAATATTTAATAAAAGGGCGAATAAATGCGTTTCGCCCCTTCTGAAATTTAGACATTCGCAAAAAGGAAGTCAATTTAAATTAGTAAACTTAGAGGAAAAAAAGCCTTTTTTTTTTCGAACTAAATTGAGGGGGCGAATTAATGAATTAATTTAATTTAATTGAGGGGACGAATAATGTGTTTCGCCCCTTCTGAAATTTAGACATTCGCAAAAATGAAGTCAATTTAAATTAGTAAACTTAGAGGGGAAAAAAGCCTTTTTTTTCGAACTAAATTGAGGGGGCGAATTAATAATTTAATTTAATTGAGGGGGCGAATAATGCGTTTCGCCCCTTCTTAAATTTAGATTTTCACAAAAATGAAGTCAAATTAAATTAGTGAACTTGGAGGAAAAAAAAATTTTTTTTCATCTAAATTGAAGGGGCGAAGAAATGAATTTAATTTAATTGGGGGGCGAATAATATTCCCCCCAATTAATAATAAAATAAAGTTAAGTTAAATGGGTAATTTTAGAAAAAATATAAAACTTTAAAATTGTAATTTAAAAAGTAATTTTATTCTTCAACTTTAAAATTGTCGCTTTTTTGAAAAAAGAAAACACTATTTATTCTGAAATTTAACTGAAGGGGCCAATAGTGTGCTTAGCCCCTTATGAAATTTAGACATTCATGAGAAAGAAGCCAAATTAAATTGGTAATTTTTTAAAAAGTCCTATTTTTTTCTACTTTGAAGTTATTTTCAAAATATAAAACTTCATTTTTCTCTGAATTTTAATTGAAGGGCGTGGAATAATATGCTTCGCTCCTTCTGAAATTTAACCATTTGTGAAAATAATGTCAAGTTGAATTGATAACTTTAGAAAAAAAGAACCATTTTTTCTACTTTTAAGTTATTTTCAAAATAAAAAACTTTATTTAATAGTGAATTTAAATTGAGGGGACGAATAATGTGCTTCGCCCCTTCTGAAATTTAGCCATTCGTGAAAATAAAGTTAAGTTAAATTGGTAATTTTAGAAACAAATACCATTTATTTCTACTTTAAAGCAATTTTTGAAATCAAAAATTTTATTTTCCTCTGAAATTTTATTAAAGGGTGAATAATGTCTTTTTCTTCTTCTAAAATTGGTAATTTTAGAAAAAAAAAAGTTATTTTTTTCTTAAGCCAAAGACATTTTTTTACAAATGATAACTTTCTATATGCGTAATTAAACGAAATAAAAACAATTTTAAAAACAAAATACTTCTCAAAAAACGCATTGCATATAAAATATATAGAAATGTTTAGAAAACTAAAATAATTTCATCTCTTTTACCCTTCCCTGGAAAGAGTAATAAAAGGCATCCTCCACTGATGAAAATTGGTTTAAAAGAATCCCTCGATATTCAACAATTTCCTTTATTAATGTATTATTAATGTTTTTATTATAATCGTAAAACAAATTCATTTATATAGCGGATTAGGTCATGATAATACCGTTTACTGTTTATTGTGTATGGATTTTGCTATTAATTTATATTATGAATTAGTTTATTTTTTAATTGTAAAATAATATTTTGAATTCTTTTTGCTTTTAAACAAGTTTATTTTGATTCATAAATAAAAATCAACCTTTAATTTTTTTTTTAAAAAATTAATATTAAAATTTTGTATTTTCGATCATTCTTTTGACTTTTAAGAGATACATTTTAATATCGGTTCTTTAAGATCATCTTTGTCCTTATTTTATTGAAATTAATTTCGAATCTTTTGCTTTTATTACACAAAAGTAATATATATTGTAGTTTAATATATTTAATATAAATAAATAAAAATGACCGAAAAACTGTTTATTCCTAAAACAGGAAAATAACATGATAGAGAATGCATTATATCAGCTCTGGAGGGTGTTTTTTTTCCTTTTTCTAATTTTTAAATTTACCATTTTATTTTTTCTTATATGATAACCATTATATATGATTATTAATTTTTGAAAATTTTAATGTTGAAATAATAAATGCTGTTGATAGAGGATAAAAAATTAATCCGATCAACACTATTGTAACTTAAAATTTCTTATGTGAATATTTCTCTTTACCAATTGAATATTTTTATTTTCCGTTTCCAATTTTGATTTAAATCCAGATAAATGAAACTGGAACAAGATGAGAAAAACCCTACACATAAAACTGCCTAAATTTTATTTTTCCACATTTTTTTAAAAAATTTTATTCTTCTCTTTAAAAATCCGAAAGCAAATAATATTCATTGTCAAAATAATAAGTCATTAAAAAAAGTTTTTAGTTTTTTTACTTAGGAAAGAAGTTGTATGACGTTTTTCTTTATATACTAATTTGCTTTGGAATTTCAAATGAATAAATAGTCCTGTGTCATGATTGTTTGTCATATATAGTTGCGTGACGGCGTGAATATATTATATAATATATATATATAATAGGCAAAATATTCTAAAATGATTCTTTTTTAAAATATAGCCATATTTTTAGGACCCCGTACACACTGGAGTAACACAACTTTATTTTTACCTCGATGTCCAAGATATAACTGCGGAATATTTTTTTAATAGTGACTTTTTAAAAGGAGAGCATATGTGATACATAAAACCCTAAAATTTTATCCAATTTTTATAACACGTGTTGAAAATTTTCGATTTGAAACCAATAAGTGATTTTTTTTTTTAACAATATATTAAACAGATTCAAGAATTGTTATAAAACTGAAACTTCATGACTTGCATTATAATTACCTTATTGACTAGTGATAATTTATTAAAGACTTTATGATTATTTATTTAATTTTAAGTTTGAAGCTTTCATAGCAAGGGATATATGCGCCAGTTATAAAACTTTAAAATCAATATGACAATACAGATACTTACTAATATTGTCTGAAAAATTAAGTTAAAAAATAATATTAAGTAATGACTTCATGAATTAAATCAGCTCCAAATGTTATTATTCTTTTATAATTTTGCTATATCATTTTATCTCATACGTCATATGGTAACCATATTATATATCGACCGAGATATACTTTTATCAAAGTGTTAGTTTTATATAAAATCCTTTTTTTTTTTATATGTTATAAAACCTTCAAAATACAATTTTCAGTTTCTGACTTATTAATTCCTTCATATCTGGCTTTCTGTATGCCGTATAATAATAATTATCTGAATCAAAATATATTTGTTTTATTTGATGGACTATATCCTTAATAGCTTCTTTTAAATTTTTTTTCTTTGATAGACAATATCAATAGAACTCTTTTGGTGTTAAGATTATTGTTTATGTGTTTGTTGTTTTTATCATCAATTAAAATAAATAATATACGTCTCATGTTGCGTTTATCACCAGTTTTCAAATTCATCATATCCAATTTTATAAGTTCTATAACTTATTTGTTTTTCATTTAGTTTACGTAAAATAATAAAACTATAATATTTAGTCCAGTTAAAAGTTAATTTCAGTAAGTTTTTTAGAATTTTAAAATTTATGTACAAAAAAAAGTAATTTCTAAAAAATAATTTCGGAAAGCTAAAATATACAAAAATGAAGAAGTATGCATCAAAGATCATGCATCAGTATGATAGAAATATGCATCAAAGAAAAAAATTTGATAATTTCTTTAAGATTTCGACTGAAAGAGAAAAAAGAAGTCCCTAGGCAAACTAGAAATCAGGAGCCATCCTCGATTTTGTAACAAATACATTTAGTATAAATTTCTGTTCTAGTAATTACTTTCCTGGAACGCTCAAAATGAAAATCCTCGCCTTAAGTTCCAATTGTTCATGCAATTTCCTGACAATTTTGAGGAATCTTAACTAAAATTAATAATTGTAACAATAGTTCATTTTGAAGAAGCAAACAAAAATTCATAGCCGATATTGACACCCAATTCTTAAAAAAAAGTTTAAAACATTGTTCAATTATATAAATTGTTATTGAAATAATTGAATATCCATTTAGTAGTAATTTATAGTTAGTTTTTCTTCTGCATCACATTTTTTTACAAAAAGTGATAAAAACAAAGATAAAAGAATTTTCACATTCTAATTGGTCAGTTAAATGTGAAAATTTACGGAACATGTACAGAAGCGGCTAAACCGTGCCAAACACAAATTATTATTTCGTTCAAGCATAAACGTTAGTAGAGAGGTTTAGCTCTTTCGCGTAATATCTCGCTCGCACACGCACTTTTAATTTGTGATTCTGTGCAGTGCAGGTACTTCAAATAATCACGATTCGCCTTATTTATGTACGTGAACGAGCAAGAGGTTAAAGCTTTCTATTTTATAACAAAATCAAACAATGTATTGAGCGCAAATAAATAAACAAAGCGAACATTCTTAGATCAAACAATCGGATTTTCACAGGACTCAACTTGAATGGTTCGAGAGCCTAACTTTCAGTATGCGAAATAATTAGAGCAGTGTAAGAGTAGACAATATTAAGAGTCAAGAGCCGCAATCTGGAAGGAAAAAAAATTGTCCCAACAATTTAGTCAGAGCCTTTTCATGTTTGCGATTTATAATTTTCAGTTATTAACAGGGCTGACGATTCTAAGGTTGCTCAGTAATCTTTTAATTCATTCCTTTTTTTGTGCGTCAGACATAGTTTAATGCATTTTTTGTCAGTATACTTGTCGTAGTAAATACGATTTTTGTCTCACTTTATTTACTTTTTATATTTAGTCAGGTATAATTGAAATGCATTTTCCTCACATTTTAATTTTCAAATTTCGTAGTTTACTTTGATTTTTTGTTAGTTATTTTTAATAACATTTTTTTCTTCGGATTTTCAATTTTTCTTATAATAATTTTTATTCCTTAGTCCTTGTTATTTTTCAAATATTTTTAAGCTAAGTGGGACTTTTTGTTCATTTTTGTGATTAATTTTATAACCCGTAACTCTTAATTCTAATTAATGAAATAATAAGTCTTCATAAAAACTATGTACTAAATTTTAAAAGTACAACAAATTTTAAAGAATTTTTTTTTTAATTGTAAATATTTTTTTAGATTTCATTTTTATCGGATTTTAGCTTTTACGTTGTTTATATTAATGATATTTTCTTCAATTGTTTTCTCTATATTTTGTTAGAATAATTTAAATTCTTTAAATATATTTCATTAAATTTATACTTGAATTTTTTTTAAATATTTTAAAAATATATAACATAATTTCCCAATATTATTAGGTTTTTCAAAAGATTTTTAAAATTTTAATTAGTCTTTTTCGCTATCCAATTTTGTTTCGAATAGCTATAATTCGAAAAATAATATTACATTGTTCAGATTAAAAAAAATAACAGCCATATAACCTCAAATATGCAATAAAATTTTGGTTACAATTTTATAATTAATTAATGAAAATTTCTTCATTTGTTATAATTTTTTCAGCCTTTTTCCTTTACCATGAAGATTTAATTAATATGATAAAGTTTATTCTACTTCATTGAATTACTGCATATTTATATGTTTTAAATTGTATATTTTCTCTTTCTTTTAATATATTTACAATTTTTACCTTGGAATAAACCAGAAAAATCAGAAGATTTGTTAAAATTCAAAGTAATTTTAAAATAAGATTCAATTTGAGAAATCAATCTCTTTTACGTCCTTCATTTGCTGTAATTTTTTTATACCTTGTGCTTTATCATTAAAATTAAATTAATACGATAAAGTTCATTCTCCTTTTTTGTTTACTAAAAACTTATATTCATGATTAAATTAAAATCTAAGCCAGAATCAAAATGTAAATCACAAATTACTCTGGATTCAATATGTTTTTGAGAAGAGAAAAAGCATTTTATGTCATTATGATTAACCCTTACGTTAACCCTTATATACGTTTAAGAAAACGTATATAAATTATAAAATACATAATTCCTTCTGAAGTTTGTAGTTTTTATAAAATTTATTTTATAAATAACTAAAAGTAAAACTCATTAAGTTTCTAATAGGTTGTGATAAATATACATACCACCAAAAATAGTAATAATAACATTAAAATTTAGATTAATTTTTATAATCTAAATGGGTCATTTTTTCTTATATCACTTTCAATTCCAAAAATACTTTACTTTACCTTTACTAGAAATAAATGAATGAATAGATTAAAGGGTTAATATGTATCTATAAAATGTCTTGCTCAGCATTAATAAATTTAAAGGAGTAAAATTACAAAATTAATTAATTACATTTTTTTAATTTTAGTGCACTTTTTTAAAATTTATTTCCGATCGATAAATCATTTTTTGTTAACTAATTTGTTGGTGTGAATGTAATAGTCGTCATAAACAACGGAAATAATTATGAATATTTACAATTAGATAAATTACAATATTAAAATAATACAACTTATTTTAAAATACTAGATCGGACAAAGTTTCTGACTTAGCATTGGCTCGCCCCCCCAGTCAAAAAGAAGTTGGCACGCCACTGAACTGTCGCCAGAGCTAACGAAACTTGTTTCTAAAATGTACATAATCATTAAATTGATTGAATTCATAAATATCCAAGCGTATATGAATTTTAGGTATTTACTTCAATTTATTGTTTCAAGAATTAAAGGGCACCATTTGTTTCTAAAATTGAGTTGATACCATATCCACGTTGTACATATTTTGCTCTATCTTGTAGTATAGGACAACGTGTCCTGTTATAATAAATGGCGAAATTAGTCATAGAATACATTCCATAATTAGATGAATAATCTTAAAATAAAGCTGAAAAAAATCTAATCAGGTCTTCAAAAATTTACATTTATGTGACATGGTGTCCTACCTGCTAACCTACGACGAAGTTTCTGGGTTGTTACGTTCATACACTCTGACTGCACAAAATACTTTGTAAAGTCTCAGAACAATACTTCTTAATAGTAATTCGTTTTGATTTTGCCGACAGTACATGACTAGTATTACAAGTAATAAATTTTAAATGTAGGCTATCTAATAAACACAATTATACTCATATATAACAAATTAAGTCATATTTATAATCGTCCTTGAGCAGCCGACCCAATTTTGAGTTTATGACTACCAATGTTCAGCTTTGTGCTCGTGGACTAACCCGCATTTGTGTTACATGGAGAGGAAAACCACGAAAAACCCCTACCGTTAATCCAACAGCAAAACGACTCTAACTCTCCGTCTATCACTGAGTGAGTATTCATATTTTTTATAACTGTCGTTGAACAGCCGACCCTATTCTGGGTTTACGAGTACCAATGTTCAACTTCGTATCCTTGTAATTTTGAACCTAATCCAGAAGACAAGGGAACCTTGGATAAAGCATTTTATAATATTTTATAATCGTCGTTGAACAGCCGACCCAATTTTTGGTTTACGACTACCAATATTCAACTCCGTAGCCTTGAACCTCCAGAAGACAACTTCTAGATCAATAGCCTCAGAGGTATGATTTGTTATAGGAACATTGAGGGCTTGGTGACGCGACAGATTTAACGTGCATCAGTCACCATTTACAACACGGGGAGACTTCAGCCGGCGGGAATCGAACCCACGACCTCTTGGACATGGGCCCATTGCTCTATCAGCCAGGCTATCCCGGCCCCTAGATCAAGTATTGAGAAATTTGCCTTTGTGGAGAATTTTTTGAAGAAACTAACCAGCATTTTACGTTACATGGAGGAAAACCTCCCACTGTCTGTCTGATTGCAGGGGGACTCAAAATAATGATCCGTCCGTCAGCACTGTGGTCGATGCAAGCCGGATGCGGAATTCAAATCGACCAGTCATCGCTGGGATTCGAACCCAGTTCACCTCATTGAAAGGGGGACGCTCTATCACCTGAGCCACTATTAATCATTTTATTTTATTTTACAACCGTCGTTGAACAACCTACTCAAATTTTGGGGTTCACGACTGCAAATGTTCAACTCCGTAGCCTTGTAATTTGAAAGCCAATACAGTAAACAAGGAAACTCCTGGATTAAGTATTGGGAAAAATTCGCCATTGTGTAGGACTTTTTAATGGAACTAACCCGCATTTGCATTACATGGATAGGAAAACCAAACTAATATTCATTGCAGCAGATTGCTTTTCGATAATCAAAACAAAAGTAAGCTATTTGAAATAATAGTGTACATTCAGCAATTCCCAAACCTTTAGTATTCCGAGTGTTAGAACTCTTAATCAGAAATTATTCTTTAAACCTGTAATTTTTAATTATGTCAATCAATAATCAATTTTTATTTAATTATTCAAAAACGAGCCATTGAAATAAAACAATTTAAGATTTTTTAATTACAATGCATAGATTGAATAATTAAGGAAAGATAAATACATTTATAAAAATTTGCATTAGCGTTTCCCAACGAAATTTTTATTCAAAATAAAATAACCAAATTCAAAATCAAAGGAATTTATTTTCTCAACAATTTCAATAGTTCAATTTCAACGAAAATTTCAGTTTATTTTATTCATTTTCAGATTATGAGGAAATAAAAAAAGTTCCTGAACCAGTTGCCGAAGAAGGAAAAAAAAAATCATTCTTCAATTTAAGTAATTTATTTATAAGTCATCTTTCTTTGGTTTATATATTCATAATTTTTAAAGAAACAATGTTTGATTTTTCTAACGCGTATTGTTGTTGAGCTTTTGATACGAATATTCAAAGAAAAGATTCGAGTTATGTGTAAAAAAAATTATACTTTGTTGAAAGTTAAGAAAAAAATTCATTATCCCTAGAGAGCCTGTTTACATCTTAGTGCATGCCCAATGGATCAGCGCAAACGTATATCAACATTACAAACTCTTGAAACGATGATGCACAGGCTCCTTTCTAATTAACAATTATCGAATAACAATAAGTAATAAAAATTAACAAAAATTATGTCTAAAAATCTTAACCAATATACGTCTTACTATTCGTATTTAAAGTAACTGACGAGAAAATAATAAATATTATTTCTTGCAGACGAATTTTTTCTACAGGAAAGCAAAATTGCATTTTTTTCCCTCGCATTTGATTTGTCAAGAGCATGTCAGTATAAGAGGCGCCATTTTTAGGGGTCCAATCAAATCCATCTCTGGCAATGTCATATAGTTGTTTCTTTTTAAAGAACATATATTCTCCATTATTTAAATTTGTCGCCAAATCTAAGATACAAGTAAGACTTCGAAACTATCACTTTTTTTTAATAATTTTGATATATATCGTAAAAGATAGCCTTAAATATCTGTCTTAGGTGTTCACCTTTTAAAAGCTTTTATATTGTTTTGAAAGCATATTTGTGTATTTTGATAATGAAATAAAACGAAACTATATGCAGTCGCCAATAAATACTTAAATCCTATACCGCAATGGTCTTTTCTTAACTTGCAAAGGAGCAGAAGATATTTGGTTTGGTCCGCCTTTTCTTTCAAACAAAAGTTTAAAGTACAATAGTATAATTTTCTTCCCTTTCCTATCAGTTCCATAACGTCTGATGCTAATCTTTGTACAAAAGTTGGCTTAATCATTTATCACTGGACGCAACTGAACGAGATGTGTTTCTGTGGATATAATTCCTAAAATTTTACCTTGACATACCAATAACAAGCGGTTTTATCGCCTATAGTGCCTTTCCCATACACAGCACAAATGTCACGAGCAGCTCTTGCGGGCTTAGAAACTTCATAAAAAGCGTCGAAGATGCTCATATTGATTCCAGCAGAACAAACATCTTTCGAATAAAAAAGTCAATTTATGTATTTTTCAAAACACAAAGAATAAACTAAAAAATTACGAATAATACTTGAATTCAAAGATAGAATTCTATTTATTCTCAAATTTACAAATCATAAGACTTTGTATCTATATACAATATAAAAGGAACTGAACACAATCTATACATTCTATGAAACAATCGAAACTTTCTGAAAATTTCTTCATTCCAAACGAATTGTAACGCCTTGCTTCTTTTTTTTTTTTTTTTGAGAAGAGACTAGAAGTTACTGGGACGATATTCTGTTCCTCTATCCTTACGATACTGTAGATTCATCTGCAATAAAAAGAATTGAATATTTAATTCAAAAATATGGTTCATGTCAATTTTCCTGCCCAAATTTTATCCACAACGCAGATTTAAATTGTATCCATTTTTCAACATCTACATTATTTAAAATAAATAATCTCACGAAAATGAAGCGACAACATATTACTTGATTAAAAACTACATTCGTTTCAAAAATATACAAACCGGAAATAACAGCTGACACGTTTCAAGCGCTTCAAAAACAGGCGCACATTTTCAAGACTTGCCAGACGTGAATTAATAGAAAAAGTGATTTGGGATATAAAACTTTAAACGAAAAATGGAAAAATAAAGGTGAGAAGGAGGGGGGGGAACATTGGAGAAACCACAGTAGTCGAGAGAGGGGGGGGAGATAAGAACAAGAAAAACCAGTGACCAAGAGGTGCAAATTATAGTGAAATGCATTTCCACGCGCTATAGAGAGGTGGTAAGGAATCTGGGCATCAATTCAATTTCGACAATGCCAAAATTATTTCCACCCCAACTAAATCAACTCATCTTGATGCATAGGAATCTTCTTATATTCATGTGAATGCTGATTCTCTTGTAAAAGACATTAGTTTCTCAGCAGCTAGCTCTCCGTAGAACTGTAAATTAAGTTCATTAATATTTTTTGGTTGAGCTGATGTTTTTTTTTTTTTTTTTTTTTTTGTTTGTTTCATTTTGTAATAAAAATTTTATATTAAAATCTAAAATACAAAAGCGCGCTTAAACATACTTTGAAATTTCTGGATCCAAAATTTAGCTTATTATATCCGTAAGCATGGCTGAACAATTGAAAAAATTTTGCAGAATACTACGTTACAGAAACACGGCTTTAATGCAACTCATTTGATGGGTACAAATCTTCGCAGGTCTGTCTGTCCATAGATGTCCCTGTGGCTGAGCATTAACAGAAGTAACCAATTCAAAATAACGTATAAATAATATTTAAACTAGTCATAACGAAAAATAGATAATTAATCATCTTGGTCATACTTTTACATGCATAACCGTGTTATTTAAAAGGAAGGAACTAGTTTTGATGCACTTCATTTCTTAGAAGAAACAAAAAATAGCTATCGAGGAAGTCATAAATGAACAAATTCGAAGTAGAAAAAAATTGTTTTGGAATAACACGTGTAAACATGAATAAGTATTTCTTAATTTAATGTAAGCCAATTTCTTAATCAAAGCCATTTTGAACGTATTAATTTCTGCAGCAAAGTTCGGTTCTTTTAAGTAGTTACAGCAACTCGAAAGCAGTCACTACATTAAAGAAAAAGTAGTTGTAGTAGTAGTAAACTACATTTGTAACAAAGTAGTTGTAGTAAATTGCAAAAATAATGTAGTTTTTTCCGAACACTGGCTGAAACTCATTGTAAAACATGTTTTTAGTGTTTATAATTCTCGAAAACATTATTTTTTCTAAAAAAAAACTAAACACGGGCTTTAGTGATTCTCACAAGACAAAAGCGACTCTATTTCACTAATTCACAAAATAATGACATCTTCACAAAATTTAGTATTTTAAAATTCTTGTGCGCTTTTAAATTGCAATTCTTATAAAGTTATAAAAGAAAAAAAAAATATTATTAATTTTTTTGTCATTCTTTTTTAAGGGACCTTTTTATCTTTAGCATCAAGTTCTTCAAGGTACAGGTGACGACATAACACGCGACTATCTGTCCAGATTTATTTACTACAGCCTGGGTCAGGGGTGGAACAAATGCTGGTACCGGCATGAAAATGGAGGGGGAAAACGCACCGGAAACAGGAAAATGCTTGATAAACAAGATTTTGCTGTCATCTATATCCCGTTAAAAAGAGAGAAAAAAATCCAAGACACTGATGAAGATCCTTGGTATAGGTAAGCAAAGCATTTCAATATTTTTGGATATTTTTTTAAAAAAAGGAGCTAGGCTAAGATTTCAACCAAACATTCCTTCAATAATTTCTTAAATGTATGATGGAAAAAAAAAAAAAAACAAGGAATGGGATCGGTGAATTGTTAAATGAAACTTTTAAATTGTTTTGCGTTTACATGTGACGTTAATATAATGCAATCATTGATTGATAATTTTAATGAACCTTACTCTACGAATAAATATTAAAAAAGACTTTTTTTAAAAAAATAAACAAAAAACATAAGAAAGTTTTAAATAATCCAATTATTGATTGAAAACTTTAATCAATCTCACTCTAAGGATAAATATTAAAAGGATTATTTCTTTTTAAATAAACATAAGAATTTAAATAATCCAATCGTTTAAATAATAATCTAATCGTGGATTGATTAATTTTTTTAAAAAAATCAAGAGTACAAAACTTAGTATAGTAGAGTACAAAACTTGGTTTAGTATAGTTTCAATACTTCAAATTTCTCTCTTCATTTGTCTTTCAGAACACAAATGTGCAGGTCTTAGAATTTAGCAAATATGTTTAAAAATTATTTCTAATAATGAATAGTATATACGATTTTAGATTATGCTTCTTTAATTTATTCAAATTAAAAAACTTATCGAATGTTTTTTTTTTTTTTTTTTTTTTTTTAAATTCTTTGCCGAACGTTCAACTCAAGGGCTGAATATTCAGATCCCTATACATAAGTAAGTAGTTTAAAATATAGAAAAAGTGAGTTTAGTTACACTTTAAGTAAATCATAAGTTTGAAACCTTTTTTTTTTTTAAGATGTCAAAATGCACACAAATTGAACACAGGTTTCTTCTCGCTGCATTTAAATAATAAAAAGCGGTATTTTTTTTTTTTATAGACAATCAAACCGCAGTACCCAATGCTGTTACATTATCATCGCTTGTCATTCCGAACCAAAGACAGACTAGACTATCTACTCCTTGGGTGGTCCGTGGAACGTGTTGCGGGGGAGATTTTTTTCACTTCTAGTGGGTGTGTTTCTTGTCTTCATTTATCGCCACTTCCTAGAGCTTAACTAAGGCAGGGGCATACGGGGCAGTTGCCCCCAAATCGAATAGAAAATTTATTTTATGTTTCCTTCTTTAATGAACTTTTTTTAAACAAAATATCAGTACTGAGTAAAATACGTCAGTTTTATGTCAGCATCTTCATTAATCTATCTTATGAACACAAAAATTCTATCTTCCGTAAGTCCATGGCTTTCTAAGGTAGCTAAGCGGAATTCATCTAAGTTTTCGCAATCACAATGGAAAAACTTGGCCAATCAAAAGCCTGTATTTTTACATATCACAAAATATGATATGTTTACAAAAATACAGGCTTCTGATTGGCTTAATTGACCCATCGTAATGTCAGCAAGGATATGAATTTTTCGCAGCTAGAACTGCATTCGGTACGATGGAAATAGAATTGTCAAAAAATCAATGAAATGGACAGAACAATATTTCGTCTGACCATTGGAGGGAGAGGGACTTTATAGCTGCTTTAAGTTTTAGTCAATTTTCTTGTTATCTATAATGAGGTGAAAAATTTAACTACCTCCGTAAAGTTCGGTTCTTTTAATACTGAAGTAGAATACTGCAGAGGGAACCCCAAAGAAGTTTTTGCCCCAGGCTCCAATTAGGCTAAGTCGGGTCCCGCCACTTCTATCAAATCCTACATATGGTTGTTAATTTGGAATAAAAGTTAACGAATAAACTCAAAATTTAATTTTTTTTTTCTCCAGAAGAAGTAACTTGACTGCATGTATTTTAATATAAAATACTGAACAGAAGTGTGTTAAGACAATATGTGCGCAAACAAATGTTTGGGTTTTTTTTTTCTTCAAAAAAAATAAATAAATAAAAGGATCTATTTTGAATTAGCTTGATATCGAGATAAGAAATAAAAATGATTGCACAATCTAACATAAAGCCTGTTTCCCTTATTTTGGATTTTAAGTTAAATTTTTTACTCATATTCTAGAACGTATTTTTGTTCTTAATACACTTTTGATAATAAAGCATCATTTGAAAGCACAGAATGAACTAAATGATCCAAGAATTTATTATGAAATTTAACTAAATTCATAATTTCCTATTTTGCAACATGCTTATATTCTGAGTATATATTTCATTTTTATATTCTGAAATGCATGATATACCACCTCTTTTGACAATTGTAAGACTTTTTCCTAACTAACCTGTCTCTGTAATCATCACATTTGTAAGAACAGGGTATATGTAAAAAAAAAAAAAAAAAATTAAGATTATACCTTATTAATGTTTAAAAGAAAATTATTTGGGCCAATTCAAATAAAGAATTAACAATGGAGAACTTGAAACAATATTGAACTTACCCATTCAATAATTAAACAAAATATTATTAGATTCATAAAATAGAAACGCTTAACAAAATATTATTAGATTCATAAAATAGAAACGCTTGGAATGGCTGGGGTCCTGCAGAAAGAATAAATGAAAGTATGAGGTCCAGAAAAATCATAAAATGTAAATTAATGAACTCAAAACTCAGAGGTAGGTCCAAAAAAGAAATGGTTAGATGATCCAATCTAAGTATGAAATTGATTTAAACAAATTTTAAGATAAAAACTTAGAAATGGTAGTTCAAAATGGAAAAGCGTTAAAACCAAATTTGTCTTAGGTAAACAATTCAAAAAATTAGAAACCAAAAAAACAATCAAAACAAAATTTTGTAAAGATATGTATGTTAGCAAAAACAGCACTTCATCAGTTTTTGGTTTAAGTACTGACTACAGAAAGGCACCGTTATGTTAGCAGACTGTGTGCCCCCTGATGAAGTGCTGTTTTTGCTAACATACATATCTTTACAATTTCGTTTAGCTTGTATTTTGTTTCTAACTCTTTTATTTAAATGGTTAAGATGATGTAACATGGTGATTTAACCATAACACAAACTGCTAACTAATTGAAAACCCAAGGATAAGAAGAGACAGGTTTGAAACAGAATTTTCCAGCAAGCCAAGGCCGACAGTGGGCTACGGCGCCTTAAAAAAAGAAATTTTATAAAATCAAATTTAATTAACTAAATTCTAAATGGCAATATATAAATAAACCTAGCAAACAAAGAAACAATGAAAAACATGAAAATAAATGGAAAATTGTTCTTTTAATAGCCTAACATTTAATTTAGCACAGCCAAATTTAAAAATATAATTTTTTTTGAAGGGCATTTAATTTATTACTAATTTTTTTGAAGTGAAACTTCTAATGCGACTTCCAACAAGGTTGCGTTAAACGTTTAACGCTACATTTTCAATGGCCGGAAAATCACGTGGTAGGATCCAGTTTTCCCTCATTCAGTTCCATATTGTTTTGGTTCTCACTAGCATAAAATTAATAAAAGTCATAAAAGTATTGTTTTTCTATAAATATTTTTGCATCCCTAATTAAATGTTATTTTCCTGTACCGCTATTATTACGCTTTTAATTCAAGAGTTTAAAATTAAGATAATTGTTTTTTTATTATTATTATTGTAATGTAATTCTGCGCTACATTTTTAAATAAAGTTATATAGATAGGTGGTTGTAAGCAATGTTAATAAAGTTTGTCTTAAAGAAACAATATGATTTCACTAAATATCAATTTCTACCCCTTCCTATTTTCATTTCCACATTACGAAGTTTCACTTCTTCCGTGCGGAGGGACTCCACGCACTATTTTTTTTTTTTCTTTCTTGAATAATTTGGATTGCGATTTCTGAAATTAGTAAAATTATAAATCATTTATTACCTTGATTTCTTAATATGTAGTTGGCAACACGATGAGGTCCTCTGAGAAAATGAAGACTGTTGGTTTTGGAACACGGTCGCTTGAGAGTTCTTTTCTTCTGAATCTTGGCATAACCTAGAAAGAATAAGCTTTTTTAAAAAAAATATACATAATGTAAGTATTGAAATATAGAGCTAATTAACTTTTATAGTATATCGTTTAATCACAGAAGAATGATTTTATATTCGTTTGAGTTTCTTCTGAATCTCGGCATAACCTAGAAAAAAATACGCCATTCTTAAAAATATTAACAATGTAAGTACTGAGATACAGTGTTTAACTTTTATAGTTTAGTGTTAAAACACAAACGAAAAAAAATATTCAGAAGAACGAGTTTATGCTCTATGGTTTTTTACAAACTTCATTTATTGACTATTTTCAATCGAAAAATAATTGCAGGATTTCGTTTCGAACAACTTAGACCGAAAATGAATCGTAAGTTTCAATTGAAAATTGCAGAATTTAGTCACAAATATCTCTCGGATCGAAAAAGTACCTTGAATTTCAAGTGAAAAGAAAAAGAGGAATAGCTTCATTAATATGTGCGAATTCCAC
Source organism: Parasteatoda lunata (assembly GCA_949128135.1). Classification (NCBI taxonomy): domain Eukaryota; kingdom Metazoa; phylum Arthropoda; class Arachnida; order Araneae; family Theridiidae; genus Parasteatoda; species Parasteatoda lunata. The sequence goes on along the minus strand of OX421979.1, from coordinate 9,689,548 downwards.
AGATAACAGCAGACGTTAAATTACCGATTGAAAAATAAATCAAACATCGTTTGAAAACGATTTATTTAATTAAAGCAGCAGACAGTTTTACAACTCAACTCTACGATTGGAACATAACTTTTGGTTATCGTCTAATTAAATTGATTTGGTTACCATAAAACACATCTTGTTTTGTAATCATCGAGAGCCATCAGCTGAAATTTTTATGACCCTCAGAAGCGTCCCCTCCCGAATAGTCCAGAAAATGCAATTAAGCAAAATGTAATCGCGAAAGGTTAATGGTTGGTTTGACCCCGGCTTGTAACCGAGGAGGCGTTTCTACAAATTTATTCCAAGTAATGTGTATGTCGTTTCTAATGATAGGAGGTAAGAAGTAAATCATATGGACAGGAATAATGACATTTAAAAAAAGTTGAAAGATTGGTACCAAGGATTTGCAGATTGCAAACCTATGACGATTTTGACATATTTGCTTACACGGAAGATTTTAATTATGATAACAGATATCAGAACTAATCGCGACATTGTAGTGACAGGGTATTAGCCGATAGAATGTATTTTTAAAATCGAATCTAGGTGACGGTCTTCAATCGTTTTAACCGAGACTTTATTAGAACAGTTCATTGCAAACTGTAGCCAAAAGACATAAAAAACGACTGAGTTTTGGAAGAAACTTTCCTTCGAATAAAATATGAAATAATAATAATAAATAATATAAATATTTATGTGATTGCATTAAAAAAATTTGTTAAAGAATCAGGGGTCTGTCCAGACATTTTGTGAAAGGTCCGTTTTTGTAAAATTGTGAAAAAATTACCCGTAATTTGTGAGTATAAAATAAACGTTAAGTTACATTCTTTGAACCAGGGTCCGCTTTTGTGAATTTGTGAAAATAGGGTCCGTTATTGCAGCAAAAAAAAAAAAAAAAACTTTTTTAAGGAATTTTAAAATTGTAAAAGACATACAAGATTATACTCAACACTGTAAAATTATAATTAAAAAATTAAATTTTAAAAAATAAACAGCAAATGCAGCTACTAAATTAGCGATGCAACATACAAATATTTGGTATTTAGCCTATACTGCTGAACGCAGAATATTCATTTCGGACGAATAAAGGAAGAAGCTTCTGTCGAAGACAAAACTTAGTTCGTTTGCATTTGTCTTTCTTTCCCCCACCCCCTGGGAAGGGTTTATTCGATTAACAAAACAATAATGAAGATAAACAAATTTGTGAAGGGTCCGATTAAAGGATAAATTATTTTGTGAAGGGTCCGTTGTTAAGTTAAAATATTTTGTGAAGGGTCCGTTTTTATGAAAAGATATTTTGTGAAGGGTCTAAACAGACCCCTGGTAATAGTTTATTTTCGAAAGATTTCAACCAGCTTCTCAATATTCTTATAACTTTTGACATTATAACTTTACATTATTCTTATTATATATTTTGACATTGTTCTTATAACTTTTGACATTTTGAAAGGAAATCTAAATTTATCCTATTAAGACTCCAGCATATGCTTTATTATATTTAAAAAAAAAAAAAAATTAAAATGAAAAACGGGTGCCATTCTTTGGAATATAATTATATAAGTTTGAATTTTAAATGCTTGTTTTCGAATTAACTAAATAAAAAATACACTAAATAAAAAATACATTTAAACTACTGTATATTGCTAGTAAATGTAACATAATCTGAAAGTTGAACATGAATTGATTGAATAAATACTGAATATTTCTGTTTCTTAAAACTTTTTCATTTAAAAAATGTTTTAAGCTTCCCCCCCCCCCTCTTTGTATGGCTTTACAAAGCACAATTGTCTATGTAAATATATATTTCTGTTCACCCTCGTTGCCCGTATATTTATATATATATTTATATATATATATTAATTATAATGAGAAAAATAAGAAATTTAAATCAAGTAGCCATTGATAGTTTCATTAATAATATCATATCTTGCATACTACTGAGTTTAGTATATTTTGTTCCGTAAATAAATATGCAAAAAATTATGGTAGAAACATCATTTTTTATATTCCCTGATTAAAAACTTCATTTGTTTCAAAAATATATAAATAAGAAATAACAGTTGACATGTTTCAAGCGCTTCAAAAATAGGCGCCCATTCTCAAGACCCATCAGACGTGAATGAGAAGAAACAAGTGATTTGAAATATAAAACGTTGAATTAACAATGAAATATAGAAAAATGAAGATGGTAAGTACTTTATTTGCGTCGCACTAGAGCCACACAATGGGCTATTAGCGACGGTCTGCGAAACATCCCTTAGGATGATCTGAAGATATGCCGTTGCAATTTTGATCCTCTGCAGAGAGGATGGCTCCCCTGCTTTGGTAGCCCGACGACCTGCGAGCGGAATCAAACACTTTACGGTAGAACAGTTTAACGAGGACCGATACCACGCACCCTCAGCTTCTATGCATATTGATTAAGGTGGTCATCAACCCGTAATTGGGTAGTTGAATTTCGAGAAGAAGATCAAACACAATTGACATTTATGACGTTAGTCAGCTGATCATCCATATACAAAATGGCGTGTTAAAGTTTTTCCCCTGAGTTAAAATATTAATTAACGTGAATTTAATTAAATACAGCGCGGTATCGCATATTGTATTTGTTGAAATATAATTCATTCTTAGATTTATCATTTGCTTATGTATTTTATTGTAACACGTGATATATTTTTATTACCTGGCAACTTCGTTGCACAATTAGTTTGTTTATGTTCTACATGGCTTCGTGCCTGACTTTGTGATAAGTAAGAAATATATAGTGAAAGAATTGTAATCATTGTGAAAGAATCTTTGTGAAGGATTATAGAATATATCACTTAAGAGAATTGATACTTGACGGGATAAGTTAACTCGAAATAGAATGGAAAGAACAGTTGCTGATGTAAGCTACGTTTTAAAAAACCAATCAGGCTCGAGATACCCCACCACGTCACTTACAGGTAACCCATTGGTACATTGATTAAATATTTTCAAAATTAATAACAATTCAATCATTAAGTATTTTAAAAATAATTAGTAAAATTTTATTCATTGAATATTTTAAAATAATTAATAGTTCTTTCTTGATTAATATATTCACAATTATCTAATGGATTTTATTGATTAAGTCTCATCGGTACAGCCAAAGGATGGTCATTATAGTGTTCATAGCTGAAAAAATCCGCTGGTCTAAAGGTTAAAAATCTGATTCAATTTATGCACACACTAAAATCAAATTATAAAGTAGACTAGATACCGCACACTAGACCTATAAATCCAACATTCTAATATAAAACCCTATTTTAAGACTAGTATTGTTAAAATAATTCATAATTGAATCATTAAATATTTTTAAATTAATTAATAACAATTCAATCATTAAATATTTTCAAAATTAGTAAAATTTTAATCATTAAATAACATCAAAATAATTAATAGATTGATTAATTGATTTATTTTATTAATTTATTCACAATTATCTATTTTATTGATTAAGTCTCAGGGTTCCGAAAAAGAATAATAGATCATTTAGTGTTCCATAGCCGAAAAAATAAGCTAAAATAATAATAATAATAACACCATTTCAACAACTCTAAATAAAAACCTCTTGTAGCACAATCAGAAACGTTTTATTACACTTAATAATAAAAAAAAGTTCTCGAAATCACACCCAGGCATCCTTGAGAACTTACCATCTACCAATCAGATCAAGCACCACGGATAGGGTAATAATTTCGTCATAAATTAATGGTGGAAAAAAAAGAAGAAATAAATTCTATTTATTTTGCCGTCGCCTCTTTACCCTTTCCGATTAGTTACTGTCTGCTCCTAATTTACATAAAAGGAGCAAGGCATTGCCTCTCAATCTGTCAAATCGTAAAAATTTACCAGTGATTCCTCTGAAAGAAAAATATCTCATTGGCTGACTCAACTTCCATACATCATTAAGATGCAAAAAGACAAAAAAAAGTTTTAAATGTCTGCTTCACCTTATTATTCGTCATGCCAGACCATCTGTTGTTTTCTTTGTGGTCTCTTGTTTTTTTTTGTTTTTTTGTATGGATGCATAAAAGGAGTTCGGTTACAGTGTGCTATGCAAATTTCCAAACAGAGCCAGACGAAAATCCATGGAATTTGGATAGATCACTTTACAAAGCTTATCTAATAACTGGGGGTCATTTTAGTAAAAATTTGGGACGTTAAAAAGTCCTTCCTCTCAGTAACCGTGAAAGCATCTCATGAGTTGGCGGGGGGGGGGGGGCTGTCACTCGCCCTGTATATATATATATATATATTTATTATCATTAACCGGGTCCGAATTATCTGAAACTTACAAAATGGCAGTCAAGAATTCGAATTTGTCATTTTACCTTCATAATTCGAATTGTTTTAAAGTTAAAATGAAATTTGTACCTGTAAATAATTCCTCTCTCATTTCACGATTTTTTTTTTTTTTTCCTTCTTCCCCCACTGCGACATTCGGTCAGTAATAGGGACATATATTTTCTTTACAGGGTGGGAGGGGGGAGAATAAAGGAAGATTTGGTAGCAATTTGCACCAGGGAAATATTTAATTTAGTTCGAAATAGAGACGTTTATTTATTTTTTACATTTAGCAACAATAAAATTATCTTCTTTTTTTTTTCAATTGTAAATTTCATTACACAAATATTGAGTGAAAAAGTGTCATCTTAGATAGGGCTGTGCCACATAATCTATAAAATGTGAAGGGTCTAAAGCCTACCCCCCCCCGGTTCCCACTTCCTCTGCCGTCAGAACTAAACTATAGAAGAGGTGGAAACACGGAGGGGGAAATTCTAAATATGTTTTTAATCCTTTTCATTTCCACAAATAAACTGATGATGGACATTGAATCTATTTGGCACTATCTTTCGATGCGTGTAAAATATAAGATCGTCACACAATCACAATTTAAGGTATAAAGCGTCTGTCGCAGATTCGAGCCAAATCATGTCATAAATAGTGACCCAACACCCCTGCTTGAAATAGTTAAACCTCGTAACCATAGTCACCGCCATTGCTCCCAACGAATGTCTAAGGGAGTTGTTTACACAGACAAACTATTTCTGCCTTGCAGAAACTGTGGCCCTGATTCAGAACTGTCTCGTGATCATCCTTTCCTGCCATTTTGGCCATCCTACAACAGATTAGTGACTGTCCAAAAGATAGTGATTCAGATTAGTTACTGTCTTTTTGATTTATTTTCCACGTACATAACACGACAACCAACCATTCTAACTGAAACAAAATAAAGCTTTAGATCCTTCACCCTGTGTTTCGGATAGTCGTGAGAGAAAAAAAAAAAATTATTAGATTAGTTATTTCCCAAAAATAATCGAACATTCTCTTGTTAAGAAACCAACTGCCCCTCATATCTAACAATTAGATAGAATTATTTCAATAATTGGATATTAGTTGACACGCTGTTTCTTGGATTAATACTAAGAGGAAATTATAGTAATTAGACGAACCTCACTAAAAAAAAAAATTGCATATAGTAAACACTAGGTTATAAGGAGCACTTAGCGGTCCTTCTTGAACTCCCATTTAACTGACGATATTTTACACGGTTATAGTGAACTATAGTTTCAGTTTACCCCCCTCCCCCCCTTCAATTTCTCAGTTTTAAATTTGCAGGAATTGTGATTGTAAATGAGTCACAGCATCATATCTTTCTTCCTAACTTTCCCTTATTTTAACTTGAACCGTGGTGGCTTAGGGGATAGAATGTTCGCCTCCCCCCCCCCAATGAGATGAACCGGGGAATCTCAGCGATAACTGTCGATACGGATTCCGCACCTGGCTCGCACCGAAGACAGTGATGACGTAAAATATTCTTAGTGGATGACAGATTATGGGTTAGAGTCCCCTTGCCGTCGGACTACACGTGGGAGGTTTTCGTGGTTTTTTTCTCCATGTAACGCAAATGCCGGTAAGTTCCATCAAAAGACAGTCCTTCACGAAAGCAAATTTCTCCCAGTACTTGATCCAGGAGTTCCCTAGTCATCTGGATTGGGTTCAAAATTACAAGCATAGGGAGTAGAACGTAGTCATAAACCCAAAATTGAGTCGGCTATTCAACGATGGTTATAAAATAAAATATTTTATGTTGAAAGTAAAATCAGTTTTAATTTTTTCTTTTCTTTTGTTCCCAGAAAATGAGAGTTAGAACATACTGGATTCTTTACTAATCACTGATACAAAAATTGGTGAGTTCTTCTTAATATCGAATCAAAAAGTCAATAATTTCTTACACAGAAGTTAAAAACTGATCAATTCTTTTTTTCTTTTATTATGTATTCAATCGATTATTTATAACAAAAATGGATAGAGTAATTTCTCAAAATAAATTCAATATTCTCTTATTAGGAAGCATTTGAATATTATGAATTTTTAAAAAAAGGAGGAATTATGATAATTGAAAACTACAATACTAAATACCTCTCCCAATCAAAAATATAACTTTCCCGCTAAAAAAACGATATATATTTTCTAAACTGACGACGATAAGAGATTTCATATTGCATGCAATTACATGATCATGCTCGTGCATAATCGTCTGCACAAGTTAACAATCTGAATAAATATGAAGGCGATAGAACCAGAAATACAGCTGCAGAGTTAGGCACGACCTTATTCAAGGACGACCTAGAAAACGGTTGAAATAGAATAAGGAGAATTTTAAGCATCCCGATTTTTAGATGGAAAAAAAATTACATTGTATTATATTTTATTTTATTATATTTTATTTTACTATATACTCCATTGCAAGTTAAGAAAAGACCATTGCGGTATAGGATTTAAGTAATCATCCGCGCCTACATATGGTTTCTTTTTATTTCGTTACCAAATTATACAAATATGCTTTCAAAACAATTTAAAAGCTTTTAAAATTTAAACACGTCAAGCAGAAATTTAATTCGTGCTATCTATTACGATTAACATCACAGAATTATTAGAAAAAGGTTTTAGTTTCGTAGTCTCACTTGAATTTTATACTTGGCGACATATTTCGATAAATAGGAAGAGCATTCGTTCTTTTAACAAAACAACAACAACAAAAAACAACTATGTGACGTTGAAAGAGCATTTGGATTTAATTGGACCACTAAAATTGGTCATTCTCCAGGTGGGCTTTAGAAAAAAAAAAATTCTCCCATCGCAGAAGAAATTCGTGTTTACACGAAATAATATTTGACATTCTTTAATCTTTTTTCTTTTCTTTCTTTTTTAATGCGAATAGAAAAACCTATCTTGGTTGCGATTTTTAGATATAATTTTTATTAATTTTTGCTAATTTAATAAGTTTTGTTTTCCTGATATATGGTTCCGAGAAAAAAATTTCGTCCAAGTGACAAAATAGCTATCTTCACTTCATCAAGGAGTTTTGCCTTCCTATTTCTCCCCCCCCCCCCCAAATGATGGTGCCTAAGGTATTTAATTCTTTTAATAATCACTTTATTGCGGGCACGATAAAAAAGGTGAATTTATGTCACTCAACAACACAAGGACAGATAGAAGAGATAAATTACACCCTTGTCAGAAGCGGGATTCGAACTCAGGATATTTCGGGTACGAGGAGACCGTTCGGCTAGCATCATTACTTTATTTACATTTGTCTAGTCTTCATTCTAGTAAATCTCCCACAATGCACTACTACGATGAGGTTTCGAGTTGAAACAACATTTTCGTTTTTTTGGTATGTCCTGAATTATTTCTTTTAAAAATATTCCTAAATGATAAAAAAAAAGGGGCAATTTTATAAAAAATGATTCGATATAAAGCAATATTTGTTAGTTCCAAATTTCAACTTTAGCAGTTAAATAAAAAAAAGATGCCTAATGTCATTAACAAACTATTCCATTGTTATTCCAAACTTTTTGTAAAATTAATTTTCTTTTTTGTGAAATAGTCAATAATCTACTCGTTTAGCGATATTAAAAAAGTGCAAAACCAGTGGTCTCTTAAGAAAGACCTTTTGGGAAATGTCCGTTTTTGCGAAATTGAGGAAAATATACTAATGCTTTTGTGAATATACATATATATTTAAATAAGATTCTATTTTCGTAGGGGGGGCGGACACAAAAAAACATGTTTTTAAGGTGATTTAGTTTTAAAATTAGGAATTAAAAACATGATTGACCCCCTTTTCTAAGGAAATTTTGTGAATGGTGTGTTTACACGATAAATTATATTGTTAAGTCTCTTTTAACGATATAAAAGGGTTAGTTATCGGATATGAATAGAGATTTTCTGGGCAAAGGATTTTTTAAAGCACTTTTTCACCCACGAATGTGTGGTCATCATACTAAACCTAATCAAAAACAATTCAATAGGATATTGATGACAAATTGCATCCTCAAAATAGGATAAAAACAAAAAACAATATCCATACATTTTAGAAAAAGTAATAGCGGGCGTTGAAGCGATTCAAATGACAACATCGCTTACAAAAACACTCCCAATTAAAGACAAATGGTTTTTAAAAAAATCAGAAGATGAGTCAGTACTAACGCATCTGTACAGCACGCGATAATATCTGATGATGATGCCACTCTGCCAGGTGGACAGTAATTGCCAGTGGTTTTACCACTTTGACTCAACAACCATAATGATCCAAAAAAATAATAATGCATGCAAAGTGAAATACCATCTGCCACATTTATAGATCTTTCCTTAATTTATTCTTCATGGTGTAATAAAACTGAGTACGATTTCAATTTGGACGTGGTGACATTACGTAAGCGAGCATCGTTCCCCTCCAAAATTGGGCAAGATTTATAAGAAGCCCGTTTGATAAAAACGCAGCTGCGTTAGGTAATTAAAAATTGAGCACGTGGGTGTTAATGCCATTTCTGTTTTTATTAGAGGATTATGTGTTCCACTTTTACTTATATAAGTATATCAAGAAAAGGAATTACAAAAAAATATATATATTATTTAGTCTGATTGTCATTGGGCTAACCTTGTTTTGGAAGGATCTAGATTACAAATTCATTCAAAAAAAATTTCATTTGAATTAACCCTAATTCGAAAACACGCAAAAGTGTACCACCTTCGCGCAAAAGTGAAACACCCTAAGCTACTTTTTTTTAAGTGGCATTTTTTCTTGTCTTAGACTATTCCGTTTTGCACTTGGAATTAGAATTAGTTAAAGATGTCAGTGCTCTTGATTATTCCACAAAACAACTTACAACACAGGAAATTATTTATTTTACAGTTCTATTAACAAAAATATAGAATACTAGCTTCATCAGTAAAACTCGAAATACTGTAAAAGTTACAAAATGGCGTTAGTATAATTATATTGTAAAGCTCAAAAATAAATAAATATAAACTCAGTGCCATTTGCCATTTTGTTTCTTCTCCAAAAAAAAAAAAAAAAAAAAAAAAACGTTACTATAGCAACTTAATTTTATATACTAGATCAAAGTTAAAATTAAGCAGACGATGATTCTCAACATAGAGTTTCGTCAGTATTGTCACTTGGCAGGAAGAAATTTATTTCTTCCTGCCAAGTGGACAGTGGAAATAGAATGTATAAAAGAAGAAAACTAAAAAAGATCAATACAATTGTTTAGAAATGATTACTATAAGAATAGCTTAATTTTAATAAAGTTAAATTTAGGATGAAGCCATGAAGTTAAAAGTTTTTCAGACCTGTTTTTAACGGAATAAAAAAATAAACTATATCATTATTTATTTTTGTTTTCAGAATTTTAAAATCTATATTCAGTCTTAACAGTATTTGATTTTAAAAATTAGTATGCTATTTTTAATTGTGTATTCAATGTGCATTTTAATATTTAATATATTTTAGAACTTTTTTTAAAAAATATGACTTGCTAATCAAATGGTATTAATTAAATTTTACTATTTAACAAATCTTTGTAAAACTAGGTTTAAGTTAATCCTTTACAAAAAATATTGAAGAGCTAGAACAGTTATTACTATAAAAAAAAAAAATTTTCTCCCTTCCAATCCTTGCTTTTTAATTTTCACTTATTTAAAAATGATATATGAAATAGTTCGGAAATTAATATAATTATTAATCTAGATAGCGGTTATAAATTGTTAAAGAAATTTTTTCAAGTATTAAGATTAGTATTTTTTTTTTTTTTTAAAAAAAAAAGGTTGGTTCTACTTGGGTTGGAAAAAACATGGTTTTTCTCCTTGTGGAAAGAATTTGCTTTCTCAGGTCCTAGTATTGTTACCATTAGGGTTGGCAAGTTTCTTTAACAGTGGAAAAAGCAATTCAGGAGAAAAAAGGTAGGTTAATTAATAGAAACATTAAAGTATCATAATCAAATTCATTATAACAAGTAGCAAACTAATTTTTATTTTCATGTGGGAAGAGTAGATATCGACCATGCCAATCTTCATCCATGAAAAGGTACCCCGACATAGAATCGAGTTAACACGCTTTATATATTAGTGAATTGGAATTTTGTGGTGGTAGATACCCTATAGTACTCCCCCACCAGAATTTTATCTGTGATAGAATTGGATGAACGGATATCACTAGTTGCTGTATTTGTGACAGACCGGGAGAGCTGGGTTAAGGTCACCGAGTTTTGAGCATTAGTCATGAGAGCTGTATTAAGATCATGGTCGTAGTCGCTCCTGTGTTGCCTTGTTAGCAGTACAATGTATGCGGGCCGACGTTGTGTTTAATCGAGACTGAGTGTTGTTGTTGTGAGTTGTGTCTTATGCCACTTGCCACACGGGCGAGCCTGCTTGGGTATACCGAGCAGATTTAAGGTAGAGAGTGCGTTTCTTATTATTTCAGGGATACCCATTCATTCATAGGGTGATACCCATTCATTCAACGATCGATCTCTAATCCAGTACCCCTAGAGGTTTTGATTTGTTATGGGAACATGGAGGATTTTTGCGACTCGACAGATTTAACGTGCGTCAGTCACTTTACTACACGGGGAGTCTTCGACCAGCGGGGTTCGAACCTACGAACTCTCGGACATGGGCCCAGCGCCCTACCGACCAGGCTATCCCGGCCTCGAAACTGAGTAGCATCAGGAGGTGGATAATGTTGAAGTCACAAGTAGAAAGTCAACTGTTCAATGTTGACCATCCATCGAAGTAGGCGTTTCCAGAGCGAGGTGGGCGTTACTGTCAAGGTAGGCGTGTTCACATCACGTCCGGCTCACCAATGTGGGGCGAGGCGTTTCTGACAACGTATGCGTGTTCATATCACGCCCGGGTCATCAATGTGAGGAGAGTAGATATCTACCATGTCAACCTTCATTTACATACCTGCCAGCTTTTAATCCTTTCGAGGATGATTTTCCCCAGTGGTAGTAAAATGTAATTAAAATTACAATTTTAGGCAGAAACATACGCTGTATTTTGGAGAAACTTATGTGGACTACAACAATAGTATTGCATATTAATATATATGCTTAATTTTATTAAAACTAGTGGTGGTCAAAGAGATTATAAATCAAGTTTATAAATGCAAGGAGGTTGAATGAATGGATGGATGTGTAAATGGGTCCGCCCTATAAAAACGAGTGTAACGTATGGGTGTGGCAAAAGTCGAATTCTTGACCATAGATGGCACCACTGGAAAACTAAAACAATCGCACCTTTTCTACCTTAATGACCAACGAGAACAATACATTTAAGTATGAATACTTAAACCGATTATTAAATAATATAAATTTTTTAAATTCTGTTCAAAACTGAAACAAAATAGATACTTTTTAAAAAAAAAAAAAAAAAGCGTTTATGTAAAAAACTTGGTGTTAATAAATTTATTTTAAACATCACATCATGTTGATAAAAAAATTATACGAAAAAAGGCTAGCAATTACTTTCAGCTGCATTTTACTTATTTAAAGAAGTAACGAATTGAATATGAAATCCCAATTCAAAAATAGTGAAAGAAGTAATAATATATTTTTTAAGAAATTAGATACTCTTAAATGTTGTATAAATTTATATATTTTAAGGAACAAAAAAATTTTTAAAAAAATGATAAAATATTTTTTGAAGGGTCTGTTAACCTTTTGAGTCCAGACTTTTTTCTTACCTTCAGTAAGGCTTTTCCGGCATCAAAAAAAAAAAAAAAAAAATAATAATAATAATAAATAAATAAATAAACTGGTTTTTCTCCATCAATCGCTTGGAGGGTTAACTTGCTTAAATTGACCTTAAAATAACATCTGAACAAAGAGTTGTTTCACTAAAGCATTTTATGTTAAATAAAGCCCAAATTTCCAAGTCAGCAATGCTTGCTACCAAGGGTCTGTCCAGACATTTTGTGAAAGGTCCTGTTTTTGTAAAATTGTGAAAAACTACTCATAATTTGTGAAAAAAAAATTAAGCGTTAAGTCACATTCTTTCAACCAGGATCCTGCTTTTGTGAATATGTGCAAATAGTTATGGGAATTTGTTATTGCAAAAATTGCTAAAAACCTTTTCCAGAAGTTTTTAAATTGTAAATAGATACAAGATTCTGCTCAACAATTGCTGCTACTAAATTAGAGATGCAACACACAAATATTTGGTATTTAGCCTATACTGCTCAACACAGAATATTCATTGCGGACGAATAATGGAATCAAAATCACTCAAATTTTTAATAATTTCAATTGACCAATTTTAAATAACACAACTTATTTATGTATCACTTTTACTGTGTTACGCATTATTAAGTAAACTTAAACAATTCTTAAATTTATGATATTTTATTCAAAAAATTGCCAGACAGTAATTTTTATTACATAATAATCTATTAATTAATTTTATGAATAATTAATTGATTATGAATCATAAATTGATCAGTTATTTATTTACAAAAAAAATTATCAGTTAATATCAATAAGAATGTGCACACGATGTTTGTAAGAGTAGAAATATTTTTTAGAATAGTACATTTGGAATTTAAACTTAGGGAAACTTGGAAAGCTTAGTTCTTTTCGAAGTCTTTTCTTTTTTTTTTTTTTTTTTTTTTTTTTTCCACCCCCGGGGAGGGTTTATTCGATTAACAAAACAATAATGAAGATAAACAAATTTGTAAAGAGTCCGATTAAAAGATAAATTATTTTGCGAAGGGGCCGTTTTTTATGAAAAGATATTTTGTGATATTCTTCTAAACAGCCAGATGTCTTCTAAACAAACTCCTGGCTACGCTGTTGTGGTATTAGTAAAAGTTTCAGAACCCTATCAGGAAACAATACCAAGGAAAAGTTAGATGTAAAATTTTATTTTTTATAAAACGCGTGACTTATCACATTCCTACAGCTCTTCATATTTACAAGTAAAAGGTTTGATGCCGACAGGGAAAAACAGTTTTTTTTTTCTGGTATTTTGAACTTCGTTTGCCATCTTAAAGTATTATAGTAAAACATTTTACAAGTTTTGTTTCTACGTATACAGGGTTGATGCGGACGAATGACTTAATTTTATATATTTATATTTTACAAATTTACAGTATAAATCACACGAAAATTACGAATTACAGTATAAATCACAAATAAAATTAAAGAAGGATAGACCAAATTTTTTCAGTCACAATATTCAATATAATGACCCGTTTATGCCAGTCAAACATCTAGAATTTATAATTAATTATAATAAATATTATTAATTATATATTATATATATAATTAGTTCGATCCACGCATTTAGTAGTTTGACAATGTCACAGTCTCTACTGCTGCATTCTTTTAACTTACAGTGTTTATAGCAGTGGTTGATAAACAGTGTTTTTGACACAGACTCATAAAAAATGGCCGGCTTAAGATGTAGGGACATTTTTTGTGATTAAGGATAGCTAGTTACATGCCATTTATGAGCTACTAACAGGGATATTATTTAATCCAACTAGAAAAAACCAGAGTCGGTTTTGTCCAAATTATATTTTATTATAAACAAATCAACTTTAGATGTTAAGTTTATAATAAAATAAAACACAAATTCCACACATACATTGAAATCTTTATATTTCAATTACTTTTATAGTCTACTGTACTTTAAAATTTTTATTTTAACCTTTTATAAACACATTTAAATAGAAATTGCCTATAATGCACGCAGGTATTCTCTCAAGTATTTGAAATATTAATGTAATTAAAATTGTTGTTATAACAAGATACAATATGTAATATTTTTTTTTAATCACAAATCAATGAAATGGGAAAATTAATTTTTGAAAATATATTTTAATACCATTTTCCCAGACATGTGAGCCTTGTTATATACAGTTTCAATTTTTTTTTCTTCCTAAATATAACTAAATAAACAAAAATTAAAATAGAAACAATGGTATTGGTCAAGGGAGTATGACTTACTATAAAACTTTAAAGTATAATAAAAATTGATAAAAAAAAGTCAATTAACTCTGGAATAAATTTTGGAATAAAAAAATAAATCCTTTAAAAAATTACAATATAAAAAACAAATAACAATGTATAAAAAACAATAAAACTATGAAAAAAATTAAAAACAGTGTTTTGGGATATAAAAAATAAAAAAAATAATAATTTAAATTCTGTTTAATAATGCTGAAAGCATTGAAAACAATGCAAAAACTTATGAGAATGCTTTCTTCATGCATTTATTTGTGTGTAAAATATAAAATGTATGGAACTAGCATGATTACTGATTAGCTGTAAGTCTTGTAACAAAGGAGTCATACATAAAAAATTAGGAAAAAAATTAATACATTTTTTTTTTAAACTTATAACATTGTAATATGCCCAGCAGTTACAGAAATCTAGAATTCCAATTATTTATTTGTGATTTACCCTGTATGTTGCGTTAAGCTAAGTGCAACAAAAGTTTAAATTTAAAAATATTACTTCCTGAAAACAATACTGAAATGTTATTCAATCTCAGAGTTAATAAATAAAAACCTTATTTTTATGTAACTAAGTTTCCAAAATCATTATAAAACAATAAAAAAAAAAATCCAAAGAAGATAATATAAAGATAATACAGATACTAACGATTAATTTAAAAATTTAAAAGAGCTTCCTTTTAAGTGTAATTTGAAAAAAAAAAGCAGAAATGACTCAATACTCATGCAATTCAATTTTAAAATTAATCAGTATTTTGCCTTTAAATTAATCTTAAATACAATGAATTAATGATTTATTTTGCACCAGTTTAATTGCATCAATCTAAAAACTATAATCTTAATTTTTTTTAACATCACACAAAAGAATACTGCAGCATTTATGAAAAATACAAAAAATAATAATATAATAATTATTTGTATTAAAATAATTTATATATTAATAATTAGACTTAGTCAATACTAGACTTGGTCAATACTTTAATAAAAAAAAACATTAGATTAAGTCAATTACTGTAAACATAAACATTAGTCTAAGTGAATACTATAATCATAAAGATGCATATAATTAAAATTTCACTACTTGACTTCAGGGGCAGAAATGGAGAAATTTAATCACTGGTCTGTTAACTTGTCTTTATTTGAAATTTTTATAAAGCTAATTAGGAGAGTTAAGACGAAAAATTACAATGCAAAGAATGTGTAATATCATAATTATGAGGAGATATGTTATTTTGTGACAAAAACAGAGACCTAACTATCAAACAGAAAATCAAAGAAAAAAAAAAGAAAAAAAACTCCTTTTAAATTGATTACTCATCCTGGAGACCACTAATAAATATTTTATGGTTGTCCCAGTAAAACTTAAGTGGTCCAAAATGCCACCTTTAGTTTCGAACCTTGGTGATTTAATAATGAAATATTAAACAAATCAAATAAAAATACTATAGGAATAAGTTGGGAATAAATAGATTATTGAAGTTATAACAGTATTATTTAGTATTTTTTACAATTCTAAGAACTATGCATGACATTATACTCAGAATCACTTACTCTTTTAACACAATTTTCCTTAATTTGCTAACATTACAAAAATTACTTTAAAATAAACATCAAATGTAGAGTCAAATTGATAGTCAAATGATATAATCAAATTAAAGTTTTATTACTTTAAAGAAAATAAATATATATTTTTCATTTAATATAAAATATTTAGAAACTTTGAAAAAAATTTTAAAAGTTCATGAATCAATTATCTTTAACCATATATTTAATGTGATATTACACATATGCCATTATGTGATGGATAACACAATATGATATTCAAAGCACAATTCAAATATTTTTAACTGCAGTTTTAAATAACTACAGAATAAATTTTAAGAAAGTATAAGTTATTCTGTGTTATATAAGTTATTTTTTCTTTAAATCATAAGAAGCTATAATTAATTCTGAGTATATAGATTTGTAAGCTTATTTTTTTTTTTATTTATATATATATTATAAGAAGCTATAATTTATTCTCAGTATACATACATATTACATAAGCTATTTTTCTTTAAATGATAGCATTTTTTTATGTTTTTGTCATTAATAATTTATACTACTCTGATTTAAGTAATACCAAATTTCATGGGTAAAAAAAGAAAATTATTAGAAAATTTATATTGCAAATAAATTATCGATCATAAAAAATAAATATTTATAAAATATTAAGGGGTTTACCTTAAAATCATCATGAATAAATTAATAATGGAATTGATAATAATCAATAGTAACAAAATAATTAAATTGTTCGATGTAAAATAAATCTATAAAAATAATGATACTACTTTGTTATTTACAGTTAACACAATTCTCTCCATTTACATTTCAGTAGGATGTTGAATTTCATAAAAAAAACTATTTAATTGTTATTAATTAAAAATAAATAATTGAAATTTTTATAGACTTATTTAAATTATTAAATATAAAATAAATCTATATAAATAAGGAAAATTTGTTAGGGGTTATTTACTATTAACACAATTCTATCCAGTTTCATTTTAATAGGATACCGAATTTCATTTTTAAAAAAACTAATAGTTACTAATTAAAAATAGTGATAGGTATAGAAATAATGAAAAAATTTTATTTATCACACAATTCGCTCCATTTACATTTTAGTAGGATTTAAGAAAACAACTATTTAAGAGTTATTAAGAATAAATAATTAAAATTTTTAAAATCTGCTATACACAAAAAATTACTGAATAATTAATGTTTTTATAATGCATCAAAATAAAAAATATATTACCTTTTATATGAGTTTGCACCAAATTTTGTCTTCTACGACTGGTATTAGAATGATTTTCTTGATTGCATGTGGTTGTTAATTTATATTCAACGGTGTCCATTTCTTGAAATGAATGATCAACATGGATAACACTGTCTAAAGATCTGTACCAAACAGGTACATCACAATTTCTTACTTTTTCCCACGCGTACCTTCCTGCCGGTAATGGAGATTCAGTGCTGAAATCGAAATTCCAAGTTTCAGATGAACGTTGCACATCTTCATTTACAATTTCGGAAAGGGAGTCCGTGAGAAATGTTTTGTTCGATT
Organism: Parasteatoda lunata; assembly: GCA_949128135.1. NCBI lineage: Eukaryota > Metazoa > Arthropoda > Arachnida > Araneae > Theridiidae > Parasteatoda > Parasteatoda lunata. The sequence continues at coordinate 9,672,086 of OX421979.1, read as the reverse complement.
CGTCACAACAACCAAAAAGCTTCCTCCGGACATTGAGAGTGACATTTGTCGTATCACAGCCGAGCACGTTCAACATCTTCAGAGAGATAATATCGATTTCAGGTTGAATCACAATATTCGGTTCCGTGTGCATTATTATAGAACCGGTAAGCTCTTAAAAATAATGTTCGAATGCAGTAGATACTATTCAAAACAATAACAAAACAGAAGTCATTGAGATAAATTGAAAACGATAATTAAACAACGTAATATAGCGAAAACGATAATTTAATTACTAGCTCAAGCTTTATAAAATTCAAACGATAGGTCATAAGTTTTTTCACTTATCCAAGGGGGGATAATGTGATAAAAGCAAACGATGCTGTCTATAGATGACCTTTATCAAAGAAAAAATAACTTGTTTAAAGTCCACGTTTTATTGGAGAATGTCAAATGAATAAATAAGCTCCGAATATTAAAAGGATATTTCTTTTTGCCGCCACAATCTTGCAACGATAAAAGCACACACCGCGGGTATGACGAATTGTGACGCAACACACACTATCTTCCAAAAAGCATCGTCACCCCTGAGCGCGCCATTTCTGCTAATCCAATCAAAAATTCAATAACTAGTAAACATGCGCTTCATTGGTAGAAATGGTTTGGCGGGAAGATATGTTTGCCCGCGAAACACGTGGAATTTCGCGCGCATCTGCCTCAAGGACGAAAAAGGAGAAAAAGCAAGTGGAAAACACCATTTCACTTCCTAGTATATGATGAGGTTGCTAGGTTACATTTACTATGAATTTTGGCGAGAAATTCTTTCTTCTTAGCTGAGCTCTAAAAAATATAATAAAAAATGATATTACCATCATTACGTAAAATAATGACTTTGAAAAATTTCTTTTTAAAATAAATGAATAAAATAATATCTAACGCAATGGGAAAATTATGCTTATAGAATTTAATGTCAAATGATTCATTATTTTAGATTTATTTATGCGTAATTGGGAAAAATTAAATTGTAGAAATATTTTAAAAAGTTCCTTTTTTTTATCATATAATACGTCACTTTTAATTGAAGCGATTTCATTTCATGAACAGATGTAATAAAATAAATTTGTAACAATATCTATGCTATTTAATACAGTTAAAAATTTTTGGAAATTTGTTTTATTCGATGCAATATTTTGTAACCGTTAATTAAAGTCATTAAAATCAATACATTTAGTTATGAGCGTGCATGTGGTATTGACTTATAACATGATGTTGACTTACTAATGAACCTTCTCTCGATATCAAATGTCTAGGTCAAAACAATAATATTCCACGGAACCCTAGAGTTCCGTGGAAGGCTAACAGAGGTTCCGGGAAGTTCGAATTATTTTTTTTTTCTTCCTTTCTTTGTTATTTTTTATCGGTCAACTTTCGCTCTCGACGAAAATGATTTTCTCAAATAAGATGACAATTTTAGACAGAAATATTTATTCATATTGCCAGAAACTAAGCGCAGCATCGCCGGATTATCGTGGTATCTATCGCAAATTTACTAAGAGAACATTTATCATGGTCTTTCACTCAAATCGCCCATTCGAATAAACTCTTGAAAGAATAAATGTATTGCTTGTTCGTAAAATAAATAAATTTGTGTTATGATTTAGATTTTCATCCGTTATTATTTAGATTTTATCAGTTGGAGCTAGTATTAGCGTGTGGCTACCTGGGGCGAACAACGCCTAGATTAAATTCATCTGAGAATAAAGAGTAGAAATAATTTTATCTCCGAAGTGGGGATAAAAAGTAATTAAAATAAATTTTAAAAAAAACGCTACCATGATGTATGTACTTTCACAAAAATTTTAATCCATGCATGTTTTTAATTCATTTAAATGTGTTTCATTATTTTGTAAAAAATCATTATTTTTAACATAACATTCCTAAGTTTTTGTAAATGAAAAGCAAACTTCATTTGTGTCAAAATCACATTTCATTTTTCACAAAATGTTTCGAAGCGGTGTCTTTAATTAATAAAAAATACTTCTTTTCCTAATAAAAAAAAATTACTAGTGATCACATTTAAAATTTCTGCAAAAGTGTAGGTGCCCCCTTTGACTTGATACTTGGGGCGATGCCTCTCAACCCCTCCCACCTCTCTCTTCACGCCACTGGTTGTAATGGTGCAGAATTTTAAAACACGGCCAAAATTTATTTTCAATTTTAACCGATTCATATCTTTCATTCATGACAAAAGTTTGAACATACCGTATCAGCAGTATATACGTAAGCAAGTTAAAGGGGGGATATTAAATTTTACAAAACAAAATCGAGGTCAAAATACAGATGCAGGGTGTAAAGCTGCTATATAAAACATCTGGTACGTATTTTAATGTCATTTGCTCTAATTATAATTATAAAGTGACATGAGAACTAACGATTAATTATAAATTTAAAAAGAACGGTAATGCTAATTTTAAAATATATCATTCCTAGTAGATGAAAAACAAAGAATGAAAATGTAAATGATGAAAGGTAGGCAGATGGAGTTATGCAAAAAATTATAAATCCCCTCTCGATAATTGAGATTTAAGGACAGATAATATTATGAAAAAATGATAAATTAGACTGAAAAAGATAACTCGTGTATGAATATGAAACCATGCTGAACACAAACGTTTCCTGGTTAGATAAGATTAAATGGTTAGTTATTAAATAAGTAGCCGCACCGTTTCATACTTTAAAATAACTTTTCAGTATTTAAATTTTCCTTTCTTTGTTGTCTGGCCATATGTGCCTATAATTAATCATTTTTCACTCGCCCATTGTAAAAACATTCAACAATGTTTCTTTCCATTAAAATGATTTTTAATTAATTTTTTGTATTTAATTAATTTTTTTGCAGTATTCAATTAATAATTTGCATAATTCATGGTACATTTTATCTCTTATTAACTTATTTTTAGTTTCAGTTAAATTTCTATTTTTGAAAAGGCTGGTTTCCATTATTTAATCTTCGTATCATTCCTCCGATTAACATTAACTTCTCCCATTGTAGTGGGTAAAGTCTTCGCTTGTCATGTCTTGGTTCGGGGTTCAATTTTCCGTGTTAAAGGCTATGTATCTGCTAGGTAGGTAGCGGTTTAAATGTACTCTAATACAACGGTTACAGAGCCTGAACGATCCACGCATGGTATCGACATTTGGGGAAATCTTCATATTAGTAGCCCGATTTTATATTAGGTAAATTCTAGTATGTAGGTCATAAGCAAGAAAAACGGCAAAAAATCAAAAATTCGTCGAACAACGGGGATCGTGCCTGGTGATCATTAAGGATGAGGATGAGATGATGGCAATACATTTGTAATATTTTCAGTCATATTAAACTCGTTTTTCTCTTAAAATATAGCAAAAATTATAGTAAATATATATTATAATAATTTGTATATACTACTTATTAATTGATACACTGTAAAAAATTCCGGAGCAAATTCCGGGATAAAATTTCGGTACTTTGGCCACATCATCCATAAAATCCCTTTTTACCGTAAAATATTATGTCATAATTTTCACGATAGTTTTCTGTTTTTTGTTCTTTTCTTGTATTGTTTCTCAGCTACAAATTTGTCTTTCATGTCTGCCATTAGAAATATTAAAAAAAATTTCACAGTAATATTTATTTAATTAGAGTACTTGTTTGGGGTTCGGTAAAGATGAGGTACTGCGAGTCTTTTTATGGACTTTTTGGAGTGTTCGGATTCATGGGAGTCGTCTAGCGATTCCGAGATTAACAACAACAACTACAGAGTAAATCAATGAATTTACTAATTATTACTAAAAATTACGGTACATCAGATTATCTGTTCCGTAACTTGTTTCGGTAAAAATGGATTTTATAGTAAAGGAGTGTCGGTACTTTTTACCTCAATTTGAAGCAGAATATTTTATAATGTATAAGTTAAAGTAAGTATATAAAATATAAATAAAGTACAATACATCAAGAATAATGTTAATTTAAGATTAAAGTTAAGAATAATGTAATTTAATGTTAATTTTCCTTTTGTGTACTTCGCCAAATCTTGAGAACTTTCAAGCAAATTGAAAAAATTTTGCACACATTCGTTAATTTTACAAACTTTGTTTATCCAAAGATAATTCCATGCAAAAAATAAATTTTAGTAAAGATTTATTAATTTATTTAATAATAGTCAAAAAATAATTGTATAATTTGAATTGTAAGGTATAAAATTTAAAATCATTTTAAAGTATGTAATTTTACATGCCAAAATACAAATTTTGAGCGAAATCGGTCGAATAGTTCTTTAGAAATCGAATTTTAAACAAAAGACATCTTTAAAATTCTATTTCTCAAGAACTATTCAACCAATTGCGCTCAAATTTTGTGTTTTGCATTCATGCAAAATACATTCAAAATTTCTTCGACTGATATTAAGTAAAATAATAAATATTTACTAAAATTTATTTTTTGCATGGAATTATATTTGGATAAGCAGAACTTATAATTGTGTGCGAAATGTTTTCGATTCGCTTAAAAAATTCTCGAGATATTTTGACAAACGTAAAACGCTCGGATAACGTAAAACGGATCGCTCTCCTGACGAAACCATGAGAACCCTTTTTACCAGATTGCGGCTACCCTCTATATTTTGAGGATCAAAAATCCGAACCCATTGAAAAAAAAGGTATGCTTATTCAGAGAAAGTACGTTTTGGTGTCTGCACTAATTAATTAGCATATTTGAAATCACCCCCTCGAACCATTAAGATTGAGTCCGAAAATGTGAAGATCCGATCACTATATCAAAAGATGATCAGGGTGGTAAGTTTTAAGTATTTTTTTTTTTTTTTTTTCTTTTGAGCACTGTACATTATTTGATGCATTTACCATCATACCCAATAATTACAATCGTTAGAGAGTTTCAAGGAAAATTATTTATTTATTTTGGAAAATATAGGAAGGGGTCACTTTCCCGGTCGTTGTTCCTGCTCCTTAGTAATAACTATTTTGTTCCGGTAATAAACCATTATATTAATACATTAGAAAGCGAAAACAAACTTATTAAAAATGGAATGACTTAAAATTTAAAAAGTTAGCCAGATCAGTTACTTTTTCATAACAACATAAAGAAAAAGTTGGGTATGTTGGATTTAACAAAATGAAATCCCAATAGTTTCATCTCAATCTAATTTTGTTTTTCTGACACAAAATATGCTTCTTTTTTAAATAAGTAAATAAAGCTTATTCTCTTTGTTTACTATATTGCCATTCAAGGTCAACTAAACTTAGGATACAAAATGAAAATGTTGCTTTTAACCGATCGAGGTGGCGTTTTTCATCACACTACAAACAAAACAGGGGTAAAAAAATCATAATTAAATTGAATTGACTGTGTCAATTTTTGGTCAATTTAACTACAGTTGAAACAAGAACCTACATAGAAACATTTCGGTTCTCTTTTATCTCAAAATTGGGGCCTATAAATGTGTCACATGATGTCCTTTCACTCAACAGTTATGGGTGTTTACATTTGAGCTTTGCGGGAAGATTAGGCCACGTGGCCTAAGATAGAAATGATGAAGTTAAAAGGGGATCTTTTTTTCTTTCTAAACGTTTCTAGTGCGAAATAAGCGGAATATCAGTTCTGAATAGCGAAGTGTGTTAAGATTTATTTATGTTCTAGATACAACTGTTTGTTTAATTCTGATGTTACCAATCTTTGCGCGGTATATGGCAGATTTTGCACCCTACATAGGAACTGTAAGTGTTGAAAGATTGGTTTAAAATACGAAATACGTAAGGAAGCGTATCAAATTACAAATAGTCAGCCATCAGTATCGTTAAATTCATAATCAAAATTATCGTTAAATTCATAATTAATAACGGATAATCAAAATTATGTTTTAAAGAATGCATTTTGATTGATGTTTTAAAAACAACAAAAAATTTTTTTTAACTAAGGTTTGCTGTTTGGAGCTTCAAGAAAAGTAATTCAAAATAATAAACTATAAAAAAATAAGAGATTAAAAGACACCACGTTAAACAATCACAATGAGTCATCAGACTCCCAAAAGAGGTTGGGCGGACACGTTACATAATTCAGGAAAATTTATAGTTTATTAGTCTCAAAAATTTAATTTAGGTATATTTATGGTATTGCAAAATATCCTCAGTGGTAGACGGATCATGGGTTAGAGTCCCCTTGCCATCAGGCTAACCGTGGGAGGTTTTCCTCTCCACGTAACGCAAATGCGAATTAGTTTCATCCAAATTTCTCCCACTACTTGATACAGGAGTTCCCTTGTCTTCTGTATTGGCCTCAAAATAACAACATTAGTAGTTGTAAACGCAAAAAATTGAGTCGGCTGTTGTCGGTTTAAAAAAAAGATCTATTTTTGAAATGCTGCTGTTACACATAAGATAGAGTGCTTTCTTCCCCTTCTTCCCAATGAGCTGACCCAGGTTCAGATCCCAGAGATAACTGTTTTATACAAATTCTGCACCCAGTTCGCACCACTATAGTAACGACGTAAAACATATCCTCAATGGTGTGGGTTAAAGTCCTCTTGCCATCGGGCTAACCGGGCGAGATTTTCCTCTACATGTAACGCACATGAGAATAAGTTTCTTAAAAAAGTCTTCCACAGAGGCTAGTTTGACACAATGATTGATCCAGTAGTCCCCTTGTCTTCTGGCTTGAGATCAAAATTACGAGGCAAAGGAGTTGAACATTGGTAGTTGTATACTTAAATTTGGGTCGACTGTTTAACTTCAATTATAATTTAAAATATCTTCTCGAAAAGAGCCATTCTTTAAAATGATAGCAAACAGATTGGAAATCAGCTTCAACTTAGTTTAAAACTTTCAGCCCCAATCTTACGTTGTAGATAAATAAAAAATCGACTGAATTTTAATGGTAGCAGAGTCTCCTAAAGTGCAACTCCTGGTGGTTCTGCAGTTAATGAGTCTAACTGCTCTGCAGAGATAGATGAATAGCATTAATAATAATTGTTTTTAATATTACATTGATTTTAACTTTATTTCTTTCAACTTAAATGAAATAATGACTAATGTTTTTTAGTTAATTTTCAAAATTTTTTTAAACTAAAACCATTTTGAAGTAATACTTTTGCAAAAAATACTCAGTATATTGTTTGCTTTTTTCTTAAAAATATTGCCTAAAAGCAAAGGGGTGCTTCCATGTAATTTTTTAAACAAGTAACCACAAAACTCCAATTACTGCATTTACTTTTGTAGTTTTATGTAATATTTTTATTTGAATAACATGACAGCATTCTAAACAAGAGATTTTGGGTGTGGTATCATAGATATCATAACATATCTTTTAGCGATGATATCTAAGATATAAACATGACTCAAGAAGCCGGCTTTATTTAGAAACTATTTTTTCCGAAAGGCATTTCAAACAGAAGAAAAAAAGGGCGATAAGTATGCAATGTTTCACGAGCACGACTTTTCGACACGTGATGTAGTGGTTATCTTTGATATGAGTATTCTTGAAAAATCCTGTCGAATCGCTAATTCCATTTTTTTTAATTTTTTTTTTTTAATATTCGTTTTATTTTGCTTTTCATGAAGTACGAAAACAGTGACTTTTTTTCAATATTCTGAAACTTTTTTTTAAAAAAATTGAAATCTACACTCACGTTTTTTTATACTTAATTATTCTTATTTAAATTTGATAGTTGCGAGATTTGTTAGAAAACAGTTTTAAAAGAATACAGTTTCATAACAATAATAATAATAAAAAAAAAAAAAACACTATATAAGAGAATAAAATCTAAGTACAATAACAATAATAAAAATTTGATTGGTCAAATGGAGTTCATCCATACAGATAAACACGGGTTCCACTACCCCGATAAACAATAACAGAAAATAAAATAATAATGAAAAATATACTAATGAAGGTTTACTTTGATAAATGGAGTTCATTCTTTCCGGTAAACATGATTTCCCCGACTACGAAAAATCTTAGTGATTTTTTCTCCTTTTTTATCACTTTGTTTCTGCATTAGATATAGTTTTTTTTTAACAACTTTGAGTAAAAACTTTTAAACTTTGAGTAAATAATTTCGTTCAATTTTGAGCTTATGTTCGGGCAAATGTTAATCAGATACTTCTACGGTATCCGATGTACAGATCTTGAAGCTTATGGAAACAAGAATATTTGGACATTTATTTTTCAAAAAAAGAGCATCATATTTTAAAAATATTTGAATCACTTTCTGCAATATATTTTCTTATAAGATATGTAAAAATACAAATAGTTGTAATTTGAGACCCCTTTATTGATTAGGATACCATGCACGAACCCCTAATTTCAGTAGAGGATACAAAATCAACCAATATACTTTTTTTTTTATAGATAAGGCAAAAAATATTAATTTTTAGAATAAAGGCGCTTTAAAAAATTTATTTATATAACTTAATTTATATAAATAATATTTTATATAATTTAAATATGGCATTTAAATAGTAAAATTAAATTGAATTCTTCATATTTTAAAAAGTGCATCATGATCATCTATATTACACAAAAATTAGATAAAAGATGCATATATTTAAAATAATAAGTCGTCCTGCAGTATCAAACAAGATAAATCAAAGGTAATTGATTTCAAATTTTTGTTAAAAGATTTAAAAGAAATGGAACCTCTTTTTTTAAAAGCTTTTTAACACTGACACAACCTTTCTATGTAAATAGAATGAGCGGTATAAAATTAAATTAGAATTCACTCGAAATTAACATTATCAAATTAAAATGAGCCAAGGTCGAAATTAAAACTTATTTTATATAGATCGTAATTGAATTTCAGCTATTTTTATGACAAATACTTAATTAGGACAGCAGTTCGGAAAGAATATATTAAGATCACGTGGCTTATTTTAAAAAAGAAATCATTATAATATTTTACTCAACAAAACGTTGTCAAAGAATTTTAAAAGAAAAAAGTTTAATATCCTTTCTTTAGTGAGGTCACGTTTTCCCAATGCTGATCGAATAAAATTAAATACTTCAAAAACTTGAAAAAATTTAAAGTATTCTTACATTTAAACAAAAGTTTCATCACGTGGAACTAGAAATGAAAAGAAAACGGAGCCAAATGATTCAAAATATTTTCGCGCCTTTCAATCTTGGCGAGTAAAGTTGTTTTCTTCCTAAATTCGCCATGGCAACCCTTATCGTCCGTTACTCGCAAGGACACGCCACCACATCTTTTACTCTGTGGCCTCAATAATTTATTCTTGACATAGTCTTCGGGAATTATTATTATTATTTTTTTTTATTTCTCTACATGTGTACATTTCATTCCTTTTTTTCCCGCCAAAACCAATAAGTTTTCTGAAAAGTCTGAAAAACATTTATCGTCGTTTTATTTTCTGTGACTATTTGATCAACTTGAATTCATGCCATTGTTGAAATCATATTAAATTCTTTGACTTTTATAATATGAAACATACGACGTTTTCTTTAGAATTAATCTATTTTTGTGAGATTATGAAAGAAACATGCACAAAATACACGCGCTTTGGGTGAAAAAAAAAGAAGAATTGTATTGAATGTTTTCGTACTTGTCTTTTAAATACATTGCACTGACTTTATTTGATTTAATACACCAGTCAGTAGAAGAAAAAAAGAGATTGTTTCCGTTGAACTTGAAATATCTCATATATCCTAAGTTAAAAAAAAAAAAAAAATTCGCTTCATGTAGTTAATGAAATGTTTTCTAGTATTTTTAAGTCAGCAGACTAAAATTGAAGTATTTTGCATTCTCTTCTTAACATTATTATAAAATTGGAGATTATAAAATAATTTTGACTGTCAATAAAAAATTTAAGTTTCTAACATTTTAATAGAATATTAAGAGAATTTTGTTTGTTATCAAACATATACAAGAAGAAAAAAAAAAAAAAAACAGCGACAAAAGTAATGAATTAATCGAGATTTGCGTTTTTATTTATTTTTTTTCCCCCGTTTTTTGTTTCATGGGTGTCCTTTAGCTGTTCGGAGAAAGGATCATCAAAGTTTTGGCGGTTAAAAAACTAACTTAGTTTTTTTAACTTTTAAAAAAAAATTCTCAGTTATTTTTTGTTACATATTAATCTTAAAAGTACTAAATATTTTTCGTATATTCCTTGCAGCTAGAAGAAAGTTAGCAACTTTTTAATGTATAATATGCTATTTTTCAAACAGTTGTGAGTTTATAACAGTTATTCATGTCTGTTAGGGTTTATTTGCCTATCTTCAGGCAACGCCCTTTATGCTAATTATTTAAATTGGCAAAAGATTTCAAAATGCCATATTTTATAAAAGTGAAATGCGTGTTTCATCTACTTCTTTTATTTATCCATTTATTTTATAATATTTGCTAAGTTATTAAAACGCGGCACTATCTAGGCTCTTAAAAATTTTACAAAAATTGAGAATTATTCATTGATTTGTATACCGACATCGGGAGGAAATAATCTAATATAATTTGCAATTTTTTTTTTATTTTTTTTATTTTAAGAATAAGGTGTAATATTTTTTTATTTAATTATTTAAACTATTTGTCCATTCTAAAGCTTTGTTCATTCTTTACGATAAGATAGTGCAGTCTAAAATTATAGCTTTGTATCAAGTTTGACACTTAATCAGTGATTTTTAATTTATTTATGTATCTTATTTTCCTAGCGAGCGAACTACGAGTAACACTTTTCAATATAAAAAAAAAGAAGAGAAATTTAAGTCTAGCTTAGAGGCTGTGACACCTGTATTAGTGTCGATAAATTTATTGCAGAATATGATTCTATAATATTTTATTTTATAGAAGTCGTTGAACAGCCGACACAAATTTGGGACTACTCATGTTCAACTCCGTAACTTTGTCATTTTCAGCTCAATCCAGAAGATCTTCTGGATCAAATAATGGGGGAAATTTGCCTTCATGGAGAACTTTTTGATGGAACTAACCCATATTTGCGTTATATAGGGAGGAAAACCACGAAAACGACCCACGGTTAACCAGATGGCAAGGGGACTCTCACCCATGATAACCATGAGGATGTTTTACATCAGCACAGTGATCAGTGCGAGCCGGATGCGGAATTCGTATCTACCAGTCATCGCTGGGATTCGAACCCGGTTCACCTCATTGGAAGGCAAAAGCTCTATTCCCTGAGCCACTACGGCTCTTTAGATTTATTATCAGGGCCGGCGCTAAGGACTTCAAATTATTACCTAGCAAATTAGCCAAATAGCAAAATTAATAGCCAATTTTCAAAATTCTTGGCCAAGGGCGAATCTTAAAAAAATTTTATAATTGATTTTTCCCGTAAAAAAACTTAAAATCAAAACACAAATTTACTATAAAATGAATTATTTATAAAATACAGATTCAAATCAAGAGTCATTTTGTATGGGACAGAAAAAGGAATATAGAAAAGAGAATAACTCTAGGAAAGGATTTTGTGACGCGATCAAGCTACTTACGTATTTATCTATATTTTGCGGTAGTTTGTCTCATACTTACGCAATCTCTCTTGTAGCTTATGCTTACATTATCTGGACATATAATTCTAATTGGTTATGCGACCTATCAAACGGAAACTACTGTAATCGAATAAAAAATACAGGATGTGTTGGAAAATAATTCCTTTTGACCTTTTTTAATATCTTTTTTTTAGAATCGACGGAAATACATATTTTTTTTTTTTCGGTAGAAAAAAATCATACACCAGTACTTGCGCCAAAACGCAATTTTATTCACCGAATTTACGATTTTATCCCATTTGGCGAGAGGAGCGAATGCTTAGAGCGGGCCCAAATAATAAAATAGATATTTTAAAAATGTTTGAAAGCTATTTTACGCAATGGAGATTTGTAAAATATAAAAAGGAATTCGACTTGGTCGCTTTGGATAGCCTATTTTCTTAAAACTTGTTCTTCGTTAGAAATTCACAGAAAATAAAGCGTTTGACAAATTGTTCTAATATTATGCATAGTAATTTCTAATCATATGCATTTTTGGAAATCACTAAGATCTAAGCTGGCAGGCTATTAAAATCCTCAATAAAAAATATTCTTCTGTCGGACATCAAAAATGCTTCAAATTATGTATCTACCCTAATAGATACAGAAACAAACTTTCTCTGGATAAACGTGCACACTCCTCTCCACCCACTAAATGAGGTGCTAAATGAGTTGAGACAAAAGAAAGGTCAAAAGATTAAGCAGCTGATTTTTTCAAATTTTAATGACGATATAAGCAAGTTCTTCCACAGTCGAACTTTAGTTGGAAGTATTTTACAACCGTCGTTGAACGCCGACCCAATTGTGAGTTTACGTCTACCAATGTTCAGCTCTGTAACCTTGTAAATTTGAACCCAATCTAGAAAACAAGGGAATTTCTGTATCAAGTATTGTGAGAAATTTGTCTTCCTGAAGGTCTTTTCGATGGAACTAACCCTCATTAGCGTTTCATGGAGAGAAAAAACACAGAAACCTTCCACGATTAGCCTGACGGCAAGGAGGATATTTTACTTCAGCACTTTGATCGGTACCAGCCGGGTGTGGAATTCTTATCGAGATCCATCACTGAGATTCGAATCCGGTTCACCTCATTGGGGGGCTAGCGCTCTAAATTCTGAGCCATCACGGCTCAGTTAGAAAACATTATCGCTTCCTGAAGACAAATAAAATGATTGGTGTTCTTAAGAGTTGAATTTCTGAAAGTGTACTTTAAACTACTAAAAAATGTCGGCTTTCTTGCAAGTTTCAGTACCATACTCAAAGTATTCTAAAAAGCCATAGTAAACCACAAAATAAGAATCAGCATGAGGTTCCACGGTTTTGTCATTTACATGAAACATTAAAATTAGTAACACATAAGTCGAAAGAATACTTGGTAAATAGATATCTATATAATATGTATCTGAAATTAAATAATTAATCCCCAGAAACGGAAGCGATGAGATATGAGTAGATTAAAAAATTCAAAAGTAAACAAATTGGAAATAACAATCGACATGTTCCAAGCTCTCAAAAATAGGCTCCCGTTTTCATGCCTAATCAGACGTGAATGAGAAGTAATAAAAGTGATTTGAAATGTAAAACGTAAAGTTACAAACAGAAAATGGAAAAATAAAGGTGAAAAACAGAACTAGAAAAACCACAGTAGCCGAGAGAGAAAAACAGTACAAGAAAAACCACAGCGGTCGAAAGGGGCAAATCTCGATTCTCGTCATTATTTGAAATATCTAAGTATCAAATGTCAATAGATAAAATAATTTCATTCGTATTCATAAAAAAAAAACTGTATAAAATTAAAACTTAATAAAGCCAATTAAGTCTCAACCTGAAATCGCGTATTTTACTGAAATAAATATCTTAATGTTTATAGTAATGGAAATCACTATGTTACCGTGAATGACAGAACTTCGTGGTTATATAACCATCCGTGGAATAGCCGACCCAATCTTTGGGTTTACGACTACTAATGTTCAACCCCGTAGTCTTGTAATTTTGAACTCGATCCAGAAGACAAAGGAACTCCTGGATCCAGTAGTGGGAGAAATTTACTTTCGCGAAGGACTTTTTGATGAATCTACATTTTCCTTTCATGGAGAGGGAAACCACGAAAACCTCAGACGGTCAGCCTGACGGCAAGGGGACTCTAACCCATGATCCGTTTAAAACTGAGCATAGTTTTACGTCAGCACTGAGGTCGGATACGGAATTCGTATATTCGGAATTCGTATATATGGGATTCGAACCCGGTTCACCTCATTGAAAGGCGAAATTCTATCTTCTGAGCCATCACTGCTCTGAATTTGGTGGTTGTCGACTTCCACCGGTGAATGTCGACAATCACATAGTCGCTTTGGTAAATGCCCGAAATATATACTAGATCTAGTTAAGTGCCACTACCCGGAATAAGTTTGCCCAGTATGCCCTACACTTTTTTTAGGATTCAGTGCACTGCCCGGTATACGTTTGCCCGGTATGACCTACATCTATGTTTTTTAGTGCCTAGTATGCATTTAACCGGTACTCCGAACACTGATGTTTCTCCTAATCTATCCTCAGCAGATATTTAAATATGGAATGAATATAATAATATCAGCGAATAAATTAATATCAAATTGGATATAACAAATATTTCGATCATTCTCCAAAGCGACTATGTGATTGTTGACATCCAAAAACAAGTGAAAGTCGACATTCTCTTGATTTCGGTCATTCACGATAACAATTCTATCAATAAATAAATTACGTCATTTTTTAGAAATGCAATATTGATTCAATTAAAGCGGTGGTGTAAATTTTTGCTTCTTTATTTCTAAAGTCGAATATTTTTTGGAAGATTTTTAAATTATAAAACATAGGCCTCACTGACTTGGAACACCGATTTTATTATTTAGTTAGAGAGATCTCTTTCATCAATTTCTGCGGCAACGTTTAGTAGTCACCCTAGTCTTAATTATGAACATAGTGTGTGAAACTTTCTTTAAAAAGTGGATGGTGACCATGAAAATAATAATTGGTTACACTTCCGCGTTTCTATACATAGATTATGCTCTTGCAAAGTGAAAACTCGCCTTTGTGAAGAACCAGACGCCCTCTTCTCATTGAATGAAAATGAATGGCTATCAGCTGTAACTGAAAACAAAACCAAAAACCCGGAAGATTTCCTTTTTCATCATTATCATCTTCCTCCAAACAGTTCTCTCTTTCTCTGTTCTATGAAGAAAATAAAACATTTTCACAAAAAAAAGGAAGAAAATCGTTTGTTGAAAACGATTTTAAAAAGAACCAGAAATGTAATAGGAATTATACTAGTAGTTGTCTGTCCTTGGTTAACTTAATAGTTTTACGTCTTTTTTTTTCTTTCTTTTATATATTTGATACAAGGACAAAATAGTAAAGAGTTGTTAGTTGTGAAAAGAGCTTACAGTTTACTTCCTGTTTGCTTTATTTTGAAAAAATACGTTTAAAACAAAGATTTGTTAATTTTTGGCAATTTTAATTTTGCTGCCAAACGATTCGCATAGCTGTCAGTTTTGCTTTATAAATTATCATTAACACTAATCGATAAAAATTAAATTCTCGTTAGTTACTGACCTACCGTCCCCCCAAAAATTCATGGAATTGAATTCATTTATTTTGAATCTAAATATATTGCATTTTATAGTTTGTTTTGATTTTCAAGCAATATAAGCAACATTTCAAGCAACATAAGAATAAATACGGTAAATGTCCAGAAATATTACCAATAAAGAATTGTTTAAATATAATTTGATAAATTTTTATTAAAAAATATCGTTTAGACATAATCGTTTGACTTCTTCTAAAATATAAAAAAAAACGATTTTATTAAAAGAACATATTTAAGTCAGAAAAAATATTTTGTTTCAGCGCTAGTTTCCATACTTTTATTTTCATTAGAAAAAAAAAATACATTTTCATTTTATTTTTTAGTTTGAGTTGCAGCGAGCTACTTTTAGAAGATTTTAAAGCAAAGCAAGTTTCCATTAAAAACTAGATTGTTTTGTTTTATGGTTTTTGAAACATTTTTTTTCCATTACCATAAAATTCCTGACTCTTTTATGATTAGAATGGTTTTTAATTGTAGTGTAAGTGTTTTTGTTGTTTTGTAAAATTTGTATGGGCAAGATGCTCACTTATTTATGTATTTTCAGGCAAAGTATATATTATGAGAATTACTGTATATTTCGCCTAGTTATTATACAAAATGCCATATCGACATTCCGAAGATTACCTAGACATTGTATAGAATACATGTTCAGGTAAAGTAGAAAATATGAGAGTTATTCTATACTTTGGATAGTAATTGAGTGCCTTTGTATTTTTCATTAGGCATTTTGTAGAATGATTAGACGATGAGAATTATTAATCATTTCGTGCTTTGCTGGTTTGTTTAAGTCATTCTATACAAGGATTCCTAAGAATGCCGGATTTTACACTTTGACGGCAACATTGTTGTAATAAAAAAAGGGTCATGTTTCCGAAAATGCATAATGCTCCATAACTTTTACTGTCTTAGCATAAAATTGTTGAAGCTACTTTGGTAAAATTATTGGAAGATTAAGCGCCATGAAATCAAACCCCTTGCAATTGGTACCAAAGACTATAAGGCAAAATTAGGAAATTTCGTTACCGTTCAGTAGCCATTAGTAGCATTATTTAATCTGAAGCTACGTGACGTCACGCGGATAATCTGTATTTTTAAATTCTTTTAATTATTATTAATAAACAATAAGCTTGTTTTTACTTCAACTCTAATTCTTGCATTTTTGAATTGCTTTTCTTGTTCTTTTATTTTATTTTGCGCTATTGCATCTCAAATATTTGATACAGCATTTAACCTAAACGAATCATGCATAAATTGTAAATAAATGTTAATACCCATTTATTTAGCTTCAAATCGTGGATACTTTTCCGAAGATTTAAAATTCTAAACGATGATTGCTTTTCCGTGCAATATGTCAGAACTTGAAAGCATACAAAGAGCATTTTCGGCAAAAAAATGACGATTAACAAACAATTTTTTAATCACCATTTTGTATTATTAGTCATCGTGTGACCGGTGGCGGTTATCAATTTTATCCTTAAACCAAAGACAGATGCGCCACCGTAAACTTTGAATATTTGGGTGAGGGCAAATTTTCTATTTGCCGAATGAAATTTCGAATTTGACCGTCATTATATATAGATAGATTATTATATCATTAACCAATATACCATTAATCAATATGTAATTCATTATATCATTAATCAATATGTAATTCATTATATCATTAATCAATATGTAATTCATTACCTTCAGCAAAAAAATTGTTTTGTTGCCAATATTTTCACAATAGGTTAATTTTTTCCACAAATATAATACTAAATTAACGACGTTATGCTGAATTATTCTAGTCAATAAAATGTCATTGGTCAATGGATAAGTGCTGTGAAGAACTGGGATCCTGGCGACTTGAAGCCTATCCAGCTTCAGATCGATGGTTACCAGTTTGTATGGAAAGTAAAGGCTGCCCGTGGGCAATGCTGACCACATTGCCACTATCCAGAGCCAGATTAAGCTTACAGATGAAGCCCTAGGCCATTCAAAATTTTGGGGCCCTTTGATTAAATTTTTTTTTCTCGTATATTTTTTATTTATTCAAATATAAAAGTATTTATATATCTTTTCATTTAAGAAAGCATATTTAAAATTGAAATAAATAATAATAAATTAAATTTTAATAAATAATTAATAAATAATTGACGCCCGGTGGCTGAGTGGTAGCGCTTCGCGCTCCTATGCCACAGGTCCTGGGTTCGATCCCCGGGCTGGGCAAGGCTGACCCAACCTTTCATCCCTTCAGTTAGTGGATAAATAAGTACCAAGCATGCTTGGGAACTAAACGCTGAGGCGTTCGGCTGACCACTCAACCGGAACATCTGCTCCTACACCCCAGAGTCCAAGGTTAAGAAAACTGAGATGGGCACAGTAGGCCTTGGCCCTCTATGGGCTGTCGTGCCACTGAGTTTAGTTTAGTTTAATTAATAAATATGATTAACATTACATGAAAAAATTATCGTATTTTATTAATATATATATTTGAAATTGATTTTTTTTTAAAAAATCATTTCTTTTCTTAATTTTTTAAAATTTATTTTCAAAAAATCCATTTTATGGGGACCCCTAATCATTGGGAGCCCTAGGCATGGCCTAATGGGTAATCCGACACTGCCACCATCGCCACATTGTTGAGCTTAAACATACAAATATGGTGAGTTTTGATGGATGGTTAAAGGATGCTTTAGTTTTATTCTAGTCAATAAATGAAATATATAACGAACCATTTGATAAATAAGTATAAAAAAAGAAGGAAATTAATATGCAGCTAAGATAAAAACATAATTTTTATGACGTCCCCCTGAATTGAAAAACAAATAATTTAGTAATCGGTCAATCTCGTCGAATACCGGATAAAAATAAAACAGGTATTCTGAGAATCCTGCTTTAAAATTAAAGTATAGTCAGTAGTTAAAAATTTAAAAAAAAAAGCGAAAAAAAATGAATTATAAATAAAAAATTTGCGGAACTTATTTAAATTACATTGAATTTAAAAAGTTAACAATAATAAAGTAGATGTGGATATAGTGAACGTAACTTTATGTAATGATATACATAATAATTAATAAAAATTCGAAAGGTTAAATAAACTTATATTTTTAACAGATGAAATAATTAAAAAAAATAAATAAATAAATAAATTACTATTTATAATTCGCACTTCGAATTAATTTTTACTTATTTTTTTAGTCGTACCAAAGAGACTATGTAAGAGCCTCCTTCCAATTTATTGGACAGTTAATTTCTTTCGGTGCAAAGTTCTTAATGTTTTCTTTTATAAATACAAGAGGGTTCCGCTTCCTACTCGCTAACCCACGAAAATTCTGCCTGACACAGTTCCTTCCTAGCGAGCTTCTCAAACGTTTTATTATTCCAGTTTTTATGGCTTGATATTTTTGTTACATTTTATTTTAAATATATTAATAGCTCTGCCTCCAGCTATTTATTACTCCTCAACCCTTAGAACTTTACAATTTAATTACTCCAAATAAATTAGAAATTTAAATAAAGTAGGTACTTTACTTATGTTGCATTAGAGCTGCATAATGGGCTATTGGCGACGGTTGTGCGAAACATTCTTGAGGATGACCGAAAGACATGCCATCACAATTTCAATTGATTGCTGAGGGGATGGCTCCTTCGCTTTCGAAGCCTGATGAACTGCGCACGAAGTCGATCCCTTTGCAATAGTACGATTTTATTAGAGAACATATACCGCGCACCCTCGATCACTACACAGGTTGATCAAAGTGGTCACTCACCTGCTTATTGACCTCAGCCAGTGATACTTGATTTCGGCTTTCTATTGGAGTCTTTAAGATCAGCCCACTGCGATACTTAAACAAAGTAGGACGCATTGTTCCTATTTTCATTTGTAAAATTAAATAATAAGTAAAATAAGAGAATGGCCAATGAATGCTGAATGGCCAAACAAAATTTGCCGAATAGTGAAAATGTTTGGGAGGTCACAGCAATCTGCCATCCCTCACCCCTCAGCAGAGACAGACATCATCTTAGAAAAAGAAAACGATGAAAAACAATTATTATTTTCGATAATTACCTCTAGTAAGAAATATATTTAGATATTATAAGGGTAGCAATTGACTGTGACGTTAAATTAGCATATTCTATGCAAACTCGACATTTGGTCTCCACAAAAACAATATCTAGCAGACGTGAAAAAGAATTCTACCGGATGCTTCCTCCAAGTAACGGAACTTCAACGAATTAATATGTAGGGGTAAGGGAGAAGACATATAATGTAATTAAATATCGCCAAGGATCAGATGGCAAACGGTGGAAGAAAGGGTGTAAGAACGGAAGAAAATTTATTGACAAATAGGTCAAGGCGCTGTCGTATAATTTTGTGTAGCCTACTTCAGAGTGTAGTTAAATAAGCACAGATGAGGTTTCATTGTCAGGCGCAAAAAGATGTACAGTGAGCAAATAAAAAAAACACTCTGAGTAACTTTTGGTAATAATCGCATCTTCACGTTCTAGGACTCAATAGTAATAGTTCGAAAGGGTGACCTCAAATATGTTAATTAATTAGAGCAGACGATATTTTAAGATACCAAATCACACCAAAAAACGTGCTTTTTCTGAATAAACATACCTTAATTTTGACGGATTTGGATTTCTGACTCCCAAAATATAAAAGGTAGCCGCTATCTATCTATCTATATATATATATATGTATATATATATATATATATATATATATATATATATATATATATATATAGAGAGAGAGAGAGAGAGAGAGAGAGATGTAGTTATAGAATGAGCCTCAACAGCTGAACAACTGCAGCTGTTTTTCATTTTACTTATTTTTAATAATATTTCAACTAACTACAAACCATTCAGGTCTATTTTGAAATCGCTTTATAGATATATAATTGTATTCTATTAGTTCTGTCAACACACCATATGTAAGGTTCAGCCATCGCAGCAGGTAGTCCTAGATCCCTGATGTCCAAGATGGTGCCAAAAGGCAGTTGGCCATCAGCTATGCCATATTGCCCATTCCGCTTTTACATTTGACTGACGAGTGACGATCGTGGATGATAATTTAATTGAGGGTTCTGATAAGTACCCGGACTCGTCGAACATTATTCCCCTTCAAGCACCCCTCTCCCATATGCCACGCGCGCGTGATGGGTGTACCGTTTCCAACACCGGGCTGTTCCAATCCAGACATCTGTTGATATGTTCGCAAAAAGAGAGAAGCCATGAAAATTGATGAGTGATAGTTAAAGTATTTATCGTCCTTATCGATTTTTTTTATCTATACTATGGAATCAGGAATAGAGAATTAATGCCATATATTATTTACTGTTAATCTATAAGGAGAAGCCAGTTCGTGCGTCTCGTATTTTATACTAAATATTTTAAGTTTTAAAATAATTTAAGGGGTTTCGGACTACATTTTTGAAACTTTTCTTAAAAATTATTCATTCATTTTTCTTAAAAATTATCATTTTTTATTCATATTTACTTTTTTTTTAAAAAAAAAAAGGGGGGGGGGAATATTCGCATACCTAAGTCGTTTTGAAAGAATTTACGCACGTCGTTATTACTATTTTCTTCACATAACTGAAAATAGTATTAGGTTTAAAAATCAAAATCGTTTGCTTAGTTTTAAAATTGGTTTTTAGTTTGCTTTGTTCAAATTTAAATTTTCTTCGGCATTTTTTGCTGAAGTTAAAAAATATTTCTTAATTTAAAATATTTTTAGCCTTTTTTTTTAAATTTTAATTCCTATAAAAACTTATCAAATGAAATCTATAAATTGTTTAAGAATTTCCAGTAACTAAATAGATATAAAGTAACTGAAATAATATATTTAAAATTTCACGTAGTTATCTAAAATAAGGGTTTGATGTATTTCACTTTGAAGTTGGAAAAAATATGAAAAAAATTGTTGTTGGGGAGGAAGTTATGGAGTTTGGGGGGGGGGGGCTAAAAATATTTTCAGCATTATTGAAGTTTAATATGGAGAAGAGACAAAACCACAAATTTTTATCTTGCTTTCTTTCTCGCATTATGCGTGAAATTTAAAAAAAAAAAAAATAAATAAATAAAAAAAAAATCACTATTTTCGAAAAATAATTAATAACATTATATTTTTAGGTAATGAAAGATTTTTCTTATGTCTCAAAGCCTTTAACTTACAGTGCACTGTTGTGCTTTACCATTTAACTTAATTAAGCATTTAGAAGTTGAATTTGTCCTTTTCTGAATACTAGCATACTATGCAACAACGACAAAGATCTTATGACTTGGCGATAAGTTTTATTTCCTACAAACTAAAAATGAATCAAAAAATTTTTTTTCATGAAACCAAAATGCTATGTAATAAATATTTAAGTCCATCGCATATTTTTTCAGAAGCATTAAATTATAATTAATTAATTAAGTCCAATATTTCAAAATGTTGTTGTTGTTCATTCTAGCATGAATTCAGAAATATAAAAATTCTCCCTCTCACTTTTCTTCTATCATATTTCGCCAGTATTTGATTTAAGGAAAGGGGGTGAGAAAGATATTTTTTTGCAAGGTTATAAAATAACAGATTTCGGAGAAACATAATAAGCTTCCATGTAACACAACTGCTCTTGTTTTACCATATCCTTCCCACTTAGGTTGATTTTTTACTTAAATTCTCTGCCTCTTCCTTCCTATTTGCAAATTTCTCGATTTCTTCGAAACAATAGAGAATCCCACCTCCTTTATTTTCCAATTGACATTTCCGTTCTGCGAGATATCCGTTGCATAAGTGTAAATCACACCTATCGGTTGAACAGGAAAAGTGGATCAATCGCTGTCGGCAGATGCTACAGGAAGCCGATCCGATAGCCGATCGCGATGGTCAGGTGCTCAACCCCAAAGGCGCTTTTTCGTGGGCAATTTTAAGTTCGAGTGATTGATTTTTACCAACCGTATCCCTAGAGGTGCTTCGAGTAGAAAAATATACCTCGTTTATCGTCTGTTGTTTCTGGTTTCGGTTCGACGGTTTCTAAACGCTTGGTGAAACGCACGTGCGTGCAATGATTGCCCTGAAGCGCGCTTAAAACATTTTTGTAAGGATTGACCGGATGGAGTCGCGAATCAAGCCGGTTCTTTTTGGGAGGGTGGCATAGTGACAATTTGTGCCGGATTGATGGTATTTTAATCTCATCTCATAAAAGGGCAAATTATTATGAATTATTATGAAAAGATATTAATTTAAATAGTTTGATATTTCAACGAAAATGGATAATTTTTAAGTAACTTATATCAAAATTTTTTTTTACTTTATTAATTTTTATTTAAGGTTCGCTACTTTCGTTTACCTATTTAAGTACCTAATATTATTATAATAAATAAAAGCAAATAGCAATAAAAAAAAGCCCTGTAAATTCCTAAACTGACACGAAGTGACTACTAGTGTTCAACTCTGTAGTTTTGTAATTTTGAACCCAATTCAGAAGACAAGGGAACTCCTAAAGTATTGGGAGAAATTTGCCTTCCTGGAGGACTTTTTTTATTAACCCGCATTTGCATTACATGGAGAGGGAAACCACGAAAACCTCCCACGATTAGCCTGACAAAAAGGAGACTATAACTCATGATTCGTCTATCACGGAGGATATTTTACGTCAGCACTGTGGCCGGGTGCGGAATTCGTATCAGCCTTTCGAACCGGGGTCACCTTGTTGGGAGGCGAGCGCCATATACCCGGTGCCACCTCGGTTTTCTATAAAAGTGACATTAATATGTGACATTTCTTCTTACTATAAGAAAGGGGGGCAAGGAATATGCAATGAAAATCAAAGGAAAATGATGACCAGATTGCGAATTCTTATTAAATAAATAAATCACTTGTTATAATCCGAATTCCTGGAAGATCGAATTTACTTTTGCTTATGACCAGTCTAAATTAAAGGTATTTTTTACCTGTAAAATATTTCTTTATTCCTAATTCACGGGCATTTACCCATAACATTTATTTTCACCCTTTCTTATCACGCTTTTAATTTTAATTTTTTACATTAGCAGGATGTTGTGCTTCTTGTGATTTATTTTAATACACGAATCATTGTTTGATTACAAAATTATCCGTTGAGTCGTCAGTTTATCGAATGAAAAAATTTTTTTTTGAAGTCTCTTCCCCCCACCCCCTCCCCAAAAAAATAGCTTCTCGGAGGTCTATATTTTATATAAGAATTAATAAAAATGTTCTGAAACAGTCATATAGATTGAGAAATAAATATCGAATCAAAACCCTAAAAGTGCACATTCAAAATAATTTTCTAACGATGTATTGACTGATACCAAGCTCGACACTTTAACCCCCCTTCCTGTGGGTTAACTGTGGGTTCCTGTGGGTTTCAACTTCTTAAAAAGTTCTTCGAATTCTTAAAAGTTAATTTTTCTGTTTTCTTTTCTGTTTTCTTTTTTTTAAATTGCAGATTTGGATTTTTCAGAAAAAAATATCACAATTTGACTTACAGTTTATTACATTTTAGTTTATAGGCGGCGCTGTAATAGCAAATTTATATTGCACATTTTTTTAAAAACTTAGGTAATTCGAGAATTATAAGTCAAATAGAAAAAACAAAAATGGAATAGCTGAATATTTTGAAAAACTTACCTAATGACATCAGACTTGGCCTCTTGACCCCGGAGGGCGACTAGGAGGAGGATATTAATAAAATTCCTATAATATTTTTAAGCAAACTGTCATATTTCTAGTTTGTATGTGAGTTGTCTTAGTTTGAAAATGGGTTATAATAATATTTAAGTTGAAGATCCAGTTTGGTCCTTTAATCAATAATTCACGCCATTCAATTCCCCCCCCCCCAAAAAAAAAACGTTATTAACTTTACGGTTTCGAATCTTATTCATAAAATTCTTAACAGTAGACAAAGTACAAATATTTTCAACTTCTTCAAGTTTTAATGAAAATGCAAATTTTCTATTTGTTATAAGGAATCTCTAGAATTTTATTAAGTCTATTAAGTCCGAGTAAATTAAGCCTAAACCGCTCTTGGTTTCAAAATAATATTTATTACATGGAGACACTGAATACTAGACTTAAAAACAATATGTTTTTAAAATTATTTTTTTTCTAAGCATGTCTAGTTCTTTTCCTCAAAACAATGTTTCTATATTCGTTGTCATAATCGATATAAGACCGTTCAAGGCACAGAGATGTTAAAAGGTCGGCGAATTCCTCTTGACCTTATTCAGTATCCTCTTGAGATTTCGTTATAATTGAGCAATTTCAACTTGAAAATATTTCCGTTTTATTAAAAATAGATGCCCTGTCTGGGATGTCTTGCATATCGGATGAGCGGAAGCAGTGGATTGCGGTAAATTCGATGAATGTTTCGATTGAAGCCGGAGTGGCCGCGCCTCTCCTGAGCATATTTTATGGCTGTTTTATAGCATCCATTACAATATTCCAGAACTTCAGAAGAAAGGATATAAATTTTCGTGAAACTTATAGAGACAGGGTGTGTATTATAGAAGGACACAGGAAATATTTTAACAATTTCAATGGCTAAGATGAGACTTCAATGTATGTTGATTTATTGATGGAAAAAATATTCTTATTAAAACTTTACTTACTTTAGAGTAATTGTTTTCAAAATTTTTATCACCGTCGTTGAACAGCCGATACAATTTTGTGTTGATGACTACCCATGTTCAATTCCGTAGCCTTGTAATAATTTTGAACCCGGTGCAGAAGACAAGGGAACTCCTGGATCAAGTATTGGGAGAAATTCGCCTTCTCGTGGAGGACTTTTAAATGAAACTAATCCGAATTTACTTTACATAGAGAGGAAAAGAACGAGAACCTTCCACGGTTAGCCTAACGACAACGAGACTCTTACCCATGATCCGTTTACCACTAAGGATATTTTACATAGTCACTGTGGTCGGTACAAGTCGGCTGCAGAAACCTTCCATCGCTAGGATTCTTAGATGGTTCACCTCATTAGGAGGTGAGCGCTCCTAGGCCACCGCGGCTCTTGTTTTCAAAATTAAATTAATAAATTGTTAATTACAAACTTTGTTAATGGTTTTATAACCCTATAAATACTGGAATTAAGTAATAAATTGCTTTCTTAAATTAAAAATACAAAAAAAAAGAGAAGTTTTAATTTGATTTATTCCCTCGAGTTTTTAGTTGAAATATCATCTTGAAATATCCTAGCTATTTTTGAGATATCTAAAAAATATGAATATCACACAAAACTAAAATTAAATTATGTATTACATTGTGATATTTTATCTTTTGTTAAATTACAAACTTTGTTAATGGTTTTATAACCCTATAAATACTGGAATTAAGTAATAAATTGCTTTCTTAAATTAAAAATACAAAAAAAAGAGAAGTTTTAATTTGATTTATTCCCTCGAGTTCTTAGTTGAAATATCATCTTGAAATATCCTAGCTATTTTTGAGATATCTAAAAAATATGAATATCACACAAAACTAAAATTAAATTATGTATTACATTGTGATATTTTATCTTTTGTTAAATTACAAACTTTGTTAATGGTTTTATAACCCTATAAATACTGGAATTAAGTAATAAATTGCTTTCTTAAATTAAAAATACAAAAAAAAAGAGAAGTTTTAATTTGATTTATTCCCTCGAGTTTTTAGTTGAAATATCATCTTGAAATATCCTAGCTATTTTTGAGATATCTAAAAAATATGAATATCACACAAAACTAAAATTAAATTATGTATTACATTGTGATATTTTATCTTTTGTTAAATTACAAACTTTGTTAATGGTTTTATAACCCTATAAATACTGGAATTAAGTAATAAATTGCTTTCTTAAATTAAAAATACAAAAAAAAAGAGAAGTTTTAATTTGATTTATTCCCTCGAGTTTTTAGTTGAAATATCATCTTGAAATATCCTAGCTATTTTTGAGATATTTAAAAAATATGAATATCACACAAAACTAAAATTAAATTATGTATTACATTGTGATATTTTATCTTTTGTTAAATTACAAACTTTGTTAATGGTTTTATAACCCTATAAATACTGGAATTAAGTAATAAATTGCTTTCTTAAATTAAAAATACAAAAAAAAAGAGAAGTTTTAATTTGATTTATTCCCTCGAGTTTTTAGTTGAAATATCATCTTGAAATATCCTAGCTATTTTTGAGATATCTAAAAAATATGAATATCACACAAAACTAAAATTAAATTATGTATTACATTGTGATATTTTATCTTTTGTTAAATTACAAACTTTGTTAATGGTTTTATAACCCTATAAATACTGGAATTAAGTAATAAATTGCTTTCTTAAATTAAAAATACAAAAAAAAAGAGAAGTTTTAATTTGATTTATTCCCTCGAGTTTTTAGTTGAAATATCATCTTGAAATATCCTAGCTATTTTTGAGATATCTAAAAAATATGAATATCACACAAAACTAAAATTAAATTATGTATTACATTGTGATATTTTATCTTTTGTTAAATTACAAACTTTGTTAATGGTTTTATAACCCTATAAATACTGGAATTAAGTAATAAATTGCTTTCTTAAATTAAAAATACAAAAAAAAGAGAAGTTTTAATTTGATTTATTCCCTCGAGTTTTTAGTTGAAATATCATCTTGAAATATCCTAGCTATTTTTGAGATATCTAAAAAATATGAATATCACACAAAACTAAAATTAAATTATGTATTACATTGTGATATTTTATCTTTTGTTAAATTACAAACTTTGTTAATGGTTTTATAACCCTATAAATACTGGAATTAAGTAATAAATTGCTTTCTTAAATTAAAAATACAAAAAAAAGAGAAGTTATTATAATTAGCAATGCAGAATAGCATTATAATTAGCAATGAGTATAAAAATATTTCTTCTTAAATGGAATTTTTTCGAAATAATTTTTTTATGAACACCGACACAACTTCTTAAATTTTCATTTGACTGAAACTTACAGCATATGTTTTACAAACATAATTTCTGTTGCGCATAAGTTTTTTTTTTTTTTTTTTTAGTTAAATACAGCGGTGTTTCCTCCTATTATATATAAGAATGCGCATTTCGTGTTGAGAGTTTTTTTTTTCCCTTGACGAATTCAAACAATAAAAGAATTAAAAAATTTTATTCAATATTTAAGTTCAAATTTTTCCGCAAGGCAATAATAATTCAAATAGTAAAGGTTTTCAATTTTTACATTCAATACTGGTTCATATTTTTCACAATAATAATAATTTCTGAAAAATTAATTTTGTTGGTCAGTTTTCCTAATTTTTGTTACCAAAATAGAAACAGAATAAAATAATGAAAAATAAAAGGCTTTTTAGTCATTTCGTTCCAGTTAAAAATTAATTTTTCTAACACTTTATTAATATGTTAAGCTTCGGCAGTAGAACTATCATCTTCTACTAAACCAGGAATTATTCCCAAAAGCCTCCTCCTGCCCTCCCTCCCCTTTCTAGGATTGTTTTTAATACTATTTTTTGGTTCTTCCTTATTGTCTTTCACCAGTTGTTGATTTTCAACAAACTTTTCCTTACTTGAATAGATCACTTTGTTTGTACTATGGGACGATGACGACGACTTATTTCCTGCAGTTTTTGTACCTAAAAATCTATCTTTGTCAAAGGTTTTGTCATACATCACCGACGCCATGTTTTTTCCAGAAAGGGACTTTTCTCTGTTATCTTTAGATATTTCTCTTGGCTGGTTCGATGGATTAACTTCAGTTAAGTGGATGCTCTTTTCAGGCGAAAGGATTGCATTGTTTAAATCTGTATCGTTAGCTTTTATGCCTGGCTGTTTTGTTGGATTGAATTTGGCGTTCAATTTTGGTGAAAATTTTACGCTATCTGTCAAAGGGATCTCCATTGGTGCTTCTGGATTTTTCGTTGAAATGTCTATACGATTATCATCCATAGCGAGTTTGTCTACTGTTTGATGATCTGTTTTTGAAATTTTAGTCAAATCACGTGTTCTGTTTCTTAATGGCGAGGACTGGGAACTTCTTGAAGTTAATTTTCCTTTTCTTAGAGTCTCTTCCGGGCAGTTTCTTAGTTTTTTCGAAGATGTTTCATTTGACCCTTCCAAACTGACATCTTTGATATTTTCACTGATTGAAGTTTGCGTTGAAGCTTCAGCAGATGCGCAAAGCACTGGATGAGTATGTTGATCCGTCGTATCAACCGATTGTTGAGAAAGAGGGGTCTGTAATAGATGTTCTGCTGGTGTTACACCCTCACATTGTGTTTTATAATGCAATGGTTGGATAAGTAAGCCTGGAGGTGCATTACCATCAGGTTTAACAAAATTAAAATACACCGGCTGATTTAGGTTTTTAAATAAGGCCATGTTAACATCGAGCATGTTCCTTAAATTTTCCTCAAAATTTATACTTGTAGTTTCATTTCCACAACAATGGCAAGTAGTTGAAGGTTTGTTCCAATCGTTGCTGCCCCCACTATTCGATGGCATAAAAGAATCTTTAGTAGAGTGCCAAGAGTTGTGAGCAGCTGTTGGGTTACTCTGTTTTTCCCACTTTTTGCGACAGGTTTTAACTTCTGATGTTGTGTCGAACGTTTCATTAATGGGGGTATCTGCCTCAGGGTTGTTTTTCGGAGAACCGTAGAGTACAGATGCCATGGTGGAACCGAGATTGAACATTTTAAGTATATCTCTTGATTCGGATCTACTTCCGGATCTTTTTTCATCTGATTCCAAATCTTCGTTGATTTCCTTACTTTCAGCCGATATTAATGCATCGGGCTGAGATTGAGAAGGCGATTTGCTGTCTTGTCCTAAGTTAGAAAAGTTGTTTTCATTCTTAAATTCGAGCTTCATAAACTCTTGAGTTTCATTTGATCTTTCAGGGTCGCATTTCTTTCCTTCAGTACAATTCGGCATTTCAAATAAATTCGAATTCATATCAGATCTTTCCTTAATCCCGTTATGGGTTGGAAAGTGCCGGTTTGAAAATTCTTTTGCGTTTAAGGTTTTAGATTCGGGGTTTTCTAAGTTAATTTTGGATGAATTTATCAGACTCTGCTTCGGTTGGAGGGGAAGTTTTTTACTATTTTGAATGAAATTCATTGATTTTGCATTCTCTTGTTGAATGCTTATTGAAATGGTAGAATTTAAGATATTTTCGTAGAGGTAATCGTTTTCAATTTTTTCACCATTGGATGTATTTCTAGCATTTACTACATCGTTTTGCCACAAACATTTATCATCATTAGATTCTAAAGACAAGTTTCCATTTGAAGAAGAGCCTTCTTCCCCCTGTTCTTCAAACTTTATTGTTTGACTGAGCAAATCAGAATCCTTAAAATAATGTTCTGTTGTTCCCTCAATTTTCTTACTTTTTGTATAAGTTCTGCTACTTCCAGGTGTTGAACTATTACTATATCTGTCGCTACAATCTGAAATCGTCATTGTTTTGTCATCATACTCATTTGATTGAATGAAAGTTTTTGCACCCGCATAATTTTCTGACTCTTCACCTTGGTTTAAATTAAGATTGTCATAATGTCTTTTTGATGTTTTCACACTTTCTTTATGTTCTGATCTTTCTGCAGTGGCTTTACAAAAAACAGTTTGGAATTGGTCAAAATCACGTTTTTTAATTTTAGCTTTCAGTTCAGTTTTTTCGTGATTTTCATGTGCAACATTATTTTCACCGCTGTCACTCATTTCATTGTCGGAAAAAGAATATCGGCAGTTATTTAAATTTTCGTTCTTAAAATCGAATGAAGGAATTATATTTTTAAATTCTTTTTCCTCCATTTTATTTTTTCGCGACAGAAAATGCGCGCCATCATTGTCCCAGTCGTCAAAACTATGAGTCGAGTTACTTAGATTTTGTCGGATTCTTGTTTGTCGCTTTCTAGCAATTTCTACAATAGAACAATCATCAAATGTTCCGTCTTCTTCATTCGATTTTGAAAATGGCGAAATCGAAAAATGATTTTCTTTCATCTTAGTTGATTGAAATGCCATAATTGGAGATTTTATGGACGTTTTTAGATGATGTGACGGTCTTTGTGTTTTTGATTCATATTCGATGACCTCATCATTTAGTGCATTCGAATATTTTCGAAGCGTGGAACTAGAATAATTGAATCCATAATTACGTCCTTTCAATCCGAAACTTTGATCTTTAGATAATTTCCCCTTAAAGTGTCCCTCATTTAAATTATTATTCAAGACAAATTCTCTCGCAAATTTTATCAATTCAACTTTTATGTTAGTGTCTGAATCTGGTATGTCTTGATTTGTGGTATGTGTTTCCGTATTTATATCATGGTATCTATTGCGCGAAGATTTAGATACGGTAACACTATCCTCCAGGCATTTTTGAAGAGTATCAGTTTCTTTTGCTCGAATAAAATGTTCCAATCTCTTCAGTTCTTTTCGAACTTCATCTTCCTTTGTTATTTGTTTCAAAGGATACGATGTGGTCACGAAATTCGAAGCATCGTTGTTAAATGCTTCGTCCAAAGATTGTAAGTCAAATTCAGTATTTAAATTGACTTCGTTTTTCTGCCTCTCGCTGAAAATGTCTCTACTTCCTTTGTTTGTCTGAGCAGCTCTTCTTTTTTGCCATTTTGTTTTGGAATGTTTTTCGCGTGGTTTCATTGCACTCTCATTTCTTACGACAGAAGAATTATTGGAATACTTGGCTTGGATTGAATCGAATGACGGTTTATTTCCGTTTACTGTGACAGAAATTTTAGAAATATTACCCTCGAATATCTCGAATATATTTTCATTATAAAGATTAGCTTTCTTATCATATTTTTTGCCCTTGGGTGGAAATTGATTTTCATTTAAATGTTTTGAATCATTTGAATTTTTGGAAAAGTTTCTGTCTTCTGTAAAAAATGTATCCCTCAATTTATTTTGTAAAGACATGAATGGTGAGAGAATTGTTTGAATGCAACCAGTCATTAATTACTTTCCGAAAACTTTGCAAACACATATAGTTTATTACTTAATTTGGCGTAACGCCGTTACAAAAAATATTGTAAATTACGAATCGGGGAATTTAAACATTTCAATGCACTTTAGTAATAAGATTATATTTAAGCCGTAATTTATTTCTATTTTAATTTATTTGAGCTTAACTTTATAGGTAAATATAATAATGTTTATTTTAAAATGTATCAACTATTAGATCGTTTCTAAATTTTTACTTCGATGATGGAATTTTCGATTTGTTATTAAATTATTATTAGTCGAGAACTTCTCAATTGGAAATAATCATGCAATGTATTCAGTTTCACTCAAAATAATTTGAATCATTTGTTAAATCATCACATACTTGAATATTAATAATTATTTAACTTTGAAATTTCTGTCAAAGTTTTTGTTTATGTTTGTTGCTTTTACTGTACAAATTGTATAAGTACGCTTTGTGTAATTTATTGCTTAACAACTCTTTTTATATTATTTGTTGAAAAAACTATTAAAGCTGAAAGCTAATTAATGTTAACGATGTTTGCATGCAATGATGTTTACTGATTTTTAGGCATAGTTGAAAAATGGTGTCAATGTATAATTCGGTTTTTCTTTTCAACTTTTTTGTTCAGAAAGTTACATTTATTCT
Organism: Parasteatoda lunata; assembly: GCA_949128135.1. Lineage (NCBI taxonomy): Eukaryota > Metazoa > Arthropoda > Arachnida > Araneae > Theridiidae > Parasteatoda > Parasteatoda lunata. Next base: position 9,640,321 of record OX421979.1, on the reverse strand, counting down.
AATGATTGAGAGTTAAACTATAAGACTTATATCGGGATTACTTTAAAAAACATCTTATATATTACATTTCATTAAATTGCAGTGATAGAAAAGCATGGACGTTTTCGAGTACTGTGCTTTGGTTTTATACATCGGCACAAGAATCTTTTTAGAAAATTTACTGAATCTTCTTAGATAATTAAGATATTAGATATCTATTTTTAATTCTTTTATTTTTACAATATTCATCGGTATTAAATTAGTTTATATAAACAAATGATTAAATACATCAAATTTTAATTCATTTTTTTGTGGCATATCTGGAAAAAATTTTGATTTTATTTCACGTCAAGTACGCTGCACCAAAAATTGGTATTCATTTGCTCAATAAAATGGAGGTCAATTTTACCATACTTTGGTATTTTCTCTAGCTCCAAATATCAGTAAAAGATTGCTCCAAAAGTAAGTGGTTTTTTTCTTTCTTCTATAACCGTCCTTGAACAATCATGCCAATGTCAATCATGGGTATTTTTATTTTGTAAACGTCGCGTTGAACAGCCTACCAAATTTTGGGTTTCCTACAACTAATGCTCAGCTCTGTAGCCTTGTAATCTAAACCCAATCCAGAAGACAAGAGAACTCCTAGATCAAGTATTGGAGTAAAGTTTGCCTTCCTGGTGGACTTTTTGATGGAACTAACCCGCATTTGCGTTACATGGAGAGGAATACCACGAGTACCTTCCACGGTTAGCCTGACGACAAGGAGACTCTAACCCATCATCCGTTTACCACTGAGCATATTTCACGTCAGCACTGTGGCCGGTGCAAGCCGGCTGCAGAATTCGTATCCACCAGACATCGCTGGGATTCGAACCCGGTTCACCTCATTAGAAATTGAACGCTATATCCCCTGAACCATCGTGGCTCAAGTAGATGTTTTGAAGAAACGAAACGCCTGTTTTCATTCTTTTTTTTATATACATATAAAAGCAAAGCAAGGTTGCACCGTTATTAGGTATTTTTAATGCGCTCAAATGCAGGCCAAGGTTGCTATTTACCGTAACAAAACTGTTTACCGTAAGTGGGTGTTATTTTATGACATACCTCTAACCATTTTATACCGCCATCCAGATTTAAAAAGGCAACATGAACGAAATGAATTTTAATTAATGCAGGTAAGTCATTTACCCACCTATTCAGTTGATACTTAAAACAACATGCGTGACTCGTCCCGATACATCGAGACCTAGTTGTGAAGAAAACATGGCGTCGTAAACAAAGATCAATCAGTTTAGAGTCACCGTCAAAATTTGGCGTCTTTTACCAAATTTTGGTGCAGTCAATTGCACCATGGAAGTATTTGTTGGTCATACTTCAAAATTTATGGTGTAACTAAAATAAAATGATCTTTTATTTAACTTTGGGACAATGAGAAACTTTGCTCCTAAACATTTACCGAGTTTTTTTTTTTTTTTTTCTTTTTTTTTACAGTGTAAGCTGAGCTCTTTGGTTGAAAATATTGGATGAAAAATTGACGTAAGTAATTGGTAAAGGGACATATTTCTTTTTTTTTTTTTTTTTTTTTGAAATTGTGGGGCGGTATTTATTAGAGGGAAATTACAATACATACAATCTGAAATTAGTTACCTTCTGCAGTAGATTTTTTACAAAAAATTTTCTTTGAACTTTTTAAAAAACAATAGTCATACAGTCAAGCTTCTTCGTCACGAAATCTGTTACAGTATACTCTCGATATCACGAAAACCTTGTTATGTAAAAAACAAAAAAAAATTTTTTTTCCTCTTAGCATTGCATATCCACCTAAAATTAATTTAAATTTCCATGTCGACGAGTTTCTTGTCAAAACCTTGTTATGTCAAATACTTTTCGAAGTAAAAAAAATTTTTTTTTTCGGAAAAATCACCGCGTACCACCACTCATCATAACTGCATTCCAAGAAAAAATGCTGTCCACATATTAGAACGTTTCATGAAATGCTCCGAGAACATGGAAAGCAATGACTTGGCAGCTATTATTCGAATAGAAAAATTTATTGATGAGCAATTTCGAAAACGATGTCGATTTGCCACTATGGTAGAATTTTTTTAATAAACTCTATTAATGTCAGTTTATTGTAAACGAATTTTCTTACATTTAATGCATAATTATTTTTGCTTTGCTTTTAAAAATAATAATTTCTGTATTTAGACTTATTGTCAATTATTATTCAAATATCTTTATTAGTAGTATTTATTCTAATGTTCTATAACTCTATGTTTTAGAATACTAGTTAAGAGTTTATTATTATTCTTTTTACTTAATAGAACATATTTTGTTTTGAACTTGTTATCTCGAAAAGTCGCTATCTCAAAATTTTCTTTTAGCGTCCCTTCAACTTTGAGATATCAAGAGTATTCTGTAATTCCGATTCTCTAATGCGAATTTTTGTTAAAAGAAGGTTAAGGATTTTTTGAAGTTATATAGATAATATTGTTAGTCAGTGTAACCCATTTAATTTAATTATGGCTTTTAATTAATAATTTAAAAGAAAAATGAAGTTAATGCATATCATATATTTTTTAAAATCATAAATTTTTATTAAATAAATTAAATGATCAAAAAGGCAATCGCTTCTTCAATTTAAGAAATAATATATACTAGTATGAGCTGATATTTATTTTACTTGAGAAAATCCGTGATCTTACATTGCTTTTGCATTTTGTGTTTTGCCAATTTTTATAAAAATCTTCACATTTTAAGTGTAAGTTTAAAATAGAGTCATGTACATTTTCTTCCATTTAGAAATCCTTTTTAATGGCTTCGAATGATTATGTTACCGTGAACGACCGAAATCAAGAGAATGTCGACTTCCACCGATGAATGTCATTAATCACATAGTCGCTTTGGTGAATGTCCGAAATATTTTTATATCCGATTTGATATTAATTTATTCGTTGACATTATTATATTTATTCGATATTTTAATATCTGCTGAGGATAGATTGGGGGAAACGTCAGTGTTCGGAGTACTAATTAAATGCCTACTGGGTAGTGGCTCTGAATTTTAAAAAACATTTGATTTTATAATTTCAGATATCGAATTCATTCAGATACCGAAATATCTATACTTAGGGGAAAAAATTTCAAATTTAAACTTAACGAATACATTAACAGTAAAATTGGTTACCAAATTTATATTTTGCTTTTACTAGATTTAAATTTTATTTAAAAATGAGCAGCAATTTTTAAATTTCAGAAGGGTTTAAAGTGTTTGCATGATTAGCAAAATTTGAAGTTACAGATTCAGCATGGTTTAAAAGTTTATTAAAGTTTTCGTTGCTTTTAATATTTTTTTTCCTTGTTGTAAAGTTTATTTTAAAATATCAAACACTTTTCAAAAGTCTATTGAAGATATATTACCGAATGTGTGTTGATCATAGACATTGAATGATGATAACTTTTTTCCATTCATAGATGGAATTCACCTTAATTCCTTTAAACTCCCACTTCGTCATTTTTTTATCTTTCACTCTTCAATTTCCTTAAGGAGTGATATCCACATTTGTAACTTTGCTCTTTTTGTTCGTAAGGAGGACAACGAAATTTTTTATTTATACCCGACACAACTTTCATTACAGATTATAGTAAATTTTAATTATTAATACCTTGGCCAAAGGATACTGTGAGAAGGCCTCTCCATTTCCCTTCTAACCTTCAGTAAGAGTTAGTCCCGAATAGGGACGAAAAATATAGCACCTCCAAAACCCGTTCCACTGTCTCCCCTACATTTTTTGTGGGGGTGCGCGTACTTCCAGGGGTGTTAAGTAATCCGAAACTAATCGACTAACCACTGTCAGAGAAAAGGGGGAATTGCAACCTGCGGGGGTCAACTAGCTTTCAGAAGAGACTCACTCTACATTATGCTTTTTCTCCTTCTAAGAAAAACTTAAAAAATAATTTTTTTAAACTCTAAAACGGCTTTATTTATTTTCAAAATGGTTTTATCATTTTATTTAACATGCACTTTTTCTAATTATATCTTGAATTATTTATTATTTTGATTTGATTATTTAGAGAACTAATAATAACCAGAGTATTTAAATTTATAAAATTTTACTATGTAGTCAAAGAAAGTAATTCATATAAAGTAACTACATTAAAAATAAATTTATATTTGCTCTATAAATCAAATAAAGTTTGTTAATTTTTTTTAAAAATTTATTTGCTAACTTGTAAAACTTTTTATGTTAAAGTAAAACCTTGAGTTCAAGATTTTATTTTTTTATTACCTTTTTAATTTGTTTCTTTCAATTACAATTTAAATACATATATTTTTCACAACCTTTTTTTTTTTAATTTTAATTAATTTTTTTCAATTTTTTTAAAGATTGTACCATTTTTCTAATAGATCATTTCGATGGATCATTAAAAACAACAAACTAAAACAATTCTATGTTATTTTAAATTTTAATATATAGATTTGTGAAGCTGCTCACTGTAATTAATATAAAGATTTATCAAAAAAATCGAAATTAATTTATAAAAAAGTACGATACCGAAATTTTTGAAAGAAAAGGCATTTATTGATTTTCATTAAAACTTACAACATAACAACTGATTGAGACAAGTTTACAAAATTTTATCACTAACCCTGGGAGGTTTTCGTGTTTTTCCTCTCCATGTAATGCTAATGCGGATTTTAATTAACTATACACTAATTAAAGTTTGCAGTGCAGAAATTTCTACTCAGAAAACTCTTCTCCATGAATGGCAAAAGAGGGTCAGGGAAGAGAAATTAAAATAACACATTGATTACATACTTTGTTCTATCAATATAAAAGAGCGAAAAATTGTGAATAAAAATTACATTACACACTTTTAATAGGAATTCGAAAAATTTCTCGTTATTAAATACATAAGATATTGCATAATTACTAGTTTTAATATATATTTTTAGAATATTGCTAAAAAAAGTTTCAAAAAGTGTATTAATTAGGAATTACAGATTAATGTTAAAGCAATAAAAAAAGACTAATAGTATCAAAATCTAGTGAATCAACTAAGGAATCAGGTCTGAAAACATCAAAACCAGTTTGACTGTCTGAAGTAACAAAGAGAAGCTTAACTCTAAGTATTACAACGTATTTTTATTTTTTAATATATCGTGATGAAATTTCGTGGTGTTTATAATATTCACATTCCTCATTCTTTCTATTTCATCTGGCAATCAAACTGGTTTCAATATTTTCAGTGTTGCGTTCCTAAGCAGCGGTTCATTATATTTTGATACCGTTTTTATTTTTCTCTCGTGAATATTAATTATGTCCACTAATGTTCTTTGACTTCCTTTTTTTTAAGAATTTTACAATACATGCGTATATTTTCACATTTTTCTTCATTTACTGATTTAAATAAAATTTTCATAATACTTAGTGTTCTTGTGTATGTACATTAAAGCCCTAAACACAGGGCTAAGTGCTTGTTCACGTTTGGATGATGTGTGCTCTTGTGTACTAGCTAATTTTTTTTCCTTACCGTGGAAAAACAAACTATCACAGCTATTGGAGTAATTAAAACTATTTATGGAATGGAAAAATTGCAACCTTTTAAATTTTTATAATGTAAATGTTTTTTTAAACCTACAAATGAATGTACGATATATATACATATATATTTTAAAAAGGAAAATTGCAGTTTTGTGATGCTTTATAGTATATTGGAATATCTTTACGTCATTGTCTCGATTTTAATTAATCTCACTTTATTCAGAAGCTAAATTCTTTAATTCTGAAACATCTTTAAAAAACAAGGAAAAAAGTTTAAAAAAAAGGGGGAATAATGTATTTAAAAAATAAATTCCACTCTCAAAATGAATAAAATCAAGAAAAAGTATTACTAGTAAATAAATAAAATGTGTATGTAGAATGAACGAATTATCAGCGAATATAATTTCCATAATAAATTACAAGCTTATAAAAGCTCCCCATATCAGTTCTTCAAAAGGACAGAGAGAGAAAAGGATTTTCAGAAAGAGTAGAACAGAGTAAAAGTATTTGGGAGGGAGGGAGCAAGACCAAGACCACATACGGAGAAGATTAGACCGCAATCGTCTCTTGGAGAATGAACTTGGGGGTGGAAGTTGCCTTCCTCCCTTACTCAAAGGTAGAAAGTGACTTGAGTTTCAAAGGCAATATTACAAAAAGTAATAAAGATAAAAAAAATTGACCTACATTTTCGTGGATAGGAAAGATTGAAAAAATTATTAGTATTTTTTTTTAATTGATCACTCTGATTCTTAAACAAGAAAAATCGATTCAAAGTATGACTAGTCCGCCATAGACTTTACATGTTAAAAGCAGAATTGAGGAGTCTGCTTGGTTCAACACTTTTCTCCCGGCAACCACGATTGGGGACCCGACCTTCTGATCATATGAGCTCGCCCCGTGCTCTTTGTTCGCCAAGATTAATACAAAGAAAAAAAAAATAATATTTTCAAAACACATGCTAAACGAAAATTTGATTCTGGAAAACGGTGATATTTAAAGGATGTTGTTAGCATGTTCCGTTATTGAAATGATTTCGTTCTTGTAGATATGAATATAAAAATCACCGAAATTTTATAATCAAGTGATTTTATCAGTGGCTGTCTCTGCATTTTATTTGTAGATTATTCTAAAGCAGTCAAATGGTAAGTTTTCAAAATATAAAACTGAAAACAAATTGTAAGTCATATTTTATATGCTTTATTTATAACTCAGAGTTTTTATATACATTTTAGGACACCTTAGCTTGAATTTTAACCCTTAGGAGCAGATGGTATCCCGTTGCCCCTTTCATATATTTTTTTTTTCTGGCGCTCTAATTACAAGCAAAAATATATTTTTTGATTATAAGAAACAGTCTAATAAAAAATATGTTAGATTATCGGAATGACATTTATACTAAAGTATAAAATCCAAAAAAAGTAGCTGGAAAAAAAAACTTTTTTTTTCATTCATATACAAAAAATTACCAATAATTTATTTTTTCAATTAAAGAAATTTCACTGATGTATAACTGTTTCTCTTAGATCTAAGTGACTGCAAATCAGTACAAATTTGAAAAACTATTGTTTGGTGCATTTTACAATTTAACGTAGAAAAAGACACCGGTGTTTTATGTTGTATTTCATAATCATGAATTATTAAAATGCTAAATATAATATTTTTCTCTTGTTTTAACTTAAGTCGATACAAAATAATGAGAGAAAAAATGTTTAATAAAAATGGATCAGATACTTCTTATTGTCTTATTGTTTAATTAAAACTATTGTTTTATAAATAATGTTTTGCACGCTATAAAATTTTATTTTTACTATGTTGTAAAAAAAATTATACAGTTCTTTAAAAATAAAATAAATTCAAATAAAATACTGTTATATGCATTGAAAAAATATCTTAAATTTCATTTTGGCATACGAGAAGCTATCCATCACAATACACTCCTGAAAAGATTTGAATGAAGAAATCTTAAGAAGTTAACCTAGTTGTTAATAGATGGCACTGCATTGTTGGGAAACATTCTTTAATTTCTTTTATTGCCAGTGTTATTTTTTTAAAAAGGTTATTAATCTAAAGGCGGAGTTAGCTGACAGGATTTAGACTGCTGCATCTTGTTGGATCTTGTCTTAGAGAGAATGATCTAATAAAATTGGTTGAGATTTAAAATGAAAGGAACTTTTTCATTGGAAATTTTTAGGGTAGTTTAATAAATGTCTTTAATTATTAGCTGTTAAATCAAATCATCAAAATTAGATTTTATTTCATGATATGGTATGGCGGAAAAAAATTTCTTTTAATATTATTGAAAATCCACAGAGAGGCGTTATTACTAGTATTTTTTTTTAAAACTGTTATAGAAACGTTAAGTATATCAAAAATGCATAAAAAAATTTTTTCCACACAGCTGTATTTGTGTTTTCTTTTTTTTCTTGAGAATATGGTTGTGTTTAATCTTTAAAATCAAGTAGAATTGTTAACATCAATTAAAAAGAATTTACTTAGAATTACTTGATTTGCAGATTAACGAAATTCATATAGTATATTTGAAGCATTGATGTGATTGACAAGGTACAGCAAACTCGTAAAACATACACGAAAGCCAGAACGCTGTTTACGGAAAATTTTTCCTCTTTTTTATTATTAACTATGCAAGGAAGACGCTAACAGAAAATGTACTCATTAATTTGTGCAGACATTTTAAGTTACGAAATCAGACACAAAACTCACTTTCAGAGAGTGATTGATCGAAAATATCCAAATGTTAATGAACTGATTACGCCGGGGGGGGGGGACAATTTTCATTTATACAAATATAGCTCGTTCACGAGGAGTTGTCACTTGGGTCCGCCTTCATCACGTGGTATCCGACGGTACTATTTCGCTATATATTGGAGATGAATGTGAACAATCCTGAACAAGGTTTCGATTTGGCGATCGTATGACAAAAATATTTATTTAGCAATCTTTATGCGCATTTTTTTAACATTAAATATTTCTTAAATTTGATGATATTTCTCTCGTTTGAATGAATAGTTTGTCATACATTTTGATGGGAAAACAACAGTTTTTAAATTTAAAATATATTTAATTAGCTAGAGTAACGAAAGGTATAATAGCAGATGATAAAGTGAAGCAAGTTACTGAAAAAGAATGATCTGTTTGCATTTGGCGCACATGAAGGGTTGTCTCAATTTCAAGAGCGGAGACGTTCCTCTCTTATTCCTGCGCTGAAATGAACTCTTTTTCCGATGAGGTGGAGCCAAGTGCCAACTCCTGGTGAACGAACTATACAAGGTCTTGCCTGATTCGGGTGACGGGATTTCGAATCTGAAATTAGTTTTGCACCTATACCTGCAGTTCTTGTTTTAAAATGACGTTGTTAGCCTATTTTTTGACGTAATGTCCAAGTTTAAAAACGTTATATACGGGGGATCGCATAAATGTTGCTATAAACTTCAAAGGGTGTTAAAGGAAAGTGTGGAAACAAAATTCTGAAATTATCCAAGAAAACTTTACATTAGTAGCAAAATAAAAATTTTGTGATTTGACATTGAAGAAGGTTCCTGTTCGTTTGCAGAATCTAAAACTTTGGTACGTCCATATTTTAGTTTTTTTTTTTTTTTTTTTTTTCTTTAAATATTGTTTTGCTTTTTATAATCTAAACTTATTTACTAATTCCTGTTTTAAAACTTGCCGACTGCCGAAAATTGAAATGTCTTAGCTACATCACGATAACGTTATACGATATTCATATGATTTCATAACACCTCAATAACTTTCTTCTAGATGACAGCAAAATAACAATAAAAGAAATAAAATAAAGTTACTTCATTGTATTAAATATCGATGAAAAGCTAGATAAATTATTTGCAAAAATAATTTTTTTTATTATCTAGATTCAAAATGTGAATTCCTACTTTTTCTTAGTTTGCAAATATAATTAAATCAAAAATATAAATTTTTACTACCTTTGTTCCATATGAGTTGCTACATTTGAATACTTTCGAACTGATTATTGATACTGATGATTTCAGATTTTTGTTTGAACATTTTTCAGAGTTTTATACAATCAATCAACAACATTTACTTACCAAGTATTAACTCCATCCTAACTTGAATCGATACTAATTTTTTCCTTAGAACTCCGTCCCGACGGACGAGATAATTCGTCCTCCAGGAATATTTGCTGCTCTACTGTTGTATTAGCGAATATGGTGATTGATTGCAATTGATTATTATTTTTTAAAGTAAAATAAAGCAGTTTTAAAGGAATAGTTTTAATTTTAGTGCTGTGCGAAACGCAGAGGGTGGGACAAAAACGAGTCATTACCGCGATGATTATGTTAAGCCCTTTTTGTAAGGACTCTTCCACCAGTAATCTCATAAAATTATCGCTTTGTATACTGCTTTATATTTATTGCAGTAGTTTAATTTTACTGATGTCGATCTACAAAACAGCATAGGAAGTTATTTATGATGCCACTTACGTGAAATGTAGCGACTCATTTGGTACAAAAGTTTTGACCTAAATGCAGCAACTTACTTTAGACGCAGGGAATAACTATTCAATAACAGCTGAAAATAAGCATTAGCAATCTAGTTATCTTTCCCTGTAACCAGGGCCTGATCAAGAAAGACGGAGGCACATCGGTCGTTACTTTAAACAAATTTACCTGTCGTTTAGTAATGAAATGTTTTTAAATTATTTATTACATAAGTAAATTACGTATTAGTTACGTATTAAGATGTATTATTAAAGTTTGAGCTTATATATATTTCAATCTTTGTAAACTCATAATCCTAATTGACAATTCTTATTGATAAACACAAAAAGAAATGATTTGTAACATTTAGGTTGCTCCCAGAAATGAGGGGGCCCCAGGTCTGGGCCTTGCTGGTTTTATAATGATAAATCAGGCACTGCCTGAAACTGAGTAACTTTTTGGTTGAAATCAGCAACAACATCTCACATTGTAATTGTGTAATTTTTCAACTGCAAACCCAACTCGATAATGAATAACTGAAATTTCGAAATAAAATTGTATCTCGCATTGCACTAACCTTTTTTTTTTCTTTCTTTTTTTTTTTTCTTTTTTTTACACGCTTGTCATAAAAAAAGCCTTACTGAAGTTGATTATCAGTGGACCCGTCCAGACGGCTATCCGCTTGCCCTTGCTCTTCACCCCCAGTAGTACAATGGTTAATGATTCTGGGGCGACATAACGATTTTTTATCTGAAACCATTCTTAAGAAATGATAAAAGCTAATGTTTTATATTGCTTGGCCATTACCTGCAGATCTTTTGTTATGCCACCAACATTCCTTTTCCGGGGTGCCATTTGGGACCATTAGGATCTCTATCTAATGGTAAAGGATTGCTAAACGCCAAGGTGATAAGGGGGGAACCGTTTAGGTGCTTTTAGTGATATTCGTTCTCAACTATGTGGGAGGTTTTAGTTGATAGCTCCAAGAACCTGCCTTGTTCATTTTTTACGTTCGAATTTATTTTTTGGATCTGAAGTTTAAAGTCAAACCTTGGAAGTCGCCTTAAACAGTGTTTTTTTTACAGTATTTTGATAAAATTAGCAAATTTAACAACTTGTAAGGCATCCGCATAGTAAAATTTTTCATCAAACAACTGTATATTACATGAGGAACGTTCTAAAAGTATGTTTTGCCATTTACAAGATAGTTTTGTTACGAACAGAAATGCAAGATGACGTAATAAAATTCACATTTCTAGAGCTTGGTAAAAATTTAATTTAGGTAATTAATGGGATTATTATAGGATTTCTGCAAGCGACGTGGTGCGAGCACCTCGATGCTGATTGGTTGTCAAAACGTGGCATTTGTTTAAGTTAGCAGCTCTTCTTTCCATTCTATTTTGAGTAAGCCAAGCCCATCTATATTCTTTCACAAAGACTTCCATTCTTTCACTATATATTTCTTACTTAACACAAAGACAAGCACGAAGCTATGTAGAACATCAGCAAACTGTTCATGCATTGAAATTGCCAGGTACACAAAACAAAAATATATCACGTTTACAATAAAATACATAAACACGTAAATCCCAGTTAAGTAAAAGACTAAGAGGAAAAAGAATTATATTTCAAAAAATTCGATGTGTGATACGACCCTGTATTTAATTAACTTCACGTTAATTAGCATTCTAACTTATATGGAGAAACTTAGCTCAACTTTAACACGTCATTTTGTTTAGAAAGGATCAGCTGACTCCAACGTCATAGGTCACATGTGTGGATATACGTGATCTTATTCTTATTCTAGAAGTGCAAGAACTCAACTGAATGCTTGATTAATTTTGGTAGGAGGTACTGAATGGAATAAAAAATATAAGCTACGTACTAGAGAGAAAAATTATTGGAGAAATGATTCCAATTTATTGAGGATAACCGTAGTAAATCGCCATACTATCATTTTTTTTATTTGAAGCCAATGATGCTTCATTAATTTTGGTAACAGGAACAAACTGCAAAAAAATAAATTATTTACTTTTTAGTACATAATTTAAAAGCATAATCAATGTAGAGTTGGCACTAATTCATTTAGGACAAAAGCAAAAACTCGCCTTACTATCATTGAAGCGAATGATGCTTAATTAATTTTGGTAATAGGAACTAACAGTAAAAACATTAATTATGTACTAAAAAGCATAATCAATGTAGAATTGGCACTAATTCGTTTAGGACAAAAGCAAAAACTCATTTTACTGTCATTGAAGCCAATGATGCTCATTAATTTTGGCAATAGCTTCTAATTGAAATAAAAAAATAAGCAAAATTAATGAAGAAATGGTACTAATTCGTTCTGGAGGAACATAAATTAAAATACTGTTAATTGACGCCAATGGCACCTAATTAATTTTAGTAATAGATACTTTTGGTGTTATGGTAATTGGTGCAGTTTTAATCAATACCATATATATTAATATAAGCGAAATTAGTATATTTGGTACTGTTATATTTACAATTTAACCAGTGTTATAATGTTAAAAAATTATAGTTATAAATTAAAAGATGTTATAATTTAATCTGAATATTTGGATCATTTTTAACAACCTTTAATGTCTTTTGGAATTTATCTATCAACACTAATCCTTTAAATAAATAATGATTTACTTGCGATCGTATAGTATTTTAGAATAATTTCTTAATAATGATAGTTGCGTTGTGGTAAATTTTGACTATCACGAGTTGACCTCGGGCATTAATTTAAAAGATACTGAATACAGAAAATCATTATTTTGATAGGATGAGCTACTAAAAAACGTGTTTTGCTCACTAAAATAACTTAAAGTTACTCGCAGGGACAAAAAATAATAAGAAATAGCGAACATTCGAATTATTTTAGCTTTATTAATTGCGTTGGTCTTTCAGTTTTGTGAATGAGTAAACGGGATATTAGGGAGATTTCGCTAATTTACGTTAGCTGCCGTACGCTCTCGTGACGTAAGATTTGAAGTAATTGCATTCTGGTGAAATGCGTAAGCGCCCGTGAAAAAATATCAAACTTACGTAAGTGAAAATAAGAGTTTTTGCAAAAATCCAAGTAGTGGAATATCATTTTAACTTTCACCACAAAATCAAAACAATCATTTCAGACTATCTCTTTCAAGCTTTGACAATTCAAGATGCTTTGCACGACGTAAAACTGCGGATCTGCGAGGAGAAAAATTTGGTAGATCGTAGATTTTGATAAATTTAGCGATAAAGGATGCAGCTTATTATTGTTATTAACATTCAAAGAAATATATTATTGAACTTCTTTTAACTAAATTGTATAGTTAAAGTAAATAAATTTATAATTTTAAAATAGTGAAAATATATCTAGTTTCTTATGGAACTAGTGCAATTAGGCAATCATAATGTTAAACAAAAACCAATAACGTCATTTTTTTATGGAATCAACTAATTGTTGTAAAATCACCTGATTCATTTTTATATTTCTTCAAATGCCGCTTTCCATGCCAATGTTTTAAGGTAGGTTTAAACAGAAAACAACATTTAACAGCAATAAACAGCGTGTTTGTAACCACGCCAATTAACTTAAAGATACGTCTCAATCTTATGCACGGGAGCAAACGGCTGAAAAGTGCGAAATCTCCCTACTCAACTAGCATTTAAACAAAAGATAGCTTTGAATAAAACGTGAAAAAAGCAAAGATTATGTCTCAGAAATAGGAACTAAAATGGAGCACCGTTTTTAGTGCCGGAACAAATAATGAGAGAAGCACTGTGATGTAAACGAACTTACGAACAATTTTTTTTGCAATTTAACTACAATTTTTATAGACCAAAATTAAATTGTAACTTTTTAATTTAATTTTAAAAGTATTTCAGAGTCGAAATGCAGAAAAAGAAATAATAATAGGAGGACAAGAAATACTGCAATCAAATTACAACTTGTTTGTAACTGAATGGTAACTTTTTTGTAGTTTCTCTCCTCTATTCTGTGTTTTGACACTGATGAAGATGTGTATTATTGAGTATAATGTGATATTTTATTGCTGCCTTTTCAGATAGTTTGAATTACCTTTAACATGTACAGTGCGCAAAATGGACCACCTACCCTGAATAACTTTTGATCGAATGATCGGATTTTCACATTCTAGGACTCATTCTAAATGGTTTGAGGGGATGACCTCAAATATTCTAATTAATAAGTGCAGACTATATTTTAAGTCGAATATTTAGAATTTGATTTTTCAGGATCTCTTCTACTGATTTCGCTCACATTTTATATTTTTCAATGTAAAATTACATACTTTAAATGATGTAAGAAATTGTATAACTTACAATTAAAAATTTTTTTCCAACTATTAATAAAAAATAATAAAAAATTATAAATCTTAACAAAATTTATTTTTCTGTTTAGAATTATCTTTGGATTAACGGATTTAATAAATGTGTGCAAAACTTTTTTAATTCTCTTAAAAAATTCTCGAGACATGACGAGACCGCTCTCCTGACCAAACTAAAGGTCCCAGATTGCGGATATTTTGGGGAACAGAAATCCGAATCCGTCGGGAGGAAAAAAGGTAGGCTTATTTAGACAAAGTACGTTTTTGCGTTTGATTTCGAAACTGAAGATATCGTCTGCACTAATAAATTAGCATACTTGAAGTCACCCCCTCGAACCGTAAAGTCTTAGAACATGAAGGATTTTTTATCATTCGATCAATAACTTTTGATCATTAGATCAAAAGTTATTTAGGGTGGCCCGTTTTTTTTCTTCTTTTTTTGCGCACTGTACATACTTAATTTCAATAAATTCATTCAAATTCATGCTGACAAAAAATTTATGAAAGTGAAGAAAAATATAATAAGCCAAGTCCAATAATTGTTATAGGTAGGAACAAAAGAAATGAATAACGGTTTAAAATACAAATTTAACTTCTATAATAGTTAATGTTACAAATTTTTTGTAGTTTGTTTTTAGAAAAATTTAAAAAAATTTTACGCAAAAGCATAAACAATACACACGCAACTTACCATTTATCAAAGATTATTATGAAAGTTTCCTGTAATTTATTTTTTGAAAAATTGAGAAGCTTTTTTTTTATACAGGAATATGAACAATACACACACAATTTACCAAAGATTGTTTTTACAGCTTTACGAGCACCCGAATTGAAAAAGTCAGATAAAAATATAACTGAGATCAACCGAGTCTACCTGCTAATTATTGTTTACATGCTTCGAATCTTAATTCGATAGAACAGCAACTTGATATCGTCTGCCTTAACACGATGAGGTTTGCCCAGGACAGAAATGCTGGCTCTAACTTAAAATGGAATGCCGCAATTTAATAGATAAAAACAAAAAACCTACGCCTTCTTTTTTTCTTCTTCTATTTGTACGCACTCAGGCATATGCCACTAGAGTAAAGCTGGCTGCATGATGGAAATCGTTTGGCGTGGGTTGCATCTATTATTAAAGAAAGAAAAAAAGAATTGCGATTTCAGTTTCGAACATTCAAGCCTACACCTGTCTCCTACCCCAAAACCTTTGAAGGTTACTTAGTATCGTGACGTTGACGGCATGCAGGCTCCTGTTGTAAATATTTCGTTCTGCGGCCTCTTATAAGATTCATTATTATCCGTTATTACAGGAGGCCTACGGCATTTTAGATTCGAATTCAGAAGGTATTTTGTTTCGTGTTGTTTACGCCTACACAACTTTTTCTGAAACAATTAGGGTAAGAATGGTTTTTAAAGAATTGTAGTTCTTTTTTATTTGCTTTCGAAATAATCCATTAATGCCTTTGCCTTGAAACCTTCAAGTCATCGTGTCCATCTCAGTGGTCAGAAAAACTAAATATTTTTCGTAGTTTACTACAGCTACAGTTACTTTGTTACAAATATAATTAACTACAAGTACTCTGTTACAAATGTAGTGACTACAAACTACTCTGGAATTCAGTAGCTACTTCACTTCTTTACGGAGACGAACTTTGCCGGAGAACTTAATTTACACCCATGTTCAGAAAGGTTAGGAGTAAAAAAAAAAAAATTGGCTTTTTATTCATCTTTTAATGAGCAGTTTGTTATTTTAAAATTTTTTTTTCATTTAACTTTTCATACTTTTCTCGACAGCTAATATTTAGTTCAAGAAATGCTACAAAATTATGAAATGCTTGCAATTTTAAGTGTTTAATGCTTTTTTATATCCTTTAAGAAATTAAGTTACATCGAAAATATATTTCCTTCCTTTGACATAACATCAATGCTTCACGAGTCGCCTATGAAAGTGTGACCAAAGTGATTAATAATTTATTATTCGTAATGGTTCAAAAATATAAAGGCGATTCTCACGAAATATGACAATTTTTTCAGTCTCTTGCTCCAAGACCTAATACTACACTACTAAAAAAACTTTTTTTATTTAATTTTAATAAATAGCATTGCTGTTAGTATTTTAAAATAAATAACCTTGTACTAGCATTGACTGTTTTGTATATTTAAAAAATTTAATTGAATGTCAAAGTGCTATTTTCCTGATATGTCACAAACAATATTTCCAATAATAACTAGCTTCAAAACTTCACATAAATTTTTCAATATCTATTTTTTTTATATCAACATTTCTAGAATATATGCAGAGGGTATTATTTCCAAAAACTTTGTTGGAAATAATTTTTTTCTGTCAATAATTTGTTTGCCACAAGAAAATCTGTCATTTTCCTGGCTACTTTTATTTAGTGATTTATAACCAAAATAGATAGCGCCAGCAATCAATATCTTATGTTAATTGATTGATTAGAATACCATCCTATCGGAACATGTCTTATTGCATGAATAAAGTACCAACTTTCTGGTTCAAAACCTATTTCAAAAAATTTTTCAAGGTGGGTAGGTTTTTATGGTGTCATTTTCCTGTTTTCTTTAAATCATTAATGACATAAACTACATATATTTACCTGAATTATTTCAAGAAATCCTGTTATTTTCTGCGGAGTGTAAACATCTTAGGCCGAAATGTTAAATTAAAGTAAAGTTAAATGCTATATAATGGCATATTGTCATATCTTGGCTGTTATTTTCCTGGCTTATGAATGCCTGGACATTGAAACAGTTACCAGAAATTTTTAGAACATGAAAGAGAAAAAGCAAATATTAACCTTTTACCAAGTTTATGTAAGATTGTAATATGTTTGAATGTAATCAAAGTTATTTTTTTATTTAATAATTGATTATTATACACAATTTTATTCTGTATATGTCAGCAACAAAAACGTTGTTGATGTTTTCTACAGTGGATAAAAGAATTAATTTAAGCAATTCATGGTCCATCTAACGCAAAGGCTCAAGTTGAGTTACTTACTATTAGCTTAAAATGACTGTTTCTTTTTTTTTTTTCTCTTTTTTTTTCTTTTTTTTTTTTTAAACTTCTAAGCTAATATGTCAAAATTTCAATGACATTCAAAATTTGGTGAAATTCTGTTTTATTATTTTTTTTTCTTGAGCAAATGTCAATAAACTACACTGCTGTCTGTAAGATATTAATAAATGTAACTAAATAAATATACAGAAAAAAAAAAGGAGAAGAAGAATATTTTGAAGACTTTAAATTTGAAGAAATTTTTGTTCCGAATTGCCATGTTTCCAAAGACTCACCCATAAGTTAGATGTGATTCTAAATAAGTAATTCTTGTTAAAGTTCAACCGCAACCACAATCGCATTTTAATTGCGTCCATTGACGGACGCACGAAGATTTGTACCTATCAAATTCAAAAAATTAGTAGCGTTAGAACTTTGTTTCTTTACTAAACTAATATTAAAAGTAGTTGCCAGGAATCGCTAGAAACTGCTAGTTTTTTTTATATCGATTTATACATTTCATTACTTTTTTGAAGAAAAAAAAAACTATAGTACACTGCACTAAAAACTACAAAAAATACTAGTGACTACTGTTGTTTCACTACTTGAAGTGCGCTACTTCCGGTCACTGCTTTAAGTAAATGGTTATTTTTTTTTTTTTTCTAAATCGCGTCAGTATCTTTATTTATGATTATCAAATCATATTTTCTTCTTTTAAAATTATCAACCAATAAATTTACATTACGAACACCACACTATGTTACAAACTACGAAAAAAAGAAGCGACTACAATAGTTTCATTATTTGTAGTGCGCTACATTCGCCCACTTTTTTTAAAGGTTTATCGAATCGTATTTTCTTCTTTTCAAATTATCAACCACTAAACCTCTAATAGTTAATTAATAATACTAAATATATGTTGTAAAACCGTTTAACTCATTGTTTTAGCATACGATTTAAACTCATCCTGATTTTTTTGTTTATGATTTATATTCTTCATTCAATCCCTATATTTTTTCGAATTATATCTAAAAAGCAGTTTTAATCTATCAAGCTTAATTTTCTGTTGACAATTTAGACATAAACCATTTCATGTTAGGTGCTTAATTTTATAAATTAATCTATTTGTCTTACACGGCACCAATAAAAAAGCCTCATTACAACTTCCCGAATGGCAACGTTAGAAAAACGACCACTGATGGCATCTAATAATGTCACATGCTAAATCTAGCTGAGGTGGCTCAACATATAGCGCTTTTAAAAACGGAAACAATAACCAGAGTGAGCATTATCAGGTTGTTCAATTCAGCTGCGGCAAAAATAAAAATAAACAACTTAAAAAATAAAAATGCTGTTGCCAGCCATAGAATTTTTTAAAAGTTAACTTAGCAACATAAATCAAAATTATGATACTTGAGCGCTTGACGTAACAAATCCTTCAATTCTATAAGTGTTGTATCGCCAAATGTCCAAATTAACAATTGCAATTTCAAATTAATATTGAAATGTACAGGTTTAGAATTTTCTATAGTTAGAATTTTCTTTAGAATTTTCTATTTAGAATTTTCTACAGGTTTAGAATTTTCTATTCAAAAAAGTATACAAAAGCTAGACGTTAAGAACGTATCCAATGAGCGAGCAAAGCGAGCATTGGATTGCGAAGCAATCTGAAATGAACTGCAAAAGCAGTTCCGGGGATGGTGAGCGCCAGCGAGCAGGGGGCGAAGCCTCCTAGTATTTTTTATTTTGTGTGAGTCTGTAAAAATAATTAATTCTCTAATTTTTCTTTTTACAACTTTTTTCACCTCCTTTTCTTAAATCAACTAATGTTTTTTTCTTTTTCTTTCTTTTTTTTTCTTCTTTTTTTTCTTTTTGAATAATCTTAACATTAGAGTCCGCGCTAAGGATTTCAAATTATTAACCAATAAATTAGCCAAATATCAAAAGTATTCGCCAATTTTCAAAGGTCTTCACCAAATGCAAATCTTATCAATTTTTTATGATTAATTTTTTCCCCATAAAAACTATTTTACTATATATCGTTTTAGGCTTATATTAATTTATTATACCCAATTCTAATTGGATATGTGGCGCATCTACCGAAAATGACTGTAATCGAATTAAAAATACTGATTTGTTTAGAAAAATTCATTTTGACGTAAATTTAATTTCTTTCAAATCATTCGCCAAACACAATTTTATTTCGATTTTATCTCATTTGGCGAGGTGGCGAATGCTTAATGTGGGTCCTGAACTGGGATATTGAATAAAAATTATTAACTTTAAAACATAATTTTTATAGTAGCTCACAAACACTATTTTGTTTTTCAATTTTTATCAAAAGTTCACCGAATTAGAACTAGCCAGAAAGGCTTAAAACATAATAAATGAATAGAAATTATTTAAAAACAGAAATGTTTTTGAGAATGGAATGGAAATAGTTTTGCACCACAAATTTTTACAAAAGTTCTCAAAAAAGTATACAACGTGTCTGCGGGCGAGGTTTTCCTTTTCTCTCGTCTCTTCTGTTTGATTTCAAAAAATAAATTGAGTTAATTTAACATGGGTATTTTTTTTTCTTCAACTCTCAACCGTCTGAGCCTGAAAATTTCCGACCAAATTTTCTAAATAATAACAAGTAATAAAAATAAATAAATGATGATAATAGGAATTACGTCAGAATGAAGAATAATATTTGCCATTGGAAGTAATACATTACCACAACTAAACTGAAATCAGTTTTCAATTCAAACTAATTACATCTTTTCTACTAAATCAATGATCCTTATTTCAAGTTTGTTGAGTTACGGTTCGTGATTACGGGGGTGAAACGTCTGCCGCCGCATATTAAAAACCACAGTGAGTCACCGTTGAAGTCCATTGACCACGTATGGTCGATGGACTTATTTAGGTGGCATATGTCACTTTTCGAACATCGGAAAATTGGTGATCGCTTGGGTAGAGAGAATCCCTGGTGATGCAGGTGGTGATCGTGGGGTGGTTGACGATCTTTTGCATCACTGGTCATCGATGAGTTTTGGTTGACTTTAGTCAGCGGGTAAAAAATGAAAGAGAGTTTACCCATTCGTGGTTAGATTTTTAGATTTGATTGGAGTGCCTCAGTTTATTTTGTTCACCTTTCCGATGCTTGTTATTTTGAGAAGTTTTTCGTCCGTGGGACTATTCGTAATTTTTTATTTCGGGGTGTTTTTTGGAATTCATTTGAAGAAAAAAAATTATATAAATAAATAAATAAACTGAAATAAATAAACTAAAATAAACTAAATAAATAAACTAAAGTAAATAAATTAAATAAAATTTTAAAAAGTAGCAGTTTTTGCCTTTAATTTCAAGCTATAATTTCAAACTATAGATATGTGTCTTTTAAAAAAAAAAAAAAAAAAGTTGAATAAGTCCAGTTTTCCTACACCGAGATATTTAAAGGTTAGTATATGAATGAATTAAAAAATATTTTCTACAGTTAATCCATTTGGGTGATGTTTTTAACTCTATAATTCAATTAATCTGAATTGATTAAAATGAAAATCGCAAAAAGAAAAAAAAGAATTTTAGCACCAAATGGACTTATTTCACTTTCAAAACTAACCACTCATATCCTATCTTGCCGTTAAGAATTAACCGGGCATTAGAACAAATAAATAACTTAAATATTTTTTAAAAAAAATATGATTTTTTAAAATATGATTTTCGATACGGGGGAAAGATTTTTTAACCCTAATGAAAAATATTTAAATCATTGAATAATGATCAAATTTTGAAAATTGTTATGAACCCAAACAAATCATCGTTGGAACCTTTTAAAATAGTAATAATAAAATATTTTTTCGCAAATACACTTTCACAAAACTTTGGCTTTTTTTTCCATATTGACATTTTGCGCTATTTTCATAATTAGCATACAAGGTGCAGGCAAAATATAAGCAAAAGTTAACAGTCAACAGTAACAGTCATTCATGACTGTTACTCACTCACAGCAGTCATAAAAACAGCATTAAAAATGTTCTTTTATGTAACGACGGAGCATTAAAGAAACACATAGTTCAAAGGAAAAAGAAATTTTTTTTACAGAAATACCTGTTCAACGTTGAACGGTTCAAATTTGCTATAAAAACGCAGCTAACTATATATATATATATTTTTTTTTTTTAAATTTTTTTTTTATTGCACTACTTACTACACTACTTCTTTTTAAAAGTAGCACACTACACTACAAACTACGGTAAAAAGAAGCGACTATAGCAGTTTCGCTACTTCGGACCACTGTATAAAATCATGTTTCTACTAGTCTTAAAGTGATAATATATATTTAATAACCCATACTCAAATGAAAAGTATTTTGAATCTATTAAAATGTGATTCAAACAAACTTTAAAAAGCAATTTCAAGCGGGGAATTAAAAATCTTATTTTCTGTCATTATTGAATGCCTGGGTCGCAAAGAGATTCGTAATCACGTCGTCCTTGCAGTAGTCAGTGGGTGTCGAAGCATCGAAAGGTGCGGAGATTAAAGAGGGCGGCCCACGCTGCTCTCGTCTGTAGGGGTGTCTGTCCAGAGATAGGCATCACTTGTTATTGTCAGGTGAAAATTTGTATTCCTTTTTTTACTTTGCTTCTTTTAAAAGGTGTGATAACCTTTATCAGAAAAGCTGCTGCTAGAGATATCCATTTTTTGTTTTCACTTAACTGATTCGAATTAAGAAAAGGACAAAGAATAACATATATTACAATGCGTATGTGTGGATCCCAGTTATCGGTAGTCCTAAAATTGACCTTAAAACATCGTAAGGGGTCTAAGTGGTTTCGATTTCCTTTTTTCTTCTTCTTTTTTTTACTGAACGAAAGTATAGACAATATTTAAATACAAAATCTTAAGTGAAACATTACAAAGAATTTTCGTAATTTAATTTACTTTAGAGTTTGAACTTAAAAAAAAAGCAAAAAAAAAAAAAAAAAAAAAAGCCATGACGACTTGTGTGCACGATAAATGTCAGATAATTTATGTTAATGACTTAGTTTTTTATAAGCAGCCAAGTATGTCTTATTTAAAGACATGATAGCTCAAAGAAATTAAAAAATAAAAAATATTTTCTTAAATTAAAAAAAATGACTATCAACCTATATACAATTAGGCTACCTATATACCTTTAAATAGGCCGAGGGAAAAGTCTGTCTCACTGTTCATTGAAAGGGAAAAATCGAAAATGATAATTATTGCATAACTTGAAGCCAAAAATAGATTAAAAGACAGTATGGGAATTTTAAAGTGTGAAAAAGAGCTTTTCGTTTTTAATAATAAATTAAGAAAAATATTCTATATTTATTCAGATTTATTTATACCAGAGACTATATTTATACCAATTATTCAGATTTTAACCTCATAGGTTTATTAAAAGTCGAATAATCTTCACTATGAAAGATGATTTGAGAAAAATAGTTTTGAAGACTAAAATTTGAATAAATATTTCTAATTTTGTACATTCCAGTTTAGAAAATTCTTGCAGTATTTTCTAAAATGGCGAGACGTTATAACAGAAATTATTTCAAAGCATCGAAAATTTTATTAGGAAATAATCTCTACCCCTTTAAAATAATTGATAAATTTTTTTTTGGTGCTATTTTACGTTTTGTTAATTTTGTTCAGAGTTTTAAAATTTTGACATTATTTTCAAGATTTTCTTTTAAAAATTTAAATTCCCATGCTATTAAAAATATTGAAGTTATAAACGGTGAATCTTTGTGTGAAATGTGGAAAAGTGTTAAAAAAATGAAAATTTCTGTAACAGGTATAAAAATTTTCGGTATTATCCCAATATGTGATCTACTTGTGTAATAACAATTTTTTTTTTAATGGTCGAGTTTTATTTTTTTAATGCAATTTATTTATTTTAATGGTTCTGCTTTTTTTCATACAAAAGATTAAAGAAAATAAATATTAGAGTTTTTCTATTATTATTATTTTTAACAATCGCTGTTTATTATTTTTAATAATCAGATTAATCAAGAGTGAGAGTGACATTGCTGGTTTACCCTACTCTGATATTTTATTTTAATCTTAAGTACCACTGTCCGGGATACATTTGCTTAGTATACCATATGCTGATTTTTTTAAGGTTAAGTTTCACTGCTCGGTATACTCGACACTTTTTTTGAAGGGTAAGTGTCATTACCTGTACACTGACTTTTTTTTAAGGACAAGTGCCATTGCTGCCCCCCCCCCCCCTGCATTCTATATGCTGGTGTTTTTCTTAATGTACCCAGTACGATTATTAATAATAAACCATATCTAGTAAGGTAACTACGCAGGTAGATTTCGCATATTTGGACAATACCAAAATTTTCCTTATACCTGGCCAAAAATGGATAAATTGAAAATAATTCGTTGACCCCTTAACACTAGTTAATGGGATTCTATTATTATGCCCTTATGAAATTTTGTCAGAATAGCAAGGTGCAACTACGAATTTTAATTGCGTATATTAATCAATAATTATTAACGTGAATTTTTCGTTTGAAGTTTCATTGCATGCACTTGCTGAATATTTAAGTTGTATTTTCTGAATTTTTTGTGTTTTTAATAGTATTAACAAATATACAATAATAGTCTGTAATTTATACTGAAACGTTATACGCCATTATGACCCTATATATCGCGAACATATATAAATGATTCGAAATATTTAACATGTACATTATAGATATGCCGAAAAATATAACATACATATAAAAATAACCAAATTAATTTGTCCGACAAAGATGAATAATCCAACTTATGTACGGATGCGATCAAAAATAGAGCGAAACTTTTGTGTACGCTTTTTGTCTTGACTTTAAAATAAAAAGAAGATTGCGATGTGAAGTTTGTTTCTTTGCGGTCGCGTAAAAAAAAACCTCTTTTACAAATTACTTTTAGGTAGCTGAACGCTTTTCATATTTCGTAGTGAAAACCTGAGATTTGCAACTCCGAAAACACATAATAAATATTTTTTAAATTATAATCCGGTTAATCTTTGAGCTCAAAGGAGAAATAAACTCTTCCTTATCAGTTGGAATGTGAAAAATTGTACTTCACAACATTAAAAAATTTTTATATCAGAATTATTTTGATGTTTTAAATAATTTCGAATGGGAAAGAAGTTAAAAAAATTATGAGTTTAGCTGTTTAAAAATTTTATTTTATTGTAATTCAAATTGATTTGTTGATCAATTGGATATTTATTTATTTTTTTTTTTTGGATGCAAAAAAAAAAAAAAAAAAAAAAAAAACATTGTTTTTATGAATGAAAAGTGATTTTATAAATGTATATTTATAAGTATTACTTCATTTGCATTTTTTTCACAAATTTCACTACGCTTTACATTAATGCTTTCTAACTTTACCACTAGTTATTGAATGCATATTTTCAAATTCGATACATTTATTCGGTACGAAAAAAAATTTCAAATCATTTATAAGATACATATAACTAGTTATTAGATACCGATTTTCAAATTAGATACATTTTTCAGTTTGAAACACATTTTCAAATCATCTATTAGATACTTATTACTAATTATTAGATATATATATTTCAAAATTAGATGCATTTTTCAGTTAGAAACCTACTTTTAAATTATTTATTCGATACTTATTACTAGTTATTAGATACATATTTCCAAATTACATTACATTTTTCAGTTCGAAACATATTTTCAAATTAGATACATTTTTTAGTTAGAAACATATTTTCAAATTAAATGAATTTTCAGTTCAAAACATATTTTTAAATTAGATACATTTTTCAGTTAGCAGCATATTTTCAAATTAGATGCAAATTTCAGTTAACAACATATTTTCAAATTAGATACATTTTTCAGTTAGAAACATATTTTCAAGTTAGATACATTTTTCAGTTAGCAACATATTTTCATATTGGATACATTTTTCAGTTAGAAACATATTTTCTAATCATTTATTTTAGATGCAAACTTTTCTTTCTTTAATTTAATTTGCTTTTTTTAAACATATTTATAGTTTTGTTTTTACTCGATTATACTATACATTGTAGGAAGATTCCGTTTAAGTGTCCTCTGAATACTTTTTATAAGTTGGCACCACTGCATTGAATCACAAGAAAAAAATAAAAGCATTTGAAATCATTTGGCATAATAGCTTAAGTTAAATCTACATTTGGCTACTACCAATTAAAAACAAAAAGTCTTTATTTTAAACCGCACCCATTTATATGGTGGTCCAACCTCACCCTGCTTTGTTATAAAATAAAAGATAGGGAGTTTCTCTTGCTACTGAATAAGAGTAGTTCGTAAAAGGTTGATAACAGTGTAAGAATGAATGGATGCGAATGATCTCCGAGTTTAAATAATGCCTTTTATTTAACTTTTATAATGAAAGACGTTTAATTGTTGGGTGTTTGCCAAGAACTTATTTATTATAAATGGCCGCATAAAAGCAGACTATTGTTGTTGTTTTTTTCTCTCTTGGGCATTTATTATCATATTGACTCTTTTAACCAAGAACTATATTTTTTCTTTGGTCATAGAATAGTTTTTAGTATTCCTTTTAGCTGTATTTTAGAAAAAATTACAATTGCAGCTGAAAATAGTTTTAGTAACTAAATATTTATCATCCATTAAAGATAATAATTTCATAATTTTTAAGTTAAACCATATTATTTTAAGAGAAAGCGAAAGGAGCCGCGATGGCTCAGGGAATAAAGCTTTCAACTTCCAATGAGGTGAAGCGGGTTTGAATTCCAGCGATGACTGGACGGTACGAATTCCGCATCCGGCTCGCACCGACCACAGTGCTGACGTGAAATATCCTCAGTGGTAGACAGATCATGGGTAGGGACCGATCAAGACAAATTCAGGCCCAAGGCCCACAAAATTTTCGGGCACCTAACAAAATATTTTAAAAGGAAATTTCTGAAGAATAGTCCAAACAGTAAAAAGAATCTATTGAACTGCATGATTCAAGAGAAACATTCTAAAAAATTTTGAAAGCTGACAATTGAAGATTATTTTTCTAAGATAAAGTTTACGCATCTCTACATTAAAGCGAAATATAAAACAACAAAACAATGTTGTATGAAAATAGAAATAGTATGGTGACCACAAACAATTGAAATCAGTGATTTTTCTAAAAGTCACTGATTAGCTGAATTATTACTCTAATCATTTGACACTAATCATTTATAAGAGGCATTTCGAATACGCATTCTCGTTGAATTTGCTTAAGCCGTTGGAGTAAAAATTGCACCAATTAAAATTCAGCTGCACTTTCGAATTTGATTAGTGCAATGTTTAGACTAGTTTGGGTTTATCACAATATAAAGAAAATTTGAAATAAAAAATGCCTTTTTTTAGATAATTCGGTGATTTTTTTTAAAGAAAAAGTAATATTGTGAACTTTTTACTAATTTTTGAGGCCCCCTTGAAAGAGTGGGCCCTAGGTCCGTGCCTATTGGGCCTAGGCGATAATCAGGCCCTGATCATGGGTTAAATTCCCTTGCCGTAAGGCTAACCACAGGAGGTTCTCTTTGTCTTCCTCTCCATGTTACGCAAATGCGGGTTAGTTCAATCAAAAAGTACTCCATGAAGGCAAATTTCTCCCAATACTTGATTCAGGAGTTCTCTTGTCTTCTGTATTGGGTTCAAAATTACAAGGCTACGGAGTTGAACATTAGTGGTCGTTAACCCAAATTCTTATTAAGTCTTCTGTATTGGGTCGGCTGTCTAACGACGGTTATAAAAATAGAAAGCGAAAAGAGCAGAGGGATGCTTTTAAAATTTTTAACGAAAAAAACATGTTGAAACTGGAAAGATGTAAATTCATTTTGGTAGATCATTAATATTGAACTATGTAAAGTGATATCTTATAAATGTTTAAAAACATTCAAATTGTATAAATGTGTCGAAATAAGCAAATTCATCCCTTATGAATAAATTAAATTTGTAACGAATCAAGCTACATAAAAAAAAAAAATATAATAATAATAGTTCTCTTTTAATAAAAATACATTTATTTGACAACCACACATAAACTAAGTAAAATTAAATAAAAATACCGGCAGCGGGTTAGTATTAACCTGGCAAAATAAATTTAAAACAAAAACTATTCTCATGAAAATCATCAACTTTCTGATGTTCCATAATATGTCTCGTTCTTTTATTTTTAATTTATCTCATTATATGCTTTTTTTTAATGTATGCTTTTGCTAGCCAGATATTTTTATACTTTATAACTAAGAGAATTTAAACCATTATAAATCGGTCGAAATTAGACAGTTTATTGAATCTGTTAAATTTATGATTTGATCAATTCGCGATCGCAACGCTTGAGTACGCCCTGTAGCGGGAGTCTGAAAATATCGGGCATTAGTTCTATCATAACTATTGGTATTGGCAAAGACGGACGCCATTTTCTTGGCAGCAAATAAGAAGCAATATTTCTCTAAGGAAAAGGTAGAAGAACTTGGAAAAAACTAACCAGACCACGCCAAATGCAATCTCTCTGCAAGCCAGATTGCAAGTGCAATCTCTCTGGCAACATTTCATCTCCACCAATTAAATTGGTTTTTCTCATTGCTCACCATACCTTGCCAAGTTGACGCTGTTTTCGGCCTACCTCTCCTCTTCTTTCCATCTGGTGATCAAATCAATGCTCTTCTTTCGTTCTCTTTGGCACGTTTTTTCTATATGTACTCTTAAAGTTTCATCTTTTCTTTTTTTACATCTATGGTTGATGGCTTGGTACTGGTATAACTGTGTAGCGTATCTACCACTACGAAAATTAAAACATTAATTCATTCACTGGAATATAAGGCAAGCTAACTTGATTCTATCACGAGGTACCTTTTGATAGATGGCGGTTGGCATGGTTGGATTGCCCACATTTATATAGACCAATGTTGTTTATTTTGTTTGGCCGCTAGTTTTTAAATTTATTTAAGCATTTTGTTTAAAAGGCATCCATTTTGTTTTCCCGCTGCTTCGTTACTTCCCACGCCGCCGTATAGTAGTACCGATCTCACTGTTATCTTGAATATTCGTATTTTTAATTTCCCACTCGAACATTTTAATCCTTGAAAAACATTCTGAAAGCGTCCAGTGCCTGGCAGTACAACTGTGATTGCTAACAAACTCCCCAAGATTTGTAAAAGTTTTTATCTCTTCAATATTCTTTGAATTAATCATTTTTTTGCCATTTATTATATTCCTTTGTGTATAAGGCAAGGAAAAAAAAAAAAAAACGAGTATTTCTTTCTGATAAGGTAATTACGTGTTTTCTGTATACACCATTCGTTATAAATATTGCTTAAAAAAAGTTTGAAGGAAGAAAAAGTACTTTATTATTTTGTATTTATTTTTCGTTTTCTGCTTTTTCTTCTTATTTATTCAAAGTTTCTAAACCTTTTATTTGCTGGACCGTCGAATATATTAAGAACTTCTGAATTTAGAAAATAAGACACTACAGGACAAAAACTAAAAAAGCCGACGAATATAAAAATCCAATAAAACTCGTTCTATAATTCATATTTGAAAGAAAAATATCGGTTTCCTGCTATGAGTTGTTAAAGCTGCTGATTAAATCGCGGCGCGAAAAAAAATAAAAAATAAATAAATAATCGTTTTTTTAAGACTTCAGGATAAAAATCAGTTTAGTTGCGGATCATTAAGGCGCAAAGACAGGTTCTAGTTTTTGAAAGAATTGAAACTAATAATAAAAAAAAATGTATCTCTGATTGTTCTAAAAGTTGATGTTAGAGCACGCGACCAGACATTCGCCGTTTCTTTTAAATGTTTTATGAATGGTTTAGCAACACGCGACGGCGCAAGGTGCATTCTGATTGGTGCATTCAAAGAAAAGACGTCTCAGCGTCTACCGATGATGTTTTTGATAACTCGTTTATGATGTTTCAATTTTTTTTTCATCTCTTATTTAATTTCAAGGTTCGCGGAAATGACCAATTTATTTAATTTAAAGTAAGAATTGAATTAAAGCGATTAGATTACAACAGGCTGATCAAATGAATAACCGCGTGTGCGGATTTGAAAAAAAATATTATTAATAAAAATTAAAAGACAGTAAGAAAAAAAGCGCATTTCCATAAGCCTATTATTGTTTTGATTGAATTAAATTTTAACAGTATTCAGCCCCAGGTAGTGGTTTTAAATTACACCGCTTAACCCCGCAGCGCGGGGAATGAGCACACGGGGCTCGAGGGCCCACTCGGCCGAAAAAATTACACCATGAGTTAAAATAAAATATTTTTTAAATCATTTAAAAAATATTTTAATTCACTTTTCATTTAATAATAACTTTTTACTTATCCTTGATCATAATTATGAAAAGAAAGTGAGTTCTGTCATTAATAAGAAATATTTCTTTTCAATGTGGTAAGAGTTCCACCAATCAGTGTCTTTTCATCGGAATTACAATTTTCAATGCCTTAAATTAAAATGAAATTAGTGATTATAAATAACCGAATGTATTTTCATCATGGTGTTTTTTGTTTTATATTGTAACTTCAAATTTTTTGCAGTTAGTCTATGATAGAGTGCACTAATAAATCTTACGGAGGAGGCGCATCTAAGTCTATGTTCGTCACTGATCTTTCTTTTTTTTTCTTCCGCTATTTAAAATCTATGAGAAATTATGGTTTTCGCTGCCAGGCTATTCCTCCCTCATTTTATTGGTGATTAGTACAGTACACAAAAAAAGGAGAAAAAAAATTAAAAAGGAACTGCCCACCCTGAATAACTTTTGGTCTTACGATCGGATCTTTACGTTCTAGTACTCAATGCTAATGGATGGGGGGGGGTTAACGTATGCTAATGAAGTTATGCTAATTAATCAACGCAGACGATATTTTAAGCTATGAAATCACACACAAAAACGCACCTTCTCTGAATAAACATACCTTTTATTTCGACGCATCGGATTTCTGACCCCCTAAAATATAAGGTGTATCCACAATCAGCGAAATAGAGTCCCCATAGTTTGGTGTGGAGAACTGTCTGAAGTTCGAACTCCTTGAGATTAATTTTACTTTTTGCATATTTCGCAATATCTCGAGAAATTCGTAGGCGAATTGAAAAATTTTTGCACGCAATTATAAAATTCGTTAGTTCAAAGATAATTTCATGCAAAAAATAAATTTAAAAAAATATTTTTTTTTAAATTTTTTTTATTGAATAATAGTCAAAAAAATTTTGAATTGTAAGGTATGCAATTTTGTACATATTTTTAAGCATGTAATTTTACATGACAAAATTTCAGTGAAATCGATGGAATAGTTCCTGAGAAATTGAACTTTAAAAAAAGTTGTAGTTAAAATTCGATTTCTCAGGAGCTATTCGATCGATTTCGCTCAAGTTTTATACTTTGTCATGTAAAATTACATTCTTAAAAGTGATGTAAAATATTGTATACCTTACAATTCAAATTTTTTTATACTATTATTCAATAAAACAAACAAAAAAATAATTATATATATTTTACTAAAATTTATTTTTTGCATGAAATTATCTTCGGACAAATGAATTTATTGAATGTGTGCAAAAAATTTTTTCAACACGCTTAAAAATTTCTTGAGATGCTGCGAAATATGAAAAGAGTAAAATTAACATTAATGAGTCTTAACCTTGGATCGCTCTTCAGACCAAACTATGGGGACTTGATTTTCCAGATTGCGGCTACACCCTATATTTTGGGAGTCAGAAATCCCTCAAAAAAAATGTACGTTTATTCAGAAAAAGTACGTTCTTATGCCTGATTTCGTTATTTAAAATATCGTCTGCACTAATTAATTAGAATATTTTAGGTCATCCCTTCGAACCATTAAGATTGAGTCCAAGGATTCAAAGATCCGATTGTTTGATCAAAAGTGATTCAGAATGGTTTATTTTATTTATTTATCTATTTATTTTATTTATTTATTATTTTTTTTCTCACTATTTGTTACACTGAGGAATAAATGTTTTTTACACTTACACAAATGTTTAATCTTGTGTCATTCGGGTTTAAGAATTTAAAATTTGAAATTAGTTTTGTTAAGGAAATCACGAATGGAAATGTCGTCGTACGTGGCTAGGGGTACTTCACTATACTATGACTCGTTCAGAAATACAGAAAGAAACCGTTCATAATAGAGTAGTGCTCCTAGCGATGAATGCTGGCATTTCCGGGTATGCAATTTAATATACATAGAATGCCTCTTCTATGCCTGCTCTAGAAGTTTGTCACCACATTTATGTGACCCTCTTAACTATTTAACGCTTTAAAATTTATATATTTCGACAAAAAAAAGACTAAAAATGTCATTTAAGAAAAATTCCTTACCTTCGAGAGAGAAACCGATTGCAGATTCGAAATAAGAGAAGCGAGCCTATCTCAGATCCGTTAAAAATATATCTCGCAATGGAAGGAAAAAAAATGATTTCAAGAATTAAAGGAAATATATTGATTATTTATTTTATTGTATTATTTTGTATCAATCATGCCAGTGTCAATCATGGGTATTTTTATTTTGTAACCGTCGCGTTGAACAGCCTGCCAAATTTTGGGTTTCCGACTACTAATGTTCAACTTCGTTGCTTTGTAAATTTGAACTCAATCCAGAATGGATCAAGTATTGAGTGAAATTTTGCCTTCGCGGAGGACTTTTTGATAAAACCAACCCGCATATCCGTCACATGGAGAGAAAAACCGCGAAAACCTCTCACAGTGAGCCTGACGGCATGGGGACTCTAACCCATGAAACTTTGATAATAACTATGTTTTTGAAAAATTTAAGTAACTCAAAAATATAAAACTAATTACTTAAATTTAAAAAAAGCATAAGAGTCGGAATTAAGAACAATTTTGCAGGGGTCAAAAACTAAGGCACTCCAGTAAATTTAAAGGTTAAGCCTCCTTAGAAAAAGTACATAAGATTCTTTAAATCGCAAAAAAAGAACCACACCATTCACTTAACCACAAACCCGTTTATAGGGCGGGTCACATTCACACACACAAAGGAGAAAGGACATAGAACACACAGAGAGAAAGAAACATCCATGTCTTGCCCGGGATTTGAACCCAGAACTTTTTTGATGCAAGGACAGTTCCCTGCCCCTACACAGGCCGGTCGGCGGGTATTGTAATAATAAAATTATATCGTTATCCCTTTTTTTCTGTTTTAGTGAATCCAATTTGCATTATGGTATTCACGGCAACTCTATACAAGCCTTTCCCAAACACCTTTTGAGCTGTGCTGCGAGAAAAACTTTTGTCTTCTTGAAGACTCTTGAGCTCCTGGATTTGGTCTAGTCTACGGCTGAGCCGATTAAGTCAACAACAAAAAGCAAAGGAATAAGTAGAAAATTAAGCCCAGATAGCTTAATAAGGTTTATTTTCACTTAGCAAAAACCTTTTAATGTAAACCTAAAAAGGTTTGTTATGTTGTTTACGTGTAAAACTTCGAATCTTAAAACGAAATCTGTGACAATCTGCTCTATTCCACGCACATTACCTTAATCCAAAACCTTAAAAAACAACCTTCTATATAAAAATCTTAAATCGAGGTTGTCTTAGGGTTTTCAAGCGTTTAAAAATCCTTGAATAAAGCTAGTCCCTCGAGCCCCTTAGAGTTTGGTAATAGCAAATTAAGGTACTTTGCTAGTCAAATACCCACGAGGAACAAGGCCCAGAGTCTATTCCTCGTGCCAAACTCTTAAAAGGTCTAATAATTAACATCAACTAATTAATTGCAAGTAATACCCGCTCTGCACCTCTTCGCGGTTCGAGGGAGAAACGTCTTCGGACGGCTAACGCAGACGGACGGGGTTGTTAACCGAATACTGCTCTAGGAATTTCGAGCGACTTCTATTTGAGAGATCTTGAAAGATTCCTCCTCTTTTTTTTTTTTTTTAAGAAGAGAGGCTGTGTACAAGTCTGACTTTTGATTGAGTTTGGAGTCGTGCCTTCAGCAAATTGTCTTTTCGATTTTAAGAAATTCTTTTAATCGACTTTAAGTGATTTTAGACTTTTAAATAGGGTAGTAGCGAAATGCCGCTAAGTGACATCGATGAGGAAGAGGACGCCTTATTCCCGGAGGACCTTTATGAGTCCTTTGAGGAATCCCAACAAGAGTGGTCTGGTTCCGCTCACGTGCTGCAAGAGAAAATGCTGAGATTTTTTAAGTCTAACATCAACAAAAAATGGGATGCAGTGGCCATAGTGAAAATGTCAAGCTTCGTTTTTGAGTTCAGAGATTTGGTCTTCCGCCAAAACCGACTGCTTTCTTACACCAGGGGACTGCAACACGAGGCAGAACGTGCATTAAATGAAATGATCAGGGCAAACAAGAAAAAGCAAAAACAACCTACCTATGCTGAAACTTTAAAGGAGCCCAAAGGTGTTGGAGTACCTCAGGTGGCACCTTCACATTGCCTCATGATTAAACCAAAGGTGGCCGGTTTCGGCACAGACGTGGAACAAGTCGTTAGAGAAAAGATTGATCCTACGAGTATCAAATTGGGGCTCAAAAAGATGAGAAAGACCAGAAGTGGCGAAGTCTTACTCCAAGTGGAGAAAGAGAGTGAAGTTAAAAGAATTGAAAAACAAATTAAAGAACAGGGCCTCAACGAAGATTGTATATGCGAGGTTCAAAAGAAGCGGAACCCAAGAGTGATAATCTATGGAATTAATGAGACATATGAAAATGAAGACTTGATTGAGAAACTAATCGAAAATAACAAAGAGTTCGAGCACTCCACAGTAAAGGGACTATTCAGCATAAGAGGCAGACAAGGCAACCACTGGGTTTTGTAGGTCGATTCACAATCCTTCGCAAAAGTAATTCGCAGAGGAAGACTGAATCTGGGCTGGAACTCGTTCAGAGTCAGAGAATACGTGAGACCATTAAAATGCTATAGATGCAATAGAATTGGGCATATGGCCAAGTACTGCACGAACAATGAGACATGCTCCAACTGTAGTGGACCAGGTCACAAAAGAGACGATTGCAAAAGTAAGGGCATGTGTATCAACTGCAAAGAAGCGAACCAACGATACAAGACTGGTCACAAGACCAACCACGGCACATCGCAAGCATGCTGTCCATCACTACAGTGGGCATGTGGAGTGTTGAGAGCGAGATCACAGTACTAGCGGAACTCCATCTCTGGGCAGCAGTTCCGGTATTGTTAGCTTTCGGGGCCTTCTTCAATTGATTGTAATTCTTTTTTGTCTTAATCGTTTTTACTGTACTTTGTATTTTTAATAAAGGTCTTGGTTTAAGGCTTTCCAGTCCTAGGGCGTCTCGATGGACCGCGGTGTGGCGGACGCCCACTGCTGTCGGCCCTTGCCCGGTTGACGCCGTCATCCTGTGGGTTCGGTCCCTCGATCAGCTTTTCCTCCTTTGTCTTTCCGACTGCGGTTTGTGGTGCTATAATCTTGCTTGACTCGGGGCACATGTGCCAAGTGATTCCCTCTTCCTGCGCTCTGTGCTGGGCATGGCTCCTGTCCTTCGGCGAGGCATCAAATTTTTCGCGCGACCCAGGCCTATTGGCCTGGGTCGCTGAATTAATTTCTTGAATAAAGCTAGTCTTAAGGTGAAAATAATCTTAAATCTAGGTAATTATAAAGTTTCTTCTATGCTCAGCTAAATTCCACCTTGTCATCAAATTTTAATAGACATCGTTTCTCAAGATAAAACGTTTTATATGAGTGACAATTTTAACTAAGAGACTTTTTAAGAAGCTTTAAAAAATAATTTTTAGACTGAAAGGTTTAAAACTACAATATTTTTACTTTATTGAAAAAAGGTTTTTAGTACAAACATTTTCGTGACAATAAAAAGACACAAGGTTGATGTAAGGTTACACGCTTCCTGGGAAGAAACCAAATCTTAAAACTGGAGATGATCTTTTAGGAGGTTGAAGATGACTATATTCCGATACGCACTTGGATGATTTGAAGAACAGACAATGCATTTAATGGTACAGAAAACAATGTACAGTGCGCGAGACAATAAACAAACCACCCTGAATAACTATTGATGTAATGATCGGATCTTCACGTTCTAAGATTTAATCTTAATGTTTTGAGGGGCTGACCTCGAATAAGCTAATTAATTAGTGCAGACGCTATTTCAAGTTACGAAATAAGACACAAAAGCCGTACTTTCTATGATAAAAGGAGTAAATATAAGGAGTAAAAATAAAAGGAGTAGCCGCAATCTGGGAAAATTGTTTTGCAGTTTGAAGTTTTGATTTTTTAAAGTTAATTTTATTTTTGCATATTTCGTCATATCTCGAGAGATTCTTAAAGTGAAATGAAAAAATTTTGGAAATAATTATAAAATTTATTTATACAAATATAATTTCTTGCGAAAAAATAACTTTTAGAAAACCTTTACTATTTTTATTTAATAATGATCGAAATGTAAGGCCTACATCATTTTAAATCATTTTTAAGAATTTAATTTTACATAGTGAAATCGGAGCGGTCTAACAGTTCCTGGGATATCGAAATTTTAAGAAAGTTGTACACCGTACAATTTAAATTAATTTCCGACTATCATTAAATGAAATACGAAAAAATGGTAAATATTTACTAAAATTTATTATTTTCTATGGAATTATCTTTGGATAAACGAATTTTATAAATATGTGCATGCAAAAATTTTTTCAATTCGCATAAGTTCACAAACTATGGCGGATTGAGTCATACAACGAGAAGATCCCATCATTTGATCAAAAGTTATTCTGGGTTATCAGTTTATTTATTAGCCGACCGGCCTGTGTAGGGGGCAGGGAACTGTCCTTGCATCAGAAAGGTTCTGGGTTCGAATCCCGGGCAAGGCAAGGATGTTTCTTTCTCTCTGTCCTTTCTTCTTTGTGTGCGTGAACGTGACCCGCCCTATAAACGGGTTTGTAGTTGAGTGAATGGTGTGGCAGAAGTCGAATTCCTGGCCATATATAGCGCCACTGAAAAGCAGGAACAATCGCACCCCCTCTGCCTAAAAAACAGGCATACCACAAAGGAAAAGGAAAGTTTATTTATTTATTTTTTTTGCGCACCGTATGTGTTGTTATTGTTCAGACTAAAAAATAGTAAAAAGATATTTTTCAAAAATTGCTGCATTGCATTCGGAAGAATGATTAGTTTCTAATAGAGTTGGAGTTGGTAAATAATTCATAAACTTACGTACAATTACACAATTCAGATATTGTTCACAGCTAGCGTTATAATTTTGTATTATTTGACGAGAAAATCATTTATAAGAAAAGAAATTTTATAAATGTAGCTAAATACTAGAGGGTGGCTACAAAATACTGTTGCAAATATCCAATCATTTTGTTGTATAGATATTAAATAGAAAATAATAAATACTATAAATGGAAGTTTACCTTAAAAATATTTTTTATTCGAATCGTCCACTATCTTTTTCAATTACTAAAGATAATCTCTTACGCCATTGTCCGATGGCGGCGTGAATCATTTTAAGAGATGCTTTGTCTCATTCACGCAATAAAGAAGCTCAGAGGGAGACCAAACTCCTGTGGTGCTTAGCATTAACTTTAGAATCTAGAATACCTCAAACACAATAGTCTAAAGGATTTAGATCTGGTGAAGAAGGGGGCCAATCTTTTTGCTTAATAAATTTCAGACAAGTGATATGGAACCAAGCCTGTGTTTCTTTTAGCTCGGTGTGACGATGCAGCATCTTGTTGAAATATTCAATCTTTTTTGGGCAGCATGTGGCAATAAATGTGTAGCCAATACTTCCTTTTTGTAATATTCAACATTGATTTTTACCCCTTTGTCGATGAATTTCAGAGGAAATTTTCCCTCATTTGTCACTGCAGCCCAAACCATTCCGGAATTCTTTTCTGAGAGCGTTGCACAGATCTTACACTTCCAGGTATATCATCGAAGGTAAGGAAAATTTTCGGTGTTATTCTAACGTTTCAAGACAGGTTTGAACGTGTGATTTTTAAGATTTAAAATTGTTTGAAATTTGTTTTGAATGTAGCTTTTGTTTTGGTGGATGGTTCAACGATTTCTTATAATGGGATAACATTTGGTGCAAAATTCAAATTTGGGGTTGCCAAATTTACAGTTTAGACATATTTTTCACAGTTTAGATACATTGTTCATAGGTGGGCTAACGAACATTTTTGGTGTGTTAATGATTGTTTGTCGTGTTATGGACATGGAAAATAAATCAATAATAAATCAAAAAGACACTATATAGGACCGAAGGTCCTATACACTTCTTTAGCTATATCAAGGCAAATGTCCGAATAAAGATCTTCTTGTGGATAGTCACTAACCTCTTGTAAGATGGACAAAATGGCAGGACAGGATGTTCAGGTGACAATTCTGAGTGAGGGCCATAAGTTCTGCAAAGCAGATATTTTATAGTTCCATCTTATTGAATTTTTATCCCTCTCAGGTGGCGTGTTTTGAGTCTATTAAGCATCCTGCTTCTGGCTAGTTCACAAATTTCATGTTTAAGTTACACTGCTTCTTGCATCAGGAAGGTTCTGGGTTCGAATCCCGGATAAGGCATGCATGTTCTTCCATTCTCTGTACTACCTGTCCTTACTGCAGGAGCAACATTGGCCGACCTAATAGGGTGACCTTGGAAAAGTAGCCAACAAATCTGCCCTTCAGATGCCTGTATGACGTAGGTCATTCCCCAGGCTGGTTTTGAAAAAAAAGAAAGTTTCACTGCCTTGTTCTTTAATCTAGACTTCGCCGCTGCATTAATATCATTAAGTGTGTTAATGGCTTCCTACAATGGATTAATGTTTGAAAGCAAGATTCAAACTTGTTGATTTTAAGTCGAAGTTTCGCTAAAGCTTGTTTTGCTGTAATTTTTTTGGTGGGTGGATTAACGAATATTTTTGGCAAGCTAACGATTTCCTGAAATGGGTTAACGTTTAAAAGTATAATTCAAACTTGAGGTTGCCAACTTCACGCAGCCTGAAAAAAGAGAATTTAATTATTGTACTCTAAGTAAATAGCTATATATTGGTCAAATGAAATTGTACCATCTAATTAAACGTTATGGTGGTGAATTCCTTTTGTTAACCAGACCATATCACACTCGTGCACCGCCCCGGATAAACACACCTTTTGGAACAATGGAACGAACGCCTTCATTAAAACAGATAACGATCATTTCAATGGAGGTCACACTTTTACAAATCATTTCATTTCGATTTCAAAGGACCATTGTGACATATTCAACTAAAAAAAGATAACTAAAATAAAATAAAAAAACTAACTAAAATAAAATAGGAAAAAGCAAACGGTAAAGAGATCATTTGGAGACGGTTCGATGATTTTTTTGCCCCGAGTCACAATTAGAGAGGGTTTGGTGGCGTGTCTGGTGCGTCTGCCCAGTCTGGTACCCCTCGCATGCGGGGTCTTCCAAACGGAAATGCACCTGTTGCGAGGAGAAAAAGATGATCGTATCAGGGCAAAACGACAGGTGCCCCTGTTTAGAAGGGATGCAGGGAACGTGCCCGGATTCAGAAATGATTGGTAAATCGCTTCGACTTATATGAAATTGCCCGCAGATTCAGTTTTATTGCTACAGAAAATGTTCCAAACTACATTAGTATCAGACGATTTTATTCTTATACCTTCTGATGGTGAAAAAAAGGGTATATCATAGATTTTTTACTTTTTTTTTGGCTGATCCAGTAACGTGTATCATTATTATAATATTTTTTAAAAATTTATTACTCCCTTTTAAAACTAAATTTTAAAATAATAAAAAGAACGAAACGAAAAAACTTTATTAATGCAATAATTCCCAATTTAATTATAGAATGAAGTATAACGTGCAAAAGCATTTTTAACACATCGTGTGTAAACGACGATGACGTTTCGAATGTGTTCTATCTTTTGGGGTTATGACTACTGGTCATTTTTTTTCTCCATCTCATTAACTTTTTACGATAACTAGTATTTTCCCTGTTCTCCAAAAAAATAATAAATAAATGAAGAGAAAGAGAGAGAAAAAGGCAGAACAAAATAAGGAAAAAAAAATGTTTTATTTTAATTCTACTTTAAGAGGGTAATTACAAAAGTAAATGCTCTTTGTTTTTTTTTTTTTTGTTTTTTTTTTTTTTTAAGGAATTAAAAACATTTTCTCTAATACATACGTCATTTTAAAGGTTGAATATTCTTCTATTTTTTTCCCATTACACAATAGTAATATATGTGCTACGACGAAAAGACGTATGAACCCTGAAGGACGTACATGGTACTTAATTGTATATGTATTTAAATAAAATAAAATTAGATTAAAAAAAATTACAAATGCATAAGAAATTGCTCAACAATAATTTTAAAATTATATTTCTAAAATACAAGTCTCAGTACTTGAAGTTGAAAAGCCAAATGGATAATAATAATTAACTCAAACGATATAATATTTATAATAATATTTACTATCGTTTCCGGACACCCCTAAAGTTACTAGTCATCATTATTATTAACAGTTTCATTTTTGAAATAAAGTTAGTTAAATTAAATTTATTAAATATTCCAAGTTAACTAAATTATTAAAAATTAAGTAAAAAGAATTAACTTAGAGAATGTAAGGCCAATGCCAATAATAATGCACGGACAACCATGGAAAACTGCGACACTATTGTAAGATTCCTTAAATAAGAATCATTTGCTATATTTTGTTTATTTTTCATTTCGAACCAAGGTACAATCCCTTGCATCACAAGGTACAACATGGTGTTGTACCTTGGAATACTTTACGAGGTTGTAAAAAAAAATTTATTACATCTTTATATAAAATAACATATTTTTAAATGTTTGTAAATTCCTTAAATGGATAGTATTTACATTTCTGCTATAATCTTTTCTTAAGTAATTTTCTTTTTGAGTAAAAATAAAAATATCTGTTTTCAAATTGTCTCAAGGTACAAAACGCCTTCCCCTATTAATAGATTTATTCTAAAATTCAATTAAGATATTAGCTTTAATATGTTACTTTCAATTATACATGATCATAATAAAAATGTAATAACAAAACTAAGATAAGAAATCTGATTTCAATAGTTTTATTTATCATTTCAGGGCACAGAATTCATTTTATTGTGTACCTCAGTGGCTGTAAAATAATGATAATCAAACTTAAAACATTTTTAATTTCTCCCCGATAAACTCTGCTATTTCCATAAAATTCCAAAAATTTTAATTAATTTCCTCTTTGAGCGGGATAACTTGATTGGTAGGGCGCTGAGGCGATCTCCAAGAGGTTGCCGGCCGAAGACTCCCCGTGTAGTAAATGGTGACTGATGCACGTTAAATCTGTCGAGTCTCAAAGTCCTCCATGTTCCCATAACAAATCATACCTCTGGGGGTACTGATCGAGGAGTTTCCTTGTCTTCTGAATTGGTTCAAAATTAGAAGGCTAAGGAGCTGAACATTAGTAGTCGTAAACCTAAAATTTGATCGGCCTTTCAACGACAGTTATACAATAAAATAAAATTAATATCTTTTAAAGGAGTAGAAACTAATTGCAAGACAAGTAAAGCGTCTTACATAAAAAGATTTTAAGAAAAAAGAATAAATGATATCGTGGTACGCGATCATTATTATAATAGGGCGCATTTCTCAATTTGCTCAAGACGTTGACAATCCTATCACCTGTTTCAACAGTCTTCTCGTTTCATCACAAGGTCACGAATTGAAACAATAAAGCCGTTAATATTAATAATTTCATCATTTAGATCTGGAGATCTCAGTCACAAAAAGGGTGAAGTTTATGCAATTGTTGGTTGTTAACTATTAATATTTTTCAACTAATAGATGATAGAAGTTGAGACAATGTTCGATATGGTTTTCTTTATATACTTTTGAAAGACATTTACACAACGTTTAACTACACTACAAGTTATTGAATAACATCCAGTGTTAAAGATCTCGAACAACAGAAAAGTAGAATTTATTCTATTAATCATTACTATTCGTTTGTTGCTGAGGTTTCTCATAAATTAATAAATAATTAGATTTTAACAGTAATTAAAATTGAAAAAAATGTTAAGATTATTTAAATTCAGATTGTATCGTATTTTAATAATTACACTTCTATGTATAGTGGGTGCAACACATAAATTACTAAGAAACAAACTATTTACTGATAATAGTGATCGCATTTAATTAAAATGCAAGTTAAGAATTACAAGTTTGGTACATTAAAAAAAATTTTAGTATTCAAATAAACAGTGTATGACTACAAAGTGATTGGCAAAAGCAAATAAAATAGTTATGAAATGTTCGTTCAATTATTATTGTGTGAAAAAGGAGTTTTTAATTGAAGTCTATTTTCCCAATTCAGCCAAGGTGTTCGCTTGGATAAGAAGAAATATCTCTCCATTTTTTAGAAAGTGGAATGAAAAATTTCCCAACACTGTTTTTCCCATTGAAATCAACAAACAGGAAACTGAAGGGTTCTGATGTTAGTATGATCAGGTATCTGCACTGTCACCCTTTGAGGTTGCAGGTGGTTTAAGTGGAATGAAAAATATGTCTTTGGCAACATATTCCCTACATCAGTATTATCAATGCACCGTCTCCTATTAGTTTTCAATCAGGCGATCCCCTTTCACGATTGTTGAATTTTGGGGAAAGAGCACATGTTTTCTCCAATTAAAGAAACTGCCAGGGTGATGAAA
Organism: Parasteatoda lunata; assembly: GCA_949128135.1. Taxonomy (NCBI): domain Eukaryota; kingdom Metazoa; phylum Arthropoda; class Arachnida; order Araneae; family Theridiidae; genus Parasteatoda; species Parasteatoda lunata. Next base: position 9,598,240 of record OX421979.1, on the reverse strand, counting down.
TTGGAAGGGTCGAACCATTCAAAATATTGTTGTCGAAGAGACAATAAATATTGTCCAGGAGTAACACTCATGCTGTATGGGATTTTAAATGGCAGCAGTTTCTCCTTCAATCCCTAACCAGGTCTTCATCTTTCAAAAGATAAGAGTGAGGGTCCTTGATTCGAAAACGATGGAACGGAAAGCGAAGGATCAAAAATCATTTCCAAGATTATCATTTTTGAGTTCCTCAGACAGGGACGTAGGTAAGGAACGCGCTTAGGGGGTTTCAAACACTCCCATTATAAATGGCATTATTTTCTCCAACTTTTCATTTTTTTTAATAGTTTAAAAAGTCTTTTGTTTCTTTTATTGATTTTATTATGTAAAAAACAACACTTAAAAAATCATTTTTCGGCATCGATATGGGGCTCTTACGTGTTCGAAAATGTAAAAAATTTGTTCTTCCTTCCCCAAGGCAGCCCATGATACTCTCGATGTATCGGGTTGAGTGAAAAGTTTTATGCAAGGGGAGACAACAGCGGCCATTCCCTTGGTAGTTTACCTTTCTCCAAACGGGTTTTTGCATTTTAAAGCTGAAAGTTGGCACTGTACAACTGTGTAATTTGTTTGTCAAAACTTTTTAACTTGTGCACCAAAAAAGTGTTTAGAATAGAGCTATCACGTCAACAGATCAGAACGATTATGTACTATGCCAAAATAAACTCAGTGCAACTGAATGCCACAGAAAAGATCGAAAGTTTAGGTTTCAATATTGTTTCTTGGGTTGCAACCTTACATGAGTGATTTACATAGAGAGAGCCAGTCCCCCTCCCCTTGATTGCATAGAGCCATAGAGCGTTGTCACGTGACTCGGGGACGATTTTCCCTCCAGTGAACCCTATCCCCAGTCTTTTACTTTGGAGGTGGATAGCTGGGCTTTGTTTTGAACAATAAAATTCAATGAATAGCAGTTAATTTAACCTCACTTCAATTTCGAATTTCTCGACTCCTCGTATGTGTCTCAGAAGATAGTATGATGAGGGTTAACGTAGTAACAGTCAAGTATTAAATTAGCAAATTAAATTGGTTTTAAAGTTCATTACGAATAATGTTCATTTTCAACACAAATATGTTAATAAAAAAACATTTGTATCAAGGGAAACTGTAGCTTGAAAGTATGAAAATTGCGAATAGAAATAATAAATCACGAACATTAAAAAATAGTTATTCAATTTTTAATATTTAAAGGCATATCTTTGCAGTAAATATTGCACTTAGGAAATGTTAATGAACAAAATCAAGAAATTTACCAATGTAATAATATTGACATGCTAGTTTAAATTTATTGCATATACATTCATAAAATTATTGCAATTTATGTTAAATAAATATATTATTGAGTATAATCACACCAATAAAGGAGAAATATAAAAAGTCAAGTTCCTTAAATTCTATACAACATAACATTAAAAAAAGAAAAAAAGAAATTGATTTGAAAGTATATTAAAAAAATTATTTATAAAGACAGAGTATATGGTTAAGTACACTAGCATGACTCATAGTAATCTCATTTACAAAGATTCTGCAAAATTTATGATGAACGTATATTTAAATATGATTGGTAGTGTTTATTAAATTTAAATTATTATTGTTTATATAAATATATATATATATATGATGCATTTAAAGATTTAGTGCACACAATTTATATTTTGATTGAGAAGAAAAATGTATAAAAAGAATCTTGTATTCTTATTATTTTTTAAATAATTTAACATGTGACCTTTTGTATTAGTTATTCTTTTATATAATTAATCATTAATTAGTTAATGCATTTTTAATTATGAAAGATTTGGTAATAATTACTTACTATTTTAACAACACAATTTTTAACGTATTTGTTTGTGACATACAAAAATTGTTTTAGAAAAGAAAATATTCTATAAAATCATAATTTTCTCAAAACACTTATCAATTGAAAGAATGTTCTCGAACAAAGCAACAAAATTTTCTTTACATTGAAAGATACTTAAATTATTATTTAAAATAATAATGAAGGCAAATTATTAAAGTCTTCTACATTATTACGTATTCATTTATATTTTCAAATAATTCAACCAGGATTTAACAGGTTACGCAAAGGATTTTTCCGATCGAGTATCATAACAATTTATTTAATAATTCTTTTGAACCATTTTTTTTTATGCATCCTACATCATCTGGTTTCTTTGACCAGGAATAACCTTCTGATTCTATTGATCAGGAATATAAAATAATAACTAACTTCTGGTTCATTTTTGACCAGGAAAAAAAAAAAAATTTCTAGCTTAATTTACCAGCAAAAAAAAAAAAAAGGAAAAAAAAAGGAGATATTCCTGAATGAATATACCCTAATTAACAGTGGACTAGGGTTTGAACCTGGGCTTTTGAAATGTTGCAATGTACTTCTTTTATACGATCGTATTAACCAAAGCAACCATCAGAAAGAACTTCCTAAAAAAATCATTCCCGGAAAATCGTTGAGCTCAAGTATTACCCAGAGCAATTCAGGACATATTTTATCCCAAATAGTTTAATAAATTAATCCCAAATAAAATTTTGAGGTTTCTGTGTTACCAGGAGCGATTCAGGACAATAATTATCCAAAATGAATTTGAAATTTTATCCCAAGCGAAATGATGCACTCAAGAGCAATTCAGAACTTGAACTATTCCAAATATTTTTTTCAAATAATCCCGGATAAAACATTAAATTATCAGATACTCTATTAGGAAAATCGCAACATAATCAATTAAATAAGCCTAGCAACAACACAATGACTCACAAAAATTGAGAACATTAAATTATAAAAATTGGAAAAAAGAAAACATTTTTATTTGATAATAATTAAAAATTTATCCACAAGAAATCTAATTCTACTGAAATAACCTAATCATGAAATTTTTTAATTGGTAAAATACGTATAAATACACTTATGGTATATTATTTTTATTTATAAAAAAAATAATAATGTTTTGATTGCAAAAAATTAAAATAGCGTAAAAAACTTAAAATTATTTTAAAGAAAGATCCAAATGATAGGTAAAGTAGCAATTCTGAAAAATTACCGAAGACGTCATTTCAGCATGTATGGCCTGCATACAAAAGAAATTTATAAAAATTGGGACTTAATCCATCAATATAGAAACTTTGATTCATTTAGTTCAAAAAAAAGTTTTTTTTTTACGTAGAATAATGGAACAAAGCACAAAACTCTTATTAAATTGTGTAAAAAAATTATGACTAAAGTATTTTTTTTTTAAAAAAGATTAACAATATTAATAAATGTATATTTAAGTTGATCGAACTCATTTTTTTTAAAGGTTAAACATGCATACGTAATAAATCCCTTCGTTTTATTATTATATCTTTATTTAAATAGATACACAGTTAGATATAGCTCAAAAAACATTTTGTGACTAATGTATGATATTCCTATAAATATACATCAATTTTATCACTACTCAATCAAAAATAGAAAACAAATGGAAAAAAATTTCAAATAATAGCAAATATATTGTTTGATTTCATTCATTAATAAGTTTATTCAGTTACAGCATTTTAAAAAAATAACCTCACAAAAACAAAAAAAACCCAAAACAAATACGGCACCATTTGTTGCATTTTAAAATATGTTAACATTAGTGAAAATTAAGTAAATTTATTTATATATATTACGATAATGGCTTGAAATTATGTATATATACTTGTATTTGTATATAGTCATTGAGTAGTAATACAAGCAATTATTGAATTTCATAATAAGCAAATTAAGACCAAAAATAGAATCAATAGTAATTAAATGAAGGGGATCGTTAAGGAAAGTGGTTGTACAAAGCTATCGTGGGATAACCCAATAGGTTCAAAGTATGAGGTTTGGATAAATTGGTATCATCAAATTTGGAATAAGGGTGAAACTAAAATAAATTAAAGATTAAAAGTCATACTATTTCCAGATACAAACTTAACATTTAATACGGTAAGATGATGTTTCCAATATAATAAACGAATGTATGCCAAAACAAGAAAACTACAAAATATACTCACCGAGAAATGGATGAGAAAACATAGTTAAATGAAGATTCATAACTGAACAATAAAATTTTTTATTAATTTTCTAACTCATACACCCACACACAAAAACTAATAATTAAACATGAAGTTGGGGAAATTATTTTAAACAAATGCTGACATTTAACGAAGTAACAATGACGGTAGAGAGTAGTGTTGAAATTTTATAAAGGTTAGGCAATTAAAAGGGATACATGATGAAAGATTAAAAAAAAAAAAAAGGAAATTTAAATGGTGATAAGATACAAAAAAAAAAAAAAAAAAATCATTCAAATTATAAAAAAATTATGATTTTCAAAGAAAATTCAAAGGTATAAAAGGGAGGATATGAAGAAAATTGATTTACTGAAATTTATAAAGATTTGAAGATTTTATATTAATATGTTAAGTAAAAAGTAGGATGAGGGAGAAAGAATAAATTTCCTTGATACTGACCAAAGTCCGCATCTCGGAGAAAGAGGCAGAGGGCACACCCCTTGGTGGAACCAACAAGAAAGCTCGAGAAAGAAGTGTAAAAGTATCTGGTGTAGAACCAGAAAAGTGAAAGCCAAATAATTTAAAGAGGAGGATAGTTCCAAAGTCAGATGAAAGGAATTGGTTAAGTAAGCTTCCCTTATAAAAATTAATGAAGAAATAAAAAGAAAGGCGGGAATATAGGGGTATCTCTCCCCACAGGAAGTGCAATGATCGCGTTGACCATTGAGGAAGGTCAAACAGAAAGTTAAAAATAAATTTAAATTGCTATATAAAAAAAAGGTTTAAGGAAATTAAAAGATTAGATATAAATAAAAGAGTAAATTGTTACGTTACACAAAGTGTAAATGTGGCAGTAGTGCCCAAGCAAATATCCTCGATAGTCGTGAAGAAATTTAGTAAATCACATGATGGAGTAGGCGATATCCAGGATGGAAATTCGGCAGTGGATTGAAAAGTCCAGGAAAGAAAGGGAAATCCACAGGTCAAAGACTATGGCAACAGCCCCTCCCCACCCCCTAAAAAAGAAAGAACGGGAATTTATCACAGCAATAGAAGAAACAATACACAAACGCAGATGAAAATAAAATAAAAAAAGAAGATCTGAACAGGGTATAATAGAAAGACATCAAAAAAGGGAATACCGGACAAGTGTATATCAAGCAATAGCTTTTAATCTTTAAAAAAAAAATAATAAAAAAAAAACCTTGAGCTAAGCTGAATTTTAAGAATCAATTCATAAAGTATAAATACGGAAATTTAGAACAATTTTCCTAGTCAAGAGTCCTAATCATTTTATTAAGTGGGGAAAAATCCTTTCCCGTAAACTTTGAATTAATCCATTTTTTTAAAAAAAATGTATTATTTCATTTGAATAAATGTTTAGTTTCATTCAACAGTCCGAATTATATAATTACTAATGATGAGGTTTTTTCCCCTCTTTCTTTTGGAGTCAGGTTAAACACTATAGTTACACACGATATCAAATAAACTTTATAAAGACCTTTATGCAATGGAAACTATGCCATTTAATATATTAAAATTTAAAGCATATCAGATAAAAATTGATTCAGTAATCGTTTTCAGATGTCTAAAAGAAAATATTGTTATTAAAATACGCAGATACATTATTAAACAATTACTATCATGTTGTAATTTTGCCTTAAATATTTAATTTTTTTTAATTCACTAGAATTCAGTTAGTCACAAAATAAATATACGTTTTCTTTCAGCGTATTCAGTCCTAAAATTCACAGAAAAGAAAACACGTCTCTTTTATCCTTTTATTCAAAAGGGGAAAAAAATCTATCACATTGATGTATTTCTATAACTTAGCTATTCAACAATTTTTACGCCTTCATTGATTTTAATTTATATTTCCCTCAAAATTTCTGTCTGCCAGCTAGGCTTAGTTACACATAAGTGCTCCCATTTCACCTACAACCCTTTAATTTATAATACATCACAACGGAAACGCGTGGAACTTTAAAAAATAAAAACATCTGGTTTTGATTTGGAGAGAAGAAAAAAAAAAATTAGATTTAAAGGGAGATAGGATTAAAGTGGAGTCAAAATCATGACGGTTTGCGAGAAGCCCGCATCCCCTATATACGATTCATAACAGAAAAACATCACATATAGGTACACATTTCACCCTACAACCGCCGTCAATAAAATAACTACAAAAAATGGCGGCATTTTTGAAAAAGTTATTTTCTCTTATCGTCTGCGGCAGCTGGTTTTTAACGAACTGGTCACCTGGCAACGGCGTGATATACCGACGTCAATTTACACGTCCGCCGCCTTTTTCTATGAGTAATTTAAATTCGTTTTACAAATTTTCGTCACCTTAATGAATGCGTTATCTTCGTAGATAAAATTGACGGTGAAAAGGCAGCTGTGTTCTATGTTGAGGGATGATGGTGTGGAGGAATGGAATTGCGCGTGTCTTACCACTTTTGGTTTAAACCAGCGTACTAATAGCCAATTACGAAGAACTATTCATGCAGATTCAGTACATGCATATTACTTATTAATATTCAATCCACACGCAACGACACGAAAGTGGGCAAAATGATTAGAATTTAATAAATTTCAATGCAGTGGCGCATCAAGTACCTCTTGAAGCCTAAATCACTTAATTAAAAAAAGAAAGGAGCATTCAACAAAAAATTAATCGAAAAAATGGGTATTTATAAAAGTTATGGATTACATTTTGATTTAATTTTTTTTTTTTTTTTTGTGGGTAAGTGTTTTTCCACCCAAATTCTAACGAAAAAATCTTTTTAACTACCCAATCTTGGAAATTTGTACTGTTAACTGACACAGTACACCATAAAAAAAAAAAAAAAAAAAAAAAAATTCCCTTCAAATATTTTCCAGATATTTAAAAATAAAAATAAGAGTATAAAATTTAAATTGGATGAATTTTGAGTGTTTTTCTCTCCAAATTCTAAAATAAATAAATAAATAATCTACACGAAAGGACCCATTCTTGGAAATTAGTACTGTTGACTGAGCCAGTACACCATAATAAAACTGTTTTTTCATCAAATAATTTGCAGTTAAAACTAAAAATAAGAAAGCAAAATTCCAATTACAAGACTTTTTGTGTTTTTCTAAAAGAGTTCTAACGAAAGCCTCTTTTCTGCTCGAAAGGACCAATCTTAGACATTTGTGTTGTTAACTAAACCAGTACAATATTAAAAAAAATTTCTTCTTCAAATAATTTCCAGACGTTCAAAAATAAAAATAAGAAAATAAAATTCCAATCATACGATTTTTTGTGTTAGCGTTTTTCTAACCTAATTTTAGCGTAAAAATCTTTTTCTACCTACAAGGACCAATTTTGGACATTTGTAATGTTAACTGAGCCAGAAATATATAATGAAAAAATTTTCGCCATGCCATTTTTTTTTAGATCTGAAATCATCATTATTAATAAGGTCGATAGTTTTTCCAACGAAATCATCTTGAGATGGCTGGTACCAGTAAAGGGAATCTGCTGGTAAACGGCTGCCATATAAATTATTTCTTTAAAAAATGGCTTATTTTAAATAATAAAATTTTGGTTTTTAATTCATCAGAAAGTAAAATTGTCCATATTTTATTCATTTTAATATCTTTTGTTGAAACGCCTTTTATTCATTTTTATTTTAACATTAACTTAGAAATCAAAGTTTTCAGTTTTACAAGTTTTCTTTTATTTTCGAAAGAAAGAACCCAATCAAAGATTGTTTACATAGAAAGCGCTGTCAACCTTCCAGAAGCTATCACGACAATCCATTATTGTTAACAGCCTGCCCCGTAACAGTTAATTTACAGATGCCATTCCGCCTTGGTAAGATAAGCTCATTGATCAACTTGAATGTGGCAAATTGAATGTTAAGCATTGATGTCGATAGGTTTAAAAGGTCGGTTAGACTACATCACCAAATTAGTGTTCCCAAAATTATATGAAACCACATGTTTATTTTATTTGAAATTACATTTTAAAACGTGTTTTTGAAACGAAGCAAGTTAATTGACGGTAATTGAATTAAAATTTAAAACTAAGTTAAAATTTGAAGCTAAATTATGTAAAAAAAAAAAAGGCGTTCATTCGTTTCGTTTTTGGTGGCAGAATTGAATCATCTCCGTAATCCCAAATTTGTCTCAATAGACAAATCAAACAGAGATTATCTTAGTAATATTCAGCTTCATCTACCATACTCAAGATAATGTCTTTAAAAATTATCCATAAAAACTTTCTGTTGTTAAAGTTTATACAATGTTGCTAAGAACTTAGAATATAACCAGGGTTTCGGGGAACCGCATAAAAACCGTCATTCTATTATGGGCGCCAGTGCTGATATTTATCATTATAATTTTGATTACATCTATTGATGGTATTGCGATAATAGGTAATTGTCTAATAGGTAATAAATATGGTAATAAATATTTTTATTCTGTTATTAAAGTATCTAATATAGATACTTTGGTAATAGGTATTTCATTCTGTTATTCAAGTATCTAATAAAGGTACAATGGCATTAACTATTTTATTCCGTTATTCAAGTATCTAATATAGATACATTGGTATCAGGTATTTTATTTTGTTATTAAAGTATCTGATACTTTGGTATTAAGGTTTTTCACAGTCTCCTGCAAAGGATAAGTACAGGTTGTGATAATCGTTGAATTCGCTTCACGCTCTAGCATTTTTATAAATGAATATAGTTAAACTTTATTTTGATCGCGTGAACTTCTAAAAAGGCGTTCTTCTTAATCTAATAACGTAAAGCCACTGGGAAGGACAATAAATAAAAGTATAAAAAAAAAATTTTTATGTTAGCTTTATCTAGTATGTCGATGTATGTATATTTCTGTTTTATGTAAAATTTTGTAGTGTTGATGAATAAGGATCATTTACAGTTCGGTTGATTTTGTATTTACATTTGTACCCCGTGCAAGAACACGTTTTTAACTAGTATAATCTAAGTATTAATGAATTTAAGATAGTAATTTTAAAATTTGGTAATAGGTTTTTCATTGCCTACTGGAAAAACCTATTACCAAATTTTGAAATACGATTTTAAATTTATTATAAATATAAAATGGTATTTCAGGTACAGAAAAAAAATTTTTTGGTTGTGATAAATGAGGAGTTGGCTACGAGCCTTATGCCAAATTAGTCTGGTTAATCCTTATTTTGATGACTTCTAAAAAGGTGATTTGCTTAATCTAATAATGTAAAGCCACCGGGAAGAACAATAAATAATAATTAACGAAAAAAAATTATTTTATCCATTGTGTCGATGTATGCCTTTCAGTTTCATGCATAATCTCGTTGCATTGGTAAACGATTGTAGTAAACGTAGTATTGGTAAATTGGTATTTACGATTCATTGATTATTTGCGTTTTTTTTTTTAAATATTTTTTTTTTATTTTATTTATTTTTTTTTTTTTAACTGTGTACGCGAACAGGTATTTAACTAGTATTACATAAGTATTAATAAATTTCCAAATCAGCTGTCGTTAACATTGTTCTAACTTTCTAGAATTACCTAAAAAAAATTTGCATTTTAAGACTAATACATTTTTTATACTTTCCATCCTTCTTTTGATTCTTTTATTAGTCTAATGCCTGCAGATGATGCAATATTGAGAAGTGACCGACCGCAACCCAAACAAACTTCCCCTGGCAGACGAAAAGTGTGAGTCATACCACACCCAGTTAAAAAGCACTCTGTGATCGGAACCGCCTCTTTTATCGCATACCTTAGCTTCCTGATTCAGGTATGGGTTAGTCAGAGGATCAAAGGTTAGCTCAAAATATTCCCGCTTCCTCGTTCATGTTAGAACAAATTTCAGCTTGTGGAGAAACCGCAAGATTTTTCACTGAACTTCCCTTTTTTTTAAAAGAAGGTATTGCACCTGGGTGCATAGAAGGAGTTTATTACTCCCCAGACGATTTAAAAAAAAAAAAATTGTAGTACTTATAGATGCGTCTGCAAATAAATATGATTCGTAATTGTTCTGAGGGTAACTATTGGTATCATATAATATAGAATGTAGGAAAAACTAACTAAGGATTTAGATATGAAAACAATTACAGTATACTCTCGATATCTCAAAGTTGAAGGGACGTTAAAATAATTTCAATATAACGAGTTTTTGAGATAACTGTGTTCTAAAAAGTAGAAAAAATATATTCTAAAATATGACTCTAAAAAGTAGAGTCATGAAACATAAGAGTAATTTACTATTAAATATGTATGTAATGATAGTTGACTATAAGTTTAAATACAACAATGATGATTTTAATTTTTAAAAGTAAGACAAGAACAATTATGCATTAAATAGAAAAGAATTGGTTTACAAAGAACTTACACGATGATTTTTCCGAAAAAATTCATTTTCTATTTCGAAAAAAAAAATCGACATAGCCAAGTTTTGAGAAGAAACCCTTCGACATAGAAATTCAAATTAACATTAGGTAGATATATTATGTCAAGGGGGAAAATAGTTTTTTGACATAACAGAGTTTTTGAGATATCAAAATTCGAGATATATGTTCTGGAAGGAGTGCCTCACCCTTGCTCGTTGCGTTCGCGAGGCCCAGAAGCTTTGAGCTCGCTTCGTTTGCTGAATGCATACTGTATGGTTTTCAATCATCCGCTTTTTGTTGGAACGCTTGACTCAGGGGATAGAGCTCTCGCCTTCCAAGGAGGTGAACCGGGTTCGAATCCCAGCGAGAGCTGATCGATACGAATTCCGTCCCCGGCTCGCACAACCACAGTGCTGACATGAAATATCCTCAGTGGTAAACGGATCGTGGGCTAGAGTCCCCATGCTGTCAGGATAACCGTGGGACGTTTACGAGGTGTTCCTCTTCATGTGCAGCAAATGCGGGTTTGTTCCATCAAAATGTCGTCCACCAAGTCAACTTTCTACCAATACTTGCTTCACATTGTATATTTTTCAGCTTTGTCTATATCAGTTTTTAACAGTTTAAAAAATAATATAAATAAATTTTGAAAAATACGGAGAATATTGATAATTATTTTTTATTATTTTTTTTTAATGGCGGGCACTTGAAAGTATTGTCCATTGGCCACAGAAAGTGCCAGAACTGCTAACTCTCTTTTCGTTACCCAGTGGGCACCTGTGGCGAAACCACGACAGTGGAGCAGCGTCGCCCACATCACACTACCACAACCCGTTTATAGGGCGGGTCACATTCACACACAAAGGAGAAAGGACTTGGAACACAGATAGAGAGAAAGAAACATCCATGCCTTGCCCGGGATTCGAACCCAAGACCTTTCTGATGCTAGGACAGTTCCCTGCCCCCTACACAGGCCGGTCGGCTAATGTTGATAATTAAATTACCTACCTAAATCTCATGTATTGAATGCTTAAAATTTTTGAGAATAATATGCTGATTTCGTTGTTTTTACGTCCGGAAAAGTTCTAACCGCTACTTCCATTAGATTAATAAAATAATGTTAATATTTCCCTTTGTTTTTTTCTTGTTTTTTTTTAAAAAGAACAAACGAAATTTAATGCTGTTGAAAAATTTTTTAGTCATCTTATCATCGAATGATAGTTTATGGTGACAAAAAACGAATAAATGGAAATAAAATTAAACCTAAAAACCAAGATGGCGTGGAGACGATGCCTCTTTACGAAGTATAGGCAGATATAGATGCGATATTAACCACAAATGATATGCTTATAAATCTCCAAAATAAACCAGCCAATCCCTCCCCATTTGAGCTACGGGATAGGCTGGAATAAAATAACCACATTCGTCAAGGGTTCTCATACGATAATTGACTTTCCACCTCAACATTAAAAACCACAATTTTTTTTAAACATTTTCACAGCGGTTTCTGACTGGCCGTCATATTTAGACATTATAGGCATCATTCCAAGCAAGCTGCAAATTACTGTTATGTGCATCAATTTTTACAACGTTTGTTTTACTTACATTATTTTTTATTGCTGCATTATTACTAATTTGCAGAAAAATTTCTGGTGTCGAAAAAATTATTATCACAGTATTTACATTGAGTGCCTATATTTGGTACACATTACCACAATATTTATACCACAAACATATAAAACAGTATTATATATTTTTGTATATGTAATATAAATATATAATATATATTGCTTATTAATTTCATCAATAATAATTAGCAAAAACTAATAATTATTGATAATTAATGTTTAATGCTGCATCATTACTAATTTGCAAAAAAATTTCTGATGTCGAAAAAACTTTATCACAGTATCTACATTAAGTGCCTATATTTGGTACTCATTACCACAATATATATACCACGAATATACATATCAATATAATATATATTAGTATATGTAATACACATATATAATATGTACATATATAATATATACGCTGAATTTATGAAGTGAATCAGCAGCAGCAGCACCATCTTCATAATTCTAAATGTATTTGCGACTTAAACGCGATTACATTAATTATTATTATAAAAATTCAGCTAAATCTAACATACATTGTTTTATTACCGTCGTTGAACAGCCGACTCAATTTTGAGTTTACGACTACCAATGTTTCACTCTGTAGCCTTGTAATTGTGAACCCAATCCAGAAGACAAGTGAACTTCTGGATAAAGTATTAGGAGAAATTTGCCTTCGTATAGAACTTTTTGATAGAAGTGGCCCGCATTTACGTTACATGGAGTGAAAAACCACGAAAACCTCCCAGGGTTAACCTGACAGCAAGTTCATGATCCGTCCAGCACTGTGGATATTTTACATCAGCACTGTGGTTGGTGCTAGGCAAGTGTAGCTTTCGTATCGACCAGCCATCGCTGGGATTCGAATCTGGGTTACCTCATTGGGAGGCTAGAGCGCTATTCCTTGTGCCACCAGGGCTCAACATACAAGGACTGATCGCAAAATAATAGAAATACTTCTACACAAACTATGTAAACTATGTTTCTTTCAGCAGCAAATGTTTTGGAAGATTTTACATGACAAACCTATAGTTCCATCAAAAAGTCCTCCACGAAGGTAAATATCTCCCAATACTTGATCCGGCAGTTCCCTTGTCTTCTGGACGGAGCCTCTTAACTCTTTCGATTTGAATGTTTATGCGGTTTATATTCAGAGAAAAGAAGAGGCTTTATGAGGAAAATATATACGTTTTGGCTTTAAGCTTGGTTAACATTTAACTTAGTTACGTCACTGAAGGAAAATTTGACTGGATGTGTATTAACTATGTGTGTTAACTATGTGAGTGTTTTAGACGAAACAAAATTCTTTCTCTCTTTTTTATTTCTGTAAATTTGTAATTACTATTTATGAGGATATTTCAATATGCCCTTTATACCGTATATATTTATTTATTAATTTTCCTTACTAAGATTTATAAAACTTGTTAATTTTTTTAAAGAAAAAAGAAAGTTAACATCTAAAGAAATGTTTATTTATTTAATTTTTTTTTTTTTTGCATAAATCACATTTTTATAAATTAAATTCTTTCTTTTTTTTTCTTCCTTTCTTTCTTCTTTTCTTTCTTTTTTTTTCGGTACTTATCTTATAAAATATAAATATTTGTAATTCGGAGCTATTGGAGACCATCTCTAATTTAAACTCATTCGTCTGTCAAACGTTCAGATAGTCTACCAAAATACCATAACTTAACGAACTCTAAAGTTGATACTTTTATAAGCAACCGCATGCCTCCAAATCATAAAGACACACATAATTTATTTTTAAACACCAAATAAGAGTCCGCTACTTTTTTTTCTGAATTTTCCTTTCGTGAAACCGTTATACTTCTTTATGCATATTAACATTAAATTTATCTCATTTTGAAATAAAAATTCCCCCGCGTAAAAAGGGAATATCACATTTCACCCTTAAAACTTTTCAGTCCTTTATTAATGTCAATCACAATAATTCTTCTAAATAAATAAACACAAAAAACTCTCAAACCATCCCACGCGAATTGAGAGGTTCGACTCGCGACCGTGCAGGGAAAGTTCGCAGATCAAAGTGTGCCGCTATTCTTTGGCATCACTTCCCCCCCCTCCCTCTGTTAAACTGGTAAACAAATGCCGCCAAAGGTTCAGCCGCCTTTGAAGTTATTCCCACCACACAAATATATATTCCTCTTGTTTCAAAATGGTACGAAAAATTGAATGGGTGAAAGCGTGATTGGGTCCCGTTGGATCATTTTTAGAGCCATTTATTTCGTACTCTTGTTAGGAAATAAAACAAGAAGTTCGTTGTTAAGTATAATTCAAGGTTACAACATTTAAAAGTTACACTTCATGAAAAGTCAATTTCATTGTGACTGATAATTTATGCAATATCGGTAAGGGGGCTTTAAGTAGCTGATAAAATTAGAAAAACTCAAGGCTCCATTGTTCGAAGCATGTACTCATTCGAATGTAATCAGTTTCTGGCTTTAGTAAATTCGTTATGGAAACATAAAACAAACCTAAATTAAACTTTGGTAAAAAGTATGTTTTTGAAAAATTTAACAAAAACAAAAATACATAATTAATTATATAAATAAAAGGAAGCATAAGAGTCGGAATTAAGAGCAATTTTCTATGGGTCGAAAATTAAAGCACTCCAGTACATATAAAAGTTAAGTCTCCTTAGAAAAGGTGCATAAGATTCTAGAAATCGGGAATATATAAATAAATAAAATTTTTCGAGTGTTAAAATAATTTTAAATTTATTATGTTTGTTTTATTTTATTTTGTAACAGTCGTTGTGAACAGCTGACCCAATTTTGGGATTACGACTACCAATGTTCAACTCCGTAGCACATTGAACCGCTAATTTTGAACCGAACATTCGAACCGAAAGAGTTAAGAGACTGAATCCAGAAGACAACCGGAACTCCTGTATAAGTATTGGGATACTTTTTGATGGAACTAACCCGCATTTGCGTTACATGGAGAGGAAAACCACGAAAACCCCTAACATAAATTCCCACAATCGAATCTTAATTCAATCATTTTGATTGAAATGAAGCATGAAAATTCAACTTTAAAACCATAATTCACAAATAATCATTATATGCTTCAAATATATTCGCTCAGAAGTAAACAAAAATATGTCATAGAGTGTCAACTATTTACATACTGAATTAAAAAACTGTTTCTCTTAAGTGCTGGTGGGCGCTGTAGGCTGTTGGGCGAAGAAAAGCTTCAAGGAACGCGTCGTGATGATGTTAGAGTGGATAGTCCCAAAGTATTATAATTCTTGCTTTTGTTACTTTTGACTGGCATCTACTCGAGCACCGGCTTATAAAATAAAAAATATATAATAATTTATATAATAATTTGTGTCCACGTCTTCCAATTCCATTAAAACGTAAAATTTATCTATATTTTTAGTTTAAATATTCAGTCATTTGCTTATAAGTTAATATTTTATTAATTAAAGTTCATTTTTTTGCTATTTTAGTTTTATAAATAAAACTATTTGTCCTTCAAAAAATGGCAACAATTTAACTAGTGAAAGCTTTATTTTTTGTTTTTGACGATATTCACAGAACATTTAAAATCAAATTTGCAACAACATTTGTAATTGTAATCAACACTTGTAATTTGTTATCAAAAGTTGTATTAGTTACTGCCGAACATTATGTATTATTATGTTCCTGAGAACATAATAATACGTAACTGTTCGAACGTAATTCTTTCGAACGTAATTGTTTTGACTCCATTTTATTTGTAAAATTGCTACACAAAACCTCTAAATGTCAAAAATTATGTCTTGATAGTTGTTTATATACAATAAAGTATTTATAATTAAAGTAATTTAGTAATATAATTAGGAAAATACTTTGCTTTTCTGCTTCGTTTCCTGCAATTTTTTTAATATTTTTGTTCCTTAAAAAAATACATATGATTGCCTAACTTTATTTTTTGAAAAATAAAATTTAACAATCAATGTAGTACTCAAATTTAATATTCTAATCTATATATATATAAATGAATGTTTGTCTGTATGTATGTCCTTTATAGACTCCTAAACCAACCGACCAAACACTATGAAACTTGGCATACAGATAGTTCAAAGCACGAGGAAGGTCACTGTCGACATAAGAACATTCTGAAAAGCCGTTCCAGCGGTATGGGTGAAAATCGAAATGGAATTTTCTGATTGGTTAAAAGTTAGCCATTGTTTTAAATTTTGCTATAAACGATTCAGTTTTCAAATATCTTGAAGATAGCAACAGTGATATTTTCTATCTTATAGCTCTATTCATTTAGAAAAGTAAATTAAAGTAAATTACATATACTTTAATATTTAATTATAATTCGTGCAAGTTTCTTTATGTCAGGTGAGCACAAGCAAATAAAATCAACGAGAATAGATTTCTTAATTATTGGTCGTATCACGGATTTTGTATTCGCGATCGTAACGAACTATAGGGGGCGTTGTTGTATGAGACGAATACCTGCCATTTCTATATGAACAGTCATTCAGTTACTGGAGTTGCGTCTTTAATGTAGCGTTTAGCATTGTAACGTTCCTTCTTTATTGTGGCTTATCAAATCTAAAAAAAGGAAAATGTTTGATATTCTTTCCTATGCAAACAAAAACAAAATGGTATCGCTATTTTTTTTTTTTTTTTTTTTTTTTTTTTTTTTTTTTTTTTGGAGAAGGAACATCCAAAACACATCGGAAAAATATTTGTAAATAAACAGAAAAAAATATGTTTCTTCTTATAAGGGTTAAAACCTAATGCCTGAGAAATAGTTTTACTAAATTTAATGATATAACATGCAAGGCCTGTTTAAACTTTACATTCCATAGTTTTAAGAATCATATTACTTCAAGCATAAAGTATACATAAGCCTCATAATTTTATAAATTAAATTTAATTTTTAAAAAAAGTTTTTTGACAACAGTTTTTATCAAAAAATTTTAAGTTTCAATAAAATTCATTATTTAGAAGCTAAAAAACGCAAAATAAAGAATGCTTACGAACAAGAAACTATTCTAAAAATTCCTCACATTGTAATAAAAAACTTTCATGTTTTTTTTTTTTTTTTTTAAATTTTTTATTCATAATCGGACGTAGAAAACCATTCTAAAGAAAATTATCATCACATAATCCTGGATATCATCTTTTGGATTCCTTGTTACCTTGTTGTTTGCTGATTTTTGACGCAATTTTTTAGAGCTACGAAAATGCGTCTTTGGGATTTACCAGAAACAGAACAAGATGCAATTTTATTTTTTCAGGAGCGAAATATTTTTCCAAAAAAAAAACTAAAATTTACTGATTCCCATAACATGAAACTTTATCTTGGCAAACGTACGTTTTGGAAATGTTATTTAATTTGGAATCTTATTTATTAGAGTTCATATGGCGACAGCATCAGGTGAAAGAAAATAGAGATTGTTTTGAATCTATGTTAAACTCTATATCGGCCCATTTTCCACCGAATTCTGATTGACTACTTTGACTTTTAAATAAAGTGTTTTTAATTTTGAAAGTGTTTTGATTTTAAATAAAATGTTTTATTTTATGATTTGTCGTAAAAATTTTAGGTAGGGAGAGTGGGGTCAATTGTAACATGTTATACTTAACTATTTTTAACTAACAAAAAATCCAATATATTATTAATATTAATTAACAGACGAGTAAAGTAGACTATCCTCTACTAGAAAAAAAAATAAATACTTTATTTTAAATGTTATTATATTAGTTATTAAAAATTTTTGACAGTCGTGCACTTGTTACAATTGTCCCCACTTACGGGGTCAAATGTAACAGTTCAAAAAATTCAACTAAAACATATTTAATTATACATATTATCATAGTTGTGATATATTTTTTTATTGATCAAAATAGTAGTGATATTTTAGGAGTAAAAATAATAATGAGCAGAGGTAAAAATAATAATGAGAAAGGGTTAAACTTTTAACTTTAAGGGGTTAAGAATTTTAATTTATGCTGTGAAAAGTGACAAATAAAATAATGCACATGCAACATAATATAAATGATATAGGAAACTATTGAGGGTTCTTAAAGAGTTAAGTAATGGTTTGCAAACATAAGATCATTTATTTTCAGCTGTTACATTCGTCCCTTTACTTATTGTTACAATCGTCCCCATGGCGACATTTAAGCTTTATTTGTTAAAAAAAAAATGCTAGTTAATTAACAAAACTAATCTTTTTTTTTTAAATGTTAATTAAGGTGTCCACTTACATATTCGGTTAATAATTTTTATTTGTTTAAACAAAAATACGTTGTTACAATATAATATTCTAATACCAAAAAAAGTACTTGAAAATATATCTTTTGTGATGTAACTCTTTCAAAAGTACATAAAAATGGTTGCCAGCTGGGGTGTACATGAAGATTTATTAAATACACCTTGTGCGCCACCTAGGAACCAAATCTAGAACCCGACACTCCAAATTTTTGCTCTGTTACAATCGTACCCTGTTACAATTGACCCCACTCTCCCCTATAGATTGGCGGCACTTAAAAACCGCCAAATCTGTAGCTACGGTGGCGTTAAAACGTATAAGTACCAAATTTTTATTCCATACTTTTCTGAATCCTATTACTTCAAACATTAGAATATGTAAGAAGTATACATAAACGCATAATGTCATACCATCCAATTTTTCAAAAAAACAATTTTGACAACAATTTTTATCAAAAATTTATTAACTAAAAAACGTAAAATAAAAAATTCTTAGGATAACAGAACGATTTTAAAAATTCCTCATATTGAAATAAAAAACGTTCATATTGATTCTTTTTTTATTCTTATAGCTCTTAATCAGACGTAAAAAACCATTCTGTCGAGAACTATCATCAAATAAGAAAAAAAAAATATTTACAAGCAAATTTTTTATTATAAAAATCAGAACACTCACCTGTTTTATAAATCCACAGAATTCCAAATGAAATGTTCTTCGTTTGAAAATTTTATTTTCAAATAATATATACATAGATTACCCCTTCATTACTTTTGGATAACATACCACACAGCAAAATTTTATAATTGTAAGATCTCGATATGAATTTTAATATGTAGCTTAAAAACAGAATAGCTGAATTCTAGTAGTAGATAAAACAATCAGCACTTAGACTTAAATGAGCATTTATATTTACTATTAATTAACACTCATCTAGTATTCAGTGAGAAGTTAAAGTTTAAACTTGTCTTATCGAGTTCAAATAATTTATTTATTTTTTCATGCCTTGAAAAAAAATTTGGAACGTTCATAAGTTTTGATCATAAAGGCAATTTAATACTTTCTTTAAATATTTTTATTGTTTAAAATCTAATATTGAATTGGAAGCAAATGTAACTATTCTTAAGACTATTCATCTTGATTTTTTAAAAACTTGCAACGGGAAAAAAATTGGTTATCACAAGACTATATTACCATGAAAGTTAATTTGTAGTTGATTTTGTCACTAAAATTAAATTAAATTTCTACTATAAGTACTCAGTGAAAAAATTTCTGGTAGAATTACCGTACTGTATGGTAATAACAAAAAACCAGAATTCTGGTAATAAAACCAAAATATATGGTGCTTGAACTATACCGTTTGGTATTTTTCCCGTTAATATGATAACGGTTTACCGAAAATTCTGGTTTTCAAAATTATAGTTCTTATTTGCTCACATCTAATTAAAATTACCAAACTTAAAATAAAATTTAACCCAATGAATGTTTTTCTTATTTCATACTTTAAGACAACATGATAAAATTTCCAAATTTTGCAACATTCACCAAATTTTATCCTTTATTATAGCATTACCTTTTATTGCTAATTTTACCAAATATTTACCAAAGCGCTACGGTAATAATTACCAATCTTTTTTCGTATTCCAATGCAGGCAAAAACATGGTAAATTTTGACGATATTCTGGTAGTTTTGAAAATACCTACTTTTTCAGTGTATGTTTAGCGTTTGAATTCAAATAAGTGCTGACATTAAAAGCACCAATACTAAAACTTTTGATTAGGATCTTCAAGACTTTAAAGCGGGATGGGGGATATTTTTCTCCATACAGTCCATATATTAAATTGTGCACTTAAATATAATTAAATTCGTTTTACAATTGTTCAATGGAAAAAAAAATATATATTATCGTAAGATCTTGGAAAAAAAAACAGATGATATTTTTTAAGGACCACTAGTTATTCTTTGTTCTTCAATTCTTCTGTTGAAAAATCAAAAGATACTAAGACAATAACATGTCTCAATTTATAATTTCTTTGTGCATGTTCTCTATGCAATCTTTCTAACGGTTTCTTAGAACAAGCATGTCGGAATGCAGGCTTTTGTCAAAACATTTCACCTTGACCAATGACCGAATGTTTCATCACCTCTTGATCTTTCTTATCAAATTCTTCACAGAAACATTTTCTTTAATTACCTTGATTATATTCTATTATGATTCTATAACTAGTTTGAGAATGAGTAACTATTCACTTTCATAACAATTCTTTTGAAAGCTTTTGTCATTTTAAATAGTTTATGCGTCATCGACTAAAAATTAAACAAATCACTTTTTGTAAAAAATTTTTTCACGCGTAATATATAATTGAAAACAATATTTGATAGAGTAAAGTATATAAGTAGAAAAAGTATGATATTAGGAATATGAGAAGAAAATTATGATATAAAGAAATATAGTGGAAAAAGTAGGATCTAAAGAAAATAAGTAGGAAGAGTATGATATAAAGAATATAAGTAGAAAAAGTATGATATAAAGAATATAAGTAGAAAAAGTATTATATAAAGAATATGAGTAGAAAAAGTATGATGTTTTTCTGCTTACATGAATATAAATAGAAAAAGTATGATCTAAAGAATATTAGTAAAAAAAGTGTGTTATAAAGAATATAAACAGAAAAAGTATAATCCAAAGTAGTGTTCCCCAACCTTTTTATATAGCGGACCTGTCAACGTTTGATAATTTTACCTTGGCCCGCTGGGGGAGGGGGGCGCTGATTGTTTATATTTTAGATTATTTTGATTTTTTAATTTAATTTTATTTAAACATGCCTTCAAAATAAAATACAGTTACACCAAAAAAATAAATATAAAGTGATTTAACATTTTAACTTTCTAGAACGTTAAATCAATGAGAAGCCTGAGCTTGTTTCTGTGAAATGAGACGGTTCCCTCTGGAGGTAATCGTTTTAAAAAGTTAAAAAATTTATGTCACTACCTTCGGGAGCCTCCTTTTTTTAAATAAATAAAATTGTAATGGAACACAGATATTTTGAATTTTTGGTATAAACCTAGGAATTTAAATTCAGATTCAATGAAATGGGCGGCCCGGTACCATTTGATCCACGGAACGAGGGTTGGGGAACACTGATCTAAAGAATATAACGAGAGAGAGTATGATAAAAAGAATAAGTAGAAAAAGTAGAAGAGAGGACGTGCATGATTGGTTCATAGCATGCTAAGATATGTGCTATTACTATTATTATTATTATTGTGGTATATTAGATAATGTATTATTTAGTTGTTATTGGTACCCCCTATCTTTAATTATGTCTCTATATATCATTAAAAGGTAATTGTCATCTTTTCGTGCATTCTGATTGGAGGAAAAATTCCATTATATGATAGTTAATAAACAAAGGAGATTCAACTATCTTTGGATGTCGTTAACATTAAATTAATAAAAGTTATAGCGGTATATGTCTGTAAATTATGTAATACTCATTTATATAACGGTATTTACAAGCAATATTTATTTATCATCCCTTTTTAATATTATTACCTGTAGTCATTATGTTTTTTTGTTTTTGATTCTTTTTCAAAGTTAAAGGCTTAAAGCTGAAATGTTGTTCCGTTAGTATAGTATAACATAATTGCATAGTGCTCCCTTATTCTGAAATATTTTAGGATGGAGACATTTAGATACAGTTTTACAAATATTAAACGGCAAATAAGCTATGTTTGCGTTTCAATAAGTTATATTTAATTTTGTTATAAATTTTATGCAAAACTGTGTTCATTCAACAACGTATACAATTAAAATAATAAATATAAAATAAATATTAAAATTCAACAGCAATACTATAAGAATTAACTTTTCGTAGTATTGCTAAATAATATCTGGTGCAAGGTATTTAATGAGTTTGTGTATAGTGATTCACATACCCATAGTCTCAATAGCTCTATTTTTTTGTTGTCACAAAACATGAAAATAATAAAAAAAAATTTTAAAATTATTATTATTTAAAATAGAAATCGATAAAAATTCTTTAACAATTTTCAATTTAAATCGATAAATAAAGCCAGAAATAATTAAAATGTAAAAAATGTGGGAAAGTAAAATATAAATATAATATAATATAAGCTTCAAATGTAGTTTTTTTTTTCAGTTTATTTTAAAACTATAATTTTTAAGCTTTTGCAACGGTAACTAAGCAAAAATATTGGGTTTCAATTTTCTCCTAATAGAATCGTAAGTTAAATTTGTGTGGTGCCATAAATTTTTGTAAATACACTAAAAAATGATGTTGATATCCTTTTTTGCATAATTTTTAATTTCTGCAAAAATCTGTTTATTATTAAAAAACAAAAGTGTTTTTTAAGAAACCGTGGTGATTGGAAAGTGAAGCGAATATCGACAGAGTCCCGGTGTTTTATTTAACATATAAAAAAACTTTCGTTTCTATTTTTAATTTTCTCTTATATTTATCAAAAGCTTTCAGCTTTCATCAGCAAATAGTTTTTAAAAAAAAAGTGTTAGGGGTATTTACAAGCAAATTATTAAACTATACCTTACATAACGGTATTTACCAGTAATATAATTATCTATTCTTAATATTATTCTCTGTTATTATTACGTTTTTTTTAAAAATTTAATTTTGATTCTAAGTTAAAATAACAGGCTTTAAAAATTTAAAAAGTGTTTATTTATTGTATTCTAAAGAAAACTACCTACGAGTAGCCAAAAGTGAAAAATAAATAAATTTAAAAGAAAAAAAAATATTTACGGGTCAAGTTGCAATGCTAAACGAGAAAAATTATTTGGATTAAACTTTATCCAAATAGAACAGGGAACTAAGCTATAACTCTAAAAAATTTTAGGACTTTTAAACAGAATAATATTTAATTTTGGTGTAACATTCAAATCGAAGAAATTGAGTAAAAGTAAATTGTTAGCAAATGGTTAATAATTAAAAATTTGGTATGATTGCGAACAATTAATGTCAATTTTTAATAATCTGGTGCGTAAAAAATTTGGTGCATTAAAAAAAAAACAAAAAAAAAAAATTAGAGAAGCAATAGGGGATTAATGTGCAAACAGGGGGTGGTTGTATAATTTCTCACTTTTAAAAAGTAACGGCATTGACCCTTGCGACTCAAGTGTTGCCATCTTAGATTAAGACTTACCTACGAAGACTTACCTACGACAATCACTAAAACGTAGAAATTGTTGAAGTGCTTAGCTGTTTTTCCCAGACTAACATAAAAATTTTTAAAAGTAATTCATACACTTTTTAAATGAACTCTTAGATTAATCTAAAATTTACATACAGAATAGAAAAAAAAAAAAAAAAAAAATCACGAAATTTCTTATAACGAAATACGTTGAAGTTTGGATAAGAATTAGTATAAATCAGATACTTACATTTCAGATACTTACTTTTGTCTGAAGTTATCATGTCAACACGCGATCATGTTTTTCTTCATTTCTACAAGAGATGCTTCACTAATAATAACCACTTCATAAGATACTTAATAAGAGAATCAATAAGACTATTATTGATTACAAAAATTTTAAACAATCAATAATGGTCGAGAAATAAACGTAGCAAAAACTTTGGTAACAAAGACACTTTTTCGTTACAACGACACACTGAAAAATTTGCATTCTTGCAAAAATTCTTGCTAGCCATTATACTAAGAAAAATCCTTAACAGAGCTGTCGTCAGCAAAAGTTATTGTTAGCTATTATATTAAGAAAAATCCTTAACAGAGTTGTCCTTAGCAAAAGTTTTTGTTAGCTATTATACTAAGAAAAGTCCTTAACAGAGCTGTCATAAGCAAAAATTCTTGCTAGCCATTATACTAAAAAATATTCTTAACAGAGCTGTCGAAAGAAAAAAAATCTTGTTCGGCATTATACTAAGAAAAATTCTAAACAGAGCTGTCGTTAGCAAAAGTTCTTGTTAGGCATTATACTAAGAAAAATCCTTAACAGAGCTGTCGTAAGAGTAGTGCACCCGAGGTATTCACCTAGATTCCCGTGTTTCTGGAACTCCGTATTCCTAGAGAGTCCAAGAGAATAATCATCGAGGAAAATAATTTTTTTTAATAAATATAAAACTTTTAATTTATTTTTTCAAATTTATTTTTGATATTTTTAATTCGAAAATTTGGCTATTTCAAACATCATAGATTGATGCAAAGCATGACTTTTAAAGATTCCCTGTTTTTTTCAATCAGAGAAATAAAAATCATAAATTTGGAAACTAAGAATATTTGAACATTTTTTTATATAATTACTTAAACTGCTCTAAAAGTACCACGCATGATATACATAACAAAAAATTCCAGATTAAATTACGGTAAAAAGTATCGGCACTCAGGAAACATGTTACGGAACAAAAAATCTGATATATCGTAATTTTTACAGTCATATTTATCATAAAATCATCGATTCACTATAATTAACGCAAACGCGGGTTAATTCCATCAAAAAGTCTTCCACGAAGGCGAATTTCTCCCAATACTTGATCCAGGAATTTCCTTGTTTTCTGGATTGGGTTCAAAATTGCAAGGCTACGGAGTTGAACATTAGTAGTCGTAAACCCAAAATTGGGTCGGCTGTTCAACGACGGATATAAAATTAAATAAATATTACTTTATAAGTACCGTATATTATTTTACGGTAAAATGTATTTTACGGAGGATGCCCAAAGTAGCAGTACTTTATACCGTAATTTTATGCGGAATTTTTTACAGTATATCATCATTAGAAATGAAACGATTGAATATGAAAATAAAATTAAAACTAATAATTATGGTAATTGAAATTAAAATTTTTAGTGACCTCTATTTTCACCTCACCATCTTGGACTAGAAGTTAAATTTTTAATTTGTGCTTTCGTGATATATATAAATTTTTTTGTACTTAACAAACTTTTGATGATATAATATTATTAGATAGCATAGTAGTACCTTTAAAAAAAGGCAGAAAGTAATTTAATAAAGCCTTATTAAATTAGGAGAAATAGCGCTTGATGAGTTTAAGAATGTTTCCTCAATACTTTAAAATAGAGCGACTTAATGAAGCGTAAATAATTTCTCAGTTTTTAAATTTATTAATATTTACTTTCATTACAGTTCAAACTGATGAAAATCGATTTGGATGACATTGAAAAAAATCTGTTAGCGTTAATTGCATGAAGATATCCATCATTAGTTTAAGTGCGATAATTAAATAAAAAAAGATTATAAGCATATTTAGAATTTTAAAATTAAATTTTATTCGATTTTTCGAACGGGAATATTATATAAAGGAACCATCAAACATTTTGCATAAGGCCTCCTCCTTTAATTAATAATGAAGTTATACATGTTATCAGAAAACTAAATAAATTTTTATTCAAGGGTTGTGGAGTGGGTTCAAACTTTTCTGCAGTTGGATAGACAATTGTTCATAGTTATTTGAACAAAAATAATACTCAAATGAACATTATAACTTATCTTAAACTTAATTTATCACATTTGAACTTCTTTCTGGCAAATTTTGATTGAGCTAAACGCAAAAAACTATTCAAAAATTGTTATTCAAAAATAAAAATTAAGAAATATACAAATGATTATTTAGTATAATAAATAATCGTTATTAAAAAATAAATAAACTTGTTTGTACTTGTTTGTAAACTTGTTGAAAAGTTTGAATAGTTAAAAAACTACATTCTTTTAAATAATGAAAGAATTTGTAAGCCTTACTATTTCAACTTTTCAGACCATTATAAAATACAATAAAAAATTATAAATAATCATAAATTTTTTTTTTTCTTTGCATGGAATTATCTTTGGATAAACGAATTTTATAATTGTGTGCAAAAATGTTTCAATTCGCTTAGAAAGTTCTGGAGATATGATGAAATACACAAAAAGTAAAATTAACATTAAGGGGTCCAAACTTTCGACCGCTTTCATGACCTAACTATTGGAACCACATTTCCCAGATTGCGGTCACAACTTCGAACCATTAAGATTGAGTTCTCGTTTCACGAACAGTGAGAAGTTGAGAGTGATTCATTTATTTGTTGTTGAGAAGTTGAGAGTGATTCATTATTCAGAGTGATTCATTTATTTTTTTGCACATTTTATGTTCGAGTGTGCTTGTGCCAGATTGATATCTACATTGTAAAAATTAACTGTACATTGTACAGAATAATTTTTTTTTTACTGTAAAAGAAAAAATTGTTTAAAGAAAAATTCAGGTTACTTTTCTGTTTCTGACTGTTGCCCGCACATTTAAAAAAATTACCGTTCTTTTTACACGAATTTTTCTGTACATTTGACGGTTTAAATATGTTTTGTTGAGAAAACGGTTTTTCCCTGTTTTTCTTCCTAATTATAAACGGATTAAAATCATCAGTGCAAATTCTAATTTTTGCCATACAGTTTTGCTTACCGTAAGGATTACTCTATTTTATTCTAAATCATTTTACGGTTATTTTCTATACTTGCTCTTATTTTTTAGCAATTATTTTATGGTTTGGAACATCGTATAAAAAAAAAAAAAAAAAAAAAAAAAACTGCGATTCGATTTTATTTTCAAATTGATACTATTCCTGATTATTATTTTTCTGTAAGTTACGTTGCTGAACATTTTTAAACGGGTTGGTCACTATACTTATAAATGTTTTAATAAAAGTAAGACAATAAGTAAGTTTAAAACTTATTAATTAAGACTTATAAGTAAGCTTAAGACTACTTATTGATACATTACAACTGCGGTACTTCACAGTCAGAGATCTCACCTCCCCATGAGGCCAGCCAGGTTCGAATCCCAGCGTCAACTAGAATATGATGACTTCTCTCTAGGCTCACACCAGCCAGAATGCTGACAAGTTATTTTATAAAAAAATTTCTAAAGATAATAGTCTTTTTTTTAAATATTTTTTTTTTGTTTTGTTTTGTTAAACCAACAGTACTTATCTGCATAAAAAGCAGGCGTCGGTTTTAAACTAAGAGTATTTTCCTGTGAAATAAACAGTTTTATGCTGGCACATCAGCTATCAGTTTCCCCCCCCCCCCGTGAATTTAACAGATTTTTTTATTGTGGAGCTCTTATCTTATAGTGGTTTAGTACAGTAGAGGCTCGGGGGGGGGGGCGTAGAGCGCTCACCTTCACCTACCAGTGAGGTAACCCGGGTTCGAATGCCAGGACAGACTATCCGATACGAATTCCGCACCCAGTTGGCACCAACTACAGTGCTGACTTAAAATATCCTCAGTGGTAAACGGATCATGGGTTAGAATCCCCTCGCAGTCAGGCTAACCATGGGAGGTTTTCGTAGTTTTCCTCTCCATATAATGCAAATGCGGGTTAGTTCCCAACAAAAGTCCTCCGCAGAGTCAAATTTCTTCCCAAACTTGATCCAGAAGTTCCCTTGTCTGCTGGATTGGGTTTAAAATTACAAGGCTACGAAGTTGAACATTAGTAGTCGCAAACTCGAAATTGAGTCTGCTGTTCAACGACTGTTATAAAATGAAATAAAATATTTTGTTCAAATTATTGTTATCGTTGTATCACTAGGCTATTAAATGGAATATAATTTTAAGTAAAATACTATCAACTTTAATAGTGCATAAACAGAAATACATACTTTAAAATACGTATTTTTTTTTAATGTAAGAGCAGCGACGAAATCGAGATCTCAGCAGAGCCCAGAGTCGGTGTTAACAACCGATTCCACAGCTCTGATTTTATCTCCATTTAATTTACCTTTCATTTTATGTGACAAAATCGACACTGCATAATTTAGTCAGTAAAGCTGAACCAAATAAGGCAAGGCAAACGATTGAGAACGAATGTCCACACTTCCTGTGTCACTTAAGATCGAATCAAATTTTTTCTAGAGGCAGACGATACAATGATAAATGGAACTCGGTGAATTTGTGGTTTTGCAATTATTTCGAATGACTTATTGCTTCTAAGAATTTTGACGAATAGAGATTTTCCGCACAAATTTTGATTTGAAATTTCATAGAAAAAGGATAAAAAGGATGTAAGTAAGTGAAAAACTGATTGTTTTGTCTGAAAAATTAGAAGTAAACGGAAAAATACCATTTCAATAATTAAATGAGTTTAATGACCGATTCTATTTTGGCCATTCAAACAGTATTGAAATTATCAAATTAAATAATTATTCGAATGAAACTAGATATTTTTTTTACAAAAACTAATTAGTTTAAAAGGATTTATTTAAAGTTTATGAAAAAGAACTTTTCAACCTTAAGTTTTAACTAAATGATTAATGATCTTAAGCAGTTCGGAAATTATTCTAAATTCCAACAATTGGGTACTTGCATTTGAAGAAGAAGAATATCACTGATACCCACACATGTGACCTATGACGTTAGGGGAGGCTAATTGTTTATAAGCAAAATGGCGTGTTAAAGTTGAGCTAACTTTCTTCACATAAGTTAGATTGTTAATTAACGTAAAGTTAATTAAAGTCGTATTACAGCGCCGTATCGCACATCGAATTTGTTAAAGTATAATTCTTTCTCGTTTACTTCTTCTACTTAACTTAGATTTATTATTTGTTGGTGTATTTTATGGTAAACGTGTTATATTTTTGTTTTGTATCCAGGCAACTTCGATGCATAATTAATTTGTTTATGCTCTACATGGCTTCGTGCCGATCGTGCCGTAAAAAATATTTGGTGAAGGAATTGAAATACTTGTGAAAGAATTATTGTGTTAGAATATAGAATGTGTCACTAACGTAAACAAATGCCACGTTTCAAAATCCAATCAGGATCGAGATACGCACGCTTCGTCACTAGCAGGTATCCCATTACACTTATTGCATTTATTTTATAATCGTCGTAGAACAGCCGACTCAATTTTGGGTTTACGACTACTAATGTTCAGCTCCGTAGCCTTGTAATTTTGAACCCAATCCAGAAGACAAGGGAACTCCTGGATTAAGTATTGGGGGAAATTCGCCTTCGTGGAGGACTCTTTGATGGAACTAACCAGCATTTGCGTTGTATAGAGAGAAAGACCACGAGAACCTTCCACGAGCCTGACTGCAAGAGGACTCTAACCCATGATCCGCCGACCACTGAGGATATTTCGCTTCAGCATTGTGGTCGGTGCCAGTAATTCGTATCGAGCAGCCATCGCTGGGATTCGACCCCGGTTCACCTCATTGGAAGGCGAATGCTCTATCCCCTGAGACATCGGCTTAAATATACAAGTAATATTTTTTTAATGTCTTTTTTTTATTAAAATTGTATTAAAGTGAAACGTTCTATTGTTTCGATCAATGTTTTTAAATTAATCACAAGATTGATACCCTAAGAGACTATTTTTAATTGATGCATGTTATAACAATGCTATTGTATATTACAATTCTACGTAAAAAACAAAACAACAATGATATATGGTACGAAAGTCACCTGGGTTAGTGAACGAAGCCTCCTAGAATTAAAAATAAATTCTATCTGTATGAATAAGTATATAATAAATAATAAAAATAGAAATAAATGTAGAAAAGGAAAAAACAAATTAAAAATATTAAAACAAATTAAAAATATATAATAAATAAATTCTTTTTGTTTGTTATATTCATTTCAACCCTCCTAATATTTAAAGTTTTAGGCAAATAAAATTGTTGAGCTCTGTTAACCGACCTCTATGATTATCAATCTTTTATCTTTCTCAACATATCAACCCTCCCGTTTCGAATTAAACTCAGACAAATTGGAATAACAGGTACACATTCGATTTCCTCGTGAGTTTTGTAAGTAGTACACCCTCCAATTCCGAAAACGAGTTCCACGGCTTTTTATATGACTTATAGGAGAAAACGCCCGGGTATTTTTTCGTTTGTTCCAGGGGGGCTTTATTATTTTTACCCTCCTCCATTGAACAGGACGACTATCATTAATTCCTTCAACAGAAAAAAAAGAGAGAGAAATCGTGTTGACGCCTTTTCTAAGGAAATTTACCGTTTACGTACGCAATTCCAGTTCTTAATGACGCGCAACAGTGCGCCATATGGCACGTGGCACGTGCCGATCTGCCCTTCGAACGGCAGGGGTGATGGTAATTTGCTAGAACGCCCATACCCCGGATCCAGATTTTTTTTTTACTTGACTTCGCAATTTTTTTTCAACCGCCTGCTTTATAAACGTAATTTGAGCTTTAAGCTCTCTGTTATTTCCTGACTGAGCTGAAGAAAGTAGTCTGCGTGCCATAAGGAAGACTTGTATCACATTTTTTAAGTCCATGTAACAGATGGAACGTCTGTGTAGTTCTGAAATACAATACGTAATTATAACTCTGTTCCAAGTTAAGAAAATACCATTGTGGTAGAGGATTTAAGTAATCGTCCACGACTGAGTTCCGTTTTATTTCATTATCTAATTATACGAATATGCTTTAAAAATAATATAACAGTTTTTCATAGTTAAATACGTCAGACAGCAATTTAATCCGTGCTATCTTGCGATATATATATATCATAGAAAGAATTATTAAAAAAAAAAAGAAAAAAAGGTTATACTTTCGTAGTAATACCGGAATCCTAGACTTGGCGACATATTTCGATAAATAAGAGAACATTCGTTCTTGAAAAAGAAACAACTATATGACTTTGCAAGAGCATTAGATTTGACTGGACCACAAAAAATGGCGCGCCTTATGCTGACAAATCAAGTGCGGGATAAAGAATTTTTACTTTTGTTTCGATGTAGAAGGAAATCGTAAACTGCAAGAAAAAATGTTTATTATTCTTTCATTAATTTCTTTAAAAATGGACAGAAAGATGTATATTTGTTACGACTTTTAGACATAATTTTTGTTAGTTCTTATTACTTTTTAATTGATTATTGTTGATAATAACTGCAATAATTATTAATAAGAAAGCAAGCAAAAAGGAGACTGTGCAACGTCGATTCAAGAGTTGACGATATCAATATACGTTCGCTCTGGAAACTTGGCATCCATTTGGTGAGCACGCAGGCTCTCTCCATAGGGATAATGATTTTTTCTTAACTTGCAACAGAGTATAGAGCTTGTTTTGTGATAGAAAAAGAATATCAGAATGCTTTGAAATTGCCTCGAAAGACGATTTCAAAATTTTTTTATTGGCAAATGTTGCTATTGGTCAGTTGTAAAGTTTTAAACGGTGTCCACATATTAAAAAGTGTGGCAATTTTTCAAAAATTTTAAGTTTTTAAGCGATTAAAAAAATTCTTGATATTAATATTTTTTTGAAGCATTTCCAGAAATGTAGTGAACATTGCAAGGGTAATTTCGAAAATGAAGAAAAATTTTAAGAATCAAAAGGGAATTAAAATAACCCATGATTCGTCAACCACTGACGATATTATGCGTCCACACTGTAGTCGGTGCGACCTGTGCGGAATTTGTATCGACCAGCAATCGTTGGGATTTGAACCCGGTTCACCTTAATGGAGTGCAAACGCTCTATCCCCTGAGCCACCATGGCTCTTATGATATGTATTGATAGGGTGAACTATTTTTCAGAGCTTAAAAAAAAAACAACCTTTTTTTCTCATGTCTTACATGTTGCCGGTAAAAAAAAATAAATAAAAATAAATAAAAAAAAGGAAACGGAAGCCTTTTAAAAACAGAAATCAGGTGCAATTTCAAGAGTTTCAGATAATGAACAAGAGTGATAAAATGCTGCTCAATTCTTGAATAAATATCCGATTTTTGTTTGTGATGATAAGGCGTTTTCACACACCTGCAGTGTCAAGAAAACAATTAAAGAAAGACGAATCACTTTGGAGTGTTTTCTTAGCTTATGAAATGGAGGAAATAATAAGAAAACAAACTATGATGTATACTCAATAATTTATTTAGAAATGACATCAGAGACGTTGATGGGAAGACTCTTTCCATCTTTAAGATCTTGAATCAAACGAGCTGAAGGAAGTTTTTTTGCTTTTAATAGTAGACCTGAAAATGTAAAGTTACAGTTTGTAGCTGTTAGAATCCAATAACTTAATAGCCACTTTTTCCTCAAACCTAGTGAGTCTGTGACCGATATCGATAAATTCATTTAATAACCACTTTTGCAATTTTTTAAAATTTTTTTTTGGATTGAATTAAATTATAATTATTTTTTTTTACAAATAATATTAGAAATAATCTATGGCTGTAAAAAGTTAAGTCAAGAATAAAAATAATATAAATATGTGACGAAATTTTGTTGAACATAGACATTTAGTTAGTTAGACTTTAACGAACTTTAAAAATATTTGTGGAAGCAAAAAAACATTTAATGTATATGATACTGTGAATGATCGAAATGGGTGGTTGTTGACTTCCACCGATGAATATTGACAATCACATAGTTGCTTTGATAAATGTCCGAAATATATACTAGGTCTAGTTAAATGCCCTTCACTCCCCTTTATACATTTTCCCGGTATGCCCTACACTGTTGTTTTTTTTAAAGTTCAGTGCTACTGCCCAGTATATCCTACACCAGGGGTGGCGAACCTTTATATGCCAACGTGCCCTTTTTTCTAAAAAAAAATGTTTATTGAGGTCATAGACGTGCCGTCAAATAATTTTGACTTCGTGATTATTGGAAAAATAATAATACTAAATACTATCAACTCAAAACTCTTTATTTACATTGAAAATTTTTGCAATGTCTCAGTTATACGTGTAATTCAACTTAAAGTAACATCAGTGTGACTTCTGTTGTTGCAGATTAGATGACAAATAACTTATATTAGGTTGTAAGATGTCAGTTTAAGCAAACCTGTTAATTTTTTTTTTTTTTTTTTTTTTTTGCCAGTTATATATTGTTTGCTTGTTTTTTATCGTTATTAATTGTTTTTTAGCATTAATTGTTAATTTTTTTATTAATGATTGTTTATTATTTTGTTTGTTTTTTGTGAATTTTAATTTAATTGCTACATATGCTTCATAGTGTAATAACATTTGTGTAATAACAATTCATAGAGCAATAATGACTGTGATCTGTGGCGTGCCCAAAATATTGTGCCGCGTGCCATAAATTGCACGCATGCCTTTGGTTCGCCATCCCTGTCTTACACTGATGTATTTTCTTAGGATCAAGTTCCACTGCCTGTTATACATTTGACCGGTACTCCGAACACTGATGTTTCTCCTAATCTATCCTCAGCAGATATTAAAATATCAAATAAATATAATAATATCAACGAATAAATTAATATAAAATCTAATATAACAAATATTTCGGACATTCACCAAAGCGACTAAGTGATTGTCGACATTCACCGGTGAAAGTCGACATTCTCTTGATTTCGGTCATTCACGGTAACATTATTATTCGTAACAACTTTGAAATAGGTGAATTGTTAAGAAACTCTCCTTTTACATGAATTTTTCTATCACAAATTGATAGATTCAGAAAGATTGAATGGAGACATTGTACATTTCAATGAAATTTCTGTTTTCCTCAGACTTTCTGCATTTGTGTACTTTTATCACCAAATAATTTAAGAAAAAAAAAAAAAAACGATGGGAAAAAGTGGCCAGTAGTTTATTAAATTTAAGTCGCTTCTTTCATTTGTTCACACGCCACGTGGCGAGTAGTTATTTTCAGGTCTACTTATTTGGCAATTGAAACTATTTTTTTTTTTTTAAATCATGAAATGAAAATTCCTTTTGACGCTTTCCTTTTTAAAATCTTAAATTTCGGGGTTTAAAGAAGTATTTCCTTTAACAGACACTTGAAAAAATTTCTTAAAATCATACAAGGAAATTTAGACTCGAAGCATAGGGCACGTTTTGGACGCGTTTGTCAATTATGTATGTCTTCACAAATTTTTGAATGCCATTTTTTAAAAGAAATGCTTTTCCTGCTTGGGTGATGATCGATTATTTTCATAATTTTAATTTGTTTAGACTGAGAATTTAAATAAATGTTTCTGATGCATAATTTTCATCACGTTTATAACATTTGATAACTTAAAAGCTCTAAAAATTTGAGTCATTTTGTTAATTATTTTTAACTTTTAAAAAAGCTATTTGTGCGCAGAGTTCTTTCAAAAAGTTTTTTATTTTCAAAAATTTTATTAATTTGTTTTTTTTAAAAAAAAAAAAAAAAAAACTATCTGTAATGGTGATGATATCCATAGTGTTAAATATTCTATTAAATCCGATGAAAATAGAAGAAGTTTTTAATCTAACTCTCATGATATATCTTATTCAGAGTACCTACACTTATTAAAAAATATGGTCAAAACTACCAGAATATATCATAAAATTTACCTTGTTTCTGGATATATTGGACAGGAAAAACTTAGTAATTTTTACCGATGCGATTTGGTAAGGATTTTAGTTAAATTAAGAATAGGGTTTTATAATATGCATTTAAATTTGGCAAATGTAGTAAAATTCTGTAATTTTATCATGACTCCTTAGAGCATTGCATGAAAACACTTATTCGATTAAAACTATTTTTCAGTTTTGTATTTTTTACTAAACGTGTGATAATAAAATCTGTAATTTTGAAAGCCAGAATTTTTGGTAAACCGGTTATCATATAAACTTAAAAAATACCAAATAAATAGCTTAAATACCGTGTATTTTTGTTTTATTAACCTGAATTATGGTTTTGTTTGCTAGAAATACAACACGGCTATTTTACAGGATTTTTTTTTTCCCGTTTACAGTAGAACCAACATGCATTTAATGACAAATTACTCTTTTACGTGTCTCCAAATGATTGTGGGGGACAGAAACAAGATGTCTTCGATCCAAGTGTGTTTTTATTGAAAAGTTTGTGCATTTTTTAAAATTATGTTTGCCTCATCTCATATTTATAGAAATATCCTCATAAAATGTATAATGATTTATTAATTATTTTATAAAAAGCGTTGAACGATAGACCCAATTCTGAGTTTACGACTATCAATGTTCAATTTTTAGTCTTGCAATTTTGAACGCAACCCAGGAGACAAGAAAGTTCCTGAATCAAGCATTATGACAAACTAGCCTTCATGGGGGACATTTTGATGGAACAAACCCGCATTTACGTTGGATGGAAAAGACAACCACGAAAACCACCCACGGTTAGCCCGACAGATCCACCTCCACTGAGGATAGTTTAGGTCAGCAAAATTCGTATCAAAAAGCCACCGTTAGGATTCGAAACTGGGTGTCCTCGTTGGGAGGTGAATGCTCGATCCCCTGAGCCACCGTGAGTTTTTATTATATCTGATATTATTTTATTCTACTCTTATTTCATAAAATAAATAATTAAATACTTTTTTTTACTCTAAATTTGTGATATTTGCTGTAGCATAGTTTTATAATTAAATATTTATATCTGAAAGTAAAATTCTAAATTTATTACTCCAGTTAGGAAAATAAAATAAAAACATAGTTACAAACATTTTCCGATCAAAAAGGTTAATAGGTACAACTGAGAAACTAAGAACGCCAATTTGGAAAATGTATTTTTTGAGAAAATGTATTTGAAGACCACCAAAATAATGCTGGTGATTCTTTAACAGTTTAACACACTTATTATTGTATAAAAACGGGAGAGTTTTTAAAAAAATGCATATTGTATTCTTTAGATATCATATTTTCTGATTCTGTTAGAAAAAAAAAATTCTTTATTACATAGAATGAAAAAATGTTTCTTTGTTTTCTTTGAAAATTTTCATAGATAGACATTGTCATAATGTACAGTGAGCAAAAAATAGAAAAACGGTCCACCCTGAATAACTTTTGATATAATGATCGGATCTTCACGTTCTAGATCTTAATACCTTGAGAGGGTGACCTCAAATATGCTAATAATTAAGTGCAGACGGCATTTTAAGTTACGAAATCAGACACAAAAACGCACTTTCTCTGAATAAACATGTCTTTTTTTTTTACGGATTTGGATTTCTGGGATATATGGTCACAAAAGTTTGGTCTTCGTAATATTAATTTTACTTTCTGCGTACTTCGCTATATCTCGAGAAATTTTTTAGGCGAACTGAAAAAATTTTGCACGCAATTATAGAATTCGTTTGTCTTAAGATAATTCCATGCAAAAAATAACTTTTGGTAAATATTTATTATTTTTTGTAATTTTATTTCATTATATTCGAAAAAATTTGAAATTGTAGTGTATACTATTTTTTGCATCATTTTAAGGAACATAATTTTACATGAAATAAAACAAAGTTTCAGCAAAATCAGCCGTGCAGTTTATGAGAAATCGAATTTTAAATATCTAACTTTTCTGAATTTTGCTAAAAATTTAGTATTTTGCCATGTAAAATTATATTCTTCAAAATGATGCAAAAAATTTAATTCATTACAAATAAAAAATTTTTCGATCATTCTTAAATAAAATAATAAATATTTACTTAAAGTTATATTTTGCATTGAATTATTTTTGGCTAAACGAATGTTATAATTGTATGTAAACATTTTTCAATGTGCTTTGAAAGTTCTCGAGATATATCGAAATACGCAATAAGTAAAATTAACATAAAGGGGTTCAAACTTTGGACCGCTCTCCTGACCAAACTTTTGTGACCATATCTCCCAGATTGCTGCTACCCCCTATACTTTAAAGTTCATAAATCCGATTCCGTCAAAAAAAAAAAAAAAAAAAAAGTTTGTTTATTCAGAGAAAATACATTTTTGTGTCTGATTTCGTAACTTGAAATATCGTCTGCACTTGTTAATACTTCAGGTCACACCCTCGAGCCATTAAGATGTCCTAGAACGTGAAGATCCGATCATTAGATTAAAAGTTATTCAAGGTGATCCTTTTTTTTCAGCGCTCTGTACAACATTACAAAAAAGGTAATAATAATAATGATTATTACTATTGACCTATTATTTATCAAATTCTTACGTATTACGGAAAAAAAATCTCTCATCGCCTGTTTTAATTTTTTATTTCCTTCAAGATTTAAAAAAATTTTTCTATAAATTACAAACTTTAAGACAGTAATAAAATCTGAATTATTTTAAATTTAAGTCAAGTTATTTCAAATTCTAAAGTTATTTTCTCAATCGTTTGTTTTCTACATTTTTCTTTTCAAGCATTTAATCCAAAATTTTCCATACTATGTGACGAATTTATTTTATTATTATAAAAATAAACTGATTTACAGACTCTTACTAGACAACCAAGTAGGTAAACCACCTGTTCTAACTAAAATGACGAAATCACATTTCATTTTGAATAATCAAAAAGATAAATTGAAATATATCCAACGTTTTGAAAGGTCTATTTTGTTACACGTTTTTAGGGTAAAGCTTTGCACCTGATTTTTATAATTTTGTTGCTATTCCTTAGAAGTTAGTAATGTAAATTTTTGCATCTGATATTTTAGAACTTTGTATCCTTTTCTTAGAAGTTCGATAACTTTTATTTAAACTCCTGTTATAACATCTTTGATGTTTAAAAACTCTGGTGCAAAACTTTACTCTTAATATTTTAGGATTTTGAAGCATTTTCTTAAGAATTTAATAATTTTGATGTAAAACTTTACGCCTGATGTTTTTAAATTTAGTTCAATTTTCTTACAAGTCCAATAAACAAGCCATTTTCTATTAATATTTTCAAACATAAAATATGAAATAGAAATTGCTGTAAATTTTTAATTTTCAAATACTTTAAAATTTAATTTAATGCATCAAAAAGGAATATTTTTTTTTTTTTTTTTTTTTTTTTTTTTTTTTTTTTGCAATAAAACTTTCAACTTTGATTGCAAACAAACTAAAAAGACGTAAAAAAACAAGCAGAAGATGTAGGAAAGAATAGAAAGTCTAGCACGTGATGCGAGTAAATTAAGTATTATTTTCATGGAAAGAATGTTTTGTAAGGATGTGCACAGTACTGGCCAAACTATTATAAGAATTTTATTTTATTTTCTCTTATTTCAAGCTTGCAATAACGTTATGAGATTGACTGAGAAATAATGCTACTGATTACTTTTAAAAACTCATAGAGAATATCTGTATTTTTGTAACAAAACCAGAATTTCTGTATCAGAATTTTATTATAATGTTTCCCTAATGTAAGATTTAGATAAAATTTCCTGTTATGCCAGTTATAAAATAAAGTTTATTAATCTCTTAGCATTGCATTTTGGAATTTTTATGAAAATAATGAGATAGGATTTTTCTTAGTATTCATTTTCCTTGTAAATATAAAATGAGGACAGCATACACCGGCTCAATGCCGCATCGAATTGAAGACTTGATTTTGACAACGGTAAATCCTACCAAATAATAAGAGAGAAATGTTAAAAAAAATATTAATAAAATATTGTTTTTTTTTTTGCTGTCTTATATATTTATATAATTTATAAATTAGATAAAAAAAAAATACACTCTCGCACGAATTACTATAATAATTTGATCTGCCTAAAATATCTTTTGATGTGAATAGCTTTTCTGTGAGTGTTTATAAAGTAACTTTTGATTTTCCCTCATATGACGAGGAATAGAAAAAAATAACCTAAAAATGCCTATTTGAAAACACTCAATTATGATTGTATAACGAAAAAAAATATTGTTCACAATTATGTACGAAACGTCCTTTAAATTACAACTTAATATCAAATGAATAAAGGAAATCCTACATCGAAGCGAGCGTTAGATCAATTCTTATGGCTGTAAAAGTGTTTTTGTTCTGTTGTTTCGTTCTATGTAAGGAAACAGACTTTACATGTTTGTCTTTCTGAACCTATGCATCGTTCCTGTTTTCCTCTCAATGGGTCAGTTCCCTGATTTCGGAGCTTGGAGTTCGGAGCTTGGAGATGTCCTCACAATAACGTTCGCAAAGAGACAGAAAAGTCTGATTCATTTTTAATCTTAAGAGAAGAATGGAAACATTCCATGCTTCTCTTTTTGTACTAAACTATTGATGTTTAGTGCTTGTTGGATTAAAATGTTTTGAAGACAAACTTTTCATTTTAATACAAAATATTTTTTAATGCTGCACCGATAAAGTTTTTTATACCCGGCAGGATACAAAAAATACAAAACTTTAAAAAAATGTATTAAGAAAATAAATATTTATTACGCAGATAGATCGCATAATGGAAAAATACCGAAATTGGGTATTATATATTTCTGGCATTTTTAAAAATGAGCTTTTTGTGAATGAGATTTCCTTCCAAGGGACTGATTTCGTGAGATAAATAGGGTGCAAATATTCTTAATTACTTTTATTTCCTCCCTTGCCTTTAAATTTTAATGTCAGACATAGTTGCATTTAACTTTGCTTTCTTGAATACTTAATAATATAATTCTGAATTAACATACCTGTTTTTATCGACGGATCTCGATGTTTGACCCTTAAAATTAGGGATATCTCCAGTATGTTATATTTTCTATAGTTCAATCTGGGTAGCGACCGGAAATATGGACACATTAATGTTAGTTTCCGTCATATCTCTAGAACTACGTAAGCTAATCAAAAAAACATAGCACTCAAAATATAAATCTCGCTTGCTCAAAGATAATATCTCACGAAAACCATTTATTTACTTTACTAAATCTTATTACAAAACCCATCATAAAAATTACCTTACAAAACTTATCTTAAGAAAACCATTTTATTTAACATGATAAATTAATAATACAAATATGTATGATCTATTGGTTAGGTAATTATACTTTTAAGTTCTAGTGAAGTTGCTTTATTTTATTAATAATACCGTTTTTCATAATATCGTGAATATTATTATATTATCACTTCGTAAAAATTTTACTAAAAAACTGGTAGCTATATATGTGTCATTTTTATAATGAATGCCTGCAAGTGACGTAGTGTGGGTATCTCGATCCTGATGGGTTGCTGAAACGTGGCATTACTTTACGTAAGCAACTGTTCTTTCGATTCTATTTCGAGTAATCCAAGCCAGTCAAGTATCTATTCTCTTAAGTGACACATTTTCTAAATTCATTCACAAAGATTTTTTCTCAAAGATGTCACTGTTTTCACAACTTATTTACAGAAAGACTTAACAGACAGGCACGAAGCCATGTGGAACCCAAACAAACTAATCATGCATCGAAGTTTCCAGGTACACAAAACAAAAATATATCACGGTTACAATAAAATACATAAACGAATAATAAATCTAAGTTTATTAAAAGAAGTAGACGAGGAAGACATATTTCAACTCATTCGATGTGCGATACAGTTTTGTATTTAATTAACTTAAATTTAATTAACATTCTTACTTATGCAGATAAACTTTGCTCTACTTTAATACCCCATTGTGCTGATAAAGATTAGCTGGTGCTAGACGTCATGGGTCTCATGTGTGGGTATGGAAGGTCTTCTTGAAATGCAAGTACCCAATTATTTTTTAATTATTATAATTACTCAATTTATTAACGGTTGACTAGTTTGCAAAATATACGATACACAAATCTTTATTTCCTTTTTGTGCCGACCGGCCTGTGTAGGAGGCAGGGAAGCGCACCTCCCCTCACCTTACCCTCACTGAAAGGCAACCCTATGCTCGCCTCAATACAGCACTCGCACTTCGCGCTCATTGATATTTTTAAAAGTTGCTTGTTGCTTAATTAATAAACTAAGTTTAAAAAAATAATCCCCTATATAAATCATCTCATTATTAAGTGCTCATATTTTTAAAGAAAAAAGTATCAAACATTTTTTTACGCAGTTTGAAAAATAATTCTTTCCATTTCCTTCATTTCTACCAGGTTTTTTCAATTATTTCTATTTTAGATAAAATATGTATTTTTCAAAATGCTTACAATATCTTGAAAAAAAAAATTGCATATATTTTATACTGAACAACTTTTGATTGACAATATTTTCTTCATAAGTGAGTCTTTAAAAAAAATTTGAAAATATTTTCATTAAATTTGTTCAAATATTTTCTGTAAAATGCGTGCTATTATGAAAACAAGGGGAAAAAATATTTTTAGTAAAGCCATGACATAGAGAAACAAATCTATGACATATTCACTACTATTTTCGTATACTTAATTTATTTTTTATAACATCAAATCATATTTATTAAAACTAAAAATTGTGGCTGCTTAACATTTTTTAATGTTTCTTAAATTTGTAAGGGAAAATTCCGATATTTTCCATTATTCTTGCTTCTATCACCATTATTTGTGTATATCTGAAATTACTCACCTGCTTTTTAATTGTTTCCTAATTAATTTTATCATATATTTTGCTATATATATTTATCCTTTCATTCCATGCTTCATTGATTTCATAACTTATCCATCTTGTAACTTTTTATTCATAATTTTATAACAACTTTAGCTAATTAGATTCTGTAACTCAACAATTGGTCTATATATTTTGTAATTTTTTTATTAATTTTTTTGGGCTTCTAAATAAGATAAGGAAAAAATACTATGAAAATTATAACATTTATTGTCCCTCTAAAATGAGGCCTATTTTTCCTCCTAAGTACGAAAACACATTTACTAACTTAAGGTAACGTAATTTAACATGATTCATCTATTTTAATAAGAACGATTCAGAGAAAAGCAGGATCGGAAAAAGTGAGATGTGTATTTTAATTTATATTCTGCCTCAAAAATGAGACACAGGAAACTTTTCTGTTGTTATTATTGAATAGTATTCAATAAACTTAAAAATTTCAAAACAATTTTTTAGTTGTTCGAATCATATAATAGTCTCATTTGTAACAACTTGTTTTTTATTTATTTTTTTTTTTTGACACAATAGCTTTTATTGTTTATAATTTGCTTTAAAAGTTCAAACATTTATTCTTAGATTGTCATGCATTTTGTGTGTCTGAAAACTGTATGACCTATTTTATTTGTCCCTTGCAGAATGGTAATAATTGATTCTTATTTGGTAATAAAAATCTTACTTTTGCTGAGATAACTGATCGCAAGAGTTTTGTTTTATTATCATAACATTGATTAATTGTTTTAGAGAAAAGTCCTCAGCCTTTCAACTCAATTGCTTTAAAACTACTTTCTTTATATAAAGTAAATTGTTAAATTTAAAAATTGTTAAGATTCTCTTATTTGACTCAATATCTTGTCTTTAATGAATCAGAAATAAATAAACAGATTGTCCTTAAATTGTTATACAGTTATGATATGAAAATGTCAAAGTTCATGCTTACTGTTTGTTTTTACAAATCATAAAAAGTTTTCTTTAATCAAATTTGTGTTCACCTCATAAATATACTTTGACTAATACAAATTTTTAAGTCTTGGCGACCAAAGCTGTGGAATTGGCTAATAGGTATAAAGGAATTTATCGTTTGGGACATAACATTTACAAAAAAGTGTCAAATCTAAGTACGATTGTTTGGACGCAATTATTATTGGCACAAATACTGCAAATAGGAAGCATTACATCAAATTTAATCATAGATATCAGTGTCAGAAAAGTAAAAAAGAATAAATTCATATATAAAGCTGACAGCAACAATCTCCTCATCATTACACACATATAAAAAGAAAATGCTTAAAACTCATAAATTGTGTAGTTAATTAAATTAAAGGTTTTAAAAACTAAACAATAAGGTACAAAACCCTGCTGCATTATTGAATATTGCGTCCACATACTTTGTAAAGACACCATAAATTATTTGAAATAAATTTATAGAAATAATTAAAAAGCTATATCCTACTCATATATCCTACACCCACAACAAAGCTTTATCTTAAAAAGGAAACAAAAAACTAAGAAATAAATAGATGTTTCAGGAAGTCCGAATAAAAAGAGACTGATAATACACAAAAACTTTTAAAGCAGCTAAATTTATTCACACCTCATGTTCACTCATGCGTTTTTCAAATCGTATGTTGTAAGTGAAACATGTGCGAATTAGCATTCGAAGATTTTCGCGAGAAAACTTGAAACCCGACTTGGCGAATTTCAAAATGCGGTGCCAAAGAAGTGCCCGGGAGTCGACAATGTGTAAAGTCGCGGCAGGGAACTGTCCTTGCATCAGAAAGGTTCTGGGTTTGAATCCCGGGCAAGACATGGATGTTTCTTTCTTTCTATCTGTGTTCTATGTCCTGTCTCCTTTGTGTGTGAATGTGACCCGCCCTATAAACGGGTTGTGGTGTTGTGACGTGGGCGACGCTGCTCCACCGCCGTGGCTTCGCCACAGGTGCCCACTGGGTAACGAAAAGAGGGTTAGCAGTTCTGGCACTTTCTGTGGCCAATGGACAATAGTTCCATTAAAAAAAACTTCATTTTTGTTTTTACAACGTATGTTTATGTTTCTAAAAATGTTGAAGAGAGGTCGTAGAATGGCGTGCTACTTCGTTTAAAAGGAAATGTGACTCAATGGCTTAAAAAAGATTCTCAAAGATAAGGTTTGAGAAGAAAAAAATACACCTGATAACAAATTTAATTTGTTTAGATTAATTATACAATGGAACGACGCAATCCGAGAACCCAAGGAAATCCAAGCAACCGCAATCCTTTGAAACATTTCATAATCGCACCGAAAAGGAAGTCTCTCACCTGAAAAATGAAAGTAAATAAATAATGATGGTTTAGTCAAAGCGCCTGTCCTCGCAACGAAAATCAAGATTATTCATGAAGAAACGTGTATTTTCATCACATTTCTCTAGTGGTTGGAAGAAGTAGTTCGAAACTACTGTTATTAAAAATAGGTAAGATTTGCATTTGGCCAATTTTCGAAAACTTTCGAAAAATGGCGAATACTTTTAGAGTCTGGTTAAATTTGATATCCTTAGCACGTTATCGGCTGCTTATATTATTTAAAAATAAATAAAAACAAAAATATCGTTCAAATG
The DNA here is from genome assembly GCA_949128135.1 of Parasteatoda lunata. NCBI lineage: Eukaryota > Metazoa > Arthropoda > Arachnida > Araneae > Theridiidae > Parasteatoda > Parasteatoda lunata. Next base: position 9,554,154 of record OX421979.1, on the reverse strand, counting down.
ACGAAATTCTCTTTTATTCACCATTCAAGAAGTATTTATGGGATCTCTCTAGTCCCATATCTCAAAAATGAACCCATCTAGTCCCATATCTCACCCACCTTATGCATAAAAAAATTAAGAGAGAAAAAAAGAATTCTAAAAAAAACTATCGAACAGCAGAGGTCGCCACAGCAACGCATGCGCGCTGTTTACTATTACTCTTAATTATTGTAGTTGAAAAGTGAGGACGCCATCAAATACAAACCAAAACCCATTTTGCCAATGGGTTTAAAAAAAAGGAAAAAAACAACATCTGAAATTATTTTTCCAAACTCACACAAAATAAAAATAAGAAGTCATTGTAATTCATGCGAGTTAAAAAAAAGTTTATTGTTTATAAAATTAAGCACCTAATTTTAACAAACGACAATACCTAAACGACAGTACCTAAAGACGGTCAGCATTTATGTCTAAATTGTCAACAGAAAATGAAGCTTCGCAGGATAAAACTACTTTTTAGATATAATTCAAAAAATATGGGGATAGAATGAAGAATATAAATTATAAACAAGAATCAGGATGAGTTATTGACTCTTTAATTGTATGCTAAAACAGATGGATGTTTTTACACTATATATTTAGTTGATAAACTATTAGACGTTTATTGGTTTATATTTTGAAACGAAAAAAAATATGATTTGATAATCATAAATAAAAATAATGATGAGATTCAGAAGAAAAAAAATTCATTTAGATAGATAGACCCGTGGTCGGAAGTAGTGAAACTACTGTAGTCGCTACATTTTTTCGTAGTTTGTAGTGTAGCGTGCAACTATTTTTAAAACAGTAAAGAGTGCGATGCAAAAAGAGAAAAGAAAAAAAAAATAAACATTAGTTTGTATCGATCCCTTCAAACTACTTTTAACCTTAGTTTAGAAAAGAAACAGGGTTCTAACGCCACTCATTTTTCGAATTTGATGGGTACAAATCTTCTCAGGTCCGTCAATGGTTAAAATGAAAATGACCTAGTGACTGCAACTGAGTTTTAACAGAAATTGAGTGTTTTTTTTTTCTCCTACACGAAATTTAGAGGGCACAACTTTTTTTCCGTAGTTTAATTAAACAATGCTTTTATTTTCTAATTTTTTTTTTTAAAAAAAAGAAAAGGTACAGTAGAATCAGATAATGCTGTACTATAATAATTTTGAAAAACAAAAATCCATGCTAAAAAAAAAATTTAAAAAAAAATTTACCTGAAATACGAGATGTCAAGAACTTTGGCCGTCTCAATCCTAAATTCTTCAACAATATTCTTCTTTATTTCAACTTTTAAAGATGAAAAAAAAAAAAATTCAATTATTCCCTTTTATTGTTTACAAATTTATTATTTTTATTTATTGATATGTGAGGGAAAAAAACGTCACTTTTGTTGTTATTTCAGTTTTTGAATAAAATAAAAAAAAAATGTTTGTTACAAGATGGTATTATCTATAATAATGATCATTATTTTACTTGTAAACATATCAACAAATTTCAATTCGGAAAAAAAAAAATTTATTTCAAAGAAGTAGTAATCGTGTTATTTTATCGTTTTCAAAACTGCTTCTTTGTTTTGTCAAGAAAAATCGTTAGACAATGGATATAAATGTACTAAAGAAAAAGAAAAATAGGTTTGTAATTGTATTATTTATTCTATTGAAAATTGCTTGTTGGCTGTCACAGCGATCGTTTCTCTGATGAGCACAACGGCGGTTTTGGATACTTGAATTTTCTACGAAATGGATTGTTTATTTTATATAAAATCGTTATTTTATATAAATTGTTCAATCTGAGTTATTTCTTAAACGATAGATTTTACTTAGGAGAGCTATCTTTAGTACTTTAGTACTTAAATACCTGTGCTATATTTTTAAACATTTAAGTTTCAAAATGAAAACAATTTTATGAAATTTTATATTCTTCTAGAATGAGTCACTTTTTACTTCCAATAATTATATTTTTAATATTAATGCCCAAAATCCTTAGTTTTTACAACATATTCTAGTAATATTATAAAGTTATGTCATAAAATTATAGGGTAAAGGGGATTAAAGTGGATATAAAATAGAGCTTTTTTTTTAAAAGAAGGTTCTAAAACCAAATCATTAAATTTATTTTACTGAAAACTTTATTGCATTTTATGTACATTGGATTCATATAGATTAAATTGGAAGCATGATTTATCGATATTGTTTTATTGTTTCCGTTCAGTAGTGTGCATTGTAAAATAAAGTTGGCATGATTCTAAAACTAGTATAAATTTACCAATTTTACAACTATATATTCTAATAATATTATAAATGTTTGAATGTACTAATATATTGTAGCAATATTATAAAGTTGTGTTATAAAATTATAGAGTCAGGTGGGGTAAAGTGGATATAAAATAAAGTTTTTTTTTTTTTTTTAAGAGGTCTCTAAAACCAAATCATTAAACTTATTGTAATGCAAATTTTATTGCATTTTATATACACTGGATTCATATGAATTAAATATGAAGCATGACTTATCTATTTTGTTTGATTGTTTTTTGTTTTTTTTTTTTTTACAATAATGCATTAAAAAACATGTTTTGATGTACCTACTTTACCCCTGAGTGGGGTAAAGGGGGTATGGTTCTAAAATTAGTATATATTTCACTAACAAACGCATGTAAATATTGCTTTAGAAGCAAAAATGTTCTTAAATAAATGTATCATGTTTATATCTAAAAACATAAATGCTACAAAATACTTTTTTTTCTTACTATTAAATTAAAGAGTTAATGTTCAGGGCTATCAAAAGAAGATTTCAATTTAGATGCAGTTTATATCATCTCTACACAATTTCTTCAAAAAGAGAGAGAACTGTAATAGTTTTTGGTTTATTTGAGATATAAGTGAGAGTGTATAATTTAATGTCTATTTTTGTTAATTTAAAGTATTTTTACTATTTATAGGAGACATTTAATTTTACCCAATTTAGTTATTTTAAGGAAATTGTTTTGTTTTCCATAAAAAAAAAAATGCCATATGAGGGCAGAAACTTGCATGAATACTCATATATATCTTTAAATATGCTCACTAAGTTGTACCATTTTGCTATTTCGGTAATTATTTTAATTATATATTATGTTTGTTATATTGTTATTTCTTTAATAATAATATTTAATAGAAATTTTTATTTCAGTGTTAAAGTTACTATGTAGGGCTATAATCAAAACAAAAAAATATTTTTTAGCTATTTCATAATGAAATATAGAGCATCAGATACTTACTAAAGACAACGGAGAAATTAAAAAAAAAAAAAAAAAATATCCCTATCATACAACACTATACTATACTCACTAGCCCTATACCCACTTTTCCTCACTTCAGAAAATAATTCATAATTAATAAAATTTTTACATTTATTCTTAAATTTTTTATGTAGATCTGTTCTTTAGATGTCCTCTAAGAGGTTGAACTAAAATTAATAGTTTTTGCCAGTTAAGAATGATATTTAATATTACAGTCCCTGGCCAAAATTATTAGACGCACTTTAAGATTCTATATAAAATCTTAATTATCAGGTGATACTATACAGTTTTATTGTTTTCACGCGGCTGAAACCGGTTTACACTTGCTTATGTTCGTGTATTAATTGGTTAGCATTGTAATGGAATATGTTGAAAATAAATAGAAAAAGGAAGTATCTCCTGAATAAAAATCCATTTTAAATATAAAAGTATTGCCTATAAACTCGTGCAAAACATGTCATTATTAAAAGTGAGTCTAATAATTTGGTCTAATTATTATAATATTATTGAATAATACCTGATATAATAAATATTCCATATTTATATAATATATCGTCTAATTTATCTAAATGACAAATTTATACTATATATCGTCTAATTTAACCAATTGATACACTAATGTAAACAAGTGCAAAGCGGTTTCAATCGCGTAAAAAACAATAAAGTTGTAAAGTATCATCTGATAATTAAGATTTTTCATAGAATCTTATTGTGCATCTAATAATTTGGTCAATTAATTACTTATTTTGAAAAAAATATCAACTTAAATGGTAACCAAGTCAAATGCACTAACACAGCTGTATTTTAAATGTTCGAATTCTCTTCTCCAATCCTAACTCTTTAACTATTTTTAACACTATTTTAACCTAATTTTTTCACCGTCTAAGTGTTGCCCTCGCGGAAGTACTTAGATTTCAATTTTAACTATTTTCAAGACATGTTCGCGTTATAGTGTCACAATTCTTTAGTTATTGCATTTTATTAATAATTTAAAATCTTTCCGCAGCCATTAAATCATACAAACCACTATGAGTTCGGGGCATTTTAGAGTAGTAGGGGACAGAAGTATTAAAAATTATTTTCTTATCTGTCAGGAGCCGTGATGACTCAGGGGATAGAGCTTTTGCTTTCCAATGAGGTGACCCAGGTTCGAATTCCAGAAAGGGATAGGCGATAAGAATTCCGCATCGGCTCGCACCGATCACAATGCTGACGTAAAATATCCTCAGTGGTAGATGGATTATGGGTTTGAGTCCCGTGCCGTTGGGCAAACCGTGGGTGGTTTTCGTTCTACATGCAACGCAAATGCGGGTTAGTTCCATCAAAAAGTCCTTCAGGAATGCAAATTTCTCTCAATACTTGATCCAGGAGATCGCTTGTCTTCTGAATTGGGTTCAAAATTACTAGACTACGGTATTGAACATTAGTAGTTGTAAACCCGAAAAATTGTGTCGAATATTCAACGACGGTCACAAAAAAAAAAAAAAAAATAATAATAATAATAATAATAATATTTGTCATGAGATAAGGTAAAAAGCTCATCCCAATGTTTGAAATTTTAATTCATTTAATATTAAAATCAAAACGCGATTTAGCAGTTTATAAAGGACAGACAGACATTCATTTTAATATCTATAGTTTTAATTATTTTTGCAGCTGGAGTATTAAATAATTTACCCAATTATAGGAAATTTTTTAACTTTTTTTTTCTCATTGTCTTTTGGTTTAAGTTGGTCATATTCCTCTTTAATTCTTTTCATTTAGCAAATATTTCATCGACCTATTCGATTTTTGAAATCGGGATAAGTTTTGGCTTTCGACTTTTGCAGGGGTTGAAGTTTTTGGATCCCTGCTGCGGAGTGAAATGGGAAGTTGGGAAAAGAACCGTTTATAGTTTGGAAAATCGGTCTTTCCAAATTGGTAGCCTTAGAGCTCTGGTAGATCAAAGGATAAAGCGTTCGCCTCCTATTCAGGTGGACCGGGTTCGAATCCCAGTGAGGCTGATGAATACGAATTCCGCACCCGGCTCGCACCGACCACAGTGCTAACGTAAAATATCCTCAGTGGTAGACGGTCATGGGTTAGAGTCCTTTTGCCGTCAGACTAACAGTGGGAGGTTTTCGCGGTTTTCTTCCATGTAACGCTGGCTAGTTCCATCCAAAACAAAATTCCTCCACGAAGGCAAAATTTTTCCCAATGCTTGATCCTGGAGTTCCCTTGTCTTCTGTTGTTCAAAATTACAAGGCTACGGTGTTGAACATTGGTGACTGTAAACTCAAAATTGGGTTGGCTGTTCAACGACAGTTATAAAATAAAAGAAACAATTGGTAGCTGTATTCAACATTTCTCTATAATTCTCAGTTGTTTACTGATAATAGCCGAATTCAATTTGTAATACATTACATATTTGATTCAATAAATTGAGTATTGTAACCAATTTAGGTTTAAGAATGGTGTCGATTTGTGGTATTTCTCCAACTTTAGATCTTGGGCGTTATCTTATAAAATAGCCGATAGCACAACACTTGATGACCCTATCATAACATAATGACGTCTCTAAATGTTTTTTTATTTCATCCCGTAGCTTTCAATTTCCATGTATGCAATCAAAATCGTTTTCCCGAGAACGATTAAATTCTTTTTTTTTTTTCAGAAATGCATCCACGTGACAGCACTCAAAACTTGACTTTGTTATCTCCTAACCCTATCGCAGTCGATCCATAATTTAATTCGTAAGAAAGATAATGAATCCGACAGAAGGGAGCACGCGATCGACTTTGTTGAAGCTGATGCTTTTGTGACTGTCGGCTAATACATTTCCCGGAATGATTAGAAAAACAGATGGAAAAAAGAAAAAATTGCTGATAAAATTTCAACAGAAAATTTTTTTAATTTTTTTCAGACAGTCAAAATTAATCCGAAATCATTTGTTTATTTCGTGGTAATTTTAAGTGAGTTATTTAGAATCCCGTCACATGAATACTAGGAAAACACTAACTGTACAAATGGTGGTTTGTAGCAAGAATTTATACTCTGAGCCTTCAGTTCGTTTTTATTGTTTTCGTTCTTAAATTATTTCATGCACAATGTTTTATTTAATTTTATCAGTGTTTTTAAAAAGCCTACCCACATAGTGGATACACATGCTTTTAGTAGTGGTTCATTGTACATTCATACATAGTGGATACACATGCTTTTAGTAGTGGTTCATTGTACATTCATACATAGTGGATACACATGCTTTTAGTAGTGGTTCATTGTACATTCATACATAGTGGATACACATGCTTTTAGTAGTGGTTCATTGTACATTCATACATAGTGGTTCATAGATAATCGCTCAGTCATAAATACAAGAGTTGAACAAAATAATAAAAACGCTTCTATACTCACTCATTTTTTCATATTCCTCAAGAAATACTAAAGAAATACCTTAGAAATGTAAAAGGGTTTAAATTATGTTTTTCATACATATTTATAAAGTTTAAAGCTTTTGAGGTACTGGCAATAAATTACGAACGAATGTTTTCGAACACCCTAAGTCAAGAAATACAAGGGTAAGCTTGTAACTCATGTCAATTACGTTGATTATTACATGAAAGAACTACACAAAATTTCGTATAGCTAGCTTAAATATTCAAGGAAATATGGGTATTTTTATTTTAAAAAAAATTTTAAAAATTAAAAAAAAAAAAAAAACTTTTTCGACTTGTGCTTTCTTACTGTAACTGTAAAAATACTCAATAAAATTAAACAAAATTTTTACAGTGATTTTTAATTATAAATGAAACAAGCATTCTAAAATTTAAAAAAAATTATTAAAAATTGTGCAAGATATGAGTATTTAAAGTAATCTTTTTATACTGCGCATGCGTGGAAAACATTTAAAAAAAATTTTCATAATTTTGTTTAGAATCGTATTTGGTAACTTATGAAAAAATTCCGCTTTGAATATCTTGAAAATTTAAAAAGTTAGTAGTAAATTTCTTAGCAACTGTAGTACTTTTTTTTATTGAAAGCTCTAAATGATAAGGGGTTTTTCACAAATTTCATTTTTAATAATGAAACAAAATTTCATTATAAATTATAATACCCTACAATGATGGTCCGGAAAACAATACCTGATGGCATTAGAAAATAAAACATAATAGGTGTGGTTCTATATAATTCAGTATAAAATTAAACTAGTATAAAATTAAATTTGTAAAAAAAAATTTTAAAAAAACATTAACCATTAAAAGTTTTTTTTTCTCTCCAGTATAACAAAAACTACAAAGAAAATTTGTAGAAACTTTTTCAAGTTATTCAAATCGGACCTTTTTCATTAGTTATAAAATACAATTCCCAAAAAAATTTTGAAAAAAATTTACAAAAATTTTTTTCTTTTTTTCTACGCATGAGCAGTATGAAAATATCACTTTGAATACTCATATCTTGCAATTTGTAACGAATTTTTCTCAAATTTCAAAATATTTTTATAATTAATTAAAAATTACTCTAAATAGCTTGTTTAATTTTATTGCATATTTCTGCAGTTATCATAAGAAAATGTAAGTAAAAAAAAAAGTTTCTTTTCCTTCTTTTTTTATAAAGATGTCAATATCCTAACCGTTTTCATAACCCAATATCCCTTTTCCTAACCAAACTATTGGGGCGGTATTTCCCAAATTGCGTCTCACCCCCAAATTTAAAGAGTCTGAAATCCAAATCCATCGATAAAAAGTTGTTATTTCAGTGGAAGTCTGATTTCTTAAATATGCGCTATTAATTAAAATAAAGGTTAGTCCCTTGATTTATTTAAAATCAGGTTTCATACTTGAAAATCCGGATAGTAGATCAAAAGTTATTAAAAGTATTTCGCTTTTTTTTGTTGCGATTTGTACTTTTTAGTACAGAATAGAAATTGTCAAAAATTTATTCTCAATCCAAATTATTCTTGAATGCAACAACAACAAAAAATTGTCAACAAACATGATAGAATCATGCTAGGGCCTCTAAATTTCTAGGGACCCTTAAAAATATTCAAAAACAATTTTTCCTTGAGATTTGATTCATAGAATTATGAATTAGCAAAAATGGAAATAAGTATAATCTTCAATTCTCATAATATATCATAAATTTCTACTGATATAAATATATATATACTTCAAATAACAGAGCAAAACCCCGTTATTTCTGTGGGAATAATAGTCAAAATTACAGGAAAGAGACAATAATCTACACTGACTTTTTATTTAGTACTAGATGTTGAAGGCAGCCATCGCAGCCCCTCCCTAGGGCTGGAGGGGGAGACACAGATCTCGTCAAAACTGACGGAGTTTAGTTGGTAATCATTGAACACAAAAAGCCACGCAAAAATCAGCTCTCCTAGGTTTTATACATGGGTAAGAGGGCAGTCATATTGCATTCCTTGTATTCCTACGCCTCATCACGAATCATTTAATACTCATATAAAATCTTTTAGTCTTTCCTTATATGGAAGTGAAAAAATCTTAAAATAACTCCTCTTTTGAAACATAAATCTAATTATTATTCATTGGAAAGTTTTTAACTTTGGAGTCCCAAAATAGAATATCTGCATTTTATGAAAATGAAAGAGTTTCAATGCTTTTAATAATACAAAAATATTTTTATAATTTTTGTATTACATATATATTTAATATAAAAGAATTTTGTATAATATTAAGGTATAAATTTGGTTAAAGATTACGTGCAGTGGGGCCACTGATAGTTTTGAAATTCTGCTCATAGCTCCCAGATTTTTAAATCGGGCCCTAGAAAAATCAAGGTAGGTAGGTACTTTATTAACATCGCACTAGAGCTGCACAATGGGCTATTGGCGACGGTCTGGGAAACATCCCTGCGGATGATCCGAAGACATGCCATCGCAATTTTGATCCTTTGTAGAAAGAATGGCTCCCCTGCTTGGTAGCCAGCAACCTGCGCGAAGTCGCTAAAAAAATCAAAATTGGTTTACCGTTTTTTTTTTTCTTTTTTCACTGGAATGAGTAGTGGTATAAAATTTTAAGTTTCGTGAATTAATCGTACTGTATTTTTTTTTCTTGTAATCAAAATAATTAATTTTTCTTTTTAAATAAATATTTTTCTATTTGTAATTTTTTAAAGAATTTTTTTCTATATGTAAAATACATAGTTTTATTTAAATACTATAATATTGCTAATAAATGCAGCGTTGGATAATAATAACAATAATCGCAAACAATAAGATATATGAACGATCTCTAATTATGACAAGTTAGAATATTTTTTTAATGAATAAGTTGCTGATTTTATAATTAAATAATCATTGCAATCAGAATGAGAGATTGAATATTTTGCTTAATGTAAACTGAATAACTTGGTTGACATATCATTAACTAAAAAATGTTGAGCTCCGTGTTGATAATTAAGGAGAATCGCAGACAAATAATCAAGTATCTATTTTTCAAAACATAAACACTTCCAAACAATCGTTTGTATTCAATCAAACCCTAAACAAACAGTGAAATAATAATTGAAGTATTTGTTTTGATATCATGTAGCAAGACCTGCGGTCTAATCAATATGCAAAAGGAAGTGTTTGGTGATAAGGACGCAAGCGTTAATTTTCCTGAGTTGACGAAAATTCGAATGATAATAGCATTTCACTGTCTAGTCTACGCACGAGACTCCCTCCAACAACCGCTTCCGATTTTGAAGAGTGAAAAAAAGAAAAAGAAATGAAAATAAAATTGCACAGCAAAGTGGGTTGCGTTTTATTTGTGGAATACTGTTTGCCGTCATATTTTTGTTTATAAATCTGACCTCTTTTTTTTCTCTGAAGTTGTGCCAAGGTGGCGTGTACGCGAGCCATCGCACGTCCGGAAGCACGCGCTTTTTGATTGGTTATTTCCGAAACACGCGATTTTCAGTTGAGCAAAGTAGTTCAGCGTTTGTGTTTAAAATTTATGTATTCGCTTTTTGGAGAAATGAGTTGAATCCTGCAGCGGATGTTATCTTGAATTTATTTTCTCAAAAATGGCTCGTAAATTTTACTTAGAATTTTACTCCTGTTTTAGAACCTCGGCGGCTACGAAGGCCCTAAATAATTGCGCCTTTTTTTTCTAATTATATTGGGGCCCCACAAATTTGTTAAAGATTGCCACAAATTTGTCAAACTTTGGACTAAATCTTTTTTAATAGTTCGAAAGAAATTAGATTTAAAAATAAAATCCAATCGAAATTCTATTTCTCAGGATCTGATTAATACTACTTTTGCCATTTAAAACTACATAAATTTTTTCAGTGTAATTTTTTAAAAAAATATTAAAATGAATAAGTACAGTGGCGTAAATAACACTCCCGCAACACCTGCGGAGTGGGGTGGGCGTGCACAAGGTTTGAGAGCGCATGTACCAGAAATAATACACTTATGGAGGTGTTAAACCTGTTGCCCGCTGTAGCACCTGAACATATTTTTAAAAAAATAAATAAATAAAAATAAAAAAACTATTATATAATATTTTTACAAAATGAATAAATGAATAAAAAAAATCAGAAATTTTGAATTGCGCATTTGCCTTCGAAAGCGCCAAATCTAACTCAGTGTAGTTTTTTGATCGTTTTTTTCGGTGGTTATCACTACAAATTTCCAAAATTTTAAAAATTTCAACTATTTTGGAATCCGGACAATCCCGAATGTCTCTTCATTGTGTTCATGTCTCATATAATAATTTTTAAAATATAGTCTGAAGTTTAAGATAGTGCGCAATTATAATTCTTGTAGGGGGAAGCACCCAAATCTATGAACGCCACAGAATAAATAATTATAAAAATTATTTTTTACATAGAATTACCGTTGAAAAAACTAGCTTTATAATTAAATTCAAATAATGTTTCATTTGCATGTGAGGCTTCAGATATAAAGCGAAAAACGCTGGAAATAAAAATTACATTTAAGGTTCAAGTTTTTGACCGATAGATAATCTGAGGGTCAAAAATTAAAATCTATTGAAAAAAAAAAGTGTGTTGATTAATAAAAAAAAATAAAAAAAAGTTAGGACTTACTTTTTGGAATCTTTGGTTACTTTTTTGGAATCTAATTGACATATCACTAGCACTAATTATTTAGAATGCTTTAGGTATGTTCTCGAACTACTAAGATTGCACATAAAAACCAATTTTGGAATTGTTTTTATTAATTCCTTGGGTAAATTGTTGAAAACTATTAAGTTATGAAAGTAAAATTAGAAATTTTTGAAAATTCAGAAACGATTTTACTGCAACATGATTCTATTTCATTTCTCTCAGGGACAAGATGAAAGAAATATTCAAATAAGCTATTCAAACTTATTTCAGTAAAAAATAAAACATTTTTAAAAAAGAAACAAATCCCCAATTTTTTATTTATTAAGAGAGACTAATAGAACCTCTTTAATTAAAGTATCAATCTACAATAATTAACAAAATCGAAAAAAGCGGAAGATCAAAACAATAATGGCTTGATTTTGTGAAATCAGATTTTTTTTTATTATTTATGCTTTTTTTTAATACTTTTTTATTATTATTTATTTATTTTAAAACATTTACGGGTGAATGTAAATCGATTTTCCAAAAAGATATATATCTACAATTAAATTTCTTTTTATTTATAAACAGTGTCCTGACTGCGTAGAAACTTAAAATAGTTGTTTGATTTTTAAAAATTCTAAACTTAAAAAATAAATCGTAATAAATAAATTGCAGACGATAATTATTTAAAATAAACGTTTTTCGTTGCATTTTGAAGGTGATGGCAACTGCATAGTCCTAATACTTTGGAACTTTACGAAATGAAATATGCCGTAATTTCATATTTGACATTAAGGAACAGGAGAATAAAAATCCGTTAGAATGAAGACACGATGATACTAATCTATTAACCTCGAATTTTATGTTCCTTTTTTGCTTTTTTCCGTTGACATTATGATTGTAAATCTGTTAATATCATTCTCTTTCCTCTTACGATCTATTCGTTTATTTACCGTTAGAGATTGGAACTCGGCCATTGGGTAAGTAATGTCAATAGTAACTTATAAGCAATTTTATTAGTAATTATTTCATAACCATCTTTACTTTTTAATGGAAATTATTTTTGTAATTATGGATTCTTTTACGGTTTCTGAGTACTGGATTTAAACATTTTGTAGACTCTATTAAAAAAATTTGTTAAAAAAAGTGGAAAATTTAATATTTTCGAATTCATTTTCGTTTTCCTTAAATTAAACCATTTTTTATTAGGTAAAATTTTACTTAAACTTAATCAAAACATGCTAATAATTTCTTAATTATTTTTGATAAGGTTTTTTTTAATTAGTTTTTATATTTCAATTTAACGAGTTAATTACATAGGGGAAATTTTTTTTTTTATCGAACTTATACAAATACTTGGTCTTACCTAATTCTGATATGGGAATTCCATATCTGAAATCTGCCACGGATATTTTTTAAATGATATTTGTAGTCTATTTTTGTGTCGAAATGTACAAGTTTAAAAATTTTTATGTATAGTAGGGGTAGCATAAATATTACTAAAAACATCCAGAGAGTTAAGGAACCCATGCTCCGAAATGCCGTCGTAAACGGCTTGGAGCAGTTCCATATTATGACCTGTTCATAAGCCCACGAAGAAATAGTTCTAAATAAGGGAAACGCCCCTAGCGGCTTCACCTTACTGATTTTTGGTTAGTTTGAAGTTTTAATTCTGATGACGTGTTCATGGTCCCCTAGAAATTCGTAGAAACATTTCTGCGACTCTCTCTTATATGTAACTTCTTTAAACATGTACATTTTAACAAAAATAAAAAATTAACTGAAAATGTCATTAAAAAATTGTAGCTTGTAGACAGAAACCGATAGCAGATTTAAAATCAATGATGCGAAAGTATCTCAGTTCTATTAAGAAATCTCATGCAAGGAAAAAGATTGCTTCCCAGTAACATTCATTTTCTTGTGAACTTGTGAAGAAGTATGCATTTTAAGTTTTATTTCGATGTGTATATGTTATATAAAAATATTTAAAAAATACTATTGCGTAAAAATAAATATCTAGACATATTATTTCATGCTCATTTCTTTAGTATATCACCTTCATTATATAATTAAATTGGAATGAAATCAAATTGAAACTAATAATAATATTTTTTTTAAATTTTTATTATACATGGTAGTATTTTTTTACTTCGATTAAAATAAAGGACTCAGGCTAACTAATAACTGTGCGATATTCACGTTTTTATCCAACATAGTCAAGTAAACGTCCAACACTACTTGTTTATAAATATTTTAATTACTAATATGAATTTGAGGAGATAAATATCTGGAGGAAATTTCAGATAAGAAATAATTCCCAAAATACAGTTTTAAGTGTAGCTTAATATTTAAATTCATAGCATTTCATATTTATTTTTGACGTAACAGTTATTCGGCTAATATTAAACATCGTTGCCGTTTATTGTATTGTAAATTTTGATCACAGTCTTATAACAGGAGTAGGATTTCGTAGTTATGTTTTTTTTATGTAGGATCATTCAATATTACGTTGCCAAATGAAACGGCAAAGAAAGCTCACAAAAAGAATAAAAACTCACATAAGAACATAGGATTACAAACGCTAAAGAGCGCTGACACGTGTCCAGGCGTCCCAAATGTGTAACAAGTGAGAAAATACAGTTTATTTTAATAGTGCAAATAATTTATTTATTTATTTATTTATTTATTTTGTTATCCTTGTGTTTAACATATAATTTTAAAACCTCTCTAGTGTTTTCAAATATCGTTTGCTACTTCAAATTCCTATGTGATTTTTTATTCTTTTCGCTTGCCTGTTTCGCCATTGCATTTTGGTTAGTTTAAATCACACTGCATTTCTCAATGGTCATGTAAGTTGAATTTCACGTATTCATCTGTGTGAATTTCCCATTCATGTTTTTATTTTATTGTTTAAAAAATGTTCCTTGAACATAAAATTCAACTGAAAAAATTTAATATTAAAATTATGATCTAATTACATTAAAAAATAATTCTTTATTTACAAAAAATAGATTATGAAATGCTAAGGACGCTTACTTATATGCATATTTATAAGCGTATTACCAGTTGATGTAATAAATTTTTTATTGTAATAAACACTGCGTCGCATAATATTTTCTTAATAATTTACTCATGGAAGTTGACTCATATTCGAATTTTGTTTTTTTAATGAATTAATAGTTAAAAAGTATTTAATCTTTTTTTAACGCACACAAAAAAAATGTGATAAAGTGGTTGATGATTGAAACATTTAATAAAAGATGAGAGAAAGTGACAAAAATGTAATGTATATAATAACGAATTAAAACCTGGGTATTTTATTCATCTATGACTGACTACCTACCCTCTGAAAGTGAAATCAATGACCGTAAAAAAAATAAACTTTTAATAAATATATAATAAATATTAATGGTGAAAACTTATTAAAGAAGCAGATGGTGAAAAAAAGAGAGGAAGATCAGGTTCAGAAAGAAACAGGTGGCCTAGACTTATAGCAGGTGACTCTCCTACTATTAAGCTGTGATTAAGCGTATGGCTCAGATAAAGTACCTGCCATGTTCACTTAGGCAAAATAGAACGAAAGATTTCGCAGTCACTGTGCCCGGAGGATACTCGCCATAAACTTGAGTATCCTCCATACTCCATATGGAAGAGGGCCGACCATCTGCCAATCCATCTTACCAACACTAACTCATTGACAGATATGCTGATTTTTTTTTCTTTCTGAAAATAAGGTAAAACCATGAATATCTTAACCTGAAAATAAAGCGATACTATTTCTAATGTTAATACATACTAAATTACAGTATACTCTCGATACCTCGAACTTCGATGTTTGGAATACATTGTTATGTAAAAAAAATATTTTTCCTCTTGGCATTGCATATCCACCTAATGCAAATCCTATGTCGAAGAGTTTATTCTCATCCTTTATTCACATTAACCTTGTTATGTCGAATTTTTTTCGAAGTATAAATTTAATTTTTTAGTAAAAATCACAATGTAAAATTATTGTGCTCTAATTCTTTTCTATTGAATGCATAATTATTTTGCCATAGTTTTAAAAATAAAATTACCATTGATGTAATAAGACTTATAGTCAAATATCATTATATACATATTTAATAGTTGTTGTTCTTATGTTTCATGACTCAACTTTTTAGAGTAATATTTTAGAATATATTTTTCAACTTTTTAGAACATATTTAGTTCTGAACTTGCTATTTTGAAAACTCGCTGTCTTGAAATTTTTTTAACGTCCCTTCAACTTTGAGATATCGAGAGTATTTATATTATCGTATACTAATTTATAAATTACATGTTGTTTTTTTTTCTTCTTTTGGCATTTAATTGGCGTACATCGATATCGACCTAAACAAATTATTAAAAACAGTTTCAGTTTTTGATATTTTTATTTTAAATTCCTCCAGAAATACTTAATAGATTATTTTTTAACTTTAGAGACGTTTAGTTAATGCAATTTTTCATACTTAGCAATAAGATTTAAAGCTTTCAGAGGTTTGGTAGACCTACAATAAATTACGAAAGAAAACAAGCGTTTTTGAACATCTCATGCTAGAAAATCAAGCAAAAAACTTGTATAGTATAAATTATTTTAGTTGTTATTTTTAATTACTGCATAAAGTTTCGTAGACCTTGAGTTAATATTTAAGGAGATACGGATATTTTTATGAAAAAATTGATTTTTTTTTGCCTTACGTTTTTTTTATGTAACTTCATAAATATTCAATGGAATTAAGTGAAATTTTTGGAAAAAATTTTTGTTGATTCAAAATTTACAAAAAAAAAAATGTTTCAAACCACGCAAGATATGAGTATTTATGCTAGTTCTTTTATACTGCGCATGCGCAGAAAATTTTTAAAAAAATTATTTTTTTTCATAATTTCGTAGAGAATCGTATTTGGCAACTAAGTATAAAAGCTTCATTTGAATATCTTAAAAATTTAAAAAGTTTCAAGCAATTTTCTAAGTAATCTTTGTACTTTTTAAAAGGAAGCTCAAAATGATAAGGGGTTATCCAAATATTTCATTCTGCACCATTAAACAAGATTTATTGAAAATGAGACAGGTATTGTGAGGGATCACCCCCCATGAAAGTTCGTTTTCTTTCGCATGATTTCTTTCTCCATACCATCAAAGTTTAGTTTTTGGACGACTACTGTGAGATATTATCATTTGTTATTAAATTTTGTGTTATAGTGCAAAATAAAATTTGTGAAAAAGCCCTGATCGTTTTGAGCTTTCTATTTAAAAGTACAAAAACTCAGAAAATTGCTTGAAGCTTTTTAAATTTTCAAAATATTCAAACCAATTCTTTTTTATTAGTTGCCAAATACGATTCACTACGAAATTAAAAGAACTAGCTTAAATACTCATAACTTGGGCAATTTTCAGCGAATTTCTTAAAAATTTTAAATTGACGATTTTGCAATTAATTTTGAATTGTTCCAAAACATTTTGTTTAATTCCATTGTGTATCTATAAAGTTATAAAAAGAAAATGTAAGGCGAAAAATTTACTTCTTTTTTTATAAAAATGTCCATATCTCCATAAGTATTTACTCTAGGTTTACGAAACTTTTTGCAACTATTAAAAATATGAACTTATCTAATCGATGCAAGTTACAACCTTATTGCTCGATTTTCAGGCATAGGGTGTTCAAAAATACTTGTTTTCTTTCGTAATTTATTGTAGATTTCTCAAACCTCTGAAAGCTTTAAATTTTATTGTTAAGTATGAAAAATTGATCTAATGAGTTATAAAATAATCATTTAAGTATTTCGAGAAATTAAAAAAAAATTTCAAGAACTGAAAGTGTCTCTACCATTATTGTAAGGTAGTGTTGGCAAGCACTCAGTAATATATTTGAAATTTTTTTATTCAAATCCATAAATCTTCTTCCTTCATTAATTCTATAAAATTTAAAAATATACATTTTTACAACCAGATTGAATAAATTTCTTTGAAATTGCAAAGGATGCATTGCAATTGATAAATGATACTTGGAGTACCACTTTTGCAAATGAATATTTTCTTATGTTAGATCCTACTGCAGTTTTATGAAGCCGCACGAAATTAAATCCAAATATAGATTTTTAAATATTTAATATATTACAATGCTTTTTAAATTTATATTAAAGTTAATAGTAAAATAATTTTGCTATCAGTCCTCTTACCTAATTGACATGTTTAAATAATGTTTAAATATAATGTTTTATAAGTAGATATTTACTAGGTTCATAAACGTTTTTTAAGTAATGTGTAATTAATTATAATTTTTATTTTATTCTTTTTGTTTTTTTAAAGAAAGTAGTACACAAATATTTTTTTAATTTTTATAGTAAGTTCATAAAAGTTAGAGAGTCGCATGATTATAAAACTTTTATTTCATTGCAAGTATGACATAAATATATAGTTTTTGATGTTAGCTTTACTTCATAACAATTGAAGAAACCCAGAACTGCAAAACTCTTTTTAAATTGCTGTTTCTTTAAAAAACAATATTATACTTTCATTGTTGATAAATTCCCCTTTTTTTACATTAGTTAATTGTTTATTTTATTTTTTTATTTTTTTTATTTTTGTTCTTGAATGTTAGGCGAACACAAATATAACTAGTTTTCACAATGGGCTGCATTTCATAAGTTACATAGCATCTGAACTCTTTTCTTAGTTGTGATTTGTTCGATAAAATATGTGTGATAAAATATCTTGCAAGATTTTAATATATTGACTAATTAATATTTTTATTAAAACAAATAAAAATAAAATATGTATTCTTTTTTATGTTTACTTTTTTTAAATAAAAAAAATGTTAGAGAATTTTTTTAAAAATGTTTAATTGTTTTTTTTTAGGAAGTAATTTTCTTTTTACTGTTTCGTAGTAGGCCGAGTTTTATTCCATGCCTTCAAAATGACGCATCATTAAAAAAATAGTATATTTTCTTTACTAAGTTTCTCAAAAATATTCAATACCTTTAAACCACTCTTCATTTTTAGAAACAACTCACTCGTGAAGAATTCAAAACATTAAAAAAAAAATTTTTGATTTTACTATGTATATTTTTCATACCTATCGACCAATCTACTTAGATTTTACTCAGTAGACCAACTAATTTATGTTTTTATTTTTTCACGTTAAGTAAATTCAGATGAGGAAATCACTTTGAAATTCAAAGAAATGCTGACTAATAAAATTTTTTATTATTATGAAATACTAGCTAGAATAGTACCAACTTCCTGAAAAAATATTTTCTCATATTCAGTAGTAAAACTGATTTCTAAAAAAAAAGAAAAGGAGGGGGGGGGGGTAATGCTTTTCTAAATATTTAATACCAGAAGATACTGCGAAAATCGTATTGTAACTGAAATACTTTTTCGATGAATCACACTGTTTGTTTTTGGAGTATCAAAAATTAATTATAATTACACCGATAGATGAAGAATTTTATTTCATAAATCTAATATTGCTGAATAAAAAAAAATTTAAGAATTGGGAGTGTTAGTTGTAAGACTTCATTTATAGAGTTTACCAGAGTCAATAAGAAAATAAAAGCGACTTTTGCAGTTTTGGTATCCACTTTTATATAAGAGTTAGCACCTTATCAAAGTTGTTGATCAAATATATTCTATGGGGAAAAAAAGCAATTTATTTGATGTAAATAAATATCTTTTATTCAAATCATTATTTTTTAAGAATTTCTTTAAAAAAGTATTAAATTTATGTTTCACAGCATGCTGGTAATATTTATATTTCATCACGATTTATACTTATATTTTATCGCAAATCGAGTTTAACAAGAAATGATTAATGAAAAGCATGGTTCTATAATCGTGCGTCGATATTCAATTGTATCGCATTAAAAATATCGGCAATTTAAAGAATGTGCATATTTGCAGAAAAATTGCTGAAAAAAAAAAAACAATCAAAATAAGACTGCAATTTACTATTAAATGAGGTCCAATTACATGTATTTTATTCTTTTATATTAGATCTGTAATATGGTCGCCACTATTGGAGACATAAAACTGATATTTTAGTAACCATTTTATATGCAATGGTCACCTGTTGGCGACCGCTAATCTAGAGCTTTACTTGCTTACCTATTTAAAAGTATCGCTTTTAACAATAACATGCATTCTTATCACAA
This sequence comes from Parasteatoda lunata, assembly GCA_949128135.1. Taxonomy (NCBI): domain Eukaryota; kingdom Metazoa; phylum Arthropoda; class Arachnida; order Araneae; family Theridiidae; genus Parasteatoda; species Parasteatoda lunata. The sequence goes on along the minus strand of OX421979.1, from coordinate 9,534,638 downwards.
AATGAAAATTTATAATTCGTTAAAATTATTAGTTATTAAAACCTTTAAAAATAAAACATAATTTTTTATATATTTAATGCTTGGGGTACACGTTACTAGTGAATCCTCTAGACACCCTTTGTGGATACCCTTGAATGTTTTCCCTGAATCATTCAACCAGTTTAATTTATATATATATATATATATATATATCAGGGGTCTGTCCAGACAATTTGTTAAAGGTCCTGTTTTTATAAAATTGAGAAAAAATTACTCGTAATTTGTGAATATAAAATAAACGTTAAGTCATATTCTATCAAACAGAGTCCTGCTTTTATAAATTTGTGCAAATAGGGTCCTGCTATTGCAAAAAACTTTTTCGATGAGTTTTTAAATTGTAAATAGATACAAGATTATGCTTAACTTTGTAAAATTATAATACAAAAAAATTAAATTTTCAAAAATCAACAGCAATTGCTGCTACTAAATTAGAGATGCAACATACATATATTTGGTATTTAGCCTATACTGCTGAACGCAGAATATTCATTTCGCACGAATAATGGAAGAAGCGTCTGCCGAAGATAAAACTTAATTCGTTTACATCGTCTTTCTTTTTTTTTCCTCCCTTAAGAAGGGTTTATTCGATTAACAAAACAATAATGACGATAAACAAATTTGTGAAGGGTCCGGTTAAAAGATAAATCATCTTGTGAAGGGTCCGTTTTTAAGTTAAAATATTTTGTGAATATGGCCTCAACTTAGGTTAACCAGTTTTGCTTTGAATATGCAATAATGTTCGATTCAAGAGGCCCAGTCTACCGTATTTTAACAGAACAAGCACGTTTACAAAGATAATGGGGCTAAAATAATTGTTTTTTCGAAAAAAATTGCATATACTTTCAAATACACAATACAAATAGCATATATTTTTTAAGAGCGATAATGTGAGCAGTACATTAAAAAATTTAATTAAGATTTTCAAATTTTATCAAATAGTTAAAATTGTTATTAATATTCTGCTTTTTAAAATATTTTAACGCATAGTACTTAACCTTTTTGTTCATTTTACATTAAATTGAAATTATCTTGTTGTTAATTTATTTTAAAATTTAAGTTTTGACTATAATTAATGATAAAAAATACTTTACTGAGAAAAATGTTCTCGTGAATCGTGTTCGTCGAGAAAGATACGGAAATATGAAGTACAGAAGCTGAGCAAAATATTAAGAAGTTGCTTTTGTACATTCTTGGTAAATGCAACGTTTGACAAATGAAAGTATAAAAATTATTGAATTAAGAAGTAAGTTTAACTTTTCTTATAAAATGAAAACAATACTAAATAATATTTCCTATATATATATATATATATATATATATGTATATATATATATATATATATATATATATATATATATATATATATATATATATATATATATATATATATATATATATATATATATATATATATATATATATATATATATATATATATATATATATACATGAAATGGACACTTTCTGAGAATGATCCTTATAATGATAATTTAATATATTTAAATCTGAAATCAAAGCACATTTGTGTTTTTAAAAGCTAAAGTGGTAGGTAACAGAAAGAAATATCCACTTGGTATAAACAACTGTGAACTACCAATTTTTTCTGAAAGGTGTTTTTCATAATTTTATACCTTTTTGTGTTTTGAGCATAAATGGGTTAAAATAATCGATTGAGTTCTTTAGGTTGAAAAACGAGCAGTCGTGTAAAAATAAAGTACTACATTGATTTGAAATAAAGGCAATGAATAATATCTATTAACCTTCTCTATCGATAACAAAATTATATGAAGCTTTTTTATTAATAGAAAGATTCTATATCCTTTGTTATCGCAAAGGAATTTTTATTCGAATACGATTTTCGGTCATTTCAGAGAATAAAATATTTAAATAAGTTATAAAAAAAATTTCCAATATTTTAACAACAAATATCAGATTTTTGAATTTAAAAAGTATTGTTGCTAGCGAATACGTATTATTGATGCCATAACTTCCTCTTCCTCCAAAACTAAGCTATTTAATGTTTGAAAATTATGTATAAAATATATTTATTACTAAAATAGAGTTGCATAATTTTGGTATAATATAGCAAAGTAGCTGTCATATTAAATGCAATAAAATGCATCATGCACTGAAAAAAAGGTAAACTGAATTTTAAAAATTGAATTTCGAAAAAATCTGGCTAAAAGTATATAGATATAAATACAAAATTGCTGCAAGCGTTTTCTGCAACAAATTTTTTATAACTGACTTTATTATCAATTAAAATGTTTCATAATGAATGCATGGAACAGTAAGGAAAAAAAACTTTTTTTTTTCCTTTAGCAATTGTTAAATGTATAAACTTAATTTGTTCATAATAATATATAAACAAATTAAAAAAATAAATGGAACTACGCTGTTACTTTTTTTTTTTTTTTCATTCTCCTCTAAAGATGAAATAGAATTTTTTTCTATTAATTTTTAAAACGTCAGGACTAAAACAAAATCTTTTCTTTTATTTTTTAAAAAAAACTTTTTTTTCCACTCTTAACAACGCTTACAAAAATAGGAAAGTTTTAAGGAGTTGTATTTTCAAAAATAAATTATTTACAAAAATAATAAGGCTTTTATTTATTTCCCCGTACATATATCTTGTCTCGCGTTTATTGGAGTTGATGAATGACTGTAAAAAAAACCGTTGGAGGATCATCATCAAAAACAAGGATAAAACTCATTCGAAAAGATGAACAGTTTATATGTCTCAAATCAACTCAAGGATCTCTCTTTAACCGTTCTTAAAATCTTCAACGGTCAATTTCAAATCAAATCTTGGAGGAAGAAAATTCAAAAAAGCAATCACTGCTGTCATGACGTCATATCTCCACCCCGCTTTGCCTGGGCTTCGCTTCAACGGCCAATCCAGAGTAAAAGTGGCGTGGCTTATAAGCATCCTCATTGGTAGCTATAAATAGACGCTTTGCCCGGGACCTGACACTTAAGTTCCCAGTTTTCAAATAAGATGGCTTGCTGGGAAGGTAACCTTATCGCTTACTTGGCGCTTTATAATTACAATAATTTTTCATGACAAGGATTTTTTATTAACGTTGATTTTATTTTCTATAAAAGAGTTCGATTTTTCTGTAGAAATGATTTACAGATAGATTTCAAATTGTGACAAGTTTGAAAAGTGCCACAGTAAAATAATTTTTGATTTAAAAATTGTTTGACATTTTTATTAAAAAAAAGAGATTGTTCAGTAGGGAGTGGTTATTCCTTTCGAGCAGGGATCTTAAGTTTAAAAGATATTTGTAAGCGTTTTCTAATCATCAATTAAATTTTTTTTAATATAATGTAATTAAATTAAATTGTAAAATATAATGTAATGATTAATTATTTTAAATTATGTAAAACATTATTCATTGGCAGTAGTTTATAAGATGTGCAATGTTTGAAACATATTATGTTATGAGGCATGTCATTTAATTTCCACATAAAAATTTGGTCATGTTTTTAATAACAGTCGTTTATGTAAGATTAATTCAAATCTTGACTTGATCTCAATGTAAAGATACAGAAAAAATGCTTAAAAACGAATAAATAAATGTGTTTATTTATTCTTTTTAACGTACTGTGATTTATAAGATTAAATTTATTAAATATATTAAAAAATTTGTACCAAGAAGCATATTCTTTTAAGAATGTTAGTAGCAAGCTATAATTACACTTTATAATATAAGGCTAATTAATATGAATAATGTTTTGCTAATCAATTTTAATTCTTATAGTTGTTAATTTTCAGTAATTTCTTATAAGTCAAATTATTATTTTTTTTAAAAATAACTTTTTAATTTTTTAAAACAATTTTTAAACAAATTGTTTCAAAGATTACGAATTCTGTATTTCCTAAGATGATTTGTACGAGTTCTATATAATAAATTATTAATTTAAAAACATAGAGCCAAGGTATACCGAGTTAAAAATAATCACAATAGAAATCGGCGACTTAATTATTACTCGTTGCCAATTTGTAAATGGGAATTATTTTATTAAAAATATATTTTTTTTTTTCCACTTGGTTAAACGAAATAAAAACTAAACAAGATTCATGTATCGCTTGAAGCCGTTTTGTTTAAAATCAAAAAAATAATTTTATTCAAAATATTATTCAATTTCATATAAAATTGAATGACATTTTCAATAAAATTATTTCAACCTAAGTGCCAAAATTTTAAAAAAAATATTCAGATTGTGTTATATTAGCTGGCATATAACCTATGCTTATAGTAACTTAAATTATTTTAACTATAATGTTTTCTGACTGATTTTTCTTTCACTAATATAATTTCGTTCAGCTTATTGCCTTTTTTTTCTCCTCGCTTATCTTAAATTTATTAGGTGATAGCAGAAGTTCGCGTCTAATAAAATTGTTGTTAGGTGTGGTATGACAGAATATTTTTTTACGCGCTTCTTATATATAAGGCGTTCAAATTCAATTTAACAAAAATTCGTACTATAATGCTAGAGCAAGAGACTCTTAAGATATTACAAAAACTTAAGTAAATAAAATTTGAAATCCCACAGAAGTCTCTGAACGCTTCTCTACGTCTCCTTTGTTTCTTGTTCTACTGATAAATAAGAAAAATAATAATATTTTGAATTAAGAAAAAAGAAAAAACGTTTCGTACCAATTCCTACGTATTTTGTACTCGCAAAGCAAAATATATGGAGAAATGGTACTAATACTTTAAGGATAAACTTAAAAAAATACCAATATTATTATTGACGTCAATGATGCTAAATTAATATTGGTAATATGTACTAAGTGAAATAAATATAAGCTACGAATATTCGAAACATGAAAAAGAAAAATTTATGGAGAAGATAAACTTATTTGTTATGAGGAATCGTAAAAAGTTGCCATACTCTCCTTTACACCAATGGTGCTTAATTCTGGTAACAGGCCATACTGGCATCATGACAATTATATTCAATTTTAACAGGTGCCAAATGCACTCTTATATCGGTACAAAGTATTTTATGAGTAAATTTGATGCCTATATATATATATATCCCTAATAGGTATAAATTATTGATTTATAAGTAATTATATGAAAATGAATTTGTTTCCACCCGGGTGAGAAATATTTTTATCACCTAATACTATGTATTAAAATTATGTATTTAATTGCATTGTAAAATATTATCCTCTAAGTATATGCATTAAAAATAAAAAAGTTCAGTTGTCAAAAAAACCTTTAAAATAATTGAGTTTAATTTGCCACGTGAGCACTGGAAAATAATTTTGTTGACTTTCGCCTATAAAATTAATTAATTTTAATTATAATTAAAATATTTATAATTGAAATTAATTGGCCATATGAACATTAAAAAATAATGAGATTAATTCTTATGCCATTTAATCCATTCTGCCGTAACTAAAAAAAAAAAAAAATTTTTAAAATAATAATAAAATTAAAATAATACGGAATTTAACTACTGTTAAAATTACTATGTTGAAACTTCTAAATCCAATAATGCAGTCCCATTTACGATTTAAACATACTTATTAATATAAATTAATATTTTTATGGGGGTAACTTGGAAGCATTCACTGACGGACGGAAAAAAATAAGAAAAAAACAATGAAATAAAAATTAAAAAAATTCCCACCTGCGGTGCCTTTGTCGTAATATAACAATATAACCTATAAGATTACACCATTAATTGAATTCTGCGAGATTTTTGAGAGTCTGGGTTAATATCTATTGATGAAATTGGTTTCTAAAGTTAATTGAGGTGCACGGACTCAAATAAATAATTGAATACTGAAAATTGGAACAGAAGCTGCGGGAGAAAATGATTAACATCATATACAGGATTAACTTTTGACCTTCCGTGGCTACTTTATTATAATGTGGGCTCCCTTAGGCTGTAATCTTAAAAAATAGTTGGAAACATGTTTATTATTTTATTTCAATTTTCTTACACCAAATATTTTTAAGATTGTTTCGCTTCTTATAGAATTGATTTACCTAACTTGAATGATAATTAACTAGTTAATATTAATAACTAATTAACTACATTACATTAGTTTACATACCTTTCACTTCATTACATTATATGACACATATTACGTTATAGTTGCTTTACTTTGTTATATATTAAACATACATTACATTAGTCTTGTAACTTGTTAATTTACGAACAAAAAAATTTTTCTTGTATTGATTTTATTGTAGTTCATTTTGATATTTTTATTTTGTTAAATGTAATTTTTGTTTATTTTTGATTCTGTGTGAAATTTCAGAAATTTTTTATTGACGATAAGTTTTGTTTTGTTATTCCTCGTTATACATTTGTGCTTAGCAGCACAAATTATCTCTTTTATCTATATCTATTTATCTCTATTTTTAGTGCTGTTTATGTAGCTGATTTTGTGCAATTCAGCTACCTGTTGTACGCTTCTTTACTGATCTGGGTTCTTTGTAGTTGTTTAGTGTTCAATTAAAAAAGAAAAACCTCATTTATTATCTATTTAATATCGCTAAATATTTTTTGTTCTGGATTATATCAATACATTTTGTTCGTTTTTTTTTGAAGTCAAATGATAATAATAAAAAGGCAAAATTTAAAGCAATTGAACAAAATTTAAAAAAAAATCAAAATTTAAGTTATATGATATTCTAATAATTCTTTCCCAAGTATTTCCTGGAATATCTGATAAATTAAATAAATTAATAAGTAACTAAGCAAACCTAGCACTTTTATTCAAGACATCTGACATCCAGTCAAATTTTAAAATAATAATGACCACTTTATCAATATGTACTTCTATTTGATAAATTTAAAAGAAATGAATACTTAAAACTAATTTAATTTAAAACTTGAAAAATTATTTCTGTTTCTATTTCTGAAAAATTATTTCCGAGATGCATTTGTAAAATTTTTTTATGTTCCATTGTTTTACTATTTTGATGCAATAAAAATTTTAAAAGTTATAAATTCAATAGAAATTCTAAAAAAAAGTTTTTTTGGCATTTTAATTATACAACTGTCTTTTAAAAGGCAATACATGTCTCTCAGAAAATAAACAAATTATTTTTCGACTTATTAAAACCTCCTATTTTTAAATTTAAATCTTTAACAACATATAGTTTTGTATAAATGTGCCAGCCGCTTGCTTTTAATAACTGATACTAGAGGTTTTGAATTTTAAAAAATAAGCAATGTTCTTTTTTTCTTCTTATTTTTAGCTTCTGAAGCTAAAAGGATAAACATTTTCGAACAAAAATATTAATATTTAAAGATAAACTGCACTCTGAATAACTCTAAATTAAAAAAGATACTGGAGTTAATAAAATTTCTTGCTTAAAGTTGAATGTAGAACTTTCTGTAATTAGAATGATACCATTTTGGTTTTTTTTTTCATTTATATTTTTTCTAATTAAACAACATTTAACTTTTTTAAACGTCTAATTTTCCAGAGAAACGTTAAAAAAAATATAAAAAAACTGGACGTTAAAGGAACTGGTCATGATTATAGGTTATTTGTGAGACTCGTATAAGAGAAAAAGCGGCAGACGATAGTCGTTGAGGACAGTCATCTGCATCTGAAGTGTGGGCGTTGGAGTACAGACGGCGACCGATCGCCCTTAAAAAGAGATGCCGTCAAGTCCCACATCTTTCGCGGTATGAAAGGTATATGATCTTCGTGGGTTGACGGCGTGGGAACAAGACGGAGGTAGATATGGGTGTTAGTCACAAGGAATCTGAGATTACTGCAAGACAGAAGAAAGATAAAAATAAAATCTGAAAACATTTTCTTAAAGTTTTACTTTTTTATATTCGAAAATCAAATATCTTTTTCAATGAATTCTAAATTTCGCTGGAAAAAAAAGTATGAATAAAACGTATTAGAATATGGTAACATTTGCTGTGTTTCGAGCTGTATGGGTACACCATAAAGCTCGATGATTTTTACTGAAGCGCCTTTGTTCATGATTTTGGTAAAATTAACAATAAAATATAGTTTTGCAATATGTGATAAAATTCGGTTAATGTGGAAATTTTTTCTTTTTTCCTAAGAGTGATACCTTAGAGCATGGCATAAAAACCATTTACTCGGTTATGTTAACTTCTCAATTTTGCGTTTTTTAATAAATGTGTAGTAATAACTATAATTCAAAAAACCAGAATTTCCGATAAGCCGTTGCCATGTAAACGGGAAAATTACCAAATGAATAGTTCAAATACCGTACATTTTGTTTTTATTAACCAGAAGTGTGTGCGTGGTTTTTTTTTTTTTTTTTTTTGGTTTTTTTTCCTACTTCAAATTTTGTTACCATACTGTGCAAAAAATTTTCCAGAATTTTTTTCTCCTTGTGCTATTTGAAAAATATTTTTTACAAAATTCGCTAATTAGAATTATTAAAACTCAGTAGTGTTTCCGATCAAAATTTTTAATTTTTTAAAAATTTTTGTTGACATCCTTAAAAATTTCCGGAGTTATTAATTTTCTTCTTCTTCTGAAGTACTTATTTAGTGTAACTGTTACCGTAAATGACCGAAATCAAGAGAAGACATACTTTCACCAGTGAATGTCAACAATCACATAGTCTTCGAAATATTTGTTATATAAGATTTGATATTAATTAATTCGTTGATATTATTATATTTTTCGATATTTTAATATCGGCTAAGGAATGATTAGGAGATACATCAGTGTTCGAAGTAACGGTTAAATGCATACTGGGCAGTGGCACTTGACATGAAAAAAATTTTGATGTAGGGCATACCGAGCAAATATATACTAGGCAGTGGCACTGAACCTTAAAAAAAACATTCATGTAGGGCATACCGGGCAAATGTATACCTGATAGGCGCAGTTAATAAGACCTAGTATATATTTCATACATTTACCAAAACCACTCGGTGATTGTCAACATTCTCTGGTGGAAATCGACACCCACCCATTTCGGTCATTCACAGTAATATATCCAACCAATCCACAAACTTAAATTCGTATTTCTCAAAATCACCATTTAGAACAACTTCCGTTCATGTTCCGTAGTTTTATCGCAGCTAGAGCCTTGAAATTCGGTATACACAGAAATCATGATAGGTTTATTTGATTTCAGCAAAATCGATTTATATTCCGAAATTTGATCATAATTAAAAAATAAAAAATATATATCGTACCTGGTAAGAGGACACTTTTCAGTGCAGAAAGAAAAAAATTTAAACTTCAAGCTCAATGAGCTAATACAAAATGAGTTTTTAAGAAATATAAAACACAAAACTTATGATTAAGAATAAATTAAATTAAACATGTTTGAAACTGATGGTACGTCATTAGGTGTCAAGAGAATAAATATTCGTTCATACAGAATGAATACATCAAACTCATTGTTTTGAGCACGAACAGAAACAAAAATTTTGATTGCAAAGTATAAAAAAAAAAAAAAAAAAAAAAAAAAAGTGATTAGTTTAAAATCAGTAATACATTTTATTTTATAACTATTCGTGAACAGCCGATCCAATGTAGGGTTTACGACTACAAACGTTCAGCTTTGTAGCCTTGTAATTTAAAACCCAATCCAGAAGATAACTTAACACCTGGACCAAGTATTGGGAGAAATTAGGCTTCGTGGAAGTCTTTTTGATGGAACTAACCCGCGTTTGCGTTATATGGAGAGGAAAACCATGAAAACCTTCCATGGTTAGCCTGGCGGCAAAGGGGCTCTAACGCATGATCCGTCTACCACTGATGATATTTTACGTAAGCACTGTGGTCGGTGCGATCGGGGTGCCGAATTCGCATCGTACTGCCATCACTGGGACTCGAACCTGGTTTACGTAATTGGAAGGCGAACGCTCTATGCCCTGTGAAACCACGACTCTCGGTAATACATTAAAAAAAAATTTAATGTATTCTCGCGTTCATATAAAGAGAAGGAAAAAAATAATTTCGTTTACTCCCCCCTCTAAAGGAGCAAAATTTAACTGGTTGTAAATCATAAAATTTATGATAAAAATATTTTAAACAATTCGGACGGAAAATATTTTAAAAATTGTTAGATATGAATAATGTTTTCGGTTCTTTTAGATAACTTCGTGAGAAATCCCTGATGTTTTTGTCAGGATATCAAGGTAGCATCAATTAATCTTCAACGGCAGTATTATATCATCATTGGTTAAAGAATTTTAAATTTGCTTCGGGTTAAAATTTGATTGGTTAAAATCTAGTAATTTTTATACAATTCTTTAAGTATTCGCTGTATCTTAAAGGCAATCTGTTTACAGTTTAATAATCAGTATAGAATTTCAGAAAGTTTTGCAATATTCAGACAGGTGTCAATTTTCAGTTTCGGTTGGCATGTTGATTAAGCATACACTTTCTGACTTCCTGAAGAAGTAAAAAAATAAATAATAATAAATGAAATAATACATATATTTGTCGAAAAGAAACATTATAACATTAAAATTAATATGGGGTTTGCAGTACTTATTAGATTTTCTTAGCTTCAAAACTTCTGCAAATTTCCTTAATAATTCTACAAGTAATTTAAATAAATATTTTATATAAATTATTTTTGAAGTTTTAAATCCAAATTTTCCAAACTTCATAACGTTCGCAAATTTTTATTACAGAATTAAAACTAATACACGTGAATATTATAAGATTTTTCTAGCTTCAAAGAATCCTCAAATTTCTTTAAAGAATTGTAATAATATAAACAATTATATATTAGTTTTATTCACCAGAATTCTGATTCTTTTTACCATAAATGTCATTGCCATACATAAATTTTCTCTCCATATGTAGTTAGATTCCCGATAATACGAATCAGTTTCTTTTATTTTTTGAAAGTTTGTTTTCATGTTAAAAAAAAAGAACATTATTTTATTTAAAAAAATTACACATTGTTTGAAATTTGGAAGCGTGTTGAACTGTAATATTAATTCGAAAATGTGGTATCTATCCACATATTAATTAAACTTAAACGTTCAAGTTCAAGAAAAACAGTGTTCAAAATAAAACATTATTAAGGTTGCAGCAAATTTTTCACTGTATTCAAGGTACCAATATTCTAGTTCAGCGTTTAACCAATTTATCTGACAGTGCATTATTGTGTTTAAAAAAACTAAAGTTGTAATTATGTCAAAAGCACACACACACTGTACAGTGTTTAGATTTACAATTCGTGCAGCATCTGATCCAATTTGTGTCCATTAGATTTGAACACTGTTAGAATTTTGATTCTAAAATTATGGTATAATAACCGGTAGCAGGCTGCTCCTCCAATTAATCGTAAAGTTTACGGTAAATAACAATTTTTAACTTAATGATTTTAAAACCGTTTACAACTAATGGCATTAAAAAAACAACGAATACAAAACTGTATGGTTTTTTAACCATTTACAAGGAACATGGCTTCAAAACCGTAAGAAAAAAATTAACCACACGTTGGAGAAGTTTTATGGCGCTGCCATCTATGCATGAATGGGAGTATCGTACCCTAATAATCCAGGGTCGCAATTTAGGGTGAGCAGGACACTGGAAACTCCTCATGTGTTGAATGAATTACGGTATGTGGTGTCAACACTGGGACTCAAACCCCTATTTTGTTGGCCATGAGATTGACAGATTAGCCCTCTCGGCTATAATATGTATGCAGCTGCAAGGAATTAAGTGAATTCGTTAGGTGGGCTTAGTGGGTGCGATAAAATTCTGGTTATTTAAGCGTATTAGGTGAAAGCAGTTAATAAACTGTTTTTTTTTTTCCCTTCACAATTAACACTTTGAATGCCATCTTATTTATGGTTATTTAACTGTTTTGTTTGAATATGGTAAAACAGCAATTCAATAAATTTGCTATTTAGCCATTTTTTCCCGAGAAATTTCTAACAGTGAGTAATAGATGATATTATTTTATTTAATTCAGCTTTCGGTGAAAATTTCTCTACAAATAAAATTATAACAAATAATTACTTGATTAAAAACTACATTCGCTTAAGTAATATACAGATTTTGAAGCGAATGAAGTTTTTAATCAAGTAATGTCTTACCGCTTCAATTCCTTAGAGTTATTTATTTAATAATAACTATTGTGTTTCGTAAAAGACATCTTAATCAATGTAATCATAACCAACAAAAATGACTTTTTAGCCCTTATTACAGAATACTTTCTCAAGTCTCTAACAAAGAAGCCAGAGAATTACCACAGAATGACACGACTGTCAATGATCATTCAGAACCGTTTTTGTCACCAATGACTCATGAAAGCAATTGGCTTTTACAACCACCGGTAATAGCTAGCAATAGAGGCGGTTTCAAAAGATAGGGATACCTTATTGTCTGGAAACAATTCTTTCTTTTTTTTTCCTCCTCTCAGAAACAACATAAAAAGAAAATTCGTTAAAATATCAAGTTCGGATCATCCCCGTGCTTTATGGATCTTGACCCTTCCGCCGCTATCTATTGTTTCCGAAACAATGAAATAAGACTCCTACGTGTTCTTGCCCTCTCTATGGTTGTGAATTATTAATATTAGATAGGTAGGTATCTTTTTTTAACGTTTTAGTAAGGTATGATCGGTTACTGTGAGGTTGGAGTAAGAACTCTTTTTTTTTATGTGTCGTCCACAAGGAAAATTGAATTATTTAAGCTTTGTTTGGCTGCAAAGTTTCGCTTTTGTTTTTAGTGAAGTTGTAAGAGGCAAACGAGGAGGTAGAACGAATAACTTATAATAGGTTTTATTGGTGTTTCTCTGCTAGAAATTTCTTTCTGTTGTTTCTCTGTTCGATCTTTCTTTTAAGAAGAAAATTACTGAATTATTTCAAAATCTATATAAAAAATTAATATATTTTAATCCGCACGACACAGAGTACCATAAACAATATTTGAATCCCTAAAACTAAAAGAATAAAAAAAAAAATGTGTTGTTGTTTTTTTTTTTTTTTTAATGTTTTCAAAGAAGAAATTTCATAATTATTAAAAAGGAAAATTCAATTTTTTTACACGAGGTGCTCGTTAGGCTCCTATGAAGTATTAAGAAAAAATGAATCTCTTAGACGAATAAAAAAACCTGTTCACAAAATGAATTTTTTATTGCCGAATTATGAGTAATAGAAATTAAAGCAAAAATTTATTTTTAGAAAATGTAATCTTTGGTAGTTTATAAACGAAACGAAATAATAAAAAATTTAGTTACACTAAGATAAAAATGAGCAACAAATGTAAAAATTGAAAATTTTAAAAAAGGAAATAAACACAAATGATTAATAATCATAATTGAAAAAGTCTTGCAACTTCATTTCGATAATTATTTATTTACCGTGATGTGTGCATAAAATAGTAATTTGTCCTTTTAGTCAAATTTTCAAAAGTTGTAATTCAAATAATAAAATTAATTTTAAAAATAGAATAAAATTAATTTTAAATACCCTTGAAACGAATTAATGTCATACCAAATTAGAAGATATTTACAGTCATACGTTATATATATCATGCATTGATTAATTTTTTTAATGAAGTTCATATCCGTCACTAATAACACACAATAATCACTATCAGTACTCTGATAGTGATTACACAAAAGACTGGTTTGCAAAGTGATTTTATTATTTTTCTACAGTAAAAATTGAAAAATTAGTTACAATTAAATGAAGAACCAAAAATAAAAAATTATCAATTAAAATTGAAGATTTAAAAGAAGTTAAATGAAATTTCTAAACACATACTATTTACGAATACTTTTTCCGCGCAATTTTGTTTTTGTTTGTCGCAGTCGTATTTTGAATTTTTAACCTATTTTGCGCAAACATTAACTTAATTCAAAATATACTTTGTATAACAATAACTCAAATAAAATTATCTTTAAAAGAAATAGCAACCAAAAAAGCAATATATGTATTAGGAACACGAAAATAAGTTTTGAAAAACGAATTCAGCTCATTTCGCAATCAATGAAAAAACAGAAGAAATATGTTAAGCGAAAGTAACTTAAGGAAAAAACATATAATCCGTTATTTTTCGTATCAATTTTTTATTAATTGTAATCATACGGTAAAAATATTCTGTAGAAAATATTTAGAAACTCTTTAAATAGTTAACATCCGTGTATGGCTACATTTAACGAAAAGTTGATACTGATATAAAAATTTTATTTATTACTGCCCTTTTATAAGCATTTTTTTTCTCAATATATTTGAAAAATTTTCTTAACTCTTACTTCTACTTTTTGAAGAGCAAGAGGTTTTCCTGCGTCGGCATAACTCGAGCAGGGAAAACTTATTTACAGATTGCTACACACGCGTAGACTGAAACTCAATATATGAAATCCGACTGATTTACAGTATTTTCTTCGTTGGCAGTATATAATGAGGGAATTTAAAAATAAAAAAACTCTTCAGAGTCAGCGAGCCTAAAGTTTTATGCCCAAAAAGTTTTAAGGTGTTTAAGTTTTTTATTGCATGTTAAATTTTTTATTGCATTTAAAAAATTTTATTTCAATAACTTACTATCAGTTAATAATTACATTTTTTTAAGAGGAATTAGCTTTAAAAATTTTAATGATTTATTTAAATTCTTAAGATTTTACGCGAGATCACATTTAAAATGGGTTTAACTTAGTAGCGAGGGGAGCAAGCGTGGTTTTTAAAGTAAACCATATAAGATAGCATGTGGGTGTTGGGAAGCGTCATCGAGCAGGGCGTGGAACCCACTGTTAATGATTAATTTATGAAATTCCTTGCTAACAATCACTTCCAATCAAGGACATTTGTTTTTTAAATATTGAATATTATTTTTGAACCGTGGTGGCTCAGATAGCTCGCCTTCCAATGATGTTCGAATCATAGGGATGACTGGTTGATTCGAATTCCACTCCCGACTTGCACTGACCAGAATACTGATGTAAAATATCCTCAGTGGTAGAAGGATCATGGTTCCGTTGCCGTCAGGCTAACCGTGGGAGGTTTTGTGATTTTCCTCTCCACATAACACGGGTTAGTTTCATCAAGAAGTTCTCCCAATACTTGATCCAGGGCCTCCCTTGTCTTCTGGATCGGGTTCAAAATTACAAGTCTACGGAGTTGAACATTGGTAGGCAAAACTCTAGAAAATGTAAAATAAAATATTAAAATTTTAATTAAAAAAATCATTTTTTAGTGCTTTTTAAAGGAACAGTAGTATATTTCTAATTAAAAAAAATAACAATAATGGAAAAACCATGTGTATTGGTCATTTAAATGGTAGTACGCAACTTAAAGCACGATGAATTCTTCTCCATAACTTCTTTTTCGATAACATCACCGCTATAGCCTTATACTCAGTAGCTAATGACGTATTATCTCTATGTAAAGTCATCACTAGTTTATTCTTACTTAATAGATATTTAAACTATAGATATTCAAACGCACGATTCATTATACGTATTTTATTTATCTGTGTGTTTCAATACCTGCATGAGTCTGAATGATTCAGTATCTGCGTTCATCAGTACTCGTATATTTATCTGAATGATTCAGAATGAATCTGAATGAATTGTCAGAATGAATCAATACTTGTATATTTTGTATATACAAGTATATTTATCTGAGTCATTCAGATAAATATATTTGTATATTTATCTGAATGATTCAGTATCTGCATTTATCAGTACTTGTATTTCAATCTGAAAGATTCAGCATGAATCAATACTTGTAATCTGAATGATTCAGTGTCTGTATTTATCGATACTTGCATACTTATCTGAATGGCTTTGTAAATCTTAAGAGATAACTTACACATATTCATTACACATAAAAAATTTGGTGCTTTTATTTCCAAATTCGTGATTTCAAAAATACTTGTATTTTTAATTATCGCATTTGTTATATATTTATAATTAGCTAATTATTAATTTATAAAGTAATTATTTTAAGTAAAATATTTACTTAAAAATGATTTAAATATGCAATGAATATGAACATTTCCACGTTTCATCATGTTCTACTCAAATAATCAATAATTTAAATTTATCAACAAAAGAAAAAGTGTACTTTTTTCATTAATTTATTTATAAAGTATTATTTTATAACATTTTTTATTACCAAACAATAGTTAATCGCTCCGGTTAAAACAGTATTTAATATGCAAAGAATCTTTTAAAAAAGTTTACTAATTTTCATGAACTGTTTGGCTTGAAAGCAAAACATTCAATGTTTTCAAGCGTGAGATATACATACTTGGATTATAATTGCGTTTATTATTTTCAAAAAATAGATTAAAAAAAATTGTTTACAGTTCTACATATTGAAGTTCATAAACTAAAATATTTAATTTAATAAATTAAGTTTTTCTTGTGACAATCACAAAAGTGTTCTATCTTAATCGCAACTTTTTTGCTAATTCAGATACTTTAATAATATAATCGCTTTAATTAAGAAGCGAAAATTAAGTGGAGATTCAGAAATATATACACCTTTCTAATTCTAAAGAATATATCATTGCAGAAATTTTAGTCTTGAATTAAATGAAAAATTATTTGAATGTGTTTAATATTATTGCAGATTTGAAAAATAATTTCCTAACCTTATTTTTATCAGCAGTTCCTTTTGTTTTCCAATTAGATAAAATGTCTTCAGTTGTTGTTATCACGCACTAACTTTGTTCTAAGTAAAGTGCAAAGTTCAAAGAACAAACTAATGGTTGTCATTCTCTTGTTTGTGTTAATCAACGTAAGAAAATATAACAGCTGGAACAATAAATTTCTTTGTCGTATTTCAAACCATTATTAAATGTTAGAATTTATAATAAACTAAAATGTAAATATTGAAAATATAATTAACAAACTATAAATAAAGATTTTTTTTTTTTATAAAAATATGCAAGAAGCATACAGTTTTAGCTATAGTTTTAACAGAAGTAGTTTTTACAGTTATTGAAAAAAAAAATCAGGTTTAAAATGATTTTTCTCCTGCGTTTGAATAAAAATATAATAATTTGAAAACACTTAAGGCTGTCGTACAGTAATATTGAAGTGAAAGAACAAATTTACATTATTTATTATTATTATTATTATTATTTTTATTAAAGGGCCAGTCATGCCTTAATTTTTTGGTTTACAAGTACATAAGCATGCCAACCACAGTTCTGTAAATTTTCCTATCGATAAACTTCAAAATGTTGTAAAACGCAGCGTTATCGAATAGCTTTATTGATGAGAAAGATAAGCATAAATTTAGATAAATTAGCAATACTTTTTAGATACTTTTTAGGTGAAAGATACTTTTTAGGTGAATGTGATGCTGTCAATATTTCAGATTTTATGGGGAAATAGTTTTACAGTAATTTTACTTAAATAGAAAAGAAAACATTACAAAAATGAGGCTCACCTAAAAAGTTTCCTATCTCCACGCATTGTACACAGTATGGAAATACTCCATGCATTGCATTGCATGACTCAATTTTTCACTTTCTAAACAGTTTTAAAATTGGAAGGCTGTAATTTACTATGTCAAAAATTTTTTGTAAAGCTTTTAACGTGTTGAAATGCCCAACAAACTTGTGTAAAAGAGTCGATATAAAACTTTGTATGTAACAAAATTTTCGTTACTGTTGTTTAAGTAAAAATTACATCGAAAATATTTCTTGAAAAATATCTATCCTTCCACAATCAATTTTTATAATTTTTTATTTATTTATGATTTATTGATTATTTATTTAATAATTTTTGTAATATTTTGTATTCTCACGAGATTCTAAAATTTCTCACCAAAAAAATTGAAATATCATCATACCGCTTTCACCCTAATTGTGGAAAGGAATTTCATTTAAACAGAAATCAAATCAATTGGATATTAGCGCAAAAAATTACAATGGGAATTCTCTTAGAATTGTTGCATCGAGAAAAAAAAGAAAACAATATAAAAAAAATATTCAAAAAAATTATAACGACTCAATACTTCTTTTTTCAGATAGTTCTCGAGTTGGCTTAAATGACGCAAGCTGTCGCCAAAAGCCACGCCAACACTAAGAGCCACAACAATGCAACCATATAACAGGAGCTGCGACAAGCTGAAATAAACGAAATTCGGGGGAGGATGCCAGGGGGAAGGGAATGAGGGAGGAGATGTATGGGGGGAAAAAAAGCGGTTACGTTATCGAGGAGGGAGTATCTGAAAAGTTTTCAAAAGTTTCCCTGCAATCATTACCGTAGCCAGCTTCGTCGAGAGAAGACGTTCGATCGAGGAGCTCCGTTGAATTTCTCCTAAACCTTGTACTCTTGCAGCTCTTGTTATTTTCTCCTCCGATCTTTACTCGGGGGAAAAAAACAGCGTTGAGGTGAAAACGCGTTTTATCGCTGCCGTGTATTATTTTTCAACGAGGCTCTTCCACTGAATTGTTCTATTTAGCCATTTTTCTATTCGGTTTTATTTGGAAAGTCATCTATTTATTGTTGTTGAAGGTGGAGCTATGTGCACTGCGCAAGTGCTCTTACTTAATCGCGACGCGATGCGACGTAATTTTGGTAGTGATGTAAACAGACGAGTGTGTCGAAAGTTGTTTGAAACTAGCGATCCAAATCCGGTAGGTCCGGCAGTGTTCTTGAAAAAGATGCAAGAAGAAATTAGAAAAAGAGACACGGAGCGTTGGAACTTTGATTTCCTGACTGAAACACCGCTGGCAGGAAGGTATCAATGGGAACCCGTGTTTGCCAACAAATCATCCAGCAGTAAAAAGCAATCAACAGCACCGGAATCAAACCGGGAGGAAAGAGTCCAACAAGCTCCTGTGGAACCGATTGTTGAAGAGATTCATAAAGCAGGACCTACTACTCAAAAGAAGAAAAAAACTGGCGCAGGCGCCTCTTCTCAACATAAAATCACAGGTTAGCTATTTACATTATTTAACTATTTATTTAAACATATTATGGTTAGTTAAATAAAAGTTAAGCATGATTAGCAACTATTAAAACGCATAGTTCAAAGGCTATATTTTTTTAAATCTATATCGTATTAAAATATTTGATTAGTTATTGTTTACTGTGTCGAATTATTATTATTAGTTTATTAACCAGTTATGGAGCTCAGGGGATAGAGCGTTAGTCTCCCAATCAGGTGATTCAGGTTCGAATCCTAGCGTTGGCTGATTGATACGAATTTCGCTCCTGGTTCGCACAAATCACAGTGCCGACACAAAATATCCTCAGCCGTAGACGGATGACCTCTTGCCGTCAAGCTAACCGTGGGAAGTTTTCTTCCCCATGCAACGCAAATGTAGGCTAATTCCATCAATAAGTTCTCCTCGAAAACTAGTTTATCCCAATGCTTGATTCAAAAGTTCCCGTGTCTTCTGCGTTGGGTTCAAAATCACAAGATCGCGTAGTTAAATATGGATAATCGTAAACTCAGAATTACGTCGGCTATTCTACGCCTGCTATAAAATATAAAATAAAATATCCAGTTATGAATTAAATAAATTGTTACTTAAAAGAGGCCAGTAAACTTAATTTTAAGAATAGGCATTTCCTTTGACTAAATCGAATTATTAATTTTAATAATTAGCTGTGAATTAAATATTTATCTTAAGTAATGTAATTTTAAGGTATGCATTTTGTTCGCTAATTCGAACTATTTAAAGATATTTTTTAAATAAATTTAAACTTTATTAACGATACAACTATTAAAACTATTAATTAATTATTGACACTGAAAATTCAACCAGAGGTAAATCATTTAATATTTACTACTTAAACATTTGTGATACATTGGACAAGTTTGAATGTACAAATTTAATTGTAATTGTAATATTATCATTATATATATCATTGCTTTTAAAACCAAATGTTTAAAAATTTTAATAAAAACATTTAAATGTAACAACAACAAGAAAAGGTCAGTAATTACATAGTGAATTATGACGTCCGCGATTTGGCTTGTTTTCGATCACAAATAATTTATTTAAACCAAATCAATAGGGAGGGATTAAACAAAAATACTATAGATAATATCATTCATCCTTTATGTGCGCTAGTTTATCATTCATCATCGCATTATATATTATTTTTATATTCGTTTCATAACACCAATTAAAAATTATTATGTTATGGTAAAATAAACATCAATACAATGATAATTAATTAGATAGTTAAAATAAATAAGTTAATAAGACTCATTATTTTTCTTAATTTATTTCGTTTTTTCTCTTTTTCTTATCCTTTTTGTCTTTAATGCGCCATATATTTGCACATATATGTAGCACAATAAACTACTTTAAAATCGCCTATAAATGTATGCAATCTTAAATTAGTATTTGTAAATCAGTCTATCTATAAAACAATCTTTCTAATGTAAGAATTAATATCTAATCTATGCTACATCTTATCTTAAATTGGAAAATAAAATACGTATATAAATATGTATTTTTTGCTTTAATTCACATAGCAATAAAAAAAGGCAGTGAGTGAAAAGTATTTATCTAATATTTAACGTCCGCACAAATTAAAACTAGGAGTGCTATTCTAATTTTCCTGCATCCTATCCTATAGGCAGTCTTCCGTAAAGCATAATTATCAGCGCACGTGCTCACAACTGTCACGTAACATGTTAAGTGTTGATTAATTCAATAAATGCAAATGCTTGAACAGGGAAAAAATTGCAAGGCATATTTTGGTAGAAAAAATCCTTCATTATTTCAATTTAAAAAATAGTAATCTCTTCCAATCCTTTGCTTCATTCTTTTTATATTTTGAAAAAGTATATTTTCTGCGGGGGAACGTTTAAGTAGTCTTATAACTTAAGAACATTAACTCATGGTGTGTTTTCAGCATAAACCCCATTTTATAAGTTTGCATCCGAATCAAATTTATTTTACGAGAATAATATATATTTTATCCAATTGTCTATGTAATTTAAAGTTTGTTTTTTTTTACTTTGATTTTGTGAGTTGTTAAAGTTTTTTACATTTGCTGTAATGTATCTAATTTAATTCAGTGAAAAAGTTTTAATAACCCTCTATATGCACATGGTAGGTAATAGTACTTAAAAGAGAACTAATATTAATTTTTAAAGACGTGAAAGAATTTAGAATTTTTAAAATGGTAAAACTTTCTGAGCGTTTACCCCTTTTTTTTCCCTCTTTTTTTTTTTTTTTTTCTTTGTGAAAAATATATTAAATTTGTCTGAACGTTAAAACAGTATTATTGTAACTAAAATTCTTATTAAAAAAACTTTTTCAAGTATTTATTCTATCTAGGACTTGAAACTAAATTAACATGACATGAAAATATTAAAAGACTCTTGACTTCAGACACTTCATGTTATTATATTTTTGTAACCTAAAAAAAATTTTTTTAAAAAGAAGATGAGATCAATCTAATTTAGGACTCGACTGTTTCCGAAAAACAAAATAAAACATTTCTGATTTGATATTAGAGAAAATTTTACTGTTATGCTCAGTATATTTAATAAATAAATAACAAAGGGGTAAAAATGTCACAACCCCTTACTTTTCACAGAACATGGCGACGTTGATGATGATAAGAAAAACACATAACTTCATTTAGAAAAATCAGAATGTTTTTCCTTTCTAAAAACAACATTAGAAAACAAATCGGAGAATTAGAATGATGACAGAAAAAAGATTTTTTAACATTATTGTAAACATGAAGGTTTATAAATTTTGCAATTAAAAGTAATAAACGTAAATTATAATGCCGTTCTTATCTAATTATTGTTGGTGTAAAATTACAATCAATTCATTTTAGTTTGATTATTTATTATACCTTTATTTTTAAATACATGCAATATCATTGAAATAATTAAATGTAAAAGTGTTCAAGAAGTTTTAAAAAAGTAGTCCTAAACAACTGTTATAGATAAGTGTTTTTTAATTCGCAAGCCTTTTCAAAAATTTCGTTCACATGACTTTACATAACCCAAACTTACTTATGTTTTCGAAACAAAATTTATTCGTTTGTCCAAGACTGACGTGAAAGTGGAAAATACAATATCAGGAAAATATAAAATGATAATTAATAAAATAAAAAATAAATTATGCTTGAACCATTTAAAAGAGAGCAAATTATTTTGAGTTAATTGAAAATACCATAATCATCGAGTAAAATATTATAGTTGCAGCATTAATTTTAAAAACGTTTTTTTTTTTCTAGATTTCTGTATTACATAATTTTATTTCTGTAATATCTATGGAATTTTTTTTTATCTCTGTAATGCTCATGAAAAAAATTATTTTAATGGCGATGCTAATTAAACATAAAACAATACGGTTGTTACATATCTCGAAAAGATATTGAAATTTAAACAAATATTATAAACACATTTAAAGACACTATTAATTTAGCTTAAATATTGAATCTCGGATGCGTAACTTTTGCTTGGTAATAGCAAATAAACGCTTAATAAGAGCTAATTCAACTTTTCATTACTTTAAGATAAAACGAAATGGGAAATTTAGTGTAAGAAAAATAATATTGAAATGTTCATGTGTTTTCCAGAAAACATCTTTATCTTAATTACGTCTCATATTTATCCCATGCATCTAAGACTGAATTTTACAAAGGACTGAAAAAAAAAAAAAAATTGAATATAATCAAACAACTGAAATTCGTATTTTATACACTTCTATGAAAAAGCTCATACTGAATTATAATTTTAACTGGGGGAAATTTTTTTTTTTTTTTATTTTTTTTTTTTATTAGCTAATCCATGTTGCTATCTTCAAAAAGCTACGAGGCACCAGCGAGATTCGAACTCGCGATCTCCTGTTTACTAGACAGGCGCTTTAACCAACTAAGCCATGGCGCCGCGAAGTGTAGTATTATAGTATTAAAAGTTATTTTGAATACTTTTATTAGGTACTTTAATATTTCACATATTTTGTTTTACCACTAATAATTGAAATTGAATACAATGTTAAGAAAAAATTTTCTAGGATAAATTTTTTTCTCTATTTCCAAAAGTAAACGATTGTATTAGAAGCACTGGATTGTCTTTAACAATTTTAATATGTTGATCTGTCTTTTACATAAAGGACCACCATTGCTGTTTTATATAAAAACAACCATTTCATAAGGCACCAGCGATATTCGAACTCGCGATCTCCTGTTTACTAGACAGGCGCTTTAACCAACTAAGCCATGGCGCCGCGAAGTGTAGTATGATTGTATAAATATTCTCTGATTGATTTTAATTTTGTAAAATTATTTAGAATTCTTGTTATTTTAAGTACTTTATTAATTGTAATACAATTACCATATTTTATTATTTTGTAAAACGTGTTTTTAGTATTTGTGCTTTAAAACTTAATAATGTAAGGTGAAAAAAAAAAAAAAAGGTACATTTAATATTATGTTCATATAAAACTTTACCGTTGGTACAAATAAAAAAGCTTTAGTGTTTTTCTTTTATCTCTCTTTAATTTTTTCTACGTTCTTTTTATCTTTCGTATGTTTTTTTTTTCTCTTCTATTTTTTCAGTTAAAATTTTTATTAAAATTTGTTGTATAAACATTAATTTAAATTAATAATAAATCATATATTTTAAATTTATTTTAAAAGAATTGTTTTTTTGTGTATGCCAGTTATAATAAAGATTTCAAGAACAATTATTGATATACTTACTCATTTATCATTTTTCCTAACTTTTGTTTTTATAAGGCTGCAGTTGGAAGCGATGCCTTCTTCTAACCAAAACCATTAATAGATTTTTTTTCTCATTTCTGTCCTTAATATTATCTCTTTTGCAAATATCATCTTGAAATCTGGTGTTTTGTAACAGTGGTAGCAGTTTTTTTGCTTTATTCTTTATTGGCTCAGGCGCTACTTATGCAAGGATATAGTTTCCCGCCAAAAACTTTACGCTTGACGTCATGCACGTGTGACTGGATATTGACAAATAATTCGAATTCCATGTCCTTTTTTTTATTTACTTTAATGACGTTTCTTTTGGGATTGCGTATGTTTAACCATCATGAAAGTGGATTGTTTTATAAATATTTTTTACTGAATTTATACATAGGTTAGCTTCCCCCCCCCTTCTTCCGATAAATATTTACGAGTTATGAATAAAATTCTTGTTTGTTGTCTATATTCTTGTGTTTAATTATTTTAGCAATCTTAAAATTTCCGTCTATTTTTTTTCTAATTTGATTTTATTAGATTTGGGAATCGAAATTAATCTAATTATTATTATGCATGAACATTGTGCGACCAAACACATTTTCCGATTTCAATTAAAGTAAAAAGCATTTTTTACTTGGTGTGAAAATCATTTCATACATTCAGAAGCTTTTCTGTTTTATCATTTATTATTTTTGTGAAGATACAAAGTATCAAAGGTACAGAGTATGTTAAAATACAGAGTTTTTTTCTATTTTTTTTTTCTAAATCTTTACTTCTATTATCATAAAACAGTAACTAGTTAATAGAATGAAAGTTTCTAATATGGAATTATAGCATGATTATACTATGGTAACACTATGTACCAGTTATTGTATCTTAATACTGAATTAAAAAATACATATTATAGTTATTTTGTGTAATATCCTATAAATTTATTAAAATTACATATTCTAAATCATTCGGTCTTTAAATTATTACGAGGATAAAGTCTTGAACGAGATGCATTCCTACGAAAGTAGATATTTAACAAGTATTTTAGGTTTGTAATTTTCCTAGTTGGCACTAACGCACACCCGTGATACTATGGGCAACACAACTTAAGTTGCAATAAATTTTCAAGCCTATTATTTAGAATAGCAACAAATCAACGCCACAATTTGAATAGAGGCGAGGATATTCTTGTGCAATGTTAACTCATGCTTGAAGGCATTTTCTTTATGCTGAGTCATTTTTGCGAAACATTCCTTCTAATTATTCCAATGGATTCAACATATGCGTATATAAAGCTAATGTTATGTTGCAATCACTGTCACGAACTTTTTTCGAATATTTTAATCATTTACGAAAGATATGAATTTTCGTAAATCGGGGATAATTTATAACTCAGCTGATATAGCAAATTTTGCTTGCAATATATATATATATATATATATATATATATATATATATATATATATATATATATATATATATATATATATATATATATATATATTATATTTGTTATATAATATATGCAGTTATATATATATATATATATATCCTTTTTTTCTTTCTTGTATTGCAAAACACCCCGAATCTGGGGGTATGCTATCTATCTATAGTTTCCCCCTTACATAGTTTTTCGACCCCTTACCAGAGGCGCTTCATTCGTCTTCGACTCTAGAGCATCACTGATTTTTTATTTATTATTATTTTTTTTTTCGGGAATGAACTGGCTATTAGTCTCCAATAATTGCTTTTATACCTGATTTATTTTATTTTCATTTTGTTATTGCTGCAGTTTTTTTGTTGGTCTTTCTTACAATAAGAAAGTGAGCTAAATATTAAAGATGATTTGCTCGAGCACCTGTTAGTGTTTAAGAATTTTTCCAGATTTTAATTTTTGTTTGTTAGTGCGATATTTTTTTTTCTTTATCAACTATATTTTTTGAACAAAAATATTATATATACAAAATAATGCGCTGGCTGGTAGAAAGTTCAGGAGACATTTTCCAAATTAATTAGCTCTGGACAGTGGTGCAATGATATGAAAGCTCTTTAAGAGACGCGTTTTCTAATTAAAAAACCGCCTAAATTATATAAAATATAAGTTTGATTCATAAAGCTTAACACAACATATTTTAAAACTAAAAATAAAGCACAATTTTGGAATGATACCTTCTGTTCATTAAAATAAAGAAGTTGGTAGTAAAATTTTCTTAAACTTTTTCATTAGATATATCTTTTGCTCCTAAGGTGTTTTATTTAAATCAATAAAAAAAATAAATAAAAAAAAGCCAACAAAGATCTCCTAATTTTAAGTAATAGAAATTTTTATTAATTCTTGTCATTATACAATCCAAATATATCTAATATTTGTTTAGTTATAGCAAAGGTTGTTGTTAGAGCGAACATGATGCCAATTTTATATGAATCGGAATACGATCTTTTGACATCCTAGATGTGACAACTTCAATCAAGAATAATGGGTCGAATTTTCTCTACATAAATCTTTTTGTTGCTATTGTGACCGAATATTCTTATCATTTGAATGTGAGTCATTTTATTTGCTAATAAACCTCCACAAAAAAGAAGGACTGATAATAAACCTAGCTTGTTTCAACGTGCTCTCTTATAACGTTGTTTGCTCTCTTTTCACGTAATTTTTTTTTCCCCCTTCTTCTTCTACATATGATCTAATCTAGTCGAATTTCACCCGGTATATTTTGGCGGTCTCAGTTAGTATGGCATATTAATTTTCAAGGTGAATCATGAATACCTAATTACTTCCTTTGCGACTACGATTTCAATTTCTCTTAAAAGGAAATTCTGTTCTAATTTACAATATAAGCGTGTAAAAAATTAAAAAAAAATACAAGTGTTGAAAATTTTTATCTAGGTCTTAAGACTAAAAATGACGCTAGTTTTGTATCTTGATTTAGTTGTTTACTCAATATTTTTATGTTTCGATTAATGCATTTACTTGAAAGTTATGTGTAATATTTTTGCATCGATTTCTATTTAATTATTATCTTAAGATTGATAAGCGTAGTTTATTTATTGTGTATAAGTTTTAATTTTTTCCTCTACATTTTAATTCATTCCTTAATTCCTTTAAGAAATGCTCTTTAACGTGCTATACAGTTAAAATTTTTGTGTGCATTGTATTACACAACTGTTATACACCTCGAAAAAGAAAGAAAAAAAACTGAATTTTTTCCTTTAAAATTTATATTATTGTTATTTGATCACACTAAAAATGAGTTATTTATACAGAGAATGCTGTATTGTAATGGTTATGTATTTCTTTTCATTTGATAACATAGCATACTATTTCTAAACTCATATTTCATGTTGCAGTACAAAGAGTATTCCTTATGGATTTACCACAGAAAGCCCTTGATTTATCCATAAAAAATCGCTTTATTGCTCCTTGCTCTGAGGAAGACCAGCTATTTAACTTATCTGGAACTTCGATACCCTTAACTTGGGCCTCTTGCTTAGCAGTATATATTAGCGTCTTTTTTCATCCTTCCAGGGGACGTTGTTAAAGAAATAATAATAATAAAATAAATAAAAAGCTCCACCGACCCTCCGTTCGCGTGGACACGTGGTTCGATGACGTCAATGTTAGTGAAAATATTTGCTCTGCTCTTTTTTTATTCGCTATGATTTCTAGTTATCGGTGTTAATTTTTTCCCTTCCAATTTAAATGAGAGAAAAGAAAACTTGGTCTTCAATTCCAAGTGTTTTTACGAGTTAAATGATAGGCGTTGTAAATTATTTAGATTAAAGCAAGGAAGATATTTCAGTCACGCTTTGACAGATTGCTATTGCGTTACTAACAGTTTATCTAGCTTTCAATAAGCATCTCTATCAGGGGCCTTATGGGTGATTTTGACGAAAGAAATTTCTCATTCTGTAGCTACTGTGTACTACTTTCAAAACGTTAAATACAGTTCTGAATCTTTTAACTCATATTCAATAATACATTATGCGCATTTGAAAAAAAAAGTGACTGGCTGATCTGCGCGAGGGCAATGCCTTATCGTAAATTAAAATTTGAAGAATAATTTATTAGAAACTTATGCATTTGCTATTACATATATGTCTAATTTAACTATTCCAATAGTTTTTCTTCTTCGTCTTTTAAATATGAATATTATTTACGGTGACTTAAAGCAATGGAGTCTTAAGTTAGTTCAAATGTCTAATAGTCTAAAGTAGCTTTCAAACAAGCTTATTAAAAAAAATATATGCTTAGACAGAGCCCGCGCTAAGGATTCCAAATTACTAAACTAAACTCAGTGGCGCGACAGCCCATAGAGGGCCAAGGCCTACTGTGCCCATCTCAGTTTTCTTGACTTTGGGCTCTGGGGTGCAGAGCAGATGTTCCGGTCAGGTGGTCAGCCGAACACGAAACCCTCAGTATTTAGTTCCCAAACATGCTTGGTACTCATTTATCGACCCGCTGAAAGGCTGAGTTAACCAAGGATTCCAAATTATTAACCAGTAAATTAGCCAAATATCAAAAGTATTCGCTAATTTTCGAAAATGCAAATCTTAAAATTTTTTTATGATTTTTATTATTATTTTTTTAATATTCGTCGTTGAACAGCAGACTCAATTTTTGGGTTTACGACTACTAATGTTCAACTCCGTAGCCTTGTAATTTTGAACCAATCCAGAAGACAAGGAAACTCCTGGATCAGTACCCCCAGAGGTATTGATTTGTTATGGGAACATGGAAGACTTTGCTACTCGATAGATTTAACGTACACCAGTCATCATTTGCAGCACGGGGAGTCTTCAGCCGGCGGGAATCGAACCCACGAACTTTTGGACATGGGCCCAGCGCCCTACCAACCAGGCTATCCTGGCCTTTAATTTTTTATAAATTTTTTTCTCATAGAAAACTATTTTACGGCAGTTTGTTTCAGGCTTATATAATTTGGACCCAATTCTCATTGGTTATGCGGCGCATTCACTGAAAATTACTATAATCGAATAAAAAATACTGTTTGTTTAGGAAAATTAATTTTGACGTAATTTTGAGAATCGAGTTAAATAGATATTTTTCTTTCTAGTGGGAAAAAAATCTCCCTCTAATACTTTCACCAAAACACAATTTTATTCGCCAAATTTACGATTTTATCGCATTTGCCGAGGTGGCGAATGCTTAGCACGGGCCCTGCATAATGTGTCAGATTTAATTTATTTGCAATAGGTATTCAAACATTTAGAATAGAAAGCCTGCATATACGTATTTAATTTTAAAAGGGAATTAGGTAATCTAGTTTCAGTTCCTTGCCAGGGTTTTAATTAAAACTTTTAATAATCAGTAAAAAATAAGTACGGTTTATTGTGTCACGATTGTTTTAGAAAGAAATTTTGTACCTGACCCTAAAAGAATTGCAATGCATTACTTTTAAGATTTATATTGTATTAAATAATCCTGATCTGGCAAAGTTTTATGTCTTTGAAAAAAAAATTAAAAGAAATTGCAACTTCAAATGCTCTTGCAATTCATTCCTTTCTATTACGTGTAAGTTTAAAATAAAATTGAACATAGAGATTATTTACTTTCTTCTTTCATCGCCCTGAGCTTTCATATAATCATTAATCTATTCCCATTTCACGTTCGCCATCCCCTCACAAGGGGTGCTCCAGGGATGATGCAGAGCGTAACGACCCTCTGACCCTGAATTAAGCTGAGGAAACTTGTCCACCATTATTGTTTGGCATCTTTTGTTTAATTTTTTTTTCCTGCCTAGCAAATGATCATCTTCGCTAGGTGACACTGTTCTTGCATTCGCGAACAACAGGTGATCGCCGGATCGAACTGTGGCTGCGGAACTCAAAACGACGGGAGATTCCACTTAAATTAAGAGCGAACCCAGTCATCATTTTCTTTTTCTTTAGCAGGTTGATCGTCGTATAAAAAGGGTTGAAATACCAATAATTTTTATTCGTTTTACTTCAGAACTACTATTAGAATTTTATCTACTTATGCCTGATTGGAATATTTTTAGCTGTAGTGAGATAAATTTAAAAAATTGCAAGCTGCATTTAAAATATCTTTTTTAAAATTATATTTTCATAAAAGTGTAATTTAAATTTTATTTTAATAAAAGTGTAATTTAAAATTGAGATAAAAATTTTCTTTTAAAGCAGAATTAGTTATTGCCTATTACATTAATTCTGAATCGAATTAAGGTGACTTCAGTTATTTTGTTACGAAATTACTGATTTAAATTTTATTTTAATTAAAGTGTAATTTAAAAGTGAGATAAAAATTTTCTTTTAAAGTAGAATTAGTTATTGCCTATTACATTAATTCTGAATCGAATTAAGGTGACTTCAGTTATTTTGTTACAAAAGAACAGTACCTTTGTATTATTTGAATAGTACCTTTGATTTTGATATCATGATATAAGGGATTTATAAACTTGAAACTGTAATCAAAAGTTCTATGTTTATTTAAATACTTTTGAAACTTGTTATTTTTTATATTACCTTACTTCTTGATATTATGTATGCAAAAAAAAGGGGGGGGGGAAAGCATGAAAAACCAATTTCATATATTATATTTCAATTACATATTTCTCTACAATGTACCTCTCTAATAAGTTTTAAGTTTTTTTAAAAAATGTCTATAATTCCTAAAACTTTAAAAAAAAAATCTATCGAACGACCATTTGCCTCATTTAATGTTTCTTGTTTATATTCTTATACTTTATAATTTTTCTTCAATTCTTTCTATCAAAATCTTTTTCACCTTGCTTTAACTAAATATTGTTCGACGTTTTATTTTTTAATTAACATGACTATTTAGTCTAGCGTGTTAATTCTGGGTCTTTGTACAATAGTACTACAGGGCGTTGCCTCTAACCTTGGCAAAAAATTTTCTTCACGCTTTTTTCTGAATGACACAGACGAACAACCATGCTTTGTTCCCCAATCCCACCCACTTCTATGCAATATCAAAATCAGAACATTATTGTTGAATAAGAAGATTTTTGTATGGACGGAAACTGATGGACTCCACCCATACTAGATAATACACGGACAAACGGTCAGTTATCACGTCAAGGTTTCAAAGAAAAATATATTCTTTTTTTTAAAAAATAATATGGAAAATAAAAATTACCCTCATTAGTTCTGTACCTATCTAAATTCAAACATAATAATACTTTGTTTAACAGGTGCAAATTCATAGGTATTTCATTATATATTCCGTATTATATTATATAAGGTAAACAATTAATTGTAAAACTAGTAAAGAGCAGACAATTTAGTGACTGATTTCATTTGTAAATAAAATTAGCTGTTACATATTTGAGTTGCTGAAAAACCGACTATTTCAATTTTTAAAAAAACATTCATTACATCAGGTTTTTGATAATATGACCATACTCTTTTTCTTTTTTTAATTGACAGTAGATTATTTATTTCGATTTAAAAATTAATTAATTCGAATAGTCAATTATAAAATATCATATTTTACTATCAAATTTTCTTCATTTATCACATCGAGCTAGGAAGCAGTTGGCAAGTTTTTATTAATTAATTTTTTTCTTATTAAAAAAAATTTTATTTATAAAAAATGAAAATTGTTGTTACGAAAGTAGAAATCACGTAGTGTTAATAATCCAAAAATTAATAAATTTTCATACATCTACGGCACAATAGAGAACAATACTTTTAGACATATTGACAAAAATAGATTATATTCAACCACAGTTATTAAGAAAAGTAATTGAAGTAAAAATAGTGACATTTCGTTGATTTTTTTCAAGGTTTTTTATTGTTTTCTCGAAAATGTAAAGGTCGCGATGAGGTCTTCTAATTCCATCTTTCGTGTTCTTTCAACCCTTTTATCCAATCTTTCTCAATCGTCGAGACCCATGCCTTCGAGATTGTAATCGGGGACTGAGAATAGGTTAATAATCTCCAAACAGCCTATGCTCATGGCATCGAAAGGGAAATTTTCCGTCATTTAAATCCAAACAATGCTATAGTAATTTCACAACATTGAAGGATGACTCTTAGTACAGAATACCTAATGAAAGCTATTGTGCTTGCATAATGGCTCACTCCACCCCTCTCCTGATTGGTAGGTCACTCGTTTCTTTCTAACCTTAAGCACGCAATATTTTGGAGGTCACTTTGGGAATGGACAATATCAACAATGACATAAAGTACTTCCAAAAATGACATAAAATACATTATTTTTTTGCAAGGCACTTTTAAAAATTTACTAAGGCCCACTAATATTAGTACGCCATTAATGAAGCTATATTTATATTTCTAATTCATTTTATAATAAGATTATCAAATTCTCAATGAAGAAAAATCGAACTTTATTTATGAATTATCCGATGAAATTATCTATACAAATCTTAAATGTTAATTAGATTTCTCAAGTATACAAACCAATTGTGATTTATTTAAATTTTCAGCCAGTTAATGCATGATAGGTGATATTTCATTACACGATTTTATATTCTATTTTGAAGATATTGAATGATTGGTATTTTTCTAATATTTTTTTTTATTTACCTTCAAAAATTCCTCATAAAACAATAGTCATATTCATAATTCATTTTAAAACGCCTATATCCCTCAAATATGCTTGAGGATGTGCTTGAAAATAAGACTCTCTGGGAAAAAAATAAAGGCATTGGATTTGTCTAAGAATTATCGGATTAAATCATCTGTACACTATCCAGGAGAGAGATTACTTAAACGTTTATTAGATAATTGTAATTTATCAAGTTTAATTTTGACACAATTAATGCATGAAAAATATTTCATTATACAAGTTTGTAATCTATTTAAGTCCTATTATTCTGTATTCCTATTATTCCTAAAGTCTATTATTCCGTAAGTATAAGTCCACAAAACGGTTGCTTTGTCTAAAAAAATGAAAGAAGTCAGAATTAATAATTCGTTCCAAATTATACTAACGCTGCTTAAATATCGTTTTAAAAAATGTAAGCATACTATAAATAGCATATTATAAGAGTAGCAGTAATTAATAAAGAAGTTTGAATTGCTTTTTCTTCCTCCAATGATATTACCGTTGTCGAGGTTGTTTTAATTTATAAAATAAAAATTTGTATCAATTTCTTATAAAATTTTATAACTTCCTTATATAAAATTTTATAACTTTGTACGAAACAAATTTCTTATCTTTCCAATTCTTTTCATAGCTTTAACCTATTTATTATAGACAGCGATAAAACAATAGAAGTGTTTTTAATAAAGCTAAAAATTTGTTAAGAGTATTTTCCAATTGCCCAATTTTTCCAAAAGAAATTTGTTATTGTTAAGAGCGTCCGGTACCTAATCAAGAGCACTTGATGATATTCTTTAACACTCAAAAGCATTGATATATTTTGTTTCTTCCATTCAGCACTAAAAATTGCAACTGATAACAGTCAGGAAAGACAATGGTATCATTGTCAGTCAGAAGTACCACCTGTATGATATGTCAGTGCTTTTTATCTTTTGAACAGATTAAACACTGTTGATGAGCACAGAAGTACACACTCATAGCATTTTACTGATTATGAACTAAAAATCATGATTATTAATTGTTAAGAGCACTCTATCAATAGATCACTATTTGTTTTTCTTCTTAATTTACAAAAAAATTTTAATCGTGATATTCTTACGAGTTAAATTATTAATTTCTTTATTATTATTTTTAATGAAAAGTTTAATTTAGTGTTTTTATTATGAATATTTTTATTATTATTATTATATTTTATTAAGTATAGTTCATTATGATGTACGCATTAATTGAATTATGCATATTTTATCTTAGTTTGACATGTGTTTAATTTCTTTGAATTAAGTTCCTATTTTTGTGAAAGCTTTGTTTGGATACATGTAAATAATCATCATCTTTTCCCCCTCGTAAATAATAATAGTAATCCCTAAATATGGATGATCTGGATAATTAAATGTTTGGTGGTTTTTAATATTTATTTCTAGTTTAATATCTTGTATTTATCATAATTAGGTATTTATTTTAAGTAATAAATATGTTCAATTGAATAAAGCCTTTACTTGTTCAAATGAATAGAAAAAGGCGATGAGGCATTAAAATTTTTTTTTTACATGATTTTGTTCTTTATTCCAAAAACATCTTCATTGACAAATATTGTTTTTTCTTCTTTTTTTCTTAAAAAATCCCCTAGCCCTTTAGCTTTTACTTCTAAGCAACTATACATGTTTTTATAGTAACAGATTTGTGACAAAATAATTACCAACATTTTAGTTGTATACTTAATTGTAATTTTCTGATCCGCTACCTATAATTTTGCTTTGAACTGTACTTGTTAAAGAGCGAATTGTATTATTTGTCAGTCTGTAGCTATCTCTAGAATCAGCTATTCTCAGTCCAATTACCATTATTATTACTTCTAGTTTCGAAATAAAAATAAGCTCTGCAATATTCCCTTTTTTATTATTATTTTTTGATTAGTATTACCATTGTTAATTTTCATAATGTTATCAGTACAATTATTCTATATTTTTCCTACCTTGTGATTGATAACGTCTTGAAGAAAATGAAGTTGAAACAATCCACCTTATCAGCTGATAATGGTGTGATTGTTTCAACTTCTTGGTAACTAAATAATGAACAGTGAAGATCCGGTTTCTTTTTTGAAAGAGATTTAAGAATATATATTTTCTCTTCCATTGAAAGATATAGATAATTTTCATTGGCGTATATTTAAAGATATAAGTTAATAGCATTTGTGGTTTGGCAAAAACAAAGTTTTGCTTTCTTTTCTAAAATAATTAATTGACTCTCTAGAACTTTGAAAACCGGTTCTCTATTTTTTAATTTTTTTTATGTTCCAAAATAATAAAGTATTAATTTAGGTAATAGAGCTGAATAATATAGTTTAAGATTCATTTTTTTTTTAAAATTAAGATTTATAATTATTACAAAGAAAATTGTTTTATTGAATAAAAATGCTACATAAATTCACATCGCAACACTTTGCTTTTCATTACTTATTATAGTAAAGATTCAGAGTCATACCATATCAAAATAAATTTTTAAAAAAATAGTGAGAACTTGAGTGGAATGTATATAATAACTCATAACCATAGTCAGCTGAGTGATCATATAAATAGAGATAGATAAGATATAGTGTGTCAAATGATGAAAGTAATAGAGATACATAATAATCCACAGTGAGTCAAATGAAGATAGTAATAGAGATGCATGATAATCCACAGTGAGAGCTATACGATAATAAGATAGCAACTAATTTATTTATTCAAGAATAACTAGTTATAATCTATAATTGAAAATGAATTGACTATACTGTTGTAGAAGAATACTCTATAGAATAACTATTTCATAATTGTTATCAAATAGACCATAAAACATAAAATAAAGAAGTATATGTTCATGTATGGCATTTTCAAGCATTATCGTTAGAAGGCATTTTCATTAGTTATTTCTACTCTAAATAGTTCTATTAACACATCATATTTTATATAATCTAAAATATTTATTTCATGCAAAATTATAATTATGAAAATTACGTAATTATACAAAATACTTTTATTCTTTATTTAGATTTCATGACAACGAAAAAGCGAAGAAATCCTGAAGAGTGTTGTTCCTCTTCCAAACTGAAAGTTCGTCGAGTGGGTCGTAATAGTCTCACAACTACGACGAGGCTGAGGTAGAAAAATTATTTATCTCACAACACCCTCATCCGTCACCGAAGTCGCTGGATACGACAGAGGTAAGTTTCAAACACAAATAGCAACATTTCATTGAATCTTACCACTATTTGTTATTATTTCTGATTTTCTTATATTAAATAATGGGTGCTTTCTTTACGTTTCTCGGTTTGATTTGTGATTATAATATTGCTTCTGGTTTATGCAATAACGATACAATTTTAAAGGATTTTCATTTTTATTATTAAAGTAACAAATAAATTATAATTTTTTGCATATTTATATTAAGAATTCAGAAAACCATGTTTCTTGAAATTTTTCATTTCTCATACACAAGCCTAATATTTGGTAAAACTGTAATACTAATGTAATTCACTTAATAAACGAAAACCTGCAATGTTAACAAAGTGTTTAAATATTAAAAGTTTTAAATTAATGCATTTATAAGTATTTGATATCCATATCTAGTTTACTTATTATAAAAAAAACTAGCTAAATTAGTTTGTTTTTTGAACGGCAATTATTTCGCTTCAATATATTGAAATCTTATTATGTTATACATTTTTAAAAATTATTTATTTACTTAACTTTAACTTATAATAATGCACCTTAGACAGCATTTAACTATTTCAAAATATCAAACCAATTTTTGAAAAACCATTGAATCTTGCGTCAAGTTTGAAAAAACTGCATATTTTCGCAAAAATAATGTAAATTTGTTATATATTTTTTTAAATTTTAATGACAGCACTTCAGTTATTAATTATAAGTGCTATTATATTTTTTAAATTTAAGTCATGGTTCTTCAGATACTACTTATAACTAATATTATATTTTTCAAATTTCAGTCATGGCACTTCAGTTACTAATTATAACTACTTTCATATTTTCCAAATTTCAGTTGCTAATAAACTAAATGCTGTTAAATTTTTCAAGGTTAAGTCAAGCACTTCTATTACTAATTATAAATGCTGTTATATTTTTCGAGTTTATGTCATGGCACTTCAGAAACTAACTAAAACTGGCATTAGATTTCGGAAAATATCTTTCTTTGGGTGCGTCTATGAAGTATCAGAATTGCTCGGAACAACAATTTCCGCCGGATGACAATGTATCTCTTCTCTCCTTTTAAGATAAATTGTGCGTAATTCTACTTTCGAATGCTATCGGTGTTCATACCCATATATGCCATGCATATGTATGTTCTGAAATCGTGATCGTTTGGTGATGACCCAATATTTCAATGAATAAATGTGTTCTAGAATGTAATTTCGGCATCGTACTAAAGAGGCAGGTGTTGGTACATAGACAGGCGCTCTCTCCCTCATCGTACCAGCTGCTCGTAGTTAGTATCTTTAAAGACGTGCTCTGAAATTTTTCAATTTCCTGTCTGTTTCTACACCTGTCTTAACCTTCTAAATACTCCAAATTCCCTTAAATACTTTTTTCCTTTATCACTGGTAGTTAATAAATAATTCCACCTTATCTGTAAAAACATTTAATGTTAATTAACTCTGAGTTAACAGTTGGCTTAATATTTTTGTCTTATATTTTATTATGTTTAATTTATTACGAGTTAATATTTCATAAATTAGTTAAATTAAAGTTGAAACAAATAACTTGAGATTAGGTTATTGTTGTTTTCTATGATATTTAACAACCAATATTTTTACACCGGAAAAAGCGCGAAGGAAAATTTACTCTTTTTACGAATTTCAAATTGTTGATTCTCAATGTGTTCTGATGTATATATGAATTCAAATAATGTACCAAATAAAACTAACGTATTAATGATGCATTAAAAAATAAACGTTTTATTTTAATGTATCATATAAAAAAGTTAAGTAATCATAATATTATGATAATCATGAAAATGTTTAATGCATCATAATATAATGATACATTAAACTTAAAAGCAACTAAACGTATTAATGATGAAATAAAATTAAACTTGTTTTAGTTTAATGCATCACCTAAAAAAAGTTTAATGCATCATAAAGTAATGATGCATTAAAAATAAATATGTTAGTTTTAGCAAAAAGTTAAGATGATACAATCTTGATTGCTGATTGAATATGCCCTAACCCAAAATCTTCTCTAACCTCTAAGAGCAATATCACCTTCAAAAGACATACCAAGAATTTTTAACCTTATACTCATTCAAACTACTGAAAAAAGTGACTAATAGAATACGTAGCATTCTTATAGTTTTTATGCGCATTCTTAGATTAAGATGAAAAAAAATTATTCCATTCATGCAAAAGCGCGCGAAAACCTTTTATGAGGTGGGATGTATTATATCGATATTTTTGCACTTCTATTCGATGTTTTGTTTAGGGATCACTGTTACAGAACTTTGTGAGGGTCTGGATCTGATTCAACAGTGACTTTTTTTCGTTAGAAAGTTTTTTGAGAGGGAGGTAGCGTTCAATTCGCTCGCGAATTCGAGACCTTTGACCCTTAAAAAAAAAGTTTATTGGGGGCTGGATCAAAAATTGGCTTGATAGCCGTTTCTCCATTATTGTGTACATATTTTACGTTAGTCATAGTTTTATCTAATGACTCCTGCTTTGTAAAGTGTAATTCTAAACTTTTAAGCATTTTTTTTTAATCCCCATGTATTTAGCCCTAATTAAATACCTGAAAGTAAACTGTTTTCTGTAATTTAAAATCTTTGAAGCTTTTAAGTGACTTACCCCTAAAAGTAATGTCAATGTTTGCAGCTCTAGTTAAAGTTTGATATTTGTACTTCAATTGCATTTAATTTGTACTTCAATATACATTCATTAAAAAAATTTTTTAATAAAAACATTAATTAACTAAGTTCGTTTAACTTTATGTTAAAATTTCAAGCATGTGTGATAAGTAAATTATTCAAATCATCCAGACCAAGAACTATATTTTTTACTCAATAGTTTTAATTCTTAATTTTTCTTATATCTTTTTGTTCTTGACTGAAAAAGTTTGCAAAGAACTATTTTTTAGTTATAATGCCTAAAATAATATAACTAGTTATATAACTGTATCGTACCTTCTGCTCACACAGAAATATACAACATAAATATTAAGTAAAAATTTATAACTCATAAAACATTTAGAAACCTAAATTTTAAAAAAGAATGTTGAATGTAAGACTGAATGTTAAAACTGGCTCTATAATTTTAAAATTTACTTAATAAGTTCAGATTATTTTATTCTGTTCTTATTTAGAACATAGCTATAGATTTTTTTTAGGTTTTTGAAATAGGCCAATAAAAATACCAATATTTTTGAAAAAAAGTGTGATGATTTGTTTAAAATAAGTATTGGTTTTTCCAAACAGTTTTTTTTTTTAACGCTAAAACAAACAGGATTTTGTATTTTTCTCAATTAAAATTTATAGATATATTTATTTAATCTAAGCTCAGTTTATCATCATCCTTTGTTTAATTTCATCGTACCTATGAAATAAAATTTCTAAACAATAAATACATAAAATATAAGCTACAGAAATATGTGTGTACTTTCCATTTGCAACAAATATTTTATTTAAGTTTCTATTAATCTACTAAGTAATTTAAATCAAGACGTAAAATTTTAATGTAAACATATTAATGCCGCACAATTCTGCAGGGAAGCTTCTTAAACAGCAAATTTGTTGTGATTTTTAAACCACCCCAGTGCCAGTGAATCCGAATCTTTTTTTTCTTTTTTCTTCTTACTCTTCGACCTCTGACCGAGGCTCCCATTTGTCACCGTTCGTCCGTCCGTCTCCTTTGACAGAATTTTCGCTTGGCACATGCGCTCAGTTATAAAAACAGCTCTAATAATAAAATAAGAAAAGTTATATAAAAAGCTATTCCCCTCTCACCCCCTTTTTATTCTTGGATAAACGACGACTCCTCCTATCATGTTTGAGGCCTTCTTGGACAACTTTGGGGATAGAAGATGGCAGGATTTATCAACTTAAAAAAAGAAAAAAAAGTTCTATACGCAGACGATAAGATTTGTTGGGACAATTTCTTTCTTTTTTGTGTGTGTGTTTTTAGTGAATTAATAAGATTTATATTTTTTAACATTAAAGTGAACGTCTGGTTGAAAAATTATAAGTGAAAACGTTAATGCATCCTTTATCAGCTTTAATTATGTTACCGTGAATGACCGAAATCATGTGAATGTCGACAATCACTTAGTCGCTTTGGTGAATGTCAGAAATTTTTGTTGTATCCGATTTGATTCGTTGATATTATATTTATTCCATATTTTAATAACTGCTGAGGATAGAATAGGAGAAACATCAGTGTTCGGAGTATCGGTTTAAATGCATACTGAGCAGTGGCGCTGAACCTTTAAAAAAACATCAGTGTTGGGTTTACAGGGCAAATGTATACCGAACAGCGGCACTTAACTAGACTAGTATATATTTCGTATATTTTACCAAAGCGACTATGTGATTGTCAACATTTACCGGTGGAAGTCAACAACCAACTTTCAGCTTATCTACAACTTACCGATTTCTAGAAAATTTATGTTTTCGATTCTATTTTTTTCCGCAAATTTATTTTTATTTTATCGCAATTTCATTTAAACATATATCCCTGAATACAATAAAAGACTCTAAAATATATGTATTTCAATTCGATCTTGCATAAAATATATTTTTCGTGTATATTCTTAAGAGTCTTAATTTTTATTCATAGTTGAAACCTTGCATGTGACTGAAATCTGTACTTTATCTGTTTTAGAATTGAATTAGATTAGTTCAGATTTGAATTGATCACATCATAGTTACAGATTTTTTTAGGTTTAAAATAGACCGATAGGAATACCAATATACTTAAAAAACGGTTGATTTGTTTGTTTAAAATAAGTATTGTTTTCTCGATTTTTGTTAAGGGAAACGAAACAGGATTTTGTATTTTTCTCAATTAAAATTCGTTGATGATCTATTTGTTTAATCTAAGCTCAGTTTATCTCTATCTTTATTTAATTTCATCATACCGAAGAACTTTTTAAAATGCATCAATACAATTTTTAATTTAATAGTTCCTGCACGTACAAAAAAAAAAAAAGAAAAAGTAAATTATACGATTAAATTATATTAAATAAAGCATTATTTTTCAAATTAAATTTTTAAAGTTTATAAAACGCTTTCTTAATGTTTAAAAATATATATTAACTTGTAAGCATATAGACACCTAGGTCCCAAATGTCTTTTCTATATTATATTTTAATAGCTACTTGAAACGGGCCAGATCAAATTTCAAAAGTTTAATTTAATCTACAGATGGCAGCACTATCAATGTATTGAAGTGACCATTCGTAGTACTAAACAAATTTTAAAAGAAGAAAACAATTCGACTATTTTTTCCTCCTTTTTTTTTTGTGTGTTTATTGATCAAAGTATGAAAATAAGAAAATTTCCTTGCATTGAGAATAGGATAAAAATTATGATTAGAGCAATTTTAGTAACTTCTGTTGACATAAGATAGTAACTAACCAATCAAAACGTCGATTGCATTCTATTTTTTAAAAAAGTGCTCTTAACAATAACTCTTTATTTGATTAGATAAATAAAGTAAGCACTTGTATTGTTCACTTCTATCATGATTAAGAGCATTCCTTGTTTTCCTTTTATCTTTAAAGAGCAACTTAAGTATTTAAGTTAAGTACCATATTGTCACATGAAAGAAATTTTTATCACTTTCAATTGTATCAAAATTAAAGTGCTTTGCATTGAAAGCAACATAATGCAATGTAATAATAAATAAAATAAAAAATCACATTTTTATCTTTTTTATTAAATTATGATTAAAGCACTTATTAAATTTGATTTAAAAAAGCTAGGAGTAAAATTCTAGTTTAAAATATTTTTTTATTAATGAATATTTATAATAAATGTATTTATCTCCCTCTAGATGATTTTATAATGTAGCTAATTTTTTGAACAAAATCTTTAATCTTTTTTTTCTTACATTACATTTATTTTAAATGAAAAATATAAATTTCATTCAAATGATTTTTCGAATTATAGAGAAGAATCTAGAATTTTCTTTTAACTTTTTAATACATTCGAACTCCCAAAATATAAAAAGTAATTTTATTACTATCAATATAGTTATTTTTTATTATATAAGGTTAATTTAAATTTTACTTTTAATTCTATTATTTTAAAAGGGCAAATATTAATTTAATTAAAACTTCTTAGATTTGGAATCATTATTATTTTTATTAACGTAAAATATCGTTCCTTGTCATGGGTACAAAAGTTATTCCACAAAGAAATGCGTTACCTGATAGATCAATTAATGTAATTTTATCTTATGCATTTTTTTAATCTAAGAATTCTAAGCGTATAATTAATTAATTAGTAAATCAAATCGAAATATGATAAGCTAAGAATTATAGAAAGGTAAAATTCATTAGTGGGTGCAAAGGTTATTCTACCAAGAAATGTAGCAGCTGGCAGTTCCGGCGGCCGTTGAAAATTCAAGTAATAAGGGGAGTGTGTGGGTTGAACTGAGACCCACACTCCACCTTCCTGTAAATTATTGAAGTAGTTGAAAAACTGTAACGGAAATTCGCCTCCTAGAAAGTTACGGGAGGCAGGTTCCGAAAACAGTCAATTGAGTTGTATTTTAAATAATCGACATAACTGTTATTCCTAAGAAATTGATTTTCTCTATTAAAAATATACCTTATACGTCCAATGATGATAGCTGTTACAATACTTCTTAACTGATCTTAGTAGCTGTTAGTATTATTGTAATAATTTAAATTCTTAAAAATATTGACTAAAATTGGATGGTTCCAAACTTTAATAGCTCTGAAGTATCCAACAAGTATGGCAGTATAAACAATGATGGATATTGTAATAATGTTTTAATTGATCTAGTTAGTATTGTTGTAACAACTATAAAAAAAATTATGTTTGTCACTCCAAAAAAAGAAAAAAAAAACATTGAATTGAGTGGTGTAACTAATTCCCTGTTGTATACGACAATTGTGAAAGTTTAAACAGTGATAAATATTGTTACAATACCTCCTTAACTCATCTTGGTAATAATTAGTATTATTGTGATATATTTAATACGTACAAAATATTAAATAATTGTTGTCAATTCAAAAATTGTTGCGGTTGCCATACTTTAACAGTCAACGGCGATTGTTAATTGCGTATAATTAATGCATTACAATTTTAATTATATAATAGCTAAAATAAATATTTTTCAGTAAATTATAAAAATGTAATGTAAATGTCTATCAGGGCAGCTTTCATTTATTTTAACAAAATGAACTATATATTTTGTAAATAGATGGTCTGACATTAAAAACCGCTTTAAACGAGCATGAAAGTCGATATTTGATTGGCCTAGAGTTCTAACAGCTGCAAGAACTGCAAGTTACTTTTGATCCTGCCTTTATCGTGGACGGTTCGCACCTGCTACACTATTTTTTTCTTCTCCACCCCTCTTTCGACGATAATCTTACTTAATTTCTAGCCCTCTTTCCTTTTTTCGAAAATCCACCCCTCACCAGATCTTCCAAAATCGAATAAACTAGCTCACGTTTTAGATCCTAAATACTAGACCATATTCTTTGCTTTCTTCCGAACTATGGATAGGGTTGACTGAGCAGACGATTTATGTTATTTAAGAATCGTGGTAGAACTTTTTTTTTTTTTTTTTTTTTTGCTTTTTAAAGTCACGCATTAGTGACTTCATTAAAAATTCGATTTTCTTTTTAAATTATAGAAATGTAAAATGATTTAAATGCGAGGATAGGTAAATCGTAGTGTTAGTTTTTAGTTTTGCTCATGCAATTGTTGTAAAGCGTTATAGTTTTAAACATTGTTTAGTTTAACAGCTTTCAATTATTAAAGTACTTCAAAAAATAAAAGAAATGTACTTTAAATATCTGAGCTCTTTATTTTAAGCTATTACTATTTTGAATTTCCTTGAAAATTCGAAGGAAAAATCGTTTTATAAGCGTTCTTGTTCCTTAAAAAGTTCTGATAATTATAATTTAAAAATAATCTGATAATACAACTTAACAAAACTGTTATTTTATTCTAATAAAGAATGTACGAAAATCTATAAATACAAGTGGTCGGAAAAACTATATTATTTTTGTAATTCATTACAACTACCTACTTTGTTACAAATGCAGTTAATTACAACTACTTTTTTTTAAAATTGTAGTGACTACAAACTACTATCGAAATGTAGCGACTACTTCTCTATTTTTAGGAACCGAACCTATGTTTAAAATGGTTTTGAATAAAAAATTGGCTTACATTAAACATGAAGATTTTTATTTTTATTTTTTACAAATATTTATTTATGTTCCT
This sequence comes from Parasteatoda lunata, assembly GCA_949128135.1. Lineage (NCBI taxonomy): Eukaryota > Metazoa > Arthropoda > Arachnida > Araneae > Theridiidae > Parasteatoda > Parasteatoda lunata. The sequence continues at coordinate 9,490,964 of OX421979.1, read as the reverse complement.
ATCAGTTTGTTATTCCGAAGCATTTCCCCCCCCTTCGAATTTGTTCATTTAACCTCTAACTTAATGCCTCCTTCGACAGCAAATATTTAATTTAAGTAATGCGAAATTATCTAACACTTGCAAATTTTTTAATTGTTTAATGCTCTTTCATTTTCTTTAAGAAATTAAATGCATCGAAAATACGTTCCATTCCTTTTAAATAACATCAATGTTTCACGAGTGTGCATTCATTCGCATGTGAAAGTGGGACTAAAGTGATTCATTATCTATATTAGTTACTGTATACGTGATTCTAGATACCCTTTAACGTTCAACTGCAGCCACAGGGTCATTTTCATTGCATCCATTGACGAACCCGTGATGATTTGAACCCATCAAATTCGAAAAATTAGCTGCGCTAGAATCGCGTTTCTTTACTAAAATAACGTTAAGAGTAGTTTGCCAGGAATCGCTACAAACTACTGTTTTTTGTAACTCGCTACTCACTACACTACTTTTTTTGTTAAAAAAAGTAACATGCTACACAATAAACTACGATAAAAAGTAGCGACTACAGTAGTTTCGCTACTTGTTGTGTTCTACTTCCAACCACTGATAAACACTTTAGATATTTTATATTTTTTAGAATTTTTAAGAGTTTTTAAAAATTATAACTGCTTCACCAACAATCTCATAATTGTGAAACTTATAACAAATTAGATATTTTATATTTTTTAGAATTTTTAAGAGTTTTTAAAAATTATAACTGCTTCACCAACAATCTCATAATTGTGAAACTTATAACAAATTAGAAAATAATGCTATATACACCTTCTGGATTATCATTTAAAAAAATTTCTGACTGTATATGGTGCGCAAACTAATAATAATAAACCCTCTTACTTAATTAGTGTAGATGAAATTTTAAGTTGCAAAATTCAGACACAAAACGTACTTTATCTGAAAAAAAAAAAAAAAAAAAAAAAAAAAAACATGCTTTTACTTTTATTTACTTATTTTTACCATATATTTCTTTCTTTATTTTTTTGGGGCGGATTTTGATTTTTATCCTCGAAAAAGATAAAAGTAGCTGCAATCCTGAAAATAGGGTCCTAATAGTTTAGTCAAGAGTACAATCACAAGTTTACACCCCGTTATGTTTATTTTACTTTAATACTGAGTTGGTAATATACAATGAATATGCATTGTCCTAAATAGGAGATTTAATTATTGTCTTTTCATTTTGAAAATAACATGCTATGCTTGCAATTACAATCAATTGAAATTTTCGACTTTGAAATTTTTTTGCTCCTAAAGTATGTGTGCCAAATTATATTACGAACCAACCATTTTTCAATAATAAATATGGAACCATCTTAATTTTTTTTTTTTTTTTTGATATTGGTTCCACATGTGGAAGCAGCAGACCTTTCATTATGGTGTCGCGTGGACAAGCTTTTCTTCCAAACAACCAACTCAATTGCTCAAGGTCACGTGGGCATGCTTTCACCTGTTCTTTCTAGGGGAGCAGACGAGAAAATAAAAAAAGGGCACCACGACGGCAGATGTTTAGAAATTGGGGGTCAGTCAACGAACGCGTGCGGTCTGGTCTAGTGGGCCTTTCTTCAGGGGTTTTCCCTCTCAAAAGGGGGTCGGGCTCGTGGATTGAGGCCGGATTTTTAAGGTTTTGATGTCCAACACCTGTCACCCACAAATCCAATCATGTAAGTAAGAACAAGTTCAGGATAGCTTACAAGCGCCAGTACTGTCAAGTAAAAAAAGAAAAAAAGGTTGAAACTTAATTTGGAAGTTATATATATATATATATATATATATATATATATATATATATATATATATATATATATATATATATATATATTGGTCCAAATTTAAATTTTCTGAAACATAAGACTTTTTTATTTTAATAAAATAAATATATATATAATGTTCAAGTAGTTTAAAAAAATATCAATGTATGTTTCTCGAAATATAATTATATTTCATAATTGACTACAGAATAAATTTTTTTTATCTTATTAAGTGTCCTTAATAAAAAAAATTAGAAGTGAGCAATGCTTTTAAGTATTGCTGTGTGATTAATTATTAAGTGTTATTAGTTTAAATAATCTACCTATAAATTAAGTAGTGTGAAAGAAATTTTTCAAAAAAAATTCCTTTTCAGCGTAAAATTTGGAAATCAGGAAAATAAATTTTAGTTACAACCTACCAACAATATAAAATAATGAATTAATTTCAATGTCGGAAAATAATCACCCAAAAAAAAAAATTTTTCTTTTCTTTTTTAGTATTATATTCGAAAATTGTTTATGAAAACGGAACATTTTTAAATCAAACCTTCCAAAATTTCCCTCCTAAATTTTCTCGGCAAAGTATAAATTTAAAAAAAAGCCATGACGCGGGGGTGTCAGTCAAAATTAAGAAAAGTTAGAAGTAAAAGGAATTAAATAGAAAAGAAAAAGGGGAAAAACACTGGTGTAGCCGGTCATTTGTATCACGAAACTAAAGTGAACCCGGGCAGAACGTAAAAACTGTCAGAATTACGGAAACGGGCATCATAAGGGAATGTGAGAAAGGTAAAAACGGAAAAAATCCATTACTTATTTCCTTCAGAGAAAATGTGCTTCGGTTTTCCATAGTGTTCCTGGACATTTCCGGCTCCCTCGTGCTTAATTGTTCTGCTTCGCGCATCACTTCGCAAAACGGTGACAAGGTTGGTTGCACTGCTACTACTTTCATAAAGTCCCCAACAGCTCTCTCCCCCACCATTGTTTCATTTTTGTTGTGGGGGTGTTTTGGAGTTGAGTAATTTCTTAGTGATAACAAGGTCACGGGTCGGTGTTGTCGTTGACTCTCACGGATGTGCCAGGTCCGGCTGGTTGGAATAAAGAAAAGAGAAACTTAAATAATTCGAACTACGTTTTTATTTCAAATTTCATTCTACTACTTAAATGATGAAACTAAAGAAAAATTAGATTATGCAATAGAAATTCTTTTTGTAAATGAAAAAAAGGCTGTATTACTGAAAAAGAAACTAATATTTGATTGACATCTAGCTTAAAAAGAGCACCTTTTATTGAAGAAAAAGTTTAATGCCCCTAAATATAAAATTCCCCAAATCTCTCTTTCAATAAATATATCCTATTTTAAAAAAAAAAAAATTTTTTTTTTTTAAATATTGAAATATGACATGTGAATGAATATTCCGAGTCTATTAACAGTTCTTTGAATAAATAGGTGCTTTTTCGTCTATAGTGCTGCCATCTGTCGTTCAGCGAGGTTATTTAATATATACCATAAATGAACACGAGTATTTTATAGCTAAATTCTATAGAGTTAAATATTTATCCTTCAATGGAACAGAACAAAATAACTGACATTATGTGATATAAAATAAAGATAAATAAAGCTTAATATTTTTTTCTTTTTTTTTTCATTTTCATACTATTAAATATGCTGTTGCTCTTATCCTAGTCCATTGTTTTTTATATATGTTTATACTGTAAATTATTGAGATTAAACCTAAGAATATTCCTAATTATTTTATTTGTTTTATATTTATTCAAAATCATTTTATCGAATATCAACTCTTGATACACGTTTCGGTTACTGGAAAAGAATTTTGATTTTATTTATTTGAAATTAAAAGATAATGGTATTTAAATTTTATTACACATACTGACAGCAATTTGTTTTAAGAAAAATATTTTGACCGGCCCCTTTTACGTTTCACCAACCATTCCAGAAAAATTTATGTCAGTTGGAACGCATTTTGTTTGCTCTGCAATTGATAATGGATAACCGTCAAAACCCCAATCTGGGAGTGAACTGTGTACTTTCTTTTTTTTCTTTATCAGGTTCAATCACGTATAATATTTACTGTAAAACAATAAGCAAATAAAAGTGAAAAAGAACATAGAATAGCAAGCAAATAAGAGGGTGGTGCTTGGCTGCTTTTCCAGAACGCAGGAAATTGTCACGTTTCCTTCACAACACTATTCCAACAATGAGTTCAAGAACGGATATAGTCTCCGGCGACGTTCCACGCGATATTCCACAGGTGGACACCTAGCGTTCGACCACCCCTCTCTTGCATTTCCTTTCACTTCCTTTTTCAGTGGAAACAAATATCGTTTGATATATTTTATTTCGAAATTGTTTGTTTCGTTCTTAAAGAATATTTTTAATTAAAAATTAGAAAGGGATGAAAAACATCAGCAATTTCAATTACGTAACTTAAAAGTAGATAACGTATTTCAACGAATTATTCAAACCTATTCGTAATTAATACAGTTGAACTAATTATTTGGTTAGATTAGTAACTCATATTTTAATTAATTATTATAGCATATTAGTAATATATTTTTGCTAATTAAAGATATTAAGCAAATAATATAATTTTTAAAACATGATTCATATAATCAAATAGCAATTTGTAAAGTAGTTTAAATATAATTTTTAGCTTTAATTAATGTATAATTTTAAATAAAGTATTAATTTTTTTCATTTATTGAAATTCAATGATTGTTTAAATTAATTAACTTTTAGAATTATTATTATTATAATTATTTAATTACACCTCAGAATTATTTTTCTCCATGCATACAAGAAATGTATTTATTAGAAATATAAGTTATATCCTTTTATTACTTTTTCGTTAATCGATATTTTTAATTTACAAAAATACTGTTTTCGGATTTTTTAGGTAAATAACGTGAAATTATTCTACTAAGTTCGCCCTGCATCTCTTTGTTGCAGAAAAATAATGCAAAAAAGAGATCAGAGTTAATTCACATCTCCTTACCACATGTGGAAGATATACGATGTAGGGAATAGGGCGATCAGATGTTGTACTAAAGGTTTTTGTTCCATTTTCTCATCCCGAGGGAGGGCGACCCTGAAAAAGGACGTAAGGGAAGTTCTACTTCCGTTCCCTTCACAGGTGCTCGCTTTCTTCCCGTATACTTCACAAAAATCACATCCGCTCTTATTCTTCTGTTTGCGTAGGAGTGAGAGTTTTATACACTTTTTTCTTTTTATCTACAACTTCAATTTTACGCGTTTTTTAAAGTGTGCGCATTGTCATTTTTTGAATATTTTTAAACTATTCGATGTTCACACTTTTTTTTTTTTTTTAAATTGTAGTTTATGAACTTTATTTTATTGTGTCAAGTATTATTTTGCTCACGTAGAGACGGATTTTAGTATTAAGGCTGTTTTTCGAAGGCTTCCTCGAAATATGAAATGATGTTTTTTTGTGAATAATATGCTATCTTTATAACTGCTGTGAGTTTTCAGCTGTTACTCATGACTGTTAAGTCAAGTTTCGTCTATCAAAAGACAGCGCCGTCTACGCTTATTTTGAGAATGGCGCAAAAATTCAATATGGAGAAAATATACAGCTATGTGAAAATGAAAAACATTTGCGGTCTAATTTTTTTAATAGTTAAAAACTTACTCCAATGCTGCATTACTTGGGCTCATAAAAATTTGCAAAAACTGAGAATAAGGCAGTGATTTTGATAATTTTCATCTATAGGAAAAAATGTTGCTAAATTGGCAATTTTTAAAAAAGTTTAATGATTTTTAAAATATTCAAGTTATTTGTCTGTTCTAAAGCCTAAATATTTCTTCGCGCCAAGATTATATGTAGTTTAAAATCATCGCATTGCTTCAAGTGTAAGGCTCTTAAACTATGAGTTTTTTATTTTCCATAACAGCCTTAAATTATTTTAGATTAATATTTTTAAAGATCTCTAAAATCTAATATGTTAGCTTTGTAATAAATATAAAAAAATAAACTCAGAATATACTTCATATTATCGTTTATTTTATTTCGTTTACAAATTTTTTAACTTTTGTGCTTTAATGATATTTTGTTGAACAAAACGATTTAAAAATGAAGTGCTTTGAGTCTATAAATGCAGCAATCACGTTTTACACAATATTTTTTAAATTATGTAAATTCTCTTTAAAGAATGGTACTATTAATCACGACTTATCCATGTAGTAAGACTCAAAACTTTTTCAAAAAATAATAATGTTATGGGAAAAAATAATTTTTGAAACTGTCAGCTTATACAAATAACCATTATTCAAAACGGCACAAAATAACGAATTCTAGTTGTATGAGGAAAATGTATCGTTTGTTTTGGGTTCGTCTAGTGTTTCTGAAACCATAATAAAAAGAATTGTGGTTAACTCTTAATATTGGCACACCTGCCACTTTCACATCCAGGACATTGGTTCCAGGTCCTATTTGATACCCTGTTTCTTTATGCATGCTTATTTAATCAGGTTTGTTACACTGTTTTTACAGTTCTCTTTTCTGCTTTTAATATTTTTTTTCTTTCTTCCTTTCTCCCCCTTCATAAATACAAAAGGTAATTATTTGTTTGTTGGAACATAACGGCTAATTTCTATTCAATACTTGCCGGCGTTCATTTAATACTTGAAATTGCAATTGTCTATTCAATACTAGAGTTATATTTTAAAAGGTAATACAATAAGCAAAATTTTGCTTCATATGAAACACATTATTATTGGAACAAAAACATATTAACTTAGGTTTTTTTTAAAAAAAGATTTGTCTCCTTTTTCTATTATCTTGATAAAATGAGTTTCTAATTTTTTAGAATTTGAAAAATTTTACTTCTTTCTTCTGTCTCTTTGTTATATTTTACTCCCGTAATATTATGTGATAATAAAGGATACAAGAAAAGTCCGAGAAATATTTTCCTGTTTCTATTTATTATCTCGTCGTTGAGTTAATGGCTGTTTTAAAAACAGATATTTTCGATTTGAATGTAGCGAAATTCAAAATATCGTATCTTGTTTTCCTCGTCATTATTAATTAATATTAGGGAGACATTATTATTTTTTTAAAGCATGCCGTTAATAATAAGGCATACACTACAAAGAAGTCAAACGTGTTTTTTGAATCTAGCGTTACACCGACGTAATTTAAAACTTGTAACGGGCGCCGAGGAGTAGCTTCTCAAGTGTTTCGGTCGCCGTGTAAAAACCACTTCTCTGCCAAGAGGCCGAAGCGAAACGACTTTCGATAGTCATCTATTCTTATTCATTTGTGGTGCCAATGGGATTGATGGCTTTCTATTTTTACGAGATGAATTTTAATGATGCCGGCTGACATTACACATTTCTTTGTAATTGGAAATAACTTATTTTCATTTTATACTAAAGGCTTGATCGAGTCAGTTGACTTGATAAAAATTTTCAGAGTTGAAACCACCTATTAAGAGTGGTTCGTGTATTGTAATGAACTAACAATTCTTTGGAAGGTTATTCCCAAATAATGTTAGTAAATTATTCAAATGTATTTTTCATTTTTTTTAAACAATTAAATCGTATTAGTCTTTAAAACTTACCAAGTTGAGATCTTTTTTAGAGTTTATTTATTTTTAACTATGGTAAAAATTGCACTGCTAATCCTCATAATAAAGACATAAAAATGCCATCTTAATGGTATTTAATCATTTATTTTTCCATTTCGGGTTAGATTTAACTTTTTTATTTATAAAACGAATCAAAATAGCCATTAAAAAATATTTGTTAAAATTTAACGAAAATGGACAGTAAATAACAAATTAATATGGATAACTAATATTGATAACAAATTAATATTTTTAACACATTAATTCAACAACAAATATATGAATTAGTTTGTTATTATACTCCAGAAATTGGGTTATTTTTTTAGTTACTTTAATATTTGTGACTTAATTTTAAAACTTAAAAAAATAAATAAAATCGTAACTTTACGTAACATTAAAAAAAACCATGGGAAAATTTTGAAAGAGAACGTCTCAACGTGTAGGTGATTTGAAGGTCGTGGGGTGCGATCTGAAAGAAAAAAAAATTGGGAGAGGGATACGATTGGGGAAACCCATGTGAGTACGTTACTACTTATAGAGTACGATACTACTATCGTAACGTAGCGTAGTAAAAATTTTTTTCCGTTTTCGGTTTTTGTTTATATTTTTATCGAAAGCAAAACCAGCCCGGAAATGGGGTAAATCGTGAATCAGGTGAGCTTAAGATTTTGCTCACACGGTTTTTCTTACCCATTCTCCTGCTGTACCCTTATCGATGTACAGGTAGTTCATTTAGGAGGGGGGGTTGTACTTACATGCAGGTGTATTTTTTTCCAAAAATATAGATGCTTTTTTTTTTCCATCCCCTTTTATCATCTGTCATTCTCTTGACCCTACATAAACTTTGAAGAACTGCCAATTTTAGTTCTTTTTTTATTATTTTATATTTGTAGAAGGTTAAAATAAGAACGAAATCTGGAGGTTTTAAAACTATTATATTTTTTATTCACTTTGTTTTATTACAAGACTCAGCTAAAACATAATATTTATTATGAGAGTATCAATATTAAAGGAAATCAAATGAATTAACTTTAAATTATACAAGAAATTTTAAATGAGATGCTATCTTACATGTGACAAAACGTTATATTATAATTAGCAGTTTCGGTATATTTGTTGTCCTCTCTTTCTAATAGTTACTAACTCTGAAAATATTATCTTAATTTATATTAAATGCATTTTGCTATTTTTATTTTTAATTTTTTTTTTATTGAAGTAGCTCTAAAAAATATTTCAAAATAAGCAATGTACAATATTATACAGACCATAGTATTTCCAAAAATTGTAACCTTATCAATTATAAAATACGAAAAACAGTCGAGCTTTGAAAATAAAAAAAAATTATTCTTGAAATTTACAGAAGGGAAATTCGCATTTTTAATTCAATGTAGTATATGGCTTTCAATTATGGATTGTTTCCTTTTATAATTCAGTTTCTTATTAAAAAATTTTTTTTATTTTTTTATTTTATTTTGTAACAGTGTATTTATTAAGAAGGTACATAAAAAAACTATCTTTACATAATTGTTTTGTTATTACTTAATTTCACTTTAATGTTTGTCTTAATTATTTTTATTTAGCCAAGCTGGAATATGTTTTAAATTAAAATTGCTTAAACTTCAAGATGTTTTTTATTTGAGGACAAATTAAGTAAAAATCAAATATGTAGTAATACATTGTTGGGATATGAGCTGTGAAAGAAATAACTCAGTATAAAACATGCATTTTAATTTTCAAATTAAAATTTAATTTTTTTTACCTTTACGTGATGTTACTTCCGAAGCAAAAAGGAGTCTTACAAAAATAACCGAAATTATGTATAAATATTCTTAATTCTACTAGGATTTGAAAATAAGCATTTTGATATCATTTAACAATTGTGGCTTGTTAAATTATTATCTCAATTAAAAGAAATTCTTAATACGAAAAAAACATATTGTTTTATTACAAGTCTTTCAATTATTTCTTCGGCCAAATAAGCGAAAAAAGATTTTTAAAAAAAATCAGACTATAAAAAAAAGAGAGCTTTTATCTGAGTTTTATGTGGGACATGTTCCCACTCCGTACCTGTAACTTCCCCTTACTGCACCCTTTTTCCTGTGCTTTCCTTTCCATGCAGGTCTCTTACCTCAAAAAACACATGTGTATCGCACCAACTCGTGCTCTATCACAGCGTGAGAAAATTGGATGAAGGGGGAGGGGGAGAATGAATATCTTTAATTCGCTCTTCGAATACATCCCCGTAACGTACCGGAAGTGAACGTACTAACGCGCGTCCCGCAAGGTCGCTTTCCTGTATGGAGCGAGATCTTTGTCCAGTCCTCCACGTTCAGCTGTTTTCTGTCTCTCTCCCTTGATTCACGGATGCGGCCGAGACGGGATGAAGGAACAGCTGGTACGGCAGTGAAGCCCCCTACTTTTATCTTGAAGCTTTTTTTTTTCTTTTTTTTGTCACTTACATTTTCAGAGGGTGGATTTTGATGCAGGTGCCTGACCGAAAAATCGCGTTTTCCAATTGTATCAAGCGTTGACTTTTAAATCTTTTTATTTTTTTCGTGGGCTAATTTTAATTTGACTTACATAACTGTCGATTGGATGAATCTTGCAAGATTTCGAGAAGAGAAAAGATATCGCCTTCACTCGAATTGAAAATAATAATAAATAAATGAATAAATTGTATGAATGAAAATACGGGAATTCAAATATCTAAGAATTGTAAATTATTGGCTTGAGGCAATACAGTGATGTAAAGAAAATCAACGTGAATAAAATACAAATAATGGCGTAAATGTGGACTTTTAAGTTGCACGTTGTTTTTCTTTATTCAAGTGCATTGTTTCGTGACTAAGTTCACTGTACATTTGTAAATCATTTGGAAAAGAAAGAAAGAATATTGTATCCGTGAATTGAAATGACTAATAAATTGTGTGAATGAAATAAAACAACTAATAATTGCAAAATAGCTAATAATAGTATATTTTTGACTTTTCATATTTTATATTGATTTTTTATATTTTCTTTTGAAATATATATTAATAAGTGTTTCTTTCTTTATAGGTTGTCACAGGCCACTAACCAAAGATGCATGTGATATAATTCTGCCTTTTTAACTCTTCTCTAATGCAAATGCTGAATTTCTTTTTATAAATTAAACGAACTCTCTGGAGACAAATGTAATATATATATATATGTTTCTGAAATTCAAATGCAGCATGTCAGAAATGGATCAGTTTGTAACAAATTGTTTCAATTTTCCCCCCAAATTATTTTCTTATTGAAAAGTTTAATCAAAATCATATTTGTATATATATCTTGTAATTTAAATAGAAAGAAAGATTATGTTGTACTAAAGTATGTAGTGTTTCTTTAGTTTCTATTTTTGTAACTTGATTAACAATGAAACGAAAACTTATTAATGCCCTCTGTCCTTTTAAAAAAAGATAAGTTATTATTATTTTTTTTTTAAGAAGAAAAAGTGATAGTTAATCTGAGAAAATGTCTATAATGTAAATTAACTACTACTTTTTTCATTATTACTAAAAAATAATAAATTAATGTTAAGCAAAACTACACAAATTTGTAATTATACTAATTACTAATAGTGATAATTTCTCTTAAATACCTCACCCTAAAGTTTAAAATCAATATTTTGATTAACATCATTATATAAAATTAATATTTTTCAATGAGTTGTCGAGTTTTTAAGTAGTATTAGTTTTAACTCATCAACTTTAATATATAAAAAATCTAGAAATTAATATAGAACGATCAACTTTTCGTTTTACGAATAATTATTAATATTTTAACAATCATTATGCATAAGACTCATTTATAATTCCATACACCTTTTAAACAATAATTAAATTTTCATTGTACAAAAGAGGAAATGTCAGGTCTATGGAAGTGTACATAAATGTGAATAATGCTGTGTATAACAAATTTTTGAATTGATATTTCATATATTTATGTATACACGAATAAATATGCTATTGCTGTAGCATCAGCTAATGATCTCATTTTTCCTTGTACTGTCAAAATAAATATTGGCGGTACAGAAATTCCTCTCTTGTAAAGAAATATGCATTACTACTATTGTTGTTAACTAATGTATAATGTTTCTATGTAATAATACTTGTAAAAAAAGGTAATTAAAAAAATGTACAGCTATTTTAATGTTATTAATAAAAAGAATTTTATTATGTAATCATTTGAGGTCTATTTTAGTTTGAGTTATTAATTTATTATCAAATACTTATGTATAACAACACAAAGCAGTGTAAAACATGACATGTAAAAAATGAGCTTTACAGTTGTTTCGATGCTGTAAACAAGAATGTGTCAATAAACTAGGGAATCGCCATATTGGTATTTAATATTTTTGTATTTTACTATTGAGGTAGTCAGAATATAATTTTTAAACATATGTATTTGTTTATGATACCAATCCACTATCATTAAAAAAAGTTTCTTAGCAAAAAGGATAAGAAATATTTATTTGTTATTAACCCGTCAAGAGGCTCTTCCTCCTCTCTGGACCGACCTCAACTGTCGAAGGGCTGGAGATTGGGAGTAAAAATTCTAAATATGCTTTTAATCCATTTTATTTAAATTTCACAAATAAACTGATGTTGGATATTTTCACAAATAAATTGCTATTATCCTCATTGGTAGACGGATCATGGGTTAGAGTCTCCTTGATGTCAGGCTAACCGTGAAAGATTTTCGTGTTTTCCTCTCCATGTAATGCAAATGCGGGTGAGCTCCATCAAAAAGTCCTCCAGAAAGGCAAATTTATAAGCAATGCTTAATCCAGGAGTTCCCACTTCCCTTGTCTTCTGGATTGGATTCAAAATTATAAGACTAGGTGTTGAACACTAGCAGTCGTCCCAAACATTGGATCGGCTGTTCAACGACAGTTATAAAATAAAATTAATTGATACTGGATATTTAATTTTCACAATTAAACTGGTATTGGATTACATATTATATTGGCAGTTATTATATTATTTTAATATTCCGATAAAAGTAAAATGCAAGACCGTCGCCCAATCACAATTTGAGATTTAAAGCGTGCGGTATTTAAAGTTTCTCTATTCATTTTTTTTAACAAAATTATACCAATACAATTCTGCAATCCGCTGTTTCTGATGGGTAGTTAAATAGTATAAAAAAGTCTGTCTGTTTTAGATTTTTGATAAGTATTTTTTTTTTTTTTTAGGCAATTGACGTTAAAAGAATTTTTTTTTTTTTTTTAAATCTAAAGATCGAGAAACATGTAGTTTAAAATTACTCAGGCATCATTTTATTGCTTTAAAATTTTAAGGAAAAATCCGTAGAAGTTCTAAAAATTATTAAGTGCTATTTCTCCTAATCTAAATGAAACTATACTAAAAACCTTTTTTAAATAAAGCAAAAATATTGCAGTTTCACCCTAAAAGGATTAAAAGTTATTTTTTAAAGCTTTTTTCAAAAGTATTGTCACTTAGGTCCATAATGACGTTTTAGCTGACGTCACACTAGCGTTAGGATCAAATTTCATTGTCTATTAAAATTTCAAGACAAGGTGGATTTTAGCTGATTATGCAAGACTTTGCGGAAAGAAACCTTATAATTACATAGACTTAAGACTATTTTCACCTTGAGTCTAGCTTTATTAAAGGATTTTTTCACGCTTGAAAACCCTAAGTCAACCATGATTTAAGGTTTTCAAGTCGAAGGATGTTTTCCAAGGTTTTGGATTAGGATAATGTGCGTAAAATAGGGCAGATTGTCACAGATCTCGTTTTAAGGTTAGACGGTTTATACGTAAACCTCAGAACAAACCTCTTCAGGTTTACATTAAAAGGCTTTTGCTGGGTTAAAATAAACCTTATCTATTAAAACAGGTAAAGGGTTAATAAATAAACGTATTAACAGAAAAAAAGCTTGTTTCGAAATAATAAATTCACTCATGCATATACGAAAATACTGCAATTTGTTGGTTTTGCCTCACAGCGTACTACAACAGAAAGGTTTTATTTAAAAAAAAAAAAAAAATCGCTTATAACGAGCAGGAAGGAACCACAATATTTGCTCGTTGCAACCAAATGCTCGTAAAAAAGGAATTCGTGAAAAAATCATTAATTTCAGACGTACTTAGTAAATAGTTATATAGCACTTTATATATATATATATATATATATATTATTTCTTTGTACCGTTTAAATGAAGTTAATTTTCTGAACCGTCTTATTGTCTCTTTGCCGTGTTGCTCGTCGTATAAGCAACGTCATATAAGCTCGTCGTGACCGAAAGAACAAGGTCGACATCAAAAAGTATATCGTCGACCCGAAAAACATAAAAAGGAAATTTTTCTAAGAAAGGAGTGAACTGGAGAAGTGGAATTAAGTAGAAATTTTATGAATCACATATATATAGATCGCCAAAATGGAAATTAAATCGTTGAAAGTGAACTACACTCTATAACAGTGTTCCCCAACCCCCGGTCCGTGGGTCAAATGGTACCGGGCCACCAATTTCATTGAAACTGAATTTAAATTCCTAGGTATATGCCCCAAACTAAAAATATTTGTGTTCCACTAAAATTTTATTTATTTAAAAAAGGGGCTCCCGATGGTAGTGGCATTAATTTTTTAAAAAGTTAAAAAAAAAAAAAAAAAACACCGAAACTACTTTCTCTTTCAATTAGTTTTAATAAAAAAAATCCATCATCATAGTTGTAAATATCATAAATAAAGCACGAAATTAACATTGGAACTAACGAAGAACCTCGTCTTCTATCTCGATCGTGACTCATTGATTTAATGTTCTAGTAAGTTAAAATGTTAAATCACTTTATATTTATTTTTTGGTGTAACTATATTTTATTTTGAAGGATTGCATGTTTAAATACAATTAAATTAAAATAATAAATCAAAATAATCAAAAATATAAACAATCCATATAAGCAATCATTGCAACTTGGCCATATAAGCAATCAACAAAAATACACTTTTTTTTTTATTTAATTAATTTTTTAGTTGTATGATAGCAACTTAAAGAAGATAGTAAAAAAGTATCTACAAAATAAATAAATAAATGTAAGATTTCGTGGATCAAGGGAGGAAATAAAGACAATAGTTTAATAATGACAAAAAAAGGAAATAAGTTTAACAGCGATATCATGACCGGTGAGAGCTGCCTACACGCAGTGACGTCGGATCAAGTATGAAAGCTAAAGTAGATAGTTCTATGGCAGTGTTCCCCAAAGTGTGGTACGCGTATCATCAGGGGTACGGAAAAAAATAAACTCACCAACTTAATGCATAACAAAATTAAAAGTGAATAAAAAGAATTCTAAAAAAATTATCAAGCAGCAGCGGTCGCATACGAACTGTTTACTATTTTTCTTTTGAACACAGTTGAAAAGTGTGATGACGTCAAAGTAAGGTTCGTATGCACAACACCCATTTTGCCAGTAATAACGCTTCTAATTTCGGTTCAACTAAACAACTGATCATAAATACGCTTCTCTTATTTGTTATTTCTTGTCATTGTGAAGTCATAAATTGAAGAATTACTAAATCTGGCTTGAAAAACTACCACCACCAAAAAAGATTCTTAAAATTAAGCCACTACCCAAAAAATTCCTGTTATCGTTCAACTGAACCATTCGTTGTAAATGTATTCCTAATTTTTTATTTTATGTGATTGCACAGATTTTCTTTGAAAACATAAAATTTTATTGGAAAAGTATCCTCTTCCAAAATAAAATTTTAAAAATACCCACTTAAACATTAAAAAATATATCCCTTAAGTCTATTTTACATTAATAAAGCTGACAAATGGCTATGACGACTTGATTGATATGAATGACTATGATTTTTTTAATTTATAAATATGATTTTAAATTTGGTTTTACGTCAGACGGTTGAATCTCGGGTCTTCGAGTGGTAAAGTATTTGCGTTCTGGTTCTAAATTTGTTTTTGGTGTGTGAAAAATAAGAATTGTAATAAACATGTTTCTTTACTGTTGAATTTTATCATGAATTGAAAAGTTCGATGGAAAATATTTATGTAATTTTTTATACAGTATAGGCATATCATTTTCCAACTTTTATTAATAGAATTTTTTTTTATTTATTTACTTAGTCTAGCAATTTTCCTCTTTACTGATATTTCACTCAAATTAAACAAATTAATAATAACCTGGGGTAAAATGAAAAAAATAATCAGAAAAAATTATCAAATGAATTTTACTTAGTCTAGTAATTATTTGCTTACTAAAAATTATTTACTTAGCCCAGCAATTTCCATCTTCCCTGACATTTGCCTCAAATGAAAAATTAACCAAATTAATAATAAATAACCAGGGGTAAAACGAATCATAATATATAATCTTAAAAAATTACAATGTATTTACAGGGAAAAAAGTTCATAGTATCGGAATCCTTCCATGAAACTCTAGGATTTCGCGGGACATCTTTAGGATATCACTGGTCAAGAGTTTGTGACTATGGTTACAAGATTAAACTACTGTAAAAAAGAGGTATGTTCAGGGTTAATTGTGACACAAAGCAAAAAACCTGAAAATTTTATTTGCTAAAAATCTATGTCTGAGTCAGGATATCAATTTATATAACATACATGTTACGTATTTAACATTATTTTTTGCAACAAGATTAATAATTAAATTAACAACAAATGAAGAATATCACACCTTTATAGTAAATAAGTTAAGAAAAATCTCAGAATCATGATATTGGATTTTTAAAAATCGCGCGAATATGAATCGCGATATTTGATTTTAAAAATCGCGTGAATATAAATCATGATTTTGAATTTTAATATCATATGAATAAAAATAGCGGCATTGGATTTTAAAATATGAATCGCGATAATGGATTTTAAAAACTCGTGAATATGAATCACAATATTCTTTTTAAAACAAGTGAATATGAATCGCGATGAATGATTTTCAGATTGCGTGAAAATCAATTGCAATGCGTAGCTTTTAAATTATTTATAAATACGAAATCGATTAATATTACAAACGTGCGAACACAAATAGCGATATTGTATTTTAAAAATGTATGAATATAAAACAGGAAACAGATTATAAAAACGCGCAAGCACTAATCACGATATTAAATTTTTAAATCGCGTGATTACGAATCACCATGTACGATTTTTTAATCACGTGAATAAGAGTAGCGATATTAGCCGATTCCGATCCATTTCCAATTATTCAAAATGGCAAAAATTCGCCAAAATCACATGTATGTAAACGTCTCGTTAACGGGATTTAGTGCTAGTTTTTCAAAATGTAAATGTTAGATTGCGGAATCCCGTGAAAATTTTGAGAATTTTAAGTTTTTGATTAGCGGAAGTCCAGTGCTGGATTACCCATTAGGCCATGGACTGGGGCCCCCAATGATTAGCGGTCCCCTTGAAATGGATTTTTTGAAAATGAATTAAAAAAAATTTAGAAAAACAATGATTAAAAAAAAATCAATTTTAACTATATATTAATAAAATAAGATAATTTTTTTACGTTATGTTAATCATATTTATTTAATACTTATTTTACTTATTATTTATAAGTATTATTATAGCTTATGTATTAATGTTTTTTAAGTTCAAATTTGTCATTTTGATTTGTACGCGAAAAAATTTAAGGCAGTACCATAGCGAGCCGAGACTTGTTTAAACAAGAAGCAAAGAATTAAATGTTGTTGACATTATTGAGACGTTTTAAATACTGAAGTGTCTCATAATTTTTTTAGTGTTTTATAATTATTTAGTGTCCGTAATTCTATTTGATCAATAAATAATTACAAAATTATTTACTAAAAGGTAAGTGTTTGTTTATTGTTTTACTTTTTATTGTTTACTTTGGTTGTTTATACTTTTATATTTGAATAAATTAAAAATATATGAAAAAAAAAAAAACTAAATCTAATGGCCCCAAAAATTTGAATGACCTAGGGCCCCGCGAACGGTTAAACCGGCACTGCGGAAGTCCGAGAACTAAAAAACGTGTAATTCCGCAGTATTCCCTGAAAAATCATATGCCCTGCTCTTAATTTTGATATGCAGAAGATATTTTATACAAAATCCCCGGAACTCCGAGATACAACCCGTATATAATCACCCCTGTATGTTATAGAGTAAGGAGAGGTTTTGACTTAGAAAGGCAAGAAAAGTATCAAAAGCTTCCCTCTCTAAAATACGATTGTTTCCATCACAGCTTCTGACTTTGTGGCGGGAATTTTTAGTTCTAGACAGACAGTACAATGAGTATCATTATTATTATTTTTTTTTAATCTAGAAGTCTATCAACTCAGAAATAAATTTAAGAATAAGAAAAGTTCAACTTAGAAATAGACTTAAGAACAAGAAAATGTAGACTGAAAATATTTTACTCGAATCAATATTTCAGATGCCAAAAAATAGATTAAAAGAAAAATATTTGAGCATGAAGAAAAATATTTGAGCATTTTATCAAATTAAACTGAAACTAACTTAATCAGAGAATTTCTTTAATCCAATTAAAAATACTAAAAGAAAACGATAAATTCATTATAAAACTTAAGGTAACAGAAGAGTGCTACATACTGTACGGCAAAAAGCCCTTCGCCGTTTTGTAGCCTTTTCGCATGATCTAGCATTAGCGATAAAACTGTTTAATTTTAATCTTTCTCTGTTCTTTAAATTTTTGATGTTAGAATGTTATTCTACAACTTAACAGGATCGTTTCTTTGAAAACATACAAGTTTCTTTTTTCCCTTTCCAATACTCACCTGGGTTGACATTCGAACATTTAGGGCAGATTTGTTGACCACTTTTTCAGGGGCACCATAATAGGTGGGCCAACGTTGCTCCTGCTCTAAAGATAGATAACACAGAGAATGAAAGAACATCCATACCCAGTCCAGGATTCGAACCCAGAACCTATCCGATGCAAGGCCAGTTCCCAGACCCCTGCACAGTCCAATCGGCACAAACATAGACATAACCAGAAAATTCTTGTGGGATGGGCAATGGCCCCAAAGTCAATCCCAAATATTAACTATTCCCCCCATATTATTTATTTAAGACAAAAATTGAAGATTCCACATATTGTGGAGTATAGTAAAGAAATGAAATAAAGATGTGTTTTTAAACATTGCTTGCTTTAATTAAATTCGTATAAAAATGATAATTGCTGCCTATTTACAATTTACAAATACAAAAGGTAGAAGTGAATATTTTTAGTTTCTTCTTCTTTTTGTCCTAGATATCCTCCAAGCATTAGGTTCTTCATATTTGTTATACAAAGGTTCTAACCTGAGTTGTTTCTTTTGTGCACTCAGTTTAGTCGGGTCAGCAAATTTGTAGAATGCTGGTGCGAAATTGACCACCCATTTTGGATCGACAGCTGTTACGTCTCTCATGTATTCCTTAGTAGTCTGAACTACTTCATGATAAACAACCCTGTGTGAAAAATAACAATGTTTTGAAATTGCAAATATTTTAAACTATAAATTATGATATTACATCAAAAAATACAACAAAATAACAATTTAAACTTTTTTAAATGTTTTTTTTTCCCCTTCTTTATAGTGAAATCTCTTTTATCTTAAAACAGACACCTAACTTAATCATATTTAGAAAACAAAATGGTGAAAACAATGTTAAAAATCACATATACATGGGTGCCACTCTAATAAAAATTTTCAAGACTTATTTGTTTGACCAATTAACAAGGTCTAATGTTATTTACCAGATTTTCAGAAATTTACAGCTCACTGCCTTCAAAATGTACCTCAGCAAAACAATGGCTCATATATTAAAACAATGATTTAATTATTTTTTCTAAAACATTTTTTTTATTTAATTAATTAATTTTTTTACAGCAGACAAACTAAAAATAACAGCTAAGTTCGTACATCTTTTTATACCAATTATTGAATAACAAACCACTAATTTTCTCTGAAGCTATTCATATCTCTACTTATTTTTTCATTTCATCATTATTTATCTTTTGTTCTATCTTAATAAATTTCTTTTTTTTTAAAAAAAAAATAATCTTAATTTCACTTTGGCTAGTCAAAATGTTGGGGGGATCTCAAAAAGTGGATCTCAAAGAAAAAGTCGCTAAATAGAAAATTCACTTCGCTATTTGGAAGTTATTTTACGAAAAAATTTCCAAAATTTTCGTGGTTTCTCGAAAAAATTCGCAAAATAGAGAAATTCAAAAAAATGGAAGTTCGTTAAACAAAAGACCGACTGAACATAAGAATAATACGCACAAGAGCTTACTTGAAACAAAAATCCAATCACTAAATTACACTACTGACTGTGAGACACAACTAAATTGAGGTATGAGATTCTTCTTTTTGCTGCCTTTAATAACTTTTGTTTTTCTATTGATTTATTTATTTTTTTACCATTTTCCTATCTTTATAATTAATGACACTGCTAAAAAAAACTTTTAACTCTTCTCAAAATGAATATGCATTTAAAAAAAAATAATAAGTTGTACATGATTTAAACGTGAATTTAATAAATATGAAAGCTAGAGTTCTCCCTAGTAATAAAAATGGGCAAGGTACTTCTCTGAAAAGGGCACTCATTTAAAATTGTAAATATTAATCAAAATGTGTAAAATAATGTAATACAGTCGAACCCCGCTATAGTGAACCGCCTGCGGACTCAGTAATGTGTCCACTATAACCGATGGTTCACTATATCCAAATTTTTTGAAGAATATTTTTTGCATAAGACAGTTGAATGATTGAAAATTGGGTTTGCAATTTTACATAAGTTATTTAAAAAATTATTAACTAATTAACAGATAATAAAGCAAACATTAATGAAACAAGTACTTACGTCGCTAAATATTAGCTTTAATTTCACTTTTTATGAAAATTCTTATTTTTTATTTTTGATTGAACACAATTTGATTTTAAATAGAGTTCATCAATTTTCTTATCCATTTTAACAAAGCTTCTACGTTTTCTCTTTCAGCTCCACACAGTTTTTTCGATGAAACCATATTTTTGTCGTATGCAGCAAGAATTACACTTCGATTTTTCCAAATGTTTGAAACTGTAGATTCAGACAAGGAAAATTCCTTACACAGTGCCGATTGATTGGTTCCATCTTCAATAAGATTTACAATTCTAACTTTGTCCTCAATTGAAAACGCTTTTCTCTTTAGAGAATTTACCATTTTCACTGCTTTTGAAATAAAAATCTTGTCTCAAATAGATAATGTAAGAATATGAAGAGAGCAGCTGTAGAATGAGTTAAATTGTTCCCCTTCTTGATTGTCAAGGGGTGATTTGTAAAGAATATGGTTTGAACTGATAAGAAAATTCCAAAAATTCAGCAGGTGGCCAAGTTAACTAATTGTAGAGCAAGCTTGGGGAAAAGAGACAAAGAGAGGCTTCTCAGGGAAGGGGAAGTATAAGATAAATGTTCTGTTTGACATTTATTCCTGTATAGTTAAAAGTGATAAGCATAAAGGGGTGAAATATGACACATTTTATAGGAATGCATTCATTTTCAGTCCAAACACCTGCAAGTTTAAAGTCTAAACCCTGCCAGTATAGTTGGAGGACTGAAAAAGATATTTAAAGAAATGAAATTTGAGTCCACTATAACCGAGTTTCCAAGTTCTAAGCTGTTCACTATAAGCGTTAAAAATAACATTATTTAAATAGGAGTACGGACGGGACCGTTAAAAAAGTTCACTACATCCGAGTGTTCACTATATCCCAGGTTCACTATAGCGGGGTTCGACTGTAACTGAATTTTTTCCTCAATAATTTTTCAATTACCTTCTCATACTATTTTATTAGTATATTTGAGAAAGTAATTCTCTCTTATTATAAAAATAAGAGAAAAATCTGTAGTTTACAAAAATAATTAAAGGCATTCTAAAAGGCAATCTCGGTGCATATTTATGTTTTTTAAAAAAAGCAAACTAACACAAAATGATTAATTGATAAATAGCTTGAGAGCTTTTTTCTATAATTCCAACTGAAAATTCTGAGAAAATGAGCATTTAAGGGTGAATTTTTTGTAAAAAAAAAAAAAGGTATTTATTTAAAAAATAGTTTATAATTTAAAATCACTTAAAAAATTTATTAATATTCCCACCGATTAAACATACCTATAAAAATTTAACTGTTTGAGAATAATCCAAACTAAATAAATATTTGTATTCAAATCGGAATAAAAGCTACAAACACAGATAATTGTGTGTAATTATTATTTCAACAGTGAATTAATCTTTTTCAAAACGAAACGGGTGGATTTATTGAGACCAAAGGGCAAGCTGGGTAGGCCGTCCTTCAAAAAATGTTTAGGGAGAACACAGGGTAAGCAACAAAGCAGCAGGCTACTTCAGAATAAACTGAAATACATTTATATATTTAAAATTCATCAAAACAAAACTAAACTACATCTGTTACTATCAAATGCCCAAATACTATTACTTGAATTTTTAAACTTTCTCCAAAACTTAACAATTAGAATTATCATTATTATTATTATTTTTCCTTTTCAAAAGACTCTGACATAAAATTGAAAAATGCACATATAGTCCTTACCATTCAGGTTCTCGATTGAACAAGGCACTCGATGGATGGATGTAAACAACTTGGCCATCAACAAGTGTCCTGTAACCATCCTGGTGATCTTTTTTGGCAACATTTCTAAAAAATCCACTGCAGATAGCTTTCTGAATTTGAGCTGTTTTCTTACCACAGGACAGAACATCAAATTTATGCCTAAAATTAATATTTTGGAATAATTAAACAACTATTAAAGGCAGAGTTGGATAAAATGAAAAAATTTCTGAGAACAAAAAATCTAAATTAAAAAACTTTCTGCAGGCATTAATCAACTCTTGCAACTACAGTAAAATCTCTTGAGAGCGACCCGTTCCACATTAAAATGGCTGTTCATGGAGGTTGTTCGTTCTTAGAGCTTATCTCCATTGACTTCAAAATTGTTATCAAAGGTACATGATTTTTCACAAACGATTATAATTTTAGCCAGTGTCATTTTCTTGGTGCGGAAATGCCACTTTTGTTATCGTCATGAAAAACCGAATCAATAACTAATTAGCGCCCATAAAAGTGATCCGAACTGATATAATTATGAACAAAAACAAACTTAGCAATTGTGTATGAGAAAGCTATTTTAAATAAATAAACAATTATGCTTTTTGTTTAAGTTTAATTTTATATCATAAAAATTAGTTAGTTTTAAAAAATGAGAAGAGATTTGTTTGTTTGAGATGCTTGTTTTTTCTAAAAGAACTTTTTTTTTTCTAGTTTAACTTTCAACTTTAGAAGTAAATCACTGACAGCATCATCCTTAAAGCACTCTGACTGCAATATGATGTTGTATCCTCAAAAAGAGTTCGCTAAATAAGAGCCTCACACAAATATTTTCATATTTAAAACAAAATGCCTCGAGTCATAACTAAAGTAAATTCAGTTATGATTGTGTTTGACTAATTTAGAAAATATTACCAACCTATCCATGATCCCCAACAACTGTTTGCGAATATCTTGAGCCTTTTGTAGGGTTCTAAATTGTATGAAATTTTCATAACACCATGCTTTGGAAAATTTGTTGTTGCTCCAAGAATTGTACACTGCCAGCAAAGTCAAGTGATCTCCTTGAGGCTGATGAAATAAGGCCTTTTTCTGATCAGCCAAAGCTTGTTTCTCCTAACAGGGGGGAAGAAAAAAAGCAATTAAAAAAATATATACACATATATGTACAGTGAAACCTCTCGGGAACGACCGCTCTCTGTTCCAGAGTAAATTGGTCCTTAATGGAGGTTAGTTGTTCTTAGGGAATACTTCCATAGACTTTAAAATGTTATCGACTGTACATGATTTTTCTCAAGCGACTTTAATTTTACTCTGAGTCATTCAGTGTCATTTTATCCATGAAAACCAGATTAATGAATAAATAAAAAATGACCCTTTACTAATTTAACCTTTACTGATATAATTATGTGTAAAAACAAATTTACCAATTATGAATGATAGAACTATACTAAATAAATAAACAATTGTGTTCTTTGAGTTTGCACTTAATTTTATAACCTAAAAATTTATTTACTTTAAAAATGAGAGGTTTGTTTGTTTGAGATGCTTACGTTATTCTAAAATAATTTTTTTTTTCTAATTTAACTGTTAACTCTAAAACTAAATAATTGAAGGGATCATCTTTAGTTTACTCTGACTATAACTTGAGGTTGTCAATCTCTTTCAGACGTGGTAAAAAAGAGCTCTCTAAATAAAAAGTAATCACAAATATTTTGAATACATTTGAATCTATACTTATTTGTTTAGTTAATAGTTTTTATTTTGATATTTCTTCGTGTTTTCTTATTTGACCTTTTCCGCATTTGGCGCGGAGGTTTGCCCGGTCACCGAGAGAGGTTATTATGGTCACTCCTGATTGTTTTCTTCAATACAAAGCCTATGGAAAAACTTCTGTGCCTCTTAAAAGTGGTTGTAAATAGTGGAGGTTGCTACTCAGAGGTGGTCTCTCTCCGAGATTTCACAATACTTTTCTGTGGCAGAATTTTTCTTTTTACAGTAATTAAAATCAGCTCTAAAGTTTATTTACATGGCCCCTTTATTTCCATATATCAATAAAAATATTAAAAAAAAAACATTAAAAAAAAACTTTTAAACTTTAACTTTGTAACTAAAAGTTACTGATCTAGAGTAATCGTTTTGTTATGCAAATTTTGGTTTATGATAAGGGGTTCAGTGTAATAGTACAAATAATCTAGAAAAGAAAGAAAATTACAAAAACTTAAGATAGATGAAACAAAAATTATAATTTTGAAATTAAAAATGACAACCATCACATTAATTTGACACAATTTTAGTAACAAAGTTTATCTTTTGAATAATAGCGAATTTTTTTGTAAACTTATAAATTTATCATACTAATTTGCATTGTAATCTACATATTCCATTAATTTCTACAATTACAAAGTTACATTAATGTTTTCCATAATTGCAATTTTCAGTCTTTGTAGCCCACTAACCAAAAAAATAAAAATGGTTGAGCTTCTCTGATCTGTAATCAGAAATGCCAACTTCGCCTTGTTAATTTTTTTCTGTGGTAGCAAAATACAGTGGTACCTCGAGATACGAGTGCCCTGACATACAAGTTATTTGAGATACGAGCTGTCGAGGGAGCGAGATTTTGTTTTGAGATACGAGGAACGGCCATGCAAGCCCTTCTCGTCCTCGACAATGCTCCTGCTCACCCACCGAACCTCGAACATGACATCCTCGAAGAGTTAAAGTTTATAAAGGTTCTCTATCTACCACCTAACACCATTCCTATCCTGCAGCCCATGGATCAGCAGGTGATTTCTAATTTTTAAAAGCTGTACACTAAGCACCTGTTCCGGCGCTGCTTTGAGGTGACAGAGAACACAAACCTCACCTTTCGAGAATACTGGAAGGACCACTTTAACATTGTGATATGCCCCCAAATGATTAGATCAGGCCTGGCTGGGTGTTACAACGAAGACCTTGGCCTCTGCATGAAAGCTGTGGCCTGAGTGAGTCTGTAACCGAAAATTGTGCTGTCGCTCGAGTCTGTAGCTTCGAAGAATTCAAACCCGAAGTGCCAATAGAGGAGGAGATTGTGTCTCTGGTTACAGTCGCAGCAGCATTCGGGGGTTCTGCAAGAAATAAGTTTCGAGGAAGAGATAGAGGTGGAGGAGGTTATCTCTACAAGTGAGATAAAAGAGTTCATGGGAATGTGGGAGAGAATTTCACAGTTCGTGGTAAAGAAACACCCCGAAAACTTGCAACTGGTCGTACATTGGAGCTATTTAATGACATTCACTTAACTCATTTCTGCAGCATTCTGAAAAGGAGGAGGAAACGAACCTCCTAGGACAGTTTTTTTTAAAACTGGCTAAAAAAACAAAGACCAGTGAAGAGAAAATTTGTGACTAAAATTGAGCATACAGTAGCATACAACTTAACACACAACTTAAGTGTGTTAGATGCATTTAAGTGACAAAAATACAAATATGTATGTGCACTTTATAAAACCAGTTTTTTTGGCTTTATATTCTCTTTTATTATGTTTTTATACAATATTTGTCATTCATAAATACATTTTTCTTATTCAAAAACACGTAACAAAAACAATAGGGGATAGCATTTTTGGGGCTGGAACGGATTAATGGCATTTCAATTTATTTCAATGGGGAAAATTGTTTTGAGATACGAGTAAATTGACATATGAGCAAGGTTACGGAACGAATTAAACTCGTATCTCGAGGTATCACTGTATTTTAATATTTAATTTTCAGTTTAGTATATTTAATTAAAAGTAATTTTGACCAAGACTGCAAAATTTTATACTTTTCCAATTATATTTCAAAATGTTTTTTAAGTTTAACAAAATTCTGCAAATTTTACTCTACAATTAATTCTTAACCACGTTAAAAATTCGTTTGCAGAAAGCGGAGCAGCTGAGTGCATATCTAATTATAACATTGGTATTGATTAGAATTCAACAGTAAGTAAAGATAAATTAATTACTAATAAATGTCGCGAAGAAAAACAATTAAGAAAACAATTTCAAACGCCTATAAAAAAGTAAAAAATGTATTAATACCTTAGGCCGATAAAATACGCCCTGAACTGACAGCATAGATACAATAGTAAGAATTTCTTCACTGCAACCCAGTTGTACTGACATTATAAGCATCTTTGACAGGTTTGGCTCCATTGGAAATTCTGCCATCTAAATACAAATGAAACAAAATTGAAATTTTTCCTAAAGCTTGCGTTCATAATCATAACAAATAGTTAAAAAGCAGTACAAATCTAAAGAGAATGGAGAGTGTTGCTCCGTGAGAAATTTTTCACACATAACTTAAATTAAAGTTATATTTACAATCTAAAGAAAACATTTGAATAGAATAATACTTTCCTCAGCAATATATTTTTCCAACACAAACAATTTAAAATAATAAAAAAAATTTCAACAATTTAATTAATTATAAAATGTCCCAATTGTTAACCTTGGAAGGGTTGGCCATACCCCCATTCTTGTGAACAGTTTCATTTGAACCAATTTTATAGCAGCAAGCAATTTTTTTTAAAGACATTCAAAGAAAAACATACTGCAAATGTACCAAATAAGATATTTTTTAATAAATTCATGTTCTGAGAATAGAACTAAAATTTTTTTAAATAAATTTATTTTAATGTTATGAAATGTTCCTCCCTTTATCACGACATTAAATCAATGTATCAGATGGTTACATTTGAGGTTATGTTGTCAATTGGCTAAAGTTATAAACAAAAATAATGCTTATGTTGAAGTTAGAATTTTTTTTAATTTTTTATAATTAATGCCAAAATTAGTTTTTAATTATTTCTAATAATTGAATGCTTACATTGCCATTATCATTTAATAATAGTAAGAATGTCAAGAGCCCGCCTCTTACCTACATTTGAACTATTTAAATTGAAAAGCAATTCAGTAAGCCTTATTGATAAATGAAACAAAATATGCAATAAAATATATGTTTTTCTACAATATTATATTAATTAAAATTAAAAAAATATATTAAATAAATTAACTTTTTTTAATAAAAATGGAGTGAATTGTTTTTAATGTAGACTTATACTTAAAACATTATAATAATTGTCACAGATGTGACAGTCCTAATATGCAAGAAAAATGAATTCTTATTCATGTAGTAATTTTTTGTATTCGTACAAAATTTCAAGTTGCAGAATCTTCCCGGTTCAAGCTCAAATTATAAAAGCTTCAAACATTTATCAGATAAAATTATTTTTTTAATGCTCTTTAGCATTTAATTTAGCATCTTTAGCATGTTTGAATTAAAGTACAGTAAAAGGTAGGCACAGTTTGAAAAAAAAAATTTAATTTTAACTTGTCAATAGTTGCATTAAACATTGTTTTAATAATGAAAATTATTATTTACCCGTCGTCCAAGTCTAGTCAAAAGCCCTTCACTATCCAGAACACTGAGAGAATACAGCTGCTGTAAAGCCATAATCAGAGACTGTAAATAAAAAAAGAAATTCTAAGTTAAAATTTTCTGGAAATTAAAATAAATAAATTGATGGAAATTTTTAGACAAATTACAAATATAGGTTAATTAAAATGTTTTTTTTTTTTTAGATAAAAAAAAAACAAAAAAAAAAAAAAAACAGGTAATACATAACTGTATTTCTATTAATATCTTTCATTAAGACTACAATGACAATGAATATTATACAGATCATTTAATTACATTTACTTAAAAAAAATTAGTACAATTGTATTTTAATTTTTCAAATAATGCATCAGAAGTAGACTATAAACTAAAGATTGCCCATAAATTGCTTGAATTTCCCTTCACCTCCCACAAATTTAATAATAATAAAACATATTATTAGCATAGCGCAGTGGTCGTAAAAACTACATTTTCTTTATAGTTAACTACAACTATTTTATTACAATCGACTACAAACTACTTTCGAAATGTAATCACTACTTTGCTACTTTTAGAAGACAAACTTAACTGGAGAACTTAATTTTCACCACTATTCAAAATGATTTTGAATAAAAAATTGGCTTGGTAAAATATGAGGAGATATTAAAAAGTTTTAATTCACGTTTACATGAAATAGTTTTTTTATTATTCTAAAGCACTATATTATTAGCATAGCGCAGTGGTCGTAAAAACTACATTTTCTTTATAGTTAACTACAACTATTTTATTACAATCAACTACAAACTACTTTCGAAATGTAATCACTACTTTGCTACTTTTAGAAAACAAACTTAACTGGATAACTTAATTTTCACCACTATTCAAAATGATTTTGAATAAAAAATTGGCTTGGTAAAATATGAGGAGATATTAAAAAGTTTTAATTCACGTTTACATGAAATAGTTTTTTTTTTTATTCTAAAGCACTTTTCACGAATTTGTTCTTTAAACTTTCAAACTCTATGTTTTTCTCGATAGTGATTTAACCCACTGGCGGTTAAGGGTATGGGCAAAATTGGGAGAATGTTTCTCCCCTATACACTATTCCCCTATCCATTAACATGGAAAAACCGGTTTTGCTATGCAGAGAAGACTGCAGTGTAAAATGCGACTTTCTACGTGCAGAACCGTCAGTGGGTTAAGAAATGCTAGGAAATTATCAAATATTTGTTGATCAATGCTTTTTTTATATCCTCCAAAAATTAAAGTACATAACAGAAAGAAAAAAGCAAAAAAAAAAAAAAAAAAAAAAAAAACTTTTAATTTTTTAAATTTTTGCTTGCTTTTTGTAATTTTACAGATGAATTTCAACCCATAAAAATTACACAAAATCCAAAGTGGTCAAAAATTCTAGATGAAAATTTTCTAAAAATCAATAATGTGATAAATGCATGTACCACTTGAGGAGGAGCATCCATAAATTCAAATGAGAGCAAATCATTAATTCCCATTGCTTTCAGTTGCAGTATAGTGTATGCAAGATTCGTCCTTTGGATCTCTGGTACTGGAGTGTTTAGCATCTCGTCTCTGTACGACCTCTCAGTGTAGAGACGATAACATTTCCCTGGTCCTGTCCTTCCTGCACGGCCCGCTCTTTGCTTAGCTTGAGCCTATAAAATTATGTTTGAAATGTTGTTTTATAATAAAACATTAAAACACATAATTTTTAAGCCAAATATTTTTTGTTTGTTTAATTTTAACAAAATTTGCATGTAAATAACGAGGATTGTAATGAAATTTTATATGAAATTAAGAATTTTAAAAAACAGATGAAGGAAAAAAATCAATGTAATAGATTTAGCATTTGTTTTAAGACACTTTCTGAAACCCTTTTCCAAAAATATTAGCAGAATGTCGGCTTTTATAGAAATTTTTTTCAAAAATAAATTTAGTTTCATCAGTTTTTTTACATTCTATTTTAGCGTTTATAGCATTAGAAATAGAAGGAAAATAACTGTCAAATCACTTTTCTCGGAATCAATCGTGAAGTACTACTTATGTTGTTTTTTCAATTGCAACAGTACTCTCTTTCTCTCATATTAATTCTAAAAATAAATTCTGCAAATTTCCAGAAAAAAGGAAAATTGATAGTAAAAATGAATCTATCTAGGAAAATAAAATTTAAAATAGTTTAGTTAATGTAAACATAAAGCAATTTAGTAATAATCAGAAAAAATATATTGAACTTAAAGAACTTTCCCAGAACTTTACTTTCTCAAATGGCATTTGCTTTACTCATTGAACTTAGATAATCTTAAATGGAAATTAATTTCTAGCAAAGAATTATTATAATTGGAATATTTAAAATTTGTTAATGGCTCTTTTACACATAAATTTGAAATAAGTTTATAATACAGCATTAGAAGACCTAATATTATTATAAAAACCAAATTATTAACACTAAAATTTCAGTAAACAATGAAGAAATTTATCACTACCATTATGACAAATTCTTGTTACTAATTTTATATAAATTTGCTTAATACATTTTTTGATGAGAAAAATTTTTATTCCAAAAACTTTATTTTAAATAGTTATTAATGAACATTATTAATATACCATACCGATGAACCATAAAAAACTTTTCAATCTACAAAACAGACAGTCTCAAAAATAATACAAAAATGGATATCTAAATAAAACAGGTATCATATTTTGAAATAAGAAGTTGCAAACACGTTAAAATTCTACATTAATATGAAATAGAAACTAAAATTCAGTAGTAGTTAGAGGGCATATCAGTGCATAAAATCTGTTAAAATTATTCTCAAAAAAAAAAAAAAAAAAAGAAAGAAAGAAAGACATACCTGGGATATGGGTATAATAACTAATGACTCCATTCCAGTTTTTGAATTAAATGATTTCTGCTTTACAAAACCTGGGTCAACCACAAAATAAATTCCATCGATTGTAAGGGATGTCTCAGCAATATTCGTAGCTATTACAACCTGAAATTAACAATATATTAGATAAACACTTCAGTCATAATATAATAATGTCATAACTTCCAATCTATATAAAACAGGAATTTCTAAAAACAGGAATTTCTAAAAACAGGAAAAAGCTATTAACACTTGTAAACAAGCATTAATTGAATTTTACAATGCTGAATTCAATAAGGAATAATTTTCTATCTAAACTAATTTTTTGTAGTAATACTTGATGAAGAAATAATAATTGGAAGTAATTGCTTTGTACAAATTTGCTAAGTTTCTTAACTGAAAGATGAATTTATCAACATAATATATTCATAACTATAAATATATCTTGCTTTCTGTGTAATGCTCAAAAACATCTGCTTCTTTCTTTTACACAACCATTTTATAAAATTAAATTTTTTATTTATAGTGTATCAAAAAAATATTGGAAGCAAACCCAAAATATATCATTTAAGATTATAAGATATTTCATCTGGAATTTAATTTATAAAAATATTTTTGTATTAATGTTTTTATTGTTGCATTAATAAATATTTTATTTTTCATTAAACTTTTCCATCTTTTCCTTATGAAAACTTTTTAAAACTCATCTGTTTTACAAATAAATGTATTAATGATATTAGTAAACATTCAGCAACTATTGATATGAAATAAAAACAAAAAGTCATTTTTTTTATCTTGTTTTAAAAGAAAGAAAAATTTAAGATTCATCAATGGCGAGTGGAGGGGAAGTAAAAACTAATATCAGATGATATTGACATCTAAAATATCACATATCATATATGACAAAATAAAATAATTAACAAAACAAGACAATCAAAAATCATCAATAGGTAGACAAACAAATAAAAATAGGATGCAGAGCTTTCCAAGAAAAATATAGTTTCTGTTCTGACACTTATTTATATACTTTAGGGTTTTGTTCATTTGTAAATAAATTGGATGTGTATAACTAAATAAAATTCCATTTTGGAAAATGCATACGGTAACTTTCAAGGAATAAAGAAGTTAAAAAACTCAAAACTATATAAAAAAAACTCAAAAAAAACTTTGGGTCTTTTCAATCATTATGAAACGACAATGAAAAGATTTAAAATAAAATACAAATCACAAATTATTAAGTATTTTAAGTGAAAGAACACTACAAGTTAAAAAAATAGAGACCTTTCTCAATCCAATAGGAGTGGGTTCGAAAATTCTTGTCTGCATTTCACCAGGCAATGCCGAATAAATGGGAAGTATTAAAAGCTCAGGTGCTTTTGGACCTAAAGATTTCATCCTTTCATACAAAACTTCACAGGCTGTGTCAATTTCTTCTTGACCAGTGAGAAAAACCAATATATCACCTAGAAAAGAGAAAGTGCGTATTTGTAAGTAATATACACTTTATCAACCTTAAAAGGTCTTCTGGCAATTCATGTTGTTTTGGTTTATTCATAAATAGCAAAAATATATCCTTTCATTTGGATTTGGCAATATTGTTTGAAGAAATACCATACCTTATTTTTTTTTACCAAAGGATCATAAGTGAAAGCATTAATATTATATCATAAACTACTTAATAAAAGGTACAATGGCTGTACCACAAACAACAAGAGATGATTATATTTATATTTTTATATATGTGCACAGAGAGAGAAAAAAAAAAAAAAAAACGGATTACCCTGAATAACTTTTGATCTAATGATTGGATCTTCACTTTCTAGGACTCAATTTTAATGGTTCGAAAGGGGGACTTTACACATGATAATTATTTTATGCGGACGATATTTTAAGTTACAAAATCAGACAGAAAAATGTACTTTTGCTAAACAAACATATCTTTTTTTTACGGATTTGGTTTTCTGACCTGTAACTGCAACTCGGGAAAAATGATCTAAATAGTTTGGTCAGGAGCAGCGACTCTGAACATTAATTTTACTTTTTGAGTATTTCACCATATCTCGAGAACTTCTTAAGAAGTGAAAAAGTTTTGTACGCAATTAAAAAATTTGTTTACCTAAAGATAATTATACGAACAAAAATTTCTTTTAGTAAATGTATATTATTTAATAATTGTCAAAAAATTTTTGAATTGTATGGTATGCATTTTTTAAATATCATTTTAAAGTAAGTAATTTTTAATGGCGAATCACAAAATTTGAGCGAAATCGGTTGAATAAGTTCCTGAGAAATCAAATTTTGAAAAAAAATTATATTTAAAATTTCATTAATAATAATAGCTTAAAATAACGTATGCAAATTAAATAACGTACTTGAGATTAACCCCTCAAACCTTTAAGATTGAGTCCTGAAATGCGAAGATCCAATCATTAATTCAAAAGTTATTTAAGGTAGTCCGTTCATTTATTTTTTTGTGTGCACTGTAAGTCAGTAATTTTTAGAAAGAAATCACTAATTTTATTAAAGAGACAATAAACTTTTTTCAGACTAAAAAATACCATTTTTAAAAAAAAATTACTTAATTTCTATTAACACAGAAAAATTTATAAAAATCATGCTTTTTTAAAATTAAACATGAAAAAAAGAACTAAACCACTTTAAAATTAATTGGTGCTCAAAATCCAACAATACAAACATATATTTATTTTACCATTTTTAAAATTAAAGAAAAGAGAAATTATTTAAATTGTCCCTTATAACTTTTTTTTTAATATTTTGTTCCAGTATTAACATTTCCTAAACAAGATTTTTCTTTATAAGTACAAATTTTTAAAGTAGATTTTCTTGTGAGAAATAAAATATATGAGTTAAAATTATAAAAAATACAACAGATAAAACTTGCCTGCAGGTTCAGAAAGATGAATCTGCATAACTGTAGTTAAAGAAGCATCTAAATAATCCTTTTCTGGTTCTTTAGCATATAAAATTTCAACTGGGTAAGTTCGTCCAGGTATTGTGAATATTGGCTAAAATAGAAGAGAAATATTAAAAATTTATAAAATTTTGAAACAATTAAAAATAAGGAAAAAAAGTTATCAACGCTTATAGCACAAGAAAAAATACTGAAATCTTTCAAAGAAATACTACTAACAAATGGTTTATTCAAGAGGAAATACAATAAACTCATTCTAGGAAAATGTCTGTAAATATGAAGTATGTTAACTGGGTTAAAAATTAATTCAAATAAAGTATTTTTTAAAATAAAATTTTGAAGTATAAATAAATATCTAATACCAAAAAAATATTTTTTTTATTTTTAAAAAAGGTCAAATATTTTTTCTTTTTTTGTTTAGATTACTATTTCAACAATTACTACTCAAATATGTAATTTTTAGAAAATTATTAATTAAAAATTTTAATTACATTCTTTGGCTACTAATAAAAATGAATAGTAACCATTTTGTTAATGTATTGATGTTCAATTGCTTACTAAGGTGGCTGGTTTTCTGGACATTACAGAATAATTTTTGTGATCCAAATTACATTACAGTAGTTTAAAACCAGAAAAATACTTCTAATTTCAAACACTAGCATTTCAAATAATCTTTTTTTGTAGTTTTAGTCTAGTTTGTACATATTTTTCTTGATTTTATCCAAACCAAAATTACATATAAATACACAAAGTTATACCAACCGCTTCAAAGAAATACTGAGAAAACTTTACTGCATCCAAGGTAGCAGATGTAACAATCAGTTTGAGTTCAGGCCTACGTTTCACAGCCTAAAAGAAGAAAAAAATTCAAATACACTATACGTTTAAAAAATGAACAAAAAAAATAAAAAAACCCTGATGCTAATTAGTAAATAATGTAAGATGCAACGCAACTTGCATGACAAATATGAATCACAATATAACGAATATATGACCACAATATAATTAAGCACAATTTAGAAATAATTTTGAAGTAACAGAAAATGAAAGATAAAATTATGCGGATTTGTAGTCATGAAGCTACTTTTGTAAAGTAGAAGAGATCATTTTCTACAAATTTCTAGAAATATAAGCTTTAATATACTTACTTGCAATAAGTTTCAATATTTTTAATCCTTTGACAGCGCATTGCTCCGCCGTCTTTTCATACATTCATGTTTTTCTTTTTTTAATTTTTAATAAAAATTTTAGCAATTAATATTTAAACTTCTGTTGAAGAAGAATTAAAAA
The DNA here is from genome assembly GCA_949128135.1 of Parasteatoda lunata. Lineage (NCBI taxonomy): Eukaryota > Metazoa > Arthropoda > Arachnida > Araneae > Theridiidae > Parasteatoda > Parasteatoda lunata. The sequence goes on along the minus strand of OX421979.1, from coordinate 9,456,479 downwards.
TTCTAATAAAATTATATTTTGTATAGAAAAGGGGAAGTTTACTTACATTGCTTTTAAGCTAAATTTAATGAATCTCTATTGTTTTACAAAGAATAGTAGTTTAGTTCAAATATATATATTTTTATTTTCTATAATAAAACACTTGGCCTTTTTGAGAGTGAAAACTACTGCACTTTTTTTTCTCTTGAATCAGAAAGATAAATAAAACCAATGAGGGAAAACTATTTTAAAATTTGCTTTATAAAAAAGTCATTTCGTACTTTACATCAGACTGGTTGTTCATCGATGCCTTACCTTCTTCATAAGTCCAAACAAGACATCTGTGTAGATAGTTCTTTCATGAGCTTCATCCAGCATCAATACTGAGTAACTTTTTAGGTCCGGATCATTCAGACACTCTTTTAAAAGCATACCTTCTGTCATGTATTTAATGACTGTTTCAGAACTCGTGCAATCTTCAAAACGGATGTAATAGCCAATCTATAAAAATAAAAGTCTGTTTTGTATTTGGAAAGAGGTTATAAAAATGTCAGTTGAATGGTTCTAAAATTAGATAAGGATAGAATCTAGCTACAAGCACAACAATCTTTTTATATTAATTTAATTGAAAAACATTAATGGTCAATAAAAGTTTTTGAAAATTTCCCAAATTAGAGAAAAATTAAAAATGTCATTTTAAGACTTTGTCATTTGAATTATATTCTCTTTATTAAAATCAAACAGAATATTAAATTTTAATAAACTTAAAAAGGCTAAATAATTAGTAAATGTTTGAATTTTCTTCCTACACACATACCTCTTTTCCTAATCGGCAACCAAATTCCTCAGCAACTCTTTTTGCAACTGATGAAGTTGCAACTCTCCTAGGTTGAGTGCAACCAATCTTTCCCTTTGCTGTAAAACCAGCTTCTGCCAAATATTGAGTCATCTGGGTAGTTTTTCCAGATCCAGTTTCCCCAATGACAATAAGAATTTGATTTTCTGTAACAGCCTATAAAATTTTAAATGAATGAAATTAAAATACAAGTAATATGCAGAAATTCATTAACAATTACATTAAAAAGACAAAGCACATTAATATATTAATTAACACATAAACTAATACAGCATAATACCAAGTTTGAAATAAAATGCAAAAGTTATAGTAAATTTACTATAGAAAAAAAACCTAATATTTAATTATTGAACTGAGAAATTAATGAGTTTTTTTGTGATAAATGAACACTGAAGCTCAATCTTTTTTTAAGGGAAACTAAAAGATTATATGATTTTTTTTAATGCAAAATTCCCTTTTTTGTTAAAATAATTTTTTCAGTAGTCAATTTTAATTTGACAAATAAAAAAATGTACTGAGTTTTGTATAATCAATGTAAAAATGAGTGAAAAATATTCTAAGGGTATAAATTGAAAGTAAAGCTGACCAGGGTGCATAGCCAAATTTTTCACCAAAAAGTAAGCACCTTTTAAAGCATTCAAAAAATATACTTTTAGGCACATTTAAAAAAAAAAAAAAATATTATAATTTAAATATGAGAACTAATAAAAAATTTTTCTTCTCATTGTTGAAAGTTCATACATATACTTACATTAACAAAATATAAAATTATTTTCTAAGACTTTAGAGGATCATAATAAAATAAACGGTTTCTGACAAAGGGCTCCTTTCTTGATTATATTAGCCAACATAAAAAAAAAAGCGTTTATGCACACTTTTAAATATATTCAATATTGAGTGGTTGAATCTATTTTTTAAATTACTTTATTTAATTATGTAAATGAAAAAAAATTTGATTCAAAATTATGAGCATAGTTGCACATGCAAGAATTCTTTCCACCGAATCTAGCTCGGTATACGCACATGCAGAGCTGCAGGTATTTCATCAAACATGTAAGATGATTTGCCTTTTCTCACATTACAGACTAAAGGTACACTGAAATGGATTGATGGGTGAATGAATTGTAAAAATCATGCTTTTTGTATAATTCGTGGTGAAAATCAACATGGTAAAGAAAAAATATCTAATAGAAAAAAATTTCGGATAAAGGAAATTAAGGATTTTTCAAAAACACTCCTTGAAAAAGTACCTTTAAGGGCTTTTGAAAAACGAAAATAAGCATCTTTAAGTACTTTTTAATAACACTACGTACCCTAGCTGACTAAATAAATATTTATTGATTGCAGAATTAAAATTTTAAGTCATTTTCATATAGATATTTTTAAAATACACAAAAAAGTTAAAACATTAACATAAGAGCTGTGGTGGCTCAGGGGATAGAGCATTTGCCTTTCAACAATGTGAACTGGGTTAAAATCAAAGCGATGGCAGGTCGATACGAATTCCACACCTGGCTCGCAAAGGCCACAGTGCTGACGCAAAATAACCTCAGTGGTAGACGGATCAAAGGTTAGAGTCCCATTTACGTGAGGCTAACTGTGGGAGGTTTTCTTATCCATGTAACTCAAACGAGGGTTAGTTCTATCAAAAAGTCCTACACAAAGGCAAATTTCTCTCAATACTTGATCTGCAGCACTATCTTCACAAATTCAAACTTGTGGGCAACCCAACACAATCAAATAGATTACATTGGTAAATATATTTTTGTTTGAATTTATACAAATACTCGATCTTGCCAAATTCAGAAGTGAGGATTTCAAATCTGAAATTAGTTTTGTTCCTTAAGCTACAGATTTTTTTTAAAAAAGGTCATTTTTAGTTAATTTTTTGTTGAAATGTACAAGTTTAAAACCATTGTGTACTATAGGAAATCACATAAATGTTGCAACAAACTTCATGGAGAGTTCATGGCATCGACAGGATTAAAATTGCATACGAGCGCATGCCTCGAGAGGTCATACACTGCAATGGGCGCTTTCCTGTTATAACCTGTGCAGAAGCACACAAAGAAACAGTTCGTAATAGGGAGCAATAGGAAGCATTTCTCTCTCCCAGAAGTTTGTAGCAACAATTATGTGTCCCTTTGTTAAATATAACGTTTTTAAATTTGTACATTTTGACAAAAAATAGACTAAAAATGTCATGAAAAAGGCTGCAGTTTAGAGAGAGAAACTAATAGTAGATTTAAAATCAGTGATACAAAAGTATCCAAGATCCCTTAAAAAATATCATGCAACAGAAATAAAAATAAATAAATAAACAAAAATCCCCAATGTTATTATTGTAAAAACTATGCCTAATCTAGCATTCATTTTTAACATAAGATAGATGTTTTGCACAAAAAAATTATCTTGATAAAAATTTGGGGGTTATATTATATATATATATACACAGTCAGACCTCGATATAAGGTCATCCGCATATAAGGTCACATTTCCAAAGTCCTGGCTCACTGAATAGGAATTCTTTGTTACAGATTATCAGATATATGGTCAAGTTGTAAAAATCGTTATCCCTTATAAGGTCATTTTTATCTGAGACGAGGGATGCCCTTTTCCAACAAAAGCCTATTTAACTTCCTTACAAGGCAATTACCCCTCTCGAGTTCTAGGAAAATGTTGCAGCCAACGAACAAGCTACAATTTCTGAAATTGTTTCACAAGTAATGGACAGTGAGGACAATGACAGTGATCCTGCGACTGTAGCTGTAACCCAAGTGGAAACCTTCAATGCAATAAATGTCATAAGAAATTTTTTTACAAACCATGAGAGAGCTGAGGAACATTTTGAGAAGTTACAAAATATAGAAAATATTGTTCGAAAAATAAAACCAAAAATGAGACAGACCTGCATAAATAATTATTTTAAATGAAGTAAGATTTAATGTATGTATGTACACTTTGAAGAAATTTGTAAACAGCTTTATTTTAAATTAAAGTTTTTTTTAAAAATCTAACTTTCTTTAATTCTAAATTAATTTTGTTAAAATTTATTGACTTAAATATTTAATTTATGGCCGATTGCTTTCGTTTGTATTACCATTTTTAAAATGTCATAATGTGTACTATTTACGGGTTTAGTTACGAACGGCTAATGAATCGGTTAAAAGGTCACCCTGCTTATAAGGTCACTTTTGCGATGTCTCTTAGGGTGACCTTATATCGAGGTCTGACTGTATTATACAAACTTTTAAAGATAGGAAATAAATCCCTATATAGACTATAACCGAACAACCAGAATTTTCAGAAATTAGTAATGTTTTAATTCTTCAACTTACTAAATTCCAGTTGATTGAAAGAAATAATTAGAATTTTGGTAAATCGTTAATTTCCTTTAGCTTATACCTCTAAAGATTAGGAAAATTTTTTTTAGTTAAAACATAACAGATAGTACTTGAATAAGGTTTGGTCTCAAAATAAGTTTTCTATCTCTTGGCAATTTTTAAGACTTTTTTTTTTTTTTTTTTATAAAAAAATTTCTAAGATGAAGGATAATAAGCAAATACTGTGCAATCTGCAAATTCTGCTGTTGTACTGGAAGATTTCTACTAACACACATTGAAAAATGTTACCGTTTTAAATAATAAAAAGGAAAACTATACTATTAAAATATACCTTCACAAGATCATCCTTTAATTTATAAATAGGAAGGCTTTGTCTTTGTTCTAATAAACTCAATTGGGTCTTTTTGCCATAAGACACTTTAGGGCCAGCTATTATATGCTTTTTCCATTCAGGAAAATCATCAGTAGACAATCCAGAACTTTTTATGCCTTCAGCTGAAATAACACAAATAAAATATAAATTATTTTCAATATAATTTACAAATCATAAAGGAAAAAAAAAATTAAGTGCATATTGTGGAATAAATGTTTAAAAAAATCAAGTAAAAGGAAAAGTAAAAAAATGTTTTGAAAATTCTGTAATTTTTTTTTAATCATACTTCAATAATTTTATGAATGAAATGATTTTATTGGTATAGTTTTAAGATTATTATAAGATTAAAAAGTAAAGAACTCGTGTTTATTTATTCAAATAAGTTTTAAATAAAATTTCATACCATGTTGTAATGGATCAATCCATTGTTTGCTCAATTCAGTAGGATTAGAATTTTTTTCAGCATCTCGTTGTTGCAGTCTTTGCTCCCTTCTATTTTTTGCGAGGGCTGATTGTATCATGGCACTTTGAGCTAATGAACCATCAGGATTCTGTTAAAATAATAAACTATTTAATCAATATTATACAATTATGTAATATGCATAGAGAAAAATAATTAGACTAACAATGTAGCAACTTTGAGGTTATTAGCTACACTATAATTTGGTTAAGATTGTTTGAACAACATATATAAGAATCAAACTTTCATTTTCAAATTTCAATAAGATGAATACAAACGTTTATATTATGTAATAAGATTTCATTTAAATGTGATACAATTTTAATACTTTCATTGCAGTAATGGTGCTCTATTGTTCCATCCTCTGCACAAGGAGTTTCCCCACAGTGCTAAAATTTGAACAAAATGCTTATTCCTCTAAAATTTGTATTTAAAAAAGAATCAATTGCAATAAAAAATAATCACTAGTACAACAATAGTGCACAGTGTTATCTAGCCTATCAGGTCTCGATTTAGTTAAAAGCTACATTTTCAAAGGAAAAGAAAATATGTTTTTATTTATTTATTTTTACTATTATAAAAATGGTAATTTTGACATATTTTCTTCAAAGAGCAAGACATAAACACAAATAATTTCTAACCAACACCAAATAAATTTTGAATATAAATTTATTATTAATTTGTTTAAGCCCCAATATATATATTTTTTAACTACCCTTCCTGGGCTTTGAGCATCTCAGCGCCTTTCTTATTTCGACTCAAGGGGGAAATCCTCTCACAGATAAAAGGACAACGAGATAGAATAGAAAAATGTCAGAAAAATCAGCTAATAAACAAAGTTTTTCTTCCTTTTTTCTTTTTTAAAGGAAAGAAATAACTTCTAAAAAGTTTGCTTTGTTAAAAGTTGCTTAAAAGTTTGCTTAAAAGTTGTTGTGCAAGCTTTCTAGAGAAAAACTATTTCGATCTGTTAGAAAAATGCATAAAACGGGAATGTTTAAAAGAAGGGTTAGTTAAAACCCGGATTAATTTAACGTAATCAGTATAGGCAATTCTCACAAACTAGTAGTAAGCGAGATAATGTGCAAAACGAGAATGTAAAACTGAGGTTCCACTGTAGTTACTAAAAATAGGGAAAACATTTTATAATTTATGTATGATTTTCAAAACATTAATTAATGAAGTTTTAGGACATTAAATTGCTAAAGAATAAAAAAGTTTTAAAATTTAAATACCATAGAATAATATCCACTAGAGTTTATATAAAAAATTTATTTAATATATGGAATTAGAATTTTCTTTTTTAATATACATCTTGCCAATGTGTCGATATGTGTGTTTTTTAAATTAGGTTTTTATTTGCCCCTTGCAATGTTTATACCCTTTTATTAGGGGCATATAAACAAGTAGTTCTTTACCGAATCTCCTTCATATACAATTTAAAATTCTGACTTATTGTGGGTCTTCAAATTGTCAAAAAGAAAAGACTTAGTTAACGTATTTTATAACTCATTTTCAATTAACAAAGATTTTATTAAATAAAAATACAGTTTCGAATGTAATTTTTTTTTTATGGAGGCTGTCAGAAATATAAAAATACTTTTGTATTAATTTACCCTTTTCGAAAAATGATTTTCAATATGTTATATACAATTAATTTTGGAATTTAACTCATTATATTTTCTTTACACAGAAAGGTGTTTTTAGAAACACTCTGAATTAACTTTAATAAAATTAAGAATAAGAAAAAAGTCAATTTTTTCAACAATACCACAAAAATCAATGGGGAAGGTCAATGAAAAAAATTAAGGTATATTAAAAAAAAAAAAACTTACTTACAAAAAAAAAAAAAATGCAGGAATGAAATGGAATGTAAATAAATTCTAAGAAAAAAATTAGGCCAAACAATAATTTATTAGTTTCTCTCACATTAGTACATAAGGCAGGAAGATTTTCAGAAAATTTGAAAGGGGCTAATACTCCAAAGAGTTAAATATAATGGGAAGTTGGTTGCATAAAATTGGAAGAGCAAAATTAAAAAAAAAAAAAAAAAAAAAAAAAAAGAAATCACAAGGTAAAAAAAAAAATGCAAAAGTTTTTTTTCTTCAAATATACAGTACGATATAATCAAGAAAACTCACTTTAATAATTCTAATAGGTGTAAGATCTTGTACAATTTCCACATCATGCAAAGACAAGAAGGGTGGATTATCCTTAACAAGCTCAATTTCAATATCCTCATCTAAATTAAAAGAAATAATTTTAAATGAGTAAATATAAATCAATCATTAATATATATTTGTAATTTAAGTTGTTTTATTTAATAAATGCATAAAATCAAATAATTTGAAATAAGTGACAGACTACTATTTCATTCAATAAAATCATAAATCCATACCATCATCCTCGTCTTTTGATTCTTCGCTTGTATCTACATCATGAATGGGTAGAACAGGCATCTCCAACCAACTTGAAGTAGGCATCTGTGAAAATAATTAAAATTATAAAAAAGAGTACACAAAACAGATGATTGAAACTAATTCAAGAAATATTTTTAAAAAAGCCATTAAAACTAAACTTTTAATAGGTTCTAAAAACTATAATAAACATTTACAAAAAATAAGTTTTTTCTCATAACATAATATAAAAAGTTTAACCAAATATGTATCAGATTTAATATCCTTATTAAATATAGATATAAAAATATAACTAAAAGTGATAAGTACTTATAACATTTCATTAGATGTCCTCTACTTAGACTACCTTCTTTACTCTTTCGGCTCAATTTGTAATTTTCTCACCGTTTTCTACTTTTAACAAACTTTTTATTCCAATAATACAGCTCAATATTTTATACATCAAAAATAAAATCCTACCTGCTACATTAGAATGGGAAAGTTAAAAAAGAAATTCAAAAAAGTTTACTTCAAAAGTTTAAAAACCTTAAAACTAGACAATCAGTACTTTTCTTTCATTATCTTTTAAAATATTTTTAAAAAAGCTCACAGGGTGCAGTAAAAATCCAACTTTTTATTATTTGAAAAGAATAATAAATAACTAAAACACAGAATAAATATTTTTCAAATATTTAAAAGATAAAAAATTTTATGAAAAAAAAAAAAAGAAATAAATTACCATTTGAAATTTTTCTCTGAAAACAACTTAGTTTTTTTTATGGGTTTCGAAAAATATATTCAAGTAGCAAACATTGATTTATAAATAATAAAGAAAAGCATATACTCCTTTTAACAAATAAGTTTTGCAGCGAAAGAGACCTCTTAAATAATTTGACCATCAAAATTTAACAAAACATTTGACCAGAAAAACTTTATTTAAAATAATGGAAAACTTCAAACTTTGATAAAAAAAAAAAAAAAGCTTAAGTACTAACTTACAATGACATAACATTCAACTGAAGCAAGAGAATCAGTGCTTCAGTAGGCATTTCACACTCTCTGATTGCTATCTGTAAAAAACAAGTATGTTTTAAATACAATTTAAAAGCCGGATTTATTTGACCAAGGTACCTAAATATTTTCAGGAATAAGACTTGATAATCATGCATTTTTAATGGATATCAATTTTAAAGAAAAACTAAATTATCTCTTAAAAAAAAAAAAACTAAATTATCTCTTAAAAAAAAAAAAAAAAAAAAAAAAAAAAAAAAAAAAAAAAAAAACCAGCTAAAATAATGAAAAACCTAAAAATGAAGGTTTAGCACGAATAAAAAGCACAAGTTGTACATTAAAAAAGTAAATTGCTGCATCTCTTAAATGCATACACAAAAGTAAAATGTCTTGTGGTGATATAAAATATAAATTTTAAAAAAATATATATTCATATACTTATAAATTTTATAGAAAAAGTTGAAAATTAGTGAATGTCAACATTTACATAATAACGTCTACCAAAGTGAATGACTTTGGTGAATGTCTAAAATATTAGTTTAATATCATTATTTTATAACTGTCCTTGAACAGCTGACCCAATTTTGGTTTATGACTACTAATGTTCAACTCCAGTAGCCTTGTAATTTTGAACCCAATCCAAAAGAAAAGGGAACTCCTGTATCAAGTATTGGGAGAAATTCACCTTCGAGGAGGACTTTTTTTGATGAACTAACCCGCATTTGTGTTAGATGGGAAGGAAAACCAAAAGAACTTCTCACGGTTAGCCTTACGGCAAGAGGACTGTAACCCATGATCCGTCTACCACTGAGGATATTATTAAAATATTATTATTTGTCAATTACACTAGCAAATGCTAAAATTTAGAATGACAAAGTATTAATTGAGCAATAATTAAAACATATATATATAATATATATTTTTTAGCTGAATGTTGACATCTTCCGGTGTAAGTGAGAAATAATGATATGTAACAAATATTTAAGACATTCAATAATGCATTTAAGATTTCATTAAATAGATGCATAATTGTTGTTCCAAGAAATTTTTATTATAATCTCTTAGAAATTAGTTATTAAACCACATAAAAATGTTAGCATACTCAGTTGCTAGAAAATACAACATTCTGAAAATTAAAGATGCAATAACTGTTCTGTTCAAAAGCAATATTTACCTATTTACTTACTAACGCTATAAGAGAATTTAAAATTGTGAATAAAAACATATTAAGTGTAAATCAAATAAAAGAAATTATAAATTATCTCTGTAAAAAGTGAATAATTTAAATCAAGACTTATTACTGTTCTTTTAAAAATTGAAATGAGAAACAAGAATGAGACTACAAAATGACTTCAAACATTAAGCATTAGAGTCAAACCTAGCATTTAAATCAAATTTATAGGTTTGGTTGAATACTATAGAACAGGGCTGTCCAACTGGCGGTCCGCAAACACATATTGTGCGGCTCGCCAACTTCTTATTCAGCATATTCCTTTTTTCGAAATTTTATGGTATCAAGAAGCATCCGAGACTACCATTCTTGGTCAACCCGAGGTCCCCGAAGTTTCCTCTTGATCGCTCTTTCACTCCTTTCAATGTATTGTGAAAAAAAGGTACAGGACATCTACAGGTCAAGAGCAGTCCTACCCTGCACGCTGGTGTTCAAACAAATTCCTATACTTCATTCCACCTTAATTTGGCACTGGAGAGAAGGGTAGACAGACCAGATTACAGCCCTTGTCATGGAAACTGGGTTACTCTTTCAGTCGGTTGGGGGATGAGGTAGCAAAAAAAAGGAGAGAAAGTGGCCAGTATTGGCGTTAAAGAAAACAAATCGCCAATTTATTTTTAAGCCAAGAATCTTACTAAAATTTTGAACAGAATACAGAAAAGAACACAATATTTTAGAGCATTTTTAATAATTATTATTTTAAGATACTAGTTGTAAGCTGATTTTTCTTATTAAGGTTTTTAAATAGCAGATTTTCTTATTATGATTTTTAAAAAACAGATTTTCTTATTATGATTTTTTAACTAAACGAAATTAATTTTAACAATAGAAAAAAAATATATATTTAAAAAAATATCTTTTTTGCTTAAATCTAAGTAAAAAATTTTTTTTTTAAAAAATGCAAAGATGTTCATAAATACTTTGTTTTATATATTTATATGCAACCTTTTTTTTGTAGATTAATTTGCATTAATTTATCCCACTTTGGTGTTTTGTGAGAGGAAAAAAAAAGTCAACATAGGCAGGAAATCATTGATTATGAAAAATATCATACTAATGTTTTTTAATATTTACTGTTCTTTTTTTTTATATATAATTAAAAAATGCAATTTTTTTTTTTACTATAAAAGTAATTTTTTTCTGAAATATATTTGCTTGCAGAAATGTATTTAAGCAAGTTAAAGATTAATAACTAACAAAAGAAAAAAAGCTATAAATTAATAAGTAACAAAATATTACAAACTAACAATAAAACATGCTAACATTTAGTAATTAGGAACAAAAAAAGAAGAAAATCTAACAAGGAATCACAACAAAAAAGTAACAATTAATGGAGAAAAAAAAATTAATAACTATAAAAAACGAGCTAACAATAAATAACTAGTAAAAAACAACAAATTGTAGTATAACATTGTAAAAACAATTGATTAATAGTTAATAAATAATAAAAAACATAGCAAAAGAACAATTAAACGATGCAAGTGAAAGAAAGCGAAATAAGAACTGCACAAGAGATAGGACACTTAAGCAAAGGCAAGGATAATGGAAAGAGCTGGCCGACCAGTGTAAAAACATAGCCAACGCGGCAATTTCCTTGGCCTTGAAAACTAATTTAGCGCCAAACTAAAACACCTCCTTTTTCTTTGTACATTCGCTTTACTGAGAAGGTTTTTACGAGTTAAATACATTTAAACATGAAAAACTTCTAATACATGTTTCAAGATAAACTTTTCTTACTACGCAACATTTATTTATATTTGCACCAACATTTAAACTGCAATTAATTCAAAAATAGCAAAGAACTACTTTTCAAAGGCGGAGTATTACATTCCCTACCCTTCCCTACAGTGCCAACTTAAGGTGAAACGTAGTATAGAAATAGTATTGCCTCGTGTTGGCTATACCAGGCGGGGGAGAGAGGGACGGAAGAGAGAAAGATTTCAGTTAAGCAAAACCTGCCCGCAATTGGTTAAAAATAAAGACCCCCCTCACTCTTTGTTGATTTCAAAAAAGAAATTGAGAGCTTGCGCTCGCCAACTCTCAGCTCCTTTCCAATGATGATCTTGATCTGACTGGTTGTGACGAATGTCAGGTTCTCAGATAAGCTTGCAGATTTTGGATATGAAGTAAACCTCTCTTGTACCGTAGCTATGTTTTTTTGGGAACGTGTGAAAACTAATTTTATTGTTGATTGTGAATATTTCATCTTCCAACGATGAGTAAGAAACGGAAGATAGACAGTAAGAATCGAGTGTTCCAGGACAGCTGGGAAACCCAGTATTTCATCACGAATAGAAAGGACAAACTCCAGTGCTTGATTTGTATGCAAGGTTGTGGCTGTGTGCAAAGAATATAATGTCAAAAGGCATTACGCGAGTCTTCACGAAGGCAGCCACAGTAAATATGAAGGAGAAGCTAGATCTCTGATAGTTTCAGAACTGAAATCAAAACTTCAAAAACAAACTGGGATGTTTACTCAAGTAAAATCTGATCAGTACAATGCTTTGCATGCAATTTCACTTGAGCTTGCTAAAGAGAAAAAACCTTACACTGATGGGGTCAATTGTTAACAAGTGTGCTGTAGAAATGGCAAAAGCATTTGGTGATAGCAAAATGGCTAAACATTTTGATTCAGTTCAAGCTTCTCATCAGACCGTCCAACGAAGAGCTGCTGAAATGGGTGTCCAAATGCAACAGAAATTGTCCTGTGAGATTAAAAAATGCTGCTATTTCTCCTCGTGTATCGACAAGAGTACAGACCTGTCGGACGTTAGTCAACTCTTGAATTTCATTCCCACTGCTAAAGAAGACTTTGAGATCAAAGAGGAGCTCCTTACCATGTGTTCTCTTCACTCCACAACAAAGGGTAGGGACATATTTGAAGCAGTGATGAAAGCGATCAACAGTGTCGGAGGTTTTTAAAAGTGCTCCATCCTAGCTACAGACGGTGCAGAGGCAATGGTAGGACCAAAGATAGGATTGATTGGATGTTTGAGAGAAAATGGAATGAAATGCGCTGCACTTCATTGCATCATTAACCAGCATGCTTTAAGCGGGAAATCGGTGAAGCAAACTAAAATCCTCAAAAAAGTTGTGAAAGTCATCAACATGATCAGAGGCAGCAACAGGGCTCTTATGCATCGGCAGTTCCGTAACTTTTTGGAGGAAATTGAAGCAGAATATGGAGACCTGTTTATGTACAATCAAGTTAGGTGGCTGAAAGCCGGAAACTGCCTCAAGAGATTTTTCAAGTTGAGAAAAAAAATCCCTCTTTTCCTTCACCAGTTTTCTTCATCAGAAAACCTTGAACAAGAACTTTTAAGCATGGATTTTTCACGTCTCCTGGCATTTCTAACTGATATTACTGGCCACCTCAACGATGTGAACTTAAAACTACAAGGAAGAGGCCAACTGGTGTCTGTCCTAATGGCTCACATCAATGGGTTTAGAAACAAGATGAAAATTTTCCATGCAACTTTGGGAAAAAATAACTTATCTCCCTTCGCCAGCTGCAGTCGCTTGGCGTCAAAGTGTGAGAAGTGCTGGATTTTTCTGAATTTTGCCCTGAGTTGCAGGCAATTATTGATGACTTCAACACAAGATTTTCAGATTTTGAGAGCATCAAGAATGACGTGGCTCTGTTTAGTAATCTAGTCACAGCAAGCATTGAAGAACAACCGGCCAACCTACAATTAGAGCTTTGTGATCTCCAGGCTGACCCGTTCTTCTTTCAAACAAGAACAGAAAGGGGGGCCCCGAGTTCTTCAAGTTGCTTCCAACTGAACAGTTTCCAAATCTGCGTGACTTAGGACTGAAAATAACTTCCATGTTTGGGAGCACATATTTATGCGGAAGTGCTTTTTCAGTAATGAAGTTTATCAAGAATCGTCACAGGAGCTTTATCTCCGACAGTTCATTGTTAGACTATTTTCAACTGGTAACGACAAACATCGATGTTGTCATTCCTGCCCTTGTAAAGAAGGCTGATCGGCCTCAGTTTTCCCATTAACCCTTTCGCTCCTTAGGGGACACATATGTCACAAACAAATTTCAAAAAAATCTTTTTGGACAGAAGCGCTTCTCTGTCTAATGGGAGACTTTCCCACCAGTGCTGGCAATATTTTTGAAGGTATTTTCATTCACAGAACATAGATGGCATTACCGTACATAATGCTGCTCTACTTATAGTTTATGCTACCAGAATTATTCTGTTGTAAAAAAAAAAAACTCGCCTCGAAAGGGTTAAAATGTAAGCAATTTTTTTTATAATCCTACTGTTCTATTGTTTTATAATTAATAATTCAACTATTAATTGTTATTGTATAAGAGGTTATTGTTCAACTTTTTCAAACTGCGGCCCTCCAGGTGATCAGTGACCAGAATTCTGGTCCATGGGCTCTTTGCAGTTGGACAGCCCAGCTATAGAATATTGACAGTAAAAATTTTCCACAAAGTTTATAAAATATTTCTAACATAGGTGCTGCAATAATTATTAATAACAATGCATAGTCAGATATCAAAAGAATAAAAATATTTTGCCATAATACAAAAATGTTTAAAAGCAAAATTAAGAATTTTTTTAAGCCTTTAAATTATCATATATAATCCTATGTAAGTTAAAAGAACTCTTCTCATTAGATATATTATACAACAAGTAAAATAGAATGCAACAATAAAGTTGTATCTTTTTGACTTTGATTACAAAAGTAAAATACTGGAAAGAAATCTAATCAGACTCAAAGTTTTATTTAGAATTTGAATTTTTTCACAACTTACCTCAACTTTATCATCATCAGTAGCAATAACTGAAAAATGAAGATTTTCTTCGATTCTTGAAGCCACACTCATTTCTGTTGGATCCTCTGCTTCCAACGATCTTTTTGGCATCATAGTCTTAATGCGACGCAACACACTAGCAATTAATGAATCCTGAGAGTAGAAAAAAAAAAAAAAATGACTATCCATAATGTATGATTTTTTTTAAAAATACGAAATTAGAAATAATTAATCAGCACTTTTAAACATAAAAAATTAATAAGTTTGAAAATAGCATAATATGCTTAAAAATAAATGATCTGAAAATGACAAGTGTAAATATATCATCAATAATATATATTATGGTAGCAGTTGATTGAATGTTCAGGAATGGAGGCAAATAGTTGGAAGGAAGATGAAGTTTATTTAAGTCATTTTAATAAGATAATAGAGCTTTACATCGTCTATTTAATTCATTTTCAAGCATTGGCGGAGCCCAAATCGGGCTCCAAAAAATGTGTGCTTGAGATTTTATCCAAGAGAAAATAGCATAAGTTTTTCCTTTTATTGTTAGATCTCAGGGAAAAATTAATAATTATAATTGGTCTGTTAAAAAGTTGAGGGAATGTCTTTCTCACACTTTTATAAAAGAGAGAAATCAAAAATGTCAGTTAATGCATAACTTAAAGTTAAAAAAAAAAAAAAAAAAAAAATAGACTAAAAGATATATATATATATACACACAGCAAAATAAATAAATACAGAAAAAAATTAAGAAAAACAATAAGTATATATATATATATATATATATAATGCAGCAAATTGATCAAGGTGAAAAGAGAAATGCCTTATTAACTGAAAGTAACACTTGCTGGTAACTTTTAAGGCTAAAATAACTTTTTAAGGTAAATAAAGACAATTGTGAAACATGATTATTACTTTTTGTCAACATGCAAAAAATTATACAGAAATTATAATACCATAAAAATTCAACATACCGAAAAAGTGGCATCATTTTCTTCCAAAGCTCTCTTGAATGTTTCATGAGTATCATTCTTTTCAGCTAATGATATAACAAATTCAGCTGTAAATGGATACAATAAATTAATAAACCAAAATGAATAAGGAAAATTGCCTAGAAAAAAGTTAAGTATTTGTGCCAAGCTTCAAACATTAGTTTAAGGCTTGTTGAATGAACATGCTAAGTGACAGTTGAATTAATTTGGAAAAAAAGGTTACTGTAGGTGAAATCGGGGTTAGTGAGTCAACTTTTAAATTTTTATCTTGCTAAAAAATTGTTGAATTTTTTTTACAAGAAAAATCATTTTCATTTAATCATTGATAATAATAAATCATTTACTAATTACATTAATAACCACAATAATAATCATAAATCATAATAATAATCATTAATCATTTTTTTAAAAGATAAATCTTTTGGTAATACTTTTTAATAATAATTCTTAAAAAAAAAAGAATTTGAAGAGTGGACCCCAAGGCCGGGATGGTAGCTTGGTATAAATGTTATATCATACAGCTGTAACATTAAATTCTTAATTACTTAAAATTAAATAACTACTTTTAAAGATGAATAAAATACCTAGGTCTATAAAAAAAAATATAGGATAATTCTTACAGCACACAACTATTTATTGAATTTTATTAATAAAATATTTTTGGTACTTAAAAACTCATTTATTAATAAAGACTAATTTTTTAATAATTGATTTCGCATAATGAAACAAAATATAATTGCTTAATATAATTTATAGGAACTTAAAGCTATGAAAAGTCATATCGAGCAATAACTATGCAATGAAAAGCCTGATATTTCTTAAAAGGAACTCATGAAAAATAAGAATTATATCATCTTCATGCATTAGGGGAGAGGGGGGTACATTTCAACAACTATAATTTCTGTCTTCTAGTATTGCTTAGTGATTCGCCAAGATGCCAGACAATAAGCTTTAACTATGCATAACTGTTGACATTTAGTTTTAAGCACTTTCATTTTACCACTGTTGTGTTACTCTGTGGAACATGTTGATAACATTCCAAAAGGAAAAAGACAGTTTTGATTTTAAAATTGTTTATCTACCAGTAATCTTTTAATAAGGTAAGTGATATTTATTCTTCTGCTAGTTTATTTAATTCTGCTTCTAACTGTATTATTTATTAGTAAAAAGTCTTTTTCTAAAGTGGTTGATAATACTTTAACCAAAATGTCTGTACGAGGGGCAGATTTCAACAGAGCTTAGGGGGCACCTTTCAACAGTGTTGAAAGGTGCCCCAGGCGTATTATTTTTTTGTTTAGTAATCTTGCAAAAGGCATTAGTCTGCAAAAAGCCCATTAATTACTGTTGTTACATTTAAAATACTCAACTTTTTATGTAAGGCATTATTCTAAATTTTTTGAAAAACATGTGAATGTGTTCAAGGAAGCATGTTTGTAAAACAAATTTCAATTATATGAAATTCTTTTAAAAGCTTAAAATCAAGATTCAGTCTGTCGCATTGTTGTTGAAAATAGAATTTATTTACAAAGAATTCAATAAAACCGTCAATAAAATAATTATTTTAAAATTTTATAAAAATATTCAAGAAAGTTTTTTTTTGTTTTTTTCCAATGGTAGGCACTGAATTTGAATCTTTGCCTATGAAGATGCCGGAAGTGTAGCTCATTTCACGTTACCCAGTGGGCACCTGTGAACTAAAGTCACGGAGGCGAGCAACATTGCCCACACCACACTGCCACAAACCTGTTTATAGGGTGGGCCATATTCACACACAACAGAGGACAGCACAAAGAGAGAGAGAAACATCCAAGCCCAGAGCAGGATTCGAACCCGCAGCCAATGGCTTCGCAGTCAGGCGCGCTAACCGCTCGGCCACCTGGCCAGCTATTCAAGAAAATTTAATTTAGAATGAAAATAATTTAATTTTAAGAAAATTGAAAAGTTTACGGTGTAACATTATATTTAATAAAATTCTCAATCCTGTTATTTTACCTTCTTACAATTCATAAAAATGTTGCGAACATATAAAAAAAAGCACACTAAACCAGAAGTTAGTGAAGAAAACATTGAAAAAGCAATGGAAGGTGTCAGAAATGGTGCATGTTTAAGAGCAGCAGCAGACTTATTTGGAATAGACTTTTCAGCTTTATTTTATAAATTAAAAAAAAGAAAGTCAAATAATTGTTTGGTTGGTGAAACCAAACAATGTACAACTAACACAAAATGCTACAGTTCTAAATACACAAGCCAACAAGTTTTTGATGTCCAGCAAGAAACCCTGCTTTGTGAATACATAATTACATGTTCAATTCTCAATTATAGTCTAACTTACAGACAAGTTCGAAAACTTTCCTATATCCAATATTTATTTTGAAATAAATATCATGATATTTTCAGCAAAATTTCTAAAATATCCCCCACGTTATTCTCCACTCATATCTTAAATCTTTCAGCCAAAGATATAAATTTTGCTGATGTTACGAAAAATGTTATTAAAGTGATAAAATATTTTAAGTACACTCATTTGCCAAATGTTTGGTATTGAAAAAATGGAGGGAAAATGCTAGTTGTTCCTCAGGCAGTCAAGTGGAACACTATGTTCGATTCTTTAAAGATCTTTTTAGAAAACTGAGGAAAATTGGTGCAAGTTTGCCAAGACAACAAACTTAAAATTGATAAAAACATCTTAAATTTAGTAAATGATATAAATTTAATGGTAAATTGCTCTGATTATATAAGCATTCTAGAACCGATTGCAAATGCTTTAGATGCAGTTCAAGCAAATATATGCACGATAGCACAATGTGTTGAAATTTGGTGCAAACTAAAGGAGAAATTAGAAGCATGTGGAAAAAAAGACGTGATGAAAAAGTTCTCAGAAAGGGAAGTAATGGCTTTAACCCTTGCTCATTTAGCTGCTAATATGTTGGACCACAGATATTGTGGAAAAAACTAAATGACGAGCAAACGCAAAGAGCTTTTAATTTCCTATTCTCTGTTGACAAAGATATTTTACCTATGGCTATGAATTTTTTGGCCAAAAAGAGCCCTTTTCCAGGCTTCAAGTTTGAAGATGACTTTCTAAATGTGAACCCCACAGTTTGGTGGGAAACTATCAAGTTAGAGGAACCATTAAAAGTCAGAATAACAAATCTTCTTGAACAACTAATAACAGTCTCCCCTTCCGCAGCTGGGTTAGAGAGAATATTCTCTTGCTTTGGATTTACTCAGTCCAAGTTGCAGAATAGATTAGGGACAGAAAAGGCAGAAAAACTTACTTTTACGTTCAAGAAATAAAGAAAGATTTTAACAAGAAATAAAGAAAAAATAAACTTAGTAAAAGTAAAACTTAGTAAAAGTAAAATAAAAATGTCTTGTATTTTGGTGATTGCAAAAGATTTTGTTTCAGAGAACCTTATTTTAAATAAAATTTCTAATGTTTTATTTTATAAAAATTATAAATTTATTAATTACAATTAACATTAGAAATTTAGAATTTATATAAAATGAATTATTTTATGTTTTAAATTTGTATATAATGTCTGAAAAACAATTCCTAACAAAAAATTTAATTTATATTGAAGATACTAAATATAAAACAAAAATTTGAATATATATCAAAATATTGGATATTTTTGAAAATATCATGATATTTACGATCCCTGTTGCCAAGCTAGGAGCTCGTCTGGTGGGGCAAGTAGTTTCTGGAGAGCGAGGAAGAATGATAATCATTGCTTTAATTTCAAGAAAAAGAGAATATTAGTAGTATAGAGAGAAATGACATTAAAATGAAACTGCCTCAATCAAGTTTAAGCTGCGTAACAGCTCAAGCAGTATTTTTCATGACATTCTCCATAAACTTTGATTTTATTTAAGACAAAATAATGTAGAAAAAACCTAAATCAATCCAATATGTTCATTCATTATTATTATTTTATGAATAAAGTTAATTTTCCAAAATGTATGATCTTGTTACGTTCTCTTCAATTGTTGAAATGTACCCCACCACCCATTGAAAACTGCCCCCCAGGAGGGGTAGATTTCAACAAAATACATGGTTCACTAAATATGTTAAATTAGGTATTTTGTCTTTGGTTTAGACCTTTGGAAAAAATTGAGAAGTTACCTCAAATTATCAATTTAGTAAATAAAAATTAGAACTCAGATTTTGAAAGCAATAAAACTTTGAAAATAATTCTTAAGCAAAAACTGTTGAAAGGTGCCCTCTCTCCCCTACTATTTAAAAGCATTTGTTGGATATAAAGAATATTTTTATTACCATTAGACACAAATTTAATATACAATACGACATTAAAAAAAACATACAGACACATTAAAAAACATACATAGACACAATCTGACAATCCTAGGACTGATAAATTTCTATTTTTCATCATAATTCCTTAAGAAGAATGTAATGTTTGATAAAAGTAGGCTTTTTTAAAATTTTTTTTAAATGTATACAGACACAAAATTTACATTATTTTTATGAGTGTAGAGGTAAAATATTCTGCTTAAACTGATTTTTTTTTCTTTGGTTCAGAACTAAATTTTGTTTTCATTTAATAAAAGGTACAAAACAACGTTCCTGAATAATTTTATTAACGAGAATAAAACTAATTTAGTCTTAATTTTGTAAATAAAATTAATTGAATAAATATTTGTAGACAAAGTGAATTTAAAGTACTTTTTTAAATAATTTTTACGAATATTAGTTCTAGATTTTGCCCACTTCCAGAGGTCCAGCCTACACCACTTCCCCCTATAGTATACACATCCATTTTCTGGGAGGTATAAAAAATTCCCATACTATTACTGACAGAGATAATTCAGTATTAATTGTCATAATAGGTAACTTAAATAGGTACTAAGGTAAAAGATTTTATAATGAATATAGTGAACGCTTTACGGAACTATTTTTTACATCCATAACATACGGTTTTGGGGGCTAAATGACCTTGCAACAGATGATGAACTATTTAGAATCACTAATTAAATTTGTAGCATTGAGCACACACTTTCCTATCCTTTACATCTGCCAGTATAGGCTTTTCAATTATTTCTGTTATAGAATAGTGAAGTTCGTTGAAGTTATTTCCATGTTCATACTCCTTGTTAGGTCTTCCAGCATAGTTTTCACAAACTTAAACTTTTACAAATTGCTGTAAATTGTCGATGGGAGAGTTTGGTAATTCATTAACAGCTAAAAAAATAGAGCTAACTTTAAACAACTTATTATAAAGAACTAATTTTCTTCTTCAACACTTGTTGTAGCTGTTTTCATGTCTTTTTCAAAATGGCGGAAGATTAAATTTTTTCCAAAATTCAAGAGATTTGTGCATTTTAAAATTGGTTAATATGGTGGGCTAACTTCTCGCGCTAATAATTTTTTAATGCGAGAAAAGAAAAAAATATGCGAGATTCTCGCGCTGTAGTGAAAACACTGTGTACCTAGATGTGGTTATGAATTACACTCCTTATATTGATCCACTTTTATATGTTCCCTTTTTAATTTATTGCATGACATTGATTTGGTTACAATTCAAGTAACTATGTGAAAATTTTCATAAATAACTATTTTTTTCCCTTCAGAATTTATGGATTATTCTTTAATGCATATACATACAAATATGACTTGGGACCTCTAGAACAGTTTAAGATAATATACATGCTTATATCTGATTTAAATAGATTTTAATTATAAAATATTATATTTAAATTTTTAAAAAATGATTTTTTAATAAAGAAATCAAAATCTTTGTGAATCCAACATTTTAATAAATCTTGCTTTTAGGTGTATATAATTCATTTTAAGGATTTAAACTGTAAATGAATCTTTTAGCATCCAAATATGTAAAAAACAAAAAAAATATTCGTATTTATCATCATACAAATATCATAATGTATAAAAATAAGTAGGTATTATGTAGGATAATTTTCGTATTGATACTTGTGTCAAAATAATTGCCAAGTTTTAGCAACTTACGGGCACTGGCATGCTTGAAACTAAATATATATATATCACTAAAAGAGCCTAACTTGAAGGGTTATAACTCTACAAATTCTTAGTGTGCAGTAATTTAGAGATTTTGCGATCCGTTTAGCACCTTGACAATTGTAGTTGGCACAAAAAGGCATGGGTACAGAAATATTGCCAATTGTACATTTGTCTATTATGCTGTTCTTTTAAATAAGGATAAATATGTTGGTATTGCAATAGAATTAATACTCTTATTTTCACCTAGATTTTGGGGATATTCCTGTATCGTATCTATCACGCCATCTACAATCGCCAAGATGAAAACTTGAATTTAAAAAAAAACATGTAGATGTTTGCCCGGGGGTGGCTATGAGTTATACCTTTCAAATTAGTCCCTAAATTTCTGTTCAAAGCATTCATGACTTATGTCAATCTAAGTGTTTATCATGTACTAAATCTCCATCGTGTTGTTCATTATTAAAAATGCGGTGTTAAGCAAGCTAGAAGGTTGCATCAGCTTTAGTTAAATTTTACATTAACTTTTTAATTTCTGCAAACCGATTTTTTTCTTTTGGCAGAATTTCTGTATTGGAATATTTCCTTATCATGATCTGTTGTGCCAACTACAATTGCCTAGGTGCCTAATAAATTTGAACTTGCAAATTTTTTTAAAAATAACATGTAGATGTTTAAAAAATAACATGTGGCTACAAGTTATACCTTTCGAGTTGGTCTCTTTCTGTGATGTTTTTTTTAAGTTTCTCGCAGGCCACTGCCCGAAAGTTTCCTAGACTTGGCGATTACTCTGCCACAGATCACGATACGGAAATCTCCCTGAATTTTCTCAAACAAAGTAGTAAATTAAAAATTATACGAAATAATAAATTTCTCTTTAAAACACTAAATACTAGTTATAAAGTAATGACCACTAAGAATGACTTAAGTTTACGGAACGTAACATTCATGCGAAAACTCTCAAACGAAATTATATTATTTTAAACAAATTAATGAATATTATAAATGCAAAGCACCACGAAATAATAATAGAAATAAAAAATTTAAATGAATTATTGGGGCAAACCTAAATCTGTGTCGCTAATTCCTAAATGATTATAAAGTTCAGTAGCAATGTTTTTCACAACTGAAATATATTCCAATTTTCGTAATTCAGCCATTGTATAAAATAATAAATTTAAAGAACAATAAATTTCACTGAATTTAAGAAAGATAGAACTTTACACTTATTACATTCGATTTCCTGTCTTACAATTTATTTTGTTTAGATTTGCAATACTTCCGGTTTCTTATTTCTGTAATGACTTTGCTTGCTCAACGCTAGAGCCATTCTCACTTTATGTAAATGCAAATTCAGGGACGCAAAGTTTGCAGCCTCTTGAGTTTTCAACTTCTTTGTCCGCAGAGATCGGAGTACGCGAATTGCAAACGAATGAGAACTTGTTGATTAGCAAGTTTTTCATGGGTCAATATGTTTATCTCATTCAGATTCATTAAATTTGCATGAGAAAAATCACAGTTAGCGAGAATAGTCCCTTAGTCGAAGTTTCGGTTTCGTTATCATTAAATTTTTTTCTTTCTATTATGTAAATTGCTTCAAAACAAACTATTAGCAACGGTCTGGGAATTTTCCCTGAAGATGATCCTAAGAAATGTCATCACACTTTTGTAGAGTGGATGACTTCCTCTCTTTGGTAGACTGACGACCTGTGCGTGAATTCGAGCACTTCCAGTAGCAAGTTGATCAAACGCTACTAGTAAAACTGTGTTTTAACTACCATTCCTTTGCGGGACGTAAATGGCAGGCAACATTTTACATAAAATGATTGAAGATTTATAAAATAATTACTTAAAAACAAAAGCAATATTTTTTGACATTTTTGGCTTTATATTTAATTTCATTGTACAAGTTTTAAGCAGTATGTTTAAATAATTTTCAAAATCTTAAATATTATAAATAACATATAAATACTTGAAACTTAAAAGAATTTTCAAAACAAAAAAATTATCTGAACAAAAACTACATTTTCTCAATTTAATTGTAGATCATAATCACTATTGAATACACAACTCGAATGGAGCAGAGAATTATCTTGATAGTAGCTCTGTAAAATTATCATGATAAATATTACAGTGGTTCGAGGCATACTTGAACAGTATTCAAAGAAACAGTAAGAATTACCTTGGAAAAAACAGAGGATGAGTTAGATGCATATTATATGACCAAGCTCATGGTCATCCACATATATAAAAGAGCATCGTTTCAGCTTCAATAGTTTTCTCGAGTATAAGTAAAAGCTTTGGTACCTAACTATTCTTAGTATGCTTGCAGTGTCAAAGGGCTACAATTCATATTGTACCTTTATTCATATTAACCAATAACTACACTTATGTTAGTGAAAATTGCAATACCATGTAGGAATTGTGCAAATTGAACCCAAACTTACATGAAATGAAGACAGATAAACTTGTAAATGCTTAGATTTACAAAGAATTTTGCATGTAACAGTATTGAACATGCTTATTTGTACTACTATCTGTAATAAGGAATAAATTTCATTAATTTCTGATAATTCATCGTGTTGCAATTTTCACAAACATTAGTGCATTATCATAATAGGAAATATTTATTAAAAGTATATAGGATTGTTAAGACTCAATTAAAAGAGGTGAAGTTCAAAATTAATGTTTATTAAAATTATTGATATTATTATGCAATATTTATTTAACTTTGAAAGTCTTATGGATAAATTTATAATCAGTATCTTGATTTTTAATCCCAATGATTGTTTTTATCTACATTTATATCACAAAGTTGAAAACAAGTTATTACATTATGCTATTTAATGCTTTTAAAACAAAATTCGATTTTTCCTGAAACTAAGTAAATGTTAATATGAATATTACATTTGATTTTAGGTTTAAATAGAAGATTTTTTGAGCAAGTAAAAGAATTGTCAAAAAATAAAGAAATGCGACTTAAGTTAAGTTTTTGGCAATCTCATAATTTAAAAGCTACATTTTCTTTGCACGTATTAAAAAAACATAGTAACACTATTTCCCAATATAATTCAATGAGAAAAAGAAGAAAAAAAATATATACAATGAATTAGTTTTTATTTAAAATTATTATTGCTGATATTTGAATGTGTTATTTTAAATAGAGGAACTTATTTTCAATTAAAGAATGCCGTAATTGACATCAACTTAGGAGGTCACTAACCTTTTTTTGTCGTTTACACATTTATAAAGTGTATAGCACCAGCTCCATCTGTATCTCAATTACATGAGAGAATTTGCTTAATGAGTTATAAGGATTTGGAAAAAACAAGAGATAAGTTAGTTGACTGTATATTGCCCTCAAGAAACTAATTTGTTTTAGCTCGACAATATATATGGAAAAGCTTATTCAATAACTACAAAAAAAGGAAGACAAAGAAGATTCCAAATTTAGGTGAATAAAGTTTAGTTTCTGCAAAGTATTCTTTATTGATCTCAAGTTAAATAATAAGGTATTTCAACATTTTAAATTTTTGCAAATAGGACATTATTAATATGTGACTCTTTTACTCCAGAATTCTGGATCATCAGAACCAATTTTACTTTATTTTCAAGAATTACAATTGTAAAGAATATTTGTAAAAATTTTAATGTATAGAATGTTTGGAAAATATAACATTCAGTTTGTAAAATGAATACTTAGAAAAAAATAGTAGCAATTCAGAATCCCAGATAATAATTTATAGAAATTTTTTTTAATGATACAAAATATTTAATTAGCTATTATAGTTGAGGAACTTGAAAGAAGTGAAATTATCCTTGATGATAAAAGTTTACTTTGTAAACTTATTTTGGTACTTCAAAGTTTCGAATTAAATGGAATAGTTTTACAAGAAATTACTGTAACTTTCAGGTAAAGCTATATACATAGCTGCAAGCATGGATAGAAAAAAATCCAGTAGATTTTACAAAATAATATAAATTTCATGATAACTGTTGCCTAATGTATTAAATATTATACACATAGGGAAATTTAGGGATTTTTATAGTCATCAAAATAGTGAATCTGCAATATTTTCCAGTCATGATGGACATCAAATGAACTTAAAATGTTATGTATTATGCTAATTCATAATTTTGAATAGTAATAGGCATTTAATTCATAAAAGAGAGTTAAAAGATTTTTTAATTAATTTAAAAACGGAGTTTTGAATAAAAATAAAATGAACATTTTTGAACAAAAAGAACTTTAAACTGATTACTATGTAATAGTAAAACTTATTTAAATATATTTAAGCAAGCAATAATCTGTGCAAAAGTTCTATTTTAATAGGGATTTTTTTTAGAAAACTACTCAATTTTGGGGAATTTTCTAAAACGTACAAAACCAGGAGAATTTTTGTTAAACCAGTAGACCAGGAGAAACTGGCAAAATCCAGTAGTTCACTGAAAAATCCTATAGAACTGACAGCTATGTAAATAATATTGTGGTCATCATGCTCCAACATTAGTACGAGTTTGGTATGTAATATTTAAAAAGGCAACATAAATAAAAAGTAACACTTTTTATTCATTACAAAGGATAATAATTCAAGTATTTACAGCTTGTCCCCTAAATATTTACAATCTTTGTACACAAATAATTTAAGAACGATTAGTGAGCTCTTTTTAATTTCTTCTTCTCCTGACTCTTGATATTCTCCAGGCATTTGGTTCTTCATATTTATTGTACAAAGGTTCCAATCTTAGTTGTTTCTTGTGTTTGCTAAGTTTAGTTGGATCAGCAAATTTGTAGAATGCAGGAGCAAACTCAACCATCCACTTAGGATCAATTGTTGTAACTTCTCTCATATATTCTTTAGTAGTTTGAACCAATTCGTGATATACAACCCTAAAAATAGAGTAAAATATTTTTATCAAAAAAAAAAAAAAAAAAAAACAAAAAAAAAAAAAAAAAGCCCTAAAGATACTGAGTCTATTACACCTGTTTTAAGCTATTCGTTTAGTAAACCAAGCATTAGAAACAAACTGATACAATAAACATTTTGAGTATTTGTTACAGGAAAAAAAAAAAACTTAATTCTAAATATGTTTTTTGTGAGCTAAACTTTGATAACGATGAGAGGAGCTAAACTTTGATTTGGTAATATGGAGTTGAATTTTCTTTTTCTAATTCTTTTCTGTGTATCTAACTACAAAACAAATTACAAATTAATATAAAAATGAAACATTTTAATTTATAATGATTAGCAATTAAAATTTAATCTAACACAAATTTATGGCATTTTTGGCAATCTTCTGAGGTAAAAACATTAATGTATAAACCTATTTATGTAAAGAAACTTAAAGCTGTCATAAATGCATTGCAATTAATGAATTCCCAATTTTTGTTGTTGTTATTTTTGGCAAAGGATGTTAAACATAATTGTTTTTCATCCCATTTTTCTCCAAGTGAACTTCTGGAACGGTTTGTTTGTTTCTTTAAATAATGAGGTAATTCACTTTATTTGTAAGCGAAGCTCATTTTTGCTGGCAGCTGTACCAATCCTAGTGAATTTTTGAATCAGTTTGTCTATTTATTCAGAAAACAAGGAGAATAAAAATTGTGTTACGAAGACAACAGATATTTTGATCATAAAATACTTTATCATTTCCGAAATAAAAGTTTTTAAATGACTACAACATTACTAATGATGTAACTTTGTAGTATATTTTCTGGTCATTTGTAATAAATAAAAATTAATAGAGTAAAAATATATTTCAACAAAAAATTTTAAATCAAAGCTAATAATCATTATAGCAAAATATCTGACCTGACACACCTTCCAATCAAAAATGATTTCACTAATAATAAAGAAAAAAGAAGCTTATTTCGGTTAGTAAGAAATATTACCACTCTGGTTGACGATTGAAGAGAGCACTGGAAGGATGAATGTAAACGACCTGTCCATCAACCAAAGTTCTGTAGCCTTCCTGGGGATCCTTCTTAGCTGCATTTCGAAAGAAACCACTGCAGATAGCTTTTTGAACACGGGCTGTCGTTTTGCCACACGATACAACATCTAATTTATGTCTGAAAAAAATAATTAAATATAAAAATGTATGAATGAATTTTTTTAAATTTTAATTTCTTAAGCTTTAATTTTTTTTAATATGTCTGAAATAAATGTTGAAAATTATTAAAAAATTCTTGAAAATGTATGAATAAAATTTTAATTTTCCCACATAAATTTCCCTGATTCAAACTTGAAGTAAGAATAAATTAACTTTTTGATTTATAGGCTCGTTTTTGTTAATGCTATTTTTATTTCTGTTGAAATTTTTCCACAATATTAGAAAAAAAAAATTAAGAGAAAAACGTATCTTAATTCATGGAAGAGAAAAGCTCAAATTATCCTCAGCTCACTTTTGTTTATTTTTTATAAATATATGCGAAACATTCTTTAGTTTTTTTTAAAATGTCAATCAACCTATAAGAAAACATTATTGCATAAAATTGAGACTAATTATCATGCATTTGTTATTTTTTTTTTTATCTGGAAAATTCATAGTATTCGGAAAATAGAGTTTTGCCAAAGTCCAGACAATTCCAAATATGGGACTTTTCACAATTTTTTATTAAAGTTTTTTTTTAGTTTACAGCACATTTTATCAATTATTCCACTATACTCACATAATTTAAAAAAACACATTTTTTGGGGAGCTTTATCCATGAAGTTAATTGAATTCACAACTAGGTATATTTTAAATAAACATTAAAAAAAATAATTTACTTATTTTTAGATTAATATTTAAAATATTACAAATCTAACTTTATGAAATTTTTCCTTGAATTTTACAGCTAGGAAACATTACATTAACTTTCCAAGGAAGTTACATCTAAATATGTATGAAACATACACATCCCATGTAAGGTTAAGATTTACAAAGAAACACTCACCGATCCATGATTCCTAATAGTTGTTTCCGGACATCTTGAGCTCTTTTCAATGTTCTGATCTGCACAAAATTTTCATAACACCAAGCATTAGAAAACTTGTTGTTTTTCCATGAGTTGTAAACCGCAAGCAGTGTCAGATGATCTCCTTCAGGTTGATTAAATTTTGCCTTCTTTTGGTCAGCCAAAGCTTGCTTGTCCTGAAAAATATTTAAAAATATATAGTAGCTGAAAATTATAATTAGGACAATTGATTTTTAAACATTTGTTAGATTTTAATATTTAAAAATTCATAACAGTTCAAAATAAATTAGGACAATTGATAATAATAAATTTTGTAAATATTTGTTAGTTTTTAATTTAATTATCCTGAAAATATTTGAAAATATATAATAGCTGAAAATAAATTAGGATAATTGATAATAATTATTTTTTTAAACATTGGTTAGATTTTTAGTACAATTATCCCGAAAAATTAGTAATTTTGAAAAATTTATCATGAAAAATATATAGTATCTGAAAAAAAATTAGGACAACTGCATTAATAAATCAAATTCATGGGTAAATTTATATTTTTTACACATTATACATATAATAGGCGTAGGAAATATCAGTATGATAAAGAGGCTCTTTCTTGTCTAATATCATAATTAAAATGAGTAAATAAAATGTGTCTATGCATTTTAAAGTAGAACTCAAAAATGCAAAAATCTATTAAGTTTCTGAAACTTTAAATTAATTATGGTCGAAAGTTTACCCTTTTTCTTAATTTGAATATTTTTTTAATTGTTGACCACAGATAATCAGATTTTTTTATGTGATTAAACAGAGAAACACTACACAGCAGGTAACTGCTCATACAAATTTGCTTGAGTAATGTAACAGTAAAGGGATTCAAAAGAATCGTCATTTAAAATAAAAAAATAGTTTTTTCTGGTTAATACACCACCCATTAAGTGGTATTTATGATTAATGATGGCAATTCTAATGCATAATAATCTTTCAGCTTCTAAAACATAATAATTAATAGCAATACTTGAAGCATATGGCAGATGAAGATATATTTCCTTATATTTTCAGATATTGGAAAGAAAAGTGGTTAATATCATTATTTTATTCCACCTATTTATAAACTCAGACTGTAATTAATGACTTCAAAAATAGTAAACCTTATTATTTTAATCCTTTAACGATTTCAGATGGCTTTTGAAATTGCAGAAATTAAGAAAGAACTCAGGAAGTTATCAAACTAATCTCCATTCTGGAATTCACTGTAAATTTTATCATCATGAATTTTAACCTTTTCCCCCTATGGAAATATGATTTGGTTAGTTGGCTTGAATAGGTAAGATGTGCAAAATGAAAAAATAAATTAATAGTGTTTGTAAAATGATTGTAATTTAAAATAAGATCAGAATGGTAATGAAGTGCTATGACATAAATGAACAATTTTAACATATGCATAATAACTTTTTTTTTAATTTAAAAAATTTGAATAAATTTAGTATATATATTTAAATTTCTTTCAACTCATTAGCTATAATGTGGATATTGGTTAGTGAAGTGTTATTTCTTGATGGTACATAATAATGAATTTCAGATAAATTGTGCATTCTAACTGAAGATATATGTTTGAGCTCTAGACTGTTTAAAGAATCATGGTTGCTAAAATAACAGTTGACCTTTACAGGCAAAGTGGTTTGTATCTTTCAAGTAGTTAGTAATATTTTTGGAATAAGTAATTCCACAATGAACACTCTATCATTAAAAAAAGAAGCTAAAATTGAAGGTGCTCGATAATGAGTACAAGAGATGGAGATTTAATAATCTGGTTATAAGTATTTTTATACAGTTGACAAAATGCTATTCTAAACAGGTCAAGTTTATTTTGAACAGCTATAATGACAATTTCTCAGAAACATTCAATATTTTAAGAATTAAAAGATTATTAACATTTAATCAAAACTTAAAAGATACACAGTTGTTGTAAACAAAATATATCTTTAAATATGTATAGAAGATTCACAACCTAACTTATGAAGCAGTATTTATAATTTAAAATGTGAAATTTATTGCAGAAAAGTTACATATGTATAAAAAAGTAAAATGTTTTAAACTTAATAGATTTTTTCTTTTGCTCCTTTAAACTAGTATTGAAATGTATTAGAATAATAAGTTCCATTTATAATTGGAACTTAAACTATCTTCATTTCTTAAAATACAAACTAAGATAGACTAGAGACTGTTATTGTTTATAAAAATGAGAAACAATGTTAAGCAATTAAAGAAAAAGGTGTAAATATACCTTTGGTCGGTAAAATACATTTTGAACAGACAACATAGAAACAATTGTAAGAATTTCTTCACTGCAACCCAAATGCACTGACATTATAAGCATTTTTGAAAGACTAGGTTCCATAGGAAATTCTGCCATCTAGATTTAAAAAAAGACATTAGTACACATCGTTATAAATAAAGTGTTAAACAAAAAGAGGCAATAAATAATCTAAGAAACCTAATGTAAAAGTAATGCTAAGAAAATACTGTATTTTGTTAACCATATTTTAATCAATTAATTTATGAAGAGTGAAACACATATTGAATTCATTAAATAGAGAATTCAAAAGAAAATTCTATTGATAATGCTGTTTTGTTTCTTCTCAATAATATTGCTTCTTCACACTTGTTTTAAGTTTAATTCTACATTAGCAGATATTGAAAAGTTATTACATGGGGGGATTTTTAAAATAATTCAATTGAAAAAATTGAATTTTTTTTGGAATAATATTGCTTCTTGCGCCTTGTATTGAGATTAATTCTTTCGTTAATTAAATAGTTACTATTTTCATGATCTTCATTTCTTAAAAAAAAAAAAAAGTAAAAAATAAAGGAGAAAACTGTCTGATACAATATTCAGAACTTCAAAATGAAAAAATTGAGAAATAGATAACTTTCAGGATTATAACAATTACTTCTGAGAGTATTTAATTTAAAACTCCTCATTTAAACACAGTTATCCAACGACATTTGATATCTTAGGGTTGATCTAAATAGATTAAACAGTTACAGCTGCAATCAACAGTAACAATCTAATAATTTCTTTAGAATAAATTGCCTATATTACCCGTCGTCCAAGTCGTGTTAAAAGCCCTTCATCATCCAGAGCACTTAAGGAATGCAACTGTTCAAGAGCCATTATCAGAGACTGAAAAGAAATAAAGTGTATTATTATTCATTTCGAAAAAAAAAAAAAAAAAAAAACTAATAAAGTTACAACTCTAATACTATATTTTCATCAAAATAAAAATAATTGGGTTATTCAGATTCTTTAGATTTACATCCACGTAGTTATATATATATATGCCACTAAACTTAATATTACAAATGAGAGTTAAATACTATGTGGTGAGAAGTTATCTGCAAACTCAAAAGTAATAAAATTTTGTAGGAATGTAAGCAACATTTTTCAGGGTTCATTGAAATAAGTTGTATGCAAATTTCCTTATAATTTCTAGAAATAACTTATTTTTATTAATTATAAAGATATTTTGTTGCCCAAAGGTTTAAATTAATCCAGACGAGTAAAATTTCACAGTAACCTTTAAGAAATTGGGGGGAAAGTGCATGTGCCTTTTCCTGAGGATAATCAATCTGAAGATAGGTCTTTACAATTTTGCTCCCCTGCAAAGGGATGGCTTCTGACAGCCTGAAGACTTGTGGCCAAAGTAGAGCACTTTACTGTACAGCAGTTTAACAAGGACTGATATCATGTACCCTTGGTCCCTTAGCGCCCTGATCAAAGTGGTCACCCATTCATTCACATATCGCACAGATTCTTAGGCATATAACCTTTGTATGAATAAATTGGATACGTACATGACTTAAGAACATAGTAGCGTGAATTAAATTATAGCATACTATAGGACATTAAAATTTTGCCACATAATTTAATTTAATTCCGCCCTAATAGGGTATTCAGGGGGATACTTAAGTCTCGAAATGAGCGCCTGTGTCTTATCAGTGCAAGAAAATGAATATATATTGATTTGGAGCATCATAATAAAAAAATAATAATAGCAGCATTAATTTAATAACAATAAAAAATAATTTGAATAAGTTTTTAAAAAAATAAATGATAAAGAACATTAGCACTAAGGTACAGAAATAAAAAAACAGATACAAAATTTAGCATTAATATTGGGGTGTAAAGTAGGGTACTATTTAAACTCAAATATTATGAAAATAGAATGTACTTCTGGTGGAGGAGCGTCCATAAAATCAAATGACAGCAGGTCATTTATTCCCATTGCTTTGAGCTGCAAAACAGTGGCTGCGAGATTCGTCCTCTGGATCTCCGGCACTGGAGTGGTCAGCATCTCATCTCTGTACGACCTCTCAGTGTAGAGACGATAACATTTCCCTGGACCTGTCCTTCCTGCACGGCCAGCTCTTTGCTTAGCTTGAGCCTATAACAGATTATTTTTAAAACAAATTGTTTTAATTAAAATGGCATAGATATTTTATGAAATTAAATAAAAAATTAATGATGATACATTATTTTTCTTTTTAAAACTTATAAATTTTAAGTAAACAGCTGAAAAATAATAGTTAAGCTTTACATAGTAATTTTTTCAAGTTATTTATTAACAGCTTGATACGGCAAAAATAAAGGAAATAAAAAAGTTATGGAATATAGTTTTGGTCTTTACAAAAACATACATAAAAAATATAAAAAAATGAAACTACTTAGTTAGAATAAAATCTACTTAGTTACAATGGTAGATTTATTAGGATGTTTATGTTTTTTGCACATACTACATGAATTCGTAGATTTTATTTTTTTGTTGTCCAAGTAAAAGTAACAAGCACTAAATTAGATTTTTTAGCTGAAATTTTTTTTCACACTAATATTAGCTTCTTTGAGAATCTATCAGGGTCTACTTTCTTCTACTTTTATTTCGATATTGTTATGCAGGTTTTAAAATTTGTAATGATAAAATCACGTGAATATGATACGTGATATTGGATTTTAAAATTGTGTGAATATATTATTTTAAAATTGCATAAATACGAATCGTGATGTATGACTTTTTAAGCCACATGAATACAAATCACAATGACCAACTTCCAAATTATGTAAATATAAAAATCGATGTCTGATATTCAAACAGCACGAATAGGAATCACAATATTAGAGGATTCCAGCACAGTTTTAAATATTCAAAATGGCATAAATCTACCAAACTAAAATAATCACGTGTATGTAAGCCTCTCGTAAGCAGGAATTGGCAAAAGTTTCAAAATTTAGATTTTAGATAGAGGAATTCTGTGAACATTTTGTTTAATTTCAAGTCTCTGATAAGCCAGAGTCCGAGAACCATTGGTCTTGAGAAACGCAGAATTCTGCAATATTACCAGAAAAATCACATGCACTGCCCCTTGTTTTTAGACCGGGAAGGATATGATAAACTCGGAATTTTGGGATACCTCCAGAATACAATCACACCTGTTTTACATAGACAGTGTCTAAATAATGTTTAAAAAAAAAATTTAGAAAGAATGAACAAACATTTTTACCAACCTGTGATATAGGTGTAACAACTAAGGAATCCATTCCTGTTTTAGAGTTATAAACATTTTGTTTCACGAATCCTGGGTCAACTACATAATAAATGCCATCTATAGTAAGGGATGTTTCGGCTATATTTGTAGCTATTACAACCTGAAACAAAGATTAAGTTAGCTTTCTTAGAAATCAAGATGACAATTAGGGTTTGATTATTATTATTTATTTAATAGTATTTTATTTTATAACCGTCGTTAAACAGCCGATCCAATTTCTTGGATTTACGACTACTAATGTTCAACTCCATAGCCTTGTAATATCGAATCCAATCCAGAAGACAAGGTAACTGCTGGATCAAGAAGTGGGAGAAATTTTGCCTTCGTGGAAGACTTTTTGACCAACCTTCATTTGCGTTACACGGAGAGGAAATCCACGTAAATCTCCCACAGATAGCCTGGCGGCAATAGGACTCACCCATGATCTGTCAACCACTGAGGATATTTTAGGTTAGCACTGTGGTCGGTGCAAGCCGGATGCGGAATTCGTATCAAGCAGCCATCGCCGGGATCTAACCCGGTTCACCTTATTGGAAGGCGAACGCTCTATCCTCCGAGCCATTGCGGCTCCGATTTTAATTGTATTAGAAGAAAGCTTATAATTATTAGGTAAGAACTATTTTATTAATTGTTTGGTGGCATTAAAATAATTATAACTTTGATAGTTTCGGCCCAATTTCCATGAGAACCATATTTAATTTAAAATAATTTATTTCTGGTTTATGTTTAGTTTATTCACTTTCGGTGAAGCAATTGATAAATAAAAAGTTTTCTATAAGTCAAAATACAATATTAATGAACTAAATTCGTATGTTGAACATGTTCAATTAATTAAAAAAAAAAAGAGTTGTCATAGATAATAATAGTTTTAAAAATTACAGTATTTAAGTAAATTTCAATTTAAAATTAAAAAAAAAAGAGGTAAATACAAAATATATAAGCAAGATGAAATAAATGAAATAACACGTTTCAAAATTAAACTAAAAAACTTTTAATTTAGTGAATAATAATAAAAATGAACACCTTTCTTGATCCTAGAGGAGCAGGTTCAAAAATGCGAGTCTGCATTTCACTTGGTAAAGCAGAATAAACAGGTAGTATGATCAATTCTGGTACTTTTGGGCCTAATGACTTCATTCTTTCATATAGAATTTCACAGGCTGTATCGATTTCTTCTTGACCAGTCAAAAAAAGCAAAATATCACCTGATAATAAAAAAAAAAATTCATCAATAATTTTAAAATTTAATTGAATATACAATTAGGGGCCATCTATGAGTGTTATTGATTCTTTTAAATACATTTTACCCCCTCTTACCTTTTGTCACAAAACGTCACCTTTCTCCTCCTTGTTACAAGTCACACTATATTACTTAAAAATATACTATAAAAATTTTATTTTTAAACTAACTCTAAGTGATAACGTTAAAAGGACTAAAAATTGCTGCAAGTCAGAAGTGTTCAGAGTGGCGCTTCCTAAATTGTTTGAGTGCAGACCAATCAGATAACTAAAATTTTAAATCATAATCAAATTTATTTAACAAAAACATTATAAAAATTTGATAATTGGAATTCCATATTTTTTTTTCTACTTAGATTTAAATTTTTCTCTTTTATAAATTTTATTTATTTTAGATTTAAATACTTCTTTCTTAAATTTTTGAAATACACTATAAATTCGCACCATAAATTTTTTTTAATTTTATATTAAAATATGTAACCTTCAAAAATTAAAAAAAATGTTTTATTATATTATTTTAAATAGGGACCCACTTTTAGTAAAAAAGGAACAAGAAATATGGAAGTTTTGGAAAGAGTCTGCAGTTTTACAAATATAGCAGCATCACTGGTCGAAAAGAGAACTTAAAAAATAAAATTTTATATCTGTTTCCTTAATAGATAATTAATAACAGTGGTTGGAAAAACTACATTATTTCACTACAACTACAGCTACTTTTTTAAAATGTAGCGACTACAAACTACATTGGAGATGTAGTCAATATTTCAATTACTTTTAGAAGTCAAACTTGGTTTGAGAACTTAATTTACACACATATTTAAAGTGGTTCGTAATAAAAAATTGGCTTATTCAAACATGATCAATCATCAAGAAATATTTACAAGAGCCAGTTTTTTCAACCTTATTAGAATTAGTAATATATGTTTCTAAACCAATTAAAAGACTTGTACTTGATCAACAAAAATATAAATATTAGCTTTATTAATATTACACTATTTAATGGTTTCAGTAAAACAGCTGACCAAAAAATGCTAATTAGTAATGGAAATAATTAAAGAAAAAATGAGAAACAAATGTATAAAGGTTAATAACACATTAAAACTTATTTTAATTAGAAAATCTGATGAAGATCAAAGAAAATAGAAAAATAACACCACCCACTACAACAGAAGTTTTTAAAAAATAACTGACTGAAAAAAAATTACACAGGTATAGCAATAATAATAATTAAAGAAATGTGCCAAGATTAATTAAACATGCTTGAAAAAATTATATCAGAGGTACTAGCAGCATCAAGAATCAATATTGTTTAATACTTGCCTACTGGTTCAGTTAAATGTATCTGCATAACTGTGATCAAAGAAGCATCCAAATAATCATTTTCTGGTTCTTTAGTATATAAAATTTCCACAGGATATGTACGTCCAGGAATGGTAAATATAGGCTAAAATAATAATTATGTAGTTGAATGTATGAAACAGTATTAAAATATGAAGAAATTATCAAACAAAATTATTTTTGATGAGCAGCTTACAATCAACTGGTTAAAAATACAAAAAATAATACTAGTAATAAACAGAACCAATAAAAGAAAGAAAAAATAGATATTATATCATATCTTTACGCCAGCGCCACCTACAGTAACGTTTTGTAACAGTCAGAGCATTTACCAGATTTAGAAAAATTACTAATTTTAGGTCTCACCAGCGATAATACATTCCCTGCTAATTAGAAGTGAAGATTCATGGATAAATTACCCCCCTTTTGTTACCCCGCACCAACATAACTTCGGTCCGCTCAGAGCCACAAGTAAATAATTTTACAGTATATAATTAGGTATAATTTAAAAAAACTTTCAAATTTATTGTATTTAGTAAAAGTAGTATCTTAACAATTAAAACATTCTGTATAGATTTTGGTAATCACAAATACATTTGTATTGTTTTGTTTTAAATTATTAATCTTAATTATTCATATTAAAAATTATTACTATTGAGGAATTTCTAAATTAGAAAACAATTAACAATGGAAAAAATTGACAAATTAAAAAAGAAACGTACCACAATTCGATCAAGTATTTCAAAAGCAATAACTCGATTAGACGCGTTTATGCAAAATAAAGGTAAACAAACTTATGAAACAAATGAAGCGGAACTAAACAAGTTACAGGAAATTTTAATTAGTAAAGAATTAGACATAAAAAACTTAAATTCAGAAATTGAAGAGCTTATAACAAATGCAACGGAATACGAACAAGAAATCACAGCAAGCGAAGAGTTCAATGACAAATTACTGTACGCAAAAACCACGATAAAAACGTGTTTCAAAGCTCTAAATCAGTCAAATTTAGAAAATAAGTTAATGCAAAACCCGCAAAATTAAGAAGAAAAATTTGCAAGTAAACAAAGCATAACTCTTTCTGAAATACCCATGCCTAAATTCTCAGGAAGATACAATGAGTGGAAATTATTTAAATAACAATTTGACAACATTATTACGTCAAATGAGCAGTTATATGATTTACAAAAGTTACATTACTTAATAGGAACTTTCTTAACTTTCTTCTCTAATAGGAAATGTAAAAAACCTTCAAACGCTTGACGATACATTTCAGGCATTATTCAAAGCGTTGGAGGAGCGATACGAAAATAAAGGCTTAATTATTGAGAGTCACATAAAAGTAATATTAGATGTCGAAAAAATAAACAATGAATCGACCAAGGAACTTAGGCACATAATTGACACTATAAGAAAAAATCTGAGAGCACTTCATGTTTTGGAATATAAATGAAATGATTTATCAGACATTTTTGCTTTAAATATTATCATTTCAAAACTCGACAAAGAAACTAGAAAACAATACGAATTAAGTTTATACCCGCAGGAAGTTCCAAAATTAGATTATTTCTTATTATTTTTGGAAAAAAGAGCACAAATTCTAGAAAGTTATCAAAATGTTTCTTTAACAGCACAACTAAGAGTGAAAACAGAAAAGTCAAGGTCAAGATCATTTTTAGTGAATGAGAAAAAAGTACCGCTATGTGTTTTATGTTCAAATAACCATCCCATTTTTAAGTGCGATTATTTTCTGAAGCTCAATGTAGAGCAAAGAACTAAAGTCATATAAAAAAAAAAAATTATGTTATAATTGTTTAAGGAAGTCGCACTCTGTAGGAAACTGTAAATTGAAACATTATTGTTCGAGTTGTGGTCGCAAACATAACACATTAATTCATAGGCGCCAAGGGGAAAATGTAAATGATTCGTCGCGTATGCAATTTCTTATTTCAAATGTTGATGATTCTAGGGCTTTGGACACATCATTAGTAGGGTATTATCATTTGTTAATAAATCTTGTTTAATGGTACAGAATGAAATTTGTGGAAAAGCCCTCATAATTTTGAGCTTTCTCTTAAAAGAGTAAGAAAACTACTTAGAAAATTGATTGAAATTTTTTTCATTTTTAAGATATTCAAATCGGACTTAACTTCTTAGTTGTTAACTACGATTCACTGCGAAATTAAGATAATTGTTTTTGTAAATTTTTTTTCCGCACATGCGCTATATAAATAAAGCAACTACTTCAATTACTCTTTTCTGGCGCAGTTTTTATTATTATTTTTTTAATTTTAAAGCAATAATTTCGTTATCAGTTTAAAATTGATTCAAACGCTTTGTTTAATTTTTTTAAATATTTAAGCTATAGCAAAAAAGATAAAAAATTCTTTTTTTATAAAAATTTAACCAAGGTGTATGAAGTTTAGCCCAATTATTGCATATAATATCCAAAATAATAGTTATGAGTATCAAATTTATTGCCACATTTTTTGGCGCAGTTGTTGAAAATTTTTTTTTTTGTTTGTAGTTCATTGTCGGCGTTCAAAAAGCGTTAAACTTCATTGATATGTAGGAGAAATCGTACCATCTAATAACTTTTAAATTTATGAACTGATTCTCTAAGTATTTATTTTTTAAATATAAAAAAATGTGTTAGTATCGAAGTGTCTCAATTATTTTGTCAAACTCCTGTATATATGATTAGACACATACATATATATAAATTTAAAATAAAATTTTTTATCAACGTATGTTATTCCAATTTATTTTTTCATTTTTATTTAATAAAATCTCCTCTCCTAGAGATTACATTATTACACTATTCTTTTCATATCCTTCTTATCTAGGAGTTTGCTCCAGCAACACACCCCTGTACGTCATTACAAACAAACTACTTAACTAAATTGTTTACACCTAAACGAATCATTTTTACATAATTCTAACGAAATTTTTTAATTGCCTTCTTGCGAAGCATGTAGCTAGATTTGAGGAAATAAAATACTTGGGAAATATTTATAATTAAAATGACATAATCAGAAAGCTATAATGGGTAAATGTGATATTTTTTTCCCTCTCTTAAAGCATTTTAAAAGATGTGGTGAATTTATTATACTAAAAATTTTATAACACAAATTAAATCTAAGACACAAATTTATTTAATTTTAATTACATATAAGGCATTAATGAAAAACAAACTTTTTATTTTAGTGAATCCTTTTGTTTTAAGATATATCTGTGAATAACAAAATAAAGCGATTGAAATAAAGGAAAAAGAAAAAAAAAAGGGGGGGGAAAGAACTATAGAAATGAAGATTGGTACTTAGATAAGCGAAGAATCACTTTAACTAGTTTAACGATCCAACAGAAACTAGCATCCACACAGAAATCGGGACTCTTTTGCTACATTTTTCATTCCGGATCCAAAAAATAAAATTAATTGGTTTTGTTGGTGATGATCTCGTAAGGCGATAAAGAATCATGCATAGTACTCACGCAGAGCATTCAGAAGTCTTTTAAAATGATCACTCCAAGACTAAGAACAGGACCTTCGATATTCGACGGGTAAGGAAGGGGGTATGAAAATCTCCTCGAAGGAAAAGTGGATTAATACCCCAAGGAACCAAAACTTAATCAGCTTTGCTTATTAAGCAAAAGCTTAATCAGACGGCTTTCTCAAAGTGACACTAAGAGGAGTCATTATATTAAGTTCATGCTAGAATACCTAGACATGGGTCACATGGAGCCCATAGAAACAGAGGATGATCAAGATCCAGTGGATAAATGCAATTATCCTCACTGCTATCTGCAGCATCATGGAGTCTACCGCCCTGAAAAGACTACAACTCCTCTCAGAGTAGTCTTCAACACCTCAGCACCAACTTCAATTGGTGTAAGCTTAAATGATCTACAAATAAAAGGACAGGTAAAAGAGGACATTTTCGACATTTTGGTGCGTTTCCGTAAACATCACATTGTCTTTAAGACAGATACTCAAAAAATTTTCCGTCAAATATTAGTTGAACCTTCCCAAAGAAACCTTCGCATCCTTTGGAAAACAAGCGAGTATCAACCGTGCAAAACATACCGATTGAAAACTGTAACATATGACACAACTTCAGTCCTTTTTTTGGCCACTCGAACAGTCCTGCAGGCAGCCAGAGATGAGTCTGAAAGATTTCCTCTTGCGGGCGAGGCTCTCGATAGGGACATTTGCATGGATGATGTCGTCAGTGGAGCGGATAACGTACTTACAGCTGGGTGTCTTAAATCTGAGTTCCATGGCCTTTTAAGGTCTTGTGGCATGAAGTTACATAAGTGGAGATTCAATGCAGTTGAATTAGACGAGTCAACTGATGTCGTAGAGCACAGATTTACCAACACTGACGAGACTGTAAAAACGTTGGGTGTCATCTGGAATGCCAGAACAGATGAATTCCGGTTTCAACTCACTTCATTAAAAAGGCAAAAAACCTATACAAAGAGAGATGTGCTTAGCGTCATAGCACGTATCTTTGATCCGCTTGGACTTTTGGGCTCAATTATCACAAAAGCAAAAGTCTTCTTTCAGAGACTCTGGACAATCAAGTTAACGTGGGACGATGTGCTTCCTCCAGATTTAGCCAAAGAATGGGAACTGTTTGTCCACAATCTTCCAGCCATACAGGAATTACATGTGAAACGCAAGGTGACAGACAATGCATCAGGAATGGAACTACATGTTTTTGCCGACGCCAGTGTCCTTGCTTACGGAGCAGCAATTTACACACAAATTCGAAATGTAGAAGGCCAGCTTACATCAGAACTATTATGTTCTAAGTCAAGAGTTGCTCCTATAAAACAACTCACTATTCCACGTCTTGAACTGTTATCTTCTCTATTGGCATGCAGGCTACTGGACAAAGTACAGAACTCTCTGAATGTCCCCAACGAACAGTGTTATATATATTCAGACTCAAAAATAGTTCTCGCATGGATAAAAACTGACTGTTTAAAGTTTAAACAATATGTCCCCAATCGAGTAAAAGAAATCCAACAACTATCACAGAATTTTGTTTGGAACTATGTTCCTTCGATATCCAATCCAGCGAATATATTGTTAAGTGGTTGTGAAGCAAAGGAACTGTTACATCATTCATTATGGTGGCAGGGTTTCAACACCACAAATCAAAGGAAGAACTCAGAGTCTGAAAGTGAACTATTTTCCGAAAGGGACTCAACCTGAAATCAAGCCATCACAAGACATTTATCTATTAATTTCTCATGTAATGTCTTATGTATATATGTTCATGTAATGTCTTATGTATATAGGCTTATTTACAACTGTGAGAATCAAATTAAGAGAAGTGGAAGTCTTACATCTTGTGAGGTAAGTGAAGGAGAATTAAAGTTATGTTCATTTGTGCAGCAGGAATCTTTAGCAGAAGAATTTAAATTATTGAAATCAGGTAAACCCGTGCATGTTACTAGCAAACTGAAATTTTTTTCTCCATTTTTTGATCATTCAGCAAATGTTAAAGAGTTGGAGGGCATCTAACAAATTCTGATTCGCCCTATGAAAGCAAACATCCCATAGTTTTGCCTAAAAATCATAAAATTTCTGAGCTTATTTTATTAAATTTACATAAATCAAATTGTCACATAGGTGCACAGGCACTATTAAATTTGTCAAGACTAGCTGTTTGGATAATACATGGTAGGAATTTGGCTCGAAAAATTGTTCATGATTGTGTCATTTGCACTAAATTTAAACCTAGATTTTTATTTCAAAAAATGGGAGATTTGCCTAGCGTTCAATGTAAACCAACTTTTCCTTTCTTAAATTCTGGTACTGATTTCGCAGGACCTTTCTTCGTAAAAAACAAAAATCAACGTAAAGGTCCGTTTCAAAAAATATTTATTGCTATTTTTATATGTCTTGTAACTAAAGCTATTCACATTGAAATTGTTTCTAATCTAACATCTGACTCTTTTATTGCAACCCTAAATAGATTCATTGCCCGTAAAGGCAAATGTTCAATATTATATAGTGACAATGCCAAAACCTACTAAGGAGCAAATAGAGAAATTAAACGTTTGTATAATCTAGGTAGTAAACCATAAACTCTATCAAAATTTCTTGTTTCTGAGAGAATTAATTGGAAGTTTATTCCCCCTAGAAGTCCAAATTTTGGTGGAATATGGGAAAGTGGTGTAAAATCATTTAAATTTCACTTGAAACAAACAATAGGTACTTTAACTTTAACATACGAAGAATTTCTTACTATTATTAATCAAATCGAAGGTATTTTAAATTCAAGGCCTTTAATGCCACTTTTCAGTGATGCTGGTGGTGCTCTCACTCTTGTTGTATTCCAATGCTAGCATTTACCAGATTTATAAAAATTACTAATTTCAGGTCTTACCAGCGATAATAGAAGTGAAGATTCATAGATAAATTACCCCCCTTTTGTTACCCCACACCAGTAATAGATGAAGCAATTTAATTAAAATCTCTCACTTAACATCAATTTTCAGAATTCACATTAAGTAAGAAAGTCAATTATCAAAAGAAAAAAAAATTAAATAAACTTAAAAAAAAAAGTTTTCAGAATTCTAAACAAAACAAACTAAGGTCTAAACTTTAGTAGAATTATAAACAAAGCATTTTTTTTAAAAATACTAATTTATGCAAATTTTTAATCAACTTAAAAAGTTTAAATTCTTTTCCTGTATGGAACTTGATATTTAATACTTCTCGCTTACATTAAAGCATGAACAGAGTAGCTTAACCAGTGTAAGTATGAGTGAGATAGAGGCCACAAAAGTATCTAACAGAAGAGTAACATAATCTAACAGTGTTTTGTGTTATGTTTGACAGGAAAAAAACAGATTAAAAGAGAAAATATCATAGGAGTAGGGAAAAACCAGATTAAAAGAGAAAATAGCACAGGAGTAGGAAAAAACTAGATTCAAAGAGAAAATATCACAGGAGTAGGGAAAAGCTGGATAAAAAGAGAAAATATCACAGGAGTAGGGAAAAACTAGATAAAAAGAAAAAATATCACAAGAATAGGGAAAAACCAGATAAAAAGAGAAAATATCACAGGAGTAGGGAAAAAACAGATGAAAAGAGAAATATTACAGTATATTTTCTTGAAGTCTAAATATTGAAAGTTGTTAAGTAGTAGCAAATTAAGTAGATTCTCGTGTGAAAAACATCAGAGTATGAGATAGTGATGAAGGGGGGTGGGGTAGTAGATACATAAGAACTTATTACATATTTTCCCCACATTGAATGCTTTTATGCCATCAAATCAAAGGTTATTATCAATAATTAGATAATAATGAAACTACCCCACTATGAAGACTTAGTTATTTAATTTGTTTTATGGCATGTAAAATAATTTTTGAATTTGATATTTTTTCCATTCTTTTTTGATAAATAATATATATTCTCCCAGTTAACTTCAACGAAAATTTGAAAAATCACAAAAATTTCCGGACATTTATTGAAATGCTTAAAGACATTTAAGGACAACTTTGAGCCCTGAGTAAGGTACTTCTGATAGTGTGCACAACTAAAATAAAAAAGTATTCAAAAATGTAAAAATAAAATTAATTGTAAAATTCATAATAATGTGAATGCTTTATACGAGTGCTGAAAGTGGACTGGATTATAAATGTAGTTCAAACTGACACTGAAAAAAATGCATAACAAATCAACTTACTGCTTCAAAGAAATACTGAGAAAACTTCACAGCATCTAATGTGGCCGATGTAACAATAAGTTTCAGTTCTGGTCTGCGCTTCACAGCCTGTAGATAAATAATAATAATAGAAAAA
This sequence comes from Parasteatoda lunata, assembly GCA_949128135.1. Classification (NCBI taxonomy): domain Eukaryota; kingdom Metazoa; phylum Arthropoda; class Arachnida; order Araneae; family Theridiidae; genus Parasteatoda; species Parasteatoda lunata. The sequence goes on along the minus strand of OX421979.1, from coordinate 9,412,109 downwards.
AAAGAATATTATACACCTTATGCCCAATATTGATCATGAAAACATTGTTAAAAATAACACCATAGGATAGGATGCCAATATGGATAGGAAAAAATCCAGTAGATTTTGTGAAAGAATATAAATTTGATGCTAACAGTTGCATAATATACTAAACATTTTACAAATAGGGAATTTTATAGCCATCAAAATATCAAAATACAAAAACTTAATGGTAAGTAATATTTACCAATTATGATCGACATTAAATAAACTTAAATGCTTTTTCTCATGTTAACTAGTAATTTTTAATAGTAATCGGCACGAAACTTATTATTGATAGTTTATAAAGATATTTTAATTAAGGGAGTTCCGAATAAAAATAAACTGAAAATTTAAAAAAAGAAAGAAAAACTAAATACTATAAATGAAGCTTGCTTCATTATGTAACACTAATTTAAATATTCAAGCAAGCAGTACACTGTGAAAAATTCTACTTCAATAGGAATTTTTTTTAGGAAGCTTAATTTTCTAAAATGTAAGAAAACCGGGAGAAATTTGATTAAACCAGAAGAAGTGGCAAAATCCAGTAGTCTATTGATAACTCCAGTAGAGTTATGTAATACAGTCAATATCTTACATTTTTCAACAGACCAAACAGCACATCAGTGTGAATTGTCCTCTCATGAGCTTCGTCCAACATTACAACCGCGTAACTTTTCAGGTCAGGGTCCACAAGACACTCTCTCAACAACATACCATCTGTCATGTACTTGATGACAGTTTCAGGGCTGGTACAATCCTCAAAACGGATAGTGTAACCAACCTAAAAAAGAGATATGAAATATTATTAAAACATTTTCTAGTTCAGACAGATCTCCAGAAAAAAGAATAATTTTTTAGGTTTTATGACGTAAAAAATTTTTTTTGTGGAAAAAACGTTCTAATAAAACTTTTGTAGAAAATTTATAATTTTTCATTTTTTAATCTAAAAATACAATTATACATTAAATGCAATTCAAAATGATCCAATACACTTTAACTTAATGGGATAAGAGTCAACATAAATTTATAATCTAAATAAGTGCTTTAAATTATCTTAAACTAAATAAGACGATTTAAATTATTTTTTCTTGTAACAACGGAACAATTTAACATTTGATGTGATTTCTAACACACCATATGCGGCAGTAGTAGTAACTCTTGGATTCTTGACAGAGCACGACTGTTTTTGTGCCCATCTTTTTCGTTTAAGCAGTGATAATTCTCTAACCAGGAAATGACTGTTTTGCATTTGGATGAGAATCCTGCACTAACTGCTTTCTTTAATGAGTGAAGAAACATTGGAGAGCAAGCAATCTAATGGCCTAGATGTCAAATGACAGGGATTTGGTAAATTAAATTTAAATTATTCTGAACTAAATAAGATGTCCAAAAGGATAGGGAATAGTTTGTGCTAGGTAGACTAAAGTATCTCTTCTTTAGACAATTTATTGTAACATAAGAATTAATAAATATTCAAAAATATTTAATATAATACACTACATTAAATTATCATAAAACCAAATGAATTAAATTATTATAATCTAAATAAGATTACTTAAATCAGCATAAACTTAACCAAATGAGTTAAATTGTTATAAGCTATATTAGATTACTTAAAATATCATAAACTAAACCAAATGAATTAAATTAGTATAAATGAATAAATTAGTGTAAGCTAAATTAGATTACTTAAATTATCATAAGCTAAACAAATGAATTAAATTATTACAATCTAAATTAGATTACTTAAATTATCATGAACAAAACCAAATGAATTAACTTAGTATAAGCTAAATTAGATTACTTAAATAATTACAAACTTAATTGCTTGATTTAAATTAACATATAGTATTATGATAATTAGGTGTATACACACCTCTTGGCCCAATCGGCAACCAAATTCTTCAGCAACTCTTTTTGCGACTGACATAGCTGCAACTCTTCTAGGCTGTGTGCAACCTATCTTTCCTCTTGCAGTGAAACCAGCTTCTGATAAATATTGTGTCATCTGGGTAGTTTTTCCAGATCCAGTTTCACCAATGACAATAAGAATTTGATTTTCAGTTACAGCCTATAAAATTTTTGAAATCTTAATTATGAAATTTGCAAAATTATTCAGAATTTTAAAATAATATTTTATGCATTAAAAATCAGTTAAATGAAAAAATTTTTTTAAGGGAAAGAAAAAATAATGAAATCAAATGTCACATCATATCATCATCAGAGAGTTTTAAAATCTTAATTATGAATTTTGCAATATTATTCAGAATTTATTACAATATTTCGTGTATTACATATCAGTTAAATGAAAACAAATTTTTAAGGAAAACAAAATATGACATAAAATGTCACATCATACAAAAAGAGACAAAATGATTTTTTCTCAAAAGTATTTATCAAAAACATATATTTGATTAATTAAAATAAACATTTAAATTAATAATAATCTTTTAAATTATTATTAAAGTTATTTTTTTATAATTTTGTATGTATGTTTTCTCACACAAAATGAAACACAGAAACTAATTAATATAATTGAAAAAATTATAAGAGGGCATTGCTCAAATTTTTGGAAAAAGATAGAGCAAATTTTTGATTTATAGTTGATCCAATAAATATTTTGCCTAATTAATTAGATTAATAGTCGTTTAAACTCAAAGAAACCCGATGTTTGAGTATTCCAAATTATTTGATAAATATGTATTAATTTAGGAAGATTAGGTAAGTACTAATTGAAAAGTACAACATAAGGACACATATTTTAATTACGATTGGGTGATGTAATAAATTTTATATAAAGTTATATCATCTGTTAGACATTGTGCTATGGCAATGTAATATATGTCCAAATATTGTTTCTTTTTAATTAACGCTACAGAATCAGAAATCTTAAACCAAATAAATCTTAAATAAAAGAAAATGTTAATTATAAAAAATAAACTCTACCTTCAAAATATCACTTAGTTTTTTGTTAAAAAGTTGAAATGATAAAGATGGATTGATTTAAGACTAGTCTGTAGATAGGCGACACCGACATCATTGTCAGCGCAGTAACAGTGGTAGCATAGGCCAGATCCTCACATGTTAAATCTTTACATTTCAAGCTTTTCTTATATCGGTTTAAGCCAGTGGTTCGTTGCATTGCGAGAAATGAAAGACATTATACTGTCATGAAGATGTATGCATTAAATAGATATTTAGTAAGATATAGGTCAAACCTAATTTGAATTTATGAATGCTCATTTTAGTTAGTTTGGAAAAATCAGAGGAAACAAATAGTCAATAACAGATAAATAGAAAGAAAATTTTTAATAATGCGTTGAAGCTTTCAGCAAAATTTATAAAAATCAAAAATTTTCAACAATAATTACTTTAATCAAATCATCTTTCAATTTATATATTGGAAGACTTTGTCTTTGTTCTAGGATGGTGAGCTGAGTTTTCTTTCCATAAGATGCTTTAGAGCCACCTGTGATATGTTTCTTCCATTCAGGCAAATCTTGAGTCGACAATCCGATACCCCTCATATTTGCTGCCAGTGTACGTCCTTCAGCTAGAAATTACATTTAAAAAAATCATACTCAAATTAGATAACATTTTCCTTCATATTTGCTGCCAGTGTATAATGCACAAAAAATGTGAAAACCCTAAATAATTTTTATCTAACGATTGAATTTCATGCACTTGGACTAATCTTAGCTATTCAAGAGATATGTTAATAAATTTGTACAGGCGACATTTTAAGATGCAAAATCAGGTAAAAAATGTACTCTCGGATTAATAAACATACCTTTTTCTTCCCGATGGATTTGGAATCTCGACTTTCAAAATATTGAGAGCTTTTGCAAAGTGTAAAATATGGTACAAAGAGTTTAGTCAGATGAGTTGTTGATAGCCTGATCCCCTTAATGTTAATTTTTGTTTTGATTATTAAGCCATATCTTGGGAACTTTTCAACCCTTCCATGACAGAAGTTACAAATGCGTGCTATCACTGAGTCTCGTAAGCATCTGTCCAGGGCCAAAGGGTTTTTTATTTTTAAGCCTAAATCCATAAGATTACTGAAATATGAACATGTTTTAGAATAATCTACTGTAAAGAAGATAAATGACACATATTGTATGTATTTTTTATTTACTTAATTCTTTTTTTGTTTAAATACATTTTCACGCAATTTCTTCCATTTTGAGTTGAAATAAAAATTTTTATGTTTCGACACTGTAACTGTAAATCAGAAAAATTTGATGCCTACAAACTATAACTATCAATTGAAAACCACTACCACCACTTGTAAGCCGCCCTGGCTCACACTGTAGTGATTTGATTTTATAACCAGTAGTATTTTTATTTTATAAATTATACGACCGGACAGGGTAGGTTTGCAAAGGTTTAATTAAACGAGGTATAGTAAGCAGAATAAATAGTTCAATGAATGTATGTTAAAAAAGATTTTTTAAAAAAATAAAGTAATAAATAAATAATGAGGAAGAATGAATCAAAATGTGCATACCATCAGGCAAAGGATCAATCCAATGTTTGTTTAGTCCAGCAGGAATGGAGTCCATCTCAGCTTCTCGTTGTTGCTGTTTCTGCTCTCTCCGTTCTTTTGCAAGGGCTGATTGCATCATGGCTGCTTGTGCTAATGATCCATCAGGATTCTATAATTAAATGATTCATCAAATTTATGTTTTTTTTCCTACAGCAGTAAAGCTAACATATAGTATTTTGTAATTTTTGTTTTACATTTTTCTTCTTTGAGCTTTTAAAAAATGTAATTTCACTTTATTTAATTATCATTAGATTATTTGTGGCATATAGAATTTACTTTTAAACAACAAATTTTCTTTTCAAAAAGTATACTTCCTTATTAAATAAATGCTATTTAGCTTCATAATAGTTCCCTAATAAGCAATAAATAACTACAATAATAGAAGGTGTAGTAATTATTTTGTAACTTTTAAATTTGGGTGTGTTGCGTATAATTGGACTTTTGATAATTTATTTACTTAAAAATGAATTCTGTAACTGATTATAATTTAATTTAATCATTATTTAATAAAAAAAAGTGATTTGAAAGCTTCACTGAAAGCATAATTAAAACTATTAATAAAAATTGTTTGTTTTTTAATTTAGTTTTTTATATACTCTTACATAAATTAATAACTGCAAATATGAGGGTAACAAATTGAATATTGTATAATTTAGGGGTGCACGTGCGGCCCGCGAGCTGATAAAGTGCGGCCAGCGATCGCATTTTGAACATAATTAAAAAATTTTATTTTTATATCTATTTATTATTCTTTTTTTAAAAGTATTTTAATAACTAAGAAAAAGAAAGAAATAAAAAAAAAGGAAAGAATCAGCGATTCCTTCCTTTTTCTTTTTTTTGATTATTTTCGAATTTCTTTTTTCCGGGATTCCACTCTTAATGCACTCCTCCTCTCTGTCCACCTTTGTGTTTCGTTCGTGGAGGTTTGGATCATGCTCCTCGTAAGTATTTTTACTTTATTTAAATAAAAGAATTACAGTTTAGTAAAGGAATCATAATGTTAAAACGGTATTCAATCATTAAAAAAATGATTTTAGCAATAAACTATGTCATCGATGACATGAAACACAGTTTAAAAAAAAGCAAGAGAAAGAAAATAAAAAAAAATTCTAAACAATCAGACATCATGCTAATGATATTGAATGGATTAATAAAATAAATGTAATGTTTTTTATATATATATATATTTTAATTAAACAAACCACACCAGGTTGTTATAATAATAAAACTTGTTGTTTAGACTTGAAAAACGAAAATGAACCACACCCTTGTATAAAAAAAGGGTAATTTTTTTTCTTATTCTTTGTCATTTTAATCGCACTTTCCTAATGAATGTTGGATCTCGTGGATAATGTAAAATGTGATAAAACTTAAAATTTAAGATAAACTTTTGGTAACTTTTAATTTGAAATTTTTGAAAAAAATTTAACAGCATCGTAGTAGTATAGGTCTAACATTCAAAAACCTAAATAAAAAAATTTATGAAACCAGAGATTTATGTAATAACAACTAGATTATAAAATTAAAAAAAAATAAATAAATAAAAATGCAGACGAAACAGCTAGAACACCTGGAACAAAATTTATTAAAATAATAATAATAGTCTGCATCAGCATTTATAACACGTTAACAAAAACGAAAGTTTTAAAAGCTATTTAAAATTATTAATTATAATTGTTTCTAAAAGCTATTGAAAAATATTATTTATAATTTTTTTTACTAGTAATATTCTTCAAAACGAAAATTCAATCGTTATTAGTAAGCCATTTCTGATTTAATTTTTCCGTGGACATTTTCTTTCAATGTTCTGATCTATAATGAATAATATTTATTTTAGAAAAGATCCCTTTTGACTGCGCAGCTGAAATAATAATTTTATGAAAATTTAAATAAAACACCTTAATATTTAATCTATCTGTATCAAACATTCTTCTCTAATTTAAGAGCATCAAATTTCTGCAGTTATTTTCGCGTAACAAAAATAAATAAAATACGAGTTGTATTTGCAAAAGAAAAAAAAAAAAATAAATAAAAAAAACTCTTGGAGGAAAAAAATTAAAAAAGAAATAAACTCCTGGAGTCCTCCTGCCTAGCGTTGTTTCTGGACTTAGAATCGACACTTCCTGTTTAATTCCGCGTTCTGCCATCTTAAGCTACACTTCCGCGTTCTTAAAGCTACACTTCTAAGAAGAAATTTTTTAAAATCATTTTTGATTTTTCATTATGAGTAAAAGAAAAATAGTGGATGAGAATAGAAAGTTTTCTGATTCGTGGGGACTTTTTTTTGTGGAGTCTGCAAATATTATTACATGTCTAATATGCAACACAGCTATCAGTGCATGCAAGGAGTATAATCTGAAAAGACATTATGAGACCAAACACCCAACATTCGCTAATTTAAAAGGCAATGATCGTGTAAAAAAATATGAAACTTTAAACCGCTCTCTAATTGCGCAGAAAGGTTTGTTTAAAAAAGCCTCAGATGAATTAGATGTTTGCTTTGAAGTTAATCTAAAAATTGCGGCCCTTATCGCTAAAATGGGAAGGCCTTTCAGTGATGGTGATTTCTCAAAAGAATGCTTAATGATAGCTGCTGAAAAGCTTTGCACTGATGCTGCCAAGAAATTCAAAAATGTTAGCTTAAGTAGAACAACAATTCAGAGAAGAGTGGGAAATCTGTCAGAAGATTTGACAAAACAGCTGCAAAATGCTGCCTTTAAATTTAAATATTTCTCTTTGGCGGTTGATGAGTCTACAGATATTATTTCGACAGCGCAGCTTTTATTATTTGTTAGAGGCTTAGCTGACAATTTTGTTATAACTGAAGAATTAGTTAGAATGAGCTCCATGAAGAACACAACAACTGGTGCAGATAATTTATCTTCAGCATTAAATTTATGTAAATCTCAAAATCTTGATATAAACAAAATTGTGAGCACTACAACCAATGGTGCTCTAGCAATGATGGGGGCTAGAAATGGAATGGTCGGTTTACTGCGACAACATTTGCAGATATTTTATCTTCAGTATTAAATTTATGTAAATCTCAAAATCTTGATATAAACAAAATTGTGAGCATTACAACTGATGGTGCTCCAGCAATGATGGGGGCTAGAAATGGAATGGTCGGTTTACTGTGACAACATTTAGGCGAAAAGAAATACAACCTCATATTATACCACTGCATTATACACCAAGAGCAGCTCTGTGGTAAGGAATTAGGGTTTGAAAGACTTATGAAGATGGTGACAGAGGCAATTATTTCATTCGTGCTCATGCACTAAATCATCGCCAGTTTAAGGATATTTTGTCAAATTGCAATGCATTGCATAATGATTTGCAATATTATTCAGAAGTACAATCGCTGAGTCGTGGAGAATCTCTAAAACAATTTGAAGATGTATTGAATGAAATCATAACATTCCTTGAAGAGAAAGGAAAGCCAACGCAATTCTAGAAAGAAAAAAGCTTTGCCCTTGATTTGGCTTTCTTAGTTGACATAACAGGACATTTAATGGACTTAAATAAGAAATTAATGGGAAAAAATCAAGTTATTTCTTAACTTGTAAATGCAATTGATGGATTTAAGTTAAAGTTAGGCTTATTTTTAAAACAGCTAGAGGCCCAGAACTTTGTTAACTTTCCGTATTTGAAAAAAGTGAAAGTACATCCAGATAAAGTTTTAGATTATTTCCATCAAATAAAAGTACTCCAAGATTCATTTGAAAAACGATTTCAAGACTTTGAAACAAAAAAGAATGGAATAAAACTGTTTGGGGATCCATTTTGTGTTTCAATTGATGAAGCCGCAGAAGAAATTCAGCTAGAGTTAATTGATCTTAAGACCTCTGATATACATAAGTCGAATTTTAGGGAATTGGGATTTCTGGAATTTTATAAAATCTTGCCACCTGAAATTGAAAATATTAAAAAAAATGCAAGTATGTGGGCTACAATGTTTGGTAGCACATATATTTGTGAACAAACGTTTTCATTGATGAATATAAACAAATCTAAGTTAAGAAGCAAATTGACTGATGAACATTTGGAATCAATTTTAAGAATATCAACCAGCCACTATGAACCAAATATATCGAAACTGGTATCTAAAACACAGTCTCAGCCATCTCATTGACATATATTTCATGAAATTTATTTATTTAAGTTTTTCAATAGTGTTTATAATATTATTCATAATTTTTTTTACCATAACGATAAAATATATATTCAACTAAAGGTTGAATTTACTTTTTTGAGTTGTATAGGTATTGCTTAAAATTTTTTTTAAATATTTAAATTTTTTAAATTCAAGTATTGAGTTTAACCGTTGTAGTTGATAGTTATTTGCAACATTCTCGTTGATCTATTTTGACTTTAAACACTTGTGGTTCATAGTTTAGTAGCAACTGTTTCTTTGATACATTTTATTTTGGTTGAATTTAAGTGATATAATTTATTCTTTGCTATGCTCCGCTGCTTACTATTTGATTTTTTTTTATACCCATTTGATTTGTTTAGTATTCACAAACGTCTTATAATTCACTAAACACTTGTGGTTCATAGTTTAGTAGCAACTGTTTCTTTGATAAATTTTATTTTGGTTGTAAGTGATATAATTTATTCTTTTTTATGCTATCAGCTGCTTACTATTTGATTTATTTTACCCATTTGATTCGTTTAATATTCACAAACGTCTTATAATTCCCTAAATCAGGGCCGGATTTAAGCTTGGCAGGGCCCCAAGCTATTGAAAAAGATGGGGGGCCCTTATAAGTTCAATTCTATTTATATACACCTGAGGAAAACTGTCATTATTTTTTATTGTTGAGTATTAACATTAAATTATTAAAATTTTTTCTTTGCGTTACATTTTGCTTTGCTGCTCAAAATCAAGAGACTTAGAAACATGAAATTATGAGGGTCTGTAGAAAATATGCAAGGAGTTAGAAAGAAATACAATTTGATTATTAAATTTATTCTTTTTATCACCGCCGTTGAAAAACTGACTCAATTTTGAGTTTACAACTACCATGTTTAATTACATAGCCTTTTAATTTTGAACTCAATGCAGAAGACAAAGGAACTCCTGGATCAGTACCCAAACGTATTGATTTGTTATCAGAACTTAGTGGACTTTGGCCGACTGGATTCAAACTCCCATTCTCACGAACACGAGTCCATAGTCCTACCAACCAGGCTATTGCGGCCAAATTATTAGTTTATTTTATAACATTAATACAATCCAAAAACAAAGTTATAATACTAAAGGAATGAAAAAACTAAAACAATTATTAATCCAATTCAAACTGGTACAGCGCACAATGCAGCTAAAAGCCAAATTTGTATTTTAAACCAATATAAAATAACATATTAAAATCTTAAAAATAATTAAAAATAAAATGTAAATTGTAATTGTGTGTCCACAGAACAGTACTTCATCAGGGGACACACTGTCTGCAAACACACAGGAGCCTTTCTGTTGTTAGTGGCTGAAGCCAAAACTAACAGTGCCCCGAGGCCCCTAATGATAAAACAAGCAAAATTAAGAATAAAAATAATTACCAAATTAAAAATCACATTGCAAGAGAATCACATTTTACAGAAATAAAAATATATAACAATGAAACGCCGTAGCATCCTATAAATAATCAATGTAATAGTAAACAGTTACAGTTATTAAAATGAAAATCCTTAAATATTCCACATCAGAATCCAAAGAAAAAAGTGCTGACACCTAGATGTAAATAAACACACTAAATAGCAATATCATTCAAGTGCTGCCGTCTATAAAAAACCCTTCAAAAATTTGAAAAAGAAATCCAAATTGTTCACCGCCTAGGCCTGCTTAGGCGGGCTTCAATATCGGCCAATTAATAACATTTGCTTAGAATATCTTGAATCAGAACATTAAAATTATTGAAATTGAAAGGAAATTTATTTTTCTCCAAACTTTTTTTCAGATCCTCAATAGCTGTTAAAAAATCTGAACGGTTGTTGCAAATGAATTTAAATCTTAAAATTTGACCAAAAACAATATTTTTGAAAATTTTATAATAAAGGTTGGAATAAAAATGAGTAAGGCTAATAACATTAAAATTAAAATCTTTCCTTTTATCATAAACCCCTATGAAAATATTATTATTAGAAATTCTTAAATCGAGATCCAAAAAATAAGCATGAGAGTCATGTGAGTTGGTTTTTATTAAATTCAATTCATCAGGATAAATGTTATTAATCAAATTAAAATCACAACAATCAAAAATGATTAAATCATCAATAAACCTAAAACCCTTCAAAGAATTATTCTGTAAAAATCTATGTTCATAAAAATGAAGAAAAATATTGGCAAATGCACTTGAATAACTATTACCCATAGCAATACCCTTAACTTGTCGATAAAAACTTATACCATTAAAAAGATAATTTTCAAAAATGTTGACATTGCATAAATTAATCCAATCATCCTTGTTAATACCCTCATTAATCAAATAATTATCAAAAATTTCAAGACAAATGTATTTTTAAATTATTGTGTGGAATACTAGTAAAAAGATTTTCGAAATCACAGGTAAGAATATTACTAACATAATTGTTATTTAAATAATTAATAACTTCTTGGTTGTTTTTAATAATAAAATGTCTATCCCTAGAAATGATTTTGTTTAAATGTTTAAATATTTAAAAAAACGTTTACCAAAAACAGAATTATAACATCCTGTGCAACATGTAACAAATCTAAATTTAACAGGTGTTTTATGAAATTTAATGGTCGGGAATAGATATGGAAATTTTAAACTATTTGGTTATCTAATATTGTTAAATCTATTGAGGTTTTGAGAAGGAACTTTATTATATGTGTGGTTGATAAAGCTTCAAAAGAAGAAAGATAATTGCAATAAGTTTTTTAAACAATTAATTGGTATTGAATATGATAACAATGATACTTTCATTAGGATTAACTACCCTAAGAAAGAAATTGACAATAGAATTTTGGCTTTTTATAAAAAAATTGGGTTAAAACCAAATAGTTTAAAATTTCCATATCTATTCCCGACCATTAAATTTCATAAAACACCTGTTAAATTTAGATTTGTTACATGTTGCACAGGATGTTATAATTCTGTTTTTGGTAAACGTTTTTTTAAATATTTAAACATTATTTTAAACAAAATCATTTCTAGGGATAGACATTTTATTATTAAAAACAACCAAGAAGTTATTAATTATTTAAATAACAATTATGTTAGTAATATTCTTACCTGTGATTTCGAAAATCTTTTTACTAGTATTCCACACAATAAATTAAAAAACATTTGTCTTGAAATTTTTGATAATTATTTGATTAATGAGGGTATTAACAAGGATGATTGGATTAATTTATGCAATGTCAACATTTTTGAAAATTATCTTTTTAATGGTATAAGTTTTTATAGACAAGTTAAGGGTATTGCTATGGGTAATAGTTATTCAAGTGCATTTGCCAATATTTTTCTTCATTTTTATGAACATAGATTTTTACAGAATAATTCTTTGAAGGGTTTTAGGTTTATTGATGATTTAATCATTTTTGATTGTTGTGATTTTAATTTGATTAATAACATTTATCCTGATGAATTGAATTTAATAAAAACCAACTCACATGACTCTCATGCTTATTTTTTGGATCTCGATTTAAGAATTTCTAATAATAATATTTTCATAGGGGTTTATGATAAAAGGAAAGATTTTAATTTTAATGTTATTAGCCTTACTCATTTTTATTCCAACCTTTATTATAAAATTTTCAAAAATATTGTTTTTGGTCAAATTTTAAGATTTAAATTCATTTGCAACAACCGTTCAGATTTTTTAACAGCTATTGAGGATCTGAAAAAAAGTTTGGAGAAAAATAAATTTCCTTTCAATTTCAATAATTTTAATGTTCTGATTCAAGATATTCTAAGCAAATGTTATTAATTGGCCGATATTGAAGCCCGCCTAAGCAGGCCTAGGCGGTGAACAATTTGGATTTCTTTTTCAAATTTTTGAAGGGTTTTTTATAGACGGCAGCACTTGAATGATATTGCTATTTAGTGTGTTTATTTACATCTAGGTGTCAGCACTTTTTTCTTTGGATTCTGATGTGGAATATTTAAGGATTTTCATTTTAATAACTGTAACTGTTTACTATTACATTGATTATTTATAGGATGCTACGGCGTTTCATTGTTATATATTTTTATTTCTGTAAAATGTGATTCTCTTGCAATGTGATTTTTAATTTGGTAATTATTTTTATTCTTAATTTTGCTTGTTTTATCATTAGGGGCCTCGGGGCACTGTTAGTTTTGGCTTCAGCCACTAACAACAGAAAGGCTCCTGTGTGTTTGCAGACAGTGTGTCCCCTGATGAAGTACTGTTCTGTGGACACACAATTACAATTTACATTTTATTTTTAATTATTTTTAAGATTTTAATATGTTATTTTATATTGATTTATTTTATAACAGTCATTGAACAGCCCACCTAATTTCGAGTTTCGATTACTAATGTTCAACTCTTATAATTTTGAACCCAATCCAGCAAACAAGAGAATTCCAGGATCAAGTATTTGATGAAATTTTTGTCTTCATGGAGGACGTTTTGATGGAACCAATCCGCATTTGAGTTTCATGGAGAAGAAAACCACGAAAGCCTCAAACGGTTAGTCTGACAGCAAGGGGACTCCAACACATGATCTGTGTATCACTGAGGGTATTTTATGTCAGCACTGTGATTGGTGCAAGCCGGGTGTAGAATTCATATTGACCAGCAACCATCAATGGCATTCGAACTCGGTTTACATCATTCGGAGGCGAATGCTCTATCCCTTGAGTTCATCTTCACTGAGTAATAATTCTGCGGGAGGTACCAATTTTATTGATTTGCTTAAATTAAGTCATCTTCAAAATGTAAATGGCAATCGTTTTGTGTAGAATAATGGAAATAAACCGTTTTTCCTCTTATCTACAATGATTATTGAGAAGCAACCACGAGGGTTAGTGAGCAAAGTGATAAAGTGGCGGAGCTTTCTAGTTTTTTAAATAGTTGTCAAATTGTTAGTTTTTAACATGCTTACTTAAAAAGAAAACGCGAAAAACATTTTTCAGTGTAAAGAAATAAAAAAAAAAAACTGTCATCAGTTGGAGTAGAACCAAAGATCTCACAGTTTCACGTTAGATTTCATAATCTCAGCCCCAAATATACACATCTGCCTTGCGAATTTTTTTATTATTTTTTTTAAAAAATGTAATAAATTAAATCATTTGGATACTTGACATTCTTGATTTTGTCGAAAATTTCCGGATATGTTCTTTATGTAAAACTTTTAGAGCCGTGTTTTTTTTCCTTTCAATTTTGGGAAGAAAAAAAAAAAAATCGAGGTGTCAAAATAGAAGGCTCTCCGAAATTTTGAGAAAAAAAAATATATGTTTGCATGCGACAATACATTACCTTTTATGAAATGTGAATCATGGTACAGACCACACTGAGAAAAGAAAATGTGGTCAAAACTATTAGAATATAGTAAAATTTACGGTATTTATGGGAACAACAAAATACAGGATAGTTTTTTTCAATAGTGATAGGTTATGACTGTGATATAATTTATTCTTTGTTATGCTATCAGCTGCTTACTATTTGATTTATTTTACCCGTTTGATTTGTTTAATATTCACAAACGTCTTATAATTTACTAAATATGAATACCGTAGAAATTAAGTATTCTATCGATTAGGGCCCCGCGGCAGAATCGCGGCGACATTGTCGCAGAATATTACAGAGTTCTCGCAGAAAGAATTTTCTTTTAGGAAGAAAAGAATTTGGTTTTTCAGAAGTAGTAAATAATTTTGGTTTTCTGCAGAAATTTTTTATCTCCAAAATTATAATTAAAAGATGCTTTTTTAACACATCGGAGGGGAAAGAAATGTTTGTGATTTTTCTATTCTTATTTTAGAAGAATGAACAATATAAGATAATAAAGTAAAAAATTACTTTTCTGCAAAAATGTTGAAAGATTAATTTCCTCCAGAAATCATTCTTTGATGCTCTCATTTTGCGCCGATATTCTCGTTAATCCAAGAGGTATTTCAATCGTTCTTTAAGACAGTTATTGCTACGAATATTTTTTATTTTTTCAAAATATCGATGTCTTTCATTGCTCAGTTATTATTTATATTCTCGTGAATTTTTGAAATATACCGATATTATTACGGCACGCGAAATCCGAATTCAAGAAATCATTATTTGACACGGTCGTTTTGCGCCGATATTCTCGTTAGTCCACGCGGTATATTTAACTCGCGTGATTTCGCCGTCGATCTTTTTTCGGTAGTCACTGCTAAGGATTGCACGATTTTTTAAAATTTTTATTATTATTTTTTTTTTTATGTGATGTTTTACAAAATGTGAAAAAGGAAATAATTTGTTTGTTTTCTTGATTAGTAAAATATGAGAATCTCGCCCTTGATATTAGAATAAAAAAGTATTACATATTCATTTAAAAATTAAATACAATTTTATTTTATTCAAATAGGATTTTTTTGTAAACACAAAGTTTTTGTTACTTTAAATTTAGTTAGTAACAAGCATATTTTTTATTATTAAAAGCATCTTGCAGAAAGATATTAGTGCTAGAGAGGTTTGTCGCAGAAAGCCTAAAAGAATTCTGCCACAGGGGATTAGGGTTGGGCGATAAATCTGGAAGTATCGATTTAACGCTTACATCGTCATGCCAATATAGCAAATTTCGTTGCTTCCGAAGAATTGGAATTCTCATTTAAGCCTCTAATATAAGAATAGGCTCGCGATTGAACATGCTAGGATGTTTGCTAATGCTGTTACCGCGCTAACGAATACTATTTTTGTTTCATCTTGTTGCGAAAACGATGCTTGTTTCGTGATGTTGAAGGGTAAAGATCTAATTTAATCAGAAGTAACGTTTTTGTGCGATGATCAGCATTGAAGTTTAAAACGCAATACTTAGGTTCTTTATGCACCCTTTTTTTATTTTCGGGATTTCGTTTCTTGAAGATGATTATCAGCAGGACTAACATTATTTTGCGATCGCTCTGGATTTTGTTTCGTCGGGATTTAACGTTTCTCGTAAATTAGTTTCAATAGAACTTCTGCTACTTAATAATCGTTGTGCACAATTTCGACACTTTTATTTATTTATATTTTTGTCATTTGGGATATAACTCTTCTTGCCAATTATTTCAGTTGGTCTACTGATACTATATATCACGATATAAAATTGCTTACACCACCTAGTCCTACTTCCGATTAAATATTAAATTATATTTTGTGCTGAAATTGTATTCTTTCAATTTAAACTAATGTTAAACCTGTAAATTTTCATTTAATTAAAATATTACGTTTGCCTCTAAATTTTTGAAGTACATATGTGTATATTTACGCTTATACACACATATATAGTCACACATCTTGTAATAGATTGTGTGGACATAGAATAAATTACTATAAATTTTTTCCTTGTGTTTATTTTATTTTCAAAAATGTTTTAAGATAAAATGGAAATATTTTTCGTTAAAAGAAAAAAGTATTAGCTCTGAGCTTTTAGGTTTTGTGGGACAACTTAAACAAGTATTTATATTTACAAAATTATATTACTGAGCAGACTTAGATAAAATGAAATACTTTCTGCGAACACAAAATCTCAATAACTGTATTATTAACTATTATTAATTCTTACTCTTAGACTTTAACTTTTGTAACTAGTTTCAACCCTTTCGCCACCCCCTCATTTTGGCTAAGTTTGTTCGAAAATCTCAGATCTTTTTTAAAAAATCTTCATTTTTATAGAACTTTGAATTGATTCATTCCCCAGAGATGAGTTTGGTAAAAAAGCTGAAAAGAGAAGTCCGAAAATATTATGTACTTGAAAATTGAGCAAGAAAAAAAGTGTATGCAGGAAGCGTCTATCGGCAGAATGTTATCAGTATTTTAATAAAAATATCGTTCCGAGATTTTATTTATTTATTTAAATTGTGGAAATAGGAATCTAAATGCGTAATTTTTAATTAACCCGAATACTAATCTCGACATATAATTTTAAAACGAGTGAAATCAAATCTCGGATGTTTGATTTTAAAATCACGTCAAAACAAATCTTGATTTTTAATTTTAAAATCGCGTTAATACGAATCACGATGTGTGATTTTGTATGAATGTAATTTTGAAAAAGTTTAAAATTGATTCTTTGTTCTTCACAGAATTCGAAAAAAAAAAATTCTTTCAAGAAGCGATTTTTAAAAAATATTTTTTGAGTAAAAGTGTTTTTGAAGAAAGCATGCTGACAAATTTTCTGTGAACAGCGTTCATGTATATTATGAGGGTTCTAGTAATGGTACTTTTAAAAAAAAGAATTTAAAGCTTAAAATTTTATATAAAAAATTACCATAATTTCTTTTAAAACATAAGTATTTGGGCATGCGGCCCTTCATTGCTTAGCCTATTGTGCAAGTGGCCCTTCATTCAAAAATGTTGTGCATCCCTAGTATAATTGAATACTGTATCAAGCGCACATCATAATTAATTTCTTAGAGCACAACAAAACTTACTTTCATAATTCTAACCGGGCTAAGATCTTGCATGTTTGCTCGACCATGACCAGATAGGAAAGGTGGTTCGTCTTCCACTAATTCAATTTCTATGTCTTCATCTAAAATTTTAAAAAAGGGACAAAAATAAATTAAAATTAAGGAAAACTTGCCATTCAAAAAAGTAAAAAACTACTTAGACATTTTATAAATTAAAAAATAAATTAACAATCTTAAATACTTCATTACAGTTTTCATTACTATAATGATGAGCTTTTAAAAAAATGTAAAGCGTAAAAGTGATATATTAATTTATTTGCTACATTAAAAACAGAAAAAAGAATCTCACCATCGTCATCCTCTTTGGGTAACAATCCAGTAGAATCGTCAAAATCGGGCAATTCGGATATGTCGACACAATTGGCAGCAAGCATCTGTAGAAATTAAGATATATGTTACAGTATGGCAAGTTATATAAAATTAATTCTTTTCTTATAAAATTGATTAAAATACAGGGTGATTCTAAAGTTGTGAGACAAACTTGGAGGGGATGTAAAGCATATCATAAGGATTAAGAGTAGCACAGACACCCATGACTGGAAATGCCATATTGCATCCAAATAGAAGCATAAATAGCAGTTTTATAGTATTTTAATGATTTGGCAAGCTTGTAAAATTAGTCGCCACATCATTAAATTACGTTTAAGAATCTAATACTGACCCAATTTAAATGCAACGTTCAACAATAGTTATTAGGAAACATTAAATTAAGATAATTTAGGTAAATAAAATTAATTTTCATGTTTAACAATATAATGTAAATAATCAACAATAATTTTATAAATGTTTAACAATATTTATTAGGAAACATTAAATTAAGATAATTTAGATAAATAAAATTATTTTTCAAATAAAAACAGTTTATAACAGTTATCATATACAGCTCAAGTTCATACTGTCAAGTGGTGTACTATAAAATTTCCAGTCATGGGTTCCCAAGCAATTCTAAATCTTTAAGATGTGCAGTGCCTTACTTTACCTCCAAGTTTGTCCTATGATTTCAGAGTCATCCTGCATAACATTTTGCATTGTAGGAAAGAAAAATTTAAACTTAAAAAAAACTTAAATTACTTTTTAAGAATAAAACTTTTTATGCAAAAACAAATAAATAAATTAAATTGAAATATCTTCTGTTTTGTTGCTATTACTTGAATGAAAAAGATAGATAGGAACGAAAGATAGATATTTTAAAGCACCAGGACAAGAAAACTGGGATGGGCACAGTAGGCCTTGGCCCCTTATGAGCATCTGAGCCACTACATCAATGTTTCTTAAAGGTCAAGTGTCACTGCCTGGTATACATTTAACTGGCACTTTGAACACTGATGTTTTTCCTAATTTACCCTCAGCAGATATTAATATATTAAAAAAAATATAACAATATCAGCAAATAAATTAATATCAAATCAGATATAATAGGGGTGCACAACCTTTTTGAGTGAAGGGCCACATGGGCAGCAGATTAACCAATGAAGGGTCGCATGCCAAAGGGAACACCCAAAGTATTTAGACAGACATATTCACAGCAATGTTAGGTCGTAATTGTTATAAAAACATTGTTCTAGCCACTAAATTCTTTTTCTAAGTTAACCTTGTAATATCTTAGCATGAAATTAAATAATTTTAAATGTTTAAAGTTAGAAACTTCTAAACTGATTACTTAAGAAAAAAACAGAGTCCGAAAATCAGATTTTTTTTTAGATGAATTGAAATAATTAAAATACTATGGGAAAATTCATTACTTAATACAAAAGTCAATTTAAACATAAATTTTAACTTTAAAAAATTTGTTCATAGAATTAAATTTAAAAAAAAAATTTCTAGTTATTAAAATAAATGCAAGTTGAATACTTTGATTTAAAGAAAGTTTATAGGGTTAGAAATTATTAAAATTGAAACAAAACTCCTTCTGAGGAAAATAAAAATTAGCATTCATTTAGTAGGGAATATACTTAAACTTTAAAACATTTATTTTAAATTAATTATATGAGACAGGGGCAGAGAGAGGGAAGAAAAAGAAAGAAAGAAGGCATTAATTTTTAAGAAACTATTTTCCTTAATAATAAAAAACAATTAAGATACTTGTTTACAACTTTTTATGACGAATATCTTTTTAACATGACACTTACTATTTACAATTAATACACATAAGCATAAACAATTAGTAACATTTACATTGCTATACGAAACTTATTTTGATTACATCTTTTAGAGTTAAAATTTAATGATATACAAATCATTTCCCAGCATATAATCATGAATGATACAAAATGGTTGAAGTATATAGAAAACGGTTAAAAAATTTCTTAATGGTTATCCTGTAATTTGCAAAACTTTTAAATATTGTGATAATTTTATTCATTTGATCATGTGATAGCTTTTTCGGGTCATTAATTGAAAATTTAATGATTTCGTTTAAGACTGCTCTGTAATTTTGAACAGGCCAAATTTATTCTGGAAAACAGTCTCTCAACAGAAGCTGTTGTTGTGCATATTATTAAATTAGGGCAAATAACTTAATCACTTTTGGAATTTGTCCTAGATGGTGTTTATTTCCAGATTTTTAAATCACGTGAATACAAATAGTAATGTGTTATTTTTTAATTGCTTAAATACGAATTGCTATGTGTGATTTTTAAATTGCGTAAATAAAAAACGCAATGTGTGATTTTCAAATCATGTGAATACAAATTGAGATGTACGATTTTAGACTACTCACGAAAAGACTACTCACAGCGCATGATTTTTAAAATGTGTGAATATGAATCGCGATGTATGGTTTTTAAATCGTGATGTATGATTTTTAAATTTTGAGAAGAGTAACAACTGATGATATTTTAAACGCCAAAAGACGAATCGCGTTATGTAATTTTAAATCTTGTGAATTTGAATCGCAATGGATGATTTTTAAATCTCCTTATTGTTAATCCAAAATGATTTTTAAATCTCCTTATTGTTAATCCAAAATGCGATTAATTCCAAAATGCGAAATGTTAAGATCGCGTAAATACGAATAACGATGTGTGAATTTTAAATTATGAGAAGAATTACAACATATGATTTTTAAAACTCGTAAATAAGAATCACACCATGTGATTTTTAAATCATGTAACAACAAGAAGAATAAGTTGGGTGTGTGATGTTAAACTTGCACTTGTTCATGGGACTAAAGAAATACGCACGTGTTTTAAATTATTTTTTAGATAAAGGGAGCGCGTTTAATATAAATGTACACAAATCGCTTTTATTTTTTATGTTATTCTCTTTATGAAGGGATTTATTTTGCTAAAATAAGTGATTACTAAAAAAAAAAATTAAAACAGTAACGAATTTTTAAAAATCACGATTTCAGAAACCACGTGAAAATGGGTAGTAATAACTACCGGAAAGTCATTGGATTTTACGATGAAATCGGCGCACTTGAAGAGCGTCAAAAGTAATAACTAAAATTAGAAATTCGTATATCGTAATAATGATGTATTAAAAATATTGGGATTTTCAAAACTATGCCTAAATCTGTAGAGGTAACTTTCGAAGAAAAAAAAAAGCGATCGAAAACTACATTGATTGAAATTGAGTGTGTCAAAAACTTTAATGCGTAAATGTCAAATTTCCGTACATCTTTTTATTTTTCAAAAAAAAAAAAAAAAAAAAAAAAAAAAATTAAAAAAAAAAAAAAAAAAAAACGTTTTTTCGTTTTGTTCAGATTGCGGCCGAGGGCAGCACCTAAGGGGTTGGCGGGCCGTAGGTTGTGCACCCCTAAGATATAACAAATATTTCGGACATTCACCAGAACAACTACATGATTGTTGACATTCACCTGTGATAGTTGATATTCTCTTGATTTTGGTCATATACGGGGTAACACACACACACATATATATATATATATTAAATACAGATTACAATATAGTACACAAAGAGTGCAGAAATTCCTCACCTCTGTTATGCACTACATGCCTGAAAGTATGTTAAAGTGCAAGATTTTGTTTTTACACCTAGGTGAATAAAAAAAGCTGTAGGCCAATGTTTTAAGCATGCTTATTGTTCTATTTTTTCAATTTCATTTGCTACATGGCCTAGAGTTTTTCCTCATTACCACATTGTAAAAAACAAAATTTTTTACTTCTAGTATTAGACATGCAGTGCCCAAGGCTGCTGATGAGTTTTTAAGTACTATTTACTTATTATATTTTAATTTATATTTAACTATAAACTGCATTAAAGCATGTGTTAGTTATAAATTGTTCACATACAAATATTTTTTTCAATAATTCATCTATTATACATACGTTTGGTAATATGTAATTTTGAAAGCTAAGATTCACGTTAGAAGATACATTGAATAAAATTACCTGCTTAATTTCCCATCTTTCAGGAGATGATATTCTTTGGACATGTTTTCTTGTGTCCACATCACTATCGTCTACTTTGGGAATGAGATTAAAACTGGACGGTCTGTCTGGATTTCTCAACAAGTCTTGCGTAGATCTGCGAGTAGACTCAGGAATAGAGACTTTAGGATTCAAATCTTTTCCGGATTCTTGATCAACATCCTAATATGGAATATAAAAATTACTTCACTTTTCCATAATATTTTTAGCATGTCCTTCAACATTTGAGGCTTTTGCAAATTATGTACTAAAGAAACCCAAATAGAATTTTGATAAAACATTTAGCAGAACTGAAGAAATTGACCTTTCATATATCTCTATAATTTATTTGTATATAGTGGCATAAATAGTCTTGTACATCTAATTTATTAAGATATTAATAAATTACCTTTCTATCACTAAGAAAAAAGATTTTCGAAACTAAGAAAATTCGATAGTAGTTGAAGGGTATGCAATAGCAATTAAACCAGCAACTAAAATTTATTTTTAACTTCATAAAAACAAATAAGCAGTTTTAGTATTGATGGTCAAAATATACAAACTATTAATAATAAAAAGAAATAATTAGGAATTTATTAGAAGAAATTCCAATAATCGTAAGAACTTAGTTAAATAATAAACAGGATAATGAAATGTTTTAATAAAATAAAAGTAATAATATTTGAGTAAACAAATTACCTTCATAGATAAACTAGTTTTTTGTCCAGTGAAAGATAAAACTTTGACCTTTACTCTTTGTCCTTTCTGGACAACATCTCCAACACTTGTAACACGGCCTTCTCTGCGAAGCTGAGAAAAATAAATGATATTTATCTTCAACATAAAAAATAACTGTTATTAAAGTATCAAATCAGATCAATAAATAAATTTTCAAATAATAGCCGTGATAGCCTGATCGATAGGACGCTGGACTCATGTTCGTTAGAACCGTAGTTCGAAACCCTGGGCTATCATGGGACGAAAACAGCCCATGTATCAAATGGTGACTGGTGCATATTAAATCTGTCGGGGTCACGAAGTTCCCAATCTGTGGGTGAATGAATGGGTCTGCCTGAAAAACGGGCTGTGAACTGTGTGTGTGTGGATGAAATCGTATTTTTGGTTATGGATGGCGCCACTGGAAAAAAAGAAACACACTCCCTGCCTTAAATTTACTTGGTTTCCCAAGCAGGCTTGCTGACATTGGTATGCAAGAATAGAAGCAAAATAAGTGTTTTTGCTTTAAAAAAAAAAAAAAAAAATTCTTATTAAATACAAAAAGGCATTTATTTTAAAGCATAATTTTGCAATATTTTAAAATTTTTCAAAAAGTAAGATAATTACTTGAGATATGTGTACCAATCCCTCCCAGCGTTTCCTGAGTCCTTCCAACTGCACAAAACAACCAAACTGCATTATGTTTGTAATTTTGCCATTATAGATCTGCAATAAATAAATTCTATAAATAACGTAACAATAAAAAATAACTACAATTTCTTTTTTAACAAATATTATTAATCAATAAAGAAAACAAAGCCATTACACAATTTTTTAAATACTAGTGTTAATGAATACATCCAAGTTCTAAATTAAAAGTCTTTTATGTATTTATAAACAATATTTATGGAATAAAATTAAAAGTTTATAACTATAAGACAATTTAAACGGATCAATCAATTCCATAAATGCTTAAAATTGTTAATTTCACACAACAAAAACTACCATGGCTGGCAAAAATCATGATTTGGTTTAAAAAAAAGAAAGCAGATTTGATTCAAATTAGAATTTTTTTTTTTTATTTAATTAAAATTTTTTCTACATTAATTAACTAAAGCATTTGTTAAAATGCATTGATAATACTTAATATTATTTAAAAACAATATTATAGCTAAAACAGTTAATATTTCAAAGTAAAATAGTTAAAATTATTATTTATACCTACCAAATTTAGTTTTTACTGAAAATGATATTCGCAAGTGCGATTACACAATTGTGAAAATTTAAGTGTTGTGGGCAGAAATATTTTTTTCATTTTGTCAGAAACTAATCACACCTTCATATCTTTATATATATGTTTAATTTGCTCATATAAATTGGTGGTACAAATTATTGTAAATTAAATTTATCAATTGAAAATATGAAGAAAAAAAATCATAAAATTTCCAACCACTTTAAAATGTAAAAAGAAAATTTACAAAAAATCTTAAAAGTTGGCAACCATAAATGTTTAACCTTTACAAACTAATAACTGAATAAATAAAATCAATCATGATTATTTTTGTTCAAGCTCAACATTCTAATGAAATTAAAAAAACAGAGAGGCAATTTGACAATTAGATATAAAATGAAGGACAAACTAGTTTAAAGAAATAAATTAAAAAAAGCATTAAAACATATTTAAAAATACTCTGGATAGAACTAATTTTTTTTAAAAAAATTTATTGTTATAAACTAATTACACAGTGTGTGTAGCCAAATTTTTCAACAAAAAATAAGAATCTAATCAACAAAAAAATATGATTTTTAAAAATATATTTAATCACATTAAAAAAAAAAAAATCCTAAATATTACATGCACAGTAATACATTTTTTTTTCTTCTTAGTGTTCAAGTTCTTCATGAATATAGAAGAATTCTTTAAAATAAATAAGCAATTATGTTTTAGTTCAAGTTTGCATTTAATTTTATATCATAAAAATAAGTTTACTTTAAAAATAAAAGGTTTGTTTGAGATGCTTAGTTTTTCCTAAAATAACCTTTTTTTCTGATTTAACTTTTAACTCGATAACGAAATCACTGACAGCATCGTCTTAAGGGCACTCTGTGACATGAGGTTGTCAATCTCTTTCAGCAATCGTCAAAAAGAGTTCTCTAAATAAGAGCCAATCAGAAATATTTTGAATATATTACATTTGAATCTATTTTTGCCCGGTTGCTAAGAGAGGTTTTGATGGTCTCTTCTAAAGGTTTTCTTCAGCATAAATACTATGGATAAAAATCAGTACCTCCCAAAAGTGGTCATAAATAAAGGTGGTCTTTCAAGGAGGTTTCAGTGAATTTAATTTAAATTATTATTATTATTATTTTTGAACTTCAGTTGCTTTAAATTTGTGATTTAAAAAAAAAATCAGTTAAAATCAGCTGATTTAAATTAATGATTAAAAAAAGTCAATCAACTCAGAAAACTACAGAAAATATTCCAGGGTTCCCACTTAATTTCAGAAAAAAATTCACTGACTTTTCCAGGTGCATCACATAAATTTCAATGAAAATTCTAGACCATATTTTCATCAGAAAACTTTTATTCGTAATGTGAAATATTAGATTTCCTGGGTAAAAAAATATTATTTAATGAGGATGGGAACATTTCAGTTTGACTAAAATGTGAAATTTTTATAACAAATAATTGTAATAGATGTTAGAATTATTTAACTCGAATCTCAATAACTGATTACTGTTACAGACAATTTTAAGGCTGGTTATTTTCCAGGTATGATATAGGAATATTCCAGTTTTTTTTTAACCCTTTCGTTCTAGCCCCTGTGAAAATGACGGGGTGAGGTTTCGCCCTCTATTTCTTGCTCCCATGATATTTCCGGGCTGGAGTGTTCAATAGTAACGCGCCAATAAGAATAAAACTAATTCATTTCTTTTGCCTGAAAAAACATTTTATTTCTCATTCTACACACCAGATGGCAGTATCAGGATATTTTCAAGGTAATTGTAGATAGTTAGTTTATTTTAAACTGGATGTCAGCACCAATCAAATACGTGCATTTGATAGACGATAAAAAAAATAGGCTCTTTTATGACTGTTTTCTTGAAGATTAACCGATTGTTATGGAGTTAAAAAAAAAAGGAACTTTCTCAGACTATTTCTGATTTTTGGAGTTAAAATAAAATTCCCAGACAATTGCAGGTTTTCCCTGACCCGTGGGAACCCTAATATTCCTATACTAATGAATAATACCTCTCCAACAACTGGTTCTAAAGGTAGCTGAGGTGGCTTATCACGTTCTGATTTTTTATCATAGGAAGGATGCTTATTCTTCTTTTCAAAGTACGGTGAGGAAGATCTTGACCGCGATCTAGACCATTTCTTTTGTCTGTCTTCTTTTCTAGGAGAACGTGATCTTGACCACTTTCTTTTTCTGTTATCTTTCCTAGGAGAACGTGATCTTGATCTTGACCACTTTCTCTTCCTGTCTTCCTTTCTCGGGGAGCGTGATCTTGACCGCTTGAACTTCTTTTTAGAATGAGATGGTGACCCAGATCGTGATCTTGAATATCTCCTATCATCATAGCGATGCCTTCTAAAACAAATTTAAAAAAAATGGAGTAAATAAACATAGTTATTTCTTCACCATAAATTGAAGTAACATAATGAATTAACACTATAGTTATTGAGTATGTTTAATGAATAAGTGTCAATATAATCAGCATATAACATAATTAACCTTCAATAAATGTACTTAAACTTAAATTTTTTTGAGTGCAATTATTTCACATAGTTGCGAATGAATTTTAAAGTCATTTTTATATATTTTATATAAATATAATGTGTGCATTTTGTTATTTAAAATATTTGTTGAGATGTTGTTTTAAGTAAGTTATCAAAAGATAGCTTGATGTAAACAGGACCTATTTCAAAGTATTTTTGTGTTTGGTTGTACGTTTTTACCATTTTTATTAATTGTCCAAGGAAGTTACTTATTGGTAGTTATTTAGTTTAGAGACATTGTTTGAACTTATTGATAGAAAATTTAATTTGAGCTTCTGATATGCATACTGTCAAGATATACGCAATATATTTCTACCATTAAATGTGCCCTGGTTAGTATCAATAAACAGTCAATATGCGCTTTTTATATTTATTGTCAAAACATAACAACAAAATTAACAATTAGACTGAAATGATTGAAAACGAAAATAATACTCATGAGAAATAAAAACAGGAGCTTTTGAAATGTGCTCCTTCCAGCGTGAGTGTATCCTGAACAACTAAATAAAGAATATTTTGATTGGTGACGGATTGGCTGCGCCAAAAAAGAACTAATTCGTAACACACAGCCCCCCATGAACCAGAGGGGATTCATCAAAATTGTTAAAATACAATATACCATTGAATAAAGTTCGATTAAAGATAATTTTCAATAACAATATTTCAAATTGCTAATAAGTTCTATAATCTTAACCCTAATTAATTATGAAGCAAATTATTCAATTATAAATTATACTCACACAATTATTCAACTCAGACTATAACATTCAAAAAGTTATGTTACATCAACATTCAAATTTGAGATCTTGATTCAAAAATACACAAAACAAATCTTAATTTTATGCTCTAATTGTAAACATAAAACTATTATAAAATTAAAATTTTTAGGTAATAAATTTCCGCACAATAATTCTGGATAATATTCTGGAGAATAATATAGAACATTTAAGATAATTAAAACACTTTTTGCATATACAAATACGAGAATAAGAATATATATGTTACCGGCAAAGTATGAAACGACGGCATTGCATAGAATGACTAGGCATTGTATAGAATGCCTGACGTTTTTAGGCAAAGTATGAAGTGTCAGAAGTATTACATACTTTGCTTAGGCATTGTATATAATGCCGGATGCTCTTTAGGCTAAGTATGAAATAAACGTCCTGATGAGGTTATTATGTAAATGATGTGCATGTTACTGTGAATGAACGAAATCGGTGGTTGTTTACTTTCACCGGTGAATGTTGACAATCACATAGTCGCTTTGGTGAATGTCCGAAATATTTATTACATCCAATTTTATATTAATTTATTCGTGAATATAATAACATTTATTCGATATTTTAATACATACTGATGATAGATTAGAAGAAACATCAGTGTTTGGAGTATTGGGCAAATGTATACCGGGCAGTGACCCTTGACCTTAAAAAAGCATCAGTGTAGAGTATACCGGGCAATGGCACTTCACCTTTAAAAAAAAACATCAGTGTAGGGTATACCGGGCAGTGGAACTTAACCCAAAAAAAACATCATCGTAAGGTATACCGGCACTTGACCTTTAAAAAAACATCAGTTGTAAAGTATACTGGGCAATGGCGCTTAGCTAGACCTAGTGTATATTTCGGTGCCACTGCCCGGTATACCCTACACTGATGTTTCTTCTAATCTATCATCAGTAAATATTAAAATATCGAATAAATGTAAAACTACTGATTTCGGTCATCCACAGTAAATGCATTTCTCAAAAATAAAAATGTTATTCTGAAAATATACTGAGAGTGCCATTGAAAAACATTTATTCAAAATGTGGAAAGAAAATTAAAAAGTTATGCAAAACAAAATTTAAGCTTTTCTTATTAAGGGAAACAAAATTTTCATATAAAAAATATGAAATTAACCTACTTGTTGCAACATGGCAAGCTTGAATGACATTTTGAATTACATTTCATAAAATTTTTCCATGTAAATTTTATTCAATTCCTCCATTTCCATGTAGCACAGTAAAAAAATAATTTTTGTTATTAGTCAAAAGTCATGAGCTACACGTTAAAAGTCACGAGCCTTGCCAAGTGATATTTGAAACGAATTAGAGATGTATTTTATACTTTGCCGGTTTCTCCTTTGGCAATCTATAGAATGCCTAGGAAATGTGTGAAATATAAATAATTTCACACTTTGCCAGTTAATTTTAGGTATTCTATACAATGCCGGATTTCATACTTTGCCGGTAACATATATAAGAATAATAAAGTAATCAAATATCTAAATTTCACTGCATATTCAGTTCAGAAATATAACCAGTAAATTTCAAAGCAAGTTATCAAGAAAAAGATTGTTTAACAAACAACATTTAATACACTAAATCAAAAAATTATTAGTTAAAACATTTGCATTAACTAATTATTATAGAGAGTTACAAAATGCAATTCTAGATATTTATTTATATAATTTTTTTAATAGATATAAATAACATTATAATATGCCAATTAATTATTTCAAATGATATTTTTTATAAGTTTGAGCTTTAGTTAGCAATTTCTAAATTATACAATAATTGTACAGGGCGTTTAATAACTGAAGATTCAGTTTTTACCTTGCAATCCCTCACCTTGCCATCTCTTCCTAGAAACAATTAAATTATTCTGACAAATTTCCAAAAATATCTAGGTAAATGATCTTTAATTAAAACAATATCGTTAATCTTAAATGGAGGGATATTACCCACAACTAAATTTGAATAAATCAATCTTAAGTTTAGAAGATATTAATTTTTCCAACAAGACCAAAAATTTCTCATTAATTTTTCTCGATAATTGTAAGCTCTAATTAGGTTTTTTCTAGAAGAGAGGTTTGTATCAAGGTGAAATCTTACCGGGGGTAAAAATGTTATTCTTTTACCTAAAAGAAAGTGATCCGGTGTTAAGGCATTTGGCTCTTCTGCATCACTTCCAACATAAGTTATTGGGCGAGAATTTATCATAGCCTCAATTTCGAAAAGAGCAGTTAGCAATTGTTCAATAGTTAGGGAGGATTTACCTAGGGTTTTCCGAAGAGCAACTTTTACAGATCTAACCATGCTTTAGTAAAAACTGCCCCACTAGGCAGCTCTCTCGACAATGTATTTCCATTTAATACAATTATAGGCACAAAATTCTTTTATCTTTGTATTATTCAAAATTGACCACATCAGTTTTATTTCCAATTCAGTACGTTTAAAGGTACACGCATTATCAGAAAACACTATCGATGGTAAACCACGTCGAGCAATGAAAAGGCGAAAAGCTAGGAGAAAAGTATCTGTTGATAAATTTCCCACTAGCTCAAGATGACCACTTCTTTTCACTGCACATGTAATCAATAGGATGTATTGTTTACTTTCATTGTTTTTAACAAAGAGGGGACCAACAAAGTCCACTCCAATGACGGAAAACGGAGAAGATTGCTCCACTCATTCAGCTGGCAGCAGTGCTACAACTTGGTCTCCAGGAAAAGAATTGAATCTTCTACAGATTAAACATTTCCTGAGTAGTGATTTTACCGTTTGTCTAGCCTTCAAAATCCAGTATTTTTCTCTCGCTTGCACTAATGTGTGAGAGACACTTGAATGGAACACTCTTTCATGGGAATCCCAAATTAACAGCTTTGTTAATTTGGATTTAGTTGGAAGTATCACAAGATGTTTTTCATTCATTGATAAATCAGTCTTGCCTTAGCGTCTAGTGACACGAAAGACACCATTTTGATCAAGAAATGAATTTAAGCAAAGCAGTTTTGAGTCTTTGGAAAGAGGTTTCTTTGCAATCAAGTTATCTTTATCCTCATGGAACGCTTCATTTTGAACAAATTTTATCCAGAATAGTTCCGCTCTGTTAAGTTCATTGAAAGTAAGGGGACTTTTCAGTTGAAGTTTTGTTTTTAATAGGTGCACGAAACGGAGTACCCAAGCAGTTACTCTTAATAGTTTTCTTAAACTGCTATATCTATCAGGATCTATTAACTTGGCACAAACAATTGTTGAGGAAACCAAAACTTTCGTTCTGTATTCGGATTCCGACTCTTTAATGTCAGCTTCGATTTCAGACTTTTGAGTACATGACCACGTGTCTTCAGAGTTACTTAACCATTTGGGTCCACGCCACCATTTTCTTGAAGAAATCAGGTCCTTACACGAAATTCCCCTGGTTAGGAGATCTGCTGGGTAATCCTTGCCAATGCAATGTGACCAAACGTTAGGATCTGTGATTGCTTGGATTTCTGTGACCCTATTAGACACAAATTGCTTTCATTTGGACGCTGAGCCTTTAATCCAGTGCAGCACAATCGTAGAGTCAGACCACAAAGATATTTTATCAAGATTTTTGAATAGTTCCTTGAGATGTTTCACCATTCTTGCGGCTATGATAGCTCCCATTAGCTCGAATCTAGGAAGAGTTAATTTCTTAAGGGGTGCTAATCTGGACTTAGAAAATTACAAAACTAGTACTAAAAATACTTCCAGATGTTTTGTACCTGAAGTATGCTACAGCTTCAAAGGACTTAAGTGAAGCAGCGGAAAACACGTGCAGTTGCATGTCTTTGTCGACTAAATTTATTTAAATTGGGAAAATAATATCGAGGAATATTCAAGTTCTTAAGTTCATTAATTTCATTGCACCATATTATCCATTTGTCTTTTAATTCACCACTAAACTCATCGTCCCAATCGATTCCAAGTTGCATAATTCTTGTAAAATGCATTTAACGCGAATTAAAATGGGGGAAATAAATACAGATGGATCAAATATTTTGGCAGCAATATGAAGAACATTCCGTTTAGTGCATTTAAATTTGACAATAAAGACCTTAAATCAAGTTCGAGAATATTACTTTCAATGTTCCATTTAAATTTTTAAATGAGAATCAGGATCTTCATTAATTTCTATTTTGGAATTAGAGTTTTTCCATAAATTTTTTAAGTTCTTTCGAGTTTGTGCAGGGCTCGAAATTAACGGTGGTCCGTTGGTCCGTGACCACTAAAATCGGAGTCGGACCAGCATAAAATAATAGACAGTGGTCAGCCGGACCACCATCCGCCGCAGCCGATCTCCGTTAAATAAAAAAAAAAATTAAAAAAAAGCTAGCGCGCGATCCAGAGGAAGGCGAAGTTAAATCTTGTTTTGCGCATGCGTCACATCGGCGCTGAAGGAGAGAAATAGGGGAGGTAGCGGGGTTGGTTCATGACGTCATTGTCAATCGACGACGCGACCTGATGATTCGTTATTTCGGGCTCTCTCTTCGTTCCCGATCGTCAGAGGTTTTCTTTCTTCCGTGTTTTGCGCATGCGTTAGCAGCATCGGAGAGGAGAAAGATAAACGGAAGAAACGGGGCCACGTGTGATTTGGTGCATTCAATATTATTTTGATCTATCGTAGATTTACTTTTTTATTAATTCGCTTTATAATTTTGAGACAAGAGAGGCTGAATTTGTCAAGGGGATTTTAGGATTAAGCCTTTAATTTTAGAGAATGAAAGATCATCAAAAAAATGCGATTTGAATCAAAGATTTATGATTTTTAAAAAAAAATCATGATTTTTTCAATCAAAAATTTAAATTTTTTTTATTTATTTGCAGCTAATAGGAACGCGTAGACGGACCAGTCAAGTTTTGTGCGGACTAGTAAAATGTTTTAGTTACTGGTCCTATGGACCAGTAATTTTTTTAAAAAATTTCTACCCCTGTTGTGTCAAATTTTCTCATTGTTGTATTTGCATCCTTTAAAATAGAAACAGCATCTGTTGATAACTAAAAGGTTTTTTCTACAGAAGAACTTCCATAAAAGAGGTCATCAACATAGAAGGAATTATTCAGCATTTCATATGCAAGAGGATGCGCATTTTTTAAAACTTCAATATGAGTTTTGATAGTTGCTGCCAAAACAAAAGGTCAACAGGTGACTTCAAAACAATGATTGAAACATTGCAGGGAGTTGAGTTTTATCGCAATCCTTATAACAGACAAAACATAAATAATTTCTATCAAATTCCGAAATTTGTATTTGTAAAAACGCTCGAGAAATATCTCCGCAAAATCCGATTTATGTTCCCGAAATTTTAAAATTATATCTACAAGATTAGCATTTAAATTATCGAGACTTAAATTATTTCCACGTTTACTACTGGCATCATAAACTATTCTTGTTTTTGTACTGGAAGAATTTTCTTTAAAAACACCCATATGCAGCATTGTTTAGCCCACAAAACAATTAGAATTACAAGTTTCGATAATCCCGTCTTTTAATTGTTCTTTCATAACCTCATTATATCTTTCAAATAAAGATTTGTCAGCGTTTAATTTCCTTTCTAGTAAATAAAATCTTTTTTCCGGATCTCAAAATTATCCCATAAATTTTTACGAGCAGTCTCAGATTTCCTCAAAAGCGGTACCTCATATCTTCCATTTTCAAACCGCAACTTGTTTTCAAATTTAATAAGATGATCCGAGTTCATTTTATTTCCTAACTCCAGAGTAGTGCGAAATGATTCAATATTCCATAAACATGACAAATCATTAGCAGCTGAATCAGCTAAAGTGAAACAAATGTTAAAACAAGAAGCCGCACCCTTAAAAGGACCACCTGGCACCCGTCCTACTAAAGAATCTCCAAACGTCAGCTGAAGGAATAATTTATTGCCTATTTTCAATAACTCACCCTTTAAAGTGGAATATAAGAAATCAGCACCTAACAATATTTGAATGGGTTTCTTATCATCCAATGAATCAGTGATTTTAAATCCTTGAGAAAGTAAAGTTTCTATTAATTGGGGATCAAACTTTGAATATAATTGAGCAGCACATATTTCCTAGGTAATTAAGGCTTCAATATTTATACTTGAGTAGGAGGGAAACCTGCTGCGTAATGTGATATTAACATATTCATATTCTCTTTCCAACGGATTTCGATTTGAAAATGTGTAAACAAAAAGTTTTTCTTTTCTTAAACTTTTCGCGTTTAAGGCTTTAGCCAAATCTTTTCGAATAAGAGATTTTTGAGAAGCAGAATCATAAGGCATTCGAGCTATTAATTTTTTAGATCCATTTTCGACATGAACTCTAGCAGTTTGCAATAAAGTAGTATTATTTAATGACTGATTAGCTTTAAAAACAGAAGACATTACCGCTTGATTCTCCTGAATTTGAATAGTTTCGGTTTTATCTGGGGGAGAAGTTTGTAATAAATTATTATTTTTTAACTTTGGGCAAAACAATGACTTATGTTGAAAACTTTGACATATTTCACAAGGTTTGATTTTAACTTTACACTGATTTAGCAAATGGTTTTTATTAAAACATTTGTAACAGCGTCCTTCCTTTTTTAATTTAAAACGTTTCTGTTCATCAGTAAAGGTTTAGCATTTTAACCTTGTATGCGAGTATGAATTACAAAAAATGCAAGAATTTTTAACAATTGTATTTAAAGCGGCTGATGTAGGAATATTTTTGTTTTTAGGATATCTAGTTTTGTTTTTTGATCTAGCTCGTTCGTGAGTTTTCATAGAAATCGCAGAAACTGCATTTAGTTGCTTCTCGAGATTCAATTTCAAATTTTATGAATTTCATTAATTCACTGATATCGCCCGATTTTTTATGATCTCTCTTACGATGACATTCTATTATTAAGTTATGAGGCAATTGTTTTAATAAATTCGGAATTAATAAATGACCAAATTTATCTGATGCTATACCCATAAGATTGTAAATTTCTTATATTGACTTCACTTTCATCATAGAAATTTCTAAGCCCCTGAATATTCGAAGAAGATTTAACTGGTTCGATTTCCAAGAGTTTATTTACAAAACAATTAATTAAATGTTCTGATTTTCCATATCTATCTTTTAGTAAGGTTAAACACAACTTATAATTTTCTTTGGTTACAGCAAAACCTGCTACTGTTTTATAAGCATCCCCAGAATGAAAAGATTTTAATGATTCATTAGAATCCATAGCACTACTGAAAACTATTAAAAAATTCTAAAAATGAGGTTGAATCACTATTAAAAGTTGGAATGTTAAGTTTAGGCAAATTAATAGAAATCGGAATATTTTTACTGTCATTAAAATTCGAAACATTAACATTATTAGTGGAAACTGATTCTTTCATTTTAAACTTTGTTACCATATTTAATTTTCATTTCGGAGTCGCCTATATTTTCATCATATTCCATAGAAATTTTAATTTCTGCTTCAAAAAAAGCATTATCCATGATTAGTTCCTCAATTGATTCAGGTTTTTTAGCTTCTTTATTCTTTGAGATCAAGTAAATATTTTATAATTGTTTCTGATGAATTTCATCTTCAAAATTGAGATTCTGTACAAATGTGTCAATTTTCGTAATTAACTTAGTACAAACAGTTATGGCAATCTTTCATTTTGCTTTAAATTTATCAATACGTCATTGTAAATAAATAAAAGTACGGTAGGGTGACCCGGGGTAATTCACGATCACTCTGTTTCTGGGGTAAATAATGATCACCTAAGTTTTAAATTTGAGACATGGACAAGAATGCTTGTACACTTTACTAAAGTATAACTACATTTACTTAATAATAGTTTTTTATTTAATCTAACAAAACAAGTATCTTTTAAACTGCTTTCTGTATTTTCCATTTCAAAGATGGGTTTCAAAATGTGCACATTTCTCTTAATAATAAATATTTTGAGTTACTTTATTTTCTTTGATATAAAAATAATGTAAGTTTTTGTTTAATTGTTCTGCATCTACTGTAAACATTATTATTGATTATAGGAAACTATATCAAATGTTGCCCCCCTATAAATGAGGTAATTATTGATCACTGGGGTAATTCCTGATCATTGTCATTTCATCTTATAAATAGTATAAAAAAATAGCTAATTGTCTTTTCTTAAATAACACTTCATATTTATTAAGTGGAACTATAAAATATATTTTAACTGCAATCACAAAATTTGTTTTTAACTCTATGCAAGACAAATGTGCTCTGATTTACACCATTTCTGCTTTGTCTTACCTTCCTTCTATCTTAATTTGATGTGTGTACATTGTTAGAATAATTTTTAAGTTCATAAATTAACCTAATATAAATATGGGGAGAAATTATAAGCAGAAAAAGGATATTAAGCTTCTAGAAAGCAAAATCAGTGAATTTCTTTTAATGATTGAAAATGAAAATTTCAGTGTGAGAGCTGCTGTCAAAGCTGTTGACATACCTTACTTAACTTTACACTCTCACTTAATGAAGTTAAGAAGTCCAGCAAAAGTAACCCACGTGGGAACTCTTTCTTATATTCCAGCAGAACATGAGAATGAGTTGGCTGCTTGCCTAAAATGTATGGCACAATGCTAAGATTTTTGGAAAATTCAAAGTGTTAATCTCTATTCTTGCTTTTAAATAAATCATTCTATTAGCTGCTTAAACATATATTTTTGGTTTATTTGGTTGATCTTGATGTCTTATTTGTTAATTACCATTGTATAATTATTTTTAAGCAGCCCCTTTACTATAAAGACTGGCGATCAGTATTTACCCCTAAAGTGATCAGGAATTACCCCAGAAATGATCAAGAGAAGGGGTAATTCCTGATCACTAAAAATTTAAAATCTTTTAAATTCTAATTAGATTTTCAAACCAAAAAAGGTAGCATAGGACTCATCTCATAAACCTTCAAACTTCCAGTAAATATTAAAATAAATCTATCTTGAATATTTTTTTCACAAAATAGATGTTTGCATTTTTTAATCAGGAATTACCCCAGGTCACCCTACCTGTTAAGTTCAAACTTTCTGTTTCAAGTATTCCAATGATTCAAGTAATCCTTTCTTGAATCCAAAGTAAAGCACTTAATAATTAATCCAAAATAAAGCACATATTAAAATCTAAAGGTCCCGGGTATCAGGGTCCAAAAATGATAGAAAATTTAATTTGAGCTTCCGATATGAGTACTGCCAAGAAATATGCAATATATTTCTACCATTAAATGTGCCCTGGTTAGTATCAATAAACAGTCAATATGTGTTTTTTATATTTATTGTCAAAACATAACTACAAAATTAACAATTAGACTGAAATGATTGAAAACGAAAATAATACTCGTGAGAAATAAAAACAGGAGCTTTCGAGAAGTGCTCTTTCTAGCGTGAGTGTATCAAGAACAACTAAACAAAGAATATTTTGATTGGTGACGGATTGGCTCCGCCGAAAAAGAATTAATTCGTAATACTTATAACTTGATGCAAAAAGGACCTATTTCAAAGTCTTTTTTTTTTGTGTTTAGTCGTGTGTTATTAAAATTTTTATTGTCTGAGGAATTTACTTAATAGTTGTTACATAATTTGGTGACACTGTTTGAACTAAGCCATTAAAAAAATATAACTTGATGTAAACAAGACCTATTTCAAAGTGTTTGTGTGGTTAGTGGTATGTTTTTACCAGTTATATTAATTGTTTGAGGAATTTACTTAATAATAGTTACACAATTTTAAGCTTCATCTTAATTTTTTTTACAATTAGAAATTGATATGCATTTATCAAATAAATACATGAAGAAATAGTAAAAAATAAGTAAGTAAAGAAAAAGACAATGAAAATTAGTTATTTTTAAAGACAAAATTAAATTCAAAAAATGCACAGACTTAAAAAAATTGATTTATTTACAATCACTTAATAGTTCACAAAGTTTCAAATGAGATGGCTAAGGTCTATAAATGAACATTTCTAGAAATAAATAAATAAATAAAATAACTAAGAAAAAATTTATCTTTGTTGCTCACCTTTTCTTATCAGAACTTTTATGTTTTTTATGTTTCTTGCTTTTGTAATCAGGAGAAATCTCCTCTTCTTTTATTCTACAAGAGAAAAGAACAAATATATTTATGTTGTAAAAATTATGCAATTAAAACAAATTATAATATCATTTTCTAATTTGTTGTTTAATAAATAATAATTTTTTTTCAGAAAAACAGATAATATTAAAAAAAGAGCAGCCAACAGGTTACATGTCATAGCTTTAAATTAACATAATTAAAATTTATTGAAAAACATGTTTTCCAATCAATTTTGATTCTTGGCCATCAAAAATATGCAGCAACTTTGAAAAAAAGTCATATAAAAATGTCAAAAGTAAAAAAAAAAAAAGGACTTGACCTTTTTCATTTCATCTAAATGTAATGAATGCAAACTAAAAATTTTTTTACACAAAATTATAAAATTTATTTAATAAAAGAATATTTACCACAAAAAAATACTACTTAACATTCATAAGTAATAATTTTAACATTTAAAAGGAAAATTTGTGTTATAAAGTTAACATGTTAATCCTTTGATGCAGAATTTTTATTAAAAAAATTTTTCACACTTTTTCGTGATTTTGAATTAACTTAAGTCAAAATGATTGAAAAACATTATATTTAGCATTTTAATAATTTACGGTTATGATATACAGCAAGAAACACCAGTCTCTTTTTCTGTGCTAAAGGTAAACGTTTTTAAACATGGCACGTTTTCAAACTTTACTTTTTCAAATTTGCACTCACTAAGTTCTAAAATAGTTATTCACCGTTGAAATTTTTTAGGTTAAAAAATTAATTATCGATAAATATTTGAATATGCATTTCACATCAGTATGTACTACTTTTTTGGATTTTATATTTTAGTTCAAATATAATTTTGATTACTGAACAGATTTCTTTAGTAACGATTAGGCTCTTTTTTATAATAAAAAAATACCAAAATAGAGTTCTCTTGCAATTAGAGCATCAGAAAAAAAATATATAAAAAGGATACTGGGTCCCATTGGCATCAAAGGTTTTTTTATTTTTTTTTATTTCCAATGGCAAGGCAAAAGGTACAAATAGAAAGATGAAATAAATAACGAATGCAAATGTACGTAGGATAACAAAGAAAGAAGACCGAAGTCATTGCCTTAAAAGTTCTCTTGCTTCCCAATATCTTGAGGACTCAGAGTGTCCATGAAGGGCCCCACATAGAAGCAGGTGGTCCCTGCCCAATTTTTCTCCAGCTTTACAAAGTGGACAAGAAGGCGTGGTAGAAAGGCCTATGCGGTATAAGTGAGCAGAAAGACAATCGTGGCCTGTATATAAGCGGAAAGTCGCAACTGCATCACGTCTTGGTTTGTCGGGAATTAAAGAAGAGCTTACATTTCTCCAACTTAGGCATCAAAGGGTTAAATTAAATAAATTTATATACTTAAACCTTACTTTAAAAAAAAAGAATAGGTTGAATATCTCTTAAAAGTTTATTACTGTTAAAATAATTTTAAAGAAAAACAGTATTGAATACACACAGCATTGTAATAAATATATAATAGTACTAAGTTTGGGTAATTTTGTAAATTATTGCCTATTTACAGAAGGTTAAAAATTTGTATTTAATTGCAGTTTTAGATAAACAGGCAACATTAGTATATTTATTTATTGCATTGAGTTAAAGAAACATTTGAAAACTGTCTTGAACTTAATATACTAACATAGATTTTGAAGAGAAAAAAACTTGAAAAGGAGAGATTTTTATTTAAATTTTAACTGAATAGCATAGAAGAGAAAAAAGGATTCATATAGACTAACATTTAGAAACTTATAGGTTTAGATAGAAAAGATTTTTTTATTATTCTTTTTTACTTTTTTCCAGGAGCTAAAGCTTCTAACTGTGCCAGTGCATCGCCTACGATTAATTCATCCTCTTCATCTAATAAATTCTATGATAAAAAAGAGAAATATAAAAATAAATATTCTTTGGCATATTATCTCTGAAAAAAAACTTATTAACTTTTAGAACATAAAGGAGAAAATTGACCAGACAGAAAATTCTACCCAATCTCGACATTATTGAATATAAATAGCATAATAATATCGATTGCAGTATTCTCTCTAAGTGTTTTTAGAAAGGCATCCTGCCCTTTGATCCCTATAAATGCGCCCTTTTTGTTCCTTTTGTAAAGATAAACCGACATTTCTTAAAAACACTGCTGTTTTATTCATATTTCATTTCTTAAAAAAAATTAA
This sequence comes from Parasteatoda lunata, assembly GCA_949128135.1. NCBI lineage: Eukaryota > Metazoa > Arthropoda > Arachnida > Araneae > Theridiidae > Parasteatoda > Parasteatoda lunata. The sequence continues at coordinate 9,372,982 of OX421979.1, read as the reverse complement.
TTTTTCGTTTAAATTATTATTACACACTGGAAAAATTATCTGCATTTAGAGGTTTAATTCTGATTATTATAACAAATATTTACTTTGTTAGGATTATTCTTAATTCGTTAAATTTTAGTATTATAATATATTAATAAATTTTTTAATAGTTTTAATTTTTAAAATTATTTTTTAAATAAATAACTTTAAAAAAAAATGTAACTTGAAATGTTTATTTTCTTAGAATTTTCAGTTTAAATTATATGAAAATATTTTAAGTTGTTTATGAATAAAAATTTTTTTATATTTCACTTTTTTGTTTTTTTTTTGAAAAAAAAACTATACCTCGAGATTGTCTATTAGAATACCTTTAATTACTTTTATAAACTAAAAATTTTTATCTTACTCTAATAATGAGAGAGAATTATTTTTTGAAATATACACATAGAATAGAGGGCAATTTAAAAATTGTTGAGAATCAAATTCAGTTATTACATAATATTACACATTTTGATAAATTTTTTTGGTGTTGAATGAATGTCCTTTCAAAACTTATAGTGCCCTGTTTCATTCTTGGGGAGAACTTCGGTTAATACATCTAATTATACTGAAAATGACAAATAATTTTTTAATTATTAGTTAACATTTAAATTAAAATTTCATTAAATAGAAAAATACAATTAGTCAAAAAATCTATACAAAAAATTCTGCACAGAAATTCAAAATTTAATTTTAACTTTAAATATAATTGCTTCTATATTAGTTAAGAATTTACTCTACAGTTCAAATTTTAAATTTGTTCTGATAAAAACATCAAATACAGTTCTCACAAGCAACCACTCATTTAGGGTCAGTTGGGGGTAATTAAGTGTGACTTTTTTTTTATTTTGAACTTAGTCCCCTTAAAAAATAGTTGAGTGCTTTAAGAGCTTCAGGTGACTTTTAGCTCTTTAAAAATGTAATAATTATTAACCAAGCTATTTTTTTCTCTTGAAAGGAAAGTCATAATTACTGCTTTATGAGCTTATTTTACCTAAACTAGCTTTAGTTTCATACAGGCTGAAAATAATATTAGTAAAAAAAATATCATGAGCTAAGTTATAATCAGATTTGTATTTACCATCTGATTACAATTTTTCTGAGTGTTGAAATCATTTTGAATCAACACACTTCAAAAACTTCAATGAGTTGTATAGTTTTTAAAATTTATTTGAATTTCATAGTCCGATTGCACCATTCATCGACTGGAAATGGCTATATTAAGCTACTTGGAGACTGCTTGCAGCCATTCATGGACTTTATGAATCCAAACAATAGTTATTTTTATAGATGACAATGCTTCATGTCACGTGACCTTAACTATTTGTAACTGGCTTAAAGAACATTCTGGACAATTTCAGCGATCGATTCGGCCACCTAGAGCGCCCAACATGATTCCTATTGAACATTTATGGGAGTTTTCCTTATTGAATATTTATGAATCAAGAATTCAGTTTGTACACAAAATCCTGTTTTAAAAAAAAAGCAATTTTAGTTTGTCAATAAGACAATCTGAATGCAACAAAAATAGAGTTTGTTGTGCGTTTTGGAATCTGTCAATACTGATGATGAAGAAAAAGGAAGGGAAAACCAACACTGAATCTGCAAAATTGATTCCTTTCCCGATTCGTAAATAAAGGAATAATATGTGTACAAAAGCTAAACACATTATTGTTTTACCATTCTTAATGAAGCACTGGTTGGGAAAAAAGTTTTCCTATTTGCTTGTAAAAAGTTTACAGGAAAAAAAAAAAGTTGATATCCCCAAAAGTTTTTTTTTACCTAAAAGTATATATATATATATATATATTTTTTTGAGGAAGTTTCACGCTGAAGTTAGCCTATTAAGTGTTATTTATTATTAACTGTGAACTTACTTTGACTTTAATATCATTAGGAATGGCTAGACCAGGAAACTTTTCCCTTTTCTTCTCTAGATCTGTTTTAACAACATCTTTTAACTCATCTTCCTCCTCCTTTACGTCTGTTTTTGGCATCATCGTCTGTATAAGACGCAGCAAATTTGCAGAAAATGATTCCTATAATGAAAGTGAGTAGCAAATTTAGTAAGTTTTTTAAAAAGATATTCAAAGAGACAAGAATAATAAAATAAATAAATATACAATTAACATGTTGCTGCATACTTTTAATTTTCGATGGTCGTGCTCGGAAACACATATTTTGTTCAATTGTTTATGATTGCTGCATGAAATTGAGTCATAGTGCCAATTGCATGTTTGGAAGTGAAAATGATCACATTTTGTCACAGTTTTTCGCAAAAACTCTCGACAGAGTTAACCATCATTTGCACGTTATGACATTTTTTCTATTCCCAAAAAAATGAAATTTTTTATCTGGAATGTTAATTTTTTTTAAATATATATATTACTGAACAATTAACAAATAAATGCACTTTGTACTAACGATGTTTTCTTTTTTCAATAATTAAAATGTGTAGGATATCTATAGCTATAATTTGTCTGCCTATCGTTAAAAATCAGACGGTGTGTCAAATGAAATCTTTTAGTCAGTAAAAGAAGATATTTTAACATATTGACTTGTAATTTTCAAGTCGTTAAAGCATACATTTTAATTAATGTTGAAACTATTTTTTGTCCCATTAAAAGGCTTTCTTTTAGCATCTTTATTTTGGTTATTAGTCATGAAATTCAGATATAAGTGTATTTTTTATGGTAATAAAATTACCGAAAATTCTGCTCCATTTTCTTCTAAGGCTTTTTTAAATCCATCATATGTGTTGTTTTTTTCAGCCAACGAAATTATAAATTCAGCTATAAATACAAGAAAACTCATTAGCAATCTAAAAAATAGAAGAAAACAATGGGGGATAATAATTCTAAATTAACTCTAATAAGCAATTTTTTAATGATGAAGAAGTGTACATGAATTAACCATTTAATTTTTATTTTAAAGAAAATAAGTAAAATGTGCTACAAGATTCAATTCACTGAAATTTTTAAATCAGCTTTATTATCATATTCAAAAGTAATTTTTGTTGCACTGCAATTAATTATAGTTCATTATATAGTAAGAAAAATCAACAACCAGCTATACCTGTCACAAGAATGTGCATTAACTAAAATAATTTTTTTAAAGCTTTTTTTAAAGAGGTTAATGTTTTTTCTCCACATTTTTTGCTTTTTTTATTATAGTGCAGCATTTTAAGTGAGCATTTCAGTTTTATTAATTTATTCTCACTTTTTCCCTGTGCGGTAAGAATTGGTAACATGGACGATCAAAGTTTTCAACGTTAAAGTAAAGTTTATGAACTAAAAAAAATTTTTCTTGGTTTCTATTTTGCATTTTTTAATGTTATTTTTTATAACAATACAAATTTTTTTAAAGAGCATTTCTAATGGGTGTCACTCTCAGAGCCGGATTAAGCATACGCGGGGCCCTAGGCCATTTAAAATTTTGGGGCCCTTAGATTAAATTTTTTTTATTTATTCAAATATAAAAGTATTTATATATCTCTTAATTTTAGAAAGCATATTTAAAATAAAAATAAATAATAATAAATTAAATTTTAATAAGTAATAAATAAATATGATTAACTTTATATAAAGAAATTATCGTACTTTATTAATATATATTTAAAATTGATTTTTTTTAAAAAAATCATTATTTTTAATTTTTTTAAATTTATTTTCAAAAAATCCATTTTAAGGGGCCCCAGGTCATGGCCTAATGGGTAATCCGGCACTGGTCACTCTCTTATCAAAATTTTCTTTAGAAATACGGCAAAGTGAAATAGTTGAATTTAGATTTTTAGTGTTACAGTTTGATTTTTGATTTGGTTTTGATATATTTTTTTTAATTTCTCTCTTTAAGAAGAAAAAAAAAAGAACTTTTGTTATTATTGATGCTTTTATTATGAAGCAGAAATTAAGAGGGTTACTATTAGATTTCTTTATTCCATGCTTTTTCTTAAAAATACAGAAACTGGAAAAGTGGCTCAGCTTTAAAATTTCAGAACTAAAATTGATTTTCATAATTTTTTTTTCTCGAGAATAAGATTAGATTTTTATTTCGGTTTTATACATAATCTTTTGTTTTCTGGGCATATTTATGAAAGCTCAGTATTTATAAAAGGGTTTCTAATAGACTATATTTCTTTTCACATTTTATGAATACTTATTTTTTCTCTCCGGAAAATACTATTTTTAGCATATAAATTTTATTTTATGAATTAACATATTTTTTTCTTTAATTCTCCATTTCTTTTTTTCACCTTTACAACTTCAGTTATTTTTTATAGCTGTTAGACCAGTCATGTCAAAGATACGGCCCGTGGGCCGCATCCGGCCTCCGAGCCGTACCAATACGGCCCGCGATCGCAATGTGTCACAGAAAGAAGAATCATGTTTTTTAGAGCTTTTAGACTTCAATCAATTCCTCTGCAGAAGTTTTATAATGCGCACACCACATTTATAAGTAATTTCAAGGGCAACGCGTGCCTAGAGAAGCGAGAGAGATAGACAGTAACGCCATCTCTTAGCAACAAGCAGAATCTTCCTCGCGCTTCTTGTCAGGTATCTGGATCCTCAAGCTCAAAATAATTGCCCTCTTTTATAATTTTGATATGATTTTTAAGAACAATTATATATTATATAATATATTATTAAATAAATAAATTGTTATAATAATTCAGCACATTTTTTTTATTTGAATCTGGCCCGCCTACACATTCTAAATTTAATATATGGCCCTCTGCAAAATTGAGTTTGACACCTCTGTGTTAGACAGTTTCTTAAATACTTCTATTGGATAACTACTACAGTTTTTTTTACCCTTTACCCCATAACTATAATACAGGTAGGTTTTGATTAGGTTTTAATAATGACTAAACTTATTTACATATAAAAAATATTTATGAATGTTTTTTTAAATGTTGTTATTCAACTGTAGAATATTTGTTATTTGGCCAAATCACTATTTGTCACCAACAAAATCAATATTTGTAATAGTAGGTAATCAGAATTAAATCTATGAACACACTTAATTTTTACCAGTGTGCAATTATTATTTAAATAGTGAATAAATTTTTTTGAAAATGGAATATAAATAAAAAAAGGTAGTGTTTTTTTGGAATGGCAACTTATTTTTTTGAAAAGCGTGCATTTATAGGGATCACAGGGTAGGCATGGCAGACAGCCTTCTCAAAACACTGCTTATGTTTTTTTAAGGTTGAGAGCTACTGCCTTGGATACATAATATCTTACTGATCCAACATTAATTTTATTAAGATTAAATGCAACTTTCAGAGAAAAATTTGTTCATCCTACTTTAATGTTTTTTTGAGGTTAAGAGCTATTAAACGGTTTACGTTAGTTTGGTGTAGTTTCAACAGGGTGCACACTGGTAACGAAACTGTTGCAAGATTCAATATTGGTCTGTGCTATTTTACAGCAAAAAACAGGTGCCTGCTGGTGGTAAAATTATTGCCAAAGAGCATTCAATATATGTATGCATTATTTTTCACTTACAAAAAGTAATTTTCTAGTAATCAAGTCTATGTAATACTGATGAAAATATAATTGGGAAAATTTACTTATTCTGCTCTGCAGCAGAATGATCGCCAACTTACGAACAGTGGCAACTAAAAAAAAAAAAAAAATTAAACTAAGTAAAACAAAATTATAAAAGGGGACAAACTGGAAGGATTCAACTCGTAGCTATTCTCAGACAAACCTTTACTACGCAACAGATAACTATACGAAAATATTTCCCATCCCTTACAGAAAACGTGGAAAATGACTTTAAGGTGAGATGTTCTAATAATAAGAAATCGAAATAATAATAGGAAAATTAAAGATTTCATATAAAGTAAAAGCACCAAGATACTGTGCCCAATACAAGGGACACCCAATTCCATAGTCTATTAAAAATAATTTATGTGATCAAACCTAAATCTTTGTCGTTAATTCCTAAATGATTATCAAGCTCTGTACAAATCTTTGACACAAGTGAGAGATACTCTAATTTGCGCAATTCCTCCATTACAAAATAGTTTGCAAATTTTGCCCTTATAATTTCATAAAATTTTATTCAAATGCTCTTATTCACAGAACTTTGTGAATTTATTTATATTCAAAGCTAACAAAATAAAAAAGAAGCTTTTTGTTAAAATACAAGTGTTGCTTATTTTATTTGATATGTCTCTGGTGACGTTTTGACTGCCAAGGGTTATTCTCACTGCATATATGGTCAGTGAAATTGACAATTTAATTGGTGAGTTTCTCAGAACCTTTTTTCAAGTGCATATCATTAGTAACAAAAATAAGCAGTCTGGAACTTATATTCCTGAAAGTGTTCTTTTTTAGCGGAGTTGTATAAATTTTGTCTTCGATTGTCCTAGTTTTTTGGTCAGAAGTTTTTGAAAAATAATTAATATTTTATTAAGTGTATTAAACCGTTGATTTAATTTCGATTTTTTGTTGGTGCATTTTAAAATCTGTGTCGCTGTTTTCGCGCAGATTTTAGTTAGATTACGTGATATGAAAGTCCGTAACTTGTTTAGTGCTTTAAACAATGATACTAGTTAAAGTCACTCATAATAAAATTAAAATCAATCAATTTTAATCAAGAAGGTACTTATTTTGTAATCTTAAACCGAAGGTACTTAATTTTCCCTTTATGAAAAGGAGATTTTTCCTTCACCATGTTGATTTTAGCTACGAATTATGCAAAAAGACACTGTTTACATTGTTCTATTTAACGTATTCTCAATTTATTCAATCCCAATTCTATTTCGGGTTATTGTCAGCCCGTTGCGCTTGAAAACGCCATTCGTTTTACATGATTCAAAATTTCATGATTTTTGACAATTGTCAAAACCAATGCCATAGGATTTTTATTATTATAATTTTTTTTTTTTTTTGACATGACGGTTAAAACAAGATAAAACCATCAATTGTCGAAAATTTTCCAACCCCACCTAATTATGATATTTTTCTTTAAAGTGCTTCAAAATTTTTTTTGAGTGCTTATTTTTTGTTGAATAATTTGGCTATGCACCCTGTATGCTGTTGTTGTAGTTCATTTACGTCGCACTAGAGCTGCACAATGGGCTATTGGCAATGGTCTGGGAAGCATCCATGAGGATGATCTGAAGACATACCATCACAATTTTGATCCTCTGCAGAGGGGATGGCACCCCAGCTTCGGTGATCTTAATGATCAGTCCACTGTGGGCATGGAGACTAGAGTATCATATGGAGACCCAGCTTAATGTGAAATTTTCCCCACAATGCAGTGTTTTCATTACAGAAAAAAAATGGGTGAGAATTTCTCACCCTTTCTCAAAAACAGGATGAGATTTCAAATAATTCCGTGAGATTTCTAAAAATTAAAAAAAAAAAAAAAAAACACTAATAAACTTGGGAAAAAAATATTTCTTTAATTATAAAACTTTTTTAACATCTTCTAATTTTTAAAGCATTAACTATTTTTGCTGCATCATCATATGGAAAATGTTTTTGCTGCATCATCATATGGAATATCTACTTTTTCATCAGCTATTCTCATTAGGTTGCTCAAATGCTCATCAGTCAATCTGTTACGATATTTTGTCTTAATCCGGTTTTGGGTGATAAAATACCTTGCAAGAGATGCTGAATTATTCGAAAACACTAATTAAATTTGTGCACACACTTTCTTATCCTCTACATCAGCCAGCATAGGCTTTTAAATTATTTCTGCTATAAAATCGCGAAGTACATTGAAGTTATTTCCAAGTTCATACTTCACGCTAGTATTTGATCCATATCCATTAAATAACCGTATTTATTTAGTTTTTACCGTTTCTACATTAGTCTTAACAATGTATTTGTCCATCTTACATTCAGGCACAAAAAATTTAAACGTTTTACATGAAGAAACCTTACCTACAGTGAACACGTGGTTGCAGAAAAATGTGTTCTGAAAGGGGTTTGAGGGGGGTGTTCTGGTTCTGAACAATATTGGTAAATAGAGAAGCTTGATAACAAGGACCGATATTGAAAATAATGAAAAATCAAAGAAGAAAAACGAAGCGAATTTCATTAGAAATGTGGAAGACGAAATTTTTTCCAAAATTCGCGAGATTCATGCATTTTGAAATTCATTAATAGGGTGCGCGAACTTCTCCCGTTAATAAATTTTTAATGCGAGGAGAGAAAAAAATATACGAGATTCTCGAGCTGTAGTGAAAACACTGCAATGTGATTCACCAGAATTTAATGGATAATGTTTGCATGACTGCTGCTAGGTCGCAGCAAACTATACACCAACTAATTTTTCATTTGTTAACATACCACATCGGGGATTTTCGGTTTAGAAACTAATATTAAACTCAGGGTTGGCAAGGTTTATGACAGAATGGATTAATACACGGTTTAAACCGTCCTGTCCAAAACCTTTTTTCTCTATTTATGTAGCAATTTAATCTGATCAATATTTAAAAGGTAAAATAAACAAAAAACTAATAACATAATGATAATTAAATCTACTACAGAATATTTGTTTTTAAAAGTATAATGTTTTATTAATATTGTTTGACAAAACAAAGGAAGATTAATCAGTAATCAAGTTCAATTGGTCCTCACATTCAATAGTACATAACTTGTTGGACAGTTTGACCTTGTCATACAGGTTAAGCTATTAGGGACTAAGTGCTTGGTTAGTCATAAACAGGTTTATTTATCTATAGTACTATTCAAGAATACTTTTATTTCATTCATGTTCGATTCTTTTCGCATAGTGGTGATACATCACCAGTGTCAGTAACTCAAATTGATGTTATGCCCTTCAAAACTGTTAATACATTTTTCAGTTATTTTGTATTTCCACTTTAAACTAATATATTTATATTTAAAAACATTTTTTTTTTAAATAGATGTCTTTTTTATCATCCTGTAATGCAGAAATTATAAAATTTTTAAAAAAAAAATATTGTGAAAAATAAAGGGTTAATTTTTAAACAATTTAGTATTTTTTTTAAAAAAAATTTATTTTTAATATTGCATTATTTATCCTTATGCAAAAACATTATTTATTAGTATTAAAAGCATATTGTTCAATGAATTGTGGAGCTTCAAAAATTATAAACCTTTTTCTATTATATTATTTTTCCTTTAATAAGTTAAAGTAAATTGTATAAAAAATATCAAATAATTATTGATACATGTAATTATTATGTGTACAATGGTTACACCAATAGAATTTTTACTTTTTCCAAAGTTCGAGGTTTTGGACAATTTAAGAGAGTTTTATCCAGTTTAGGACAGTAAAACCCACGTGTCCTGTCTAAAACCCCAACCCTAAACTTCAATATTATTTTATTTGTTTGTGCTTTTTAGATAATTATAACAGGTAATTATGGGGAAGTTTTGCTTTTGTCCCGGATGCAAGACTGGCTATCCATCTGAGATAAAAAAAAGAAAAGACAAGCAGCTTCCTACTATTAGCTTGTTTAAAGCTCCAAAGGTAAGTTTTTAATTATGGTTTTGTTTGTTAGACTTTTATATACTATTAAACTTGTACTTGTTTATGCTTTCAATAACATTGTAAAGATATTCTCTTTTAGAATTGTTTTTTAAACATCATTGTAAATAAATTTTGTTTTAAATCTTCCAGTTTAATCCACAAGTGTATTCTTTGTTTCTTGTCTATTTATTTTATCAGTTGAATAAACTTATTACTTAATCGTTAAAGTGATTGGTGATTTTAAATTTTTTTTTATTTTGATTGATCATCGAAACAATTATAGTTTATAAAAAGTAATTGGAAGAATTATTTTATGGCTTATTTAATTCCAAATACAGTTTTTCTTTAGAATATATATAGTGACTGCAAACATTGTCGAAAATAAACTTTTCTCATGTGCATCTCATTAGTAACAAAAATAAACAGTCTGCAACTTATCTTCTTAAAAGTGTGTTTTTTAGGCTGATTTGAATTTTGACTTCTATTGTGCTAGGTTTTTTTATCGTAAATTTCAGGAAAATAATTATTATTTTATGAAGTGTATTAAACTGTTAATTTCATTTAAATTTTTCGTTGGTGCATACTAAAATCTGCGCAGCTGTTTCTGCCCATCTAGTAATTCCATTTTTGAGTTAGATTACCTGATTTGAAAGTCCATAACTTGTTTAGAGTGCAAAATTAAGTGCTTTAAATAATGATGCCAGTAAAAGTCACTCATAATAAAAGGAAAATCTATCAATTTTAATCTATAGTGTAAACTTGTTATCAAAAATTTTATTTAGTTTTTAAATTTAGGTTAATTTGATTTCACTTGACAGATCATAATTTTTGTTCACTTTCGTAATTTTAGTTTTCCAAAAAAAAGAATTTATAATATATATTATGCCAAAAGTTTGCTTTGTACCAAAGCAGGCTACATGAGTGAAAGGAAAAAAATCTGCTCGAAAAATATCGTTTAAATCAGGGTTGGCAAGATTTTGCCGCAGTTGGAAAAAACCATGGTAAAAACCGTCCTGGCAAAAACCTATAATTTCCAAAATGAGAGGACAAAAACACATTTTTGTTACAAAGTTATTCCTAAAATTGAAATATATACTAAAAATAAATAATATATATAATTTTAAAGAAAAATAACAAAATTATTATTCCATAATTAATTCATAATGTATTAATATATCATTTTAGTAGTTTAAAACATTATTGATCAGAAAATTAGTGATTATTCTCTTTTTTCCAGTGAAATGAACTTATTTTAAATTAATATAACTATAATTTAAAGTATAAACTATCTATCAACATGTGTAGTTAATTAAAAGATACAAGTATCAATGCAATTTTTTAAATTTGCCCAAATTCAATACTTTATTAATCATTACAATACAATTTGTGCTGTCTCAACATAGTATAACAGTACACTAGTTTTGAAACATTATTTAGAGTCAACTTATTCCGAATTTTAGAATGTTCAAATGAAAAATTCAAAAACACTCTTTCAATGGCAGTACTACAAGAAGGACATGAGTGTAAATGAGAAATTAATTCCCAAAATTCGCTGGAAATTTTACAAGAATTTAAAATGTGTGGTTTTGTTTGCATTGAGAAATGAGGTGATTATCAAAATCTATCTAATAAAACATCCATCTTAGCTTTCTTATGTCTCTCTTTAAATATAGTGTAAGAGTGATATGTAAAATAATACATATCAAAAGCTATTATGAAGAAGTAAAAAAAAAATACAATTTGTTAAAAAAAACATTTATTTAAGGATTCTAAAATGAAAAGACGTCAAAAACTTTCAATCCTTTAAAAATTATTACCCTTATATTAAGTATTAATATTTTAAAAATAATTTTTCATGTAATATATCAAAATTATTATTCCTTATGATTGATTTAAATTTGCTTCAAGTATTTTGTAATAATATTTAATCAGCAATTTAAATAATTTGGTTTTTGCCGGTTTTTACCAAGTTTTTGCCACTGTCCTGGCAAAAACCCCTTTTTACCGGCAAAAACTCCAACCCTGGTTTAAATCACCTAAGTTAAATGTTTGTTGACTTAAACCTTGAATATAAAAAATATCACTGCATAAGTAATTAAACTTTTTTAATTATTATATGTATAGGGGATATTTACTTATCAATAACTGTTCACACTAACTAACTATCACCATCAAAACCTCAATGTATTTTGAAGCATTCAAAAGTTTTAAGAAAATTGATACGTACTTGTTTGTCCAAGAGATTGCAGCCATTCCTCCCTGCCATGTTTGTTGTAAACTTTTTATTTGCACCACTGCCGCATTGTCTTCAAAATTTCGTGAAGTATCGGAAACGTTTAAATTTGTTTTAAAGACAGTCCAATTGTAATAATAAAAAAAAAATCTAAACATTCTAACAATTACTTATGCTATCTTTAATTTTAAGACTACGCAAATGATGAAACTTTCAATTAAGAAGTTAAATGTTTAGAGGTGCAAATAATTCCTTTTGAAATTTTTTTTTTCTATTTTTATAATTTTAAAACCTATATTTTATTAACTTCTTTTTGTTTTCAGTCTGTTAATAAATGAAGCTAATATTATAATTAAATATGCATAATTTTATTATGATGTTTTAGTATTTAAACTAATGCTGTTGGTAAAAGATGTATCATCATAGTAAAGAAAAAATTAATATTAGCTATTAAAAATAAAAAGAAAGTAAAGAGTCAGAATTCCCATATTCTATTTTGCCATCAATTTAAAAAAATTAGGATACAAAAACAGAAAATTTACAAATAAATTTCTAATTCTATATCTTCATAAAATTGCCAAATTTAGAGAAATACAATAATCACTATAAAGTTTTATACAAAAACACTTACAAACAAAAATCTGTGATTTTTAACGAAATTTTCTCAAAATGAGGTGACAGCAAAAGGATTGATATTCGTAACAATATAAAAAAGGGGGGGAAATTATCAGCAGAAATTTTTTTTCTTGAAATATCGCGTTCAAATAAAGCTTCTAATTTTATCTAAATCGAGTGAATTTAATTTTTTACATTGATGCTTGCACATACTAACTTTTTGTTAGTAGAGGTATATAAGATAAAATATATATATTTAAATTTTTCAGGATCCTGCTGTCTTTGAGATTTGGAGAAGATCCATACCTCGAGCTGACAAAAAATTAAGAAACATTGATCACGTCTGTAGTAGACACTTTAAAGAAGGTGACATTGAATGGTTTTATGAAACAAAAATGCCTGATGGAACCGTAAGTGTTATTATGACTTTTTTGAATTCATATAAAAATCAAGAAACTTTCGCTGCCACCGACACGCTGGAGCGTTAGAGCGGCACCTCCTGGTATGCCGAAGACACGCTGGTGCGTCAATCGACTATCAAGTTAATAAGATCATAAGTTATATGTTCTGTGTTTAGTGTGGCTTTGGAAGTTGAACAGAGAGGTTGTTTCGGCACGTTAGTGTAGCATTATTTTTTGTGGTTGGTTTTAAACATTTTTGTTTGAATTTTTTTATGAGCATGATTAAAAATGGCGGATGATACACGTGTGGTGGGACCCTCACAGCCCAAGAAAAGATAAGTAAATAAAATATTGACTGATACCGAAATATTAGATTTGTAACAAAATGGTCACATTTCGGATTATGACAGCACAGACGAAGACTACAGATCGGAATCTTCGGATGGAGAGAGTGATATTGTAATGGACACCAGAGAAATGTCAGATTTTTAGACGGTGCTTATTATTTGTAAATATTTTCAGTATTGTTTCTTAATGGTACTACACATACTTTAATGGCATTCCGTTTTATTCCTTTTAAGCTGCTATTTTATGCAATATACCAGTAATTTCTGAGAATATTGATCTGACGCGCTGGTGCGTTAGTGGCACTCACAAAAACAGGTTGAGTCCGCGTGCCACTGATGCTCCAGAGCATCGGGGGGAAAAACGCTCTCTAAACAGGAAAATAATGTGTTTCTTCATTTTTCTGGTTTTCCTAGTAAAATATAAGGAGCATTTAAACCATTAAAACCATGTTTTGTAATCCGGCTTCTGAGGATGGAAATATCATTTTTAGTGGCAGCGAATGTGTTAAAGCAGTGTCTTGCAAACATTTATATAAAGATTTTTTTTAAAAATCAGATTTCCTTTTTTTTTTTTTTTTAATTTGCTAGCCAAATCATCTGATAAAAGTTATTAATTCGTAATATTATTTAAAAGTAATTATCTACCAAAAATAGTTAACTAAGTAATTATCTAGCTAAAATATTAACTATTTCTAACTAAAACCAAGTGTGGGGATTGTAGTTATCGACAATGTCAACCTTCATCTATGAAAAGGTACCCCCTCATAGAATCGAGTTAACATGTCTTATATACTAGTGAATTGTAATTTTGTAGTGGTAGATACGCTACAGTACTCTCCCACCAGAATTATAGCTGTGATAGAATTCTATGAACGGATACCACTAGTTGGTTCATTGCTGTTTTTTGTGAGAATCCGGGAGAGCTGTATGAAGATCACCGGAATTTGAATGGTGGTCGTGAGAGCTGTATTAAGTTCACGGTTGTTATCGCTCCTATGTTGCCTTTAGCAGTAGAGTGTATGTCGGCCGACGTTGTGTTTAATCGAAACTGAATAACAACAGTGAGAGGAGTTGGTTAATGTCGCAGTCACAAGCAGCTAGTCATCTATTCAATGTGAACCAAGTAGGCGTTACTGCCAAGGTAGGCGTGCTCACATCACCTCCGAAGGTCACCAATGTGAGGATGAACAAAAACTGTTGTGTGATGAAACAAATGTTTGTGAAACAAAAATGCCTGATGGAACCGTAAGTGTTATGACTCTTTTGAATTCAAATAAAAATCAAAAACTATATTTAAAGCAGTGTCTTGCAAAAATCCTGATTTTTTTTTTTTATAAAAATCTGATTTATTTATTATTTTTTTCTTTTTAGAATTTACTAGCCTAATCATCTGATGAAAAATATTAATTCTTAAAATTATTTAAAAGTAATTATCTAGCTAAAATAGTTAACTAAGTAATTATCTAGCTAAAATATTAACTATTTCTAACTAAGTATTTTTTAATTATTTCAAACTTCTCATTGAATAAATGAAATCTTGGTTATTTTTGTTTGAATTTAAGATCCATAGTCTGTTTGCCAGTTAGATATCCGATGAAAATTAAATTAGTTTAGACCAGAATGCATTAATAAAAAAACTTATTCTGAGCAGAAGAGTGTAGAGAGAATCTTGTTTCATTTTAAGAAACTCTGGGATTTATAGTTTCTTATGGAGATACAAAAGCAAACTTTTAAGAAGCGGAAAATCTTAGAACTTGCTTTTTTAACTTGCTTGTATTTTGTGAAACTGCCGTTTTTTCTAAAGTTGAATTTGTGAAGGTACCTCTAACAATAGTAAATTTGCCCTGGGATGACCCCTGCTTTCTCTTTAGTCAAGGGTTAGAACAATTGAACAAAGAAAAAAATTCCCTTTCTGTAGCCCACCTGAGCTAAAATCTGTCCTAAACTGTGACCCCACACCCATACTTGAAATAGTTGCACGTTACCATAGTCACCATCACGGGTCCAGATGAATGGCTAAGAGAAGGGGGGAAATGGCTATTTGTTTTTTACTTTAAACAAATTATACATTGCCTTTCTTGATTGATTTATTTTTTGAAATAAAACTTTCTTTTACTATGATATATTAGAGAAAAAACTAAATATATTCATAAATAATAATATATGTAAGTATTTTAACATGTTATGATTAAAAAAAAAAGTTTATTTAAAGCAGTAAATGTTTTTTTTTTTTATGGAAATAAAGTGATTTAAATTGCAACCTTTATCATAATATAAATTAAGTGATTTAAATAGTTCTAACTGTTGAAAAAGAATAAATCTAATTGCAGATCTTCCGACTTAGACGTGATAGACCAAGACTTAAACGGGATGCCATTCCTTGCCTTTTTCCTGATATTCCAGGGCATTCTTCCTATCGACCAAAGGAATTTAAGAGTCCTAAAACCAGGAAGTAAAAGTTGAAAAAAACTAGGTTGACCAAGACAGTTTCTCTCTCTTCTCTTCCTAAAAAACAAAAATCTGGAAAATTGGAAACTTCCCTTTCGGGTAATATATTGTATTTATTCTTGAAATTTACTTTCTTAACACAGGTTTAGATTTGATTATTATGTGCTAAGTAAAATTTAATTGCTATCTGAATTTTTTGGTTATTGCTAAGAACACTTTTTATTTTTGTTTATTGCTAGGTTCATTCTAGACTGAAAAAAGGGCAGAGTGCTAAAAATTGAAAAGGGCATTATTCTTTAAAAAAAGGCCAGCAAGTTTAAAAAAAGGACATTATATTTTATAAAACGGGCAAATACCTTAGCATTCCTTGCATAATTTAAATGAATAATATTAAAGTTTACTTTTATCACTAATAACAATTATTAAATGCATAACTGCAATTTTCCGAGAACAAAAAGGCTGCAGTTTGAATTGAAAAATTAGAAGAAGGAAAAATCAAACAAGGTTTTTTTCCTTTATCTCAATATTTCTTAGTTCACTAAAAATGTATTTAAAATTTTGCACATGCCTTTGAAAGACCTGGGGGAAACAATTGAAAATTTTCAGATATGTCTTTCTTTCTCGAGTTGATGATAAAAATAACTATTTTCAGATAAAAAATGAATATTAATTTTGAAAATAAACTTATTTAGTATCTGGCTCACATGGGTGCCACTCTTCAGTCCTGAGGACTGAAATCAGTCTTAAGAGAGGTTCCAGATTATTGAATTTAGTCCTCCATTCAATATATATTTCCATTTTATTTTTTTAAAAAAATTTTCAAAAAAAATTTTTTTTTTAATATTTTTATATTGAGTGTTATTGACTGAACTTGTGTAAATAATATTTGTATTTTTAAATCTGAATCTACTTGAGTTTAAATTATTTTTCTCAATATTTTGAGATGCAAGACAAAGTTAAATTAAAGTTATTTTTTAAAAAATGATTTAGGTGAAAACATTAATGATGCAGGGAAAGATAGAGGTATCAGTGGCTCTATGAAAAATTCAGAATTTAGCAATTAGAGTAAAAAGATATACAAGGTTTATCTGTAATTTTTGAATTGTTCGTTGTAAGAAATAAGTAATAAAATAAAAAAAATTAGAAAAAATAATCAAGTTAATTACATGATAAATAGATCATTCTCATGGTGGGAGATCTATACTTTTCTGAAATATTCTGCTTAGTAACGGACCAGGTTAATTGGTCAGAAAATAAGTTACAGTGGTACCCCATGCTGGCTCACGTTATAAACAAATAAAATAAACTGCGTTTTTAAGTTTAACTGTTGAAAATGAAGTTCTGAACAAAAACAATATATTTACAGTAAAAAAAAAAAAATCAAAATAAAATTCATATTTCCAGTCACTTTAAATAAAACATACTGGAATTTTTATACTTGAATTCAGTATCAGCAATAATATCAAACTTAAACTTCACATTAATCTTTAAATTACACAGAATATCAGATATGATAATTGCAATGAATCAATGAAAGGGTAAATAAAACTAAAGGAATTTACAGAGCAAAAAAAAAAAAAAAAATATTTAAAAAACTTTTTTATAGTTACGAAGTTGTTTAAAAAAATAATACAAGTAAATAATCTGTGTGCAATCAAAATTAAATCCTAATTAATGTAAGAACATTTTTGAACAAAAAAATGCAATAAACAGTTAAAACATCTAATATATTAGCATTGGTTAAAATAATAATTATGGGAAAATAAAATTGTAATAAAGTATTACTATAAAAATAAATTATATAAAAAAAAAAAACATTAAAAAAGTCATATTTTTATCACCATATATCAAATCACCCTAAAAAGAAACTTGACAAATCAAAGTACAAGCAAAAAGATAAGTAAAGGATAAAATCTTAGTATTTTAGTCTTTGCTAAAAAATAAAATAAATTATCCTAAAATATGAAACAAAGCTGCAAGATTACAAAACATCAACGGTGAAATTATTAATAAAAAATAAACAAACTAATAAATAAAAAAACAACTTTTCAAAAACTAAGTCATTCTAAAAAATAAAAAAAACATTTAATTTAATAAAAATACTACCCAATAATCTGCATTGAATCGAAGTAAAATCGTACTTCATCAATTCATGGACGTTGGCAAGAACAGAAGTAAAAAACCCAGAAAAAAATAATAATAATGCATTTAGTCAATATTTTCTGTTACAAAAAAAATTTATTATAAATAAGATGCATAAATAGATAAAAAAAGAAATGTAAATTACGATGTTAAAGAAACGAAATTAATAATAAATAACTAAAAAAAAATTGCTTTAATGATAAATACTAAATCAGCACAAAAAGTAATACTATATAAAAAAGTAATATATAACTTAACTGAAGTTTAAGAAACTAACGCTCACACTGTTCAATTTTCTTTCAACCATTGAATGATCATGGAACAGTCTCCCTCCCTTCTATTATAAATCACTGTCACTGTAATAATTAACCCCTCCCAAAAAGCAACGCCCCCTGAGTGCAAGACTTACCACTGATTTTGCCAATTCAAATTTTTTTTTCTTCTTGGTATGGATACACCTAATGACGATCAGTCAGGAAAAAACTTTTTTTTTCTTCTTAATTTTTTATTTCGCAAGGGGAAATGTCGCAAATCACATGATAAAAAAAAAAAAAAAAAAAACAATTACATTATCAAAGTAAAATTACGTTTTTCTATAAAAATTCCATGACTTTTTAAGTCCAGGTGCGTACGAAACCTGTCATTAACCCTTTCGCAACAAGTTTTTTTTTTTTTTTTTTACAACAGAATAACTTTGGTAGCATAAACTATGAGTAGAGCAGCATTACGTACGTTAGTACCATATATGTTTTGTGAATGAAAATACCTTCAAAAATATTGGCAAGACTGGCGGGAAAGACAGAGAAGCGTTTCTGTCCCAAAAGATTTTTAAAAAATTTGTTTGGGACGTATGTGTTCCGTTAGGCACGAAAGGGTTAAGAGAAATAAAATAAAACGATTAAAGCAATTACAAATTATTATAATGTAAATAAATAAGTTATTAGATAAGATTTATTTGCGACCGCAGCACTTTTTATTGTATTTAAGTGAACATTTCATGTTCTAAGAAGAATCGAAATAAAAATTTGCTCATTATATTCAAATATATTAAATTTACTATATTTACGACGCACGATCTTACAAACGCAGAATTAGTGAATAGCGATAACATTGATATTAAAAATAAATTAATAAATAAATAAAAAACTGAAAAATATTAAATGCAAAAAGTTTTGTATTTAAATTAATCTATCTAACATTACAATGCGTTATCAAATCACCATGGTATGTGATATAGATTATAACCAAAATTGCGATAAACGCCAAAATAAAGACCAAATTTCTATAGTAACAAGAAAACATATATATTTTAAGTAACAATTAAGAAGTTTCATATTTAAATATATCGAAAGTACAACATAGAGTTATTGATCGGCGTGGTAATAGTGATAGTGTCGAATCAAAATCCTCATTTGAAAAAAAATCTTCAAATAAACGAGTTACTATTAAAGAAAGAAAACCATTTCTTAATCTATCAATTTATTTAGTTCTATTTAAAATGTGCGGTCAAATAAAAGCTGCCTTGTGATCATTCTGAAAGAAAAAAATTTGCGAATAACACGTGTTGTATCTTCAAATAAATTTTATTTTTGAGGTACAAGCATACAGCTATAAATAAATTTAATACTATTAAATAAAGGAAAGTTTCACATTTAAATTTACCGATATAATTACATCACTCGTAATGTCTGGAAACTTGTGATAGTGTTGAAATAAAAACCTTATATTGTTCAGTTAATGAGTAAAAATTTAGAAAAAATTCTAAATGTATGAAAATGTTTCCTATTCAAATTAGCTTATTTAGTATGAATTAGGATGAACAGTCAAACAAAATAATAAGTAAGGAAAGAAATAAATAATAAAAAAACGATTAATTGAATTAAGTATGCTTCATCTACAAATAAATTGTATGCTTGATTCAACCTTTATGAGGCGCAGTCATACCTTTGCACACTAGTAATAATATAAATAAGCAGATTAATAAAAAAATCGACTGCTGAAACAAACAATGTGCTTAGCAATATTTTAAAGAGTAAAAAAAAAAAACGGATATGTTTATACTCCTGGCTGTGCCAACAAAGAATGAGTATATCTTTGGGGGGGAAATATCAAAGATAAATAAATAAATAAAATAAAATACAAATTATTGTTTGCCAATATAAATTCTTAAAATAACTTGTAATGAAACATAACTTGGAACTCTAGATCGTGATTAACGAAAAATCCGGCAATCCAAATTTTTTTCTAGAGCTCTATCATCTCTGTTTTCTTTATTTTTTTCTCTCCCAAGTGTCGCACCTGATAAGCACTTCCCTACCGGAAGATTTTTGTTTAAAGAAATGTGGTAACTACGAAGGGCAATCGGGTCTTTGCCTGCACAATAAAGCAGAAAGGCCCTTATTATTAATTATTATTGTAAGAATTGTATTGTGTCATTGTAAAAAAAAGTTTATATTTCTTTCAAAGTATTATATTGTTTTTGTTTTCTTTTTTGTATAAAAGAGCTTTTTTATTTCGTAGTTAATTGTCTAAGTCCCTCCACTTTTGAAATCGAAAGTTAAAATTTTATTTCTTCCTTCAAATGAATAAAGCTGAGCAGAGGGAGGTTGAGGGCTCCAGAAGATACATGAGATCACTTTTTTCAAGGACCTAGTCTGACCCCTAAAATTGTAAATTGTCTACAGGTTTTGTGAACAAGATTTCTTCCCTTAAAGAATTCTTTCTAAGAAATCTCTTGGCAGGCTTACTGACCGTCACCATTGCAATATGGTTTCTTAAAATAAGCAAAGCTTCCATTTCTAAGAAAATAGGAACCCGCACAGCAGGGGTTGCATTCCCTGACAGGAGGAACTCCTTGGAAGATTTCTTATATAAACTACTAACTTCAAGAGGAAAGAGTCAAGAAGGGGGAGGGGAGGGGAAGCGTTTCCGAATCTCATTTACCCATAGTTATTGAGCTAGAGTGAAGACAAGCTGATTTCAAGAAAAGTAAAGAAAGTTTTCTGAGTGGCAACAGTGAGTCAAATGTAGATGTTGCTAGATATTCTAAAGATGTTCTACAAATGTGTTCTTTTAGATCAACTTTGACAGAGCAAACTTCATTTTGAACAATTAATCAATTGCACTTAGCAAGAGTAAGTATCTATTCTTTTTTTTTTTCTCAATCTTTGGAAACATTTACTGAGTTATACATATAAGAAATAAATAGTTTAAATTGCATAAAATGACTGTCCCACACGTGACAGAAAAGAAGTTTTTTATTTAATAGAAACTCAATGAATTGTTATTATGTTTACATCTTTTATTTTTACACATAAATTAATCATTCTTCTTTGAATAATTTATTGAATTAATGTAGGTTTCACCAGAATGAAAAAATTTTGAGATTATTTTTTGTCCCACACGTGACATCATGAATGAGAAGATTTAATAAATCATTCAATGATGATCAACTTTTTTTTTTGTTGTCTAATTTAAAATGATAAATATTATACAAAAGTGAATAATATCTAACATTAGGTGATATTTATAGATCTTTAAAGCATTGAATTTAATGCAAAATATCACTTTTAATTGTTTTTAGATTCATATTCTGTGCAACTCAAATTAGTTTGTTAATTAATCATTATCAAATTATTAGTTATACTTAAAAGTTTTAGAATGGATGGATATTAGATAAAAGTCTATAATATTGAATAAAAAATGAGACAAATTCTTTTGATTGCTTAACTTCCAAATATCACTTAAAAAGTGTTCTCAAATTTATAGGAGTAACTTATTCCATTTTCATAGTAGATTATTTTATGTAACTCAAATTGTTTATTACACTGCAGGTTAATAATGAATGAATTGCATTTAAAGAAGAAACATTCAAGTACAGAAAGGATGAAAAAGACGAGGGAACGGAAGAAAGTAGAAAATCAAAATTTCAAGGCTGAAGAAAATGAAAGATTTCGCAATTTAAGGCTTCAGAAGAAGAAACAAATGAATGAAATTGAAAAGCTGGAACTGTGAAAATATGGACTAACAGGAAACGGATTCAGCGAGCTAAGAAAAAGGTAAAAAACAATGCTGTTGCTTTAGATGTTACTTCACCAGCTTATAACTCTCCGTGTTCTTTTAGCAAAGCTGTAATAAAAACAATGAAAGCACTGCCTAAATCACCACAAAAGAGAGCTGCTGTTATGGCTGGATTGACAAAACGAGTAGGAATGACATTAGATAAAGAGGTGGAAAAATCAAAACAAAGCAGTAAAGATTACTCTAAAGTTGTAAATTTTTTCTTTAGACCTGACATTATATACACCTGCTCAGGAATGAAAGATAGCATCTGTGTTTCGGATTGAGGAGAAAAGAAAGTCCTTCAAAAGCATTATTTGACAATGTTTTTAAGAGAAGCTTCCCCTATATTTAAAGAGGAAAATCCTACATTCAATATATGCTTTTCAACATTTTGCAGCCTAAGACCAAAAAATTTCCTTCTTATGAAAAATACACCATCAGAACAATGCAAATGTAAAATTCATGAAAATTTTACACTGAAACTAAAATCCTTAAGATATGAGTACTCTACTACATTTTGGGAAAACTGCCTATGCAATATGAACCTGGATTCTAAATGCTGGAAAAATGAATGTGCTATGTCAAAATGGTCAACTATTGTCCAAACCTTCTAATCCAGCCGAAACTGTGATTTGGAAAGAATGGGATAAAAGTAATAATAAAATCCAGCTTACAACAACAGAAACTTGCACTGGAGCACTGCATGAAAAATTATGGATGATCTTCCAACTATGATGAAGCATGTGCACATCAAAAGAATCGAACATGCAGAGTTTGAAAAAGACAAGAGTAATCAAAAAAGAGAATAATGCAAGTAGATTTTGCTATGTCTTTTACATGTGAGTACCAAAATGAAGTTCAAAGTGCCCTTTGGAGCAGAGCTACTGTTCTATTCACAGTAGCAGTATTCTATCAAAATGAGTGTAAAACATACATAATTTGCTCTGACACAACCAGTAAAGACAAAGATAACATATTTTTATGTATTCAGTTGCTGTACAATGAAGTTTTTGCAAATGATACTCCTGAAAATATCCCTGAAAAAGAAGTCATATGGAGTGATGGACCGTCATCTGAATTTAAAAATAAGTACATGGTCAAGTTACTTCATTTGTTTACTGGAAAGTATAAAAAAGACTTTGTCTGGAAATATTTTGCCACCTTACATGGAAAAGGTGTAGTTGATGGCGTAGGTGGAAAGGTGAAACGTCTTGTCAGGCAAAAAATGATGGCTCAGAGGGGACTCGTTATTCAATCAGTCAAAGATTTTGCTGAATTAGCATCAACTCTTGTGAAAAGTACAAAAGTAATTTATTTAGCCGAAGAAGTAATAAAGAAAAAAATTATAGAATGCAGGTCTTGGGAGAAGGTACCAAATGTTCCAGGGATAAAACAGTATCACATCATATGGTGGAAAGACAAAAAAATTCATTGCAAGCATAATGCAAATGATACTGAAATAATTCACTATGATGAAAAGTATTTTTATGTTAAAAATTTGAATCTTTGCCAAGGAGACTGGGTAGTTGTCTTGTTTGATTCTAAAGCATTTCCAGGGGGAAATAATACAGATAAAAAGTCCTGATGAGATTCAAATATCAGTCATGCATCAAGCAGGGACATCTGGGATGTACAAGTGGCCAGCTCCTACTGATTGTATCATGTACTATAAAGATGAAATAATAAAAAAAAATTCTGCACCTATAGTTGTCAATAACTGTGGCCAATTCAAATTTAATGAGAAAATTTAATTTTGTTACTTATGTGTTACTTTGTCATCTCAAATTTTCAAAAAAAAGATAAAGAAATTTTTTTATTTAGAACTTCTTTAGCTACACTACATAAAAAAATTGCTTTAATATATAAAAAAAAATTATATTTAAAGCTCCAACTAAGCATAGTATGTGAGTCAGAATTTTTTGTTTTGTTTAATGTAACATGTGGGACATCACACAATTTTTACAGATGTCCCACACGTGACAGCCTATTGCAAATTTTAGAAAAATATTGCTAAATTAATATTATTCAAAACATAATCAGAATTAATGTACCTTACTCAGAAAAGTATACTTTTTATATAAAAAATACATTAATGCAATAATTTGCTTCAATTAACTGAAATCCTCATTTTATTTCAAGAAATAGATTTTTTTCATTTCAGTTCTGTCCCACACGTGACATTTGCTTAAATAACGATAAATACTCTATTTTCATACTTTTAAAAAATATGTATATCTGTACAAGTCATAAAAATTGCATCAAATTTCTTTAAAAAAAATTTTTATATCAGAATTTATCTGCAAAATGATTGTGTAAATGTCCCACACGTGACCATGGAATGGCCCTAAAGATTGAGGTCAAGTGGGTGAATTTGGATTTTCTTGGAACAAGGCTTATATGGGATCTTATCAATTTTTATTAAGCTATAAGGGGTATCAATTAAACAGATTTCTATGAACTTTTTTTTACTGTCTAAATTTTTAACATTAATGATTTATGTAGTTGTTAATGTTACTTATGCCACTTGCTTATCATCAAGTCTGCTTGAAATGAACCAGATTTTTAAGACAGGCAGGGTTTCAAAAAACCCGAGTTTTTCAAGAAAAACCCAACCTGGGTGCATTTTATTAGGCTTTTCATGTGTTATTGTGTTTTTGTTTTTTTTAGGAGAGGGCAGGGATAAGTACCTTATTTTAAAAAGGCTTATATTAATAATTAAGTTTCATTTTATGAATTGACTTAACATATAGGTAATTAATAAGTAATACAAATAAATTGGTACAAAAGTCTGAAAAAAGTTTCATCTGACATCACGATACAAAATGTTGTATGTCCTCACATAAATCACATGTTTGAAACTTATTTTACCCCAGGATTACTTTTTATTTATATTTTAATCTTAAAAAATATTTGAGGAAATTGGTTTTTGTGCATAAAAAGCGAATTAAAGGCACTGACTAATCAATGGCCATACAGTCAAATCTAGCCAGCAAGGTGACACTTCAGTCTCCACCTGTTTCCCATAATGAAAGGAAGGAAAGGGGGGGGTGCCAACTCAATTCTGCTAGTTTAGAATTTATCCATTGACCATTGAAAAGGAACAAGTTTTGTGAATCATCTTCTAGCTGTAGGGGTGGGAGTTACCAGTTATTGCACATTTCACCTGAAATTCTGTTATTTGTGCCTGAGCAGCAGATAGAATACTGTACCAGATACTTTGAAGTTTTCTACTTAACTATAAACTTGTTACTGAATTTTATTTGATCATTGTGTTCAATTTAGTATAGTGTGATTGTGCTTTCATACATAATTTAAATTGATAAAAATGTTTAATGGAGATGGTAGATGAAGTGCTTCAGAATGGTTGGAGATAACTGAATGGAACTTTGATAATAAACGGAAATGCTTTTGCAATCACTGTAACTCAGAAACAAGTGCAAAAATTGAAAGAATTAGAGCTCATCTAAACAAGTGTTTAAAAAGTTCTCTGAGCAATCCTAAGAATATACTTGTGAAAACTAAATAATTTGTTAGCTGTTACCTGATAATATGAGTGATTTATAATGTATTTCCTCTGTCTGTGTTTATTTTGAATTAAAATCCTTATGAAATAACTTTTATTGTAGTATGATTTATAGTCAAATTATTTTGCTTTTTATATGAAACCTATCCATTTTTCTTCATGAATTCCACAAATAAAATTTCTTTTCAGATTGTTGTTAGTTTTTTTACCATAGGTACATTTTTTTAGACTAGACTACATTTTTATTTAAATAGAATAGCTCTTTACTATAGCAGAGGATAAAAAAGAAATCAATATTAGAAAACCCACTTTAAGGTGGGTTTTTCAGAATGGGTTTTACCCAGTAAAACCTGCCCAGGTTTTGCTGGGTAGATGGGTTTTTTGCAGAGGGTGCCCGTCTACCCTGTCAGAGGGTGCGTTTCTTGTTTTTTCAGTGGTACCAGCTCTTGCCAAGAATATGACTTCAGCCACGCACTCTTCACGTCCTGTTTTACAGGGAGGACCCAATCATACTCCATTCATTCATCCGCAGATCGTAATCTTGACCTGAATCAGAAAACGATCAATCTCCAATTCAGTACCTCAGAGGCATTTATTTGTTATGTGAACTGGGAGGACTTCATGACACAGACAGGCTGTTCCAACCTTATTTTTCTTATAGTAATGTTGTCTAAATATTATAATTATTTAACAAAATATATTTATAATAATGATAGTAATATTATTTTTATAAAATATGTTATATAATATATTATATTTTTATTTAATAAAAACGCCAGAATCCTAGAAAGATAAGACTCATAAAAAAATATCAGAATTATTCATAAAAACTTAAAGAATTATTCAGATAACAATTCTCAAGTTTGGAGTTTTGGATAAATACTGTTTAATACTATGGGAAAGTTAATGCTGAGCTATAATTTTAATGCTATGGTCATCAGTTTAATTTTCCCTCAAGATGCAATTGACTCAAACATTTGTCAATCAAAGAATATATTTTCTTTTAGCCACCCTATGTCAGATTTCGAGTCAACACTTACCCCTTCTTATCTCCCCTCTTTCCAAAAATTTTCTTTTTCTTGCATTAATTAAAATCCTTTTTTACTCAAGTTTTGTAATTCATACGCTATTTTGTCAATTGTATGTCATTGAATCGTTTTTGGAATCATTTAAATGCATGGTCTCAAAATAAAAATTATCACCATTAAATTAATTATGAGAAGAATTTTTCCTATAATTATCTTGGGCAAAAGTTAACATTTTGAGTTGACATCACCCATTCTTAGTTCTTTTTTAATAAACAATGCAAATGATTATAAATTGAATATACGTAGTTTCTTTTAAAATTTTTAGTTAAAAAAGTTTTTTCAGGGGAAAAAAAAAACTTCTTTAAGTGAATAAATCATTAATAAAATTATGTATTTTATTTTTACAGAAGAGGAAACTAAACAAAAGAAGGATTCTTCAAATCAATTAGGAAAAGAAAATATCCTATTTGAGGGCATAGTTTTTCATCCTATCGCACAGAATCTTCCAGTACAGCACACTACTATATTATTAAAAGAAAGAGAAAATGCTGAAAATGAAATGAATTTTACACCGTTACAAAACTGCTCAATTAATGACTCTGAATCTTTTTCTACAGTGGATGACCTTGAAAAGGATCATTCTGTTCCAAGTTTATGCGAAGTTATTCTAAATGAATCGAATGTAATTATTCCAAAGTCTGTGGTGGAGGAACAATTTTCTTTCAATTTTTTAAAGATAAATGTAAATTTGATTGACACACTGAATTCCTGGTGGAAAGTAAATGTTCTAGATGACTTTCTCTCTTTTATCCGTTGGATGCCTGATTATACGGTTGAAAGGAAAATAGTGATTACTAAAGATCTATCTGTAAAAGTAAGCGATTTTGTAAAGTTATTTACTAAGTACATAACTAATCTGGATTTTTGCAGTTTCTCGCTGGATTTTAGCTTATTTTAAAAATTCTCCTAACTTTTTGTTACATTTTAAAAATCTCTCTGACGGCACATTACTGAAAACATCTATCAAATTAAATTTTTAATGCAGTTTATCTATTGATTTTTTATGTGGGTATATCAAGACATGACGTCCCGCAGAGGACTGATCGTTAAGACACGGTTCCCAGCAGATCACCGAAGTCAAGCATCACTGGCTGCGGTCAGTGTGCGGGTGGGTGACCACTTGGATCAGTCAGCGTAGAGACCGAGGGTGTGCGGTATTGGTCCTCGTTAAACTGTTCTACCGTAAAGTGCTCGACTTCGCGTGCAGGTCGTCGGGCTACCGAAGCGGGGGTGCCATCCCCTCTGCAGAGGATCAAAATTGTGATGGCATGTCTTCGAATCATCCTCAGGGATGCTTCCCAGACTGTCGCCAATAGCCCATTGGGCAGCTCTAGTGCGACGTAAATGAACTACAACAACAACTACAATCAAGACATGACAATATTTTATACTATATATATAATTATTCCCTAGTCTGGTAGAAGAGTAATTTTCTTTCCGATGGAAAGTGAATATTCTGGATGACATTATTTCTTTTGTTCGTTGGATGATTGTTTGTACACATGAAAGATATATAGTGATTACTAATGATTTAGCTATAAAAGTGATTTCTTCATTTTGATTTTGTAAAGTTATTTACAAAATGCTTAACTAATCTGGATTTTGCTAGTTTCTCTCTATATTCGAGCGTATTCCGAAAAATCTTTTTTGCATTCATCAATTTTTCAATGCATTTTTTTTTTTTTTTTACATTTTAAAAAACTCCCTGACATTTGATAAGTTACTGAGAAAAATATACCAAATTAGATTTCTCATGCAGTTAATTGATTGATTGTGTGAGTAGGTATGTCAAGACATGGGAAATTAATGACACAAATATGATCAGTGTTGTCTATTTGCTGCCTTTACTTGTCAATATAGTGAGATCGATTTCAATATGTAGAACCAGTTTTCTATCCACGTGAGGATAGAGCGCTGGTTTTACATATTGTAAATATCTCCTACTGCTAAATAATAGAGCGAGCCTCATTTATAGTAGATAAAACTTTTCAGTGTTTTTTATTCAAAACTTTCTATTCTTAATTTAAGAATATTCATGTGTTAATTATTTATATTATGTCCATATTTATTACTAATCTAAAATATTATAAACATAACTAAACCCTTTTATAGAAAAATGTATTCAATGTTAGTCAAAGCTAAAAAATAATGCGGTTCATTTATGTTTCGTAATTAGTAAAAAATAGTTTTTGTCTTTAGTGACTTATAATTTTCTGAATCCCCTGCCAGGTTAACGAGCGGTTAGCATGCCTTAATGCAAAGTAAATGGCTGTGGCTTCGAATCCCACTCGGGGTATAGATGTTTCTCTCTATATATTGTCCCCTGTTGTGTAAGAATGTGGCCCATCCTATGAACGGGTATCGTTCTCATACTATTTATCAATAGTGTAAAATGCAGAACAAACCAATAATAAATAAAAAAGAGAAAAATTTTCCTCTTCTCACCACCCCCAGTAGTGGAGAATGGAAACCAATTTTAAGAACTTCTGCTACGCCTCCCTAAATGTCGCTTAGCTTAGTAATTTTAAAAACCCTTACATGTGTTTTCTTTATTGGGTGTTTTTAAAAAGTGTTTACTTAAGCAAAAAGTAAATTTCCCCTTTTCGAAAATGAGATTATTTTCTTTACCATGTAAATTTTCGTCACGTATTCTTCACAATGTTAAAAGCGTGCTTTTCATATTGTTCTATTCAGGGTATCCGCGCACGTGGAAAGTCATGAATTTCAGTATTGAACAAAATTTGTCATGAAATGTCATGATTATTGCTATTTTTTAAAAAAAATCATGGAAAGGCATGGTTTAGTTCTCCCAGTGTTGCAAGTGCTGCGCCAATTGTGGAAACCTGCGCCTACATGCTCCAAATTGTAGTAGTAGGCTTTAATTGTGCCGATCTGCGCCAAAAGAGATATTTTCCCCTGGGTATCGCCAAGTCACAATTTTGCAGCAACCCAGCTACTGCCATGTGAGGAGTTGCTCTGGATTCATTGGGAAGGACTCTCATGTGCAACTCTGCTACATTTTGCAAAATATTCTCAATTTCAGGTTTCATTTTCCACTCTCTGAAGTGGAACTGAAACTTCCCTCGAATTTTCGGGGACCAACTAAACAATGCCAAATTTTAATAGCAAAAGAAAATTTTATTTCTCTTGTTAATTTCATCGTTATTGAAGTGCCTTCGTCAATGGCAAGCTAATGACCTTCTTGCTCCATTTTATTTATGATCTTGGAATTAACTTGGGGACCATTCACTAAGTACATATTTTCATGTTGATCCTCAGAGCAGTCAAGAATTACAAAGCTTCATAATCTCAAAATTTCCATCTCCCTTTTATTCATTTAATTTAATAAAGATAAGAATTGAGTTTCTTAAACGTAAATTTTTATCTGAGGGACCATCTACTAATTGCATATTGTTTTTAAACATTTATTTTACTTTATTATTTTGTTACTAATATTTTTTTTTACTTATTGCATTTTATTATTGTGTTATTACTTTCAAAATTTTCAGTGCTCTTATTTGTTTTAGGAAAAAACTTAATAATATTTAGAAGCAAGATTTTAAATAAGTATGAAGAGAGCTGAGTACGCTGCTCCAAAATTGCTTTTTGTTACACCAAAGATACTTCAAAACCATGTTTTGCCACTTGCACCACTTCCGAAAAATCTAATTTTTAAAATGGAATCCCCCTCCCTCAATATCTGAATTCCTAACAAAATCACCACTTAGGCATATTTTATAAGAATATAAAATTATTTTATCATGTTCTTTAAAAATTATGGTGTTTTTTCAAAAAATGAAAGAAAAAACATAATTTCTAGAGAGAATTATCTTTGAAACTCTTCTGTGATTTAAGAATTTTTATTATTATTTTTTTTAATTTTAACAATTTAAAAGTCTAGTTGAAGCAAATGAATTGGCGAATTTTTTTTATTCCGAAATGAGAACAGAAAATTCAGGAGTATTTCCTTCCTTTCAGATGAACAAAAAAAGTATCTTTAGAATATAATTCTACAGAAAAAAAAAATTATTTGCTTTTATATTTTTTTCAGCTATTTTATTGTTTCAACTCTTTCTTTACTCTGTTTTTTAAATTTAAAATCTATAAATATGAAGATGCAGAGTATAGCAGGTTTGGTTATACCTATCATTTCAATTAATGTTATTACCATGTTTTTCTTTTTAAATTTATTGTTGTGTTTTTGACAGAGAAAATAGTAACTTCGTTAACAGGGTGGCCACTCTAATCACGTTTCAAATTTCCCTGATTTTTCCAGGTAAAAATCTTGAAATTTCCAGGTTAGCGTGCTTTTTTCCCCTTCTGATAAAGTGTAAGATGAGTACAATAAAAGCGTCAATATTTTAAAGTATTTAATTTAAAATGTTATTTTTTTAACATATCATCTTGAAAAAATAAGTAGACTAAATTTATTTTAACAATTTGGTAATATTTTGTTTTTTCTTTTTAATGTTTTGATAAAACATTAATTTTTAAAAAATTAAAACATATGGAGAAAATAATATATTTAGCTTGTAAAATATAGTTTTCGGATTTCAGAATTAAAATTATCGTCTATCGCTTTAATTTTTTTACTTCATTATTTTTCATTAATTTCTTATTTATTTGCAATTTTCTATCAAACTTATAAAATAACAAATTTTAATTTGTACCTGCTAACTCTATAATATTTTCTTTTATCATTTAAAAATGCCTAGTAAAACAATAGACCACATTAAAAAGTAGATTATTTGTCATCATAAGAGGTACAGTTCATTCACCAGGAGTTGGGACCACCAGGAGTCCATCATGCGGTATCCCACAATACTATTACGCTATTTTTGGGAAAAGGATGCGAACAATGAGGAACAAGGTTATTATTTGGCGATCGTATGACAAAAAGATTTATTTCGCAATCTTTATGTGCATTTTTTTTTGGCTTCACCTTTCCTAAACAGCACAATCCCATAGTCTTCTAGAAGTCAATGATTTCTCCATTCGTTTAGCAACCATGGGAGAGTTTTACGTGGCATTTTAGTTTAGCAGGGTTAAAATGGAGCAAAATTTGATGCAAGCAAAGTATCGTAGTGTTGATATTTCAACTGTTTGGCGATACTTTTCCGTCTAAAAAACGTGGGATAGTAAAATAATTTAAATTAAGAAAATTAATAAATAATTTAAATAAGGGAAAATAAAAAAATTTCCAGCTTTTCTTTAAAATTCCCTGATTTTTCCAGGTTTTTATCCAAATTTCCCTGATAATTCCAGGTGGGTGGCCACCCTGGTTAAGTCATGAAAAATTCTTGTAATTAGTCATGGAAAATCATGAATTTGAAAATCTAAAATGTAGACAGGTACCCTGTCTATTCAACCACACTCTATTTCAGCGTACCGTGGTCCATATTGTTTGAAAGCGCCAATCATTTTACAGGTTTGAAAAAATACTTGTGAGTCCATGTGTGCATCAAGTGAGCTGAGATTATTGCACTCCCACGTGCAACTCTACTGCATTTTGCAAGATATTCTCAATTTCAAGCTTCATTTTCCACCCTCTGAAATTAAACTGAAAAATCTCTTGATCTTTTTTTAATGGCTAATATAATCAAGAAAAGAGTTATTTGTCAAGAACTGGTTATTTTATAATAATCATGTTAAGTCTTTGAAAAAAACTTTTTGAGTGCTTATTTTTTGTTGAAAGATTTGGCTATGCACCCTGAATGATGTTTTTTCTTTATAAACTACTAGGGGTCTGGCCAGGCCGAATTCACTACCATTTAGCGGTACCTTCACAAATTCAACTTTAGGAAAAACTGTAGTTTCACAAATTCAATTTTAGGAAAAACGGTAGTTTCACAAAATACTTTTTCTTAAATTTTTTTTTTTATCCTTTAAGGAACGATAAATCCACATTTTTACCATATTTTTGTGTGTATTTTTTAATATAATTTCTCACAAATTATGTCCAAATTTTCACAAAATAGGTACCTCTCAGAAAAACCTAGACAGACCCCTGTCATATATCATATCCATCTTTGTATAATGTTAATTTATTCTGTTTGTGTAGAGTTATTGTAAAATCTAATATTGTGTTTAGGTCTTTTTGAAAGATAAAGAAACTGCTATTGGACGAGATCTAAAAATGTTGTCCGTAGACGTCATTTCTAAACTCATTTTCAGAGTAGAAAGAACACAAATCTGCAGATGTATTCACAAAAAGTAAGGCTTTCAAAATTTAAACAGCTTTGTGCCTAGTTTATAGATTTCTTCTTACTGATTAAATTCAATTTTTGATTGGGCTTGCTGTATTTAGTTTATATTGGCAAATTAATAGTTATGTATTATAATTGACATTACCGGGCTATTACTAGCTTTAATGTGTTTAAAGATTTTTCTTGTAGCAAAAGTTATACTTGAATATTTGTTTAATATATTTGACTTGAAGTTATTTTGGTCAAACTGACAAATAAATAATTTGTTTATATGGCCCCTTTCGCGAGACTGTCGACTTTCTTTGCTTTTCAGGAAAATGTCTTCTGGTGGTATTTATGTTTTAATGTATAATTTTAAATTTGATTTTGGGTTAATTTTTACACCACTCCATGTAAACAATTTGAAAGTTCGTATGTCACAGCACATTGTTACTGCTCTTTTGTGGTGCAGCTTTTAAAATGTTGACAAAATTCTAAAAAGTGCTTAATTTTCCCATTTTCAAAATGAGAGTTTTCCTTCACCATGTTGATTTTCGTTAGGAATAAAGCAAAAAGACACGGTTTACATTGTTCTATTGAACGTTTTCACAATTAATTCAACCCAATCTATTTCGGCATATTGTCAGTTCGTAGCGTATGAAAACGCAATTCCTTTTTCATGTTTCAAAATTTTATGTTGTTTGACAATTTTATTTTATTTTATAACCGTCGTTGAACAGCCGACCCAACTTAATGGGTTTACGGCTACTAATGTTCAACTCTGTAGCCTTGTAATTTTGAACCCAATCCAGAAGACAAGGGAACTCCTGGATCGAGTATTGGGAGAAATTTTGCCTTCGTGGAGGACTTTTTGATGGAGCTAACCCGCATTTGCGTTACATGGAGAGGAAGACCACGAGAACTTCCCACGGTTAGCCTGACGGCAAGGGGACTCTAACCCATGATCCGTCTACCACTGAGGATATTTCACGTCAGCACTGTGGTCAGTGCAAGCCGGATGCGGAATTCGTATCGACTGGGATTCGAACCCGGTTCGCCTCATTGGAAGGCGAACGCTCTATCCCCTAAGCCATCGCGGCTCTTGTTTGACAATTGTCAAAAACACTGCGTTTTTTGCTTTGTTGACATAACGGTTAAAACAAGATAAAACCGTTATTGTCAAAAACTTTCCAACCCTGCCTAATTATGACATTTTTTTAAAATGCTTAAAAATAATTTTTGAGTGCTTATTTTTTGTTGAATAATTTGGCTACGTACTCTGATTCATCATGTGTATCCAAGTGCAGTTGAGGTGTGAAAAAAAATTACCAATTTTTCATTTTTTTACAAATTTCACTACTAGTGTTTCCAATCTTTGCTTGCTAAATATGGAAGAATATAATGAGATTTTTTTTCTTATTAAATTAAAGCAATGTAATTAAAATGTGGAGAAATGTATAAAAATATCTTTGAAAAACAGTAAATATGAATAAATATTTCCTAATTATTCCCTTTTACTTAATGTAAGCCAATTTCTGATTCAAGACCATTTTTGAACAAAGGTGAAAATTAAGTTCTCCAGCAAAGTTCGTCTCCTTAAAGTAGTTACTACAATTTAAAAGTAGTTTGTAGTCGCTATATTTTTAAAAAAAATTGTTGTAGTAAACTACAAAAATAATGTTTTTCTGACTACTATGTTTAACATTCAAAATTGTTTGAAATCTTTGTAATAATGCAAATTTTTTTCTCTTACAGGGAGAGAAATTGTGATGGTTTTTTGCAAGGTGTCTTTCAGTGTAAAAAATATAATTTGTGCCTTGGCTGTATAAAGTGGGAGAGGGAACAAAAAAAACTTCTAATGAAACCTGTAAAATTCCCCAGTAATCTTGTAGAGCTTATAAGATTTAACATGAAAAATAATATTAATAATATTATATAAGATTTAACATTTTCATAAAAACATTATTTTTAAGAATTAAACTTGTATGCATTGTTCTTCATATTTTATTGTTGACTGACATTGTTTAGTTATTCTAGAAAATTTTATTTCAGATAATTTACTCTAGAAATTATTTCATTAATAACAATTGTCATTGTTGATATTATTTGGAACTTGAAATTTATGTACAAAGATAAAAAATATGTTTAATGAAATTATTATTTGTAACGAGAGTATCTTTTTTTTTACTCTATTGAAGTTAAGTTATATTTTGAAAGACTAATCCACTGTGCAGCTTTGAGGTTAACTCCTCCAGACTAAAAGTCTTGGGCTGTCTGCTTCTGTGGTAATAAACAAGAGCACATTTCTAATGGGAGTGAAATGGGGAAATTTAAAGTGTTGATTGGTTTACTCATGCTGAGCTATGAAAAGATCAAGACAAAACTATTCACTCCATACCCCTATTAGAAATGACTTTTCCTCATAATCATGGTATCCGTCACGACAAGAGACCGATGTCTGGAGGAGTTCTCCTAAAAGCTGCACTATACATCTGGTTATGATTACTAAAATTGTCCGATAGCTTCAAACATCTTCTATTTGGTTATGGTATTATTTTGGCATGTAATTTTTAACTCCCAAGGTAAACATTAACAGCTACTGACTGGGATTGCATTTTTAGAAAATTTGCTATTTTTTCCCAACCGAATATTAATTTTGATACTATTGTTCTAATGTTTCAAACATTTAAAACACCCTTGAAAAAAATTCAATGTTTTAGCGAAAAATTTTAGTTAATGTTAAAATATCAAAAATATTTATTCGTTTAGGATTTAAATTAATAATTTTATTTTTAGAGTATCAAAGATTTAAATAATTTTAGACTTCATTTTACAGGATTAAATATTTTTTTAAAAATTCCATTTTAAGAACCAATACTGCATTATCAAATAGTTATTATTTTATAAGTCTTTATAATTGTTCAATAATTAGCCTTTCTGAAATTTTTTTTTATTCCTTTCTTTTTTTACTTATATTTATTAATGTTTATTAATCCAGTCAGGACCAACATTTCTATGAATTCTTTTCAATAAAAAAACTGATAACACATTTTTTTTAAATTCTCCAATTTTTTTTTATCAAATTATGGATAAAAAGAGGCATTATTTAAGCACCATATTTTATTAAATGTATAAATATTTATATTTTTATCTGAAATCAGGCCATTGTGTTACTTTTAAAATTAAACTGGTACAACATAAAATATGAGATTAGTTTACGCATAAATGTACTACTATTTTTTTATATAGTAGGGAACCGATCGGGACTATCGCTATTCTGAATCGCTACAAAAAACCGTTTTTTTATTGTCAAACCCAACTAAAAAAAAAAAATTTTTAGAAGTAATCTTGAAGAAAAAACGGTAAAGTAATACACTAATGATTATTTCTAAAATGATGGTAAGGTAAACATCTTTTAAAAAAGAAAGAAAAATTCTAAAATCTAATGAGGAAAAAAAAATTTTTTTTAAAAAATGGCTCGCAAATTTATTGTTATTTGAATTTCGTTCCAGTTCCGGATAAGAGGTTCTGTATTGTACAATGCTTTTTACGTGAAAACAAAATTTTACATTTTCGCAACAGTAGTTTGAGCTTTATATCCTAGTGCATAAAACTAACCCCCTATTTGTGATTATGAGATTCTAGAACGAACCAAATATGAAAATTTTAAAAATTATTAAATCTGCCAAATTGTTTCAAGTCAAAAAATTTTCACATTTGAAATTTTTTAAGAGCTGAATATGAAGATTAGTATTTACAAATGACCGTGAAGGAGAAAAATGTTGTGTGACGAAGCACAGAGTTCCCTCTAGAAAACATCTTGTAAAAAGTAAACAAACAAGTATCGAAAACTTGTTGTCAACACAATTTTTCTTGCAATTTCATAGAAGTACATGTAAAAACAGAAATTATATCAATAAAAAGGGTGTTCCTTCAAAAAAATTAACACCATAAGTATTTTTTGGTACATAGCTTTATGTCATTATAAATATTACCTGAAAACTCCCCTACTCTCCTATGGGTGTGCTTTGAGAGGTAGAATCGAATTTCTTCCATACAGGCACGAGTCATTGCTTCCTATGAATTTTTTCAAGCTCAATTAAATTAAATCAATTTCAAAATAATCAGACTAATACTTTAGAAGTTATATGGGTTTTATATACAAAAAGTAAAAATTTGTATTTACCCCTATTTATGCATCTAATATTTGATAGCAACGAATCGAATGAGGCTATTTAGAGTCTACCCGAACATGTAAGATATATTTTTGATGTCGTTTTTCATGCTGAAATGAATGAGGATAAAATTCAAGTAGATAATATAAATAGTTTTGAAATATGTAATAACTTCATAATAAGTACAATTAGAGAAATGGCACTAATATATATGTATAAAACATAGCAACTTTTGAAATACTTTTGATTTGTGTTAGTTTTCATTCGCGTTATCGAGAAAAAATACCTCACTTGACTGTATAGTTAGAGGAGATGCGTAGATGCAAGTACAAAATTTTATCCTTTTTCAAATTCGATTTCTAAGGAACTGACCAAACTATAGAACCCAGTTAGCGGCTAACTTCTGTATTTGGAGATCAGAAGGTGAAGGAAGGGTATTTTTTTTTTCAGAGACAGTACATTTTTGTCTCATTTCGTAACTTAAAACAGGATTTGTACTAATTAATTAGCATATTTGAAATTACCCCCTCAAACCATTAAAATTGAATCCTCCTACAACCTGATAATTAAGTTATTCAAGGTAGTCCGTTTTTTATTCACTATTCATGGAACATAAAGATGTTAAAATAAGAAAAAAAAAGTGTGAATTGCATAGATGAGAATAAATAACACAGAATTAGAAAAAAAAGTGGAATATAATAATTCCTTACCTGCCAACATTGGAGAAATAAAATATTGGAGATTTTACTAGTGAAAATTTTTAGGCTACAAGTGTTTTTATACATCATGCATAATCATGTAAGTCAAAAAGAAAAAGTCAAAATTTGAAATAGCATAAGCACTTACATTTAGCAAAGTAAAAAATATGTATATAAATCTTAATCGAAAGAAGATTTTTGAAAACTATTATTTATAATTACATAAACTGTTAACACTCAATATCAGTACTGGCTACAGCACCATCTGTTGAGGAATAAGAGAAGTATTTTAGGATTTTTTTAATTTCTTAAACAAATACGGAGAAATTAGAGTATATATGGGTAAACAGGAGATAGTTATAAAATACAGGAGACTTGGTAGGTTTGTAATTCTAAATTAACTCTTTTAATTGATGAAAAAGACATATAAAATAATCATTTAATTTTTATTTTAAAAAAATGACTAAAATGTGCAGCAAGATTCACTGACAATTTTAAAATAGCTTTATTATCATATTCAAAAGTATTTTCTGTTGCATAGCAATTAATTATAGTTCATCGAGTTGTCAGGAATGAAACATCAACCAGCTATGCCTGTCATCAATAGGTATTATTACACTTAAAAATGGAAACCATGTCCACTTTAGTCAGGTTTGGTACGGTAGAGTTGTACCATAAGGTTTTTATTACCTATGCAAAAATTTATTTTTTCCCGCAGTTTTTAATGCTTAGCAAAATTTTTTTTTCCTATGACTTTTACCATATTTAGAATTTTTTAAAATTGTTTCAGCCATTTTTGCAAACTTCTTAAAAAACATATTTCTTGGGTCTGGTTTATTTCCTTGGCACTCACTTCAACGTCAGGCCATTTCACCAATACCCAGTGCTGGATTAGGCCATGGCCTGGGACCCCCTTAAAATGGATTTTTTGAAAATAAATTTAAAAAAATAAGAAAAACAATGATTTTTTTAAAAAAAATCAATTTCAAATATATATTAGTAATAAAATATGATAATTTTTTTACATAATGTTAATCATATTTATTTATTACTTATTTTAGTTGTTATTTATAAGTATTATTATAGTTTATGTATTATAAGATTTATCAATGTTTTTTAAGTTCAAATTTGTCATTTTGATTTACGCGTGAAAAAATTGAAGGCAGTACTATAGCGAACCAAGACCTGTTACAAGCAGCGAAGAATTAAATGTTGACATTATTGAGACGTTTTTGATTGGTATTCAAAAAAGATTTTTGAATACCAATTTTATAGTAGCGTTGATTTTGTAAAGAGTTAATAAATTTCAAATTTAAAAAAATTAATTTAATATATTATTATTTATTCTCATTTTAAATGAAAAGATATATAAATACTCTTATATTTGAGTAAAAAAATAATAAACGAGAAAAAAAGTTTAATCTAAGGGCTCCAAAAATTTGAATGGCCTAGGGCCCTGCTCCATAAACTATATTATGTCGACAAGGAGGTTTCATTGTTAGGGTTGTTTATTTGACATAGACCTTTCGTTGAAATGATAATTTTACTGACAGAGTCATGCGTAGTTTTGAAACCATTTTTAGGGATAGTTTGCTTCTCGTCTTAATTAAGTGCATTTTAAAGCTAAATACATTTATTATTAACTAGAAAAATACTGATACATAGTTTTTATACAAAAGCAAAACTTTATTACTATGTAGCAATTGCCACCATAAAAGAAGCACTCCTTTAGCTGTACATGCAACTAAAAAAACAAAAATTTGGTGTGTTCCAGTTATATTTTTCAAGTACTATTTATTTCTCAGATAATTTTAAAAGTGTTAAAAAAGATTTTTATAGTGCATGCATTATTACGGATTAGCATCGCCAAGCAATTGCTATAACTAATAAAAATGATTCTGGGTATAGCAAATGAACGAAGGGAGAAAAGAACAAGAAAACAAAATAAATTAATGAAATGAGCAAAATATTTATATTATATCAATTATTTATCTTGTTTCATAATGAAATTATTAAATTTTAATTTTGTTTTTAAAATACATTGATAAGTAGTTGAGATATCAAAATCTACTTTCCTCTATCTTACCCCCGTATTCACAGTTGACTCTGACCTTACGCCAAACACCGGTTTGGAAACTTTGACCACGAGTCGAAAAGCGTATTCTTCATTATTTTTTGACCGTCAGTTTCGTAACTGCCGGTTTCTTAACTTGCATCCCGATGGTTGATTTATAGCCTTACTAACACTGTTTGTTTTCTATTTTCGCAGCTATTTTTTAAAAAAAATTTCTATTGATAGAGAAAAAAAAAAATATTGCAATGAGTAATTAAATTTGAATTCCTCTTTTACTGGACAAATGAAAAAGATGTTAAGTTTCGTTTTCTTAACATACTAGTATTGATGAGTAGAGTTTTATTATGAATTTAGATATTTTATTATTATGGATATCATAAAGCCATAGAAATGTAACTGAAATTCAATTAAAAATACTTTTATTTAACACTTTTATATTACACAATGATTAGGGGGATAATGCTAACATAATTCTCATCCTTATTCGTATTTTTAATCTTCGAAAAAGGGTAAACGCAGCAAACCTTAACGTGGAGGGGGAGTCACTTTCAGTCACACAAGAAAAAGTAAAGAGAACCCAATCAGCATGCCGTGCCTTTATGCTTGCTTGATAGCCAATGATGGGAGAGAAAATAATAATTTGTAACTTTCCCACCCTCAACTTGAATGACAAATAAGGAGGATATGAATTTTCTTCTCCACCTACCCACCTTAGTGAATGACGGGAATTTCCCCTTCTTGCTTGAATCGTTCTAGTTCAAAATGGCGGAGAGAGCAATTAATATTTTTCGTTTTCTATATTTATTTTTATAATAGCAATAATTATTTATTTTCTAATATTTTGTTTTTGATTGATTAGATATCATTCTAATACTAAAACATTATTGCCCGAAAAATAATGTTTATTATTTTTTTTTTCTCTTACATTCAGATTGTTTATTAGATCATTTTAAGCTTTGTTTACCTTGGGGGGTCTATTATCCGGAAAAATCTAACAACCGGACTTCCAAAGATCCCACCGATTCCGGATACGTGACTTTCCACTGTAGTTCCATGTAGTAAAATAATTGATCTCAATAAACATAAAAAAAGCAAGAGAACATCAGAGGTGTTATTTAATTTTCCCTTTATTAATAAGAATTTATAAGATATAAATTAGTTATAGTTACATCAAGTAAAAAAATTAATTAACCTCATTGAACATAAGCAACTGCACATCAAAAGTGTTTTTTTTGAAAACATAAATAAATAAAAAATCTCCTTCTTCGCATCCGCAGTTGCTCAGACCGGAGAAATCTTCAGGTTAAAAATACAAAAAAAGAATCGAAATTCAAAACAATTCAAATTTAGAAACAAAAAAGAACAGAAATAATAAAAAATTACAGACGAGGAAAACGAAGAAAATAAGCTCACACTAGTTTACTGTGAATGCGTAACTGATAATATCTTCAGATTAAGGTTACTTAACTCTGGGTTAGAGTAACTTGCAGTGATGGTGAATACGGGCGTTAATTGTAATGGAGCAATTTTTTACAGGATAAGTATGGATTGTCTTCAGATCATTATTAAGCATGATATCCTGACTGTTGTCAAAAGCCCATTGTGGCTACAGTGTGAAGTTAACAATCAAATTATCAAAAGTAATAAAAATATATAACATGAAAATTTAGAGATTATTTTTGGGGGGGGGAGATGAATTTTCCCCAAATTACACTTAAGCGCGCCAAAGACTTCAACATAATTCCCACAGCAATAAGAATAATCATAGGTCTTAAATAAATTATAGATGCATAAGTAAAATGCAGGGTGGCCACTCAAATCAGATTTCAAATTTCTCTGATTTTTCCAGGTAAAAATCTTAAAATTTCCAGGTCAGTGTTTCCATCTTCTTACAAAGTGTCTCTATTATAAAATATTTTATTCAAAATGTTATTTTACTGACATATCATCTTGAAAAAGATAATTTGGCAAGATTTTTTTTTATTTATTTTTTAATGTTTTGGTACAACATTATTTTTTTAAGAAATTAAAACATGTGGAGAAAATACGTTTAACGTGTAGAATATATTGTTTTTATTTAATGTGTTACTTTAAGTAGTTTTTGCTCAAAGCGTGCCTAGCAAAAACAGAATGACCAATAAAACTTTGGATAAGTATTGAATTTCACAAAGCAAAAAGGAAAACCGTTTAAGGTGATTATATATTAATAAATTTTTCTAACTACAGTGGCTCCCAAAAGTGGTCACTCATTTATATTTTTTATTGAAAAAGGAAATAAAAATTCATTTATTATAATGAATATTTCAGAATGGGTATTTGATAATAAGTAGTATAATCTAATCTTAGCAAAACTGAATGGAATATTTTAAAAACAAAGCAAAAGTTTATTTTTAAGATATCAAAAATCAAATAGTAACAAAAGTTTTACCCCACTAAAGTTATTTTGTACTTAAATATTTTCCGATTTCAGAATTAAAATTATCGTCTATTGCTTTAATTTTTTCCTTTATTTTTCATTTAATTTTTTATATATATATTTACAATTTAGTATTAAACTTGTGATAGTAAAATTATAATTTAATTTTCACTTTCAACATATTTTCTTTTGTCATTTAAAAACAGCTCATGTAACAAAAGTTTTACCCCACTAAAGTTATTTTGTACTTAAATATTTTCCGATTTCAGAATTAAAATTATCGTCTATTGCTTTAATTTTTTCCTTTAATTATTTTTCATTTAATTTTTTATATATATATTTACAATTTAGTATTAAACTTGTGATAGCAAAATTATAATTTAATTTCAACTTTCAACATATTTTCTTTTGTCATTTAAAAACAGCTCATGGTCATAATAAAACAATCGACCAAATTTGAAAATTGATTATTTGTCATCATAAGAGGTAAATCAGTTATGAATATTGTTAAATTAGTTTAATGTCTCCTATTGCACTATGCAATATGTGATAAAATGCATAAAAGAAGGATTTCATATCAGAGATTAAAATTATAAAATTTGTGGAAAAATTCATAAATGAGTGTTATAAAAGTTTCTGTAAAATTTAATAAAAAATATTCGACTCCAATTTCACCCGACAGAAAACAAAACAAAAAACTAGTTACATTTATGCCGGCTAGGTGGTCGAGTGATTAGCGTGTCTGACTACGAAGCCAATGGCTGCGGGTTCGATTCCCGCTCTGGGCATAGATGTTTCTCTGTGTTGTCTTCTGATATGTGAATGTGGCCCACCCTATGAATGGGTATTTGTGGCTGTGTGGTGTGGATAATGTTGCTCGCCTCCGTGACATTGGTTCACAGGTGCCCACTGGGTAACGATAAATGAGCAACACTTCCGGCATCTTCTAAGGCGAAGAACGAAAGTTCAGTGCCTGCTGTAATTGAAAAAAAAGTTACATTTATTTACAAACTTATAAAAGCTATTGTAGATGTGAAAGGAAACTCTATTAATTATTGCTAATTAGAATATTTACAAATAGGCAGAAATTTTTAAAAAAGTGTACTATGACTTTTGTGCGATAAAGTTTTTGTTATTTTTTGATGATCGATCTCTTAAAAATAAACTTTTGCTTTGTTTCTAAAATACTCCACATAGTTTTGCTAAGAATAGAATATATTTTTTATTATTAAATATCCATTCAGAAATATTAATTTTAATTAATGGACAGTCTTATTTCATTGAAAGTCATAAGTGTACCAACACTTTTATGAGTCACTGTATTTACATTTCAATATAAATCTGTACTGTCCTACTGTATTTTATCTTAACAGTGCTTTTTATAAAATTTATTGATCATATTTTCTTTAAACCAATATCTCAAGTCAAATTTTAAAATAAAGTTGTTTTGAATTAGCATTATTATTTGAAGAGATTCAGTATACAAAAATAAACGTCACAAATGTAAAATTGTCTAATAATTTGTTGTATACTCTATAGAAAAGAAAAATTTTTTTAAATTTTATACTTCTGTTTTTCTTATTTGAAATTAAAAATAATTAAAGAATATCAATCTAAACACATAGTT
The DNA here is from genome assembly GCA_949128135.1 of Parasteatoda lunata. Classification (NCBI taxonomy): domain Eukaryota; kingdom Metazoa; phylum Arthropoda; class Arachnida; order Araneae; family Theridiidae; genus Parasteatoda; species Parasteatoda lunata. The sequence continues at coordinate 9,329,444 of OX421979.1, read as the reverse complement.
TTTAAGTTTAGTAAATTGTTTTTGCTTCAACAACTAGTGTCTTCCTTCTTCCTACTAACCTTCCTACTCGTTTCCTTCTTCATACTAAACACATATGAATAAAAAAAATATATTTTATGTTTAAAATATATTTTATCATTTAATAAGTTCCGTATACATGCCTTAGTTTTCCTCAGCTTTTTAAGGTAAAAGGAGAAACAGTCTTGGAAATATCATCTCTGGAAAGCAAGCAACTTACGAACTTTCGATATTGTGATAAGTGTACAATTCGAATTTTGAATTAAAATAAAATATGTTTTAAATTAAAATATGTTATCAAAGGAAAAAATTAGAATTAATGCAACAATTTGTCAACAAACATTGCTGTTAGAGATGGTAAAAAAAAAAAAGTGCGATTAGTCGAAATAGAAAAATCACCAATCCAACGGGCAACCAATTCTATACTCCATTAAAAATAATTTATGTGATCAAACCTAAATCTTTGTCATTAATTCCCAAATGATTATCAAGCTCTGTACAAATCTTTGACACAAGTGAGAGATACTCTAATTTGCGGAATTCCTCCATCACAAGATAGTTTACAAATTTTGTTCTTTTAACTTCATAAAATTTAATTGCACTTATTTAATAATTCAAATGCACTTATTTACTGAACTTTGAGAATTTATATCATTCAAAACACAAACTGATCAAGGAAAAGAAGACTTTATAAAATACGAGTTTTGCTTATAACTTTGTTTGATGTGCCTTTTGGTGAAGGTTTGACTATCAAGGGTTATTCTCACTTTTTATTCATCGAAGATGACAATTTAATTGGTCAGCTTCTCAGGGAGGAATATTTTCACCAATCAGGTTCATGTTCGTAATAGGAAGTTGAAAGAAAACTTTATTAAAGTGCATCTTATTAAGTAACAAAAATAAGCAGTCTTGCCGTCCTCTTGAAAGTGTTGTAATTTCTAGCAAGTTTGAATTTTGTCTTCCACTGTGCTAGTTTTTCGGTCGTAAGTTTCAGGAAAATAATTGATATTTTATTAAGTGTATTAAACCTTTGATTTCATTTCGATTTTTCGTTGGTGTATTCTAAAATCTGTGTAGCTGTTTTCGCGCAGGTTGTAATTCGGTTTTTTAGTTAAATTGTGTGATATGAAAGTCCATAACTTGTTTAATGCGCAAAATTAAGTGTTTTAAGCAATGATGCTATTAAAAGTCACTCATAATAAAAGGAAAGTCAATAAATGTTAATGCATGGTGTAAACTTGTTATCGAAAATTTTATTTAGTTTTTAAATTTAGGTTAATTTGATTTCACTTGACTGATCATAATTTTTGTTCTCTCTCGTAGTAATTAGTTATAATTAAAAATAATTTTTAATATATATCCTGCCAAAAGTTTGCTTTGTACCTGGATGCAAAACAGGCTATACGAGTGAAAGGAAAAAATCTAATCGAACTATATCTTTGTTTCAATCACCAAAGGTAAATGTTTGTTGACTTTCTGCATAAGTAAATACTTTAATTTATTGTGTGTATTATAATTTTTTATTTTATTGAGAATATTTCCTTAACAATATCTTGTTCTTGTAAACTTCTTATTTGCACTTCTGCCTTGTTGTAGTCAAAATTTCGCGAAATATCGTAAACATTTAAATTTGTTTTAAAGACAGTCTTATTGTAATAAAAAAATCTAAGTATTTGAAAACTTACTTATGCTATCTTTACTATAAAGCCTACGCAAATCATGAAACCTTCAATTAAGAAATTAAATAATTAGAGGTGCAAAAATTCCTCTGAAAATTTTTTTTCTATTTTTATAATTTTAAGACCTATTTTTTTTTTTTTTTCCCTCTTATTTTTGTTTTTAGTCCGTCAATAAATTAAGCTAATATTATTATTAAATATGCATAATTTAATTACATATGCATAATTTTATTAAGCTTTTTTAGTATTTAAACAGTTGCTGTTGGTAAAAAATGTATCATCATAGTAAAAAAGAAAAAAATTATAATATTAGCTATTATCAAAAAAAAAGTAAAGAGTCAGAATTACCATATTTTATTTTGCCATTAATTTTAGAAAATTAGGATACAATAGCAGAAAATTTGCAAAGTAAATTTCTGATTCTATATATTCATAAAATAACCAAAGTTAAAGAAATACAATAATCACTATGAAGTTTTATACAAAAACACTTACAAACAAAAATCTGTGATTTTCAACCAAATGTTCTCAAAATTAGGTGGTGGCAAAAGGATTGATATTTGTAACAAGAAAAAAACTAAAAACATTCTTTTGCCGAAATTTTTTTAATTGAAATGTTACATTCAATTAAAGCTTTCACTTTTATTTAAGTGAATTTTATGTATTATGTACTTGCCTTAAATTATGAAGACCAAGGTTTACATTGATGTTTGTAAATATATATATCTTTGTTAGTAAAGGTATATAAGATAAAATATATGTATTTAAATTTTTCAGGATCCTGCTGTCTTTGAGATTTGGAAAAGATCCATACCTCGAGCTGACAGAAAATTAAGAAACATTGATTTCGTCTGTACTAGGCACTTTAAAGAAGATGACATTGAATGGTTTTATGAAACAAAAATGCCTGATGGAACCGTAAGTATTATGACTTTTTTGAATTCATATAAAAATCAAGAAACTTTCGCTGCCACCGACGCGCTGGAGCGTCACCTCCTGGTATGCCGAGGACACGCTGCTGCGTCAATCGACTATCATAAGTTATACGTTCTGTGTTTAGTGTGGCTTTGGAAGTTGAACGGAGAGGTTGTTTCGGCACGTTAGTGAAGCTTTATTTTTTGTGGTTGGTTTTAAAAGTTTTTGTTTTAATTTTTTTATGAGCGTGATTAAAAATGGCGAATGATGCACGTGTGGCGGGACCCTCACAGCCCAAGAAAAGATAAGTAAATAAAATATTGACTGATGCCGAAATATTAGATTTGTAACAAAATGGTGACCTTTCGGATTATGACAGCACAGACGAAGACTACAGTAGGGAATCTTCGGATGGAGAGAGTGATATTGTAATGGACTCCAGAGAAATGTCGGATTTTGAGACTGTGCTTATTATTTGTAAATATTTTCAGTATTGTTTCTAATGGTACTACACATACTTTAATGGTATTCCGTTATATTCCTTTTAAGCTGCTATTTTATGCAATATACCAGTAATTTCTGAGAATATTGATCTGATGCGCTGGAGCGTCGGTGGCACTCACAAAAACACACTGGGGGGAACGCTCTCTGAACAGGAAAATGTGTTTCTTCGTTTTTCTGGTTTTCCTAGTAAAATATAAGGAACATTTAAACCATTAAAACCATGTTTTGTAGTCCGGCTTCGGAGGATGGAAATATCATTTTTAGTGGCAGTGAATGTGTTAAAGCAGAAATCATGATTTATTTTTTTTAAAAAAATCAGATTTACTTTTGTTTTTTTAAATTTGCTAGCCAAATCATCTGATAAAAGTTATTAATTCGTAATATTATTTAAAAGTAATTATCTACCAAAAATAGTTAACTAAGTAATTATCTAGCTAAAATATTAACTATTTCTAACTAAAACCAAGTGTGGGGATTGTAGTTATCGACAATGCCAACATTCATCTATGAAAAGGTACCCCCTCATAGAATCAAGTTAACATGTCTTATGTACTAGTGAATTGTAATTTTGTAGTGGTAGATACGCTACAGTACTCTCCCACCAGAATTATAGCTGTGATAGAATTCGATGAACAGATACCACTAGTTGGTTCATTGCTGTTTTTTGTGAAAATCCGGGAGAGCTGTATGAAGATCACCGCACTTTGAATGGTGGTCGTGAGAGCTGTATTAAGTTCACGGTTGTTATCACTCCGATGTTGCATTTAGAAGGCGAGTGTATGTTGGCCGACGTTGTGTTTAATCGAGACTGAATAACAACAGTGCGAGGGGTTGGTTAATGTCGCAGTCACAAGCAGCTAGTCAACTATTCAATGCGAACCAAGTAGGCGTTACTGCCAAGGTAGGCATGCTCACATCACCTCCGAAGGTCATCCATGTGGGGATGAACAAAAACTGTTGTGTGATGAAACAAATGTTTGTGAAACTAAAATGCCTGATGGAACCGTAAGTGTTATGACTCTTTTGAATTCAAATAAAAATCAAAAACTATATTTAAAGCAGTGTCTTGCAAAAATCCTGATTTTTTTTTTATTATAAAAATCTGATTTATTTATTATTTCTTCTTTTTAAAATTTACTAGCCTAATCATCTGATGAAAAATATTAATTCTTAAAATTATTTAAAAGTAATTATCTAGCTAAAATAGTTAACTAAGTAATTATCTAGCTAATAGTTATCTAGCTAAAATATTAACTATTTCTAACTAAGTATTTTTTTATTATTTCAAACTTCTCATTGAAAAAATGAAATCTTGGTTATTTTTGTTTGAATTTAAGATCCATAGTCTGTTTGCCAGTTAGATATCCGATGAAAATTAAATTAGTTTAGACCAGAATGCATTAATAAAAAAACTTATTCTGAGCAGAAGAGTGTAGAGAGAATCTTGTTTCATTTTAAAAAACTCTGGGATTTATAGTTTCTTATGGAGATACAAAAGCAAACTTTTAAGAAGCGGAGTGTATGTCGGCCGACGTTGTGTTTAATCGAGACTGAGTAGCAACAATGCGAGGAGTTGGTTAATGTCGCAGTCACAAGCAGCAAGTCAACTATTCAATGTGGACCAAGTAGGCGTTACTGCCTAGGTAGGTGTGTTCTTAATAAAGTGGGCGTTACTGCCAAGGTAGGCGTGTTCGCATCTCCTCCGAAGGTCACCAATGTGGGGAGAGCAGATATCGACCATGTCAACCTTCATCTATCAAAAGGAACCCCGCCATAGAGTCGAGTTAACACGTCTTATATACTAGTGAATTGTAATTGTAATTTTTTAGTGGTAGATACGCTACACCAAGTACTTTTTAATTATTACAAACTTCTCATTGAACAAATAAAATCTATCTTGGTCATCTTTCTTAAGATCCATAAGATTAAAATCCGTTTGACAGTTAAGCTGGGTCTCCACCGAGGGCAAGGGCAATGGGAATCCTGTTGCCAAAGTTGCGCGCAGACGCACAACGCCATTTCTCCGTGTTGTCGTTGCTTCGTGTTCAAAAGTTGGAGACGAGTCAACTTCTGTTATCGTTGCCGAGCCTAGTAGCCAATCAGATTCGTTGCTAGTTCCTTCTCCCAACACACGTGTTTAGATCTCAAACATCAGAAAACTTTTAAAACTTTTTTATTTCATTATTGAGAAGAATGGAAAAAAATTAATTGACCTAGTTAGAAACAGCCCATAGTTGTATGATTACAGCCGTGCAGACTTCAGAGATGCAGAGAGAAAAAAAAAAAACTTGAATCAAAATTGCAGAACAGCTCAGCGTAGATGGTGAGTAAAATTTTACTATCACTTATTTTGTTTTAATAAAGTATTTTCTACAATATTTTTTAATTTATTTCTGTAATTAAATCAATGTTATGCAACCTATGTATGGAAATGATTTTTTTAACTAATTTCTAAAGACAATTTAATAATAATGTTTTACTGTCTTAACATAAGTACTTACTTTTTATAAATAACTAATCCTGTAAAGAAGTTTATGATGAATAAGAAAAAAAAATTGTTCCACAGCTATATTAGAGCTTTTAATGGATATTTTTAGATTCAAATAAATGGTATATCCATTGAACATAAATCTTTTCTGTTATATATACTTTCATCCATGATCATTCTACTACTGCATTTTCTCTCCTTTTTATTTAATAATCTTGTTAAAAAAAATTCACGAACCATTAAACATTGTTTTGCTTATGAAATTCACTATTAGTTTTATAACTAGTTTTTATTAATTATGTTTTTGGAATTAATTTTTGCATGGAAAGTAAGTTAAGATTTATAAAATTATGATTTATTGAATATTGTATTTAAGACAGTTTGTCTTGACAACTTATTTTTAATAATTTAAAGTGGTTGAAACCAAAAGAAAAAGGAAGTGTTTAAGGGCATCTTTTGCCAGAGAGAAAAAGACAGGACCCAGTGGCACTGCTGCCAAAGAGAAGGCCGACTGGATCCGCATGAAATCAATGTCGTTTCTACGTGGCCACATCAGAGAGAAGCGGGAGAATGAATTTTAATTTTGTTATTTTTTTATTTATATATATATATAAAAAGTATCAGAACTATTACTTAACATGATCTTTTTTAACAGGACTTACAGTAATTATGAACAGGAGGTAACTTCGCCAATTTTACAAGCAGCTGAAGTTCCTAGTAAGCAAAAATAAAAGAATTTTTATAACTTATTTCTAAGTTCACTGTTTGCTCACAAAATATGTGTAGTTGTTTAATTAGTGAAAAAAAACCTAGTACAATGGTCACAATTAGTTTCATATTTTTTCATAAGTTAAAAACACGTTCTTCGCAATCCTACAATCGGAAAAATCATTAGAACACTCTAAAAATGTATATATTTTTTGTTTGAGAAGTTTTGTTTTTTTTTAATCAAAAACAATAGTAATATTATTCAAATTTGTTTAAAATAAACATTTAAAGTTTATTATTAAATGAATCTGTAAACAGCTTTCGAGTAGTGAAGATTAGAAGTTATGTAATAGTTCAGAAAAAATACACAATAAAAATTTTATATTACTTTTACGAAATGTTAAAACTAATCTCTTAGAATTTGAAAAAGAAAAGTTTTTTTTATTTTATCCTATTTATTGGAATTTTATACTGACAATGAAGCCAGGCAGTTTCATACTTTTGTATTTAGTTAATCTTGTTTATTAGTCTTGAATAAAAGTAAAGCTGTAAAAAAATAGTTCAATTTACTGTTGCAAAAATGTTTAGTTTTTCATGTATTCTAGTTGCACCTGAAAACAAAAAGAGCAAAATTTCTGAATCATGTTATTATAAGTGTAGGTAATATAAAGTTTTCCATTTTCAGCAAAAACTGTGCAGGTAGAGGAACCTTCAAAGTTTCCGGACGTTATGACCCTCGAAGAAATTTTAAACGTCCATACTCAAGAAGAGTTCGAGTGTACAAGAAATTTGCTGCAGTTGGCGGAAGGCATAGATGAAGATGTAGACAATGAAGACATTGCCACACAAATAGAGAGTAGGAACTTAGAATTTTAATTAATTTACACGATCAGGCCTTCTACTATTTTATATAATTTCTATAAACTATTTTCTTTTATTTACACTACTTTATCTTTAGCCAATCTTCATTCCCCTGGAAAGTTTCTAGCTACCATCTAGTTTTGATTATTAAACAAACTAAAACTGGAATAACTTCTTTAAAATATAAGTTTCCTTTCGGAGCTTCTTTTAGGTTTCTGGAGGCTGCTTTAAATAATTCCTGAACAATAAGAATAAATGAGCATGTATTAAAATATAATAGAATTTAAGTACACGTTTATGGAGAGAAAAAAACATGAACTGCATTACAATTAGTGTAATTTTTTTGGTTTGCATCATAGATAAAAATCTAGGCTTTTAACTAGCTTCTTCACATAACATTAATATGTTCATGCTGAAATATGCATAACATATTTCCTAACATTTAAAAACCAAATTATTATGTTATGTAATCCTTTTTCAATAAATAAAAATCATTATTATAATCTGTTATCTTTTTATGCCACAACCTTGATTTGAGTGCAGAAAAAAAATCTGTTTTTAGAGATTCCCTCTACATCTGCCTAGCACATTAGCATAGAATTCGAAAACCGTTATAGGGTCGCTAATGTTTTGATTTCATTAAAGTTAGTTATTATTTCTCACGCTTTCTTTTTCTCCAACACATTTGAATGCTTTAGGCTAAGAAAAAGAGCCTTGGCATTAAATTTAATCAATTAATTGCCAATACACGGATTCCTTAATTTTCCTTGGCGAAAACTATGCTAACGTACACAAGAGACTAACATTTTTGATTTCTTGGTGGACGAAGGTGTCCTGTGGGGCTTAGCCCGGCAGTCACACTATCCGGGCCATTTAAAAATTTTATCATATGATATTGTATATATATAAAATATTGAGATTAATCTTTACTTCGGAGCTCCACATAAATTTCAAAAATAAAGCATTTTTATTTATTATAATTTGATTATTTATAAAGCAATTTATAGTTTTTGTTAAATAATTGCATGTCTGCATCGCTCCGGAATAAAATATGGACCATTGGAAATACATCAATCAAACCTCTTTAACAAATACTAATTTCTTCAACAAACCACAAATTTTGTAGACAAATATATACTAATTTATATTTACGGTATCATGAACGTGAATGAAGATCAAAAAGAAAGTGTAAAATTTACGAAAGGATTTTTTTGATGCATAAAACCTACAATAGCTAAAGAAATTTCAAATATTTCGTGGTTTATATAATATTTAAAATTAAATGTAAAAAATTATAATAAATACTATGAAAATCGAATTAATTCAAGAAACTGAATAAGTTCTTACACGCTTATAAAAGATAAGTAGAAAAAACACTGATGTTAGTAAAATTAAATTTATATAACACTTCATAAAAGAAATTTAATTGAACAAAAAAGAATTTTGACACATCTTTTTTTTATTTTAACTATTCAAAATAATATATTTCAGAAATATTTGCTAGGTCCAGAAAATATTTCTAAAATCTTAATTAAAAAGTTAAGTGTGCGCAGAAGCTCTGGCTAACATTTGCTGATATAACTGCATAGCTGGTACATGGCGTACTAATATTTGAGTTATTACTAATAATACTAATATTTATAATATGCCTGGCCTGGAGCTGCTATCTAGAGCCGGCCAGATAATGATTTAATTTTTTGTCTGATACCGGTCTAGCTACCTTCTAGTTTTGATTATTAAACAAACTAAATCTGGAATATTTTATACAGCCTAATTTTATCAACTTAACAAAGTTGAGCAAATGCACATTTTTAAAAAGCAATTTTATTAACTGAAATTTTTAATACTAATTTTTATTACAGGTACTCCTGGTACATCCAAAGCTCTTAATGATGAAAGCTTTCTTACCTCAAGGAAAAGGAGGAATGAAATTATCATGAATGGGATTGAAACAACTGACCAGATCCTAAAAAAATTATGTTTAGAACAGAATGAAGACGACAACTTTGCCGAGATGCTAAAATTTTATTTAAGAGATGTTAAAAAAGAAAAAAAACTAGATATTCACATCAAAATCTTAAATCTTGTAAAAGAGGAATTACAAGAAAAATAAAATGTAAAATTGTAGAATTGTGTAATTGATTTCATTAGATTTAGTATTAGTTCACTAAAACTGTTGACAGGTTGAGTGTCGATAGGTAAAAAATGGATTAAATTTTATTGTCTCACAGAATGCAAACTTCTTAATACCTTAAATAACTTGAAGGTATGAAAAAGCCATTATGAAAACTATCTATATTTGTTGACAATACTCTTTAAATAGGACATATTTTTCACCAACAGTATCCTTAATGAATATGACATTATTCTAAAACTCATGTTCTAAATAGTTCAAATTCTTACTTTCAAGCTTAAAAAAATCATAGCCATCAGCTTTGGCAATAAAAAAAAAAAATGTTGAACGATTCACCCAGAAAGTTAAATGGTATTCCTTGTTGTCTGAAAGGTATTTGATAGTGTGAAGAGTAAATCGCTTTGATTATGCAAGTATTTGATTATATCATCAAAATGTTTGAACCAGATAATCTAAAAATTGGTTGGAAATGTAATCGCATTCTATTATATTAAAAGGAAGAAAAAAACTGCTGATCACTGCAGAGAATGAGGAAGGAGCTATCTTGCAGGTATTGTTGAACTGAACATGGTACAAAAAAATAATAAAAAATTAAATGGTAAATGAAGAGACAGACAGAATTTCATATGTGAAATTCTGTCTCTTCATTGAAAAAGACAATAAGCTGAATTTCTAATTTATAGATAAAAATCCAAGACAAGGTTCATCCAAGTAAATATAGAGTTTAATAATAAAAAATATCCATCTAAAATATGTAATAAAATTTACGAAATAACAATCAACATGAAATCAAGATAGGATGGGGAAAAATATATATATACAATGCATATTATAGCATACCACTTTAAAGCAATGCAGATTATTATTATATGCGCCTACTGAGCTGATACATATAGCTTGTATAATAACATTAACATAAATGCAAGTAAGATTAAATAATGTATACATATCGAGTTAAAAGTAAAACATACTTTCATACATATCAATTATTTTTAAAATTAACCCCTAGAAACTATACTATCCTGCCAAGGCAATTTATTTTTATTAAAAAAGTCTTCAAATCCCTCGCGGATATCACACACTTTATTTGCATAACTGTTGGTAGATATACTACCAACAGCATCCCAAGCACTAGAAGCACCACACTCTTTCCTCCACTTTCCTGGAATTATGTTGCCCTCCACTTCAGTGTCTGCAAAGTTAGCAGGCATGTAGAATTTCTGAAAAACAGTGGAGTTCATTTCATTCCTGCATACAAAATTATACAGGCACACAATGGCTTTTATGATGTTCTCCACTGTTTTAGTCTCGGCAAGAATCGGCTGCCGTAAAATTCTCCAGCGACTGCTGGTGATCCCAAAAGTATTTTCGATCATCCGACATGCTCTACTTAGTCTATAGTTATATGCAGCTCTTGATGGAGTTAGACCTTTTCCTGGATAAGGCCTCATTATGTGCTTTTTTAAAGGAAAAGCCTCATCGGCCACAAAAACAAATGGCATTGGAGTGGTACTATTCTTTAAACATTTATCGACTGGTAAATTTAAACTGCCATCAATAACAGCCTTTCCGAATCACTAAAAATGGTGGAATCTCCCTGCTTTCCGTATGCCCCAATGCCAACATAGGTATAGCAATATGTTGCATCGCATACTGCCATTAGTACCATGCTATAACTGCCTTTGTGGTTATAATACAAAGAGCCGGAGTTAGCAGGAGCTTGAATCACTACATGCTTACCATCGAGGGCACCATCACAATTAGGAAAGTCCGCATGCTTCTCAAACCCTTCTGCTATTTTTTCCCATGCTCCTTCACTTGGTGGCGACAAATATACTGGACTTAGGCACATCCAGATCACTTGACAAGTCTCAGCAATTATTTTTGAAATGGTGCTTACACCAACTCTATGATTAGACGCCATACTCTTCATCTAATCACCACTTGCAAGAAATCTGTAAAAAAATAATAATAATGTAAAATAAATTAAATTTTATTACATAAAATATTTTCAGAACATAAAATTTGCATGTCCCATAAATTTATCTCCTGCGTTATCAGTACTTTTTTTTTAAAAAATTTAAACTAGACGATTTAAATTTCAATTTATCCCTTGCGTTACTTGTCTCCTGCGTTACGATGCTTTTCGTAACACAGGGGACAACAAAGAAGCGGGGATATAATTTGCTTAATTAATGACAAATATACATACATAAATAAAAAAAAATTTTATCTGTAGGAAAGAACATTCCCTTCTAAATGTTATCAGTGCAAAATTGTTTAGTTATTTTTTTTATTTTTATATGTTATGATAATTTAAATTTCTGTAACACAGAAGACATTTTTCAGTGTTAAAGTATGGGGATTAATGTTTTAAAAGTTTGCTGCTAAAGCTCGATTTTTATTTTTGAATAAATAGTTAACCACCTTAGATGCATTTTGGTCTAAAAATAAAAAGTTTTTTTTTTTTAATTTTCTGTTTATCAAAAGTGATATGTATTTTTAGAATGACCCATATATATATACACACACACTTGTGTGTTTTTGTGGGTGAGTACATGTGTGTATAAATTTATACATTTGTATTATATATAACCTCTCTTTTATTCAAATCTACATAATTTTTTAGTCAATACTAATTGATCGAAATAATTCTCATACAGTTTGATTTTTCATGAATCACTTCTTTTTAATAAGACAATAAAGATAAAAGTACTCACCGGAGAGTTATAGAGAGCCTTTCGGATGCAGATATAGATTCTGGGTAATTGGTATCTACTTTCGTGATGCTTGGTCCCATTATTGAAAGCAAAACGTCGAATATTTTGGGTTGCATCCTAAAGTACTCGAAAAAGCTGTCCAAATCATATAGTCTCATTTCTCTAATAAGGTTCAGTTCATGGCCCTTTTCCTTTCTTTTTTTTTTGTTCAGATCCTTTACCCAAACAGTTCAATTTGAATGTAAAAGATGAGTCAAATGATAACGTCTAGCTAACAAAATCTTTTTCAAATTGGCTTTATCCATTCTTATAAATACAGCTCTCAGTCTGCGCTTTCCATTGTAAACAAAACAAAAGTGAGACCAGAGATGACGCTTACCGTATCACGTGATAAGGCTTCTGAGCGCGAGACAAGAAACAGACTCGTTGCCAATAGCCGGTATGAAAGACTTTGGCAACAGATGAGAAGCAACGCAGCAACAGATTTTGATCTACGTTGCCGCTGCGTTCGGTGGAGACCCAACTTTAGATATCCGATTAAAATTAAATTACTTTAAACCAGAAGGCATTAATAAAAAAAATCTTATTCTGGGCAGAATACTATTAACTATTTGTACACTAACTACATATTTAATAAGTTTAAAAAGCATTTGTATTTAAATAAACATAAAATTAAATGTATATAATTGAAATATGTTTATTACCAGCATATCTTTAATGCAGTTAATAGAAAATTATAAATTGAAAGTTCCACACTTTTATCTGCTATTAGTCTCTTCTTTTTCATTAGCTAATCTATTTTAAAATATAATTTATTTATAGTTTGTCTTAGTCTTAGGTAAGAACGCTCCCAGCCACAAAGTCTGTGGCCGTCTGCTGCTATTTAAACAAGAATAGCGCATTTCAGGGAGGGTAGTTTCCTGGGGTCTGTCCTGGTTTTTTTAAGAGGTACCTATTTTGTGAAAATGTAGACATAATTTGTGAAAATTAAAAGTCACATTAAAAAAATCAACAATATGGTAAAATAAATTTATTTTCAGAAATTGTCACTACAAATAAAAATCATTAATGACTGGTAAATTTATATATACTTTTCCCCATATATTTTATTTTATAACCGTCGTTGAACAGCCGACCCAATTTCATGGGTTTACGACTACTAATGTTCAACTCCGTAGCCTTGTAATTTTGAACCAATCCAGAAGACAAGGAAACTCCTGGATCAGTACCCCCAGAGGTATTGATTTGTTATGAGAACATGGAGGACTTTGAGACTCGACAGATTTAACGTGCATCAGTCACCATATACTACACGGGGATTCTTCGGTCGGGGAGGATCGAACTCACGACCTCTTGGACATGGGCCCAGCGCCCTACCGACCAGGCTATCCCGGCCCCTCCCCATATATTAAAAAATTTTGCTATTGTAAAATTTCGAGTTTAAAATAGCATTCAAAATCTAAAACTTCATTGTCCATAGCTAAATTTAAGCTTGCATTTAACAGTACTGGAACTATAAGTTATTTTCATGATGAGAATATTTTCAATTAGGTCATATACAAAGAAGGTTAATAAGTGAAAAAAAAATTTGAAATCTAAAATTACGAAATCCAAAAATTCACTGTCCATAGCAAAATTTAAGCTTGCATTTAACAGTACTAGAACTATAAGTTATTTTCATTATGAGAATATTTTCGATTAGGTCATATAGAAGGAAGGTTCATAGGGAAAAAAAATTTCGAAATCTTGAAATTATGAAATCTAAAAATTCATTGTTCATAGCTAAATTTAAGCTTGCATTTAACAGTACTAGAGCTATAAGTTATTTTCATTATGAGAATATTTTCAATTAGGTCATGAAGAAAAAAGGTTCATAGGGAAAAAAAAATTTCATAAAAAAATAAAGGTCTGTTAGAGTAAAATTACAATTTTGTTAAAGATAATGTTTAGAATGATATTCAAATTTTTACTTCCTGTATAGTTTATATAGAGAGAATCTCGTTTCATTTTAAAAAACTCTGGGATATATTGTTTCTTAAGGAGATACAAAAGCAAAATTTTAAGAGGCAGAGAATCTTAGAACTTGTATTTTGTGAAACTGCCATTTTTTTCTGAAGTTGAATTTGTGAAGATACTGCTAACAATAGTAAATTTTCCCTGGACAGACCCCTGGTTTCTCTTCAGTCGAGGGCTAACACAATAGAACAAAGAAAAAGATTACCTTTCTCTCGCCCACCCGAGCCTAAACCTGTCCTAAACTGTGACCCCACACCCCTACTTGAAATAGTTACACCATAATCACCATTACGGGTTCAGACAAATGGCTAAGGGAGCTCTTACTTTAAACAAATTATACATCGCCTTTCATGATTTATTTATTTATTTTTGAAATGAAACTTTCTTTAACTATGAAATTTTAGAGAAAAAACTAAATATATTCATAAATAATACTATATGTAAGCACTTATTTTAACAGGTTATGATTTTTAAAAAAAGTTGATTTTAATCAGTAATTTTTTTTGACAAAAATAAAGTGATTTAAATTGCAAATTTTCAACCTGTACCGTAACATAAATTAAGTGATTTAAATAGCTCTAACCTTTGAAAAATAATAAATCTGATTGCAGATCTTCCGACTTGAACGTGATAGACCAAGACTTAAACGGGATGCCATTCCTTGCCTTTTTCCTGATATTCCAGGGCATTCTTCCTATCGACCAAAGGAATTTAAGAGTCCTAAAACCAGGAAGAAAAAGTTGAAAAAAACTAGGTTGACCAAGACAGTTTCTCTCTCTTCTCTTCCTAAAAAACAAAAATCTGGAAAATTGAAAACTTCCCTTTCAGGTAATAAATTAGATTTATTATTGAAATTTACATTCTTAACACAAGTTTTTATTTATTAATTATTATGAGCTAAGTAAAATTTATTTGCTATCTGCATTTTTTGGTTATTGCTAAGAACACTTTTCATTTTTGCCAATTGTTAAGAACACTTTTTATTTTTGTCTATTGCTAAGAGCACTTTTTATTTCTATCTATTGCTAAGAATAAATGCTTATATTTGGTTCAGAAGTTATAATGGTTTATTAAGTTAAACATAATATCTCATTTCATCTAAGGATAACTTTTTTTTTAATAATCATATTTTAACAAACTTGAGATTTTTCCACAGATTCGTGATTCTCCTCTTCCTTTTTTTTACCATTTTCCAATTTATTTAGTATTTTGTGTATGCTTGAAAATAACCAGTACCCTTCCACTAATTTTCTGTTGTGCACTTTAAAAAATCTATCAGAGTTTAAAAATTTTGAGCCCATTAATTGATAAAAATTTACCTTAGCTAAATGCGTGGGTATGGTTATGTGATTAGAAAGATTAAGGTCAGGTGGGTGAATTTGGATTTTTTTGGAACAAGGCTTATATAGGATCTTATCAATTTTTATTAAGCTATAAGGGGTATCAATTAAACAGATTTCTATAGTCTTTTTTTTCCTATCTAAATTCTTAACATTAATGTCTTTATTATGTAGTTGTTGTTGTTACTTATGTCACTTGCTTATCAGCAAGTCTGCTTGAAATAAAGCAAATTATTAAGGCAAGCAGGGTTTCAAAAAACCCGACCCGGGTGTGTTTTATTGGACTTTTCATGTTTTATTGGGGTCGCAACCCTGGCAGAGGGTGTGTTTCTTGTTTTTTCAGTGGTATTAGCTATAGCCACGAATATGACTTCAAAAGAGAGGGCAGGGATAAGTACCTTATTTTGAAAAAAGCTTGTATTAATAATTAAGTTTCATTTAATGAATTGACTTAACATATAGGCAATTAAAGTGTAATTAATAATTAATACAAATAAATTGGTACAAAAGTCTCTTCTGACATCACGATATAAAATGTTGTATGTACTTACATACATCACACATTTGAAACTTATTTTAACACAGTATTACTTTTTTTTTTTTTTGATCTTAAAAAATATTTGAGGAATTTTTTTTTATTTTTGCATAGAAAGCGAATTAAAGTCACTGACTAATCAATGGCCATACAGTCAAATCTAGCCAGCAAGGTGACTATTCAGTCTTCAAACACCTGTTTCCCATAATGAAAGAAAGGCTGGTCAAAGGCAATGACTAATCATGCAGAATTAAATCCCACAAGGTTATTCTCCACACACATATCTGTTTTCCATACTGGGGGAAAGGTCGAGGGGGTGTGCAACCTCATTTCTGCTAGTTTAGTATAGAATAGAATCGAGGGGTGGTAAGAATTTATTCATTGACCATTGAACCAAATTGAACTTTGAGATTAAAGGGAAATGCTTTTGCAATCATTGTAACACAGAAATAAGTGCAAAAATTGAAAGAATTAGTGCTCATCTAAACAAGTATTTAAAAAGATCTCTGAGCAATCCTAAGAATATATTTGTGGAAACTAAATAATTTGTTAGCTGTTTGGTTACATGTAGTTCTGATCCTCGCACCTGTTTGACACCCCCCTCTTCCAATTGCTCAAAGGGAGTGGCTGGGTAGAGCATTGGGGTTAGTGTATGTTTGTAGTCATTGTCATGCCAAGGGCTAGATGCAAATTTTGCCAATGTGGGGAATCGCAACTTGGGGGCACATAACGTAAAAATATACTCTTTTTCTCCTAAAAGAATTGACTGCGTGTGCTTGAGAAATAGAAACTGCGAAATGATAGGGGAAACTATTCTCACTGCAGTTATGCGATCTTTAGTTAAGCACGATTCTTGAGCAATTTGTTTCACGTAATGTATCTAAGTATTCTCATGCCCGTCTTTGCACTCGCATTTCACCTGTATGCTTTTTAAGATAGATTAATTAAAAGAATAAGAATTCTTAGAAACTGCATATAAGACGTACTTCATGCACAATAGCTGCAGTAAGAACATTCCTTAAAACGCTTTCTCGATCAGATCATATATGGTAGATGAATTATTTAAATTTTCTTAAGCATTTTTTTAAGCATTGAAGAAGATATAAACATATTTTTCAAACTGCCAATAAAACATAATACTGAAAATAAGTAGGGCATAATATACTTTTATATACATCCTTCTTTATTTATTCTTCAATACTAAATTTTTGAGGAAACAATTTTTTTAATGTTCTTTCATCCTTAAATGGAGAAGCTTAAAGTAAAGAACCTTAAATATGCAGTTCTATATGTGACAAATATGCTAAATATTTATTAAAATCCTGATTAAGAGAAGATAAAAAAGATACATGAATATTTTTGAACACAAGGAAACTTTTAGTTAAAATTTTTTTTATTACTTTCATATCCAATGTGCCTTGTTCTAGCAAAGAAGAATTCTTTGATTTAATTATGTATTACTCTCAATGTAATAAAGTTTCCCTCTGTTGCAGTCAATAAATTTCAGCAAAGGAAGATCACAATCGAAACACTTTGCACAGCGCATATTTGAAGACTATGGAAGCCTTGGCCAGTGCCGGATTAAGCGTACGCGGGGCCCTAGGCCACTCACATTTTTGGGGCCCTTAGATTAAAATTTTTACTCGTATATTTTTTTTTTATTCAAATATAAAAGTATTTATTTATCTTTTCATTTAAGAAGGCATATTTAAAATTAAAATAAATAATAATAAATAAAATTTACTTTATTTTGTTAAATTAGAACTGAAAAATAATCATGGCATTTTATAATCATAACATATATGTTTGAAATTGATTTTTTTTGAAAAATCATTGTTTTTCTTAATTTTTAAAAATTTATTTTCAAAAAATCCATTTAAGCCATCCATTAAATCCATTAAGGGATCTTGGAAACATCCCTCAGGATGATACGAAGACATGCCATCAAACCTTTATCCACTGCAGAGGGGAGGGCGACTCCGCTTTGGTAGTCAGATGATCTGTGTATGAAGTCGAGAATTTTACGGTAGAACAGTTAATGGAGAACCAATGTAGCACACCCTCGGTGGCATCGCAGGCTGATCAAAGTCGTTACTCACCTCACACTGAACACAGCCAGTGATGCTTGACTTTAAACAGACTGAGGGGGTGAATTTAGTAGAGTTAAGCGACAGCGCATGATGAATGATTAAACCGTAAGCACCACAGATAATCAAAAGAATAATTTGAATTTCAAAGTTACAAAGTTCTTTTATGCAAGCAATATTGCTTTCAATGCTACCATGACTATGGAATTTAAAAGAAATAGTGACAGCTATGAGACCAGGTTACTTTGGCCCTACTTGCACCAGCTTAGGAAGGAAACTGTTAGATGAAGTACATGAGAATATTGAAGCAGAAAGAAATGCAAAGTATTACTAGTGTTACATTATTATATGATGGATGGTCCAATGTAAATAGGGATGCAGTACTTGCTACATGTGCTCATGAAGGTAACTCTTCATTTCTATTAAATGCTGTTGATTGTGAAAGTAACAAAAAAACATCAGAATATTGTGCTGAATTAGCAGAAGAAGATATAGAACATAGAATTTGGGCGTAGACAGGTTTTTGCAATATGTACCAACAATGAAAATAAAATGGTATAACTAAGGCAACTTATTGAAGAGAAACACAAGGGTATTGTAACATATGGGTGCTCTGTGCACTATATTAATCTCTCTAATGAGATTACAAACAAAGATATTATTAAACATGTCGCAGTAGCTCAAAAATTCTTTCGCTATACTAATCAGTCGCATGGTTTGTTGAAAAAGAAGAGTGGTCTAATGCCATTGTTGCCTAATGCTACACGTTGGAATTATCAAATTTATTTTATTGATACACATATTAAGAATAACCATAAGTATGTAGAAATATCTAATGAAGCCATAATAGAAATTTCTACAAACGTTATACGGATTTTGGACAATGTTGCAGCATATAAAGATGCATTGCACGTGCAAAAACAATTATCAGATCGGAGCAAAGTATTAAGTCTGATGCAGGCAGAAAAAACCAATATATCTACTGCTGTTGAGCTCTGAACCAATTCATTATTTAGCAAACATTATGGATCTTAGATATACAGGAAAAAGATTAACCTCTGATATGTTGCAAAAAGCTGAGGAATGGTTTGAAACAGTACGCTCAAACTGGTTGATTCTCTTCGTGAGCAAGTTACAAATTAAAAGACCCGGAAATATTTCTTCCAAGCATATTTAATGCTGATGTGATCAAAAAATTCAGTGCATCACAGTGGTTCAAATGCGATTTAATGATAGAGATATGACAGATTGCCCTAAGCAAATGACCAGCTAGCTCTGCATCACTGGAATGGGTGTTTTCTACTTGTGGACTTGTTTGGTCAAAATTGAGAAATAGACTGTGTGTACAAAAGGTGTTAAAATATAGATATTTAAGATTAAAGAATTATAACACTGATAACCTGATCGATTTTTAATGTATTTCCTCTGTCTGTGTTTATTGTGAATTAAAATTCTTATGAAATAACTTTTATTGTAGTATGATTAATAGTCAAATTATTTTGCTTTTTATATGAAACCTATCCATTTTTCTTCATGAATTCCACAAATTATTTTTCTTTTCAGATTGTTAGTATTTTTTTTTAACCATAGGTTCATTTTTTTTTTAGGCTGGACTACATTCATATTTCAATAGAATAGCTCTTTAATATAGCAGAGGATAAAAAAAAAATCAATATTAGAAAACCTAGTAAAACCCACTTTTAAGGTGAGTTTTACAGAATGGGTTTTAAGACCTGCCCAGATTTTGCTGGGTAGGTGGGTTTTTTGCAACCCTGGCAGAGGGTGCGTTTCTTGTTTTTTCAGTGGTACTAGCTATACCCAAGAACATGACTTCAGTCACGAACTCTTCACTGCCTATTTTACAGGGAGGTCCCAATCATACTCCATTCATTCATCCACTGATCGTAATTTTGACCTGAATTTTAGACAGTGTTCAATCTCCAATTCAGTACATCAGAGGTACTTATTTGTTGTGTGAACTGGAAGGATTTCGTGACTCTGACAGATTTAACGTGCACCAGTCACTACAGGAGGACGTGAACACCCATTTTCACGAACATGAACCCAATGTCAGGCTGTTCCAGCCTAATTTTTCTTATAGTAATATTATCTAAAAATTATAATTATCTAATAAAATATAATTATAATAATGATAGTAATATTATTTTTATATAGTGATGTTATCTAAAAAAACTTGCAAGAATCTTGGAAAGATAAGCCTCCTAAAATAAAGAATTATTCATAAAAACTTCTTAAAAACATAGTTATTCAGATCACAATTCTCAAGTTTGGAGTTTCGGGTAAATATCGATTAATACTATGGAAAAGTTAATGCTGAACTATAATTCTAATGCTATGGTCATCAGTTCAATTTTCCCTCAAGGTGTAATTGGCTCAAATATTTGTCAATCAATGAATATATTTTCTTTTAGCCACCCTACGTCAGATTTCGAGTCAACACTTACCCCTTCTCAGCCCCTCTTCTTTCAGTGATTTTCTTTTTCTTGTACTTTTTAAAATCCTTTTTTACTGAAGTTTTGTAATTCATACCCTATTTTATTGACTATATGTCATTCAATCGTTTTTGGAAGTATTTGTATGTTTAAATGTATGGTCTCAAAATAAAAATTATCACCATTAAGTTAATTTTGAGGTGAATTTTTCCTTTAATTGTCTTTAGCTAAAGTTAACATTTTGAGAAATTCACCAATTCTTAGTTTTTTTAATAAACAATGTAAGTACAAATTATAAATTGATCAGATATACTTTCTTTTAAATGTTTTTTAGAAAAGAAAAACTCTTCAGTGAATAAATCATTAATAAATTTATGTATTTTATTTATTACAGACAAGGAAACTAAACAAACGAAAGATTCTTCAGTTCAATTTGGAAAAGAAAACATCTTATTTGAAGGCATAGTTTTTCATCCTATTACACAGAATCTTCCAGTACAGCAGACTATGTTATTAAAAGAAAGAGAAGATGCTGAAAATGAAATGAATTTTACAGTTTTGCAAAACTGCTCAATTATTGACTCTGAACCTTCTTCTACAGTGGATGACCTTGAAAAGAAATATTCTACTCCAAGGTTATGCGAAATTATTGTAAATGAATCGAATGTAATTATTCCAAATTCTGTGGTAGAGGAACAATTTTCTTTCAATTTTTTAAAGATAAATGTAAATATGATTGACACCCTGAATTCCTGGTGGAAAGTGAATGTTCTAGATGACTTTATTTCTTTTATCCGTTGGATGCCTGATTATACGTTTTGAAGGAAAATAGTGATTACTAAAGATCTAGCAGTAAAAGAAAGTGATTTCACCATTTTTATTTTCTAAAGTTATTTACGAAATACATAACTAATCTGAATTTTGCCAGTTTCTCTCTGTATTCTAGCTTATTCTAAAAATTCTCCTAATTTTTTGTTACATTTTAAAAATCTCCCTGACGACACATTACTAAAGAAATCTATCAAATTCGATTTAAGTGGTATGATCAGGACATGACAAATAATGACGCCAATATTATTTTATATTATATATATAATTATTCCAAAGTCTGTGGTAGAAGAGTAATTTTCTTTCTGATGGAAAGTGAATATTCTAGATGACATTATTTCTTTTGTTCATTGGATGATTGATTGTACACATGAAAGATAAATAGTGATTACTAATGATTTAGCTGTGAAAGTGATTTCCTCATTTTGATTTTGTAAAGTTATTTTCAAAATGCTTAACTAATCTGGACTTTGCCTGTTTCTCTCTGTATCTCAGTGTATTACGAAAAATCTTTTTTACATTCATCACTTTTTCAATAAATTTCTTTCCTTTTTTTTTTTACATTTTAAAAAACTCCCTGAAATTTGACACGTTACTGAAAAAGTAAATTAGATTTCTTATGCAATTTATTGATTGATTCTGTAAGTTAGTATATCTAGACGTAGGAAATTAATGACGCAAATATGATCAGAGCGCTGGTTCTGCATCTTGCAAATATCTCCTACTGCTAAATAATAGAGAAGCCACATTTATAGTAAATAAAGCTTTTCATTTTTAAGATTTTCAGTTTTTTTTATTCAAAACTTTCTATTCTTAATTTCAGAAAATTCATGTTTTAATTATTTGTATTAATTCTATATTTATTACTAATCTAAAATATAATAAACATAATTAAACCCTTTTATAGAAAAATGTATTTAATGTTAGTCAAAGCTAAAACATAATGCAATCAATTTATGTTTCGTAATGAGTGAAAAATAGTTTTTGCATTTTCATGACTTATAATGTTCTGAATCTCCCGCCAGGTTAACGAGCGGTTAGCGTGTCTGAATGCAAAGTGAATGGCTGTGGCTTCGAATCCCACTCAGGGCATAGATGTTTCTCATTGTGTGTGGTCCTATGTTGTGTAAGAATGTGGCCCACCCTATGAATGGGTATCGTTCCCATACTATTTATCTATAGTGTAAAATGCGGAACAAACCAATAATAAATATTTTAAAAAAACAACTTCTCCTTAACCCCAGTAGTAGTTGGAAGGAGTAGAGGATGAAAACTAGTTTTATGAACTTCGGCTGCATCTCCCTAAATGTTGCGGTGCTTAGCAATTTTAAAAAGTGCTTATTTTCAGATTTTAATTGCCCTTACAGGTGCTTTCTTTATTGCGTGTTTTTAAAAGTGTTTGGTTAAGTAGAAAGTAAATTTTCCCTTTTCGAAAATTATATTTTTTTCTTTACCATGCCACTTTTCGTCACGTATTCTTCACAATGTCAAAAGCGTGCTTTTCACATTGTTCTATTCAACGTCGTCACAATTCATTCAACCACACACTTTTCAGCATGCCATATTGTATGAAAGCGCCAATCATTTTACAGGTTTGATAAAATGCTTGCGAGTCCAGATGTGTGTCAAGTGAGCTGGGTGCGGTGAGATAATTGCACTCTCACGTGCAACTATGCCACATTTTGCGAGATATTCTCAATTTCAAGCTTCATTTTCCACCCTCTGAAATTGAACTGAAAAATCTCTTCAATTTTTTTTTAATGGCTAATATAATCAAGAAAAGAGCTATTTGTCAAGAACTAGTTATTTTATAATAATCATGTTAAGTCTTTGAAAAATATTTTTTGAGTGCTTATTTTTTGTTGAAAGATTTGGCTATGCAGAATGAGTGGTGATTTTTCTTTATAAACTTCACCAAACCTTGGTGGACTGGTTTACATTATGCCTACGGAAGCTAGCCTTCTTCCCTATATCCTACTTTAACCATAAAATTAATTAACAATATTTTGTGTTCATACATCCATCTTTGTTCAAAGTTTATCTATTGTGTTTATGTATAGTTATTATAAAATCTAATGTTGTGTTTAGGTCTTTTTGAAGGATAAAGAAACTGCTATTGGACGTGATCTAAAAATACTGTCTGTAGAAGTCATTTCTAAGCTCATTTTCAGAGTAGAAAGAACACAAATCTGCAGATGTATTCACAAAAAGTAAGGCTTTCAAAATTTAAACAGCTTTGTTCCTAGTTTATAGATTTTTTCTTACTGATTAAATTCAGTTTGGGCTTGCTGTATTTAATTTTTATTGGCAAATTAATAGTTATTATGTATTATAATTGACATTACCAGGTCACTAACTTTAATGTGTTTAAAGATTTTTTTTGTTGTTGCAAAAGTTATACTTGAATATTTTATTCTTTGTTGAAATTATTTTGGCCAAACTAACTGATAAATAATTTATTTTTATGGCCCCTTTCACAATGAATTATCGACTTTCTTGCCATTTTTAGTTAATTTTTTTACACCTCTCCGTGTTAAACAATTCGAAAGTTCATATGACACAGCACTTTGTTTCATATCTCTCTTGGTGCAGCTTTTAAAATGTTGACAAAATTGCCAAAACTTCTGAAAGATTTAGTTTTTAATTATCTACCACTCTATGAAATATTTAAGAAAATGTGTAGTTGTTTGCAGCCCTGTATTCATGGTGCGTATCCAAGTGCAGTTGAATTTTTAAGGGGAAAAAATACCAATTTTTCTCTTTTTTTTTTTTTTTTTTTTTTTTTTTTTTTTTTTTTTTTTTTTTTTAAGGTTAACTACTGCTGTTTCCAATCTTAATATATTAGAATATTAAGATAATGCTAAATATTTTAGAATTTAATTTGATTTTTTTTTCACTAAATTAAAGCAATGTAATTAAAATGTTGAAAAATTTAAAGGTTAAATGAACAAATTTGGAAAAAAATATCTTTGAAAAACAGTATATATGAATAAATATTTCTTAATTATTCCCTTCTATCTAATGTAAGCCAATTTCTTATTCAAGACCATTTTGAACATAGGTAATAACTTAAGTTCTCCTGCAAAGTTCGTCTCCTTAAAGTAGTCAAGTAGTTACTACAATTTCAAAATAGTTTGTAGTCACTACATTTTTAAAAAAATTAGTTGTAAATAACTACATTTATTACAAACTGGTTGTAGTAAATTACAAAAATAATGTTTTTCTGACCATTGTGTTTAACATTCGAAACTGTTTGATATCTTTGAAATAATGCAAATTTCTTTCTTTTGCAGGGAGAGAAATTGTGATGGTTTTTTGCAAGGTGTCTTTCAGTGTAAAAAACAGTGTAATTTGTGCCTTGGTTGTATAAAGTGGGAGAGGGAACAAAGAAAACTTCTAATGAAACCACTAAAACTCCCCAGTAATCTTGTAGAGCTTATAAGATTGAACATGAATGAATAGTTTCCATAAAAACATTATTTTTAAAAAATTAAACTTATTGTGTGCATTATATTTCATATTTTATTGTTGACTGACATTGTTTAGTTATTCTAGAAATTATTCCATTAAAAAAAACTGTAATTATTGATATTATTTGGAACTTGAAATTTATGTACAAAATATTTAATGAAATTATTATTTTCAAAGAGACTTTTCTTTTTACTCTATTGAAGTTAAGTAATATTTTAAAAGATTAATCTATTGTGCAGCTTTGAGGTGAACTCCTCCAGACTGAAAGTCTGGGGCTCTCTGCTGCTGTCGTAACAAAGGAGAGCACATTTAGGAGAGGGAAGCACAAAGGAGAGCAAGGGGGTATAATGGAGAAAGAAAGTGTTGATTGGTTTTCTCATGCTGACCTATGCAAAGATAAAAACAAAACTATTCACCCCTAACTCCTATTAGAAATGACTTTTCCTCGTAACCATAGTACCCGCCACAACGCTAGACTGGTGTCTAGAGGAGTTCTCCTGTAAGCCGCACTATACATCTGGTTATGATTATTAAAATTTATTGTCTGATTACTTTAAAACATCTTCTACTTGGTATTACCAAGTTATTTTGACATGTAACCTTTTATCTCCAAGACAAACATTAATGGCTACTGACTGGGATTGCCTCTTTAGAAAGTTTTCTACTTCTTTTCCTAACTGAATATTATTTTTGATATGATTGTTGGAATTCAAACATGTAAAAAACCCTTGAAAAAATTCCGATGTTTTAGCAAAAAATTTTAGTTAATGTTAAAATATAAAAAATATTTATTCATTTAGGATTTAAATTAGGTGATGACTTTACTTTTAGAGTATCCAAGATTTAAATTTTTTTAAACTTCATTTTACAAGATTACATATTTTTTAAAAAATACATTTTTAAGTACTCCATCTTCAAATAGTTATTATTTACCAAGCCTCAATAATTGTTAAATAATTAGTCATTATGAAAATTTTTTATTTATATTTATTGATAATGTTTATTAATCCATTAAGGTCAGGCTCACGCTGTCTAAATTGTCTAAGTCAGGCACTCCCACCGTTTGAACGTCCTGAAGGAACATAGCTGGGGTTAGTGGTGTTAACAGATATGCCAACTTGCTCCGGACGGCAAATAAATATTTTAAAGTGGTAGTTTATCAATTATGGTTCTTGGTTTAATAAATTCAATTTAGTAGATTTTTTTCCACCACTATTTCTAAATAATTCGTTGGCTTATAAAATTTACCACTTAAAAGAGCTCATGTCATGCTATACCTTTAAAAAAGCAAGCAAAAATAATCAAATATTTGCAAAATTTACTTAGTAGTTATTTACCGTTTTCTTAATTATTTTGGCGTGTCCGGAGCAGTTGGCATCTCTGTGTTAAGTCCTCTGGACCTTCAGATAAATAGTTGAATGGCCTGGAGTTGATAACTGCTTCAGCATCACATAGAACGGTACTCAACTCTTCAAAATTTATGGATGCTTTTCCCAAAACACTTCTCAGAAGTTTCTTCACCATCTGGACCATACGCTCCCAAAACCCACCCCACCAGGGGGCTGTAGGAGGGCTAAAGAACCATTGAATTCTCAAAATTGAACTATTTTGCTCCAGTCGATAGTAGCCATTAAATTGACCGCTCCAACGAAATTTGTTCCGTTGTCGCTATATATTGTTCGTGGTCTCCCACGTCTTGCTATAAATCTTTTTAGTCCAAGCAAGAATCCATCAGTTGAGGGGCTCTGTATTAGCTCCAAATGGATAGCCCGATACACGGCGCAGGTAAACAATAATATCTAAACTTTATCTCCATTCTTCAAATAGAGTGGCCCTGCCAAGTCAACCCCCCGTCACCTCGAAAACCAACGCATCTCGAACCCTGTCTTCAGGAAGGGCGGCAGGCACGGTTTCTAATTTCTTGGAAGAATATCTCTTACGTCGAATGCATCGTTTCAAGATCCTTTGAACAGTCTTCCGACTTCTGAGAACCCAAAATTTTTGTCGAAGATCTGGCAGGACAACTTGAGTTCCACTGTGGCAAGAAACCTGATGCTTTTCATAAATTAACTTTTCCACAAGTGGGTGATCAGACGGTAAAACTATGGGGCATTTGAAGTTTTCTTCATCTTCCCTTCTGAAAACTTTTGTCTTTATTCTTATCAGATCGTCGGCATCGCGGAAAGTGGTGAAGCCTTTCAATTTATTCTTCGTGACAGTGTCCCCAAAACTTTCCGGCTGCACAATTTTTAGTAGTCTCTGCTCAGCCGAATTTATATCGTCAACGGATAACTCTCCTTTTCTTCTACTACCTGGGTTTCTACAATTTGTGCAGAATCGAAGGACCCATGCTACCATTCGTACTATAGTTGAGTATTTTGAAAACAGCTTCAAATACCGAGTGGTCTCACGAGTATGAAGATTGGTTACAACTACGGTTTTTTTCCCTCTCTCTTGAGACCTCATCTTCATCGGTTTGTTCTACTGAGTCGGGCCATTCTTCCTTTGAGCCACTGGGGGTCCCTCCCACCATTTAGACTCTTTAAGAGTTTGAACAGTGCAACCTCTAGAAGGGAGATCGGCTGGGTTACTGTGCCCAGGAACATGTCTCCACATTTCTCTTGAAGAGAGTTTAACTATTTCCTTTACTCTGTTGTTCACAAATGTCCCCCAATTTTCATTGTTCTTAATCCAATGGAGAACGGTTGTGGAATCCGACCAAAAGAATGCAGGTGCATCTTCTGAACTCATAGCTCTTTGCATTGATTGTGCTAGTCGAGCGCCAATGCTGCATGCCAGTAGCTCTAATCGAGGTATGGTTGTGAGTCGTAGCGGCGCGACTCGTGACTTGGCCTGTAGTAGCTGTACATTCACACCTTTTTTTCCTTTTGATCTCAAATAAATTACGCAAGCGTAGCTCGACGCGCTAGCATCACAAAAGGTGTGCAAGCTGAAAGACTGTCGGTATCCTAAATGAATCACATATCGCGGTATTCGTATGGTTTTCAATTTAGTCAAGTCGGACAGCCATCTGATAAATTTCTTTTCTGCTTCCTCAGGGAGTCGTTCATCCCAAGACAATTTTTTCTTCCAAGTTTCTTGCATAAACAATTTAGGAATGATTGTCACATGGCTAGTAAGCCCTATAGGATCAAAAACCCTTTGAATGGAGGACAACACATTTCTTCTGGTAAAAGATTCACAGCTGCTATTGAATTGTTCAAAATCACAAAAAAGCACGTCCTCATTTCGGTCCCAGAGAAGACCAAGTACTTAGGGAAGGCACCAATTCAGCGTCACTTGTCGTACTTTCCCAGCCTCTAAGTTTCCAAGTTGCATTAATTCGGTTGCTACGGTCACGAAATGAGAAAGTTCGCGATCGGTCTCAACTGACGTGACGCAATTATCCACGTAAAGACTTTTCTCCAAAATTTCAGCAACGTCTCGATATTTTCGAGGGCAATTGTGTAAAATGTTGTTGATTACAGCGTCAAGTATAAATGGGCTACAATTCAGTCCGAAGACCAACCGTCTGTGTCTGTACGTCTTCATATTTTTTTCATAATCACTCCACCAAAAAAATCTCGATCTCCTGGATTTATAGATATCTGTAAAAAGGCCTTCTTTATGTCTGAAATCACTCCAAGATTCTTTTCTCTAAACCTCATCAATATCGATGGAATGGTATCCAATACATTCAATCCCTTGTCTAAACAGTCGTTGAGAGAAAATGTGCCCTTTTCTTTACTTGCGGCGTCAAATACTGGTCTTACTCTAGTTGTGGAATGTTCCTTAAAAACTCCTCTGTGAGGAAGATAATGACACCTCCCCTTCGGCACTTCATCAGGAACCGCCTCTATTATTTGATCCCTTTACCATTCTTTGAAAACCGACTCATAGGCTAAATATCTTCCTGAAGAAATTAACTTTGATGTGGTGGAAAGAAGTCTTTTTTTTTTTTTCTGTTATCCGGAAGATCAGCATTGTCTCTCCAGGGTAATTTAACCATATAACGCCCATCAATATCAGTTGACAAGGTATCGTTGAAAAACTTCATCACTTCTTCCTATGGTGCCTTTTCTACAGGATCTTTGATTCCTAATACTTCCATGTCCCAAAAGTGTTCTATTTTATCACTATGAATTAACATGGTGATACTCACAGAAGCATTAGTGCGTAATGGGTCGTAATAATCACTGGTGCTTCTGCCCATAACAAGCCAGCCTAAATGAGTTTCACAGGCAATCAATCCACATTGAAGACGTTCCATGTTCCCAGTGAATAGCTGTCAACAAAAGTCGGCACCAATTATCAGTTCTATATCAGGTGAACCTTCTCCGTAATCAGCCATCCATATATTTTTCTTATATAATTCCTTATTCCACGGTCCCCTTTTAAGCCAAGGAATTGTACCACAAATATACTGCTGATCAAGAACTTGTATGTTCAGAGAAAAATTTCTATTTTGTGAATTAAGAGTGATTTGGTAAAGCCCATGATCTTTCACTTGCGTCGTAACGCCGCCAAACAATGATTGGGCTAAACTTCTTCTTGTCGTAGGTTTAAGGCCCATTTCTTTAACAGTTCTCTTCAATATTTGAGAATTCTGGGAGCCACTGTCTATAAGAGCTCGAACCAGTTTCCCTTTTCCATTGGCTTCAACATTTACTAAGAGAGTCTGCAGAAAAACTTCGTTACCCTCTTTGGCGACCAACACATTACTTGAATCTATCCTTTCCTTAGCTGTCAACTCCTTTTTGTTTACTGGTAACTCGAAACACATAATTACGTGATGCCGCTTGGTACACATCATACATTTGAGTTTTGCTTTGCACTCTTTGGCCCTATGGTTAGTCTTGAAACAAATATAACACGCTTTCTTATTGTTTAAGACATCTTTCTTCTTATCCAAAGACCAACTTTGTGCAATGAAGCAACCCAAGTAGCACCTGATATTAGATATTACCAGAAAATCGGCAAAATCTAACGTTATCCTGCACAACTTCTAAGATTAGAAAGATACAAGAGGTCGCTGTTTGCTCAGCATCGTATAATATTAGATTCAATGCAAACTAAGATTATCTAGCGTTCGCCATCGTATTATTTTGCATTAGTTTAAACGTTTTATAATATTAGGTTTTGTATTTTCTGATATTATCTTGCTTTGCTAGCTATGCGAAGATAGCCCCCGAAAATGAGGAAAATCAAAAATTCAAACTGCATTCGTATGACCATTTTTTGACCACAAATGACCACCTTTTAAATTTTTTTGACCACCCTTATTTTGGACATAATCCTAAAAATTAAATTCGGGGGCTAACTTCGCATTTTTACGCCAAATAAATAAAAATCAAATTTTTATATTGTATTTGTTTGACCATTTTTTGACCACAAATGACCACCCTTTAATTTGTTTTGACCACTCTTATTTTGGACATAATCCTAATAATTAAATTCGGGGGCTAACTTCGCATTTTTACGAAAAATAAATAAATATCCAATTATTTTATTGTATTCGTTTGACCACTTTTTGACCACAAATGACAACCTTTTAAATTTTTTTGACCACCCTTATTTTGGACATAATCCGAAAAACTAAATTCGGGGGCTAACTTCGCATTTTTACGCCAAATAAATAAAAATCCAATTTTTGTATTGTATTCGTTTGACCACAAATGACCACCCTTTAATTTGTTTTGACCACCCTTATTTTGGACATAATCCTAATAATTAAATTCGGGGGCTAACTTCGCATTTTTACGAAAAATGAATAAAAATAAATTTTTTATATTGTATTCGTTTGAGCACAAATGACCACCTTTTAAATTTTTTTGACCACCCATATTTTGGACATAATCCTAAAAATTAAATTCGGGGGCTAACTTCGCATTTTTACGAAAAATGAATAAAAATACAATTTTTTTATTGTATTCGTTTGACCACAAATGACCACCCTTTAATTTGTTTTGATCACCCATATTTTGGACATAATCCTACAAATTATATTCGGGGGCTAACTTCGCATTTTTACGAAAAATAAATAAAAATCCAAATTTTATATTGTATTCGTTTGACCACTTTTTGACTTGAAATGACCACCTTTTAAATATTTTTTGACCACCCATATTTTGGACATAATCCTAAAAAATTAAATTCGGGGGCTAACTTGGCATTTTTACTAAAAATAAATAAGAATCCAATTTTTATATTGTATTCGTTTGATCACTTTTTTTACCACAAATGATCACCTTTTAAATTTTTTTGAACACCCTGATTTAAGCCGTAATCCCAAAAATAATACTGGGGTGGGAGAAAGCATGAAGTTAGCCCCCAAAATTCAGGAAAATAACAAATTTCAACTGCACTCGTTTGACCATATTTGACTACAAATTATCATCTTGAAGTTTTTTCGACAATTTTTTTTTTCAGTCTTTCTTTTAGCAACATCAATATAATATATTTTAATTATAGCTGACATCTAAACGTAGTAATGGTAAAAAACTTTTTCTTGTAGTATAAAAATGTTAAAAAGAAATTCCAAAACTACTATGTACTTCAAATGCAATGGTTATAGTCCAGCGAAACGAGGAATGCTAAAAACTATATGTATAATTTTTGTTCACATTAATCGTATCTTTAATTTCCGTAATGCTATTTTAAAATTGTTTTACAAGTAGAAATATAAAAGTTTAATAAGATGTAGTAAATTTAAAACATTTCTAAAAAAATTATTAGGTTGTTATATATATATATATATAGTAAACATATCTTCTTTAGCATTTAGGCATTTTATTTTTAAAAACAATTATTCTTGTTAAATATAGAAATAATTATATACAAACACAAATAGAAACACATATCTAATCACTATACTAAATTAGCTATCTCAAATCTAAGAATAGCTAAGAATTCTTCATTAGCATTTAGGCATTTTTTTTTAAAAAACATTGATATTTGTAAAATATAGAAATAATTATATACAAAATAGAAACACATATCTAATCACTATATTAAATTACATTCTCAAACTGACATAGCTTTTATTTATGTTCAAAACAATGGAGAAATCAATTTGAAACAAACTGCACAAACCTTACCAATATATACAATCGGGTCTTAATGATTATTAGAATTTTAGCAATTACAAATAGAAAGGTATTTTTTTCACTGTGTTGTAACCAAATAAATGTATTAAATAATTACTCTAATATAAGTAAGAACACATGTAAAGTAAGTACAAATGAAATAAGATAAAGACAGATTGTTAAAAGCACTAAAAAACATAAAATAGAAGTAAATCCAATAGTGTATTAACACATTTTTCTAAAGGTATTCCTTTCATGAGTTATTTTCTTACTATTTTAACAATTGAACAATTCGAAGTTTGATCCGTTGTAGCAGATCGGTGATTTGATCCAAGTAGATCCATTGAAATTTAAGTTTCAGAAAAGGCAAATATTTTAATATTTACAATTTAATATAAAATTTTTCTTTTTCGTATTTTACAATTTAATTAATTTTCAATTGTTAAGAATCCCAAAGAAAGCGAACACCTTGAAATCTTTTGATTTTATGATCAGATTGAAAATCCGATCAAATGATCATTAGTTATTAAGAAACTCTGTTTTCTTTCTGTGCACAACAACTATTTAGGAAAAATTCGAACAGTATTTAAAAAGATTAATTCGACTAATCTTCATAATTTGTATAGACCAAAATATGTGGATTAATTTTTTTATTTAATGAATCATTCAGAGGTTTACGTTCACCTAGCATATCATCTCGTACTTCCCACGAATTCCGTATTCGTCTGCAAAAGGAAATATAATGTCCCATTGAATTGTGTTCGATTGGTCCCATATACTGTACGAATCCAGCTAATATATACTGCTGTTTCTGAATCAATATTTTTTCTGGTATATCTTGAAGTACCGTCTGTTGATTGTGATGTTAGCGAAACTGTTGAACAATTTCTATGTCACAGAATATATGGATGCCAGGCTCTTTTTCTTTGTCATATCTGATTCGCAATTGGGGCATTTTAGTTTTTTATCGAGGAAATATTGTTCCAAAAAGGTTTCAATGTACTCTTTCAAACATAGCTCAATAATGCCATCATAAGGAATTTCAATCAAAGTATTATCTTTCTTCAAAATTCCACAGTGAGGGCATGCGCCAGTTTCGATTGCTGATGGAGTTACTTTAAACAACTGATTTATAATTGATCCAATATTAATTGCGCAGTTTTAAATACTGCAGTTATCGCTATTTATTATATTCATTAAAATTAGAGCTCTATCTTTGTAGAAATTTCTTGTAAAACCAGCTGTTGCATAATTTTTTATGAATGAAAATATTTGCTCATCTTTATTGATATCATTTAATTTTAAAAAATAATGCCTGTTATCCATGTAAGCTGTAAACATTATTTCTACTATGGAATCAAATGCACATGTATTTCGAATTTCCATTAATCTTGTCCCAATGTATAGAGCAGGCTGAATGTTACCATTCCTTATAATAGAATTTTGTTTTTTTCTGATTGGTCGATTATGTATGAAAGATATTTCTGGACACGGTGTTAGGTATTTTCCTCTCTTTTTATTATTTTGTTTTAGCGGAATTTTTAAGTTTTCTTCATCTGCATTCGTATTATTGGAATTGCCACATTTTTCTAAAACGGTTTTTTTGCAATGAGTATCCAATAATTTTTCTAATTTATAGATTTCATTTATCTTATTTTTGTTTCTCCAACTTTCTTCTGCGAACAGATAGCCAAAATTATCATCAAAATCTTCACAGGTCGTACTTGTTTTTGCAGTTTTCTCTTTATTCAAATTATATAATTCATAATTTTCTCTATTCTGATACGCTTTAGGTAATACTTCTTGCTTATTCATGTTATCATTATCCACGTTATCAAAAATAATATTTTTTTTACTCGAATCTAATTCATTTGATGCTGTTTGTCCCTCTTCTTTTGAATTAATTATAATTTCTTTATCATAAAGTTTTTCTCGTTTCGGACGTTTATTACTTGAAACGACTGTTTCGTCCTTTATTGTACTAGTACTTCTTTATCTTTGGGTATTATTTATTGCTCTGTTGTACACACATGCTGATTGAATAGAACTCATGTGCTTTACAAAAAATTTGTCAGCTCGAAGTATACTGCCATATCCATCTAAAACAGTTGTTTTTAAGTTTTTGAAATATGCTTCAACTATGGCTGAAGACGCCACGTCGTAAGTGGAATTAAACGTTTGTTTTAAGATGTTAGTCCATAAAACAAAATATTTGGCCAATTTTAGTAAGGGTTTAATTATTTCCGGTAAATAATAGGGGTTAGGATTGTCAGTTTCGTGGCTCTTTTCGGCATTCTTTTGAGCACGCTTATGAATTTTTTCTAAAAACTTATCAATAAGCTGCTCATCGCTTGAACCTATTTCATTGTCAAAAATGTCGATGTCTGTATAACTTCTTGTGCCTACTCCATCATCTCCACTTTCTTCATCAATATCGAAGGAAACATGATCCAAACTAATTTCAAATGTTTTTATTCTTTCAATTAGTAGGTTAATTTTTCTTTGACATTCTATATCATTTCCGTTGTCATCTTTACCACAGCATTCGCTCAGTGCAACTGTAAAAAGTGCAATTAACAGTTTTTTGAAATCTTTAATTTCGTTACATATTGAAAGAATTCCTAATGATCTTACGTAAAAATCTTTAATTTTGCTCAACTTGCGATAAAAAACTTTTTTCGTGCTAAGTATTTTTATTACATGGGCAATATCAACACGCACAAAGCAAAATAATTTATTTGGCAAATCTTCAGCAAATAGCATTTTTAAACAGTGCTGCACATATGTTTCTAAACGGCAGCTGTTGAAACTCAAAGTTTTTGCATTTAGCAAAGCGAAAGAGAAATCAGACACGCATTCTCTTGGAATTTGCTTCGTATTTTTAATAAAAACTTGAAGCCAATACTGTATGCTTATGGTGTCATGCTTTGTAGATATCATTTGAGAAACGGGTAATATTTGTTCTTCTCCTTCGACAACAGATTGATATAAAAATATATGCTTAGATTTACCATTCAATTTTACAATGGGCTTTGCGATTCCTCCTGTTGCATCAATTACTATACGTTTTCCTTGTTTTATTGCATTTTTATATAAAATTATTTGAGAAGGTGAAAAATAAATGCAATAAAACTCATCTAACCCTATGTCATGAATATAACCTGCATATTCACCCTCATATTTTTTATATAGTAAAGATGAAATACAATTCGCGATCGCAAGGAACTATAGGGGGCGTTGTTGTATGTGCCGAATCCCTGCGATTTCCACATGAACAGTAATTCAGTTACACTGGAGACGTCTTTAATGCAGCATGTAGCATTGTAACGTTCCATCTTTATTGTGGCTGAATAAATTTAAAAAAGAAAAATGCTTGTTTTCTTTCTTATGCAAACGAAAACAAAATGGTATCTTCTTTTTTTTTAGAGAAGGAACATTCAGAACACATCGGAAAAATATTTGTAAATTAAGAGAAAAAAAATAGGTACATTCTTATAAAAGTTCAAACCTAATGCCTGAGAAATAGTTTTACTAAATTTAATGGTATAACATGAAAGGCCCATTTAAATTTTAACGTAAAATAAAGAATGCTTACGAAACAAAAAAAGAACTATTCTTTTTTTGTCGCCATTTTTAGTGTTACGAAAATGCGTCTTTGGGACTTGCCAAAAACAAAACAAGATGCAATTTTATTTTTTTAAGAGCGAAATATTTTATGGAGTGAAATATAACGAAAATGTACCAATACCCATAACATGAAACTTTATCTTAGTAAAAGTCCGTTTTGGAAATGTTATTTCATTTTGAATCTTATTTATTAGAGTTCATAATGGCTTTAGAATCAGGTAAGAGAAAAGTTAGTTTTGAATCTATGCTAAACTCTATATCGGCCCATTTTCCACCGAAATCCGATCGACTACTATGATTTTAAACAAAGTGTTTCATTTTAAGATTTTTTCCAAAAATTTTAAGTGTAGATTGGCGGCACTTAAAAATCTGCCAAATCTGTAGCTGTGGTTAATACGTAAGTACCGAATTTTTCTTCCATACTTTTCTGATTCATATTACTTCAAATATTAGAATATGCAAGAAGTATACATAAACACATAATTTAATACCATTTAATTTTTCAAAAAAAGTATTTTGACAACAATTTTATCAAAAAATGATAAACTAAAAAACGTAAAATAAAGAATTCTTAGGATAAAAACGATTTTAAAAATTCCTCATTTTTCAATAAAAACTTTCGTTTTGTTTCTTTTTTTTAATTCTTATAGTATTTAATCAGACGTAAAAAAACCATTTTGTAGAGAACGATCATCAAGTACGAAAAAAAAGTATTTACAAGCAAATTTTTTATTACAAAAATCATAACACTTACCTGATTTATAAGTCCGGAGAATTCCAAAATGATATGTTCTTTGTTTAAAAACTTTATTCTCAAATAATATATACATAGTTTATCCCTTCATTACTTTTAGGTAACATACCACACATCAAAATTTTATAATTGTAAGATCTCGATATGAATTTTAATATGTAGCTTAAAAACAGAATAGCTGAAATCTAGTTGAAATTCTTTCAAAACTAAAAAACAATTACCAAGAAAACGATAAAAAATTTATTTATAATCAGCACAAAAGATACTTTTTCAAGTAATTCGGATTATTCTTTATTGTTGTTTTCTGAATTATGTAGATACAGAAATATATACATTTCTATGAAGAAGAAGAATATTCTATAACTATTACAGTTCTGTATGGAATTCATTGGAACACATTTATTCATTGGAATGACGAAAGCAATGTTGACTTCATTTTAACTTGTAATGAATTGAAGACAGAAAAATTATTTTACCGCAATACACAAATCTGTAACAGCAAGTGATCATGAAATCATGTTATGTTGTTGGTAATAGAAAGGTAAAAAATATTGAGAAGTTGTTCTTCAAATGCTTGGCGTGTTCTGCTTCAATGTTTGGCATGTTCTAATTAGTTTTTTCAAGAAGTTTTACCTTTTCTTTAGGGAAATTTTGCTTCTTTTTTTATGCTAAGAAAATGGCGTCCGTCATTGCCAATGGTTATGTGGGAACTAATGCACGATATTTACAGTCTCCTGCTAGATGGCGTATCGAGTGTTGCGATCGCGAATCTAAATTCTTATTAATATTTAAATCCTTATTTACAGCCTCTTCACGTGCTTTACGAAGCACGCTCAACGAAGGAATATAGCTCTGTACAGGTTCGCCAAAATGCATACCTCTTGAAGCATCCATTCGCCAGGTTGATGCCTTTTTATGAAGAAGACTTTCGCCAACTTCTGTGTGCCTGTTACCTCTTAAGTGCCTTTTCTGAATGTGCAGTATCCCTCTAGTGTCAGACGTTGAAACTTGAATAGCAATTCCACGATCTTGTTTGGGTTCATTCAAACAATGACCCTTAAGTTGGCAACCACACTCGTTGCAGACACCTTCAATTTTCAACCAAACCTTATTTTCATTGTTAGAAATTTTTGCATGTTTGAAACTAAATGCACATGGCAGCTTGGCTATTTCACTGATTTTATGAGCAATTATGTCTGTCCAACCCGTTTGTAATTCCGTATAATTACGAATTCTAGTTTTTTCTCTTCTCAATACATTCGTCGGGGCAATCTTGTTCCATTCTTCTTCTTCCAAATCTATTTGAAAATTCATAGGTGGTAATGCATTCTGCCTTATTGGTTCAGTAACTAAGAAGTCAGACTCATCCGAAGTCGAAATCGAAACATCACTAATTTCCTTTACTTCTTCGATTCCACACTTTCGTTTCAGATCTTTCAAAATATCATAACGATTAAGTCTAACATATACGTTCAGTGTCTTTGCATTTATGTTTAGTAATTCACTTGCTTCATTCCAAACTGCATCATTTCTTGATTTTAAATTTCCAATGGAATCTTTAAAAATATTTATTTCTGATAATACTTTAACAATGTTTTCAGAATTGGCAAACGCTGGTCGAGGCATTTTGTGTAAAATGATATCTTTTAGGGAATTATACCCTGTTTACTTCCTGATTGCGCCAACTCCATGCGCAAAATTGTAGTCGCCAATATATCACATGACTATCTCCAAGGTTATCAGAAAACAACGATAGTTATTTTTGCTATGTTTAATAATAAAAAAAAGCTTTCGTTTTTGTTCATTAATTTAATTTATTTTTCCCATTTTTGTTAATTTTTTGCTTTTTTTTAAAGTTATGATTTTTTTTTCTTTTGAAATATCTGTTGGTAGTATTAAAAAAAAGTAGCAGATTTTTCAGAAAACTTTGCAAGTAACAAGATAGTATTTTATATTTTTAAAAAATTGTAAAATTTAGTAATAAAAAAAAGTATAACTTAACAATATAACTTAAAAGACAATTTAAATGCCAACAGGATGTTTTTATTAAAAGCTTGAATATAATTAATGCTTACAAAAACAAAACAGAAATTATCCGAGACCGAAACATTAGCTTTGGAATTTTATTTTTCAGACAATATCATAATTAGATGATCAAAATCATTAAGCATTGTAGAGCAAGGCTTGTCCAAGATTGATTATAGGCAAATTATGTCCTTTGAATTAAACATTCGAATTCAGTTTCAATTTTCTCATTTTAGAAGGATAATTTTATGCTGCGCCTAAGTATAATTTCGTTAACAACAATATATTTTTTTTATGATTACGGCTGAAATAAGGGTGGTAAAAAAAACTGAAAAGTAGTAACTTGAGGTCAAAAAATGGCTAAACGAATGCTGTTAAAAAATTTGTTTTTCTTATTTTCGGGGGCTAACCTCGTGCTTCTCCCAAGTCTTATTTTTAGGATTACGGCGTAAATAAGGGTGGTCAACAAAAACTAAAAAGTGGTCATTTGTGGTCAAACGAATACAATACAAAAAATTGGATTTGTGTTTATTTTTCTAAAAAATGCAAAGTTAGCCCCCAAATTTAATTTTTAGGATTATAACCTAAATAAGGGTGGTCAAAAATAACTAAAAGGTGGTCATTTGTGGTCAAAAAGTGGTCAAACGAATACAATATAAAAATTGGATTTTTATTTATTTTTCGTAAAAATGCGAAGTTAGCCCCCGAATTTAATTTTTAGGATTATGTCCAAAATAAGGGTGGTCAAAAAAATTTAAAAGGTGGTCATTTGTGGTCAAACGAATACAATATAAAATATTGGATTTTTATTTATTTGGCGTAAAAATGCGAAGTTAGCCCCCGAATTAAATTTTTAGGATTATGTCCAAAATAAGGGTGATCAAAACAAATTAAAGGTTGGTCATTTGTGGTCAAAAAGTTGTCAAACGAATACAATATAAAAATTGGATTTTTATTTATTTGGCGTAAAATTGCGAAGTTAGCCCCCGAATTTATTTTTTAGGATTATGTCCAAAATAAGAGTGGTCAAAAAAATTTAAAAGGTGGTCATTTGTGGTCAAAATATGGTCAAACGAATGCAGTTTGAATTTTTGATTTTCCTCATTTTCGGGGGCTATCTTCGCATAGCTTGCTTTGCTCTTTATTTTTGGAGTAAGCAAAAGGAGGATTTGGGTGGTAGTAGAATAATTCGGCGATATAATTTTATTTAATTTTCTGTATTGCTGTGAAGCAGTAAAACATAGAACAATAGTTTTATAATGTCATTCCATGCATTATTACACAGCAATGCAGAAATACTAAATAAAATTATTTCAGCGAACTCTGCTACCATCCATTTTCCTCCCTCTTACTCCAAAGTATATCTTATGTTCTGCTGATTTTTCTGAATATTTCAAATTTATTTAAGAAATAATACTATATCACAACTTTTATTAATATTTTTTTCCTTTCTTCGTGCAATGGGTTTTCTGACAAATTTTATATCATTAATAATTTTCAAGTTTTTAATTTTAAAATGTACTCTTAATTTTTTTTTCTTCTAAAAATGAGCTTATTTTAATAATTGAATTTGT
This sequence comes from Parasteatoda lunata, assembly GCA_949128135.1. Lineage (NCBI taxonomy): Eukaryota > Metazoa > Arthropoda > Arachnida > Araneae > Theridiidae > Parasteatoda > Parasteatoda lunata. The sequence goes on along the minus strand of OX421979.1, from coordinate 9,289,622 downwards.
TAGTTTGCAATATATATACATATTTTTTTTTAAATGTGTAACTTAAGCCATTTGCAATTTCACAATTATCATTCATTATTTATATTCTGAAATTGTAAATTAAAAAAACAACACCACATAATTGCTAAGTTAAATTTACATTTGAATTGAGTCGAAAATTTAGCTTAACTGTTTTTTCTACTATATAACTAAGTCATTCATTTCCAAAAATATTACAATAAAATTATATCTCGAATTTTTAAACTGTTATTTTTTGTAATAACTGAAACAATAAAGAAAATAAAAAAAAAAAATCAAATTACTTACTTGCATAAATTATTTCACTTCTATCACTGAAATTAAAGAGAGAACTACTTACGTAACTTTATCCTTTTAGAATCTGAAATTTTACTTACAAAACACTTGAAACAAAACCTAAAGGCACCTGTAGAAATATTTTCAGGGAGTGGAAACAAAAAAAGCCTTTACGAATTTCTTTTAAAAAAATTTGCAATTAATTTTTGTAATGTAAAAATAATTTTACATTGGGACATCAGAAATTTTTAGCGATTCAATAATTAATTAAAATACTATGTACTTTTATTTACTTAAAGTTTAAATAACATTAAAATGTCAAAACCAAAAAAAAATTTTAAATATTGTATTTCATCAGAATTAAATTTGCACAAACATTTAAATCCATACAAGAATGAGACGAAAAAACATAATACTTTTTTACTATAAGTTGCTTTTATATTGATCCAAATTTGACTACCATCATCAGTTACTTTTAAAAAAACCTTGCTATCACAAAATATTCTTTATAATATAAGCAATATTCTTTTCTAAATTGATCAGGAATTTTTATCATAATATAAATGTTATTCAGTCAAAAGAACTTTTTACGACTATAATTATTTTACAATTGTATTATTTTAAACATGATAAAAATAAAAAAGCAGAAATTTTTGTCTCAAATTTTAAATGAATAATTATGTGAAAGTTTCCAAAATTAAAATAATAAACACAATGCTGATAATGTAAATCCTCAAGAGTTTGAGTTATACTTTAAAATCAGCATTAAAAAAAAATTGCTTCTGATATCATCACAGAAATTAAATGGAGAAATACTTACGTAGCTTTATTCTTTAAGTATTTGAAATTTTATTGAACAAAACACCTAAAACAAAACCCAAACACAAAGTGGAAATTTTTCCAGAGAGTGAAACCAGGAAAGTAACTAATATTATGAAAATTGCTATTATTTTTTGTAATGTAAAAACTACTTTTAGGGGCACATCAGAAATTATCATCAATTCGATAGTTATTTAAAGGTGTTATGTACTAAACCAACAATCTTTGCAAACAATTTACATAATATTTTAATTTCAAAACTGTCAGTAAATATTATGTTTAATCTAAATGAAATTTGCACAAACATATAATAGCAATCAAGAACGAGACGAAAAAATAATAACATTTTTAACAGTATTTTTTAAAAGTTGCCTTTGGTATGAATGATTAAAATTTGACTACAATCTATTACTCTTTTGAGAACGTTGCTATAAAAATAACGATTTTTGTTTAAAACAATTCCCTTTCTTTCATTTCGCTGATTATAGATTATGCGTTATGACATAAATAGGTTTAGAAAAAAGCAGGTGTAATATGTAAACATTTTAAACAGAGCTTTTCAGAAAATAAATTTTAAAAAATTAAGCAGACGCTAGAGTCAATATTTTGGTATTGATCAATTAGCGATTAATTATTGATTAATTAAAGTAAAAATACAATGCTAGTAGTATAAATGCCCATAAGCTAGAGTTACTGTTTAACAATGATGTGAAATAAAATTGTCTCCGATGTTTTGAAAATTTAAAAGAAACAAAATTTTATCTACCTCTAATTTCAAAATGCTTAAACATTACTATCATGACTATAAAAAAATTTCCAACATTATATCTTATTATGTTTTATTAATGAACACATATCTGCCTATCCCATTTTCTAAAATTTCGAAGATTTATTACAAAGATGCAGTATAAATAACAGAATGCAGTAGTTAAGAATAAAAAAAAAATTAATCAAACCAAATCATGACAAACATTATATAACAATTTAATTATATTATTTTAAAACAAAACACAATATAAACTTCACTCAACTATAAAAGCAATATATTCTTACCGTCATTGTTTAATATAAACATAATCCTTAAGAACACATATTTGTCATTAAATAAAATAATTTTTTTTAATGCAAAAAGCAACAGTTTGGCTATGTGTTATCATTTTAATTATTATTTTTAAATAGAAAGAATTCCAAAACTTTACAGTCATTTATTTCATGCAGTTCAAAGTTCTTTTCCCTTCACTTGCAATTTTTTGCTTATGTGCAACTATATTTCAGAGCAATAAACTGATGAATCGTAGCTTTAGTGAAAGATTTTATAAAATTGTCAGCAACAGTAAACAACGTGTAAAATACACAGCAGGGATGAATCACACAGAGATACACCTTTCGTCAAACTTCTACACAACAACAAGAGGAATTTCAGCTCCGGCAGATTTAAAGGGAATCGAACAGCATATACACAGCAGTTGTTTTGTTTTCTGTCAGGATCGAACTTACGGGCCCTCGTCTTCTACCAGTATGTCATTCTCCATTTGCATTATCCAGCAGCCTCAGACGAAGCTAAAATTATAAGAGAAGAAGAGTTAAACTTTACATTGAAAACACTAAATTTAAAACTCTACATTACTTTACTACTTTGAAAACATTAAATTAGTAAATTTGATACTATTAAGCATTGAATATTTCTTTAAAACTTAAATCATTTAAAATAAATTTTAATAGGTCTAAAATTTAATAGGTAGATTTCAGTAATAATTTTATTCATTCTTAATTATTTTTTATTTTGAAAAAAGAAGAAATTATAGTTCATAGTTCAAAACCCTTAAGCCCTTTTTAATTGAAGTGAATATTCAAATATATATACAGATACAAAACTATATCAAATTCAATGTTTTTTTTTTTTTTTTAAGATAAAGTACAATGATACTTAACTATCAAAATATTTTTGTACATTGTATAAGCTGATAGAGCCAATAGGAAATATTCACACTCTTATTAAGAACTTCCTAAATAAAAATTTTAACACCTTTTCAGCACTGCTCTTCATTTAACGTAAACACAACTTTGAATAAACCATATTGTTGCTAATTTTTTAACCATATGCTATCATTTATAAATTCATATAATTAATCATGTATCAAAAACACGCAAATCTGTCTATACTCAAGAAATGAAAATCAAAATGTTTAACTCATTATTTTACAATATATTAAACAGGAATCTTTAATTAATGTAACAATAGTAATCTTCTTGTGAATAAAATTTCAAACATTCTAAAATGTACAGTCCGCAAAAAAAAACAAAAACGAATCACCCTGAATAACTTTCGTTCTAATGATCGGATTTTCACAAACTAAGTGTCAATCTTAATGGTTCCTGGGGGTGACCTCAAATATGCTAATTAATTAGTGCTAACTGTTAATTAAGTTACGAAATCAGACACAAAAACGTATTTTCTCTGAATAAACATATATTTTTTTTTACATATTTGGATTCCTTATCTTCAAAATATAGGGGGTAGCCGCAATCTGGGAAATATGGTCCCCATAGTTTGGTCAGGAGAGTGATCCAAAGTTCGTGCCCCTTAATGTTAATTTCACATTTTACGTTTTTAGTCATATTTTTGAAACTAATAAAGCAATTCAAAGAAAATTGCACCCAATCATAAAACTCATTTTCCCAAAGATAATTTCATGAAAAAAATAATTTTTAATAATTATTTTTTATTATTTAATTAAACTGAGGATGAAAAATTTTTGAATTATAAGGTATAAATTTTTTTATACCATATTAATCTACATATTTTTCAATTGAAAAATCTAAAGTTTCAACTGTTTTTATTTATTAGAAGCTGAGAAAAATTAAAATTAATTATTTTTAAAGAAATAATTTGGCGACAATAAAGAAATAACTAAATGGGACGATTAATATTAAAATGTGATAAACTTGAGTTGAACTTAACTTCGCGCGCGCAGCGTAAAATTTCATTCATATTTTTTTCGCTAATAATCGTTTGCTAATCTTTTTATTTCTTTCAAACTATAAAATACGATGTTTCTATTTTAGTCGTTTAATAATTCGCGATCGCAACGAACTATAGGGGGCGTTGTTGTATGTGCCGAATCCCTGCGATTTCCATATGAACAGTCATTCAGTTACACTGGAGACGTCTTTAATGTAGCATGTAGCATTGTAACGTTCCATCTTTATTGCGACTGATTAAATTTAAAAAAGAAAAATGTTTGTTTTCTTTCTTATGCAAACGAAAACAAAATGGTATCACCTTTTTTTTAGAGAAGGAACATCCAGAACACATCGGAAAAATATTTGTAAATAAAGAGAAAAAAATAGGTATATTCTTATAAGAGTTCAAACCTAATGCCTGAGAAATAGTTTTACTAAATTTAATGGTGTAACATGAAAGGCCCATTTAAATTTTAACGTAAAATAAAGAATGCTTACGAAACAAAAAGAAAAAAAAGAACCATTCTTTTTTTGTCGCCATTTTTTAGTGTTACGAAAATGCGTCTTTGGGACTTGCCAAAAACAAAACAAGATGCAATTTTATTTTTTTAGGAGCGAAATATTTTATGGAGTGAAATATAACGAAAATGTACCAAAGTCCATAACATGAAACTTTATCTTAGTAAACGTCCGTTTTGGAAATGTTATTTCATTTTGAATCTTATTTATTAGAGTTCATAATGGCTATAGAATCAGGTGAGAGAAAAGTTTGTTTTGAATCTATGCTAAACTCTATATCGGCCCATTTTCCACCGAAATCCGATTAACTACTTTGATTTTAAACAAAGTGTTTCATTTTAAGATTTTTTCCAAAAATTTTAAGTGTAGATTGGCGGCACTAAAAATCTGCCAAATCTGTAGCTGTGGTTAATACGTAAGTACCGAATTTTTCTTCCATACTTTTCTGAATTATATAACTTCAAATATTAGAATATGCAAGAAGTATAATAAACACATAATTTAATACCATTTAATTTTTCAAAAAAAGTATTTTGACAACAATTTTATCAAAAAGTTATAAACTAAAAAGCGTAAAATAAAGAATTCTTAGGATAAAAACGATTTTAAAAATTCCTCATTTTTCAATAAAAACTTTCGTATTGTTTTTTTTTTTTTTTTTTAATTCTTATAGTATTTAATCAGATGTAAAAAAAACATTTTGTAGAGAACGATCATCAAGTACGAAAAAAAAGTATTTACAAGCAAATTTTTTATTATAAAAATCATAACACTTACCTGATTTATAAGTCCGGAGAATTCCAAAATGATATGTTCTTTGTTTGAAAACTTTATTCTCAAATAACATATACATAGTTTATCCCTTCATTACTTTTAGGTAACATACCACACATCAAAATTTTATAATTGTAAGATCTCGATATGAATTTTAATATGTAGCTTAAAAACAGAATAGCTGAATTCTAGTTGAAATTCTTTCAAAACTAAAAAACACTTACCAAGAAAACGATAAAAAAATTTTTTATAATCAGCACAAAAGATACTTTTTCAAGTAATTCGGATTATTCTTTATTGTTGTTTTCTGAATTATGTAGATACAGAAATATATACATTTCTATGAAGAAGAAGAATATTCTATAACTATTACAGTTCTGTATGGAATTCATTGGAACACATTTATTCATTGGAATGACGAAAGCAATGTTGACTTCATTTTAACTTGTAATGAATTGAAGACAGAAAAATTATTTTACCGCAATACACACATCTGTAACAGCAAGTGATCATGAAATCATGTTATGTTGTTGGTAATAGAAAGGTAAAAATTATTGAGAAGTTGTTCTGCAAATGCTTGGCGTTTTCTGCTTCAATGTTTGGCATGTTCTGATTAGTTTTTTCAAGAAGTTTTACCTTTTCTTTAGGGAAATTTTGCTTCCTATTTGCTGCTGAGAAAATGGCGTCCGTCATTGCCAATGGTTATGTGGGAACTAATGCCCGATATTTACAGTCTCCCGCTAGATGGCGTATCGAGTGTTTCGATCGCGAATTTATTTGCAATTTAGTAAAGAAATTTGAATAAAACAATTTGAATAAAAAACCCTTTATTCCACGAATGTCTAGTTTAATAAAAGCGTACTTCTGATAGAATATGATAATATGCCAGGTTGTGCTTATTTAATGTGATTATTTTTTATTTTTTTTTATTTTGTTTTTCAATAACTGATACAATTTCAGTAATATACATACGTATGCATAGATTTGGAATAATATATTTATCAATTTCTTGAACATATATTTATCAATTTATTGAATATATATTTTATAATTATTAATGAATGCGTAGTCCAAATTTTTAAGCATCTTAAAACTTCTTTTCATCTTATATATCGCCTTAATCCTAAAATAAATTTGTAAATTACCTGTCTGCGCGTGTTTCGCAGAATTATTTTTCTAAATTTTTAATTAAATTTTAACGTTTCTCAAAATCTTATTTTTTATGCTACCATACATATTATTTTTCCATTAATATACAAATCAATTGTTTAAGTACTTTAATTTATGTTTTCCTTTAGAATAAAATTACTTTTTAAGTTATTTTCAAATTTTTATTGAAAGAAAACTTAGAATTATTGCCAGCTAGCTGAGAATTAAATCTTGTTAAGAAATTAAAAATATTCTACTGATCAATATCATTCGATGCAGAACACCTGACTATTTACTAATCATACTATTATTTTCGAAAATAAAGATAAATTATTAATTTTCCTTTTTTTTTTATTGTTTATTATTTATTTGAGTAATGAAAAGTAAATGCGTATGTGAGCACAACAAAAACATACAACAGATAATTTTGTTTTTTTAAATGAACAAAAAACTATGGACATAAAATTTTATTTTGACGTTCAAAGTTATTCCTGCTTGCTAACTTAAAGAAAGTTACCCTTTTCTTTTAAAAAGTTGAAAATATCTGCTTAAAAAGATGTTTATATTATTTCTCAACTTTTGCACAGTTCAAAAAAATATTGTTATATCAGGAAAATGTTTGATATGCCTTGTTTCGTTAAACAACTACTAAAATAAAAAATTGTAAAAAGATTCGAAAAACGCGCTATTTTTAGTATCATCATCTCAAAAATTGTTCTTTTTCTAACATTAGGATTTTTTCTACTTAAATAATCTATAATAATAGTTTTAATACACGTTTTGAAGAAATAATGAATGCAAATTTGGATCTAATATTTCGTAATATGGAAACAAGAATATTAATAATTCATTTATAATTGTTTCATTGCATCGAAGTAGTTAATACTTTTCGAAACAATCGGCCTTGCAACTATTTAACTTTGACTCTTCAAAATAGGGGTCATTTCATGTATGCCATTTGACTTTAAAAATTTCAAATATAAAATGCAAAAATTACAAGAATGCGTAAGCTGGCTTTAATTAATAATAAAAAACTGACAAAATCGTCGGCAAAAGAAGTTATCTCAGGAAAAGAATGTCAGAGTTAAAAACTGTAACAAGTGTTACTCTTGTTTAATTTGGGGTATTATAAACCTAAATTTTCTTTTCTTTTAATTTTTTAAATTATTTTTTTAATAAACTAACGAAATGAGTATGAATGTTAATAATATCCATTCGTTTTACTAGAAACCAACTTTACTTTGTATCATTCGGAAATCATATGAAGTGCAAATTCTTGAGCTCAGGTATAGGGTAGTAAGATAAGCACACCGGACAAAAAATTAGTCACCCTTAGAGAAATCATGAAAAAGATCATTTAATAACGTGTAACACCACCCCTAGATTTGATGACCGCCTGGATTTGGTTAGGAAGTGTGCCCACAAGGTTTTACAAGTACGTCGAATCCAGTTTAAGCCCCTCGTTGAGGATTTGATAGCGCAAATTCAAAAAAATTGTGAGAATGCTGATTTTGGCGTTTTACCCGTTGTTCCAACATGTCCCACAAATTTTCAATGAGGTTCAAGTAAGGTGATTTTGCAGGCCAGCCGAGATGTAATTGAGTGTCTGACTGTTCATAAAACCAGTCACATATACTTCCATCCCCATGAACTTTGCTGTTGTCATCTTGAAAAATAGGGGTATCGACAACACACTTTGCGTGAAGAGGGTGACTGAAAGGCAACTCCTAACTGTCCAGAACCAAATAAACATGTTGGATCATGTTAGTGGCCACCTCAGTGAGGGAGCCCAATCCATAATAAGAAATACACCCCCAAGACATGACAGACCCACCTCCGGCTTGGACCTATACTTGCACACAGTCAGGATGAAATGCTTCATCTGGTCTGCGTTGCACTTGCAGACGTGCGTCTTTTGAATAAATGCAAAAACATGATTCGTCAGACCATATTACATTCCGCCAGTCAGCAACAGCCCATGTTCGGTGACTTCTAGCCCATTGAAGTCGCGCAGCTTTATGTGCCCGTGTGAGCAATGACCTCTTACGAGACGTTCGACTCCATAGGTTCATTGCATGCAGCTCCATTCGCAATGTTTTCTCACTAAAAGACTGGGATGGATCTTCATTTAGCAACTGAGGTAATTCCTGTCCAGTTTGGAAGCGATTTTGGTTAAAAAGTCGTGAAACACGTCTCCGGTCACTTTCAAGCAGGATCTTTTTCCGATCACAATTCTGACGGCGTCTTTCGTGACCACGTGTATCACACCACTGCTTGTAGACACGTTGAACAGGAGTTGAAACGCCTACAAATCCAGCAACTTTATTCACCATATGACCATTGGCACGGCCAAACCCAATTGCCCCTTTTTGCCACTCTATCACATCTTTACTCTTACCTATATTTACACACAATTTCCGCTTCAAACAAAAATATCTCACTGATAGCTACTTGTCTTTGATCAGGTTGAAGCAGTGTGCATGCAGTTAAGCACGTCACTTGACCACTGCGTCATCTAACAAAGCCTAAGGATTCATCGGTGCTTGCGCACTAGGGTGACTAATTTTTTGTCCTGTGAACTTACTTCATGCATGATCAGTAGTTTCAAGAGTGAACTCTTATATTAGAAGGCAGCTAACTTCCTTAAAAATTCCAATTCGGAAAAATACTTGTTATTTTACAAATGTTATAAGGCATGTGTATTTTTTTTAAATGGTTATATATATAATTTTAACATTGGTCATTAATTTTCTGTTGATGAAGCAAAAACTAAGACTCTAGTAAGCAGCCAAAAACTAAATCATTATGAATTATTATCCTGGAACTTTTTTTTTTTTTTGGAATTCTCTAACCTTGCTATTTAAACTCTATTATCCGCTGTAATATGCTTTTGTTTGACTCAAAATATTGGCATTTTTTGGCATTTTTCATATTTTTTACAATTTACATACATCAACATACTTCACGAAATGAACATTTTTAAAAATTTGAACTCATTTTTTCAAAGAGCGAATCTCTAACAATACTTCGGCGAATCATAAAAAAATAATTTAGCACAATTTCTAAGTTAGTTTATCCTCTAAATACCCCCCCCCCCGTCAATTTAAAATTCGATGATAAAATTGATTAGTTTTTGCAAAAAGAAACTGCTACAAAGCAACTGAAATAAAAGAACTGATAGGAAAGACTATATAAAAGTTTGCTATATTACACTAAATAAATTATTTATATTAAATAATTAAAATATAAATTTACAAAATATTTATTTGTTTTATATAATTTTTACATTTACAAATGAGAAACTTTATGGCATTCAGCTAATTTATACTTTACAATATTTGCAATGTTCAAAATGCATAAAAGGTATCCACTTAAATCCTATAGGAAGGAATTCATACATTTTGATTCTTTTTATCGTTTTCTATTAATTAAGCCACAGATTATTTAACCAAAGAATGTCACTGATTTATTGATCAAAAAGTTAAATTATTACTTTAACTCAGTAAAACTTAAAAGAGTTATCTACCACATATGCATTAAGTTTCAAATAATTTCTTTTATTAAACATTTTTACCTTATATAAAGCTTTAAGTTGAATTGTTCCTACCAACAGCATTAATTTTTAAATAATGTTGCTAAGCTATTTTTCATCTATAATTTCTGCTACCATCTTCTAATAATTTCAGAAAATAAAAAAATACCAATTAAAGGATTTGTTTGCGTAAATGCTGGAAATAGTTAAGGGTAGAGGGGTCTCATTATTTTCTCTAATTCAACAATTAATGCTAGTAAAATTCTAATTAAAATTAGCAAATCTCTAAATAATCTACAATTGCAAAATACAACGGTAAACTCTAAGTAAAATTGACTCCAACTTCTGATGAATTTTAATTTTTTTCAAAGATTTAAAACTCTTTTTTTTTCTTTTTCTTTTTTCTTTTTTTTTTTTTTTTTTTTGATTTGACCTTTCCTTTAAAAAGTCAAGAATCTAGTCCTTAATAAATTAAGAACTCTGTGATATCAGTATCGATCGTAATTATAAAGTTATCATTAAATTTAAAATTAAAATTTTGAAATTAAATATTGAATGTTGTGGTGAATATAAACATAATAAAATACATCATTTTAGTTTCGCCCCCACATTTTTAACTTCTTAAGGGCCCTACGAACTCTACTTAAAATGACGCTATCGTATCAGATGTCGGTAGTGATGGTGAGAATAGTAAAATAAGTTTTTAAATAAAGGAATAAAACAAAGAAACTTTAGTGACCATATTTGGTGATAAATAAGTAACTGATCGCAATCGAAGAGCTTAGGGAAAAAACATGTAACCTAAATATTTGTCAGAATGGAATGACCTTTAATAATAAAATAAAAATGCAAGTAGAATTTACTCTTATACTATTATATATATATATATATATATATATATATATATATAATTGCATAATAAATAAATACAAAAAACACGAAGAAAATTAAGAAAAACAATAAGTTTTATTTATTGCGCATAAGCTGCAAGTAAATAGAACACACAAAACAAATTCAAAATGTCGATAAAATAAGGAATAAATTACAGAACAGTGAAAAAAGGTGAAAAACAGAAAAATAATTAAAAAATAAAAATAACAAAAACCGGAAGGGAAAAAAAAGAACAAAATATTTTTTTACAAAAATCCGGAAAATAAAAGATATAACCTTTTCATCAGCCCACACGATTATATCCACAAAAAAGAGTGCTTTCTAATATTGCGGATATAATCGTGTGGGCTGATGAAAAGATTATTATCTTTTATTTTCCGGATTTTTAAAAACAATTTTGTCCTTTTTTTCCCGGTTTTTTTATTTTTTTAATTTTTATTTTTTTATTATTTTCCCCCTTTTTTTATTGTTCTGTAATTTTTCCCTTGTTTATATATATGTTACCGGCAAAGTATGAAACGCCGGCATTGTATAGAATGCCTAGGCATTGTATAGAATGCCTGACGTTTTTAGACTAAGTATGAAATGCGAGAAGCATTACATACTTTGCCTAGGCATTGTATACAATGCGTAGGCATTTTATAGAATTCCAAATGCTATTTAGGCAAAGTATGAAATAAACGTCCTGATGAGGTTATTATGTAAATGATTTGCATGTTAATGTGAATGACCGAAATCGGTGGTTACCGGTGAATGTTGACAATCACATAGTCGCTTTGGTGAATGTCCGAAATATTTATTGCATCCGATTTGATATTATATTATTCGTGGACATAATTGCATTTATTCGATATTTTAATACTTACTGACGATAGATTAGAAGAAACATCAGTGTAGGGTATACCGGGCAAATGTATACTGGACAATGGCACTGAACCTTAAAAAAACATCAGTGTAGGGTATACTGGGCAAATGTAAACTGGGCAGTGGCACTTAACTAGACCTAGTATATATTTCGGACATTTACCAAAGGTCTAGTCATACCAGGTCTAGTTAAGTGCCATTGCCCGGCATACCCTACACTGATGTTTTGTTAAGGTTCACTGCCACTGCCCGATATGCATTTGCCCGGTATATCCTACACTGATGTTTTTTTAAGATCAAGTGCCACTGCCCGGTATATCCTACACTGATGTTTTTTTAAAGTTTAGGGCCACTGCCCGTTACACATTTGCCCGGTATACCCTACACTGATGTTTTTTTAAGGTCAAGTGCCACTTCCCGGTAAACATTTGCCCGATACTCCAAACACTGATGCTTCTTCTAATCTATCGTCAGTAAGTATTAAAATATCGAATAAATGTAATTCTATCCATGAATAAATTCATATCAAATTAGATGTAATATATATTTCGGACATTCACCAAAGTTACCATGTGATTGTAAACATTCACCGGTGAAAGTCAACAACCACCGATCCACCGATTCTGGTCATTCACAGTAACATGCACATCATTTACATAATAACCTCCTCAGGACGTTTATTTCAAACTTCACACACACACACACACACACACACACACACACACACACACACACACACACACACACACACACACACACACACATATATATATATATATATATATATATATATTTCAATTTTATTGAAAAGAAATACCGTGGATTTTATAAAACCTTCTGATTGCGCATCAGAATCATGCCCAAAATTTTTTGCACGATCTCTTTTTCTTTTCCTTACCTGAAAGACTTGAATTGAGGTGTAAAAGCAATTAGCCATACAACTCTTGATAAATCATAAATTTATAATAAATTAATTAAATTTGGTTTTAGTGCATCATTTTTATACAACTAACATCTTTAAAAAAAAAAAAAATGTCAGATAATAAGTTCAACGTTTAAATTTTGAAATATTGGAAAATGAAAAATAATTTCCTTTTCATTTCTTCATTTTAAATTCAAATTTTATTTTCAAAGTATTAAAACGAATATAATGCAGATCCAAATATTCTCTTCTTGGTTGCCTATACGAGGGTTGCTATTTATATTTCTGGCCTTGGTAACAGTAAGTGTTGCTAGGCGACCGCAGACGATTTTAATCGAAAGTTTGATATTTTTAAACATAAATTCAGCAGACGGTTTACCATTATAGCTTCATTTGTGTTGTTGACAGTAAATTGAAAAGTTCTTCTCTTTCAAAAAATGGAATTGAATCGTGAACATTTTCGTGCCATTATTTTTCATAACTTTCGACGTGGATTGTCAAGACAAGAGTGCTTCGATGAACTTAATTCTTTATTCAGCGATAAAGCGCCATCCTACAGCACTGTAAAAAATTGGTATAACGAATTTAATCGTGGTCGATGTTCGATCCAGGACGAATCCCGTGCAGGTCGTCCAAAATCCGTTGCTGTGTCAGAAAAGATCGATGCTGTGCGTGAACTGATAAAGCAAGATCGTCATGTGACATACCGTGAGATAGAGGCGTCTTTGGACATTAGTATGACTAGCATCAATAAAATATTGCATGAACATTTGAGCGTAAAAAAAATTTGTTCGCGTTGGATCCCGCATAATCTGACAAACGCTCAAAAAAAGGCTCGTGTCGATTGGTGCAAGAAAATGTTGGGAAAATACGTTCAAGGTACATCAAAGGCTGTGTATAACATCTACACAGGTGACGAATCATGGATCTATGCATATGAGCCGGAAACAAAACAGCAATCAACTGTATGGGTCTTCCAAGACGAGGCAAAACCAACAAAAGTTGTTCGAGGAAGAAGCACATCGAAACAAATGATTGCCTGTTTCTTCGGCATTAACGGTCATGTGGCAACAGTGGCGTTAGAGCAACGCAGGACGGTCAATTCTGAATGGTACACGACCATTTGTTTGCCAGAAGTCATCGGAGAAATTCGAAAAAAGCAGAAGAACAGGCGAATCATTCTTCATCATGACAATGCGAGCTCTCACACATCGACTCAAACAAAGGCATTTCTGACGGAGCGAAAGATCGAACTGATGGGTCATCCGCCATACAGCCCTGATTTGGCACCCAATGACTTCTTCTTATTCCCACACATCAAAAATAAATTACGTGGACAACGATTTTCGACCCCCGAAGAAGCGGTTGATGCATTAAAAACGCATGTTTTGGAGTTACCTCAATCTGACTGGAAAAAGTGCTTTGAAAATTGGTTCAAACGCATGCAAAAGTGTATTGATCATCATGGAGAATATTTTGAAAAACAATAAAACCAATTTCGATCCTACATATTTGTTTTTTTCATTATTAGGCCAGAAATATAAATAGCAACCCTCGTAGCAACAGAGACACACAATATGACGTCTCGTCATTCATTCAGTTTCTTTATGGTTGTTTTAAATTGTTTCACTTTATATGGCGAGGTAATTTGGCATTTTTTTAAACTTTCGCCATATATATAAATCTTTATTGTGACCTAATTTACCACCCAATTTTTTCGAAATTTTGTCTACCCCCCCCTATTTCGAGGGTCAAGATTCCAAATATGTAAAAAAAAATATATGTTTATTCAGAGAAAGTACGTTTTTGTGTCTGATTTCGTAACTTAATTAATAGTTAGCACTAATTAATTAGCATATTTGAAGTCACCCCCAGAAACCATTAAGATAAGTGAAAATCCGATCATTAGAACGAAAGTTATTCAGGGTGATTCGTTTTTTTTTTGCGGACTGTACCTAATGGTTTTAACTAAAAAGTAGCCGATTAATTAATAATTATTTTAACATGGCAAACTTCTTTACTAAATATTATTTTTTATCTTTATCATTGTTGCAGTGAAATTCTGTCAGATGCGAATTACCATGTAAACATTGTTTTTACGAGCCTATTCTAAACTAACTACAATACTTGTAATTTATAGTCGGACAATACGTTTTAACAGAGTAGTCAACTACTACAAGCAAACATTATTAAAAATGAGCACAATCATAATATTTAATAAGAGATTTATTAAATCATTAAATTAATTCTTGAATGTTTTGAAGAAGCGGTCAAGATTATTAAGTACACTGAATGTTTCTACAGGAAAAACACTACCTACGATACTACTTTAAAGTTTTATGTATCTATCATTTAAACTTATAAAGTTTACTAAAAAATTACTAAATTATAAATACCTTTGAAGTTAAAAATTTCATTCTAGCTGATTACCACGATCAATGGCGGAGGCGATGTAAACATTCCCATTCCAAAGGAAGTTACAACTCAACAATTGCACTGGCGGAAACAGCTTATTTCTGCTAATATTATCGTTATGTTTTCTGGCATAAGTTTGAAGTGGCCAAAAATGATATTTTAAGTAATATACTTAATTTATTGTTTTCTTTCATAAATAAATGTTTATTTATTAATAATATGGGATAACCTTTCGCAAAAATGTGGCGCTGTACCAAAAGTAATGAAATAGATGATTATTTTGAAATTTCGGATGTTAGATCGAATACTATACAATCTTATATCAAATTAGTTCTAACACTAGAAGATATGATTCAAGAGTATTGCGTTTTCTAGCACGGCAGTATTATATTGCATCTTGGCAGTATTAGATCATATCTTTTTGCTATCTGGGTTTGATTGTTCTTAATAATCAAACACAAAATCTCTTAAACATTCAAAGGTAGAAGAAGCTATAACAGTTGACGTCTACCAAAACTTAAATTAATTGTAACGAGCTGGTTTTTTTTCAGCTCTACCACATTTAGTTTTCATTAAGTCTGTGCATCGTTCATCATCTCTAATCTCTCCAATTTCAGTTTCACCTTTGAGGCTATCAACTTTAGTTTTATCTTTAGAGTTATTGACCTTTACTTGTTTAAATGGTTCGCCGTTAAATATTTCATTTGTGAAATCGAGTTCTAAAGGATGCAATCGTTGCACACGATGAATTAGTTCACCGCTCCCAGTTTTCAATTTTACGACTCTAACACAGTTAAGTAAGTTTAACTTAGCGGACATTTTTACAAAAACCTTTAACTAAGTTAGAAGTTGAAAAATTTTGTTCAAAAGTATTTGTGAAAGTTTAATCTTTTGGATGGTTACAGGAATGAAACAACTTAAGTATTAGTTTTAGGAAATTAAATATATCTTTAGTTTATTGAAGATTTTGATAAACTGTATGTGTATTTTTTGTAAAAGTTGAAGGCATGAGAAGGGGCCGCATGTTAGACAAATAGAGGCTAAAAGGTATGGGGTTCGATTTTCGGTCGTCGATCTCATGCATTCAACATTTTTATTACTAATATTTTTAATTTATTTTTATTACTAATATTTTTTATTACTAATATTTGTGACATTTTTTATTACTAATATTTTTAAATAAACATATTGTCTTTAAAAACTTCGTTTTCTCTTATTTGCTTTATTGACATACAGAGACGATATTCTGCGACAATCTCGGATGTCATTATGTACAAATACAAGTGTTAAGATATTTAAACAGTATAGTACAAGGGAGAAAAAGAATACATGAAGTAAATTCTGAAACTTTTGATTTACATACTTGATTCACACATTACTATGCAAATTTATAATGTCCACTGTTGTTAACTAGTACAGGGGCTAAATTTTTTTCACCATGTTTTCTTTCTGGTAGAATATTTCATAGCTTTTTTCTGGCCATTTCCAATAGATTCCCACAGCAGCCATTACATTGACTTAAAATTCTTGCTCTTCAACAGACATTGCCACGCCAAGATATAACATGTCCTCGTATTTAACCATACACCGATCCCCAGCTTTTATCTTGGATTCTCCATTTTGTTTTCAACATCTTTCACTAATAAAAAAACCCTTCTGATATGACTTCTTGTACTCTTAAATGGTGGATCTGCTTAATATTTTTAATCTGTAGAGATTTTGAGTATAGACTAGACAGATGTAACTTTTTCTGACGCTTCTTAATATCTTCTGGCGTGATTTCTAAAACATTTATTTTTGTTGAATGCTCTTGTGTTGCTACCGCAAACTCAGATGCATTGGTGACAATATATTTTCTTCTCAATATGGCGTTTCTCATACTCTTTTTAATAGATTCACCTGTACCATCAACAGGACCTTTTCTGTGTGACGTGGCAAAATAATTCCACGTCAATTCCCATGATGAAGCTCAAGAACAGGTAAGACCGAAGCTATATATCGATTCTTGAACTGGCTGCTTGGCCCATCTGACCAGATGTGAACATTTTTGATATCCGCCGGCAAATTTTCCAAAATGCAATCTATATATGGCACTACGGTTTCTTTAGTGTGATCTAAATCATCACTTATGAAAGCCATTCAATGTTGCTTTCCGGAGTACCCTTCTGATATGTTGAAAATACTGACTTGCTTCCTCGTCCAGTATGCACTTCGCGCCTCATCTTGGTATTCATGCGAATAATTTTCTGTGAAATCTACTCGAATGATTGCAGTGTCCTTATTGAATGGTGGTTATGTCGCAGCTTGGACTTGCCTTCTGTAAGCAAGAGCTTGTTCACGCTTGGTTTTAACATGGTTTCGAAACTGTAGCTTCATGTTCTTTACGTGTTCAGACAAATCTTCTGAATTTCCTTCTTCTAACATTTTCTTTCAGTTGGCCAATAACATCTTCCTTCTACATACCAATTCAAACCATGGTTTCCTTTTCGGGTTA
Organism: Parasteatoda lunata; assembly: GCA_949128135.1. Taxonomy (NCBI): domain Eukaryota; kingdom Metazoa; phylum Arthropoda; class Arachnida; order Araneae; family Theridiidae; genus Parasteatoda; species Parasteatoda lunata. The sequence goes on along the minus strand of OX421979.1, from coordinate 9,271,985 downwards.
TTTTGTTTAGTGAATCTTCAAGTTAATGAGAACAAGTTTATTCTCCAGACCAGCACTCATCTATTTTTTCTGATCATAAAAATAAATTTCGAAAGATAGAACATTATGGAATTTGCTGAAGGCTTCAGTAGCCAATCTGAAGTTTTCGTGATACTTACAAAGACAAACATTTCTTGGAAGTTTGCTACTAAGCAAGATATGCTTTGGATGGAGCTCAAAGAATTAAGTTTTTCCAATTTTGCATTCTGGATTTTTTTTTATAAACATTTGGTGCATTTTTCGAACTAAATGAAGATGCCATGCTTGTACTTTCTTTTTGCCACCATTAGCATCTCTAAATATAATTACCCAGGGGCGGCGCTAGTAGGGGGTCAGGGGGGGGGGCAATTGCACCCCTGTCGGGCATGGGCAGCCCCCCATCGGGAAAAATTTAAAGTCTCGTCGGGATAATAGTCTGGTCACATTTTTTTTTCTAAATAATGTCAAAAATTCCTTTACAGATGCCTAATAAAAAATTTTATAGTTGACTTTTAATTTATTTATTTTTAAGAATTAGTAACAAAAATTAGTAAAATATATTGTAAATTCTATGTATTTGTAGTTTCACTACACTACTTGTAACTTTGCCCATACATTGTTAAACAAGAGACCGGATGCGATTAGACATGGTTGAAATTGACGACTTTTCGAAGTCTCATAGAAATCCTTTCCCATAAACATATCTTCATTTTCTTGGAAAATTATCTTTCAAACTGCTATTCTTTCTTCTGCAGAACCAAGAAGGGGATAATCACACCTCTTGTTGGGGGAATATCTGACAAAAGCCTGAGGGACAGAAAGAGATCCTCTTCTTTACAAATTCTTTCTTATGTAATATGTTTATCAATGGTTTATGGGATCACATAATTGCTTTTTGAAATTTTCAAGCAAAATGAAAGTACTATAAGAATAAAATAAAAATATTTCAGTTCAATTTTTTCATCTTATTTTTTTCTTTCTTTTTTTTAATACTTTTAAATCAGGAAAATCATTTACTTATTCGGATTATAGGTTTATATTTTAATCAACGCGATAAATAAGAAGTCGGAAAAAAAAGAAAAGCAAACAGTAACAAAATATTCTTAATTTTTTTAGGCAGATTTACTTTTTTTTATTTTATCATTTTCTTAGTTGTAAAACGATTGTTGATTGATTCAGAAAAACAATTAAACTGTTCGTATTCAATATCTTAAAATATATATTAATCAACGTAACAGATTATCATTGACTTATTTTATATACAGTGTATGAAATGGAAAAAAGGTACACCTTGTTTAACTTTTGATTTAATCGTATTTTCCCGTACAAAGAGTCAATAACATATCTTAAGTTACGAAATTGAACACAAAAACGAATTTTGTTCTGGATAAACATACAATTTTTTCTATAGTTTTAGGTTTTTAATTTTCAAAATGCGGAAATAGCCGCAATCTGGAAGATATGGTCCGAAGTTATGGTAAAGAGAGAGATGGAAAGTTTGGGTCCTTTAATTTTAACTGCACTCTTCGATTATTGCCTATCATCTCGAGAACTTTTTGAGTGTATTGAAAAATGTTTGCATAAAAAAAAAAAAAAAATTATACACAAATTTTTACGCAAAAATTATTTTAAGTAATTATTTGTTATTTTTTATTAGTTTATTAAATAATAGTGAAATATATTGAATTGTATGTTACATCCTTTTAATTTCAAAATACAAACTTTCAGAACAATCGATCGATTAGTTTCTGAGTTATCAAATTTTAAAAAAGTCGGTTTGCTTAAAATTTTATTTATCTCAAATTATTCAACCAATTTCATTCAAATTTTGCATTTTACAGCTTAAAATTACCTTCCATTAATTTATATAGGAATTTGTATATCTTACTATTTTATTTTATTTTATTCGTCGTTGAACAGCCGACCCAATTTTCGGGTTTACGACTACTAATGTTCAACTCCGTAGCCTTGTAATTTTGATCCAATCCAGAAGACAAGGAAGCTCCTGGATCAGTAGCCCCAGAGGTATTGATTTGTTATGGGAACATGGAGGACCTTGCGACTCTAGAGATTTAACGTGCATCAGTCGCAATTTACTACACGGGGATATCAAAATTCAGGATTCAAAATTTTTCCAACGCATATTATAAATATATTAAATATTTTATAACTATTTAAAACTATATATTTTTTTTTTTTTTTTTGCATGGTATTACCTTTGGATAAACGAATTTTTTAATTGTATGAAAATTTTTTCGATTCACTCAAAACGTTCTTGAGATATAACGAGATTGAGATATTACGAGATTGAGATATTATCATCATTATCATTGAACTATTATTATGAGGCTATTATTCTGAAGGAACTTTACACTACTTTCCTGATATGACTAATGGGACATTATTTATCATATTGCAGTTTTGTGTCTAATTTCTTATCTTAAAATATTGTTTGTTCTAATTCATATTTAAGGCTTTATCCTCCAACCATTAAGCTTGATGGCTAGTACGAAAAAACCCGTTCATTAAATCATAAGTTATTCGGGTTATACAGTTTTTCATTTGAGCACTGTTATTATTATTCTTACGTTTTATACTTCAGTTACTATATTCTATCAGTACTAAATATTACTATCGATATAGAATTTTGTTCGAAATTTATTCAAAAAATCGCTAATAATAGTTATTTTTTAAAATTTAAAATGAAGTACAAAGAAATCGCGAACCCATTGTATCGTATTGAACGTATTAATACCAAAATTACTTTGCTCTCATTCATTTTTAAACAACTTATTTAAATTTCCATTAAAGAAATCAAATATTTATACATTTACAAAAAAAAAAAAAAAAAAAAAAAAAAAAAAAAAAAATTAAATTCCTTTGCAAATATAAAAAATAAAAATAATGTTTCATATTTTTTAGTTTCATATTTTAACTAAAATTTTATTCATTTAACATTTTTCGTTGAAAAATGAAAAGTAAGAATAATTGCCTAGCTTTGTTAAAACTTTTGGCTATTGTATGAAACAATTTTCTAATAATATAACAAGTGGAGAAAAAAAAAAACTATTCAAAAATTTACATAAGCATAGGTTTCGAAACATATATTATTTTTATTTTGTAAACATTAGTTCAAATATTTACTTTTGTTGTTTATTAAATTATAATTTCGCTTTGCATAACATTGCATTTGCGTCCATTTAAACAATAGTTATAATTTTGTTTTATTTAATTTTCATTGGAAAAGTTTTTTGGACGATGTATTGTATATATTGTATATGCGTTTAAATTAAATTTCAATTTGCTGTGCGATTTACAAATAAATAAAAATAAAACTGTGTAAAAATTTATATAATTTGATTTAATCTTGTTATTATTAAAATAAATATTTTTACTATTATTACTGATTGCTATACTAATTTTATGAATAATATTAATTATAACATTTTGAGCGAATTGAAAGGCGTGAAATATTTCGATGTTATCTTTAAAATCGAATTTAGTTAGAAACTTAATTTTTATTAATGGTAATTATTTAGTCTAATAAAAAAATAATTATTAACAAAATTAATAATTTATAATTTATTTCATTAACATAATTAAATGAACACACACATTTGCAGACACACACACACACATACATATATATATATATATATATATATATATATATATATATATATATATATATATATATATATATATATATATATATATATATATATATATATATATATATATATATATATATATATATATATATATATATATATATATATATATATATATATATATATATATATATATATATATATATATATATATATATATATATATATATATATATATATTATATATATATATATATATATATATATATATATATATATATATATATATATATATATATATATATATATATTATTACTATTATTATTATTATTATTATTAAAATTTGCATGAGGGCTAGCATGATAAAAAAAAAGATTCCAAAATCTCATGTTGTTAGAAATACATTCAAGGCGAAGCAAGAAAATTAATTTAGATAAAATAGTCGATATATTTGACCAAAGATACCCTAAAAGTCGAATTAAATTGCATTAGGAAACCAAAAATATTATATTATAAATCGTAACTATACACAGTCAATTATTTCTATTTTTTTATTAAAATTACAGGTTATAGTTCTTCCTACAAAAATAACTTCTAGAGGTATTTTGGTCTTAGCGATTTAACTTTTAAAATCATAAATTTATTTATTAGCTATTTAATTTTTTATGGAAAGATAAGAAAGACATTTATCTTTCATCACTTCTAACAGCTTCATCTTGCAAATAAACTGGTTTTTGATCATTTTAACATCTTTTTTTAGTTCTGGTAGACTTAAATGTTTCAACTGATTAAATTTTTTTTTACGCAATCTTAAATAATTCACCAATGTACAATTTTTTTAAAATTTCACTTATCAAGTTATTTATCGAGTTAGTATTATTTAACAATATTCTTGAGTTTCTTAAGAAGTTGAACTGAAACGTAAAGGAGAAAACTATTATGTTTAAGTAAATCAAATTATAGTTTTGTTTTAATATAGGAGACACGTTATTTAGTTTCTAAAATACTCGAGTTTTAAAAAATTTAATGTTCAAATTAAAATAAAATTGAACTACCTAGTTATTAGTTAATTATGCTAAATTTAAAAAAAATATCTCTGTTACAAAAATATCTAAACTGTTTTTAATTTGCTCTTTGGATATCTTTGGAATTTTTTCTAGTTGTGCATACTTTTTTTATTGTTTGAGTTGCATTGTTTGAGTAGAATAATATTTAATTGAGAACATTGTAGAATCTTATGCTGGATGTGCATATACTTTTTTATTTGTTCAGATATCACCTTTATTTTTTTTTCTTTGTTTATATTTGAATCATGATAATTTTTTTATCAGAACAAAAATATGTATATCATACTAATTATTATTCGTATATTAAAAAGTATTACTTATTTTCAAAATTATCTTGCCCCCTGTCGGGGGATTGCTGACCCCCTGTCGGGCTAAGTCTAGCGCCACTCTTGCCATCGGAGGAGAATCCTGCTGATTTGATTTCACGAGGAATCGATCCTTCCGAATTGGAGTCATTGGATTTGTGGTTTTCTGGACCATCTAGTTTAGACATTCAACCGACAGATCAACAATCCATTGAAAATTTGAACAGTGAACTTTATGAGCTTGAACTGAAAAAATCATTGAATATAACTCTTACTTTGTCTTCCAACTCTGACTTTGTTAATAGTTTTCTCACTTTAAGTAATAATTTTGTAAAACTAATTCGTATCTTGAGTTACATTTATAGGTTCATTTCTAATTGTCGGAAAGAGGAAAAGATGTTTGGTCCCATCACTAGAGAGGAACTTCAGCATGCAAAGCTTTCCCTAGTAAAGTTAGTACAGGTAATTGTAATTAGAAAGGAGATAGATGCATTAAAAAATAAAAAAAAGGTTGAAGGACAGTCACGTAAGTAATTTAAATCCTTTTCTTGATTCTAATGGTTTAGTTAGAGTAGGGGGCAGAATCAACAATTCGAATTTATCTTATGATCAAAAGCACCCATTACTAATTCCAAAAGATCATAAAATAACTACTTTAATTTTCCAGTTTTTCATTAAAAAAATTTGCAAGTTGGCGCGCAAACTTTATTTCATTGTGTTAGACAAGAATTTCGGCCCCTAAATGGTAGGAACACTGCTCGAAAAATCGTTCACGATTGCATAACATGTTTCAAAGCCAAACCTAAGACAGAACAGCAAATTATGGCTTCTTTACCCAAAGAAAGAGTTACCATAAGCCCCCCTTTTTCAAAAACTGCACGAGGTTTCTTTAAACGCAGCATATCAAATGTATGCGTTTTACCTATTTATGAGCCTACTATTTATTAGTTTTACATGCTTATTTCTTTCATTGTTGTCATAAAATTTGTGATTTTGTTCATTTAGTTTGCTTATGAAAAATACTCTTATTTGGTTATTTAGTCATAAATTTTAGTTCATACTTTTTTTTTTTATCATTTTCATTATAGATTGTCATTTATTGTTGTATATATGCATTTGTTTGAAATGGATATTTCAAAGCCGGGCGGTATGTTGGCGCCTCTCTTGGCTTTGGCTTCGTTTATCTAATTAATTTGGCGAAAAGAAGACTTCTTGTTGTTTTTTGTTTTGATATCGTCGGACGTCCTTAAAATGGCGTCATTCATCGTTTAATTAATAAATTGTTGTCGTTTGTGTTTAATCATTAGTAATACAGTCCGCATATCGATCCCCTCAACATTTAGTTAAAATTTATATAATTAAGTGAATTTAACAACAAAAACTTATTTTAACAGTGCACAATATTTCTATTATGTGTAATAAACAATATTTATTCTTTGGAACATTTTGAAAGGAAGATAATGTTAACTTACTGATTTTCAAAATCTGACCATGTTCTTCACCCATATCAGAACAAGCAAATGCCAATGTTCATTCGTTTTACCAACACTAAAAAACTAAATTCTCAAAAAAAAAATTATTATAAATTATCAAATTTCAAACCTTTCCAATTCAGAAAACATCCAAAATAATATTCTTATTTGAATTTTCAATTACTTTTCCCCTTTTTCATGGAATTGCCAAGCGTACAGTATAAAATATGAGATTAGTTTATGAATAAATGTTCTACCATTTTTTTTATACAATGCTTTTAACATGAAAACAAAATGTTATATTTTCGCTACAGTAGTTTGAGCTGTATATCCTAGTGCATACAATTTACCCCTATTTACGATTATGAGATTCTAGAACAGACCAAATATGAAAATTTCTTAAATTAAAAATTTTTAAATCTGCAAAATTGTTTCAAGTCAAAAATATTTCACATTTTCAATTCTTTGGATGGGTAAAGGCGATTTTTTTTGTGACACAGCTGATGAGTCTTTGGCTGGATGCAGAATTATTTAAACATAATGATGAAGAAGCAATAAGACTACCTACTTTAAGTTTTAACAATAGTTTTTTATGAGCTGAATAGTAGTAATTATATCAATAAAAAGGGTGTTCCTTCAAAAAAATTAACACCATGAGTACTTTTTGGCACATAGCTTTGTTATGTCATTATAAATATTACCTGAAAACTCTCCTATGGGTGTGCTTTGAGAATTTCTTCCATACAGACACAAGTCATTGTTTCCGATGAATTTTTTCAAGCTCAGTTGAATTAAATCAATTTCAAAATATTCAGACTAGTAGTTTAGAAGTTGTATGGGTTTTAAGTACAAAAATTGCAAATTTGTATTTGCTTCTATTTATGCATTTAATATTTGATAGCAATGAATAAAAGGAGACTAGAGTCTACCCGAACCTGTAAGATATATTTTTCGTTGCAATTTTTAATGCTGAAATGAATGATGATAAAATTCAAGTCGAACAAAGTCAATCCGAAATTCAAGTTCATTTTTTGTTGTTCAAATAAATTGATAAGTAGTTGAGAAGCGTGTAACTGCGAACAGTTAATGTATCAAAATCTACTTTTCTATATCTTAATTGTAATAGAGCATTTGCTTTCAGGATAGGTAAGGATTGTCTTCAGACCATTACTAAGTTTGATAACCTGACCGTTGTCAACAGCCCATTATGTCTACAGCGTGACGTTAAGAATAAAATTATTAAAAGAAATAAAAATATATTACAATGAAAATTTAGTGATTATTTTGTAATTTAGTGTATTATGAATAATCATAAGTCTTAAATATTTATACATGCATAAGTAAACTGATTCACATGGTATCTTGCAAGTAAATTTAAAACAATGCAGTTTCAAAACATATGAGAGTGTTTATATGGGGTTAGAGTGGACAAATGGAATATTTCCGATATTTTATGAAGCAAAAATTATCTGTTTTGGCAAGAAGGAAAAAATGTGTCACATTTTTATAAGTGCACAGCAGTATGTACTTACAGAAAACATGGAAAATGATTTTAAGGTGAGATTTTCTAATAAGAAATCTAAATCTAAATAATAGAAAAATTAAAGATTTCATATACAGTAAAAGCAACAAGATATTGTGCCCAGTCCAAGGGGCAACCAATTCGATACTCTAATAAAAATAATTTATGTGATAAAAATCTTTGTCGTTAATTCTTAAATGATTATCAAACTCTGTTCAAATCTTTGACACAATTAAGTGAGAGATACTCTCATTTGTGCTATTCCTCCATCACAAGATAGTTTACAAATTTTGTCCCTTTAACTTCATGAAATTTAATTCAAATGCACTTTTTTACTGAACTTATTGTTTAAAGGTACAACGCAGGGCTAAAGAGAATAGAAGGGCTAGTTCACTCCTTTGAAGAAACTCTCGCCGCGCCAAACCTCCGATTTTCGCCTGTGACGTCTCTGTGGAGCAAAGCTTGTGTTCTTTTACACCAATAATGAAGCATTCGGTTTAGCAAGCTTTAACTAATATTGGAGCATTCCTTTTTGTGACATATTCCAAGACATTCTTTGTTTCCTATAATGATTTTTCTCAGTTTTGTGAAGTGAATTACAAAAATTTAAAATTATTTATAAAATGCCAGTTTGTGCGTTTGCAACTTACAAAATTCTGATAGAAACACAAAAGGAAAAAATATAATTTTTCCCGTGTTCCCTTAAGTAAATGAACTACTATGTAAGGAATGAATGGATTAAACGTTGCAAACGAAATGACACAGTTAATATAAGACAGCAATACGTTTATACTATAGTTAAAAACTTTTATAAAAATTCACCATCTAAAAATAGAAACCGATTCGTTACTTCAAAAAGAAAAGCAGGCGAAAAAATTAAAAAATGGATCATGCATAAGTCAAAGAAAATTAAAACGTAAATAAAAAGTATAAATAAAATATATAGTATATAGTTAAAATTCTCCTAATTTCATAATATATTTTTTAATGTAATTATTCTTATGATTTTTTAAAAATTATATTCTCTTAAATTTAAATATCTATAAATTATATTATCTTAAATTTAAATATATATCTAAACAATTGTAAAATTTCTAATATCATTATAAACATAAATTATTATTTTGTTTCAGTAATTAGCGTTTATGGTTGACGTTTCCTAATGATTAAGTCTGAACAAATTGCTATTAACGGCATATTTTAAAATCAGGATTCTAAATTTAACCCAACTATTGTTCAAAGAATATGTCGATAAAAAAAGTGTCGGTATATGCCTTAATTTTTCTTAATAGTTAATGTTTATGGGTTTTTCCTAGGAGTAGAAACGTGATGTCAAAATGACGTCACTTTCTATCCCTACCCAAGTAGCACAGAAACATCGATCTATACCGTGGCCGTTCCTATCAATATTTTGAAAGCGGAGGAATATAGATACTGTGAACAAGTTATTGAATGAATTCCGTCAATAAAACTTTAAAAGTATTTTTCTTAAAACACTCTATATTAAATATATTTTAGTTCCATAGTTCAAAATATTTGCTAGAAAGATAAAAATGAGTAAAATTTCTTTATACTTGCTCATATTAGTGAAAGTAAAAAATAGAATGCCGTGATAACTTTATGGAACGGGATTGGAAGGTGAAGCGATCTCAGTATTGCTATCAACAAAGTTTATCCGCTTGTCACGTGATCTTCAGCTCTGATGTCGCGCTTTACGATCCATGATCCATGAATTTTTAGCGTATTATTGTCGTCAAAAGTCACCTTACTGATTTATCTTAGGTAAGCAAAGTTTATTCATCTTCTATTTACTTATACAAACTCTATTAATATCGTGTCAGGTCTTCATTTCTAATTGCAATGTTTCACTTTTATATTTAGGTTAAGCCTACATTACCGAAAGAACATTCCATTATAAAAGATCATATGTAGCTGGTTTTGAATTATTAAGTAAGTAGTTTTTAACTTCTCGCTAATTTTAAATATTATTATCGGAGTAATTTCTAATTAATGACGTAAATTTATTGTCAAAGTTGTTTGTTCTGAATTGTTTACTTATTGTTTGCTGGGATGTTATGTTTTACAATCTATCTAATTTTTATTAAATTAAATTCACTAGGTTCGTAAATAATTTTATGCAAGATGAAATGTTTCTAATGTCATTTGTTGTGTGAACAAGGTTCATAGCATTGTAGTTATGAGTGTATAAATACTTTTCATAAAAATTAAGTCTGTCAACGTTAATTCTGTAGCTTATTAACAGTTAATTCGTTTTAAAACATTAAAAATTGTGCTCAAAATGATATAAGTATACATAATTTATCAAAATATTAATGTAAGCGAATTGTAAAAGGTTATATAGATTTTAAAATTACGTCTAAAAGTAAAATAAGCAGTATGAAAATATTAAACAATTTTAAAAAAAGAAATAAGTTTAACTTTTCAATTTCTGAAAACAATGATATTCTATTTACCTAAATTTAATCCAGTCTTGTAATATAATTCTCTATATAAAAGTTATTAATATAAGATTTAGTTTATGGTACAGGAATGATTGTTATTCGTTACTACTAAAAATTTTTTTTTAAATGTGTCAGATATCAAGTAAGGTATGTGTTATGTATAAAGTATGATATGTGTTTGTTATGTAACAAGAGTATACTAAAGGAAAATTAAAATAGACACTAAAGGCTCAAAATCAAAATAGAGATTTATATGTTTATTAAAACTTCTTTAAAGAATTTTTTGTTTGCTGAAAATTATTAAAAAAATTTATAGATAAAAAGGAAAATTTAATTGTCAAAAATAATATCAAAATGTGTTAATCTTTAAAATAACTTTAAAAACTGAAGTATAATTTGGATAAGAGCACAACAACTAAAACTTATAAGTTTCTAAGATAATGATTAGAAAATATTGATCAAAGCTTTTCTAATTAAATATTTTATTGTTTTTCAGGCTTTGAAAAAACCAGGGGGAAATTGGGTTTTTTCATTTTGTGGTCATAAACTTTAAGTTTTACTGTATAAATATTTTTATTTATTAAAAAGTGTTGTATAAGCTTAAAAACTGAAATAAATCTGAGAAGTTATTTTAATTTTATACACTATGTATTTTTTATTATGTTTGAATAACACATTTTCACTAATACATAGGTTGAATCTTTACTGTTAAATACATAACGTTTCATAATTTTTAACCCAAGCATTATAAAATATAAATACAGTATTATAAAAGGAACAAGTTTATTAATTTTTTCGTTTTCACGCACATATATTTACTAAACATATATATATATATATATATATATCTTACCTATTGTAAAGTTATAGCCAGTAAATATTTATAATCAGTAAAAACTAAAATTTCATTTGACTTTAATAAAAAACTGAAATAAATACTCAATGGTCTTCCATGTTTTTATAATAAAATTAATAGAAAGTGAAATTAAAATTACATATAATTGAATAAAATTAGATATAGTTTCAGCAAATACTTTTTCTTAAAATTTTATTTTTGTGTCTCGTAAGAAATGATAAATCCATATTTTTGTGTTGATTTTTTAATTTTTACAAATTATGTCTAAATTTTTCACGAAAGGGGTACCTCTCAGAAAAACCTAGACAGACCAGGTATATATATATATATACCTATAACTTTTATATATACCAGGTATATATATATATATAAGATTATAACTTAGCTGTGATTCATTCTAAAATTAATGTGTAGAAATTAATTTTGTAATGTCTAATCTTATATTGATATCTATTTACAATATATATCAAGTAGAAATTTTATATTTTGATGTGATAATTTGTTACTGTTTTATCTTTCAGTTTGTTACTGTTGTATCTTATTCTCAATGCCTTCTCGTAAATGATTAGAATTTATTTAGAAAATGAGTGCACTTGTTTATTTATACCACTATCAGTAATTTAATGAATAAATGTCAGACAGTTCTTTCATTGTGTTGCAATTTCACCAACATAGGTGTATATTTTGCTCTACTCAACCTTTTAGCTTTTAAATAAGTAAATAAATTATGACATCAGACTATTTTATTTTGTTGTCACTGCACAGAGCAATTGCAAGATGAGAAAACTAGTATAAATTTAGGAGCCTCGAGTAACATTTTGTATTTTAAATTTTTTTTCCTAATTTATTTTTCATGAAAAATTTGCATGTTATAATATTTACAAAAATGTATTTAGTTTATGTATTAGTAAGTATAATCATTCCCTAAATTTGTTCTCCATATAAAGCATTTTATTAAAAATGGAGCTATTATTATTATGATCAAAAAAATTACAATTGCTCTTTGGATCCTTTGGCAAAGGAACCTTTGCTCTAAAGTATAGACCAGTAAATCTTAACCTTTTCAAACCTTGCTGTCCCCTTAAAAAGCAAAAAAGACTTTCACCATCTTATTTGTTCTGTACTTAAGGGTATATGGAGAGAGTTTAAATGATTATTCTATATAGGACTGGGCAATAAATCTATGTATCTCAAAATATCTACGTAACACATATATCGGCAGGCCAATATGATGACTTTTGTTTTAGATGAGGCATCAGAAATCTGATTTAAGCAACTGATAGTGACTTTCATTTTAAGCGATGTATCAGCTGCGGAGTTGTTTATAGCATTGAGTTTTCTTATTATTAACAAGTGTACATATAAATAATACTGGAAAGTGGGCTAGCTAATATAAATATTTTAATACTTTTTTAGATTAAATTTTTACATAATTTGTATTGTCTTGTAGCTGTTTGAATAAATTAACAAACTTTTGTTTTCAGATTCGGTATTTTGACAGCATATGCCGGTATTTTGACTGAGGCGAAAAGTAAAAAAGTCATTTGAAAGAGTGCCTGCCATCACTAATGTCATTTGGGTAAAATTGTTGATTAAAATATTATTTATTTTTATTAATATATATATGTGATATTTTTTTCCTTCCAGTTTTTAAATGCTTTAAGAAAAAAAATTTAAAAATTTTTTAATCTGAATAACAATTCCAATTGCTAATAATAAATCAAAATATTTAGAATTCCTCTCCTTTTTGTATTAAATTTTACAAACATTGATCTGCAGTTAATCCTTAACATTTCTAAGTTTATTCAGGATTTTTCGTGTATACTCACAATTTTTTAATATGTATTAATATATATATCATCAGTCGATTTTTATCTTTACAAGCTTTAGTTAAAGGCAGCATTACAATTAAATTTAATTTAAAAATAATGATAGAAAGAGATTCTCTCTATTTAAAAAATACAAAATAAAAATTTTTTCCCATGTAAAGGAAACCAAATATTGCAAAAAAGTTTCAGAAATCCAAACCAAAAGAGTGAGTGAGAGAGAGAGAGAGGCTTGAAAAACTTAATTTTCTAAGTCTAACACAGTTGTAAGTCAATAGTTTTTGGATCTGATCACAAAAAAAAAGTAATTTTGTAGAAGGAAGGGAAAAAAAAAACGGTTACATTAAGGAATTGAATGCATTTGGAAGTGCAGTGTATTTATAATAAGTTTGAGCTTTTGTTTAATTATACTTCTAAGTATATGCAATCATAAGTAATCAATATCAGATCTAAATTCTAAAGATAAATCTTATTTTCAACTTCAATACTTTTTGTGTATTCACATTAGTTTAAGAGAATTTTCTTTAATACATAGAAGTAAAATTGAATATTAAGAAATACAATTAAAGCTGAACTGACTAGCTTTTTATTATAGTATTTTTTGTTGTTAAAGATTTATTATTTAATCAAAGATACAGCATTGCCGCTTGAATATTCAGTCAGTTTACAAAACAGTGTCTAATGCAGCATGCCTTTTTTTGATCCGTGTGTCGATTCTCTAAGCCAGTGATTCTCAACCGCTGTGCCGCGGTACTTTTTTGTGCTGCCAAATTCTTGAAATGTTCATAAAAAGTATATATATATATACTTTTTATAATTTTTCTAAGCTTTAACCGCGTTAGCATCTTTGTTGGCGATTGCCTTGTCTCTGACAATCTTAAAATAGATGAGAGAATTAAAATTGTCTTTGACACATAGTTTTAAAAATTTTTTGAAGTAAGTAGGAAATTTAATGACTTTAATTTAAAATGATTAATTAACTAAGGAAAGCAAGCTAAATATTAACTTACATATGGAAATAAAACTTAATCATTAAAGTAAGCTATGCAATTAATAAACAAATTAACAAAGGATAACTAAAAAAAAAACCAAATAGGGGAGAGTCGGGTAGCCCCGCCCACTTAAGGACTATTGCTTATATTTCTGTATAATATGGAGTAATAATCAAGATTTTTGTATGTTTCTATTGTTTTATCATTTAATTAAATAATACAAAAAGAATAAACCAAAAAAAGAATAGTTTAACTTAAAATAGAAATTTCAAAAAACATGTTTTCAGCTCTTTTCAAAATGTGTCGGGTAGCCCCGCCCAGTTACAAAAATTATGTTTTTTGATTGTTTTTTCAGGTGTAAATGAAAATGACCAATGTATTGACAATTGATAAACCTTATTTATCATTTTTATCACAAAATTATTTTTTTTATTACATATTTATATACTTTTAGTGAATTCTATCATTTATTAACAACAAATGTTATATTTTTTATTATTATTAATGTATATTAATATATTATAATATTAATATATATTTATATTAAATATTTAAAGAAAATAATTTAATTTAAGTAAATCTTTGGAACCGTACATTTATCGACGAAATAAAAGTGGGCTGTGATACCTAACATTCATGTGAGCGGGGCTACACAAAATCCAATTTTTTTGTAAATTTGTAATTACTCGAACAATTTTTCACAAATAAACTTCGTTCTTTGTGCAAACTAAACTTAAGACTACATACTTTAATGCTGTATGTATAGAAAAAATTATTTTTTTAATATTAAAATGAAGTTTAATCGAAACATTCAACCAATTTTTCTTAATATCATGACAACTGTATTCAACATATTTTAAAAACTGTTGTTTACCATGTTACCAGCTGCATAAATACTTGAAACTTTGAAAATAATCTTTTTTTAATATAACAATTATTGTCCGATGGCCCATTGACTTGAAAAAAATATTATTCTCTACATATGAAATTGACATTGGTCGGGGGTACCCGACTCTCCCCTATATAAAAAAACAAATTAGGAAAGGATAACTAACAACAAAAAAAAAAAAATAAGCTAAAAATTAATAATTAGCAAAAAACTAGTAAACAAGAAATCACAAAAAATAACAGTTAATAACTAGAAAACAAGCTAACAATTAATAACTAGCAAAAGGAAGAAGAAAAAATAACTGTTACTAACTAATAAAAAATCACTCAAAAGAAATAATAATCCCTTAATAAACGTGCTTTTGTAGTACTTATTATTATCACAAACTATTTAACACAGTGTGTTGTAGGTAAGTAAACAACTTTTAATCTAACTTTTTTCATTGTGTGCCGTCAAATTTCGAAATGGTTAAAAGTGTGCCGTAACAACAAAACAAAAAAATGTTGAGAATCATTGCTCAAAGCCCTTATTCAATTTAGTTCTCTAAGTTTCGTTATATACTCATTAATAAATTGTGTTTTGTTAGTCTTTCAGTTTTTATTTTTTAAATGTTATAATATTACTCAATGTTTTGCTTCCAGCTACAGTTCTCGAACGCTTTGAGACCAAGAGCTTGCGGAAAAATTTGGGAAGGTCTGCTTCAGCCACTGATTGGGAAGGACGGAAACCTAAGATAATTGACGTGACCAATTCTTTGGACTTGGAGACCTAAGAATGTGCCAATTTGTTTTAATAAATTTTTAAATGTTTATTCAAATAAAATATTCATAGCTACTTTTTGTTTTATTCCTCTGCATTCACACCTTCTATATTACAAAGCACGTTCATATCAGAAGTGTAAATTTTATTGAACCCATAAAATTATAATATTTTTTGAGTTTTTAGTGCTATTGTGCAATATATTAAATTATTAATTTTCAGTGACTGAATCCTGTCTGAAGATCAAATGTACTTTGCAAATGCTAAAAAATAAGAAAACTAATTTACATACATGTTAAATGTGGTAATTTTTAAACAAGCAAATTGTCTTTGATTTATAAATCATAGTTGAGCTGAAAATAATTATCATGCCTTAAATTAATATTCACTTCTTACATTCCATCTACAGTGCTCACACTTATTCCTTTTCACCTATTTTACACTTAATTAATTTTTAAGCTTATTACTGCTCAAATCCTAATTATATATATATTTTTATTGTTTGGAAACTGATTAAAAATATTTTTGGGTGCTTATTATTTTTTTTGAAAAATCTGGCTACACACCTTGAACTTTGAAAGTATGACTTAAATACTTGCAGATATTTTATTCTAAGGCAATATTAAATCGTTGCTCACTAGTTTGCAGAATGCTTATTGTCTAGCATGCAAGGAAATGATTAATTTTCTGCTAAATAGGCATAGACTGAGCAGAGCATGTAGCTCTTTTCAAGTTATCCTTGACAAGAAATGAAGGATTTTTTTTTACTCATTATAAATCAAATTAATTAAATCTGAAACTGTACAGCCTGGAGTATAATTAGCGAAATGAAATCTGAAGTGCAAAACCATATAAAATAATTAACAGACTTGTACTTATATCCTACAATATCCAGTGAAAAAAATTTCTTGAATAACGTATTAAAATTATCGATCGGCGTTCTGCCGCATCTTTAAATGCTTATTAATATTTGTTTTACGAATAACGTGATAAAAATATTCATCGACATTCTACTGTATCTGTAAACGCCGTGGAATATGGTTTTTTCAAACTCTACATTCTACGGCGTTATTGAGATATCGATCTATATAAATTTTACAATGTCGTACAATATAAAAAAAATCTGACGTTTTTACATAGATCGATGTTTCGGAAGAACATCGATCGACGTCGTAAGCGAAGTTTTTTCGAGATCAATCGATATTGAGTGCTACTTGGGTAGCTCGTTTGATGGTTGCGAGGTTAGAGCTCAAGTTCATGTTCGCTATTGGCGATCGCAACACTCGAATACGCCATCTGAGGAGAGACCGGTTTCATGCCTTTAGCCCTTCTCCCTTCCCTCTCCTTCTCTTTTCAGTTGTATAGGAATGTACTACGATATTTTTCCTTTTCTTAATATTTTTCTTTTTTATTTAATAAAAATATATTTTTAAATTTCTGTGATACTTTTCTTTAGAACTACGTTTAATGTAGTTTTCAGATCCATATAGTTTTCCAAGTTTTAATATTTTAATCTATATGAAAATCAACAGAGTAACTAACGTACTTCCTTCCTCTATGACTTTCCACAAGCTAATGGGGAAAGCATGTGAAGTGTTGCCATAGGTAGAAAGTTCTGCTCTACGCCACCTGCAGCACATTTTGATCGCCAATTGGCTTCCCTTAATCTTTTAAATTTTACTTTTTTTAAAAATCCAACTTAATTTGTCTCTTCCAAGCCAAGTCAATCTTGACTTCACCTTTTCCTTCTGCCGTCAGGAGCTAAATTTTCGTCTTGGCATTTTAATTCCTGATCTCGACGATTGACTGGGCCATCTGGGGAGAAGACTGGTTATATGTCTTGACATTTCCCTCTTCTCCTCTTCTTAGCTGTATGAGAATGTATTATGATATTTTCCCCTTTCATAACATTTTTCATATTTAATTATCGAAAAGTTTTTATTCAATTTCCACGACGCTTTCTTCAAGAACTATGCTTAAAATGCAGTTTTGAGTTCCATACAAAGTCCTAATCTATTTGATTACAATGTTTTTAATCTATTTGAAAATTAAGACAGAAACTAACGTACTTCCTTCTCCTATGACAGTCTACACGCTAATGGTGAGAGCATGCGAAGTGTTACCGTAGATAGACAGTTCTGCTATACGCCACCTGTAGCCCATTTCGATCACCAATACACGTTTTTGAATAATTTTTTATTCTAAACAATTATATAAATTCAAATCAACATTCAAAACCACTATCAAAATTACTGAAGTAAAAAAATGTGAAAAAGCAAGGCAAATCAGTGGTTTTATATTGGCGATCGAAATGGGCTACAGGTGGCGCAGAGCAAAACTCTCTATCTATGGTAACACTAAGTATGCTTTCACCATTATTGTGTGGATAGCCATGCGAAGAGAAAGTGCGTTAGTTTCTGTCTTGGTTTTTAAAGAGATTACATTTTTTTAAGATAGGACACTATATGGGATTCAAAACTGCATTAAACATAGTTATTTAAGGAAGCGTTAAAGAAATTTTAAAAAATGTTTTTGACATTCAAATGCGAAAAATATTCTGGTGGGGGAAAATATCGTGGTATATCCCTATACAACTGAGCAGAGGAGGAGAAAGAAGTGAGGGTAAAAGATATGGAACCAGTCTTCTTTCCAGATGACTTATTCGAGCGCTGCGATCGCGGATAAATTGGTTTCGGTGATCTGCTGGGAACCGTGTCTTAACAATCAATCCACTCGAACGGTGTCCGGGCATATCAGTTAACTGGTTAAATGGATGGTGTTTTCTACACTAGGGAGCACTGCAAGCTCTTGACTGCCTATGCTTCCGGGTTACTGTTTTTGGTGTATTTTAAAGCTATTTGGCACAAAACGTGATCATTGTGTTTTAAGACTCCTTAGAGTAATATTTCTTGTATAGGTTTATTTGTTACCTGATTTATTATTTTTTTTAAAAGAAGGATCTTTATACGAATCGTCATATGAAGACCTGTCATTTCAAGATGTAAGAATTGTCATTTGAAAAACAATAGTTATAAAACACTTCTTACCTTGTTAACAATAAACCAACTTCGAAGTTTAAACCTAAATGATGAATAGTAAAATGAACTTTATTTCGCTGCTCGAACAATACGCTAGCACTAGCGTATGATGGTGCACGGCTTGCACCAACAGCAAACAGTAATAACCAAGTAAAAAGAGGCGAAATCAGAAATGCCAAAAAAGCGAGTCTTTCTAAATCTAGCAACTATGCCACCTTTTTTTAACAATACATCAATAAATAACTAGAACGAATTTTCACTTCAAACTCACCAGAATTACTTAATATCATTGATGCCTTATGAACTATGGCAGATTTGAGCTCAGAAATTATGTAATTTATTTAATATAAAACAAATTATCTGTTTGAAAATATCGCCTCGCAGAATAAGCTGTAGTAAGCAGCTGTATACTTTCTAACCGGAAGTAGAGCAGGTCAAGAGCTCGAGATTCTTGTTGTTGTTTACATTTATATTGAAAACACCATCCACAGAGTAAGAATTTTTTTCTGTTATAAAATTCAAATATTGCTATAAAAAATTTTAAATATTGGAGGAAGCCACTTAGTTTACTACAAAAGGAAACATATATCCGAGAGGGCTAATCAGTCAATTTCATGACCGAAAGAACGGGGGTAAGAGTCCCAGCGTTGAGACCACAATACTTCCACCACTCCCCTCCACACATGATTGAGTTTTCAGTGTCATGCACTCCCTAATTTGTGACCCTTGGCAGTTAGATTATTCACTCACGCATAGGTGGCAGCACCATACAGCTGCTAAACTATCTTCAGTGTCCAGTTTTTTTTTTTTTTTTTTTTTTTACAATTTCGAAACCATGCTATACTATTTGAAATAATGACACTCAATAAAATGCAAAGCGATATAAAATATCTTTATCTTAACTTCATGGAAGTAGCGTAACGCATTTTTTAATCAACAATGCATGAGTAACTTGTTAAAAAAAAAAGAAAGAGGAAGTTTAAGAACTTTTAATTTCGCTATTGAAATCGATATCGTCTGGTAACTTAAAACAGAAAGGAAGGGGGGAAAATTTACAAGGTCAAAGAAAAGAAAATCCTGAACTTCAAAAATTAAAGTTATTAAGGCTTAAAAAATTTTCCAATTTCATAATATATTTTTTAATGTCATAGTTGAAAATATTTATGCGTTTTAATTATAACACCTTAATTTTAAATATTTATGGAGCAAGTGTAATATTTCGATTATTATTTGCCCAAAGATTAGTTTTTTAGTAATTAACATTTAAGATTTTTGTTTCTTTGTGATAATATATGTAAAAAAAATTGCTATTATAATAATATATAGGAAAATACATTAAAATAAGGCATCCCAATTAATAAACTATGAAGAAACTTTTATAGTTACATATTGTAATCGGACACTATGTTACTATTGTTAAGTGTTCTTACATGCTTTCTTTTATTTAACAGAAAAAGTTAGAAACTAAAATTAGAATGACAACCATTGAGATATTTTTTTAATTTTAATGTTATTTTTCACAGTCATATTTATTTAAATATTATTTTTACGAATTTAAATGTTATTTTTTAATACTATTAAAAATACCAAGAAAATATATGAATACTATATTTTTGAACAGAAATAATTTCTTAAAAGTGTAAAGTTTGACAGCTATTGTCAGAAAAGTGTCCAAAGTTTTCATATCCTCTAATTGTGAATTTTGAGATCTATGTGCAGCGTGACGTCATGAGGTAGGGAATCGTAGTTTCAGCTTTGAATAACGAATGAACCATATCTGGTCGACGAGAAGAAATTTCTTTCGTTTTGTTTCGATAAATGTTGTCTCTCGACCTATCTTATAACCTTCGTTGAACAGCAGACCCAATTTTTTGAGTTTACGACTATTGTGGGAATAAAAGTCATATATTAAAAGGTACCCCAACATAGAATCGAGCCTGGTCTTGGTGTTTGGTCGGGGTGCCTGAGGCCGAGATGGCCATGAAGTAAGGATCGATGAGGTGAAGCCCTGAGGTGAAAAGCATAATGCTAAGGATGAGGTGTGTAGTGACTTGAAAACGAGTTGAGAGAAATCGACAAAAATGAAGGCCACTGTGCTTTGCTTGAAGAAAACGTCTCGCTGTTTAAAAGATTACTTAATTGGCATCACCAGTCTCCGCTAGTAACTAAGCTCGGCGAAGGACAGTAGTAAAGCAAGACTCCTATTTGCGAAACATACTTCGACCAGTCGGTTTCAAACGCGTCATAAAAGTCGTCATTAACAGTTTGATCGGACAGGACCTAGATGCTACTAACGTCCACGTTAGTCATCACGTTCACGTACGTCGAAGCTAAACAATTTACTACTGCCACGGTGTGTTCACATTGACTGGATCTGGAAACTATTTCATCTTGATGTTCTGTCTTTAAACATTGATCAGTGATCAACGTCGCAGAAGTACTGCAGTCATCAGGCTTGTATCAGACGCTCACGAAGGCAGGAGGAATCATCGCCGAGGCTAACGTGAAGAGGTGTCGACAGGCTGCCGGAACTCATCGTCGATCATCCCGCTGGGTGACGACCGAGCCCCCGGCTCGTAGAACTCGCAAGGCACGTCCGTCTCTGAAAGCGTCTTCTTCTGGAATCTTGGGTGAGAATCGAGTTAATATGTCTTATATACTAGTGAATTGGAATTGTAGTTTTGTAGTGGTAGATACACTACAACTACTAATCATCCGGGGAATACTATAGACTCAAAGTGTACTCAGCAGGAAAAAAAGAGGATTCTTAAAGGTAGGCTGGTGATGATCCATGGCAACACGTCGGAATAATGAGCAAGGAAGGAAAAAGCAACTCCAGGGAAAAACCTGGGTGATGCAGGCTTATAATTTTGAACTCAATGCAGAAGACACGAAAACTCCTGGATCAAATTTGCCTTCGTGGAGGACTTTTTGACCGCATTTGCGTTAAATGGAGAGGAAAACCACTAAAACCTCTCACAGTTAGCCCGACGGCAACGGGACTCTAACCCATAATCCGCCTACCACTGAAAATATTTTACGTCAGCACTGTGGTCGGTGCAAGCCGGATATGGGATGCGTATCGACTAGTCATAGCTGGGATTCAAACCCGGTTCACCTCGCTGGAAGGCGAACGCTCTAACCCCTGAACCATCACAGCTCTATCTGAGAATGTTACATACATGTCGTAACTCTCTAACGAAGTAACACGACACGTGACTTCCCACCACTGCCCTACCTGCATTTTCTAATTAGTTGTCTAAAGCCATTGAGATCATTAACCGCTCATTTGAATGATATAATTTCATTCATGTAATTTGTTTTAAAATAGCTCTCTTTTGTTTTTCTTTTTAAGTATGCAGGAATGGAAAGTGTATTTTACTAGGGAGTTATAAATGATAAAATCATATCACATCTTTCGAAAATCAAAACTTCACGGCAATACTTCTTTTGTGAATGATTTCTCAACTAAATGATTTTTGAAGATGTAATGAAAATGGCAAATAAAAAGTTTCTTCTAAGTTCAATCGTTCGTAATAAATAATCTTTAGCAAATCCCGGATTATCCAGGGGCTCTTTATCCGCAGAAAAAAATTCTACAAAAATGATTGCATTTAGGTTGTTTTTCGAAGGCTCTGTCGTCATATGAAATGATGCTTTTTTGCCAATAATAATGCTATTTTTATAACTGCTGTTCGTTTGCAACTGTTACTCATGACTGTTAGGTCCATTTTAGTCTATCTAAGCCATCAGTGTACATGTTTAATTGGAAAATGGCGCAAAACGTTCTTAAGGAGAAAAGCCACAATTTCGGGGAAATGAAAAGCGTTTGTGGTCTAATTTTTTTATATTTAAAAACCCATCGCAATGCTGTATTATCTGGACTCATAAAAATTTGCGAAAACTGAGAATAAGGCAGTAATTTTGATAATTTCATCTAGATGGAAAAATGTCACCAAGTTGGCAATTTATAAAAAAGTTTAACAACTTTTAAAATTATTTATCCGTTCTGAAGGCAAGATCATACGTATATTGTTTAAAATTATAGCATTGCTTCAAGCCACTTTAACTTTTTTTATTTTCCTTGGCGACAGGGCTTCGGAAAGAGATGTTAAGTATTTTTTTTTTTTTTTTTTACCCTTTTTTGTCCAATCATGCTCTGTATTTCATGTGAATTACTTATCAGAAAAGGTGATTTAATTGTTCGGAAAGAAGTGATTTATCTCTCATTAGTCAAAGCTCTATATGATTCGACATCAATCTAACAAGAATGATGCATGAAACTCAATTTATTTTCTTTCTCCCCTCCCACAAAAGAGGAAAGAAAAAATAGATTTTATTTTATTTTATAATTCACTACTTTGTTTTGCTTATTTCTTATCATTTTATTGTACTTAAGAAAATTAACAATCAAGTGAGAAAAATCACCCGCAATCTACTTTTAATTCATAAAAAAGTTTTTTTTTTTTTTTTTTTTTTTTTTTTTTTTTTTTTTTTTTTTTTTAAATACATGCACCCTTTTTTTACCAATTTTATTTTGTAACTTATTAATTTATTTTGCTAATTTCTTAAAATTTAATTGATCGTATCTTCACATTCAAGGACTCAATCTTGAAAATTCGAGAGGATGACATATATGCTAATTAGTACTAACTAATTAGCAGACGATATTTTAAGTTACGAAATCAAACACAAAAACGTACTTCTTCTGAATAAACATACTTTTTTCTTCGACAGATACGGATTTCTGACCCCCGAAATATAATAGGAAGTAGCCGCAATCTGGAAAATAGGGTCCCAATAGTTTGGTTAGGAGTGCGCTCCAAAGTTTGCACCCATTCTGCGTATTTCGCGATATCTGAAGAACTTTTAAGAAAATTGGAACATTTTTACACACAATTATAAAATTCGTTTATTCAAAGATAAGTCCATGCAAAAAATAACTTTTAGTGAATATTTATTATTTTATTCTAAAATAGTCGAAAAAATTTTAAGTGTACAATTTTTTACAATAATTTTAGAAACTTAAAATGCAATTTCTCAGGAACCTTTCAACCAATTTTACTCAGATTTCGTATTTTGCCATGTTAAATAACATTGTTTAAAATAATGCAAAAATTTGTATAATTTACAATTTAATTTTTTTTTCGACCAAGCGCATTTTTTTATTAAGTAAAATAATAGAAAATAATAATAATTTACTGAAAGTTATTTGTTGCACGGAATTATCTTTAAAATAACGAATTTTACAATAGTGTGCAAAAAATCATCAATTCGCCTACAAATTTCTCGAGATATAGTGAAATACGCAAAAAATAAAATTAACATTAAGGGGTGTAAACTTGGTGCTCTTTCCTGACCAAACTATAGGAACCATATTTCCTAGATTGCAGCTTTTTCTTATATTTTGGAGGTCAGATATCTGTTTATTCACAGAAAGTACGTTTTTGTGTCTGATTTCGTAACTAAAAACATCGTCTGCACTAATTAATTAGCATTTTTGAAATCACTCTCTCGAACCAGTAAGATTGAGTTCCAGAAAGTGAAAATCCGATCATTAGATCACAAGAATTCATTAAAAAAAGTAAACAAAAAATTTGAGAAATATATTAGCACCATCCATCAAAACTTTTTATCAGATGTTAGCCTACCCTAATCTTTATTTTTCAGATATTTCTAGAATTTGAAGGGAACGATTAGCACAAAATCAGCTGTTGAAGTTACCCTGATCAGAAAACTACAAAATAGACCTATTTGCAAAACAAGCAGGATATGTATTTATATGAAATTATGTTTAAATGAACAAATTCTTTTATTTTGAAGGAAATTTTTAAAAAAAATTATAGTTCTTGGACAAATACAAGATAAGTTTCAACCGTTAACAGCCTTTGATCACTGAATCAAAATGGCGACAAACGAGCGATTTTAACAATAATATAAATGCTTATAACTTTTTAACCCTTTTGCTAATATAATTGATATTTTTAAAATCAGCATTAAAAATTCCATAAGTTTAGAAATGTTCATCAAAATCTGAGATAGTGGGTGCCATTTTTGAAACATTCTGTATACTTGAAATGACCCAGACAGTGAAAACCTAGAGCAACACCTATTTTCCCAAGTGGGTAATGAAAAAGAGCTCTTGATTCACGTGGTCAAAAACTGTGGAAAAAAATACCTTGCAGATAATATGCAGAGAGAGTAAACTACGATCAATATAAGCCATTTTTAAGTTGCAAATATAGACAGATTTCATGGAACTGACAAACAAGAATTTTTTTTTTAAAAACAAGTATAATACATTTATTTACAGTGTGATGACAAATATTCCTCCTCGACACTCAAAGTTTATCAAACTATTTATAGTTGCATGATACTCAGCAAAATTCAGATTATTTCTTTGCAGTCAATCGAGGAACAATAGAGCAGAGGCGTATCTATGGAAAGAAGCGCCTATGGCAAATCTCGCACTGGCGCCCTTCCTTAAATATTAATAATCTCTTTTTTTTATGCGATGCGAAATGAAAGTATTGTTTGAAGTATTTAAGCCTTTTGGTACTATTGCAAAAAGAGCCGTGTGGCTCAGGGGATAGAGCATTCGCCTTCCAACGAGGTGATCCGGGTTCGATTCCCAGCGATGACTGCTCGACACGATTTCCGTATCCGACTTGCACCTACCACGGTGTTGACGTAAAATATCCTCCTTGACGGATGATTGGTTACCTTTACCGTCAGACTAACCGCGGGAGGATTTCGTGCTCCTCCTCTCCATGTAACGCAAATACGGATGAGTTCAATCAGAAAAGTTCTCAGCGAAGGCAAATTTCTACAAATTGCTCGATACAGGAGTTCCCTTGTCTTCTGAATTGGTTTCAAAATTACATGGGTACGAAGTTGAACAATAGCAGTCGCAAACTCAAACAATTGGATCGGCTGCTCAACAACGGTTATAAAATTTTCCAAAAATATTGCATTGCAATTTTTTTTAAATAGAGTAATAAATAAATAAAAATTAACTATAACAATAAAATTATTATTTTTTAATTGTAATGCATTTACGTGTGTTCGAAATCAGCATTAGTTAGAAATGAAAAAAGTCTGCTTTATCATATTTAAGGAAGATTCTCTTGCGTTTCTTCAACTGCCAATAAAAATCCTAACAATTTGTTTAATTGAGCAACAAATATAATTAGGAAACAAAAATACGCACACGCAACAAATGTCTCTGGGTTAAAGTAGAACTATAACATAACCGGATGATTACCCATTATTTTCAAAATTTAAACTGAATAAAATTGATTGTTTTTAAAAATAATCCTTTGCTAGTACCAAAACAATAAAATCATTGCGATATAATAAATTCATTAAAGATCACAGTGTAAATAATTACGATTTGTTATGATAATTACAAATAAAATAGCTACAATTAAAAGTTATATTTTGGTTAGTTTTTTATTTACAAAAAACCGATGTTCTTAATATAATTAAGTTTTACAAACATTATATAATAACCGATAATAAGAAAAAATATACATATAATTAAATGCAGAACTCTAGACCAAATAGCGACAATAGTACATTCTTTAATGAGAAATAAATTAGAGGAAGTTGACGTCTTAGTTTAAGAATATCTAGAAATAATTGATTTTTTAACAGTGAAAACAAAAAGGCAAAAAGTTGAGAAATCGACCAAAAAAAAAAAAAAAAAAAAAAAAAAAAAAAAAAATCAAATTATGAAAAATTCTCTTCGCATCAGAATGGAACAAATTAAAGAAAAGGCAGAAAAAAATTAAACAGATTTGAATTATAAGTTTTTAGACGTTCAGTGCGCAAAAATAAATAAACGGACTACCCTGATAACTTTTGATATAATAATCAGATCTTCACGTTCTTCTCATGTTCAATGGTTCAAGGAGGTGACTTAAAATATGCTAATTAATAAGTGCAGGGGCAATATTTCAAGTTACGAAATCAGTAAAACTTACTTTCTCTGAATAAACATGCCATTTTTTCGACTGATTTGGATTTCTGTACCCCTAAGTATTGGGGGTAGCCGCAATATGAGAAGTAACTCCAGAGCTTTTCAATCGAATTTTAAAAAAAGTTTCCCTGAATTATAAAGGGCATTTGTTAAAAAATAACTTTTCGTAAATATTTATTATTTTATTTATAATAGTCGTAAAAAAACTCAATTGTAAGTCATAAATTTTTTACATCGTTTTAAAAGAGGGTAATTTAGCAAGGAAAAATACTATATTTTAGCGAAATTGATCAAATAGTTCCTAAGAAATCAAATTTTAAATATCCGACTTTTTTGAAATTCTATTTCTCAGGAATCCTAACTCAATATTCGAACTACATGAATTTAGACCAACGTGTATAACAGGGAAGAAAAAAAATATAAAAAAAATAATCAAAATTAATTAGTTTTAAAAGTTGCTTTTTAGGAAGAAGAGAAATATAAATGATTGGAATATTTGAGGAAAAGAGGGCTTTTTTTGTATCTTTATGAAAATACATTATAAGAATGCGCATACTTCATTATTAAACAAGATCTAATTTTTCAATACATAAAATGCTTATTATTTTTTTTATATTCTTAAAATAAAGGCAATTATTTAATGAAAAATAATTATTGTAATTGTTACTTTACTGATAATTTTTTCCCAAGTTACTAAACTCTTGTAGTGGTTGGCTTTAAACAACATATTATAGCCTTAATATTATTTTGTTACCATTTAACTTTGATTATAAGAAATAAATATATAAAGGACACTTTATGAACCCTTTTAAAAACAGTATAACAATTTTTTTCAAGTAATATAATATGTAGTGATATAAATATACTGTAAGTGATATGTATTGTAAAAGACTTATAAAATTTAAAAAAAAAAGTAATTATTCAATCTAATATATATATTTCTTTTTTGAAAAAAAAGGAAGAATATTGTAATCTGAAATAAAAGAAAAGATATAGGGGAAAGATTACAAAATTTTGTGCCCGAGAAGCTATGGAAGGGTGTTCATAACTCAAAGAAAGGTTGATAAATATTAAATAAATGTAATTTAAAGTACAAAACAAACATGTCTTTATAAATTAAAAAAAATCTATTTGTAAGTAAAAGGATTATTGAAACTTACACTTAAAGCATTGTTACTTAATATAACCATTCAAAGGAAAGAAAAAAAAAACAAGTGGTTAAACTCAAAATCTATCTATTTATGAATAGAAAGAAAAGCATTTATCGGTTGTTGGAAACTTATGTGCTGAACGTAATGAATGTTACGTACTAAACACAAAATTATTTACTTATCGCAATTATTTTTCAGGAAACTTGAAAAATTATGATCCCACTAACATTAGAAATTTCAACATTCGCTGTTTTTTTATTACGTATTAATTATAATGCATTAACGAGTATTTAATTATACAATATATAATTATTAATACAAAAAATCTATGTTCATATTAAATGTATTGTCATAAAACAGCAACAATAAAAACTAAAAATTATTATAAATTCTAATTTATAACATTAAAAGGAGGGAGAACCACTCGATCTACATATACAGAGAGATGCTAACTTGCAACTTAATGGGGAACTTTTTTCTAGTGGTAGCAAAATTTATGTTTTGATGTTTTATTCTTGGTTTATGTAAATTTGATTTAAAACTATATTTTCTGCCACTACGTATGTATAATTCGAAATTTTCCATGAAACACAATTCTACTCCTGTTATCTCGTGGTATTAAGAATTTTAAATTTTACCAAAAATATCTAAAATTTAAAATTTTGCAAGGTTTAGTTTTTAACTCTCTACCACTTAATAAAATATTTCGAAGAAATCTTAGCAGTTGACATCATTTCTAGAAAATATAACGAACGCATATAACGCTAACTAATAATTTAAGTATAATGCATTAGTTTAAATATTTAGGAAATGATTACTTACAATCAAAGAAAATCCTTGTAGTACACGCTGTTCACTTAAATCTATGAATCAACTATAAAATCCCAGAAGCTGCATCAAAATATATTATAAAAATCTAAAGACTTTAAATATTTGATTTTCTTGACTTAAATTTTGAAACATTAACTAAAGCGAGCAGAATTTTTTGTATGAGAACCTAACTACTTATAACGCCTGCCCTTTATTTTTCAAAATAGTGGGGTGTATTCATCATTAAATCGTTTCATTGGTTTAAATTATTTGTTGAGCGAGGCAGAGGAACCTCCTATTTTTATTATTTCACACTTTAGTGGAGGTGATTCCCACCATGGGTTGCAAAAATCTCCTGTTGTGGAAGGATTCACGTTAATTTATAGAAGGGTTCTATTTGAAATCTATTCAGCAGTTGCGGAAAACGTTTTTCAAAGAGATTTTAACCCCTGATAAAATTGAAGATTTACAAGCATTTCACTACAGAATAATTAGTCTATGCTAGACTGAGACACCCCATGGTTTTCACATCTCTCTGTCCTTTGGTCATCACCATCTGACCATCTGGTTTTTCTGCCTAAAGGGGTTCCATCCATTCCTTAAGATAAGGGGAGAAAATTTTTTTTTACATTTCTCACCAACTTTTGAACTTCCGAAGTTTCTTTCGTTCGCCTTTCATTTTTTTAGTCTGTTGTTGTTGTACTACTAATTTTTTCATATAGATAAATATTTTAAATTTAAAGATTCAGCTTATATTACTATAATTTAATTTTAACATACAGCATTTTCAATTATACTTAAATAATATCAAATAATCAAAGTAGAAAAGCATTTTTTCAAGTAAATTATATTAAATTTATATGAATGTCTGAGTAAACTATTTTAAATAAACGAAATCAATAAATATTATTTTTAGGATTTGTTTTCTGTTCTTATTATAAAAAAGGACACGATTTTAAATAAATACGTTATGTATTGCCGTGGAAAAAGGCATTGACTTACATCTATATATTTGCTACTCAAGAGCTATAACATCATACATAGTGCTACAATACACATTCAGTACAATTCTACATTATACATTCTTAAAGCTAGTACATATTCTATACTTTTGTAAAGTTAAGTTTGTGCTTTATTCTTCGTTTTTAGTAAAAAAAAAAAGAAATTCATAATACACTAAAAAGAAGAGAAAAAAAATTAAATTCCCTGTAATTTTCTATAATGAATAATGAGCTTACATTATGTATTTTCATTTTATCAGCGATAACTTAAATTCATTCTATTACAGCTTTGACGTATCGTGAAGCTACATTTTAGAAAGAAAAAAAATTAAATTCCTTTTAATTTAAATATGGGCCAGGGGATGGAGCGTTCGCCTTTCAATGAGGTGAACCGGGTTCGAAATCCAGTTGATACGAATTCCGCATCCGGCTTGCACCGACCACAGTGCTGACGTGAAATACTCTCAGTTGTGGACGGATCATGAGTTAGAGTCCCCTTGCCGTCAGGCTAACAGTAGGAGGTTCTCGTGGTCTTCCTCTCCAATTAACGCAAGTAAGGTTAGCTCCACCAAAAAGTCCTCCACGAAGGCAAATTTCACCCATTACTTGATACAAGAGTTCCCTTGCCTTCTGGATTGGGTTCAAAATTGCAAGGCTTCGGAATT
Organism: Parasteatoda lunata; assembly: GCA_949128135.1. Classification (NCBI taxonomy): domain Eukaryota; kingdom Metazoa; phylum Arthropoda; class Arachnida; order Araneae; family Theridiidae; genus Parasteatoda; species Parasteatoda lunata. The sequence goes on along the minus strand of OX421979.1, from coordinate 9,241,559 downwards.
GGCTCGGCTGTCAACGACGGTTATAAAATTAAATATAGGGTTAAGAGTTTTTTTGTCAAAGGATTTTGATGGACATTAAATGTCAATTGTTTAGGAAATTCTCTGAAATTAAAAATATTTTATTGGAATGTATCGAAAAGTTAGTAAAGAGAATTATAATTATTAAAAACTCTGCATTACGATATTATAATTAAAATTTAGTTTTTGCCGAAATCGTCGTAAATATAATAGTAGAAAAGAAAAAGCTACTTTTTATTACTGATTTATTTTAGTATTTATCGTGAATGTATTCATGAACATTAAAATTTTTCATTTATTTCGAATCCTCTGTTGCTTAGCTTGAAAGTATAATGAAAGAAAAAGTGTCTAGTGAATGAATGTAGAAACGTGTATGAATTGTTATCACACAGACGTCAAGTCGTTTAAAAAGAGTTGGTAAGTGGAATGTTTTTTTTTTCCTTATTTCCCCCATTTTTTGTAATGTTGAATATAATATAACAACATAAGGAGATTTCCCGCGCTTTTGGAGTTAAGCAAAAGCGTTGGAAACGTTGGCCCTCCTATTATCCCTAACTGAGGTGGTCTATGAGTTTTCAAACGAAGTTATGAAAAACAGTGGGAGGTTAAAATTGTTTAACGCTCATCACCTACTTTGTTTTTATTGTTAGCTGTTCCATTTCATACTTCACTCCCCCAGTTACAAAAAGAGTTCCTCAAAAGACCTCGATGTCTTCTTTTCGAGCCCACGAGGAAAGGTTAAATGTATGTTTTTTTTAAATTCTGCCATAACTTGAAAAAAAAATGTTGACATTTTTAATTAAAAAAGTAATTGCTGATGTTGATTGATTTTGCGCCTTTTTGAAATAATGCGCCCATGGCATTCGCCATACTTGCCATACCCTAGATACGCCACTGCAATAGAGTCCCGATTATTCGAGTTAATGTGGAACACGACTCACTCGGATAACTGAAAAACTCCGTTAAAACAAAGAGTATAAAAAAAAAAGAGTCGGTATAAATGTAATATATTTAATAAATACAAAATTTATACGAGTACACCACATACAATTAATATTATAATTAAAAAGCTTACTTATAAACACTTAAAGAGCATACTTTACGAGAATGAAAGAGTTTTTATTTTAAAAAAATCCTTAATCGTTGGGCACTTTTCTGCAGCAATGTTTTGCCATTACTTTTAGAGATAACAGGAAGGCTGGTGTCACCTCTTCTTGTTGTTCTACATATTCAATAGCACTTAAAAATTCTTATTGTTTATGCCACTTTTGTGAACATCTCATTAGACACTATAACTTTATTGCAGCTGCACATATATACAGAAAAACACTCAAATAACAGGAAAGTTTTAATAAGTAGAATTTTAGGAGTTAATAAAAAAAAAAACTGAATAAGAAAAATTTTTCCTTTTCACAAAAGACAGATAAACATTAAAAAATTTACAATAGCAATAAGGATACTGTAAAATATTGAATAATCCTACTGTTAAATTGAGTACTTATTTATTCAATAAAAGTAACATAGAAAAAAGTTATTCTATTTATTTCACTTAGCGTGTACTTTTTACATTGAATTCTTGCAAAATAATCAAGTGTTTAAATGTGTTAAAAGTATAAAAAAATATTTTTATCTATGATTATTAATGATGTATGCATTCGAAATAAAGAAAAATGTCCTAATTTAAGTTTTTGTAATTATTAATAACTCTAAATATTAGCTATAATATAGAAATATATTCCAATATATATAAAATATATAAGAAATATATATAATATATACAAATAACAGCTGACATACATTCGAATCAGCTGTAAATAACAAACTACTACTTGTCAATAAACATGGGTTAACAGTATTTACCAAATTTTTGTTAGGAAACAACAACCAGTACTGGTACAACCGAAACTACAAGTAGTAAAACTACAGTAGCCGCTATTTTTTTCTTTTTTAGTGTAACGTGCTTTTTAAAAAAAAAAAAATAAATAAATAAATAAATAGTGTAATGAGTAGAGCAGTAAAAAAATCCTTAGTAGTTTATAGAAATTCCAGCAACTACTTTTAACGTTAGTTTAGAATTGCAACAATGTTCTAACGTGACCACTTTTTAAAATTTGAGGAGGGCAAATCTTCGCAAATCCGTCCAATAGCAATGAAAATATCCCTGTGGCTGCAGCTGAGCATTAACAAGAATTATGTATTTAGAATCACATATAACTAATATTTATACTAGCCATTATGAATAATAGATAATTTAACAATATGAACATATAATCACGCGTGAATGTACACTTGTGAAAAACATTGAAGTAATTTCAAAAGAAAGGAGCATATTTCGATGTACTTAAATTCTTAAAATTGCAAATATTGGATAACTTCCTAGCATTTTTTTAGCTAAATATTCGCTGGCGAATAAAATTTGAAGATTAAATGAAGGAATTCGAAAAAAAAAAATGTTTTAGAATAACAAACTGGTTCATGTAAACATGAATAAAGATTTCTTAATAATTTATAATGTTTAGTAAAATCCAATTTTTTATTCAAAAATATTGATTTGTTTTGCGATACTAGAAGCTCTTCTTTGCATATTTACATCAATATATATCATTGCGATGCATTGATTTATTTACTTCCAGAAATTGCTAAAAGATAGAATAGCTCTTTTCGAGGTAGCCAATCAGCTAGGAGTTAGAATCTTTTTCGGAAAAGCTGAACTAGATCTTAGCCTGAGGCGGGGTGCGATTGTCAGCGCCATCTAGTTTTCAAGTTTGAGGCTAGAATCCACTTTAGGACCGCCTTAAAAAATAAGTTACAACTATTAGTTTTAGATTATGCGCCAGATAAACATAAGTCAACTAATGTGGAAATGAACATTTTGGTTAAAAATCAGGAGCCTATATTTCATCAGCCACGTAGATTGCCGTTTTCAGAAAAAAAGACTGTCGAAGCTCAAGTCGCTGAATGGTTAAAACAAGGAATAGTGAAGCCTAGTTCTTCCGAATATTGTAGTCCCGTTGTAATAGTTAACAAGAAAGACGGATCTCCTCGTGTTTGCATAGATTATAGAAAATTAAATGAGGTAATTGTCAAAGATAGATTTCCCCTCCCATTAATTGAAGACATATTAGATAGACTAGAAGGCTCGAAAATTTTCAGTACAATTGATCTTAAGAACGGATTCCTACATGTTGATGTAAATAAAGATAGTAGAAAATACACTTCATTTGTGACACATGAAGGACAATATCAATTTCTTAAAGTTCCCTTTGGACTATGCAACTCTGGAACTGGCACCACAGATCGGCCGTCCTGCATTTCGGCTGGCCCTCCAGCGACTCTAAAAAGAAAAAAAAAGAAAAAGCAGAGCAGACTAAAAATTATAATTGATATCTGAAAATATAAATGCTTTAGGTTAATAACGTCTTTCATGAAAAAATCTTTCAGGTAAAAGTCAATTAGTTCAGGCACGTTCACTCTTCCGTCTTTACATGTCTTTTGTTTCTTCTTCAACGTCTTCGTCTTCTTTTTCTTTAAAACGTCTTTCGTCTTTTTTCTTCAACGTCTTTCGTCTTGAACTTCTTCTATGTCTTTAAATTCTTTCGTCTTCTTTTACGTCTTTCGTCTTCTTCAAAAATCAAATTCACTTCTTTAGCAATTATTTTTCATCTTCAAAGATTGCAGTCTTTATGCCTTTGAAAACTTTTCATATTGATCATCTTGGACCTTTGGAGAGCACCGATAAAAATTATAAATATGTTTTAGCGATAATAGATGCTTTTACCAAGTTTGTATGGATTTATCCTACGAAAACTACAACGTCAGCTGAAACCTTAGCCAAATTAGAAATCCAAAAAACTGTATTTGGAAGTCCTTCCCAGATAATTTCAGATAGGGGTACAACATTTACCTCTAGTGAATTTGCTGATTATTGCTCGAAAGAAAATATTAAACATCATTTAATAACAACAGGCTAACCAAGAGCTAACGGACAAGTAGAGCGTATTAATCAAACCATCATATCGATTCTTTCAAAATTATCCATAGAAGATCCAGCTGAATGGTACAAGCATACAAATAAAGTTCAACAAGCGATAAATTCAACCTATCAAAGAAGCATAAACACTACTCCATTCGAATTGCTTTTTGGGACAAAAATGAATAATAATGAACTGGGAAAGTTACAAGAAATGATTGAAATTGAATTTCAGGCTCATTTTGAAGCCCAAAGAGAGGAACTAAGAAAAGACGCAAGGCAACAAATTTTTAAAATTCAGGAAGAAAATAAAAAGACCTACAATTAAAGAAGAAAGGAGCCAAAATCGTACGAAATCGGAAATTTGGTTGCCATCAAAAGAACCCAATTTGGACCTCATTTGAAGCTAAAACCTAAGTACCTTGGCCCCTACAAAATAACAAGAGTAAAAGGAGGAAATACCTATGATGTAGTAAAAGAAGGAAATCACGAAGGACCTAACTGCTCGACAACGTGTGCGGAGTATCTTAAATCATGGAACAGTTGTCAAGAATTTTAGTGCTTGCCAAGACAAAAAATAAAGACTGTAATTTTTGAAGATGAAAAATAATTGCTAAAGAAGTAAATTTGATTTTTGAAGAAGACGAAAGACTTAAAAGAAGACGAAAGAATTTAAAGACATAGAAGAAGTTCGAGACGAAAGACGTTGAAGAAAAAAGACGAACGACGTTTTTAAAAAAAAGAAGACGAAGACGTTGAAGAAGAAACAAAAGACGTGTAAAGACGGAAGAGTGAACGTGCCTGAACTAATTGACTCTTACCTGAAAGATTTTTTCATGAAAAACGTTATTAAACTAAAGGATTTATATTTTCAGATATCAATTATAATTTTCAGTCTGCTCTGCTTTTTCTTTTTTTTTTTTTTTTAGAGTCGCTGGAGGGCCAGCCGAAATGCAGGACGGCCGATCTGTGGTGCCAGTTCCTGTACACAAAGCGGCAAGGTGATCTCAGTTCTCTGATCCGTCAGCTAGAAGTCGCCTTTAGCCAGAAGTCCCGCCAGACTATGTAAGCTGCAAGTTGATCCCTGTGTGCACCACTAGGAAGGAATGGGGATTTCCCTGAGACCACAGGGAGAGCGCGGTTTGGAACTAACCGAAAAAGACGTATATGGACTCCAAAGAGGAGTTGTGATTATGCAGAATTACCTTTGTAGGATTATTATTTTTCTATTTCAGTGAATAGCAATTCTAATCTTGTTATAACAGTAGTTTCAATTATTTTGTGAATTAGTATCTCAAGTTTTTGTGAGAACACCTTAGTACATTATCTCCTTTTTCTAATAATAAATATTTTTTAAAAAGTTTATTAAGAATTTTAAAATGCAGAATATTGAAGTGGTGGAAATATAAATATTACTCTATTATTATCTTAATATATAGAGTCGATTTGTTATAATAAAATGCAACAAAAAAACCTACTTAGGGTTTTTTTCCGAGTTTGCTTTGATAATTATTGAACAACTCTGATTTAAAATTTTCCTGATTGACCCTGATCTCTGTATGAAATCATGGAGATTTAGTGAAATGATTCTGTTTTCCCCTACCCTTACGATAGCTCTGTTATTACAATATAACAGAGCCATCGAATAGTATTTTAGAATGTTTTGTTTCATTTTATTCCCCAATGTGTCTTAAGGTTTTAAAAAAATACCAGTTTTCTTGATGATTTTAAGGTACAAAATACAGGTAAAGATTTTAATAATATTACAAAATAGCATACAATGCCTTATATGTAGAGTTTCATTGCAATGAATTTATTTATAAATTTTAGTTAGAATATCTTAGAATATTAGACTTAGAATATCTCCACATCCTAGGAAAAGTATTTATAAATATTAAGGAAGAAAAATTCAAATTATATTATCAATATTTGAATTTCCTTATAGGCGTAATATTCTAATTAAAAAATATATTATTTATTTAAAATCAAACTTATATTTATGTACTTATATTTATTTCTTTTAATACCCAAATAAAAAATCATTATAATTGAAAAAGGTTCAATTCTAAAAAAAATGACACATAAATCATCTCTGCTAGAGTTAGCTAACTAAAAAAAATTCAGGTTAAGAAGAGTTAATCACTATATACAGTTATATTCCATACAGGGTGATTCATAAAAAATGGGCAAAATTTTAGGAAGTGATAGTACACACCCAAGCAAGCAATTTTTATCAAAGAATGCATGGTCGAAAACAAAACGCAAAGGTGCTGGTGCATTTGAAAAAGTTGTTTCTGGCAAACGTGAAAACTCCATTCCTGTTGCGAGTTGTTATTTGCATGTCATGGGAAGAAGAAGAGCTCGTGTGCAAATTTTCGTCACGATTCATACATAAAAGCTGCAGATTCGAGAGTGTATTGTCAATCGCGGTAGTAACGCATCTGAAGATGTTGCCCTTCTCTAATAAGGAAAAAGGAGATATGCATTTTGTTCATGGAGCTGCAAATGGCTTATGTTTATGGAGCTGCAAATAGCTTAGAAGCTCAACGGTTGTACGGAGAAGTTTGAGGCTAGAATCCACTTTAAAACCGCCTTAAGGCCTGTTTACATGGTCCAAGTTCTTGAATCCGAGAAGTTGGACGGATTTCTCTGTCCAAGAAATTGGATGATTCGTTGACACTCTCCAAGTTCTTGAATGTCGCTGATTCGTTGAAGGAAAAACTTGCGCCTGCGCATTGTTCATATTCAACATTATAAAATAATACTTACATAAGTTTAAAATTATTAAATAAATTCAAATAAAATCATAATAACACAAATAAGCCGCAACAGATCAATTTATTTGGAATAAAATATATGAAAACAGACAACAAAATGACATAATTTGCTGCCTGCTTGTTGACGTCACAAAACCAAAGACGCTGATTGGTTAAGGGAGAAAAAACTTGGATGGAAAGTAGAACATGCTCTACTATCGTCCAAGAAGTTGAACCAATTTCTTGGATGTTTGTTTACACGTTCAAAGTTCAAAGCAAAACAAGTTTCCATCAATATCAATCAATCTCTGTCCAAGAATTTGGATCGTCTAAACAGGCCTTTAGTCCGTCTGCATGAGAGATTTTTATACGTTGATTTTCATAGTCACTGTCTTCATCATCTTCGCTAGATTCATTTTCATTATTGGCGATATTAACAATCATTTCATTGATAATCTCCGTCAGCTTGTTTTCCTGAGTGCTTGGAAGATAAAATGTAGAATTTTTTTCGAAGGTAATTTCAAAAATAAAAAATAAACTAGAACAAAAAAAATCCTTGAAATATTTGATAGCTCAGTTAAAGCGGAAACTCCGATAATCGGGACTCTACTGTAAGCTGAAAACGTATTAATTTCCGGAAAAGATAGAAATGAGTTATATGAATCTGAAACCAAAACCATTTTTTAAAAAAACTGGAGTGCATCCACTTTTATTTATTAATCTTAATACGAGTTGTTAATTCATGATTTCTGTTATTCTGTTCACTCAGATGCCTGAAAATCTTGAATTATGGTAAATTTTAATTTTTTGTTAAAATTCATAATTTACACTCAGTGTATGCCAATTCGCGATCGCAACGAACTATAGGGGGTGTTGTTGTATGTGCCGAATCCCTGCGATTTCCATATGAACAATCATTCAGTTACACTGGAGACGTCTTTAATGTAGCATTGTAACGATCCATCTTTATTGTGGCTGATTAAATTTAAAAAAGAAAAATGCTTGTTTTCTTTCTTATGCAAACGAAAACAAAATTCTATCTCCTTTTTTTTAGAGAAAGAACATCCAGAACACATCGGAAAAATATGTGTAAATAAAGAGAAAAAAATAGATATATTCTTATAAAAGTTCAAACCTAATGCCTGAGAAATAGTTTTACTAAATTTAATGGTATAACATGAAAGGCTCATTTAAATTTTAACGTAAAATAAAGAGTGCTTACGAAACAAAAACAAAACAAAAAAAGAACTATTCTTTTTTTGTCGCCATTTTTAGTGTTACGAAAATGCATCTTTGGGACTTGCCAAAAACAAAACAAGATGCAATTTTATTTTTTTAAGAGCGAAATATTTTATAGAGTGAAATATAACGAAAATGTACCAATGTCCATAACATGAAACTTTATTTTAGTAAAAGTCCGTTTTAGAAATGTTATTTCATTTTGAATCTTATTTATTAGAGTTCATAATGGCTATAGAATCAGGTGAGAGAAAAGTTTGTTTTGAATCTATGCTAAACTCTATATCGGCCCATTTTCCACCGAAATCCGATTGACTACTTTGATTTTAAACAAAGTGTTTCATTTTAAGATTTTTTCCAAAAATTTTAAGTGTAGGTTGGCGGCACTTAAAAATCTGCCAAATCTGTAGCTGTGGTTAATACGTAAGTACCGAATTTTTCTTCCATACTTTTCTGAATCATATTACTTCAAATATTAGAATATGCAAGAAGTATACATAAACACATAATTTAATACCATTTAATTTTTTAAAAAAAGTATTTTGACAACAATTTTATCAAAAAATTATAAACTAAAAAACGTAAAATAAAGAATTCTTAGGATAAAAACGATTTTAAAATTTCCTCATTTTTCAATAAAAACTTTCGTATTGTTTCTTTTTTTTTAATTCTTATAGTATTTAATCAGACGTAAAAAAACCATTTTGTAGAGAACGATCATCAAGTAAGAAAAAAAATTATTTACAAGCAAATTTTTTATTATAAAAATCATAACACTTACCTGATTTATAAGTCCGGAGAATTCCAAAATGATATGTTCTTTGTTTGAAAACTTTATTCTCAAATAATATATACATAGTTTATCCCTTCATTACTTTTAGGTAACATACCACACATCAAAATTTTATAATTGTAAGATCTCGATATGAATTTTAATATGTAGCTTAAAAACAGAATAGCTGTAATCTAGTTGAAATTCTTTCAAAACTAAAAAACACTTACCAAGAAAACGATAAAAAATTTATTTATAATCAGCAAAAAAGATACTTTTTCAAGTAATTCGGATTATTCTTTATTGTTGTTTTCTGAATTATGTAGATACAGAAATATATACTATTCTATGAAGAAGAAGAATATTCTATAACTATTACAGTTCTGTATGGAATTCATTGAAACACATTTATTCATTGGAATGACGAAAGCAATGTTGATTTCATTTTAACTTGTAATGAATTGAAGACAGAAAAATTATTTTACCGCAATACACACATCTGTAACAGCAAGTGATCATGAAATCATGTTATGTTGTTGGTAATAGAAAGGTAAAAAATATTGAGAAGTTGTTCTTCAAATGCTTGGCGTGTTCTGCTTCAATGTTTGGCATGTTCTGATTAGTTTTTTCAAGAAGTTTTACCTTTTCTTTAGGGAAATTTTGCTTCTTTTTTTTTGCTAAGAAAATGGCGTCCGTCATTGCCAATGGTTATGTGGGAACTAATGCACGATATTTACAGTCTCCCGCTAGATGGCGTATCGAGTGTTGCGATCGCGAATACATTCGAGCCTCGTTAACATGAAATTGACATGCTATCATAATTATTTAATGTTAACTGGATTTCAACTTATCCGGTACATCATGAAAACAATTTATGAAGTACTGTTAATACATATTATGTACAACATTTTGTATGTAAACAATACTATTATGCACAATACAAATTAAAACAGGTTTAAAATTTTTAACTACTTTAATTATTTTATTTTAACTATGTTATTTCTTTGCTCATCTGCTGCATCTAACAAAAAGAGAAATAGAAATAGCATTCTCCATTGAATAACTGGCACTTTATCCATATGCTTAATATCTGGGTAATGTGTCCAGTTAACTAAGATATTTTCCCTTTTCTAAATATTTTTCCTTTGTATTCAATAAAAATATTTTTCGAAATTTCCGTGATACTTTTCTTTAGAACTATGTTTAATGTAGTTTTCAGTTCCATATGGTTTTCCAACTTAAAAGATTTTAATCTATATGAAAATCAAGAGAGAAACTAATGTACTTCTTTCCTCTATGACTTTCTATACGCTAATGGGGAAAGCATGGGAAGTGTTGCCATAGGTAGAGAGTTCTACTCTACGCTACCTGCAGCCTATTTCGATCACCAATTGGAATTCGAAAGAAAACTTTTTTCAAGTGCTTCTCATTAGTAACAAAAATAAGCAGTCTAAAACTTATCTTCTTAAAAGTGCTTTTTTATTTTTTATTTTTTTGTTTTTTTTAGCAGATTTAAATTTTGACTTCGATTGTGCCAGTTTTTGGTTCATAAGTTTCAGGAAAATAATTAATATTTTATTCTGTGTATTAAACCGTAGATTTCATTTCGATTTTTCGTCGGTGTATTCTAAAATCTGTGTAGCTGTTTTTGCGCAGGTTTTAGTTAGATTACCTGATATGAAAGTTCATAACTTGTTTAAAGCGCAAAATTTAGTGCTTTAAACAATAATACTAGTAAGAGTCACTCATAATAAAATGAAGATCAATCAGTTTTAATCTATGTTGTAAACCTGTCATAAAAAAACTATTTAGTTTTTAAAGTTTGGTTAATTTGATTTCACTGGACAGATCATTTTTTTTCCTAATCACTGTCCTAATTTTCGTTTTCGAAAAGAAGAATTTATAATATATATCATGCCAAAAGTTTGCTTTGTACCTGGATGCAAAACAGGTTATATGAGTGAAAGGAAAAAACCAGGTCGAACAATTTCTTTGTTTAAATCACCAAAGGTAAATGTTTGTTGACTTAAACCTTGATGAAAAATATCACTGCATAAGTAATTAAACTTTTAAAATTATTATATGTGTTAGGGATATTTCCTTATCAGTACCTGTTCACACTATCACCATCAAAACCTCAAAATATTTTTAAACACTCAAAATTTTCTAAGAAAATTATATGTACTTGTTTATCCATGATATTGCAGACATTCCTCCCTGCTTTGTTTCTTGTTAACTTCTTATTTGCACCACTGTCTTGTTGCCTTCAAAATTTCGAAAAATATCAGAAATTTTAAAATTTGTTTTAAAGACTGTCCAATAATAATAATAATAATAAAAAAAAAAATCATTCTAACAATTTTTTATGCTATCTTTAATATAGAGACTATGCAAATAGTTAAACTTTCAATTAAAAAGTTAAATGCTTGGAAGTGCAAAGACCTCTGAATATTGCTTTTCTATTTTTATAATTTTAAGACTTTTTTAAAAACTTTTTTTTGTCTTCAGCCTGTTAATAAATTGATTTATTATTATAATTAAATATGCATAATTTTTTAATTATGTATAAATTAATTAGGTATGCATAATTTTATGAAGATTTTTTAGTGTTTAAAAGAATCCTGTTTATAAAAAATATGTAATCATAGTAAAAAAGTTTTTAATACTTCCCATTATTAAAAAGGTAAAGAGTCAGAATTCCCATATTCTACCGTAAATTTTATAAAATTAGGATACAATAACAGAAAATTTGCAAAGTCAATTACTAATTTTATATCTTCATAAAATTGCCAAATTTAAAGAAATACAATAATCACTATTAAGTTTTATATAAAAAACACTTATCACCAAAAACTATGAAGAAATATTTTCAAAATTAGGTGATGGCAAAAGGATTGATATTTGTAACATAAGAAAAAATTAAAAACACTATTTTGCAGAAATTGTTTTAATTGAATTTTGCATTCAGATAAAGCTTTCAATTTATTTAAGTTAAGTGAATTTTATGTATTATGTACTTACCCTAAATTATGAAGACCTAGGTATTTTACATTGATGGTTGTAAATACATAATTCTTTGTTAGTTAATGTATAGGGTGACCCGGGGTAATTCACGATCACTCTGTTTCTGGGGTAAATAATGATCACCTAAGTTTTACTTTCAATTTTTTTTTTTTTAAATTTGAGTCATGGACAAGAAAGCTTGTACACTTTACTAAAGTATAACTACATTTACTTAATAATAGTTTTTTGTTTAATCAAACAAAATAAGTATCTTTTAAACTGCTTTCTGTATTTTCCATTTCAAAGATGGGCCTCAAAATGTGCACATTTCTGCAACGATCCTCCTCCTTCTCTTAAAAATAAATATTTTGAGTTACTTTCTTTTTCTATGATATGAAAATAGTGTAAGCTTTCGTTTAATTGTTTCATATTTACTGTAAACATTATAATTGATTATAGGAAACTATATCAAATGTTGCCCCCTACAGATGGGGTAATTATTGATCACTGGGGTAATTCCTGATCATTATCATTTCTTTTTATAAATAGTATTAAAATAGTGAATAAATAGCTGATTGTCTCTTCTTAAATAACAGTTCATATTTATTAAGAGGAGCAACCATAAAATATATTTTAACTGTGATCACAAAATTTGTTTAACTGTATACAAGACAAATGTGTTCTGATTTGCACCATTTCTTGTTTGTCTTACCTTGCTTTGATCTTAATTTTAGTCCCGCAGTGGACTAATCGTTAAGACACGGTTCCCAGCAGATCACCGAAGTCAAGCATCACTGGCTGCGGTCAGTGTGCGGGTGGGTGACCACTTGGATTAGTCTGCGTGGGGACCGAGGGTGTGCAGTATTGGTCCTCGTTAAACTGTTCTACTGTAAAGTGCTCGTCTTCGCGTGCAGGTCGTTAGGCTACCGAAGTGAGGGTGCCACCCCCTCTGCAGAGGATCAAAATTGTGATGGCATGTCTTCGGATCATCCTCAGGGATGTTTCCCAGACCGCCTAAGTTTATAAATTAGCCTAATATAAATATGGTGAGAAATTATAAGCCTAAAAAGGATACTAAGCTTCTAAAAAGCAAAATTAGGGATTTTTTTTTAATGATTGAAAATTAAAATTTCAGTGTGAGAGCTGTTGACACACCTTACTTAACTTTACACTCTCACTTAATGAAGTTACAAAATCCAGCAAAAGAAACCCATGTGGGAGCTCTTTCTTTTGTTCCAGCAGAACATGAGAATGAGTTGGCTGCTTGCCTAAAATGTATGATGATGCAAAGATTTTTGGGAAATTTAAAGTGTTAATCTTTATTCTTGCTTTTTAAATAAATCGTTTTATTAGCTGCTTAAACATATCTTTTTGGTTTATTTGTTTGATCTTGATGTCTTATTTGTTAATTACCATTGTATAATTATTTTTAAACAGTCCCTTTACTATAAAAACTGGTGATCAGTAATTACCCCAGAAGTGATCAGGAATTACCCCAGAAATGATCAAGAGAAGGGGTAATTCCTGATCACTAAAAATTTAAAATCTTTCAAATTCTAATTAGATTTTCAAACAAAAGAAGGTGGCATAAAACTCATCTCATATAGCCTCAAACTTCCAGTAAATATTAATATTCTATCTTGAATAGTTTTTTCACAAAATAGATGTTTGCATTTTTTGATCGGGAATTACCCCAGGTCACCCTATAAGGTAAAATATAAACATATTTAAATTTTTTCAGGATCCTGCTATCTTTGAAATTTGGAAAAGATCTATACCTCGAGCTGACAAAAAATTAAGAAACGTTGATTTCGTCTGTGCTAAACACTTTAAAGAAGATGACATTGAAAGGTTTTATGAAACAAAAATGCCTGATGGAAGTGTAAGTGTTATTATGACTTTTTTGAATTCAAATAAAAAATATTTAGTTGTTGACAAAAATCTTGATTTTTTTTAATATTATTTTTTAAATCAGATTTATTGATTTCTTTACATTTACCAGCCAAATCATCTGATAAAGTGCATTAATTCTTAATATTATTTAAAAGCAATAATGTAGTTTGAATAGTTAATGTTTCTAACTATCTTTTAATTATTGCAAATTTCTCACTGAATAAATAAATTCTTGATTGTTTTTGTTTGAAGTTAAGATCCATTGGCTGCTTGTCAGTTAGATATCCAATGAAGAGTAAATTAGTTTAGATCAAAATGCATTAATGAAAAACTTATTCTTAGCTCCTCTGGGCAGAATACTATTAATTATTTGTACACTAACTAGATATTTAATAAGTTTTAAAGGCATTTGTATTTAAATGAGCATAAAATTAAATGCATATAACTGAAATATTTTTATTACCAACATATTTTTCATACAGTTAATGGAAAATTTTAATTTGAAAGTTCCACATCACTTTTATCTGCTTTTAGTCTCTTTTTTGTAATCTATTTTGAAATATAATAATTTATATACTCTGCATTTCTTGATTTAATTTTTGAAATAAAACTTTATCTATGCGATATCCGGAAAAAAAAAGCTATATGAAAGTATTTTTAACATGTTATGATTTTTAAAAAAAAGTTGATTCAAATTTACTTTTGTAACAAAAATCAAGTTATTTAAATTGCAACCTTTATCATAATATAAATTAAGTGATATAAATAGTTTTAACCATTGGAAAGTAATTAAATCTCATTGCAGATTTTCCGACTTAAACGTGGTATGCCTAGGCTTAAACCGGGTGCCATTCCTTGCCTTTTTCCCGATATTCCAGGACATTCTTCCTATAAACCAAAGGAATTTAAGAGTCCTAAAATCAAGAAGAAAAAGTTGAAAAAAACGAGGTTGACGAAGACCGTTTCTCAATCTTCTCTTTCTCCACCTAAAAAACAAAAATTTGGAAAAGTGAAAACTTCCTTTTCAGGTAATAAATTTTATTTATTATTGAAATTTACAATGTTAACACAGGTTTTCATGTATTAATTATTATGTGCTAAGTAAAATTTAATTACTAACTGCATTTTTTGGTTATTGCTAAGAACACTTTTATTTTTGTCTATTGCTAAGAACATTTTTATATATTGCCAAGAATAAATGCTTATAGGGTAAACTAACCAGTGAAGGAACACTTAAGCTTCCCTTGCCTTTTAAAAAATCTTATATTAATTTTAAAATTCGTAATTTTAGTTAAATGACAGCGTCAACATATTTGCTACTAATTGCAAATTATGTAAAAAAATTTTGGAGAACTTACATAATATTCTTTTAAAGTTTTGGAGGTTCAAATAATAAGTAGTAAGAAGACCAAGTGAAGGAACAGCTCTTACCAAGGAACACAAAATTTTCCAGTAAAGGAACACATAATTTTGGTTATTTTTTAATGTTTTTTTAAAATTTATATGCCATACAAATATCTAAAAACAAGCCTATTCTTGAAATAATAACATACAATTACTTGGGAAATGTTAACTTTTTTTTGTAATCATGAATTGAAAAGTATAGTGTCAACATATTAACACATACTGTTCATTCACTGGGAAATCTATGCCCAGTAAAGGAACATGCTTCACTGGTTAGAAGTTGTTTTTTGTATTTTTAACATACCTTTGATGCAAAACATCACTAAAGGTACAAGGAACACTTGTTCCTTCACTGGTTTTTCATCGTTTGGTGATCCAGTGAATAAACACCCCCTTATCTCAGTATTTGATTATGCTATGATACTTAAAAAAAAAAAAAAAGAAAAGAAAAGTAATTTCAATAACTATATTTTGAATTCTTATTTTCACAGCGAGAAAAATAAAACTATTACATTCAATTAATTCCACTTCAAACATATAAATACAAATACTCACCTTATAATTTTTTCAAAGAAACAAGGTGTTGCAGGGATAATAACAAATTTAAAATTTTTTCCAGAGAAGTCTATGTGACCAGGTAAACCAAAACATTGCTAGATGACTTCCTATTGTTTGGCAGTAAGCTATTCTTACCAATCAATCTAAAGAAAAACTTTCAAATTCTTATTTTTAATCAATGTATATAAAATGTTCCTTCACTGGGTAGTGTTCCTTCATTGGTTGGTTTACCCTATTTGGTTTAGAGGATATAATGGTTTATTAAGCCAAACTTAATATCTCATTTCATCTAAAGATAACTTTCTTTTAATAATAATATTTTAACAAGCTTGAGATTTTCACTCAGATTCCTGATTCCCCCCCCCTTTTTTTTTTCAAACTCTATGAAAGTTTAAAAAATTTGAATCAGTTAATTGATAAAAATTCACCTTAGCTGGATATGTGGCTATGATTAAGTGATTATAACGATTGAGGTGAAGTGGGTGCATTTGGATTTTTTTGGAACAAGGCTTATATTTGGTCGGATAAATTTTTATTAAGCTGGGGCATCATTTAAACAGAGATTTCAATGGTCTTTTTACTATCTAAGTTTTTAACATTAATATCTTTATTTTTTTTGTTGTTGTTACTTATGTCACTTGCCTATCAGCAAGTCTCTTGAAACGAAGCAAATTTTTAAGGCAGAAGGTGTGTTTCTTGTTTTTTCAGTGGCACCATCTGTAGCCAGCAAAACAACTTCAGCTACACACTCGTCACAGCCCGTTTTCCAGGAAGGACCCGATCATACCCCATTTATTTATCCACAGATAGTAATTTTGACCTGAATCAGAGAACAATCATTCTCCATTTCAGTACCCCAAATGTATTTTTTTGCTATGTGAACTGGGAGGTTTCATGACACTGACAGATTTAACATGCGCCAGTCACTATTTAATACGCAGGGATTCTTCGGTCGGTAGGTCATGAACTCCTGTTCTCACGAACATCAGCCCAATGTCAGGCTGCCCCAGCCTCATTTTTTATACAGTAATGTTTAATAAAATATAATTGCTATAATTATCTAATAAAATATAATAGCAATATTATTTTAATATAGTAATGTAATAAAACTTGCAAAATCCTAGAAAGATAAGCCTCATAAAAAAATCGGAAAAAATAAAGAATTATTTATAAAATCTTCTTAAAAAAGTAAAGAATTATTCAGATCACAATTCTCAAGTTTGGAGTTTTGGGTAAATACCGGTTCCATGTCTGCAGCCTTTCCTTTTCTTCGACTGTCAGTTGTATGTTACAATGTTTATGGCTACCTCAGTTGTGGTTGTTATTAGATTGTCTAAAATATAATCTCAAAATTTTGCTATGCTTACTTTAAAGGTTTGTGTGAATTATGATCTGGTAAAAATACAGATATATTCTGATATAATATGACTGTCTTTATGAATATACACTATCAATATTCTTTAAATAATATCGATGTAATTACTTACTTTTGATTGTATTAATTGATGTTATAACTTATTTTTATAAAATATGGATAGATTAATTAAAGAAATTAAATTGTTTTTCATATGTTTGGTGAAATTTACTATATCATAATTGCTGTTTCTATCTAAAATGCATTTAAAGGGAACATTAATTACTTAAAGGTTAATTTCACTGTTTGAAAAACTTTCAAAGTGCTTGATTCATTTGGTTATGTTGTTACAGATTGATATGTTATTACTAGAATTCGGCTGGCACAGAGTATGCAAGAAATTTTTTTTTTTACTTGTGCCTTATCTTTAAAAAAATGCTTTAGGCCTTGCTTTGTTCTTCTCAAGAATTTTTCGAAGTGAAAAAGCTTAACAAATTAAACAAAATAATCAAAGAAACATGATTGAATACACCATCGAAAATTTAATGCTGAACTACAATTCTATTGCTATGGTCATCAATTTAATTTTCCCTCAACATGTAATTGGCTCAAATATTTGTCAACCAATGAATATATTTTCCATTAGCCACCCTAAGTCAGATTTCAAGTCAACACTTACCCCTTCCAAAAAAATTTTTTTTTTGGCATTCATTAAAATCCTCTTTTACTAAAGTTTTGTAATTCATACCCTATTTTATCAATTGTATGTCAGTGAATCGTTTTAGGAAGTATTTGTATGTTTAAATGTATGGTCTTAAAGTACAAATTATCACTATTAAGTTCATTATGAGAGGAATTTTTCCTAATTGTTTAGGTAAAAGTTAACATTTTGAGAAAATCACTCATTCTTAGTTTTTTTATAAACAATACTAATTATAATTTGATTATACATAGTTTCTTTTAAAATTTTTCAAAAAAAAAAAAATACTCTTTTTAAGTAATTAAATCATTAATAAATGTATGTATTTTATTTTTTACAGAAGAGGAAACTAAACAAAAGAAAGAATCTTCAATTCAGTTAGGAAAAGAAAACATCTTATTTGAAGGCATAGTTTTTCATCCTATTGCACAGAATCTTCCAGTAGAGCAGACTATGTTTTTAAGAGAAAGAGAAGATGCTGAAAATGAAATGAATTTCACACTTTTACAAAACTGCTCAATTAATGACTCTGAACCTTCTACAGTGGATGACCTTGAAAAGGAACATTCTATTCCAAGTTTATGCGAAGTTATTCTAAATGAATCGAATGTAATTATTCCAAAGTCTGTGGTGGAGGAACAATTTTCTTTCAATTTTTTAAAGATAAATGTAAATATGATTGACACACTGAATTCTTGGTGGAAAGTGAATGTTCTAGATGACTTTATTTCTTTTATCCGTTGGATGCCTGATTATACGGTTGAAAGAAAAATAGTGATTACTAAAGATCTAGCTGTAAAAGTAAGTGATTTCACCATTTTTAATTTGTAAAGTTATTTACAAAGTATATAATTAATCTGGATTTTGCCAGTTTCTCTCTGTATTCTAGCTTATTTTAAAAGATCTCCCGATTTTCTTTATATTTTAAAAAACTCCCTGATGACACATTACTGAAAAAAAATTTTGAATTAGATTTTTCACGCAGTTTATCGATTGATTTATCAAGGCATAAGAAGTAATGATGCCAATATTATTTAATATTATTGTTCAGCCGTAGATGAATAATTTAACAATAACTTGTTAGAAGAAATCTTTTCTTATTTGTTGCTGTGTGATGCATGTGCTCTGAAACTCTTGCTAATTGGAATATTTTGCCTGCTTGTCAGTTGGTTTAGCGATTTCGTATAGCGTGTTTACCTTAGAATTCAATTGTCGAATTCTTCAAAGTTTTATTTATTTTTATTACTTAAGCTTCTATGCGAGGTTCAGGGCACATACTTTCTTTTCCCAACTATTTTAAAAGTTGAAGTATGTTTTAAGTCTGTTTTTATTTTTAAGTTTTTAATAAATAGTTTGTTTTTTCAATTTAGTTTTATTTCATTATTCGATGACTCATGTTAGCTTAGTTCATGTTGGTTTCCTCCACAATTATATATAATTATTCCAAAGTCTGTGGTAGAAAAGCAATTTTCTTTCTGATGGAAAGTGAAATCACTTCATTTCTTTTGTTTGTTGGATGACTGATTATACACATGAAAGATAAATAGTGATTACTAATGATTTAGCTGTAAAAGTGATTTCTTCATTTTGATTTTGTAAAGTTGTTTACAAAATGCATAACTAATCTGGATTTTCCCAGTTTCTCTCTGTATCTCAGCGTATTCCGAAAAATCTGCCAATTTTTTTTAATATTTTAAAAAACTCCATGAAATTTTACTGAAAAAATATCAAATTAGATTTTTCATGCAGTTTATTGATTGATGGTGTAAGTAGGTATATCAAGACATAGGAAATAATGATACAAATATGATCAGTGTTGCTTATTTGCTGCCTTTACATCTCAATAAAGTGAGATTAATTCCATTATGTCGAACCAGTTTTCTATCTCCGCGAGGATAGAGCGCTGGTTCTACATATTGTAAATATCTTCTGTTAAATAATAGAAAAAGTAAATAAAGCTTTGTAAATGAAATGAAGCTCATTTATAGTAAATAAAGCTTTTCATTTTTAAGATTTTCAGTTTTTTTTTTATTCAAAACCTCTATATTCTCAAATTAATTTAAGAATATTCATGTTTTAAATATCTATATTAATTTCATATTTATTTCTAATCTAAAATATAATAAACATAACTAAACCATTTTATAGAAAAATGTATTTAATGTTAGTCAAAGCTAAAAATCAATGCAGTCAATTTATGTTTTGCAATTTGTGAAAAATAGTTTTTGATTTTTCATGACTTATTATTTTCTGAATCCCCCGCCAGGTGTCCAAGCAGTTAGCGCGCCTGAATACGAAGCTGGGGCATAGATGTTTCTCTCTATTTGTCGTCCTATGTTGTGTAAGAATGTGGCCCACCATATGAACGGGTATCATTCACATACCCTTTATCAATAGAGTAAAATACGAAAAAACCAATAATAAATAAAAAGAGAAAATTCTTCTCTCCATCCTCTGTTGTGGTTGGAAACCAGTCTCAAACTTCTGCTGCGTGTCCCTAAATGTTGTTTTTTCCTTTATACACCACACCAAACCTTGGAGGACTGGTTTACATTATGCCTACAAAAGCTAGCCTTCTTCCCCCATATTCTTTGGCTAAATTACACTTTAACCATAAAACTAGCAATATTTTGTGCTCATATATCATATCCATCATTGTTCAAAGTTTATCTATTGTGTTTATATATAGTTATTATAAAATCTAATATTCTGTTTAGGTCTTTTTGAAAGATAAAGAAACTGCTATTGGACGTGATCTAAAAATGTTGTCCGTAGACGTCATTTCTAAGCTCATTTTCAGAGTCGAAAGAACACAAATCTGCAGAGGTATTCGCAAAAAGTAAGACTTTCAAAATTTAAACAGCTTTGTGTCTAGTTCATAGATTTGTCCTTACTGATTAAATGCAGTTTTTGATTGGGCTCGCTGTATTTAATTTTTACTAGCAAATTAATAGTTATTTTGCATTATAATTGACCCCGCCTGGCTACTTCTAGTTTTTATGTGTGTAAAAAATTTTCCTTGTAGTGGCAATAGTTATACTTGAATATTTTATTCTTTGTTTAATATATTTGACTTGAAATTACTTTGGCCGAACTGGCAAATAAATAACTTGTCTATATGGCCCTTTTCGCAAGACTGTCGACTTTCTATGCTTTTCGGGAAAATGTCTTCTAGTGGTATTTTTGTTTTAATGTATAATTCTTTGCTTTGAAAATTGATTTTAGGTTATTTTTTACACCACTCCAAGTAAACAAGACAAAAGTTTATATGACACAGCACTTTATGCCAGCTCTCTTGTGGTGCAGCTTTTAAAATGTTGACAAAATTACCGTAATTTCTGAAAACTTTGGTTTTTAATAATCTTCTACCACTCTATAAAATATTTAGGAAAAAGTGTGTATCCAAGTGCAGTTGAATTTTGAAAATAAAAATAATAAAATTACCAATATTTTTTTTTAAAATTTTAATACTACAGTGTTTCCTATCTTTTGAATACTAAATATTTTAGAATTTGTTTTGATTTTTTTCTCTCAATAAATTAAGGAAATGTAATTAAAATTTTGAAAAATGTATAAAAATTTGAAGGTTAAATGAACAAATTCGGAAAAAATATCTTTGAAAAACAGTAAATACGAATAAATATTTCTTAATTATTCCCTTCGATTTAATGTAAGCCAATTTCTTATTCAAGAACATTTTGAACATAGGTGTAAACTATGTTCTCCAGCAAGGTTCGTCTCCTTAAAGTAGTCAAGTAGTTACTACAATTCCAAAGTAGTTGCTACATTAAAAAAAAAAAAAAAATAGTTGTAAATAACTACATTTATTACAAAGTAGTTGTAGTAAACTACAAAAATAATGTTTTTCTGACTACTGTGTTTAACATTCAAAATTGTTTGATATCTTTGTAATAATGCAAATTTCTTTCTTTTGCAGGGAGAGAAATTGTGATGGTTTTTTGCAAGGTGTCTTTCAGTGTAAAAAACATAATTTGTGCCTTGGCTGTATCAAGTGGGAGAGGGAACAAAAAAAACTTCTAATGAAACCTGTAAAACTTCCAAATAATCTTGTAGAGCTTATGAGATTTAACATGAATGAATAGTTTCCATAAAAACATTATTTTAAAAAATTAAATTTGTTGTATGCATTATATTTCATATTCTATTGTTGACTTACATTGTTTAGTTATTCTAGAAAATTTTATTATGGATTATTTACTCTAAAAATTATTCCATTTAAAAAAAAAAACTGTAATTATTAATATTATTTGGCACTTGAAATTTATGTACAAAGATAAAAAAATATTTAATGAAATTATTATTTTTAAAGAGAGTTTTTGTTTCTTTTTACACTATTTAAGTTTTAAGTAATATTTTGAAACACTGGTTATGATTATTAAAATTATTGTTTGATTGCTTCAGAACATCTTCTACTTGGTGCTATTTTACCAGGTTATTTTGGAGTATAAATCATTATCTCATTGTAAATCAAGGCAAACATTAATGGCTACTGAACTGGGCCTTTTTAAAAAATGTGCTTTTTTTTCCCTATTGGAATTTTTTTTACGATACAATTGTTCTAATGTTATAATTTAAACATTTCAAAAATCCTTTAAAAAGTTTTAATGTTTTTGGGAAAAATTTTAATGTTAAAATATTTATTCATTTAGGATTGGAATTAATAATTTTATTTTTTAAAGTGTACAGATTTAAATAATTTGAGATTTCCTTTTACCAGATTACATATTTTTTTTAAATACGCTTTTAAGTATTCTATTTTAAAAACCAGTACTCCATCTTCAAATTGTTATTATTTTGTAAGTCTTAACAATTGTTAAATAATTAGTCATTATGGAAATTTTTTTATTCCTTTCTTTTTTACTTATATTTATTAATAATGCTTAATCCATTAAGAACCAATGTTTCCATGAACACTTTTCAAAAAGATAAAAACTGATAACACATTTTTTTGATTAAAAAGAGGCATTATTTTATTAAATGTATAAATATTTATATTTTTATCTGAAAGCAGGCCATTGTGATGCTTTTAAAATTAAAGTGGTTGCGTACAATATAAAATATCATATTAGTTTATGCATAAATATTCTACAATTTTTTTTAATACGAAGGGTAGTTATGTTTTCAGAGAAAGTACATTTTTGCGTCTGACTTCGTAGCTTAAAACAGGGTATTAATTAATTAGCATATTTGAGATTACCCCCTCGAACCATTAGGATTAAATCCTACAACCTGATCATTAAATTAAGTTATTCAAGGTAGTCCTTTTTTTATTCACTGTTCATGGAACATAAAGATGTTAAAATTAGAAAGAAAAAAAAAGTGTGAATTGCACAGATGAGAATAAGTCATACAGAATAAGTGTATTTTTTTAATATTCTGTTGCCTAAGTTTAAGGCAAATAGTTCCATTTTGGCTATAAGATTATATAATAGTTAAACATAAAATGACATCAAAAAATGAAAAAAATAAGAGTGTTTAATTTTATTAAATATGGCAATGAAATTATTGCACTAAACAGTGGTGAAAGCAGAAAGAAAAGGAGGAAAATTCACACGAGTAGCTACATATTAAGTATTAACATAGAACAATTAAACACTTATTAATGATTAAATAAACATAAAACAAATATGATCTTATTTACAGCCATTTATGAATTTTTCCAAGTACTGAATTATCATTGTAAATTCAAACTTCTTTGCAATTATAGATTTCCTCAGTGTTTTTAAAGGACTAAAAATAATGGATGTCTCATTGAGGATATAGTGGAGAAGGTTGAGGTTACAGTTGCTTATGATTTTTTCTCACTTGATTACCATATTAGTTTTTAAAATATGGTAATTGGTACAATTTTAGTCAGTACCAAATATACTAATGTTGGTGAAATTAGTATATTTTGTGCACCTATAAAAATTACATTAATATTGTGTTAATTTAATATAGATAATGTGGAAAGGGCCTTTGAAAGGGATAAGTGCCTAAGAAAATTGTTTGTGTTCAATTTTTACCATGTATTGGCTTCTAGCAATAACATACTGAATACAGTTAATCATTATTTTGATGGGAGGAACTACAAAAAACTTGTTTTTCCTACTCTAATAATGCAAAGACACCTGCAAGTACAAAAAATAATAAGTAAAAAAATATTGAATTTCTGCTTTATTAATTATGTTTTTCAATTTTGTGCATGATTTTGTAGTGTTTTGCACTTATTTATTGTTTCCTAACTTTTTTCACTCGATGCAAAAAAAGGAGGATTCAATAGTGTATAAATAAAAGAAAAATAAACCAAGCACTAAAAAGCAAAATTAAGAGAGAAAATGTACTTATTCACTGTAAGGAACTTTAAAAAACCACCAAAATATTATCGATGCTTAATTTTGGTTATAAGCACTAACTGAAATAAAAAATTATATACATAAGTACTATGCATCAAAATTATTAGAGAAATTGCACTAATTCGTTAAGGACAAATGTAAAAAATCGTTGCATTATTATTGACACCAATGATGTTTAATTAATTTTGGTGATAGGCACTACTGGTATTATGGTAATTGTACCATAATACCAAACGTACAAATATCGATAATTAGTATATTTGATAACTATTAAAACTGCATCAATGCTTGGTAGCTGTTGTATAGACACTGTGAAATGGCTATAATGAGTTGGTTTCGAGCAACAGCATTATGCCAAATGATTCTGAATATATTTTTATTAAAATGTGTGACAATAGTAGGAAGTTATATATGAGAAGAAAGTTTACTTAATTATCTATAATGATAATCTTATACTGTATATCAGTTTAAATAACTTCTTTTTTATCATATTTTTTACATTTATTTATACAACATTTGATATCTAATTAAGTGTAAGCTTATAAAAAGAAAATTACTGAAGAGAGAAACAACTTTCTTTTTAACAATAAATAAGGAATCATTAAAGCCAGAAAAAGTGAAACAAATACACAATTAAAGCACTTAAAATTGCAATAACTTTAGAACAAATTAGAATTTAAAATAAAAGGTGCATTAAGTTTATAATTGAAAATGGTGCTTTCAGGACATTAAATTTTAATCCACAATTGCATTTCAGCAGGCAGTAGATAGATCAAAATGATTTTTTTTAATTACAAGTTTAACACCTGATAATTCTTAATCTAAAGATTTAATCTTAATTATTTCATACTTGATAAATTCTCTATACACCTTTATAATTTCAAACTTCCAAATCTTGCAGTTTTTGCGCAGTAAAACAAAATGTAACATTAAGTTAAAAACCCATAACAGCTTTTTAATACAGAAAGAAAAATTTAAAAGATTTGTGTTTTTTCTAATTAAATTCTTCACAATTACTGCTATTGTTATTATTGTGAAAGTTAGTGTTTTTTAAAACCATAAATGCTTTAAGCTGTATACATCATCAGCACGATTTCAGTTGATGAGAACAGGTACCCATGAGGAAATTTACCAAATTTCTTTTTATTTTTAATACCAAGTTTAAAAAAAGTTTTTGATGGCTTGTTTGATGGAAAGTTTTCTCTATAAATTAAAATAAAAAAAGAAATGCCTAATTTTTTACTGTTCTCTTATTGGGATCATATCGTCTGCACTTATTAATTAACATATTAATATACATGAAAATCTTGTTACGAGTTAAAAGTTATTCAGCCATTCCATTTTTTATTTTACGCACTGTACATACGTATTATGGATGGTGTTTTCTACATGGAGCACTGCAAGATTTTTAAAGTCCTAATTTCTGAGTTGCTGTATCCGGGGTATTATAAGGCTATATTGTTCAATTTCAATTGTGTAGAGAATATTCTCTGTTCTTAATGATAATTTTTAAAATAAATATAGTCTCACTACTCTAACTAAATGACGAATGCAGGGTTAACTGCTTGCAACAAGAACAAATAGTAATAAAAAAAGTCAGAAGAAGCCAAACCAGGACTGCGAAAAAAGCAAGTTCTTTCAAAATTCAGCAACCATGTTGCCTTTTAAAAAAAAAAATAATAATAATAAAAATAATCTGTAAATAACAAAACAAATTTTTACTTCAAACTTACCAGAATATACTCAATAACATTAATATCTTATGAAATGCAGCAGATTTCAAGTCAGAAATTAAATTATGTATTTTTTTTATTGAAAACAATTTCTATTTTAAAATATTGCCTCACACGATAAGCTGTAGTAAGCAGCTGTTAACTTTCTAATCAGAAGTATTGTGCAGCTTTGAGAAGAACTCCCCCAGACTGAAAGTCTGGAGCTGTCTGCTATTACGGTAACAAGCAGAAGCCCATTTCTTATGGGGGTGCAATGGAGGAATGAAGGAGTTGATTGGTTTACTCATGCTGACCTATGCCAAGATTAAGACAAACTATTCACCTCACACCCCTATTTGAAGTGACTTTTCCTTATAACCATACTACCCGTCACCATGCAAGACTGATGTCTAGCAGAGTTCTCCTGAAAGCTACACTATATCAAAAGCAAAGAGCTTGAGATTTGTTTTTGTTTACATTCAAAACACCATCCATATAAAAATGTAATAATGCAAGTACCCAAGCTACCACAACATGGCATATTTTACTACGAAAACAACAGTTTGTAGCCAGACCACAAAAATGTTTAAAAAAACTTATAATAATAATATTATTTATTACACTTATTACAAGGTTATTCAGCAGTATGAAGACAGCCATATAAAGTTAAAGTAGACCTCTCTGAAATTTTTTTTATTACATATGTTACAAGAATATTGTTACTCGTTTGTATGAGTGTGACTAGTTGAAGCTACTTTTGAAGAAAAAGTCATGTAGTCAAACTAAAAGAATACGGTTTTTTCACTAGCATGAACAAGATTGTGTTCAGTTTAACTGTTCCTCACCGTAAAACTTTTATAAAAGTTATAAGAATAAGGCTTCTCACCAGTATGAACAGTTAGGAATTGTTCAACCATGACAAGTTGACCGGGAAGCTAAGCTGAAGAGTTCACTTTTTTACAGGTGGAGAAAATTAAAGCGTGCAACACTTACTTTTAGTAAGAGTTCTAAACTGACATAGCATTTCAATTTTTTAAATCAATAAATTCGTACTCTTTAAATGAGTTTTTTTAATGTCTACAATATGAATATGCCAAATAAAATGTCTATATTTACATTTCTCCACTTTCCTTCTGCTTATTTTTTTTATATATATTTTGTTACATGTTTTCCTAAATTGCTGGTTCTTGTTACTTTTAATTTGTACCAGCTAATTCGTCATGGGAGACCTATACAATTCTGTTTAAAAATCTTATTACGAACACTTCAAGAAAAAGGTTTTTCAGCAGCATGAACACAACTGTGATTTGACAGATAACTCTTATGTGAAAAACTCTTATCACATTTACTACAAGAATAAGGTTTCAAACCAGCATGAACATGTCTGTGGACAGACAGACAGCTTCTCCGAGAAAAACTCTTATTACATATGCTACAAGAATAAGGTTTTCTACCTGTATGAACACTACTATGCTCTGTCAAGGAACTCTTCTGTGAAAAGCTTTTATTACATATGTTACATGAATAAGCTTTCTCACCAGTATGAACAAGACTATGCACAGCGACAGCACTCTTCTGTGCAAAACTCTTATTACATATACTACATGAATAAGGTTTCTCACCAGTATGAACAGAACTGTGTGCAGTCAGAGCACCCTTCTGTGTAAAATTCTTATTACATACACTACAAGAATAAGGTTTATCACCCGTATGAACATGTTGGTGAAGAGTCAGGCAGCTCCTCCGAGAAAAATTCTTATTGCATATGTTACAAGAATAAGGTTTCTTACCATTATGAACACGTTTGTGATAAGTCAGATATCTACTCTGTGAAAAACTCTTATTACATACACTACAAGAATATGGTTTCTGAGCATTATGAACTACTAGACTGTGCTTAGCAAGACTATTCCTCTTAGAAAAAGACTCATTACACACGTTACAAGAATAAGGTTTCTCCTCAGTATGAACCCGCATGTGCTCTGTCAGATAGTTGC
Source organism: Parasteatoda lunata (assembly GCA_949128135.1). NCBI lineage: Eukaryota > Metazoa > Arthropoda > Arachnida > Araneae > Theridiidae > Parasteatoda > Parasteatoda lunata. The sequence goes on along the minus strand of OX421979.1, from coordinate 9,213,827 downwards.
TGCGTGAAAAACTCTTTGGGCATACACTACAAGGATAAGGTTTCACACTTTGATGAACAAGACCGTGAGCAATCAGGTTACACCTCTGGGTAAAACTCCTATTACATATGTTACAAGAAAAAGGTTTCTTGCCAGTGTGGACGTAACTGTGATCAGCTAGACCGTTCCTATGTGAAAAACTCTTATTGCATATGCTACAAGAATAAGGTTTCTCACCCGTATGAATAGTTCTGTGGATAGTTAGGCTACTCCTCCGAGAAAAACTCTTATTACATATGTTACAAGAATAAGGTCTCTCACCAGTATGAACAAGACTGTGGTCAATCATGGTAATCTTCTGAGCAAACCTCTTATTACATACACTACATGAATAAGGTTTCTCACCAGTATGAACAAGACTGTGCTTAGCCAGGGAACTTTTCTGTGTAAAAGTCTTATTACATACATTACAGGAATGTGGTTTATGACCCGTATGGACCTGTTTGTGGATAGTCAGACTACTTTTCCGAGAAAAACTCTTACTACAGACACTACAAGAATGAGGTTTTTCACCAGTATGAATAAGATAGTGTCTAGCCAAACTATACTTCCGTGAATAAGTCTTATTGCACACTTTACAAGAATAAGGTTTTTCATCAGCATGAACATTAATATTAGGTATGTTTAGGCTTAGTGACAAACTCATATTATATATACTATGGTTCCGTATTAACTAGTGTATAGCTAAATTATCTTATAAGACTTTCCCTTCTAAAATTGTAAATTTTTTTGAAAAAGCTATTATAAAAAATTTTACAAGAATCTTTTTAAAAAGAATGACTGAGTTACCGAAGGATATTTATATTACTGGACATTGTATTTAAAGGCTCTGGAAGCAAGGGCAACAGAAGTATTTAAGATAATATAATGAGTCCAATTAAGCAACGAAAATGTCTTTTTTCAATTTTTCACTGTGGCAGCAGAAACAAATTTAAGATGTTAGATAACCTTTTTGTTGCTATTATCTTCAAACTATTTTCACGGAACGCAGATCAATGCATCCAACTTTAAATAGCAGCCCTGAGAGAGAGAGAGAAAAAAAAAATAATTCAAAAATCTACATTTTCATATAAATTTGTTGCATATTTTAGTTCATGAAAAAAATTATGTTTAAAATCTAGGTATTAAAAATCATATTTCGTATTCTTACAACAGATACAATAGTTTTCTATAACCACACTGGTTGTACAGTTACAGTTAAAAACAATTTAAATTAAATTTTTTTTTTTTTGTTAAATGGAAGTTCCTGGTAAAAATAAAGGTTTAAATTTAGTTGCTGCAAAAGTTTTTACCATATGACTAAATGAAATTCAGTAAGTAGATAGAAAAAAAAAAAAAAAAAGATATTAAAATTATTTGGGGGGGGGGGGGGGGGGAGAGGTGAACAGCATAAATAAGGAAAGATTCCCCAGTATAAGAGGATTTTTTATTTCACTTTGAACAAATTTGAGGGAAATATTTCTAGTTTAGTGACAATGTTATATAACAGTAAAGTTTTCTAAATTAAAAAAGAAAATGAGTGTAGTTTAGTTGAATAATTTCTGACAGTGAAATTATTAAACTAAATAGGAGTAAAAAATCAGGCAGAAAAAAAACAGGAAAATTCACAAGAATTACTTCATTATTATATGAATGATGACATATGCATTAATGAAATGATAACTAAAAACTTATAAATAAATGATTTATTCATCAAATAAATAAGTAAATAAATAAATGGTTTATTTATCACAAAAAAATATGAAACAAACATGATTTATTGCTTATACAGCAGTTATTGATATCATCATTCTTTTTAAATGTCTAAATATAATGGATACTTCATTGGATACAGGTTCTAAGAATATACAAACTATGACAGAAGCAATATTTAAGGCCGAATGAACAATGACACACGAACCCAAGATCATGAAGATATAAGCAACACAGAAAAATAGTAAAAAAAAGATGTCACAAAATGAAATATAACTAGCCAGGATGGCAAAAGGGGCCTCACAATGAACACTTGCACTGTTTACAAGATGGTTCAAAAAAATCTTGAATAGGCCACTTCATATTTAAATAATAATTTTTCATATTAAGTTGGCTTTCTTCTTTTTTTATTTATTGCTTTTTAAATTTTCAAAGTTTATAGTTTGGTTTTGTTGCAACATAGTGAACATAGTATAATCATCAAATTAGTAAATTTTTTGTTATGACATCAGACAAAATTATGTAAAAAAAATCCAAGAATTAGTCATAATTTCAACAATTTTTTTTTATTGTATTACAAATTTATTTATAAATACACAATAAATTTAAGTATGACATTTTATTCAACAAATTGAATGAATCTTGTAATTGGCAACAATTAACTGATGGTAATTACAATAAATGTCCTACTATACACACAAGAAAATATTACTTTACTCATGAAAATAAATATGATATATGAATAGAGTGTGTAGAGATATTACTATCTAGACAGAAGGAGGAATTGTTTCCCTTTTTCATGTAGAATTGAATTAAAGCAATCTCAAGAATAAGATTCAAGAAGTTATTAAGGTTTTATGTATAAAAATTATATTTGTTTACTTATACCAAATTAAAACTTTGGCCTTACTGTCCAGGCAATTAAAGAATTGTCCCCAATTTAAATTTTTTTTTAGCTAAATCAAATGAAGTAAAAAAAATAAAATTGATAGGATTACTGGTTCAAACATTTAAAAAAGTTTTTATGTACAAAGAGTATTTAATTTCCAACCTATACCTAGCATCTGACATTAAGTAGACAAAGAAACATTAATTCTTATGTTAAATCCTATAAAATCAACATGAATTTTATAATTTTCATGTCATAAGTTTTTTTTAAGTAAAAAGTTAAGTCAAAAATTTTAATTTTTATAAGCGAAAACCTCATTATTCTAAATTGTTAATTCAATGGATTTCATTGGCAAGTACTTTGGTTGTTGTTGTAGTTCATTTGCGTCGCACTAGAGCTGCACATTGGGCTATTGGCGACGGTCTGGGAAACATCCCTGAGGATGATCTGAAGACATGCCATCACAATTTTGATCCTCTGCAGAGAGGATGGAACCCCCGCTTCAGTAGCCCGATGACCTGTACGCAAAGTCGAGCACTTTACGGTAGAACAGTTTAACGAGGACCAATACCACACCCCCCCGCTCCCTATGCAGACTGATCCAAGTGGTTACCCACCGCACACTGACCGCAGCCAGTGATGCTTGACTTCGGTTATCTGCTGGGAACCGTGTCTTAACGATCAGTCCACTGCGGGACGGCAAGTACTGTGGAACTTCATGTATGTCGCATTACTAGAGCTACACAATGGGTTTGAAAAACCATTGTAGCACAGTAATGTAAGATATCTATATAAGTATAGGCAAAAAAACTTTTATTTTTTTACTTAGGATTTATTTTATTTCATTAAGAGTGAAAAAAGAAAAAAAATGGAACAATATCTCATTTGTTGAGACAAGAGCAACTTAAATCTCTCTCTTATCTTTTCTGCAATACAATCCTTACTAAATATGAAGTGCCCCAAATTCTTATTACATTTACACATTATTAATAATTAAGCTACACTAAAATTTTTTATAATTTTAAAGAATAATATAATACAATTCAAAATTTTACAAACTTAGGAAACATTCCTACTGAATGTGGTTTGATTGTTTTTCTTTGAATGTAGTACCAATCAAATTTTCAATTTCTAAATGCAGCTTTAAAAATTTTGTATTAAATGAAAAGTTTGCTTTCAAAACTTTTGAATTAGAAGACCTAAAAACATTCTTCAAACAAACAAGTAATTCAACAAAACAAGTAATGGCAACATCAGAACACTTTGGTGAAGGGTCCAAAATATCCGAGTTGGGGAACTGACCCAATGTGTTTTATCTATTTTATTTTGATTGTTACCTTTTTGGAATAACATATTCTTCATTGTGTGAATGAATCACTACTTGATATTGTCTGGACTAAATAATTAGTATATTTTAATCATATTTCTAGAATCGTTCACTATTGCATCATGAAATTCTGATTATAAGATCAAAAGTAATTCATTTGTTCCATTTTTTATTTTGCCGGCGCATTGGATATGATACTATATAAAAATATGGAAATGCTGTACTCATGATACCACACATTAAATATTTTACAAGGAAAATAACTGCTTACAAATTACGCAAAAAAAAGTAGATAAATAAATAAAATAATTATTTCACTAATTACAAGGAAAAGGATATTCACATTAAAAACATATCTATGGACAGTTAAATATCTGTAAAAAATTACAACACCTGTATGAATGAGACTGCAAGATACTAATGTGTATGAGTGAGACTGCAAGAGACTAATCTGTATGAATAAGACTGCATGATACTAATCTGCATGAGTGAGACTGTGTTTATTTAAAGCTATCTTTGTTGAAAAACCCTTATCACACAAACTACAAGAATAAGGTTTGTCACCAGTATGAATACGAGTGTGCCCAGTCAAATGACTCTTGTGTTTAAAACTCTTATTACATACACTACAAGAGTAAGGTTTCTCACCAGTATGAACTCGTATGTGCTCAGTCAGATGACACTTCTGTGCAAAACTCTTCTGACACACTTCACAAGAAAAAGGTTTCTCACCAGTATGAACACGATTGTGATCAGCTAGACCACTTCTATTTGAAAAACTCTTATTGCATACGCAGCAAGAGTAAGGTTTCTCGCCCGTATGAATATGTCTGTGAAGAGTTAGACTACTCCTCCGAGAAAAGCTCTTATTACATACACTACAAGCATAAGGTTTCTCCCCAGTATGAATAAGACTGTGGTCAGTCAAGGTACTCTTTTTTGCAAAACTCTTATTACATACACTACATGAGAAGGGTTTCTCGCCAGTATGAACTTGACTGTGTGTAGTCAGGGTACTCTTCTGTGTAAAATTCTTATTACATATACTGCAAGAATAAGGCTTCTCACCCGTATGAACCTGTTTGTGGATGATCAGACGACTCCTCCGAGAAAAACTCTTACTACATACAGTACAAGTATAAGGTTTCACACCAGTATGATTACGACTGTGTCTAGCCAGACTATTCTTCCGCGAATAACTCTTATTACATACTTTACAAGAATAAGGTTTTTCACTAGCATGAACACTAATATTAAGTACGTTGCTATTTATTGAAAAACTCATATTATTCTGTATTAACTCGTGTATAGCTAAATTATGTTAGAAGACTTTCACTTGCCTTGAAATTGTCATATACTTCATAAACATAAAGGTAGGAATATAAGGGTGGACAGGATTGTGCCGAGTTAAAATAGGATTTTAGAAAGCTACAATAAAAATTTTACAAGAATGCTTTAATGCGGAATGAGTGATGGAGTTACACTAACAATATTACCAGATATAGGCTCTGACAGCAAAGTATTTTAAGGTATTAATAATACATCAAAGTCAATGGTTTTAATGAATGAATATTTAGGACACAATCCTAACTAGTATAATTAAGTAATGAAAATGTCTTTCTTCTATTTGCCTCTGTGGTAGTAGAAACAAATTTTAAGATGTTAGCTAACCTTTTTATGGCTATTATCCAAGGCTATCTTCAAGTGTCATGAAATGCAGAAACATGACACGAAATGTATCCAACTTTCAATGATTCAACATGAAATGCATCAAACTTTAAACAGCAGCCCTAAGAAAAGAAAGTGAAAAATATACATATTTATGTAATTCTATTGCATTTTTCAGTTTATGAAAAAAAAAAAAAAATATTATATTATGAAAAATTTGAATTTCAAATTATATCAACAGATATAGTAGAGTCACCCGGGATAATTCCTGGTCAAAAAGCATCAACATTCAATTATAACAAAATCTATCTCAGCTAGAGTTACCAATTTTGCATTGTATTGCCCATCTAATAAAATATTTGTTTTATCAATAATGCACAAGTAATTGGTGACCAGGATTTACCTCAGAGATGGGGTAATTTCTGGTCACTTATGGGGTAATTATTACTCACTCACATATTTGGTGCAAATGCAATTAAACACTGTACTTAGTTATTTCAGGGTTAAATACAAATTTATTCAACATGAGAAATATATATACGTTTGACACATCTTTAACAAAAATAAATTAATGGATCTACACCTTTCAAATAAAAAATATAGCGAATGTCAGTTGTATCTATTCTATCTCGCTTCAGGCAGCGTAAGTTTCCCGCTCCTCTTTCCAGGTACTTCACTGCCCTCAACTTTTGTGACTTTTAGAATATAGAACAGATCTTTCGCATAATATACATAGTATCTATGCTCTTCTATTGAATTCTGCATATTTTCAATCACATTTTGCAATGATGATGCATTTTTATGCTCAATCATGGTTGACATATCTGGTGGTTCATGCAGTTAAGGCTATGGTTCATACGTTAAGCCTTACCTCTGCAGTTAAGGCTCAAAGAGTTGCAGATAATTAAAATCAATGAAATATGGCAATATTAGACAAAATAACAATATGTAAATGATAAGAACTGTAATGACTAGGAATCACCCCAGTGACAAAGAATTACCCCAGGAATATGGGGAAGAATTCGGTGTTAGCAAGAGCTTACTTAAAGCAATGATACGTGAGAAACATATTAAATCAACTAAAAATATTTATTTAATGTAAGTAAAAATAAAATAGAACTTAAGAATAAGAAGGAATGACATGAGCGACCGAACGACGCGGTGTTTGTAAGCAGACTGATGCGTCTCGGCGATGGCGTTGCCAGATTCAGTTTCTGAAAGTTATAGTGGAGTTGAGTGATATTCTCACAACCCCACTTCACGAAAGTCCCAATACAATACTGAAATTTTTTTAATTGTTCACTAGTCATTGGTTTGGTGAGTACATCAGCAGCATTTGATTTGGAATCAATGTAGCACAACTGGATCATTCCAAGCTCGACTTTTTCTCTTATGAAATGGTGACGAATGTCTATGTGCTTTACTCTAGATGATAGCATAGGGTTGGTACTGATCTCTATAGCACTTTGATTGTAATTTTATTGCATCCATCTTTTGGTTGAACAGTTCCTCTTTGAGTTGTTTAATCCACAGTAATTCTTGTGATTTTGTACAAATGGTCATGTATTCAGCCTCTGCTGTTGATAAGGCGACTGTTTGTTGCTTTTTGGAGTTCCAAATTATGGCACAATTTGATTCGCAGAAGACAAAGCCTGTTGTTGATTTTCGGTCGTCTTTGTCGTTGGCCAAGTCTGAGTCAGTGTAACCTTGTAGTTGTCCATTTTTCCGGAAGGTTAGCCTTTTGGATAATGTACCTTTTAGGTATCTAAAAATTCTTTTGACAGCCATCCAATGAGGTTTTCCAGGGTTGTTGACATATCTACTGACTACTCCCACTGCAAATGCAGTCATACCTATAAAATTTCTGGACGTGTTCCTTGAGCTGCATATATTAGACTTCCGACTGCTTCTCTATATGGCATCTGTCCTATCTCTTGCCTTTCTTTTTCGTCTTTCGGAGACATTTCTTTGGTTAGTACTTGATCAGTTGGGAAAGGTGTTGCTGTTTCTTTGCAATCTTGCATGTTAAATCTTTTGAGCATGTTTCTGATATAGATGCTTTGGTCTAAACTGATGATTCCTTTTGTACGGCCTCTTGTGATGGTCATTCCAAGAATATGGTGAGCTTCTCCGAGATCTTTCATTTTAAAGTGTTCTTTTAGTTTCGTCTTAAGGTTTTCTTTTTGTTTATGGTCATTAGACAGAATCAACAAGTCGTCTACATAGACGACAACTATTAAAATTTTTCCTTTCTTGTTTGAAATAAAGATGCAAGGGTCAGCTTTTGATCTTGAAAGTCCTATATCTTTGAAGGTTTCAGCTAGTTCCATGTACCAAGTTCTACTTGCTTGTTTTAGTCCATATATTGATTTGTTCAGTTTGCAGTATCTGTGAGGAAAATATTCAGGAAGGTCAGGGAGTTCCATGTAAATTTCTTCTTCCAGCTTTGGGTGTAGGAATGCTGCTACGACATCCATTTGATCTAAATCAAGGTCCAAGTTGGCTGCTTGAGCAATGAGAAAATGGATAGAACTGTTTCTGACTGTAGGTGAGAAGGTTTCCTCATAGTCTATTCCATATTTTTGAGAGCATCCTTTAGCTACCAGACGTACCTTGTATCTTTCTGTTTCGCCATTTGGCTTGAATTTTGTTTTGAATGTCCATCTACTCTTAATGGCTTTTCTATCAGGTGGTAAATCACAAAGTTCCCATGTACCATTTAGTTCGTGAGCTTCGATCTCTTCTTCCAGGGCAGCTTTCCATTTCTGAGCTTCATCAGATTGCATAGCATCTACGTAAGTTTCTGGATCCTGAGCTCTGCAGAGATTTGCTTGATACACAATGAAGTCATCGTTAAAGATTTTTCTGTTAGGTACTGTAGCTCTCTTCGGGTATCTATTTGTGTCTTGAGTAGAAGGATCTTTATCTTCACTGTCTGAAGACTTGTCTGTGGTGTCTGGTCCCTCTGTTATGGTTGGAGTGGAAATGTTTTCGATTTCAGTCATGTCTGCAGTTTGGGATTCTGTTGACGTTGAGTCATCTGCTCTATTTAAAAGGTCATTTTCAAGGAATATGACATCTCGACTAATGAAAACTTTCTTTGTAGAAGGATTAAAAATATGGTATCCTTTTGTTTCTTCACTGTATTCAACAAAGATGCCTTCTTTGGCTTTTGCATCAAATTTTCTTCTGTTCACATCAGGGATGTGTACCATGACTTTACATCCAAAGACTTTTAGGTGGGAGAGGTTTGGTTTCTTTCCTGACCAGGCCTCTTCAGGTGTCATGTTTTTCAATGCTTTTGTGGGTGATCTATTCTTTAAGTAGTTGGCTGTGCAAACAGCTTCAGTCCATAGTTCAGTTGAGAGTCCTGAATCAATTAGCATAGTACGAGCTTTCTCAACTAAAGTTCTGTTCAAGCGTTCTGACGTTCTATTTTGTTCTGGAGATCTTGGCACAGTTGTTTGATGTCTGATGCCACAAAGCTTTAGACAGTTCTTAAGATCATTGTTGACATATTCACCTCCATTGTCAGATTTTAAAGTTTTTATTTTCCTGTTGGTTTGATTATCAACAAGAGCTTTAAAGTTTACGAAAGTTTCTTTTACTTGATCTTTACTTTTGAGGAAATAAACAAAAGATTTTCTTGAAAAATCATCAGTGAATGTTAGAAAATAACGTGCTCCTCCAATAGACAATGTTTGCATTGGCCTACACAGATCTGAATGCACAAGTCCTAGAATGCAATTAGTTTTGGTTTTAGATTCTTTAGAAAAAGGTGTTCTTGAAATTTTCCCTTCGATACATGCAATACAAGTGTCAGATTTACTGGTGTCACAGATAATTCCAGTGGACATAATATTTATTGAAATGTTCATATCTCTTCTATTTAAGTGAGCAAGTCTACGGTGCCAGATGTTTTGAGAGTTTAGTATGGCAGTTGATGCAGAAAAATTAGCAGTGTCCAATACATATAGTCCATTATTTTCTGATGCAGTAGCAACTACATTTTTATTTGGAATCATAATTTTGGAATCCAATATCTTACATCGTTCAGAGTCAAAAATTATTGACTTACCCTTTTTGACGATTTGAGAAATGGAGAGCAAGTTAGTGGTGAGTTCCGGAGCATGTATAACATCACTAGCTGTGATAGTACAGTTCTTTAATGAAATATTCACTGTTCCAATACCTATTGCTGGAACCACGTTGCCATTGGCTATATCAATTTTTCTGTTTCCACCAGGTTTTAAATTTTGGATCCAGTCCCCTCTCGGTGTCATATGAGCATTACAACTAGAATCCAGATACCAGTCTGTAGGTAGGTTATCTTTAGAGTTGAATTCTACAGATGTGAAAAAGCCAGCTGTATTTTCTCTGTTCTCAACTTTCTTTCGTGTGTTCTGTTTCTTTGGTTATGGACAGGAATGACTATAGTGTCCATATTCATTGCAATTGTAGCATCTTGGCTTTTTAGAGTCTTTATTCTTTGATTTATGAGCAAATTTCCGGGATTTTCCATAGAATGCACTTTCAGAACAATTTGTTGAAGTAGAACACAAATCTTTCACATTTTCTTGTAATAGCAAATTTTTGACAAAATCAACTGTAATGGCTTGATTTGAGCCTTGCATTCCAAGAATGAGTGGTCTGAATTTTTCTGGTAGTCCTCCAAGTATTATTCCACCAACAGTTTCACTACCTAGTGGCTTTCCGATACTTTCGAGTTGTTCCGAGATGTTCGTGATGCTGTCAATATACATTGACATCGACGAGTAGTCTTCATATTTTGTTCGAAATAGCGATGAATACAGTCCAATTCTTCGAATTACCCCTTTATCTTCATAGGTATTCGGTAGTGACGTCCAGGCTTCCTTAGCTGTTTTCGCTTTCTTGGTCTCGGCTGACGCTATCGGTTTAATCGATAAATTTATTTTTGCCAGTGCTCTTCTATCTAATTCTGAATCAATTTCTTATCGGTTCAATGCATCCCCAAAGTCCAGCATCAACTAAGAAATTTTTCATTAGAAATTTCCAATCGGAATAGTTCGAGCCATCAAGATGTTTCGATTCTGGAAGTCCCCCACTTGACGTAGAAACGGGTGTTCTTCGAACATTTAATTGAGTCTGTAAATCTTCAATTTGTTGCTGCAATTCTTTAATTGCCTTTGCTTCAGCCATTTTTCGATGTCAGAAGTGATTTTAGTGAACAAGTTATGCAAAACAAACTGACCTGTTCTGTTATTTCCAACACTTTCGATTTCCGAATTCGTTCCTAAATGTTCATTTTAGTTGATTAATATTTCCATTTCTGGGCCCATAACCTGTTAGCGTGAGCTTACTTAAAGCAATGATACGTGAGAAACATATTAAATCAACTGAAAATATTTATTTAATGAAAGAAAAAATAAAATAGAACTTAAGAATAAGAACGAATGACATGAGCGCCTGAACGATGCGGTGTTAGTAAGCAGACTGATGCGTCTCGGCGATGGTGTTGCCAGATTCAGAGTCTGAAAATTATAGTGGAGTTGAGTGATATTCTCACATTTGGTGCACTCATGTAAATTATTTAAAATAATAATAGTAAATCAAAAACTATTTTTTTGTAATTGAAGTAGTTTCTAATTCGACCAAAAAGAGAAAAATATTTAAAACCTAAGATCTTTGTAAAAATTTAACATAATTATGACCAATGTTATTTTACAGAAATTTAACAAGCCATTTCAAAAAGATTTTTTTTCTTCAAAATAAATGAACAACAAACTCATAATTAAGTATTAAATTCCAATGAGGATAGTTCAGAGTACCTCTATGATTTTTTTTTCATTTTGGTGAAGTGTTCTTAAAACATAAAAAGGACTGTGACCATGAATTACCCCAGAAACTTGCTGACCAGGAATTACTCCGGGTGACTCTAGTCTTTACAACATAATTACCATTAAAGAAATTTTAAATGTGTTTATATTTAAATAAGAAAGTCGTTGGACAAATAAGCATTTAGATTTTTAGGATGAAACCACTAGAGAGCCACAACTCTCTGTTCCACAATAAAACGGTCATTAATGGAGGTTGGTCGTTCTTAGGCAACTTACCTTCATTAACTTCAAAATGTTATTGAAGGTTCATGATTTTTCGTAAATGGTCTTAACTTTGCTCAGTGTCATTCTTTTGGTGCAGAAATGCCACTTGTGTTGGCATCAGAAAACTGGATCGATGAATAAAATTTAGCATCAATAAAAATTATCCCGACTGATATAATTATGCGTAAAACAAATTTATCAATTATGAATGGTAGAACTATTTTAAATAAAAAACAATTATGTTTTTAGTTCAAGCAGTGTGCTCCCTAAGAGTTTTTAGAAGGACGGACAACCCTATTTGCCCTTTCATCCCTATAAATGCGCTCTTTTTGTAAAAATACGCTCTATCTCTTAAAAACACTGCCTTTTTATAAATATTCCAATTAAAAAAATGAATAACTCACCGTTTAAAATAATAATTATACACTGATAAAATCATCTGCGTTTATAGGTTTAATTCTGATTACTGTTACAAATATTTTTTTTGTTAGGATTATCTTCAACTGAAACTTTCACAATAGACTTACCGTTTGCTTCAGTCCTCGATCACCCTTAGTTCAGATTTTTTATTTCGAAATCTGTCAATAGTCCTCTGGACGACTTGAACATGGGAAACAATACCTCACTTGCCTAAATAGCAATGTCAGATACATGAATAGATATAAGCTGACTTTTTACACATAAACTGAAATAGATACTTATCTATTAATCCTATTTTTTTATTTTATGAATTGCAAAAAAATTGACTAAATAATAACGCTAGAAGCAAAAACAAAATAATGTTTATCAGAAGTGGAGAAAAATAACAAAAAATGGTAAACCATTACAAGCAACCTTTTGGGTGGCTCTTATAGGACACTTCAAATCAAGAAATTGCCTTTAAAATTGAAAATAAAGTAGAGGTTGAGTTAATGGTTGCTTTTAACTCATTCTCGTGTGATAACCTTATTATTATTATTATTTTCAAATATTTAAAATGCATTTTTAACGCATTAATAATACATTACTAGAATTCAAAATCATCTCAGAAATAGAATATCTAAAGTTCTGGAAAAGGAGCAAATATGTTATGGAAGACATTATTGAATATAGTCCATGGGTTTGTCAATATTTAGATTATTTTAATTTATAAATTTAACACAGTTTGAAGTTCATAATAGTGGTTACATTTATTTTATTTAAAAAATATTTTTATCCCTTTTTGTCCATTAAGTGAAAATAAAAATAAAAGCGAAAATTCAATAAGATGATTAATATTTAACTGTTGAAAATATGCCCACACCAGGTGATCAAGCAGTCAGCATGTCTTACTGCAAAACCAGGTTACAGGTTCGAATCTCGCTCAGGTCATGGAGGATGTTTCTCTCTGTTATGTGATGTGTGAATGTTGCACACCTTATGAACGGGTATCTCTGTCTGAGCAATGCTGTTCACCTCGGTGATTAATGCTCACACCAAGTAACATTAAAGAGCAATATTTCCGCACCCTCCAAGGCAAATAAACTAAAGTTCAGTGTCTGTCGTTAAACAAAAAAATTAAAATATTTCATTTAGTGTACAATTCTATATTTCATTTAAAAAAGTTACGGAGCAATTTTGATTAGACCAAGCATTCATACTTAATAGTTTAATTATACTTATCTAGACTTTCTTACTTTAAATTTTAATATAATTTTACTTTAATCTAAATTTTAATATAGTTTCAGCTTATCTGATTACTGAACCATTGTTTCATTAACAAATTTTAACATTCACTGATTTAGAACTATTTTTGCTTAGTAAAATTTCTTAGTTTTGTTTGATTTTTTAATTGAATATTTTAATTTCTTTTCCTTTTGAGTAATTTTATTTTATAAAATACACACTAGAAATACTCATTTTACTAGAATAAAATAATTAGTTGTCATGCCAGTATGGCGATGGCAGTCGCCAAATGTTCCACAAATGTCATAAAGTCAAACACAAAGGTGACAAATTTGTTGCTTTGAAATATGTTTGGAATTTATAAAATAGTAACTAAAAAAATATATTTTCGTCGAATTCCATTCATGTATAGATATTATAATTGTTTATCAATAAATTAATATTTTTTGCTCCTTTAGAATTGAAATTATTAAATATTTCAGATAATTAATTTCTCACGTAATATTTTGTCAGTTCTTACTTTCTCCATTTTTTTTTTATTTGGTCTCAAAATTTTAATCTGTATGTTGAATCTAATTATTAATATTATTTTTGATTTTTTACACTTAATTTTACTAAATACTAATCTTTAATTTTTATGGGCTAATGAACTAATTAGCTTTAGAGTGTTATACATGACAATTAATAACTTTTGATGTGTACCACCATGAAGCAGAATTATTTTGAGCCATCTGCGACAAAACTCTTTAGCACTAATATTTTTCTGCAAGATACTTTTAATAATAACAAATATATATGTTACTAATTTAAAGTAACAAAAGCACTATATCCTACAAAAAAAAAAATATATATATATAATTTTTTTTAATTGAACATGTAGTAATTTTTTATTCTTATATTATGGGTGATATTCTCTCATTTTGTTGGGGACGGGGCGCACAAATTATTTCCTTGTTTGCATTTTGTAAATAATCATCTCATTAAAAAAAAAAAAATATCATGAAATCCACAGTAATAATTGGCACAAAAAAAAAAAAGATCATGCAAATCGACACGACGAAATCATGGAAATCGATCTCCTCACATGCTCGTTTTGGTTCTAGATTAGATTGATTTAATAAATAATATTGTACAAAAAATATCAGATTTAAAAGCTATGGAGAAATCAATAGCAATAGCGGCTTAAAATTCGATAGAATTATTGTGTTAAAAAGCAAATATTCAAATGCATGATTCTAATTTTCCATATTGTTTTAAATATACTATTGATTGGAATATTTAAAATCCACATGAAATTCAATATCAAAAACTGCCGAAAACAAAATAGAAACATGACATCGATTTACGATACTATCAGTGCAAATTGAACTTGTCAAAAAGTGATTGTCCAAATGCATGATTAAAATATTACGTGTGAATTTCAGTAAGAAAAAAAAAATTTTTTTTTTTTTTACTTTTCAAAAAAAAAAAAAAGATTTCTGCAAACTAACGTTCTGCGACAATGTCTCTGTGATTCTGCCATGAGGCTGTACCATAACATGAATTACGGAATTGTAAAGTTTGATTTATTCTCCAGTTTGTCTACCATAATAAGTTTTCAGACAACTTAATGAATATCTAAGTGATTTTAATGGACTACTAAATTTTCATCGCTGGTGTGAACTTAAAAAAATAAAGTAATTTATGTTAATTCATTATGAGCCACAAAGGTTGGACCACCATACTCTGGGATGTGTACCCCACTGTACCCCGGAGTACAGTAGTCCATTTTGTAACTGCAAACAATGCATTTTTTTAACAAAAATTTTTGCAATTATCGTTGTAAAAAAATCAAGACATGATAAGAGAGGTTTATAGAATGTTCGATAATTTTTAAAGCATGCTGCATTCTTTCTCTCCCAGATATATAATATCTAATAAAGTTATATGATTTAACTTAAGATTCAACAAAATTTATACAAATAGCTGAAAAAATCCCACAATTTCAAATAGTTAATCATAAAAACTATGCTTACATTGTCTAATCAGAGTTAAGTAAAAACTACTTTAACAACGTAATATGCTTTTAGAAACTAGGTTTAGAAAAGTAAAAATAATATTACATTCGCTTGATTAAGTCTCATCGGATGACTGTCTATTGTCTTAAGTATTTATTACTTACATAATATTATCAGATGTAAGCTTATTTAGGCTTTTGAATCACATTAGGTACTGGAACAAGGGCGAAGGCAAATCAATCTTTAGTGAAGGATATTTTATTTTAAGATTTAATTTTAAATAACTAGTTCACAGCATTTGTTGAAATTTCAGTTATAATACAGGAGTGCTAATCTAAAATTATATTTCTTAAAAATATTTGATCAGATCCTGCGTTAAACACCAGGACACCAGCTAAAATTGTATACAAAAATTCTGATGATGATGATGACTGGAAGGCATTCTTAGAGCACTTTGCTGCAATTAGCTTATAGCTTGCTCATTGTTGGAATGAGTACTTGAGGTTGAGTGTATGTGTAGGGCTGTTGCTTGGTTGACCGATTTTTTAATAAATAGAGACATTTGATTGGTCGATTACACCATCGTTGTCGTCTTTATCGCTGAATCGTTTCGTCAGGCTCACTAGAATGGCATTTTTAGCATTTTTGTTTAGCTCAATTTTACTAATGCGCATGATCGGTTTGATAATTTATTCAAACCAATCGAAGCATTTCGTAGACAATGAATATAGACACTTGTATACCCTCCTTTGCTTGTGTATACTCAGACTAAGACATAAAGATAGAAAGATTAATCACTATACCAAACAGATGTCAGGGTGAACTTTGACATTACTGGTCTCTACTCAATTTTTTTTTATTTCATTTTTATAAATTTTTATGATTAATAATAACATTCTGTCTCTGTGCCAGAAAATTCTGAACACATTTTTTAAAAATTGTTTTAAAGATTTATAATTTGTAAATTTTAAAATGAAAAAAAATGATATATTCTTTAAAAATTGATTTCTATATTGTTCTGAAATTCAAATACTTGAAATAAATAAAAAATAAAAAAAAATTTAAGGGCTTATTAAAAAAATATAAAAATAACTTAAAAAAAATAAAATAAAGAACAGTTTTATAAGTAATCTAAGCTGCCCAAAACATTTAATTTCATGAAGAACAAAAAATTGGAAAATGTTAATAATTCCTGAGATAGAGCCTCATAATTGTTTGCTAGCGTTCAATTAGTTTGTTATTAAATCTTTTTCGGGGTTTTCATTTGTGCGTAATGTATATTCTAATTATTTTCGTTCAAAAAGTCTTTCAAAATATCATTTCATTCCTGTATTTAAATTACAAGTAACTTTGATACCTGGGTTGTGTACAAAAATACAAAAAAGTACAAAAAAAAGTTTAGAGCATTTCACAACATTCACTTAGATAGGCTATATATCAAAGATGATAAAAAAATTGATTGATTATTAAAAATGATTTCATTGCTATAGTGAACATTTCGATGGAATCCTATTACCATCAAGAAATCTGACAAACGTTTTCGTGGTTTTCCTTAACTTGTATCGCAGAATTTAGTTACTACTATAGTTTTAATAAGTATGCTTTTATTCTGATACTTAAATTGCAAGTTACTTTGATTCCTGTGTTGTGTAAAAAAAGTAATAATATAAGAAGAGTGTTTCACAATATTCAGTAAGATGATAGATTGTTTTTCAAGGATGATGAAAAAATTTTTTGATTATAAAAAATAATTTCATTGCGATAATCAACATTTAGCTGGAAACCTATTACCATTCAGCAATTTAAAAGACTTTTTCGTGGTTTTCCTTCGCTTGTAACGCAAATTTGATTATTTTAATTTAAACTTCATTAAAATAAACTATTCTTATAACTTTCATGAACATGATTGTATTCCGATACTTAAATTGTTAATTACTTTGATTTCTGAATTCCATTAAAAATAATAAGGGCGTTTCGTTACATTCACAAAGATGATAAGCTTCACAAGGATGAAAAAAAAATTATTGTTTATTAAAAAATGATTTCTTTTAGATAATAAACATTTAGTTAGATAATAAACTATTACCGATAAAAGCGATTTAAAAATTTTTTTTCGTGGTTTTCCTTAGCATGTAACGCAAAATTTGATAATTTTAATTAAAATAGTTTATTTTTATAGCAATTATACTTCGATGCTTAAAATCCGACTTACTTTGATTTCCGGGTTAGTTAATAAGAAGAGCTTTTCGTTCTCATCAGAAAGATGGTACCCTATCTATTAAGGATAATAATAATAATAAAATGGCTGTTTATTAAAAATATTTTCATTTCGTTACAATATTTCGCAAAATGTGATTATTTTCATTTAATTCTAATTAAAATAAACTAATATTTTAACTTTCATAAATATAATTTTACTCCGATGCTTAAATTGCAAGTTTTTTTTATTTTATATACCAATAAAAGCAATCTGTAAAACATTTTCGATTGTTTTTCTTAGTGTGTAACGCTAAATTTGATAATTTTAATTTCAATTTAATCTTGATTATAATTAATTACTTTTATAACTTTCATAAATATGGTTTTATTCCGATACGTAAATAGCGAGTCACTTTGATTTTCGGTTTGAGTTAAAAACTACAAAAATATGAAGAACATCTCGTTTATTCAGAAAGAAGTCTCTCAAAGATGCTAAAAAAATTATTTATTATAAAAAAAAAATTCATTGCGAATACTGAGCTTTTAAATGGAATCAAGCAATCTGAAAGATATTTTCGTGGTTCCCCTTTACGTGTAATGCAAAATATGATTGTTTTCTCAAACTCTTATTCAAGCAAGAAAAAAAAAAAAAAAAAAACATTTATACCACTACTAACCACTCCAAAAACCAGAGTAAATGCTTTGTAATATAACTGATTCGCCAAGAATTTGGAATTATGAAGAGCTTGCCTGTAATTTTGATTCAATAAACTGGTCTATTTTCTGCTTCCCTTCTTACAATTTTTTTAAAAGTGAAAAATGACTTGTTACATCTTCTGACTCTTCTACATTACTGTTAGAAAATTTGACGGGTCATCAGGCTGTCTTTTGTCAACATCTGAATAAAATTCGAGCAAATAGTATTGTAATTGTAATGGAGAAAGTATCAAAATGATGAAATAAACATGAACTTTTTATACAGTGTTGAAATTCAAAAACTTCAGTACTCGGGTTCCTATGATTTTATTATTTTACTAATAACTTATTCTAGTATGTTATATTGAAATATCTGATATATCTGGAGAGAAAAAAAATTTTCTAACCAAATATTCTTTAAGTCAGGAAAAGACAAAAAAAAAAAAAAAAAAAAAAAAAAAAAAAATGTTGATTTTTTTGGAAATATACTTGGCCTTCGATCACAAACGCCTTATGACTTTGTTCTCGATAAAAATAATTTCAGATGATTTTAATCCTTCATCTCTTATTAACCTCGTTATATCATGTTTTTGATCAAAGTTCGACAGAGTGCTTGTTCTTTCTCTCCTAAATATTTTATTCCATTTCTTATAAGGATCCGTAAAATATATATTAACGGCCCGGAATAGAGAACAACATAATTATCTTCTTCAAAAATAGCAATTATTTAATTTATATTTGATCCCTTTGTGTGTGATCATATCTCAGTGTCAACCATATCGATGTCACGTATCAATGACATCCGATAAAAATCTAACTGTCAATGCACTTATTAACTGAGGTGAAGGGATTAACTGAATGCTTAATAAAATAAGAGCTTTCTTTGATGATATGTTTTTTAAATAAGTGGTGAAATCGTCTAATAATTATTTTTAAAAAGTCGTTGCAAGAAAGGTTTGCAAGGATATTTTTTTTCCTGATTCATGCGAGTTAATTCAAATCAAATAAATGTACTAATGTATGTACAGTCAGCAAAAAAAAAAAAGATATCACCCGGAATATGTTTGTATAGATATTGTATAGATTATTTCTGTGTATAGATATTTTTTTCTTCTATATTTGTTTTCAGAATTTTAGCTATATAATATTTTATAATCCAATTATGTAATTTTGTTGCGATAGTAATTTTTCTTAGAAAATTATAATTTAAATGATTAGTTGATGAATATTCATGAAGTACATTAAGAAGAGATTTGAAAAAAATAAATAATAAATATCATGCGTAAATGCTTTGGTTTTTTTCCTTCCTTCTTTTTTCAATAATGTGTTACGTTTTTTTTTTAAATCACTCATAGCAACTTATTTAATTTAATTACATATAATTTCAGGATAAAAATATGTCTCAGTTTTTACATAAGCACGTGAAAATTTAATATTTCATGCAGTTTTTCTGCTAGTTTGTGTTAGAGTGATAAATATTTCTTTCAAAACTATACTTTATGTATATGCAACTCTATCTCAGGACTATGACGTTTAGTTAATTCATTAACTAACATTTTATTCAATTGTTCTACACACACCTGTAACTCTCTAAAAACAGTTAAGAGGCACTACTCATGGATGCTCGTATAACATGTTAAATGAACACCAGTTATTTGTTCTTCTAAGAATATAGTGTTTGTTTTACTTACAAATTTCAGATCCCCATTTGTAGAGCACCCTGTTAACATGAATGAAATATTGTAAAACTTATACAGAGTGATTCATAAAGGATGGGCAAAATTTTAGGAAGTGATAGTACACACCCAAGCAAATAATTTTTATCATAGAATGCATGGTCGAAAACAGAACGCAAAACCGTCAGAGGACGTCAAAAGTTATGTTCCTATATGAGAAAAAAACACACAAAGAACGATGAAGTTAAGTTATAAGAGCAAATTTGATGGCATGTGATTACAATAAATGTTCCAAATAGTGGCTGGCAGCGGCTATGCACGCAGTACAATGGCGAAGAAAAGATTGGCGAACATTCTGAAACACACCAGGCATATCGCGAACTTCCGAAAGCTTGACGAGAAGTTCTTCTGCAGATTCAATGGGAGTCTCATGCATAAGAGCCTTCAGCTGTCCCCACAAAAAGAAATCAAGACATGAAAGATCTGGCGAGCGTGGTGGCCAAGCTATAGGACCATCTCGCCCAGTCCATTGGTTTGCAAAGGTTACGTCCAGATAGTTTCACACTTCTTGTAAGTAATGAGCTGGTGCTCCATCCACATTATCAGCCGGATGTGTGGCAGCACCTGTTGCAGGAACGTGAGGTATTTTTCCCCCCGTCAAGGCGTTCTGGCAGAAGATACGGACCGAGTGAATGGTCACCGATTATTCCTGCCCAAACATTGATAGAAAAACGTCGCTGATGCGAGTATGGATAAATGGCATGTGGATTTACATCTGCCCATACATGTTGATAGTGGGTGTTAAATGCACCATCCTGTGTGAAGGTACATTCATCCGTGAAAAGAACAGTAGCAACAAAATCAGGATTTACAGCATGATTCTGCAGAAACCAGCGGGCAATTGCACGCGACTACGATTATCTCTTTGAGTCAGTCCCTGGACTCGTTGAACATAATAAGAGTGCAAACGTTCATCCTTCAGTACTCGCCATGTTGTGGATTGCGATACCTGTAATTGTCTAGCCACCGCTCATGTACTTGTACTTGGCTGATCATCCACCATATCCAAAATAGCTTCTTCCATCATTCTGTCCGTCCTTGCACGACCTGCATCCGATCGGGCAGAAAGAAAGGATTCTGTCTCACACAACTGTCGGTGCAAGCGCTGAAATGTTTTACGGTTGGGCAACCGCCTGTTGGGAATTCGTTCTCCGTACAACCGTTGAGCTTCTAAGCTATTTGCAGCTCCATAAACATAAGCCATTTGCAGCTCCATGAACAAAATGCATATCTCCTTTTTCCTTATTAGAGAAGGGCAACATCTTCAGATGCGTTACTACCGCGATTGACAATACACTCTCGAATCTGCAGCTTTTATGTATGAATCGTGACGAAAATTTGCACACGAGCTCTTCTTCTTCCCATGACATGCAAATAACAACTCGCAACAGGAATGGAGCTTTCACGTTTGCCTGAAACAACTTTTTCAAATGCACCAGCACCTTTGCGTTTTGTTTTCGACCTTGCATTCTTTGATAAAAATTGCTTGCTTGGGTGTGTACTATCACTTCCTAAAATTTTGCCCATTTTTTATGAATCACCCTGTATGGAATATAACTGTATATAGTGATTAACTCTTCTTAACCTGAATTTTTTTTAGTTAGCTAACTCTAGCAGAGATGATTTATGTGTCATTTTTTTTAGAATTGAACCTTTTTCAATTATAATGATTTTTTATTTGGGTATTAAAAGAAATAAATATAAGTACATAAATATAAGTTTAATTTTAAATAAATAATATATTTTTTAATTAGAATATTACGCCTATAAGGAAATTCAAATATTGATAATATAATTTGAATTTTTCTTCCTTAATATTTATAAATACTTTTCCTAGGATGTGGAGATATTCTAAGTCTAATATTCTAAGATATTCTAACTAAAATTTATAAATAAATTCATTGCAATGAAACTCTACATATAAGGCATTGTATGCTATTTTGTAATATTATTAAAATCTTTACCTGTATTTTGTACCTTAAAATCATCAAGAAAACTGGCATTTTTTTAAAACCTTAAGACACATTGGGGAATAAAATGAAACAAAACATTCTAAAATACTATTCGATGGCTGTGTTATATTGTAATAACAGAGCTATCGTAAGGGTAGGGGAAAACAGAATCATTTCACTAAATCTCCATGATTTCATACAGAGATCAGGGTCAATCAGGAAAATTTTAAATCAGAGTTGTTCAATAATTATCAAAGCAAACTCGGAAAAAAACCCTAAGTAGGTTTTTTTGTTGCATTTTATTATAACAAATCGACTCTATATATTAAGATAATAATAGAGTAATATTTATATTTCCACCACTTCAATATTCTGCATTTTAAAATTCTTAATAAACTTTTTAAAAAATATTTATTATTAGAAAAAGGAGATAATGTACTAAGGTGTTCTCACAAAAACTTGAGATACTAATTCACAAAATAATTGAAACTACTGTTATAACAAGATTAGAATTGCTATTCACTGAAATAGAAAAATAATAATCCTACAAAGGTAATTCTGTATAATCACAACTCCTCTTTGGAGTCCATATACGTCTTTTTCGGTTAGTTCCAAACCGCGCTCTCCCTGTGGTCTCAGGGAAATCCCCATTCCTTCCTAGTGGTGCACACAGGGATCAACTTGCAGCTTACATAGTCTGGCGGGACTTCTGGCTAAAGGCGACTTCTAGCTGACGGATCAGAGAACTGAGATCACCTTGCCGCTTTGTGTACAGGAACTGGCACCACAGATCGGCCGTCCTGCATTTCGGCTGGCCCTCCAGCGACTCTAAAAAAAAAAAAAAAAAAGAAAAAGCAGAGCAGACTGAAAATTATAATTGATATCTGAAAATATAAATCCTTTAGTTTAATAACGTTTTTCATGAAAAAATCTTTCAGGTAAGAGTCAATTAGTTCAGGCACGTTCACTCTTCCGTCTTTACACGTCTTTTGTTTCTTCTTCAACGTCTTCGTCTTCTTTTTTTTAAAAACGTCGTTCGTCTTTTTTCTTCAACGTCTTTCGTCTCGAACTTCTTCTATGTCTTTAAATTCTTTCGTCTTCTTTTAAGTCTTTCGTCTTCTTCAAAAATCAAATTTACTTCTTTAGCAATTATTTTTCATCTTCAAAAATTACAGTCTTTATTTTTTGTCTTGGCAAGCACTAAAATTCTTGACAACTGTTCCATGATTTAAGATACTCCGCACACGTTGTCGAGCAGTTAGGTCCTTCGTGATTTCCTTCTTTTACTACATCATAGGTATTTCCTCCTTTTACTCTTGTTATTTTGTAGGGGCCAAGGTACTTAGGTTTTAGCTTCAAATGAGGTCCAAATTGGGTTCTTTTGATGGCAACCAAATTTCCGATTTCGTACGATTTTGGCTCCTTTCTTCTTAAATTGTAGGTCTTTTTATTTTCTTCCTGAATTTTAAAAATTTGTTGCCTTGCGTCTTTTCTTAGTTCCTCTCTTTGGGCTTCAAAATGAGCCTGAAATTCAATTTCAATCATTTCTTGTAACTTTCCCAGTTCATTATTATTCATTTTTGTCCCAAAAAGCAATTCGAATGGAGTAGTGTTTATGCTTCTTTGATAGGTTGAATTTATCGCTTGTTGAACTTTATTTGTATGCTTGTACCATTCAGCTGGATCTTCTATGGATAATTTTGAAAGAATCGATATGATGGTTTGATTAATACGCTCTACTTGTCCGTTAGCTCTTGGTAAGCCTGTTGTTATTAAATGATGTTTAATATTTTCTTTCGAGCAATAATCAGCAAATTCACTAGAGGTAAATGTTGTACCCCTATCTGAAATTATCAGGGAAGGACTTCCAAATACAGTTTTTTGGATTTCTAATTTGGCTAAGGTTTCAGATGACGTTGTAGTTTTCGTAGGATAAATCCATACAAACTTGGTAAAAGCATCTATTATCGCTAAAACATATTTATAATTTTTATCGGTGCTCTCCAAAGGTCCAAGATGATCAATATGAAAAGTTTTCAAAGGCATAAAGACTGCAATCTTTGAAGATGAAAAATAATTGCTAAAGAAGTGAATTTGATTTTTGAAGAAGACGAAAGACGTAAAAGAAGACGAAAGAATTTAAAGACATAGAAGAAGTTCAAGACGAAAGACGTTGAAGAAAAAAGACGAAAGACGTTTTAAAGAAAAAGAAGACGAAGACGTTGAAGAAGAAACAAAAGACATGTAAAGACGGAAGAGTGAACGTGCCTGAACTAATTGACTTTTACCTGAAAGATTTTTTCATGAAAGACGTTATTAACCTAAAGCATTTATATTTTCAGATATCAATTATAATTTTCAGTCTGCTCTGCTTTTTCTTTTTTTTTCTTTTTAGAGTCGCTGGAGGGCCAGCCGAAATGCAGGACGGCCGATCTGTGGTGCCAGTTCCAGAGTTGCATAGTCCAAAGGGAACTTTAAGAAATTGATATTGTCCTTCATGTGTCACAAATGAAGTGTATTTTCTACTATCTTTATTTACATCAACATGTAGGAATCCGTTCTTAAGATCAATTGTACTGAAAATTTTCGAGCCTTCTAGTCTATCTAATATGTCTTCAATTAATGGGAGGGGAAATCTATCTTTGACAATTACCTCATTTAATTTTCTATAATCTATGTAAACACGAGGAGATCCGTCTTTCTTGTTAACTATTACAACGGGACTACAATATTCGGAAGAACTAGGCTCCACTATTCCTTGTTTTAACCATTCAGCGACTTGAGCTTCGACAGTCTTTTTTTTCTGAAAACGGCAATCTACGTGGCTGATGAAATATAGGCTCCTGATTTTTAACCAAAATGTTCATTTCCACATTAGTTGACTTATGTTTATCTGGCGCATAATCTAAAACTAATAGTTGTAACTTATTTTTTAAAACATTAGGAACACAAGGATCTATGTTAATTTCAACCTTATCAGATATAGTAAGATCGATTGGTAAAATAGACAAATAGTTTACTTCATCAAAACACTGAATTTTATTTTTAATTGTGATACCCTTTTCATTGATAATTGTTTCACCCTGCATTAAAACATTAAGGCCTATAATAGCAACATAAGGCATCATATCATTTTCTACAACACATATT
Source organism: Parasteatoda lunata (assembly GCA_949128135.1). NCBI lineage: Eukaryota > Metazoa > Arthropoda > Arachnida > Araneae > Theridiidae > Parasteatoda > Parasteatoda lunata. The sequence goes on along the minus strand of OX421979.1, from coordinate 9,188,755 downwards.
TCAGCCAAACATTTGAAATCATCAATTTTAATGCTTTCTTTAAAGTAACCTAACGGAGTCACTTTTGATTTACCAAATCCGTTTAGAGGAGAATTAGATGGAAATAGTTCTTTAGAGTTTAATTTATTAAAAACTGATCTTAATTTATTAAAATGTGGCTTGACTTTCTGTATCAATCAAAGATTTGACAGTTAAGTTATCAACTTTTACCATTTTAAACAACTTTGGCTCTACACTAACATTTAAAGTAGCAACTTCCGTTTTTGCATTTGATTTTGGACATTGCGAAGCTTTGTGTCCAAACGCTTCACATTTAAGACACTTTTAACCCTTATCTTTATGTATGCAATATTTTGAAATATGATTTCTTGAATCACAATTATAACACAATTTAATATTAAAAGTTTCAAAATCAGTATTATACATTATCTTATCATTATTATTTTCATATTTAATTTTATTCCTATTTGAAACATCTTTTCTTACATTATACCTATCATCATATTTTGCTTTTGTTCTATCATAAGAATTATATTTACTATCAAAGTCATGTTTTGTTTTAATTTTATCGAAAGCACTTTTACTCTTTGCAGAATCACTTTTTATTATTTCATAAACTTTAAGTTTCTCTTTAAATTCGGACAAATGTTTGCAGCCATACAAAACAATTTTGTTTTCATGCTTATCGTTAATCTCCTTAATTACATAATGCATAAAAGCAGCATCATCTATTTTTCCGAAATTGCAGATCTCTTTCATCTTTAAATAATATTCTTGAGCCGATTCACAATCCTTCATTCTACGTCTACTCAAAAGATCATGCAAATTAGCAGACTTACATTCAAAAGAAAATTCGTCAATCAAAGCTTCTTTTAATTTTTGCCATGAATTTATTTCCGGTACAGTTCTGACAAATAAAGAGGCGTTACCACCAAGAGATCTTTTAGCAAAAAAAAATTTTTGTAAATCAGACAAATTAAACAATTTTGAAATATTTTCGAAATGTTCGATCCAATGAACAATATTTTCATGCGATTCTGCATTATACTTAGAAATAGTACTTTCGATATCAGAATAATTAATAGCAACATTTTGAAATTCAAAATTTCTACAGGAATTATTTTTATCTTTTAAACAAGAATCAATGTTTTTATTTTCATCATTGCACAGCATTGAAAAATTATGTTCCTTCTTTTTATTCAAAGTTTCAGTTTCGCTTTCTTCGTCCGACTCAGAGCTAGACGCGTTGGCGTCGTTAACGAGCTCTGCCAGTTGATTCAAATCCATTAACAAGGTCAACATGTATTTAGTTATTCCTGTTTTATTGCCTTCATAAGAAACATTTAGAATATTGGAAACAGTTATTAGTTGGTTAAGAGTAAATTCTTTTTCAATATTTTTTAATTTATTCTTAAATTCTTCGCTATCTAAAGTAAAATCGAAACCATTAAAATTTCTTAATCGTTTTCTGTTTGAACGATCGCCTTCTACATCGAAAATAAACTTATGTAGAAGTCTTATTTTGTCTTTCTTAAAATTCTTCAATGCTTTGCTTACTTGCTTAATATCGTTAAGAATCATTTTTATTTAATGAATAAAAGTCTACGTACCCCAATTGTAGTTGTAGAGATGAGATTAAAAAAGAAATGAAAGTTTCATCACAACGTTATTCCGTTACTTATTTTTACAAGAATGAAATTATTCAGTATCCAATTTTTCGCTAATCAATTTTTCACTATCAATTTTTTCACAATTTAATTTCTTCACCATCAATTTATTCACTGTCAATTTATTCTCTATCCCACTTCTAATTTTGTGGGGAAGGCATGAGTGGTCGTCTTCGAAAATAAAAAGAGGCACTGTTATACGACAAAACATATATTGAAAACTAAATCTACATAAAGACGGACGATAAACACATAAATAACACAAAAATATAAATGATGAAGAGTTCGTCGTTACAATCTTTCTGTATAATCACAACTCCTCTTTGGAGTCCATATACGTCTTTTCCGGTTAGTTCCAAACCGTTCTCTCTCTCTGAGGTCTGAGGGAAATCCCCATTCCTTCCTAGTGGTGCACACAGGGATCAACTTGCGGCTTACATAGTCTGGCGGGACTTCTGGCTAAAGGCGACTTCTAGCTGACGGATCAGAGAACTGAGATCACCTTGCCGCTTTGTGTACTGGAACTGGCGCGCGCGCACGCACACACACACACACACACACACACACACACACACACACACACACACACACACACACACACACACACACACACACACACACACACACACACACACACACACACACACACACACACACACACACACACACACACACACACACACACACACACACACACACACACACACACACACACACACACACACACACACACACACACACACACACACACACACACACACACACACACACACACACACACACACACACACACACACACACACACACACACACACACACACACACACACACACACACACACACACACACACACACACACACACACACACACACACACACACACACACACACACACACACACACACACACACACACACACACACACACACACACACACACACACACACACACACACACACACACACACACACACACACACACACACACACACACACACACACACACACACACACACACACACACACACACACACACACACACACACACACACACACACACACACACACACACACACACACACACACACACACACACACACACACACACACACACACACACACACACACACACACACACACACACACACACACACACACACACACACACACACACACACACACACACACACACACACACACACACACACACACACACACACACACACACACACACACACACACACACACACACACACACACACACACACACACACACACACACACACACACACACACACACACACACACACACACACACACACACACACACACACACACATATATATTGGATAATCATTTTGACGATGGCTGCTTTGTTTTCCAGCAAGATAACTCTGGGATACATCGTAGCAAGACCGTTAAAAACTGGTTAAACCAGCAGGCATTTGAAACCATGGCAAGAGCAAGTAATTCTCCGGACTTGAATCCCATTGAAAATGTATGGTCTGAGTTAAAAAAAGAAAAAATGCTAATTCTCACCAGCATTCCATCATGTGATGAATTTTGGGGCAAAGTCCTGGAAGCTTGAGAGGAGCTAAAGAACGATCGTCAATCTGCTGCCAAGCTTATCAACAGCATGCCAAATCGAATGAATGAAGTCGTCCGCCGCCAAGGCCTAATGGCAAAATATTAACAGGGTATCCGCGCACTTGGAAAGTCATGAATTTCGTTATTGAACAAAATTTGTCATGAAATGTCATGAATTTAGCTATTTTAAAAAAAAAAAATCATGGAAAGTCATGGATTTACGTCGCCGAAAAATCTTATTTTTAAAATGGAATCCCTCCGGAATTTCATGGTGTTTCGAATATCTGAATTTGTATCAAAATCCCCACTTTGAGTCATATTTTATTAAAATATAAGAAGTTTTTATCATTTTCTTTAAAAATTATGCTGTTCTTTCGAAAAATGAGAGAAAAAACATCATTTCTGGAGCGAAGTATCTTTTAAGCTTATGTGATTTCAGAATTATTATTATTCATCTTTTTTTTATTTTATCAATTTAAAATTCTAGCTGAAGCAAGTAAGTCATTGGCAATTTTTTTAAATTCCGAAATGAGATCAGTAAAATCAGGAGTATTTCTTTCCTTTCTGATGAACAAGAAAAATATCTTTAGAATATAACTCTGCAGAAAAAAAGAAAAGAAAAATATTTGCTCAGCTATTATTTTTTCAGCTATTTTATCGCTTCAACTCTTTCCTTACTCTGTTTTTTGAATTTATAATCAATAAATATGAAGATGCAGAGTATAACAGTTTTGGTTATACCTATCATTATAATTAATGTGATTATAATGCTTTTTAAGTTTATTATTCTGTTTTTGTCGGAGAAAATAGTAGCTTCGGTAAGTCATGAAAAGTTCTTGGAATTAGATATGGAAAGTCATGAATGTGAAAATCTAAAATGTAGCAGATAGCCTGTATTAAGGAAAATAAAATATTTCATTTAAAATCTCTTTTTTTATTCAACATTATTTCATTTTATGCTTTACAGAATATTAAAACGGTGCGGAGATCAAGGAGGTATATAAATAGGAAAATATATTAAAATCCTTATTTTAAGTTCAGAACCTTCTTTCATGGCACTTGTTAACCAAGGTGCTGTGATGATATTGTCAGCATTTCTACCAAAAGAACTAATTCGTTCTGTTTAAAACTATCTCTATCACACGACTTTTTTTCCCGAATGTCACATACCTCCTTTTACTACGTATCCGTACTTTTTCAACTACGATTAAAATAAAACTTTATTTTAAGGAGCGGGTCAAGAATTTGCACTTCATAAGATTTGCAAATGATATTAAGTAAACTTAGTTTGCAGTAAAAAGAGTTGATGTTATTTACACACTCCTTTCGTTTGTTCTTTAAAAAATATAATTAAAAAAATTAAAAGGAAATTAGGTTTATAATACCCTTAATTAAACAAGAGTAACAATTGTTAAAATTTTTACAATACTTTTTTAACTCTGATACTCTTTTCATCAGATAACTTCTTTTGCCAACGATTCTGTCCTTTTTTTGTTAGTTGAAACCAGCTTACGCGTTCTTGTAATTTTTACATTTTATATTTGAAATTTCAATGTCGAAAGACATGTATGAAGTGACCCTTAGTCCAAAGAATCTATGTTAAATAGTTCTAACGCCGATTATTACGAAAACAATTAACTACTCCGGTTCAATGAAATAATTATAAATGAATCATTAATATTCATGTTTTTTTATTACGAAATATTAGGAGAAATTTGTATTCATAATTTCTTCAAAACGTGTGTTAAAACTATTATTATAAATTATTTAAGTAGAAAAAGTCAAATGGAGGAAAAGAAAAATTTTTGAGATGATGATTCTAAAAATAGAACGTTTTTAGAATCTTTTTACAATTTTTTATTTTAGTAGTTGTTTAACAAAACAAGGCATATCGAACATTTTCCTGATATAGTAATATTTTTTTGAACTGTGCAAAAGTTGAAAAATCATATAAACAACTTTTTAAGCAAATATTTTCAACTTTTTAAAACAAAAGGGTAACTTTCTTTAAGTTAGCGCAAAAGAATAACTTTCAATGTCGAAATAAAATTGTATGTCCATAGTTTTTTGTTCATTTAAAAAACAAAACAATCTGTTGTATTTTTTCACTGTGCACACATACGCATTTACTTTTCATTTCTCGAATAAATAAGAAACAATAAAAAAAAAAGAAAATTAATAGTTTATCTTCATTTTTCGTAAACAATAGTATTCTTAGTAAATAGTCAGCTGTTCTGCATCGAATGATATTGTGTGTGATCAGTAGAATATTTTTAATTTCTTAACAAGATTTAATTCTCAGATAGCTGGCAATAATTCTAAATTTTCTTTCAATAAGAACTTAGCAATAGTTTAAAAAGTAATTTTATTATAAAGAAAAACATAAATTAAAGTACTAAAATGATTCATTAGTATATTATTGGAACATAATATATATGGTAGCATAAAAAATAAGATTTCGCGTTAAAATTTAATTAAAAAGTTAGAAAAATAATTCTGCGAAAAACGCGCGGACAGGTAATTTACGAATTTATTTTAAGATTAGGGCGATATATAAGATGTAAAGAAGTTTTAAGATTATTAAAAATGCTAACTACGTATTTTTATTAATATTTATAAAATATATATTCAAGAAATTGATAGATATATTATTCCAAATCTATGCATATGTATGTTTATTATTGAAATTGTAAATTATTTTATAGTTTGAAAGAAATAAAAATAATAAGAATAACAAACGATTATTAGCGAAAAAAATATGAAAGAAATTTTACGCTACACTCACGAAGTCAAGATCCTCGCAAGTTTATCACATTTTAATATTAATCGCCCCATTTAAATATTTTTTCACTGTCGCGAAAATATTTTTTTAAAAATAATTAATTTAAATTTTTCTCAGCTTCTAATAAATAGAAATAGTTGATACCTTAGATTTCTCATTTGAAAAATCTGTAGATTAATATGGTATAAAAAAATTCATACCTTATAATTCAAATTTTTTTCATCCTCAATTTAATTAAATAATAAAAAGTAATTAATAATTATTAAAAATTATTTCTTTCAGGAAATTATCTTTGGGTAAATGAGTTTTATGAGTGGGTTAAATTTTTTTTCTAATTGCTTAATTAGTTTTTAAAATATGACTGAAAACGCAAAAAGTGAAATTAACATTAAGGGGTCCAAACTTTGAATCGCTCTCCTGACCAAACTATGGGGACCACATTTCCCAGATTGCGGTTACTCCCTATATTCTGAAGATTAAGAATCCAAATATGTAAAAAAAATACATGTTTATTCAGAGAAAGTACGTTTTTGTGTCTAATTTTGTAACTTATTTAATAGTTAGCACTAATTAATTAGCATATTTGAGGTCACCCCCAGGAACCATTAAGATTGACACTTAGTTCGTGAAAATCCGATCATTAGAACGAAAGTTATTCAGGGTGATATCTTTTTTTTTTTTTTGCGGACTGTACATACCAATTTTCGATTTACACAGCAAGGCAGCAACAATAAATTAGCAAGTGAAATTGTCACACTAACAATTATTTAGGCAAGAAATGTGACACTTATACTTACCCAGCACCAACACAAATCTTTGATTGCAGATATTCTGGTAGGTATTTCTTTTCCGACAAATTATGGCCATAACATACAATTTCATCGCTCCCACTTAAGACAAAGACATGCTAAAGGAGCTTTTAAAGGATGCATATGATTATTTTTTTTAAATTCTATTTTATAACCGTCGTTGAACAGCCGACCCAATTTCATGGGTTTACGACTACTGATGTTCAACTCCGTAGCCTTGTAATTTTGAACCAATCCAGAAGACAAGGAAACTCCTGAATCAGTACCCCCAGAGGTATTGATTTGTTATGGGAACATGGAGGACTTTGAGACTCGACAGATTTAACGTGCATCAGTCACCATTTACTACACGGGGAGTCTTCGGCCGGCAAGGATCGAACCCACGACCTCTTGGATATGGGCCCAGTGCCCTACCGACTAGGCTATCCCGGCCCTCATCTGATTAGTTGATGAAAAGAAAGTTCCAACCTGCAACAAAACTAAAAGCAACACATCTAGATATGCAAAACATGAAGACGCACAAATCACAATTTGCGTTACAATTGCTACTTATTTGTGCTTCTTCTCAACTATTCAAATTCTATACTAGTCTCTTCATATTATTCTAAACTATAATATTAGTTTTAAAAATGTCATTATAAGCAGAATCTTACAAATAATAAGAAATGTAAATACAAAATCTAAAACTTTAATGGATGTAAAATTTAATAAAGGCAATAAGACATTCAAATTCCTCATATTTCTTGCAATTAATTGTTTGACTCAATATTTGACTCAATACAAAGGAAATTTTGGATTATTCAAATATTTTGGATTATTAATCACAAAAAAATGCTTTAATAAAAAAACAATGATCCGACAATAACGATACGATATTTGATGAGAGTGATACCAAATCAATAATAATGTAAAAGATATTAAAATATATTAAAATTTTTTATATATAACTATAAAGCTATAATACTCTAAATTATAGTAATAATAATAGATAGATAGATAGGGTCAATAAAAAATATACTACTATATAATATACTAACTCTGTAAATAACCCAGGTAAGATTAAATATATCTTTCAAACAAATTCCATTTCCTTCAATATCTCCACTTCCTTCATTATGTTGATTTGACAGATCATATAGGATCAAAACTGGACATGATGGATCAAAACTAGAATTTCAATAAGCACTGACTTGGTAATCGTAATAATTCTCAGGCCACCGTTGTTGAAAATTCAGCCGATGAAGGAGCCTTCTCTCTAAATTTAAGGACGCATCACAATAACTGATAATCATAACAACCTGGAACAAAACTAAAAGCATTGCAACTGGATAAACAAAACATGAAACAAAAATTGTGATACAACACAACTTGTACTTTTCAATTCGTCAGTCTTATAATCAGCTCTAAATTGAGTTATCTGAAGGTCGTGAGTTCGATCCTCACTCGGGGCAGTATCTTTTTGTAATAGTTATTTCATGCGATAATTCTTTTAGCCGAATCAATATTAAATTAATGAAAAGATAGTTAAAGTTAAATATTATACTTTTTTCCATTCTTATGTGCCTCGGTAGCGCAGTAGGCAGCGCGTCAGTCTCATAATCAACTCTAATTTGAGTTATCTGAAGGTCGTGAGTTCGATCCTCTCCCGGGGCAGTTCCTTTTTTTAATAGTTATTTCATGCGATAATTCATTTTGCCGAATGAATATTAAATTAATGGAAAGATAGTTAAAGTTAAATATAAGATTTTTTCACAAACTTATGTGCCTCGGTAGCGTAGTCGGCAGCGCGTCAGTCTCATAATCAGCTCTAAATTGAGTTGTCTGAAGGTCGTGAAGTCGATCCTCACCCGGGGCACCAGTTATTTCTAGTTGTTATTTCATGCAATAAAATTTTTTGACGCATTAATATTAAATTGATAAAAAGATAGTAAAAGTTAAATATTACATTTTTCGTACTCTTATATGCCTCGGTAGCGCAGTAGTCAGCGCGTCAGTCTCATAATCAGCTTCAAATTGAGTTATTTGAAGGTCGTGAGTTCGATCCTCACTCGGGGCAGTACTTTTTTGTAATAGTTATTTCATGCGATAATTCTTTTTGCCGAATCAATATTAAATTAACGAAAAGACAGCTAAAGTTAAATATAAGATTTTTTAACAAACTTATGTGGCTCGGTAGGGTAGTCGGCAGCACGTCAGTCTCATATTCAGCTCATAATTGACTTCTCTGGAGGTCGTGAGTTCGATCCTCACCCGGGGCAGTACTTTTTTCTAGTCGTTATTTCATGAAATTATACATTTTGCCGAATTAATATTAAATTAGGGAAAACAGAGTTAAAGTTAAATATTTTATTTTTTCGCATTCTTTTGTGCCTCGGTAGCGCAGTAGGCAGCGCGTCAGTCTCATAATCAACATTAAATTGAGTTATCTGAAGGTCGTGAGTTCGATCCTCACTCGGGGCAGTACCTTTTAGTAATAGTTATTTCATGCGATAATTCTTTTTGCCGATTCAATCTTAAATTAATGAAAAGATAGTTGAAGTTAAATATTATACTTTTTCCCATTCTAATGTGCCTCGGTAGCGCAGTAGGCAGCACGTAAGTCTCATAATCAACTCTAAATTGAGTTATCTGAAGGTCGTGAGTTCGATCCTCACTCGGGGCAGTACCTTTTTGTAATAGTTATTTCATGCGATAATTCTTTTTGCCGAATCAATATTAAATTAATGAAAAGATAGTTAAAGTTAAATATTATACTTTTTTCCATTCTTATGTGCCTCGGTAGCGCAGTAGACAGCGCGTCAGTCTCATAATTAACTCTAAATTGAGTTATCTGAAGGTCGTGAGTTCGATTCTCACCCGGGGCAGTTCCTTTTTTTATAGTTATTTCATGCGATAATTCTTTTTGCCGAATCAATATTAAACTAATGAAAAGATAGTTAAAGTCAAATATAAGATTTTTTCGCATTCTTATGTGCCTGGGTAATGCAGTAGAAAGCCCGTGAGTCTTATAATCAGCTCTAAATTAAGTTATCTGAAGGTCGTGAGTTCGATCATCTCCCAGGGCAGTATTTTTTTCTAGTCGTTATTTCATGTAACTATACATTTTGCCGAATTAATATTAAATTAAGAAAAAGATTGTTAAAGTTAAATATTTTATTTTTTCGCATTCTTATGTGCCTCGGTAGCGCAGTAGGCAGCGCGTCAGTCTCATAATCAACATTAAATTGAGTTATCTGAAGGTCGTGAGTTCGATCCTCACTCGGGGCAGTACCTTTTAGTAATAGTTATTTCATGCGATAATTCTTTTTGCCGATTCAATCTTAAATTAATGAAAAGATAGTTGAAGTTAAATATTATACTTTTTCCCATTCTAATGTGCCTCGGTAGCGCAGTAGGCAGCGCGTAAGTCTCATAATCAACTCTAAATTGAGTTATCTGAAGGTCGTGAGTTCGATCCTCACTCGGGGCAGTACCTTTTTGTAATAGTTATTTCATGCGATAATTCTTTTTGCCGAATCAATATTAAATTAATGAAAAGATAGTTAAAGTTGAATATTATATTTTTTCGCACTCTTACGTACCTCGGTAGCGCAGTAGGCAGCGCGTCAGTCTCATAATAAACTCTAAATTGAGTTATCTGAAGGTCGTGAGTTCGATTCTCACCCGGGGCAGTTCCTTTTTTTATAGTTATTTCATGCGATAATTCTTTTTGCCGAATCAATATTAAATTAATGAAAAGAGAATTAAAGTTAAATATAAGATTTTTCGCATTCTTATATGCCTGGGTAATGCAGTAGGAAGCCCGTGAGTCTTATAATCAGCTCTAAATTTAGTTATCTGAAGGTCGTGAGTTCGATCCTCTCCCAGGGCAGTACTTTTTTCTAGTCGTTATTTCATGAAATTATACATTTTGCCGAATTAATATTAAATTAAGGAAAAGATAGTTAAAGTAAAATATTTTATTTTTTTGCACTCTTTTGTGCCTCGGTCGAGAAGTAGGCAGCGCGTCAGTCTCATAATCAACATTAAATTGAGTTAACTGAAAGTCGTGAGTTCGATCCTCACTCGGGGCAGTACCTTTTTGTAATAGTTATTTCATGCGATAATTCTTTTTGCCGAATCAATATTAAATTAATGAAAAGATAGTTAAAGTTAAATATTATACTTTTTCCCATTCTATTGTGCCTAGGTAGCGCAGTAGGCAACGCGTCAGTCTCATAATCAACTCTAAATTGAGTTATTTGAAAGTCGTGAGTTCGATCCTCTCCCGGGGCAGTTCATTTTTTTATTAGTTATTTCATGCGATAATTCTTTTTGCCGAATCAATATAAAATTCATGAAGGGATAGTTAAAGTTAAATATAAGATTTTTTTCACAAACTTATGTGCCTCGGTAGCGCAGTAGCCAACGCGTCAGTCTCATAATCAGCTCTAAATTGAGTTATCTGAAGGTCGTGAGTTCGATCCTCACCCGGGACAGTACCTTTTACTTATAGTTATTTCATGCGATCATACATTTTGCCGAATCAACATTAAATTAATGAAAAGATAGTAAAAGTTAAATATTAGATTTTTTCGCATTCCTATATGCGTGGGTAATGAAGTAGGCAGCGCGTGAGTCTTATAATCAGTTCTAAATTGAGTTATCCGACGGTCGTGAGTTCGATCCTCTCCCAGGGCAGTCCTTTTTTCTAGTCGTTATTTCATGAAATTATACATTTTGCCGAATTAATATTAAATTAAGGAAAAGATAGTTAAAGTTAAATATTTTATTTTTACGCCCTATTATGCTCTCGTTAGCGCAGTAGGCAGCGCGTCAGTCTCATAATCAGCTATAATGTGAGTTATCTGAAGGACGAGAGTTCGATCCTCACCCGGGGCAGTTTCCCTTTTTAATAGTTATTTCATGCGATAGCTCTTTTTGCCGAATCAATATGAAATTAATGAAAAGATAGTTAAAGTTAAATATAAGATTCTTTCACAAACTTATGTTCCTCGGTAGCGTAGCCGTCAGCACGTCAGTCTCATATTCAGCTCATAATTGACTTGTCTGGAGGTCGTGAGTTCGATCCTCACTCGGGGCAGTACCTTTTAGTAATAGTTATTTCATGCGATAATTCTTTTTGTCGATTCTATCTTAAATTAATGAAAAGATAGTTGAAGTTAAATATTATACTTTTTCCCATTCTAATGTGCCTCGGTAGCGCAGTAGGCAGCGCGTAAGTCTCATAATCAACTCTAAATTGAGTTACCTGAAGGTCGTGAGTTCGATCCTCACTCGGGGCAGTACCTTTTTGTAATAGTTATTTCATGCGATAATTCTTTTTGCCGAATCAATGTTAAATTAATGAAAAGATAGTTAAAGTTAAATATTATATTTTTTCGCACTCTTATGTGCCTCGGAAGCGCAGTAGGCAGCGCGTCAGTCTCAAAATCAACTCTAAATTGAGTTATCTGAAGGTCGTGAGTTCGATCCTCACCCGGGGCAGTACATTTTTGTTATAGTTATTTCATGCGATAATACATTTTGCCGAATCAACATTAAATTAATGAAAAGATAGTAAAAGTTAAATATAAGATTTTTTCGCATTCTTATATGCCTGGGTAAGGCAGTAGGAAGCCCGTGAGTCTTAGAATCAGCTCTAAATTGAGTTATCTGAAGGTCGTGAGTTCGATCCTCTCCCAGGGCGGAACTTTTTTCCAGTCGCTATTTCATGAATTTATACATTTTGCCGAATATCTTTTAAATTAAGGAAAAGATAGTTAAAGTTAAATATAGTATTTTTTCGCACTCTTATGTGCCTCGGAAGCGCAGTAGGCAGCGCGTCAGTCTCATAATCAATATTAAATTGAATTATCTGAAGGTCGTGAGTTCGATCCTCATTCGGAGCAGTACCTTTTTGTAATAGTTATTTCATGCGATAATTCTTTTTGCCGAATCAATCTAAAATTAATGAAAAGATAGTTAAAGTTATATATTACACTTTTTCCCATTCTAATGTGCCTCGGTAGCACAGTAAGCAGCGCGTCAGTCTCTTAATCAACTCTAAATTGAGTTATCTGAAGGTTGTGAGTTCGATCCTCATTCGGAGCAGTACCTTTTTGTAATAGTTATTTCATGCGATAATTCTTTTTGCCGAATCAATATTAAATTAATGAAAAGACAGTTAAAGTTAAATATTATACTTTTTTCCATTCTTATGTGCCTCGGTAGCGCAGTAGACAGCGCGTCAGTCTCATAATTAACTCTAAATTGAGTTATCTGAAGGTCGTGAGTTCGATTCTCACCCGGGGCAGTTCCTTTTTTTATAGTTATTTCATGCGATAATTCTTTTTGCCGAATCAATATTAAATTAATGAAAAGAGAATTAAAGTTAAATATAAGATTTTTCGGATTCTTATATGCCTGGGTAATGCAGTAGGAAGCCCGTGAGTCTTATAATCAGCTCTAAATTTAGTTATCTGAAAGTCGTGAGTTCGATCCTCTCCCAGGGCAGTACTTTTTTCTAGTCGTTATTTCATGAAATTATACATTTTGCCGAATTAATATTAAATTAAGGAAAAGATAGTTAAAGTAAAATATTTTATTTTTCTGCACTCTTTTGTGCCTCGGTCGAGCAGTAGGCAGCGCGTCAGTCTCATAATCAACTCTAATTTGAGTTATCTGAAGGTCGTGAGTTCGATCCTCACCCGAGGCAGTTCCAATTTTTATAGTTATTTCATGCGATAATTCGTTTTGCCGAATCAATATTAAATTAATGAAAAGATAGTTAAACTTAAATATAAGATTTTTTCGCATTCTTATATGCCTGGGTAATGCAGTAGGAAGCCCGTGAGTCTTATAATCAGCTCTAAATTTAGTTATCTGAAGGTCGTGAGTTCGATCCTCACTCGGGGCAGTACCTTTTAGTAATAGTTATTTCATGCGATAATTCTTTTTGCCGAATCAATCTTAAATTAATGAAAAGATAGCTAAAGATAAATAATATACTTTTTTCCCATTCGAATGTACCTCGGTAGCGCAGTAGGCAGCGCGTCAGTCTCATAATCAACTTTAAATTGAGTTATCTGAAGGTCGTGAGTTCGATCCTCACTCGGGGCAGTACCCTTTGGTAATAGTTATTTCATGCGATAATTCTTTTTGCCGAATCAATATTAAATTAATGAAAAGATAGTTAAAGTTAAATATTATATTTTTTCGCACTCTTATGTGCCTCGGAAGCGCAGTAGGCAGCGCGTTATTCTCAAAATCAACTCTAAATTGAGTTATCTGAAGGTCGTGAGTTCGATCCTCACCCGGGGCTGTACCTTTTTGTTATAGTTATTTCATGCGATAATACATTTTGCCGAATCAACATTAAATTAATGAAAAGATAGTAAAAGTTAAATATAAGATTTTATCGCATTCTTATATGCCTGGGTAATGCAGTAGGAAGCCCGTGAGTCTTATAATCAGCTCTAAATTGATTTATCTGAAAGTCGTGAGTTCGATCCTCTCCCAGGGCGGAACTTTTTTCCAGTCGTTATTTCATGAAATTATACATTTTGCCGAATATCATTTAAATTAAGGAAAAGATAGTTAAAGTTAAATATAGTATTTTTTCGCATTCTTATGTGCCTCGGAAGCGCAGTAGGCAGCGCGTCAGTCTCATAATCAATATTAAATTGAGTTATCTGAAGGTCGTGAGTTCGATCCTCATTCGGAGCAGTACCTTTTTGTAATAGTTATTTCATGCGATAATTCTTTTTGCCGAATCAATCTTAAATTAATGAAAAGATAGTTAAAGTTATATATTACACTTTTTCCCATTCTAATGTGCCTCGGTAGCGCAGTAGGCAGCGCGTCAGTCTCATAATCAACTTTAAATTGAGTTATCTGAAGGTCGTGAGCTGGATCCTCACTCGGGGCAGTACCTTTTTGTAATAGTTATTTCATGCGAAAATTCTTTTTGCCGAATCAATATTAAATTAATGAAAAGATAGTTAAAGTTAAATATTATATTTTTTCGCACTCTTATGTGCCTCGGAAGCGCAGTAGGCAGCGCGTCAGTCTCAAAATCAACTCTAAATTGAGTTATCTGAAGGTCGTGAGTTCGATCCTCACCCGGGGCAGTACATTTTTGTTATAGTTATTTCATGCGATAATACATTTTGCCGAATCAACATTAAATTAATGAAAAGATAGTAAAAGTTAAATATAAGATTTTTTCGCATTCTTATATGCCTGGGTAAGGCAGTAGGAAGCCCGTGAGTCTTAGAATCAGCTCTAAATTGAGTTATCTGAAGGTCGTGAGTTCGATCCTCTCCCAGGGCAGTATTTTTTTCTAGTCGTTATTTCATGTAACTATACATTTTGCCGAATTAATATTAAATTAAGAAAAAGATTGTTAAAGTTAAATATTTTATTTTTTCGCATTCTTATGTGCCTCGGTAGCGCAGTAGGCAGCGCGTCAGTCTCATAATCAACATTAAATTGAGTTATCTGAAGGTCGTGAGTTCGATCCTCACTCGGGGCAGTACCTTTTAGTAATAGTTATTTCATGCGATAATTCTTTTTGCCGATTCAATCTTAAATTAATGAAAAGATAGTTGAAGTTAAATATTATACTTTTTCCCATTCTAATGTGCCTCGGTAGCGCAGTAGGCAGCGCGTAAGTCTCATAATCAACTCTAAATTGAGTTATCTGAAGGTCGTGAGTTCGATCCTCACTCGGGGCAGTACCTTTTTGTAATAGTTATTTCATGCGATAATTCTTTTTGCCGAATCAATATTAAATTAATGAAAAGATAGTTAAAGTTAAATATTATATTTTTTCGCACTCTTACGTACCTCGGTAGCGCAGTAGGCAGCGCGTCAGTCTCATAATAAACTCTAAATTGAGTTATCTGAAGGTCGTGAGTTCGATTCTCACCCGGGGCAGTTCCTTTTTTTATAGTTATTTCATGCGATAATTCTTTTTGCCGAATCAATATTAAATTAATGAAAAGAGAATTAAAGTTAAATATAAGATTTTTCGCATTCTTATATGCCTGGGTAATGCAGTAGGAAGCCCGTGAGTCTTATAATCAGCTCTAAATTTAGTTATCTGAAGGTCGTAAGTTCGATCCTCTCCCAGGGCAGTACTTTTTTCTAGTCGTTATTTCATGAAATTATACATTTTGCCGAATTAATATTAAATTAAGGAAAAGATAGTTAAAGTAAAATATTTTATTTTTTTGCACTCTTTTGTGCCTCGGTCGAGAAGTAGGCAGCGCGTCAGTCTCATAATCAACATTAAATTGAGTTAACTGAAAGTCGTGAGTTCGATCCTCACTCGGGGCAGTACCTTTTTGTAATAGTTATTTCATGCGATAATTCTTTTTGCCGAATCAATATTAAATTAATGAAAAGATAGTTAAAGTTAAATATTATACTTTTTCCCATTCTATTGTGCCTAGGTAGCGCAGTAGGCAACGCGTCAGTCTCATAATCAACTCTAAATTGAGTTATTTGAAAGTCGTGAGTTCGATCCTCTCCCGGGGCAGTTCATTTTTTTATTAGTTATTTCATGCGATAATTCTTTTTGCCGAATCAATATAAAATTCATGAAGAGATAGTTAAAGTTAAATATAAGATTTTTTTCACAAACTTATGTGCCTCGGTAGCGCAGTAGCCAACGCGTCAGTCTCATAATCAGCTCTAAATTGAGTTATCTGAAGGTCGTGAGTTCGATCCTCACCCGGGACAGTACCTTTTACTTATAGTTATTTCATGCGATCATACATTTTGCCGAATCAACATTAAATTAATGAAAAGATAGTAAAAGTTAAATATTAGATTTTTTCGCATTCCTATATGCGTGGGTAATGAAGTAGGCAGCGCGTGAGTCTTATAATCAGTTCTAAATTGAGTTATCCGACGGTCGTGAGTTCGATCCTCTCCCAGGGCAGTCCTTTTTTCTAGTCGTTATTTCATGAAATTATACATTTTGCCGAATTAATATTAAATTAAGGAAAAGATAGTTAAAGTTAAATATTTTATTTTTACGCCCTATTATGCTCTCGTTAGCGCAGTAGGCAGCGCGTCAGTCTCATAATCAGCTATAATGTGAGTTATCTGAAGGACGAGAGTTCGATCCTCACCCGGGGCAGTTTCCCTTTTTAATAGTTATTTCATGCGATAGCTCTTTTTGCCGAATCAATATGAAATTAATGAAAAGATAGTTAAAGTTAAATATAAGATTCTTTCACAAACTTATGTTCCTCGGTAGCGTAGCCGTCAGCACGTCAGTCTCATATTCAGCTCATAATTGACTTGTCTGGAGGTCGTGAGTTCGATCCTCACTCGGGGCAGTACCTTTTAGTAATAGTTATTTCATGCGATAATTCTTTTTGTCGATTCTATCTTAAATTAATGAAAAGATAGTTGAAGTTAAATATTATACTTTTTCCCATTCTAATGTGCCTCGGTAGCGCAGTAGGCAGCGCGTAAGTCTCATAATCAACTCTAAATTGAGTTATCTGAAGGTCGTGAGTTCGATCCTCACTCGGGGCAGTACCTTTTTGTAATAGTTATTTCATGCGATAATTCTTTTTGCCGAATCAATGTTAAATTAATGAAAAGATAGTTAAAGTTAAATATTATATTTTTTCGCACTCTTATGTGCCTCGGAAGCGCAGTAGGCAGCGCGTCAGTCTCAAAATCAACTCTAAATTGAGTTATCTGAAGGTCGTGAGTTCGATCCTCACCCGGGGCAGTACATTTTTGTTATAGTTATTTCATGCGATAATACATTTTGCCGAATCAACATTAAATTAATGAAAAGATAGTAAAAGTTAAATATAAGATTTTTTCGCATTCTTATATGCCTGGGTAAGGCAGTAGGAAGCCCGTGAGTCTTAGAATCAGCTCTAAATTGAGTTATCTGAAGGTCGTGAGTTCGATCCTCTCCCAGGGCGGAACTTTTTTCCAGTCGCTATTTCATGAATTTATACATTTTGCCGAATATCTTTTAAATTAAGGAAAAGATAGTTAAAGTTATATATAGTATTTTTTCGCACTCTTATGTGCCTCGGAAGCGCAGTAGGCAGCGCGTCAGTCTCATAATCAATATTAAATTGAATTATCTGAAGGTCGTGAGTTCGATACTCATTCGGAGCAGTACCTTTTTGTAATAGTTATTTCATGCGATAATTCTTTTTGCCGAATCAATCTAAAATTAATGAAAAGATAGTTAAAGTTATATATTACACTTTTTCCCATTCTAATGTGCCTCGGTAGCACAGTAGGCAGCGCGTCAGTCTCTTAATCAACTCTAAATTGAGTTATCTGAAGGTTGTGAGTTCGATCCTCATTCGGAGCAGTACCTTTTTGTAATAGTTATTTCATGCGATAATTCTTTTTGCCGAATCAATATTAAATTAATGAAAAGACAGTTAAAGTTAAATATTATACTTTTTTCCATTCTTATGTGCCTCGGTAGCGCAGTAGACAGCGCGTCAGTCTCATAATTAACTCTAAATTGAGTTATCTGAAGGTCGTGAGTTCGATTCTCACCCGGGGCAGTTCCTTTTTTTATAGTTATTTCATGCGATAATTCTTTTTGCCGAATCAATATTAAATTAATGAAAAGAGAATTAAAGTTAAATATAAGATTTTTCGGATTCTTATATGCCTGGGTAATGCAGTAGGAAGCCCGTGAGTCTTATAATCAGCTCTAAATTTAGTTATCTGAAAGTCGTGAGTTCGATCCTCTCCCAGGGCAGTACTTTTTTCTAGTCGTTATTTCATGAAATTATACATTTTGCCGAATTAATATTAAATTAAGGAAAAGATAGTTAAAGTAAAATATTTTATTTTTCTGCACTCTTTTGTGCCTCGGTCGAGCAGTAGGCAGCGCGTCAGTCTCATAATCAACTCTAATTTGAGTTATCTGAAGGTCGTGAGTTCGATCCTCACCCGAGGCAGTTCCAATTTTTATAGTTATTTCATGCGATAATTCGTTTTGCCGAATCAATATTAAATTAATGAAAAGATAGTTAAACTTAAATATAAGATTTTTTCGCATTCTTATATGCCTGGGTAATGCAGTAGGAAGCCCGTGAGTCTTATAATCAGCTCTAAATTTAGTTATCTGAAGGTCGTGAGTTCGATCCTCACTCGGGGCAGTACCTTTTAGTAATAGTTATTTCATGCGATAATTCTTTTTGCCGAATCAATCTTAAATTAATGAAAAGATAGCTAAAGATAAATAATATACTTTTTTCCCATTCGAATGTACCTCGGTAGCGCAGTAGGCAGCGCGTCAGTCTCATAATCAACTTTAAATTGAGTTATCTGAAGGTCGTGAGTTCGATCCTCACTCGGGGCAGTACCCTTTGGTAATAGTTATTTCATGCGATAATTCTTTTTGCCGAATCAATATTAAATTAATGAAAAGATAGTTAAAGTTAAATATTATATTTTTTCGCACTCTTATGTGCCTCGGAAGCGCAGTAGGCAGCGCGTTATTCTCAAAATCAACTCTAAATTGAGTTATCTGAAGGTCGTGAGTTCGATCCTCACCCGGGGCTGTACCTTTTTGTTATAGTTATTTCATGCGATAATACATTTTGCCGAATCAACATTAAATTAATGAAAAGATAGTAAAAGTTAAATATAAGATTTTATCGCATTCTTATATGCCTGGGTAATGCAGTAGGAAGCCCGTGAGTCTTATAATCAGCTCTAAATTGATTTATCTGAAAGTCGTGAGTTCGATCCTCTCCCAGGGCGGAACTTTTTTCCAGTCGTTATTTCATGAAATTATACATTTTGCCGAATATCATTTAAATTAAGGAAAAGATAGTTAAAGTTAAATATAGTATTTTTTCGCATTCTTATGTGCCTCGGAAGCGCAGTAGGCAGCGCGTCAGTCTCATAATCAATATTAAATTGAGTTATCTGAAGGTCGTGAGCTGGATCCTCACTCGGGGCAGTACCTTTTTGTAATAGTTATTTCATGCGAAAATTCTTTTTGCCGAATCAATATTAAATTAATGAAAAGATAGTTAAAGTTAAATATTATATTTTTTCGCACTCTTATGTGCCTCGGAAGCGCAGTAGGCAGCGCGTCAGTCTCAAAATCAACTCTAAATTGAGTTATCTGAAGGTCGTGAGTTCGATCCTCACCCGGGGCAGTACATTTTTGTTATAGTTATTTCATGCGATAATACATTTTGCCGAATCAACATTAAATTAATGAAAAGATAGTAAAAGTTAAATATAAGATTTTTTCGCATTCTTATATGCCTGGGTAAGGCAGTAGGAAGCCCGTGAGTCTTAGAATCAGCTCTAAATTGAGTTATCTGAAGGTCGTGAGTTCGATCCTCTCCCAGGGCGGAACTTTTTTCCAGTCGTTATTTCATGAATTTATACATTTTGCCGAATATCTTTTAAATTAAGGAAAAGATAGTTAAAGTTAAATATAGTATTTTTTCGCACTCTTATGTGCCTCGGAAGCGCAGTAGGCAGCGCGTCAGTCTCATAATCAATATTAAATTGAGTTATCTGAAGGTCGTGAGTTCGATCCTCATTCGGAGCAGTACGTTTTTGTAATAGTTATTTCATGCGATAATTCTTTTTGCCGAATCAATCTAAAATTAATGAAAAGATAGTTAAAGTTATATATTACACTTTTTCCCATTCTAATGTGCCTCGGTAGCACAGTAGGCAGCGCGTCAGTCTCATAATCAACTCTAAATTGAGTTATCTGAAGGTTGTGAGTTCGATCCCCATTCGGAGCAGTACCTTTTTGTAATAGTTATTTCATGCGATAATTCTTTTTGCCGAATCAGTATTAAATTAATGAAAAGATAGTTAAAGTTAAATATTATACTTTTTTCCATTCTTATGTGCCTCGGTAGCGCAGTAGACAGCGCGTCAGTCTCATAATTAACTCTAAATTGAGTTATCTGAAGGTCGTGAGTTCGATTCTCACCCGGGGCAGTTCCTTTTTTTATAGTTATTTCATGCGATAATTCTTTTTGCCGAATCAATATTAAATTAATGAAAAGAGAATTAAAGTTAAATATAAGATTTTTCGGATTCTTATATGCCTGGGTAATGCAGTAGGAAGCCCGTGAGTCTTATAATCAGCTCTAAATTTAGTTATCTGAAAGTCGTGAGTTCGATCCTCTCCCAGGGCAGTACTTTTTTCTAGTCGTTATTTCATGAAATTATACATTTTGCCGAATTAATATAAAATTAAGGAAAAGATAGTTAAAGTAAAATATTTTATTTTTCTGCACTCTTTTGTGCCTCGGTCGAGCAGTAGGCAGCGCGTCAGTCTCATAATCAACATTAAATTGAGTTAACTGAAAGTCGTGAGTTCGATCCTCACTCGGGGCAGTACCTTTTTGTAATAGTTATTTCATGCGATAATTCTTTTTGCCGAATCAATATTAAATTAATGAAAAGATAGTTAAAGTTATATATTACACTTTTTCCCATTCTATTGTGCCTAGGTAGCGCAGTAGGCAACGCGTCAGTCTCATAATCAACTCTAAATTGAGTTATTTGAAAGTCGTGAGTTCGATCCTCTCCCGGGGCAGTTCATTTTTTTATTAGTTATTTCATGCGATAATTCTTATTGCCGAATCAATATAAAATTAATGAAGAGATAGTTAAAGTTAAATATAAGATTTTTTCACAAACTTATGTGCCTCGGTAGCGCAGTAGCCAACGCGTCAGTCTCATAATCAGCTCTAAATTGAGTTATCTGAAGGTCGTGAGTTCGATCCTCACCCGGGACAGTACCTTTTACTTATAGTTATTTCATGCGATAATACATTTTGCCGAATCAACATTAAATTAATGAAAAGATAGTAAAAGTTAAATATTAGATTTTTTCGCATTCCTATATGCGTGGGTAATGAAGTAGGCAGCGCGTGTGTCTTATAATCAGTTCTAAATTGAGTTATCCGACGGTCGTGAGTTCGATCCTCTCCCAGGGCAGTCCTTTTTTCTATTCGTTATTTCATGAAATTATACATTTTGCCGAATTAATATTAAATTAAGGAAAAGATAGTTAAAGTTAAATATTTTATTTTTTCGCGCTCTTATGCTCTCGTTAGCGCAGTAGGCAGCGCGTCAGTCTCATAATCAGCTCTAATGTGAGTTATCTGAAGGACGTGAGTTCGATCCTCACCCGGGGCAGTTTCTTTTTTTAATAGTTATTTCATGCGATAGCTCTTTTTGCCGAATCAAAATGAAATTAATGAAAAGATAGTTAAAGTTAAATATAAGATTCTTTCACAAACTTATGTGCCTCGGTAGCGTAGTCGTCAGCACGTCAGTCTCATATTCAGCTCATAATTGACTTGTCTGGAGGTCGTGAGTTCGATCCTCAACCGGGGCAATAGTTATTTGTAGTTGTTATTTCATGCAATTACACTTTTTGCCGCCTTAATATTAAATTGATGAAGAGATAGTTAAAGTTAAATATTACATTTTTTCGCACTCTTATATGCCTCGTTAGCGCATTTGGCAGCGCGTCAGTCTCATAAATAACTCTAAATTGAGTTATCTGAAGGTCGTGAGTTCGATCCTCACTCGGGGTAGTACCTTTTTGTAATAGTTATTTCATGCGATAATTCTTTTTGCCGAATCAATATTAAATTTATGAAAAGATAGTTAAAGTTAAATATTATATTTTTTCGCACTCTTATGTGCTTCGGTAGCGCAGTAGGCAGCGCGTCAGTCTCATAATCAATTCTAAATTGAGTTATCTGAAGGTCGTGAGTTCGATCCTCACCCGGGGCAGTTCCTTTTTTTAATAGTTATTTCATGCGATAATTCTTTTTGCCGAATCAAAATAAAATTAATGAAAAGATAGTTAAAGTTAAATATAAGATTCTTTCACAAACTTATGTGCCTCGGTAGCGTAGTCGTCAGCACGTCAGTCTCATATTCAGCTCATAATTTTATTTTATTTTATAACCGTCGTTGAACAGCCGACCCAATTTCATGGGTTTACGACTACTAATGTTCAACTCCGTAGCCTTGTAATTTTGAACCAATCCAGAAGACAAGGAAACTCCTGGATCAGTACCCCCAGAGGTATTGATTTGTTATGGGAACATGGAGGACTTTGAAACTCGACAGATTTAACGTGCATCAGTCACCATTTACTACACGGGGAGTCTTCGGCCGGCGAGGATCGAACCCACGACCTCTTGGACACGGGCCCATCGCCTTACCGACCAGGCTATCCCGGCCCTCAGCTCATAATTGACTTGTCTGGAGGTCGTGAGTTCGATCCTCAACCGGGGCAATAGTTATTTGTAGTTGTTATTTCATGCAATTACACTTTTTGCCGCCTTAATATTAAATTGATGAAGAGATAGTTAAAGTTAAATATTACATTTTTTCGCACTCTTATATGCCTCGTTAGCGCATTTGGCAGCGCGTCAGTCTCATAAATAACTCTAAATTGAGTTATCTGAAGGTCGTGAGTTCGATCCTCACTCGGGGTAGTACCTTTTTGTAATAGTTATTTCATGCGATAATTCTTTTTGCCGAATCAATATTAAATTTATGAAAAGATAGTTAAAGTTAAATATTATATTTTTTCGCATTCTTATGTGCTTAGGTGGCGCAGTAGGCAGCGCGTCAGTCTCATAATCAATTCTAAATTGAGTTATCTGAAGGTCGTGAGTTCGATCCTCACCCGGGGCAGTTCCTTTTTTTAATAGTTATTTCATGCGATAATTCTTTTTGCCGAATCAATATTAAACTAATGAAAAGATAGTTAAAGTCAAATATAAGATTTTTTCGCATTCTTATGTGCCTGGGTAATGCAGTAGAAAGCCCGTGAGTCTTATAATCAGCTCTAAATTAAGTTATCTGAAGGTCGTGAGTTCGATCCTCTCCCAGGGCAGTATTTTTTTCTAGTCGTTATTTCATGTAACTATACATTTTGCCGAATTAATATTAAATTAAGGAAAAGATTGTTAAAGTTAAATATTTTATTTTTTCGCATTCTTATGTGCCTCGGTAGCGCAGTAGGCAGCGCGTCAGTCTCATAATCAACATTAAATTGAGTTATCTGAAGGTCGTGAGTTCGATCCTCACTCGGGGCAGTACCTTTTAGTAATAGTTATTTCATGCGATAATTCTTTTTGCCGATTCAATCTTAAATTAATGAAAAGATAGTTGAAGTTAAATATTATACTTTTTCCCATTCTAATGTGCCTCGGTAGCGCAGTAGGCAGCGCGAAAGTCTCATAATCAACTCTAAATTGAGTTATCTGAAGGTCGTGAGTTCGATCCTCACTCGGGGCAGTACCTTTTTGTAATAGTTATTTCATGCGATAATTCTTTTTGCCGAATCAATATTAAATTAATGAAAAGATAGTTAAAGTTAAATATTATATTTTTTCGCACTCTTACGTGCCTCGGTAGCGCAGTAGGCAGCGCGTCAGTCTCATAATAAACTCTAAATTGAGTTATCTGAAGGTCGTGAGTTCGATTCTCACCCGGGGCAGTTCCTTTTTTTATAGTTATTTCATGCGATAATTCTTTTTGCCGAATCAATATTAAATTAATGAAAAGAGAATTAAAGTTAAATATAAGATTTTCCGCATTCTTATATGCCTTGGTAATGCAGTAGGAAGCCCGTGAGTCTTATAATCAGCTCTAAATTTAGTTATCTGAAGGTCGTGAGTTCGATCCTCTCCCAGGGCAGTACTTTTTTCTAGTCGTTATTTCATGAAATTATACATTTTGCCGAATTAATATTAAATTAAGGAAAAGATAGTTAAAGTAAAATATTTTATTTTTTTGCACTCTTTTGTGCCTCGGTCGAGCAGTAGGCAGCGCGTCAGTCTCATAATCAACATTAAATTGAGTTAACTGAAAGTCGTGAGTTCGATCCTCACTCGGGGCAGTACCTTTTTGTAATAGTTATTTCATGCGATAATTCTTTTTGCCGAATCAATATTAAATTAATGAAAAGATAGTTAAAGTTAAATATTATACTTTTTCCCATTCTATTGTGCCTCGCTAGCGCAGTAGGCAGCGCGGCAGTCTCATAATATATTTTAAATTGAGTTATCTGAGGGTCGTGAGTTCGATCCTCACTCGGGGCAGTACCTTTTAGTAATAGTTATTTCATGCGATAATTCTTTTTGCCGAATCAATATTAAATTAATGAAAAGATAGTTAAAGTTAAATATTATACTTTTTCCCATTCTATTGTGCCTAGGTAGCGCAGTAGGCAACGCGTCAGTCTCATAATCAACTCTAAATTGAGTTATTTGAAAGTCGTGAGTTCGATCCTCTCCCGGGGCAGTTCATTTTTTTATTAGTTATTTCATGCGATAATTCTTTTTGCCGAATCAATATAAAATTCATGAAGAGATAGTTAAAGTTAAATATAAGATTTTTTCACAAACTTATGTGCCTCGGTAGCGCAGTAGCCAACGCGTCAGTCTCATAATCAGCTCTAAATTGAGTTATCTGAAGGTCGTGAGTTCGATCCTCACCCGGGACAGTACCTTTTACTTATAGTTATTTCATGCGATAATACATTTTGCCGAATCAACATTAAATTAAGGAAAAGATAGTTAAAGTTAAATATAGTATTTTTTCGCACTCTTATGTGCCTCGGAAGCGCAGTAGGCAGCGCGTCAGTCTCATAATCAATATTAAATTGAGTTATCTGAAGGTCGTGAGTTCGATCCTCATTCGGAGCAGTACCTTTTTGTAATAGTTATTTCATGCGATAATTCTTTTTGCCGAATCAATATAAAATTAATGAAAAGATAGTTAAAGTTATATATTACACTTTTTCCCATTCTAATGTGCCTCGGTAGCACAGTAGGCAGCGCGTCAGTCTCATAATCAACTCTAAATTGAGTTATCTGAAGGTTGTGAGTTCGATCCTCACTCGGGGCAGTACCTTTTTGTAATAGTTATTTCATGCGATAATTCTTTTTGCCAAATCAATATTAAATGAATGAAAAGATAGTTAAAGTTAAATATTATATTTTTTCGCACTCTTATGTGCCTCGGTAGCGCAGTAGGCAGCGCGTCAGTCTCTAAATCAACTCTAAATTGAGTTATCTGAAGTTCGTGAGTTCGATCCTCACCCGGGGCAGTACCTTTAGTTATTACCTATAGTTATTTCATGCGATAATACATTTTGCCAAATCAACATTAAATGAATAAAAAGATAGTAAAAGATAAATATAAGATTTTTTCGCATTCTTATATGCCTGGGTAATGCAGTAGTAAGCCCGTGAGTCTTATAATCAACTCTAAATTGAGTTATCTGAAGGTCGTGAGTTCGATCCTCTCCCAGGGCAGTACTTTTTTCCAGTCGTTATTTCATGAAATTATACATTTTGCCGAATATCTTTTAAATTAAGGAAAAGATAGTTAAAGTTAAATATTGTATTTTTTCGCACTGTTATGTGCCTCTGTAACGCAGTAGGCAGCGCGTCAGTCTCATAATCAATATTAAATTGAGTTATCTGAAGGTCGTGAGTTCGATCCTCATTCGGAGCAGTACCTTTTTGTAATAGTTATTTCATGCGATAATTCTTTTTGCCGAATCAATCTTAAATTAATGAAAAGATAGTAAAAGTTAAATATAAGATTTTTTCGCATTCTTATATGCCTGGGTAATGCAGTAGGAAGCCCGTGAGTCTTATAATCAACTCTAAATTGCGTTATCTGAAGGTCGTGAGTTCGATCCTCTCCCAGGGCAGAACTTTTTTCCAGTCGTTATTTCATGAAATTATAAATTTCGCCAAATATCTTTTAAATTAAGGAAAAGATAGTTAAAGTTATATATAGTATTTTTTCACACTCTTATGTGCCTCGGAAGCGCAGTAGGCAGCGCGTCAGTCTCATAATCAATATTAAATTGAGTTATCTGAAGGTCGTGAGTTCGATCCTCATTCGGAGCAGTACCTTTTTGTAATAGTTATTTCATGCTATTATACATTTTGCCGAATCAACATTAAATTCATGAAAAGATAGTAAAAGTTAAATATAAGATTTTTTCGCATTCTTATATGCATGGGTAATGCAGTAGGAAGCCCGTAAGTCTTATAATCAGCTCTAAATTGATTTATCTGAAGGTCGTGAGTTCGATCCTCTCCCAGGGCAGTACTTTTTTCCAGTCGTTATTTCATGAAATTATACATTTTGCCAAATATCTTTTAAATTAAGGAAAAGATAGTTAAAGTTAAATATAGTATTTTTTCGCACTCTTATGTGCCTCGGAAGCGCAGTAGGCAGCGCGTCAGTCTCATAATCAATATTAAATTGAGTTATCTGAAGGTCGTGAGTTCGATCATCACCCGGGGCAGTACCTTTTTGTTATAGTTATTTCATGCGATAATACATTTTGCCAAATCAACATTAAATTAATGAAAAGATAGTAAAAGTAAAATATAAGATTTTTTCGCATGCTTATATGCCTGGGTAATGCAGTAGGAAGCCCGTGAGTCTTATAATCAACACTAAATTGAGTTATCTGAAGGTCGTGAGTTCGATCCTCACCCGGGGCAGTTCCTTTTTTTAATAGTTATTTCATGCGATAATTCTTTTTGCCGAATCAATGTTAAATTCATGAAAATATAGTTAAAGTTAAATATCAGATTTTTTCACAAACTTATGTGCCTCGGTAGCGTAGTCGGCAGCACGTCGGTCTCATATTCAGCTCATTAAATTGAGTTATCCGACGGTCGTGAGTTCGATCCTCAACCGGGGCAGTACCTTTTTGTTATAATTATTTCATGCGATAATACATTTTGCCGCATTAATATCAAACTGATAAAAAGATAGTTAAAGATAAATATTATACTTTTTTCCCATTCTAATGTGCCTCGGTAGCGCAGTAGGCAGCGCGTCAGTCTCATAATCAACTCTAAATGGAGTTATCTGAAGGTCGTGAGTTCGATCCTTACTCGGGGCAGTACCTTTTTGTAATAGTTATTACATGCGATAATACATTTTGCCGCATTAATATTAAATTGATAAAAAGATAGTTAAAGTTAAATATTTCATTTTTTCGTTTCCCTATATGTCTCGGTAGCGCAGTAGGCATCGCCTCACTCTCAAAATTCAACTTTAAATTGAGTTATCTGAAGGTCGTGAGTTCGATCCTCACTGGGGGCAGTACTTTTTTGTAATAGTTATTTCATGCGATAATTCTCTTTGCCGTATCAATCTTAAATTAATGAAAATATAGCTAAAGTTAAATATTATACTTTTTCCCATTCGAATGTGCCTCGGTAGCGCAGTAGGCAGCGCGTCAGTCTCATAATCAATATTAAATTGAGTTATCTGAAGGTCGTGAGTTCGATCCTCATTCGGAGCAGTACCTTTTTGTAATAGTTATTTCATGCGATAATTCTTTTTGCCGAATCAATCTTAAATTAATGAAAAGATAGTTAAAGTTATATATTATACTTTTTCCCATTCTAATGTGCCTCGGTAGCGCAGTAGGCAGCGCGTCAGTCTCATAATCAACTCTAAATTGAGTTATCTGAAGGTCGTGAGTTCAATCCTCACCCGGGGCAGTACCTTTTTGTTATAGTTATTTCATGCGATAATACATTTTGCCAAATCAACATTAAATTAATGAAAAGATAGTAAAAGTAAAATATAAGATTTTTTCGCATTCTTATATGCCTGGGTAATGCAGTAGGAAGCCCGTGAGTCTTATAATCAACTCTAAATTGAGTTATCTGAAGTTCGTGAGTTCGATCCTTACTCGGAGCAGTACCTTTTTGTAATAGTTATTTCATGCGATAATTCTTTTTGCCGAATCAATCTTAAATTAATGAAAAGATAGTTAAAGTTAAATATTTCATTTTTTCGTATTCTTATATATCTCATTAGCGCAGTAGGCATCGCGTCACTCTCAAAATTCAACTTTAAATTGAGTTATCTGAAGGTCGTGAGTTCGATCCTCACTGGGGGCAGTACTTTTTTGTAATAGTTATTTCATGCGATAATTCTCTTTGCCGTATCAATCTTAAATTAATGAAAAGATAGTTAAAGTTATATATTACACTTTTTCCCATTCTAATGTGCCTCGGTAGCGCAGTAGGCAGCGCGTCAGTCTCATAATCAACTCTAAATTGAGTTATCTGAAGGTCGTGAGTTCGATCCTCACCCGGGGCAGTACCTTTTTCCAGTCGTTATTTCATGAAATTATACATTTTGCCAAATATCTTTTAAATTAAGGAAAAGATAGTTAAAGTTAAATATAGTATTTTTTCGCACTCTTATGTGCCTCGGAAGCGCAGTAGGCAGCGCGTCAGTCTCATAATCAATATTAAATTGAGTTATCTGAAGGTCGTGAGTTCGATCCTCATTCGGAGCAGTACCTTTTTGTAATAGTTATTTCATGCGATAATACATTTTGCCGAATCAACATTAAATTCATGAAAAGATACTAAAAGTAAAATATAAGATTTTTTCGCATTCTTATATGCCTGGGTAATGCAGTAGGAAGCCCGTGAGTCTTATAATCAACTCTAAATTGAGTTATCTGAAGTTCGTGAGTTCGATCCTCTCCCAGGGCAGTACTTTTTTCCAGTCGTTATTTCACGAAATTATACATTTTGCCGAATATCTTTTAAATTAAGGAAAAGATAGTTAAAGTTAAATATTAGATTTTTTCGCACTTTTATGTGCCTCGGTAGCGCAGTAGGCAGCGCGTCAGTCTCATAATCAACTCTAAATTGAGTTATCTGAAGGTCGTGAGTTCGATCCTCACCCGGGGCAGTTCCTTTTCTTAATAGTTATTCCATGCGATAATTCTTTTTGCCGAATCAATGTTAAATTCATGAAAAGATAGTTAAAGTTAAATATCAGATTTTTTCGCAAACTTATGTGCCTCGGTAGCGTAGTCGGCAGCACGTCGGTCTCATATTCAGCTCATTAAATTGAGTTATCCGACGGTCGTGAGTTCGATCCTCAACCGGGGCAGTACCTTTTTGTTATAATTATTTCATGCGATAATACATTTTGCCGCATTAATATCAAATTGATAAAAAGATAGTTAAAGATAAATATTATATTTTTTTCCCATTCTAATGTGCCTTGGTAGCGCAGTAGGCAGCGCGTCAGTCACATAATCAACTCTAAATTGAGTTATCTGCAGGTCGTGAGTTCGATCCTTACTCGGGGCAGTACCTTTTTGTAATAGTTATTTCATGCGATAATTCTCTTTGCCGTATCAATCTTAAATTAATGAAAATATAGCTAAAGTTAAATATTATACTTTTTCCCATTCGAATGTGCCTCGGTAGCGCAGTAGGCAGCGCGTCAGTCTAATAATCAACTCTAGATTGAGTTATCTGAAGGTCGTGAGTTCGATCCTCACTCGGGGCAGTACCTTTATGTAATAGTTATTTCATGCGATAATTCTTTTTGCCGAATCAATCTTAAATTAATGAAAATATAGCTAAAGTTAAATATTATACTTTTTCCCATTCGAATGTGCCTCGGTAGCGCAGTAGGCAGCGCGTCAGTCTCATAATCAACTCTAGATTGAGTTATCTGAAGGTCGTGAGTTCGATCCTCACTCGGGGCAGTACCTTTTTGTAATAGTTATTTCATGCGATAATTCTCTTTGCTGTATCAATCTTAAATTAATGAAAATATAGCTAAAGTAAAATATTATACTTTTTCCCATTCGAATGTGCCTCGGTAGCGCAGTAGGCAGCGCGTCAGTCTCATAATCAACTCTAGATTGAGTTATCTGAAGGTCGTGAGTTCGATCCTCACTCGGGGCAGTACCTTTTTGTAATAGTTATTTCATGCGATAATTCTTTTTGCCGTATCAATCTTAAATTAATGAAAATATAGCTAAAGTTAAATATTATACTTTTTCCCATTCGAGTGTGCCTCGGTAGCGCAGTAGGCAGCGCGTCAGTCTCATAATCAACTCTAAATTGAGTTATCAGAAGGGCGTGAGTTCGATCCTCACTCGGGGCAGTACCTTTTTGTAATAGTTATTTCATGCGATAATTCTTTTTGCCGAATCAATATTAAATTAATGAAAAGATAGTTAAAGTTAAATATTAGATTTTTTCGCACTTTTATGTGCCTCGGTAGCGCAGTAGGCAGCGCGTCAGTCTCATAATCAACTCTAAATTGAGTTATCTGAAGGGCGTGAGTTCGATCCTCACCTGGGGCAGTTCCTTTTTGTTATAGTTATTTCATGCGATAATACATTTTGCCAAATCAACATTAAATTAATGAAAAGATAGTAAAAGTAAAATATAAGATTTTTTCGCATGCTTATATGCCTGGGTAATGCAGTAGGAAGCCCGTGAGTCTTATAATCAACACTAAATTGTGTTATCTGAAGGTCGTGAGTTCGATCCTCACCCGGGGCAGTTCCTTTTTTTAATAGTTATTTCATGCGATAATTCTTTTTGCCGAATCAATGTTAAATTCATGAAAATATAGTTAAAGTTAAATATCAGATTTTTTCACAAACTTATGTGCCTCGGTAGCGTAGTCGGCAGCACGTCGGTCTCATATTCAGCTCATTAAATTGAGTTATCCGACGGTCGTGAGTTCGATCCTCAACCGGGGCAGTACCTTTTTGTTATAATTATTTCATGCGATAATACATTTTGCCGCATTAATATCAAACTGATAAAAAGATAGTTAAAGATAAATATTATACTTTTTTCCCATTCTAATGTGCCTCGGTAGCACAGTAGGCAGCGCGTCAGTCTCATAATCAACTCTAAATGGAGTTATCTGAAGGTCGTGAGTTCGATCCTTACTCGGGGCAGTACCTTTTTGTAATAGTTATTACATGCGATAATACATTTTGCCGCATTAATATTAAATTGATAAAAAGATAGTTAAAGTTAAATATTTCATTTTTTCGTTTCCCTATATGTCTCGGTAGCGCAGTAGGCATCGCCTCACTCTCAAAATTCAACTTTAAATTGAGTTATCTGAAGGTCGTGAGTTCGATACTCACTGGGGGCAGTACTTTTTTGTAATAGTTATTTCATGCGATAATTCTCTTTGCCGTATCAATCTTAAATTAATGAAAATATAGCTAAAGTTAAATATTATACTTTTTCCCATTCGAATGTGCCTCGGTAGCGCAGTAGGCAACGCGTCAGTCTCATAATCAATATTAAATTGAGTTATCTGAAGGTCGTGAGTTCGATCCTCATTCGGAGCAGTACCTTTTTGTAATAGTTATTTCATGCGATAATTCTTTTTGCCGAATCAATCTTAAATTAATGAAAAGATAGTTAAAGTTATATATTATACTTTTTCCCATTCTAATGTGCCTCGGTAGCGCAGTAGGCAGCGCGTCAGTCTCATAATCAACTCTAAATTGAGTTATCTGAAGGTCGTGAGTTCAATCCTCACCCGGGGCAGTACCTTTTTGTTATAGTTATTTCATGCGATAATACATTTTGCCAAATCAACATTAAATTAATGAAAAGATAGTAAAAGTAAAATATAAGATTTTTTCGCATTCTTATATGCCTGGGTAATGCAGTAGGAAGCCCGTGAGTCTTATAATCAACTCTAAATTGAGTTATCTGAAGTTCGTGAGTTCGATCCTTACTCGGGGCAGTACCTTTTTGTAATAGTTATTTCATGCGATAATACATTTTGCCGCATTAATATTAAATTGATAAAAAGATAGTTAAAGTTAAATATTTCATTTTTTCGTTTTCCTATATGTCTCGGTAGCGCAGTAGGCATCGCGTCACTCTCAAAATTCAACTTTAAATTGAGTTATCTGAAGGTCGTGAGTTCGATCCTTACTGGGGGCAGTACTTTTTCGTAATAGTTATTTCATGCGATAATTCTCTTTGCCGTATCAATCTTAAATTAATGAAAATATAGCTAAAGTTAAATATTATACTTTTTCCCATTCGAATGTGCCTCGGTAGCGCAGTAGGCAGCGCGTCAGTCTCATAATATCTCTAGATTGAGTTATCTGAAGGTCGTGAGTTCGATCCTCACTCGGGTCAGTACCTTTTTGTAATAGTTATTTCATGCGATAATTCTTTTTGCCGAATCAATATTAAATTAATGAAAAGATAGTTAAAGTTAAATATTTTATTTTTTCGCACTTTTATGTGCCTCGGTAGCGCAGTAGGCAGCGCGTCAGTCTCATAATCAACTCTAAATTGAGTTATCTGAAGGTCGTGAGTTCGATCCTCACCCGGGGCAGTACCTTTTTGTTATAGTTATTTCATGCGATAATACATTTTGCCGAATCAACATTAAATTAATGAAAAGATAGTAAAAGTTAAATATAAGATTTTTTCGCATTCTTATATGCCTGGGTAATGCAGTAGGAAGCCCGTGAGTCTTATAATCAGCTCTAAATTGAGTTATCTGAAGGTCGTGAGTTTGATCCTCTCCCAGGGCAGTACTTTTTTCTAGTCGTTATTGCATGAAATTATACATTTTGCCGAATATCTTTTAAATTAAGGAAAAGATAGTTAAAGTTAAATATTTTATTTTTTCGCACTCTTATGTGCCTCGGTAGCGCAGTAGGCAGCGCGTCAGTCTCATAATCAACATTAAATTGAGTAATCTGAAGGTCGTGAGTTCGATCCTTACTCGGAGCAGTACCTTTTTGTAATAGTTATTTCATGCGATAATTCTTTTTGCCGAATCAATCTTAAATTAATGAAAAGATAGTTAAAGTTAAATATTATACTTTTTCCCATTCTAATGTGCCTCGGTAGCGCAGTAGGCAGCGCGTCAGTCTCATAATCAACTCTAAATGGAGTTATCTGAAGGTCGTGAGTTCGATCCTCACTTGGGGCAGTAGCTTTTTGTAATAGTTATTTCATGCGATAATACATTTTGCCGTATTATTATTAAATTGATAAAAAGATAGTTAAAGTTAAATATTTCATTTTTTCGTATTCTTATATATCTCATTAGCGCAGTAGGCATCGCGTCGCTCTCAAAATTCAACTTTAAATTGAGTTATCTGAAGGTCGTGAGTTCGATCCTCACTGGGGGCAGTACTTTTTTGTAATAGTTATTTCATGCGATAATTCTCTTTGCCGTATCAATCTTAAATTAATGAAAAGATAGTTAAAGTTATATATTACACTTTTTCCCATTCTAATGTGCCTCGGTAGCGCAGTAGGCAGCGCGTCAGTCTCATAATCAACTCTAAATTGAGTTATCTGAAGGTCGTGAGTTCGATCCTCACCCGGGGCAGTACCTTTTTCTAGTCGTTATTTCATGAAATTATACATTTTGCCAAATATCTTTTAAATTAAGGAAAAGATAGTTAAAGTTAAATATAGTATTTTTTCGCACTCTTATGTGCCTCGGAAGCGCAGTAGGCAGCGCGTCAGTCTCATAATCAATATTAAATTGAGTTATCTGAAGGTCGTGAGTTCGATCCTCATTCGGAGCAGTACCTTTTTGTAATAGTTATTTCATGCGATAATACATTTTGCCGAATCAACATTAAATTCATGAAAAGATAGTAACAGTTAAATATAAGATTTTTTCGCATTCTTATATGCATGGGTAATGCAGTAGGAAGCCCGTGAGTCTTATAATCAGCTCTAAATTGATTTATCTGAAGGTCGTGAGTTCGATCCTCTCCCAGGGCAGTACTTTTTTCCAGTCGTTATTTCATGAAATTATACATTTTGCCAAATATCTTTTAAATTAAGGAAAAGATAGTTAAAGTTAAATATAGTATTTTTTCGCACTCTTATGTGCCTCGGAAGCGCAGTAGGCAGCGCGTCAGTCTCATAATCAATATTAAATTGAGTTATCTGAAGGTCGTGAGTTCGATCCTCATTCGGAGCAGTACCTTTTTGTAATAGTTATTTCATGCGATAATTCTTTTTGCCGAATCAATCTTAAATTAATGAAAAGATAGTTAAAGTTATATATTACACTTTTTCCCATTCTAATGTGCCTCGGTAGCGCAGTAGGCAGCGCGTCAGTCTCATAATCAACTCTAAATTGAGTTATCTGAAGGTCGTGAGTTCGATCCTCACCCGGGGCAGTACCTTTTTGTTATAGTTATTTCATGCGATAATACATTTTGCCAAATCAACATTAAATTAATGAAAAGATAGTAAAAGTAAAATATAAGATTTTTTCGCATTTTTATATGCCTGGGTAATGCAGTAGGAAGCCCGTGAGTCTCATAATCAACTCTAAATTGAGTTATCTGAAGTTCGTGAGTTCGATCCTCTCCCAGGGCAGTACTTTTTTCCAGTCGTTATTTCATGAAATTATACATTTTGCCGAATATCTTTTAAATTAAGGAAAAGATAGTTAAAGTTGAATATTAGATTTTTTCGCACTTTTATGTGCCTCGGTAGCGCAGTAGGCAGCGCGTCAGTCTCATAATCAACTCTAAATTGAGTTATCTGAAGGTCGTGAGTTCGATCCTCACCCGGGGCAGTTCCTTTTTTTAATAGTTATTTCATGCGATAATTCTTTTTGCCGAATCAATGTTAAATTCAAGAAAAGATAGTTAAAGTTAAATATCAGATTTTTTCGCATTCTTATATGCCTGGGTAATGCAGTAGGAAGCCCGTGAGTCTTATAATCAGCTCTAAATTGAGTTATCTGAAGGTCGTGAGTTTGATCCTCTCCCAGGGCAGTACTTTTTTCTAGTCGTTATTGCATGAAATTATACATTTTGCCGAATATCTTTTAAATTAAGGAAAAGATAGTTAAAGTTAAATATTTTATTTTTTCGCACTCTTATGTGCCTCGGTAGCGCAGTAGGCAGCGCGTCAGTCTCATAATCAACATTAAATTGAGTAATCTGAAGGTCGTGAGTTCGATCCTTACTCGGAGCAGTACCTTTTTGTAATAGTTATTTCATGCGATAATTCTTTTTGCCGAATCAATCTTAAATTAATGAAAAGATAGTTAAAGTTAAATATTATACTTTTTCCCATTCTAATGTGCCTCGGTAGCGCAGTAGGCAGCGCGTCAGTCTCATAATCAACTCTAAATGGAGTTATCTGAAGGTCGTGAGTTCGATCCTCACTTGGGGCAGTAGCTTTTTGTAATAGTTATTTCATGCGATAATACATTTTGCCGCATTATTATTAAATTGATAAAAAGATAGTTAAAGTTAAATATTTCATTTTTTCGTATTCTTATATATCTCATTAGCGCAGTAGGCATCGCGTCACTCTCAAAATTCAACTTTAAATTGAGTTATCTGAAGGTCGTGAGTTCGATCCTCACTGGGGGCAGTACTTTTTTGTAATAGTTATTTCATGCGATAATTCTCTTTGCCGTATCAATCTTAAATTAATGAAAAGATAGTTAAAGTTATATATTACACTTTTTCCCATTCTAATGTGCCTCGGTAGCGCAGTAGGCAGCGCGTCAGTCTCATAATCAACTCTAAATTGAGTTATCTGAAGGTCGTGAGTTCGATCCTCACCCGGGGCAGTACCTTTTTCCAGTCGTTATTTCATGAAATTATACATTTTGCCAAATATCTTTTAAATTAAGGAAAAGATAGTTAAAGTTAAATATAGTATTTTTTCGCACTCTTATGTGCCTCGGAAGCGCAGTAGGCAGCGCGTCAGTCTCATAATCAATATTAAATTGAGTTATCTGAAGGTCGTGAGTTCGATCCTCATTCGGAGCAGTACCTTTTTGTAATAGTTATTTCATGCGATAATACATTTTGCCGAATCAACATTAAATTCATGAAAAGATACTAAAAGTAAAATATAAGATTTTTTCGCATTCTTATATGCCTGGGTAATGCAGTAGGAAGCCCGTGAGTCTTATAATCAACTCTAAATTGAGTTATCTGAAGTTCGTGAGTTCGATCCTCTCCCAGGGCAGTACTTTTTTCCAGTCGTTATTTCACGAAATTATACATTTTGCCGAATATCTTTTAAATTAAGGAAAAGATAGTTAAAGTTAAATATTAGATTTTTTCGCACTTTTATGTGCCTCGGTAGCGCAGTAGGCAGCGCGTCAGTCTCATAATCAACTCTAAATTGAGTTATCTGAAGGTCGTGAGTTCGATCCTCACCCGGGGCAGTTCCTTTTCTTAATAGTTATTCCATGCGATAATTCTTTTTGCCGAATCAATGTTAAATTCATGAAAAGATAGTTAAAGTTAAATATCAGATTTTTTCGCAAACTTATGTGCCTCGGTAGCGTAGTCGGCAGCACGTCGGTCTCATATTCAGCTCATTAAATTGAGTTATCCGACGGTCGTGAGTTCGATCCTCAACCGGGGCAGTACCTTTTTGTTATAATTATTTCATGCGATAATACATTTTGCCGCATTAATATCAAATTGATAAAAAGATAGTTAAAGATAAATATTATATTTTTTTCCCATTCTAATGTGCCTTGGTAGCGCAGTAGGCAGCGCGTCAGTCACATAATCAACTCTAAATTGAGTTATCTGCAGGTCGTGAGTTCGATCCTTACTCGGGGCAGTACCTTTTTGTAATAGTTATTTCATGCGATAATTCTCTTTGCCGTATCAATCTTAAATTAATGAAAATATAGCTAAAGTTAAATATTATACTTTTTCCCATTCGAATGTGCCTCGGTAGCGCAGTAGGCAGCGCGTCAGTCTCATAATCAACTCTAGATTGAGTTATCTGAAGGTCGTGAGTTCGATCCTCATTTGGGGCAGTACCTTTATGTAATAGTTATTTCATGCGATAATTCTTTTTGCCGAATCAATCTTAAATTAATGAAAATATAGCTAAAGTTAAATATTATACTTTTTCCCATTCGAATGTGCCTCGGTAGCGCAGTAGGCAGCGCGTCAGTCTCATAATCAACTCTAGATTGAGTTATCTGAAGGTCGTGAGTTCGATCCTCACTCGGGGCAGTACCTTTTTGTAATAGTTATTTCATGCGATAATTCTCTTTGCCGTATCAATCTTAAATTAATGAAAATATAGCTAAAGTAAAATATTATACTTTTTCCCATTCGAATGTGCCTCGGTAGCGCAGTAGGCAGCGCGTCAGTCTCATAATCAACTCTAGATTGAGTTATCTGAAGGTCGTGAGTTCGATCCTCACTCGGGGCAGTACCTTTTTGTAATAGTTATTTCATGCGATAATTCTTTTTGCCGTATCAATCTTAAATTAATGAAAATATAGCTAAAGTTAAATATTATACTTTTTCCCATTCGAATGTGCCTCGGTAGCGCAGTAGGCAGCGCGTCAGTCTCATAATCAACTCTAAATTGAGTTATCTGAAGGTCGTGAGTTCGATCCTCACTCGGGGCAGTACCTTTTTGTAATAGTTATATCATGCGATAATTCTTTTTGCCGAATCAATATTAAATTAATGAAAAGATAGTTAAAGTTAAATATTAGATTTTTTCGCACTTTTATGTGCCTCGGTAGCGCAGTAGGCAGCGCGTCAGTCTCATAATCAACTCTAAATTGAGTTATCTGAAGGTCGTGAGTTCGATCCTCACCTGGGGCAGTTCCTTTTTCTAATAGTTATTTCATGCGATAATTCTTTTTGCCGAATCAATGTTAAATTCATGAAAATATAGTTAAAGTTAAATATCAGATTTTTTCACAAACTTATGTGCCTCGGTAGCGTAGTCGGCAGCACGTCGGTCTCATATTCAGCTCATTAAATTGAGTTATCCGACGGTCGTGAGTTCGATCCTCAACCGGGGCAGTACCTTTTTGTTATAATTATTTCATGCGATAATACATTTTGCCGCATTAATATCAAATTGATAAAAAGATAGTTAAAGATAAATATTATACTTTTTTCCCATTCTAATGTGCCTCGGTAGCGCAGTAGGCAGCGCGTCAGTCACATAATCAACTCTAAATTGAGTTATCTGAAGGTCGTGAGTTCGATCCTCACTGGGGGCAGTACTTTTTTGT